>CM030365.1:132330396-133681668 GCA_017893485.1 Hemerocallis citrina
GGCCGGCCCAACACTTATTGAGGACTAAAGCGAACTCCAAAATTAGGGCTTTTAAAAGCTTATAATAATATATATTTTTTAAATTAATATATTTTTATCTAAATGTTATCTTTCGGGTTTTTTGAGATGCAAAATTATTTATTATATTATTGTAATCAATTTCATTTAATCAGAATCATAAAGTGAGGGATATATGACTAAAACAACTCACGCCCTTTCCCAACTCCTAATATCTTTAATCTTTATCTCTACTACTATAATGGGAGAAGGCCTTTGTCCATAACCCAACCCGTGCAGCGCACGTATAGGTAAATTTTTTTTTTTTGCCCTTTTCATTCCCCCCAATTTTCTCCCACGTGCACAGCACGTGTATAATACTAGTAATATTATAATGGGAGAAGGCCTTAGTGTCATTTGTAAATCTACCAACACGTGCATTACACGTGCATAATTAATATGAAGGAGGTCTCAGGTTCAAGTCCTCACTACGTCAGATTTTTTACTTTAGTTTTTTTTAATATATTAAATGTGCATCACACGTATAAATTATTATCTATCTATCTATCCATCCATCAATCTATAATATAATACATAATAACTATTATAATGGAAGAGTTGGAGTTGTAAATCTACCTACTTATGTGCAACGCACGTGCAACTCCAACTCTCCCATTATAGTCTTCACATTTACTTTTAAAAGTATATAATTCTATTTATTATGACATGCATCGCACAAGTAAATCAGTGTTTTTACTTTTAACTTTTTTAAAAAAATAACGTGCATTGCACGTGTATATTACTAGTATGCACATAAAGAGACAAAGCACGGAACATATCTGTTTTGCTGAGAAGGCAAGACTTTTTAATCAGAATAAGTAAGGATTTAACTATTAGTCTATCATTATGAATAGATTAGTCCGATAAAGGGTTGTCTCAGCCAATCTTATTTTGATTGAGGATCTGCTCACTTTCCTGGGCTAATCCTTCTTCCATACCATTGGTGACAGTGACATAGATGATGGTCATGGACAACAACTTATGATGCCAATAACAGAAGACAGACGATACCACAACCATTGATATTGAGATACCAGCCACAAGTCTTTTTTTCTTTTTCTTTTTCTTTTATTCAGTTTCTTTTTCATTTGAGATACCCTGCACCAACATAACCAACAACTAAGAGGTGCTTGGTTGATTGAATGTAAAATTGTAAGAGCTTCACTTCTGATAGAGATCAGAGGTTTGACACTCCAGAAGAGCGAAAAAATGATTTTCTCCCTACGTTTACACTCAAAAGCATGGTATCAAATCACGGCCAATCCTGAGAATCCTGAGATGCATTGGCCGAGTTGGATCGAAAATTTTGCTTGGCGATCTTTCTGATATGTTAGATAATACTGATAAATGTCGGCTGATACCCGATACAGATAATAGAGTTTTGAAACCATGCTCGAAAGAAGAAATTAGGAAACGGTAAACATAAATATGTATTCAAAATAAAGTCCTCAACTCTGCATGACTTCAGTTAATATACGAAAACATGTCATTTTAACATAAATAAGGGGAAAAAGAACAATTTTATGAAAATAATAAGAAGAGATATTTTCACCTGTTCAATTGACCATCTTCCATCAAAGATCTGAAAGTCACCCTCAATCATCTTGAATTCAATGTCCCTCCTTCGACCAGAAGGAAGATACTCAACATCTCTCTCATAACAATCCACTACACCTTTAGCATCAAATTTTAACCCCAATGCCAGGTCCTGCCGACCAACCTGTTTCCAATTCCAATATTCAAAAAAATTCCCCCTTAACCTAATTTACAGAAGTTCAGACAATTAAGTACTGATTAAGTCAGCATTATAACTTTCAAGCAAATGCACAAACAACTTCAAGATTTCAATCAAAATCATAAGAGTCGTAATTTTTTTAGCACTGTAGATTGTGAAAATGCACCATCCGTCATTATCATCATAATCATCATCTAAAGACCTTTTACATCAACTTGGGGTGGGCTATGGAGCACAAGGATCCATGAAACTTCCCAAAGTAATACAGCTTGTGGGCAATCTGATGAGAAACCCCTCCATTAGTGGCTCATCAAAATCCTAGATAACCAACTTCTGTCGAAATTTTCATAGACAAGGGGAAAACTATTTACAAGGGAACTCGCAATAATTTTTATCGACAATGGAAAACCAATCCAAATTTTCATATATAATTGGGAGCAAATTCCAGCTTTCATAATTATATAATTCCACTTCAGGTAGGAATCAAATCATGGTCTTCCACTAGAAAGTTTGCAACTGAACTGATGCCATTGTACTACAAGCTTTCAGTGAATTTTGATAGATTTATTATATGGAATTACATTCAACCCCAAGACACAAGAAAGTCAAGAGCCAAATGTATTGCAATATTTTGCTAGTAACTATTATTCTATTAATGACTTGAATCTACAAGGAACAAAATAATGAAATATTTTGAATAATTATCAATAGAAGGCAATGCCAATGAGATATTATATCTTCCTCGCAGAATTCCCTATAACAAATCATTTTCCACTTCTCGATCTCTACCATTATTATAACTAGAAAGTTGGTGTTGTAAGTATCGTGGACAACCACCAACTCATAATTCTCAAGCACAGAGATAAAACTCAAATCTATATAAATCTCCTACCGCACATTTTAAACTCCAATTTATATCAACCATAATTGTGAAAGGCGAGCAACATATTTATCTCCATTGTTCCAACAAAAGGAGGACTAATTTTGGAGGATTTAGTTATCTATGGTGCCAACTCTGACCGGTTAGATCTTTGGTCTCAGTTGTGGTGTTTGGCAAGCTCAATTGGCACTACCCCATGGGTACTTGGGGCAGATTACAATTTCATCAGAAACTCTTCACAAAAAATGGGATGTATGCGAGTCGCCCATTCTAATCTTTCTAATTTTAATGATATGATTACGGACAATCATTTACTTGATCTTAATTTCTCTGGCCTATGTGGAGCTGGACGAATTTGCATAAAGACCTTGCGACACATTATTGCGAGACTAGACCAAATTCTTGTTAATGGAGCTTTTATTCAAATGTTGCAGTCATCATATTCATATGAGCCAAATACATCAAGTGATCAACATGCTTTACATCGAATCTTGCGCCCCACCCCCACAAAAATCAAGGCAACTCAAGGCCGAAGCCTTCTCGCTTCTTCAATTTCTGGTTGCAAATGTCGGGATTCATTGATCAGATCACAAATAAATGGCCACATTTTGTATTGGGCAGTTGTCATTTTTTATTAGCTTTAAAGGTGGAGATTAAGAAATGTTTGTCGAAAAATGATATACAGCCACAATTTTACATACAAAGAATTCAATAAGCTCTCTCCTCCATCTCGGTCCAACTATCCACAAATCTGTATGATGGCACCAAGCAAGCCGAGGAACTCCAACTAAAACTCCAACTTGAACTGTTGAACATTGGTTGGATATGCAACAAGACAGCCAGAAATCTCGAGAAAATTGGCTCAATTTAGGGGATCAAAATAACAAATTCTTTTATTTTGCTATCAGAATGTGTCAACATAAAAATGATCTCCTTCATCTTCTCCATGATTCGGGACCCAGTTTTGAATGTCGCCCATATCAAATCAGAAGCTTCAACTTTTTATCAATCCCTCTGCTCGCAAGCCTCATATTGGAATGTGTTTCCAAATTTAGTCCCTAAGATCCTTATATCACAGGTAGGAATTTGGCTAACAAGAGATGTGACTAGCGCTGAAATTAAGAAAGCCCTTTTCAATAAGGATGGCAATAAGGCTCCAGGTCCGAATGAGTACAATGCTCAATTTTTTCAGAAAAATTGGAACATTCTTGGGCAATCAGTAGTGGAGGTTGCATAAAGTTTCTTAAGGGGGGCAAATTACTCAAGGAATTTAATCATACGTTTCTCACTTTAATTACAAAAATTCAGAATGCATCCTTTCTAGCAGAATTTTTACCAATCTCTTGTTGCAACAAATTTTATAGAATTATCACTAAGGTATTGGCTAATCGTTTACAAAAGGTGGTGGGGACACTCAACTCCGCCAATTAAAGTGCATTCCTTAAAGGGCGTCTCATTGGCGATTGTACTTTTCCAGCTCACGAACTGGTCTGTGATTGCAAACTCAAGGTTGGCCAAAAAGCGTGCATCAAATTGGTCCTTTGAAAGGTATTTGATAGTGTCGATCGTAAGTTCATATACTTTATTCTACACTGTATGGGTTTTCCTATGGTATGGATCACATTGATCAAGGAGTGCATTTCAACTGCTACCTTGTCGATTCTGGTCAACAGTTCTCCATAGGGAATTTTCAGAACCAATAAGGGCATTAGACAAGGAGATCCACTCCCTATACCACTTTGTAGTTACAATGGAGTACCTTTTCATATACTTTGATTTGGCTATGGCAGGAGGGTAGCTAGGACCAATTAAACGAGGTAACAAGTATTTAATTTTGCATCTGTCATTTGTCATTTGCCGATGCTCTCCTTTTGTTCAGTAGAGCTTCTAAATCTTCATTTAGAGAGATCAATAAAGCTCTCCTCAATCTGGAACTTAATGATTCAAAATCAATCACGAAAAGAGCAAAATATTTTTCAACAAAGGATGCACGAGCAGAAGTGATCTCCTACATGTTTAACAGATCCCCGAGGAACACTCCCGACTCGTTATCTAGGTCTCTCATTGTCGGCAAGCTATCTCTTCAAAGCAAACTTTCGAGCTTAACTGACAAATGTAAGTCTCGGCTTGAAAGCCTCAAAGCAAGACAGTTGTCTATGGCAAGTAGAGTGGAGCTAATTCGGTCTATTATTTATGAATCTCTTTCTTATTAGATCCAAAGCTTCAAAATGATTTCAATGATACCAGCCTATGTTCGAGTTCTTTTTGGAATCATAGGCAGTCGTCTTGGAGTTGGAACGAGATTTGCAGACCTATGCGAGAGGGAGACCTCGACCATAAGCGCATATAAGACCTTTGTGTTGTTGCCGAGTTGAAATTAGTTTGGAGATTTCTAACTACTGAATCAATCTTAACAAAATTTCTCAAAGGTCACTATCTTAGGGCAACAATTTATGGATTGTGCAACCAAACTAATAGATTCAATAACTTAAAAAGTTATATTTCGTTGACGTGAATCAATGGTTCAAACTATGCAAGTTCAAATCAACAATAGCGCTAGTACTTCACTTTGGTTTGACCCAAGGCTAGCTAAGGGACCCCTTGTCTCACAGTAGGGGTGGTCGACCTTATCTTTTGTTGGTGGGGCTTCAACACCAGTGAGTGCTCTAATTGTTAGGGGACACTGGGATGTTCAATAGGCATATTTAGCTAGATTGCACACTGTTTTAAATTTTGGCCGATACAACCGAAATTTTCTTTCTGCTAGCTTGCCGATACGAAATTATTGATTTTATACTTCATATCGCTTTGGATCGAAATATGTAGATTTCAACCGAAATGTGTAGATTTCGGTCGAAATTGCCGAAATATCTCCGAAATATCAGCCGAAATCGAGACAATAATATTATTGTGAATATATAACTTTTTTTTGTTTTACTTTTTGCATATAAGTATTCTAATATCGAACATTAAGCTAAGATAATGTGAAGATTTTCTCTCTATATTTTGTGTATATACGAAGTCAAGTCAGTCTATTAACTAATACATTTTTTTCTAATCAATGCAAATCAGTGTTCTAAATGGCGGCCGCTTCGGACGCCTAGGCGGCGCCTAGGCGCTCAGATGGAGGAAAACGAACCGCCTTTGACATAGGCGGTGGTCTAAGCAGTCAGAGACGATTAGGCCGCCATCTTGTTGAGTAGGCGGTCGTGGCGCCGATCAGGCGTCCGCCTGATGTCCAACGCCCAGGTGTTTTCTATTTTTTGAAATTTTAAATACTATAAAATAACAAAAAAAAGAGAACTATTAATCTATTAATCTGTTATATATTATTGGTGATGGATTGCACATATTACACCTATTACACATATTAAAATAGCACATGTTACACATATTACACATATTGGCATATTGCACATATTACAATTGGACAATTGTTTTTTAAATTGCACATATTACACATTAATTGCACGAGTAAACTTTTTTATGCATAAGCACCCTTCAATTACACATATCACACAAGAACATGATAAATATTTGTAATTGGATTGCATAATTATACTTACGTTTAAAGAATATGGGCTAAAATTAACTAAATTGGCAAAATAAATTCAACTGCCTAGGCGCTAGGCGCCCCTTGACCGAACCAACACTGCCTAACGCCGTTTACAACCTTGATGCAAATTCAATTTAGTTATATACTTATATTACATTCTTTTTTTTATATTGTTGTTAAATTCTGCAAATATTTACCGTAGTTAATTCATGTCATTAGTTACATTATATAATATTTTATATGATAAATGACATGTAAAACATATAATATCTTATTTAGTAACAAAAAATATATGTTTATTGATTGTTCTAAATGAATATCCGAGATGATCACATTTTCTCGATATCTCTGATCCGAGACGAAACACCCCTTACCGAGATAAGTCTGAAATCCGAGATTTAAAATATTGGGATTGCACAATCAAATGCACGCCACTCCTATTAGAAATTGGAGATCAGCAATTCAGCATGAAATGGATGCATACACTTGGCTTGGAACTAGGGATGGGCAATTCACCTTTAAATCTGCATGAGAGATATTTTTCCACAAGACAGCTGATAGCCAATGGTTCCAGTTAGCGTGGTTTCCCAACCACTCCGAAAATGAGCGTCTACATTCTTCGAGCTTTATTAAACAAACTAATAGTAAAATCGAAGCTCCTCCAACTAGAACTAGTCAACAATGCTACATACGCATTATGTAGGTCGAGTGAAGAAAAATTGGATCGTCTATATTTTGAATGCCCGTACTCTACCTATGTTCAGAAATTGTGTAAGCTCAAACTTCATTGGTTCCCCAATCGGGGTGTCTGTACTTTGCAAGAAGAAGCTTCCAAGCTCATGTCTCATTCCAGCCGAAAGAAAGGTTCAGTGTCTCACCAAGATTTCTTTCCAAGCAACCGTTTCGCATCTATGGAGGGAGAGGAACACCCGAACTTTTAGAGGCGAGGAGAAGCACCAAATTTTCGTATTTAGGGATGTGCGAGTTCTAATGCATAATTGTAGTTAGGAAACTGAACCGAATGAGTTGGACATTTTATGTAACTGGGATGTGGGTTGAATGATCTGAGACCAAACAGGCAGGTTTGATTCGAGGATGACGGCCAGAGCCCTCTCACCTTGTTCATCTTGTCTCGTTGGGTTGATGTATCACTATTGTGTATAAGTTGGTTGCTTTTATTATTGCAATAACCTTTCAAAAAAAATAAAAAATCATCCACTTAAACTTTCATAACAAAGAGCATCTGTAGTCGTTCTGACTCAAATTTTGGGTATTTGACATATAGGAATGAGAAATTTGGGTTTCAGCTGTAGTCGTTTGAACCCAAATTTTGGGTTTTAATTTTAAAAAATCAACGGACGATGAATGATTTCCCGTCCATTATTTTTTTGTTTTAATAAAAAACTAACAATTTCCCGTCTGAGAATTTTTTTAAAAAAAGAAAAAAATTAACACCTAATTAATTTATAATTAATTCTTAATTTAATCCTAATTAAATCTTATTAAATCTTAAATAAATCTTAATTCTTAATTAAATTTCAATTAAAACCTAATCTATATACATAGAAATGATTATAGGCTCTAGTCTGTAGGATATTTTCCACCAAAATTCTTGAAAAGCGCGGGACGGTAGATGTTCTACCGTCCGTGCTGTTTTTTAAAAATTTGATCGGACGGGAAATGATTTCGCACCCGTCGAAATTTTTTTAAAAAAAATCGAACGGGAAATCATTTCCCGTCCGATCATTTTTTTTATTTTAATTAGGGACGGAAAATGATCTACCGTCCAATGTCTAAACAAAACAAAAAAAACAAAAAAAAAAAAAAACAATGACGAAAGATGATCTTTTGATCATCTGATTGAACGGACTAAAGATCATCTTTCGTCGGCTATTTTTTCCAAAAAACCATTTCGTCTCCTAAATATAGCAGACGACTGTTCACCCAATACCCAAAATTTGGGTATATAGCGAACGACTGCAGCATCAGTTTTTCTATTTTTTACAAAAAATGAGTACCAACGACTACAGATGCTCTAAGAAGATGGGATGTGTAGCCTCTAACATACATTGCATGTGCTAAATAACTAGTAGAATTACCTCATTTCTATGTGCTCCGTGGATGATAATGGAGAATCATCACTAAAATTAATAATGCCTACAAGTACACTGACAGTAACTAATTAGACAACCAATTAAGCAAACACAACAAATTCCCACAAAATTCCCTACAATTATCATAAACTACTACTTACATAATCACACATTTTCACTTAAAACTTCAATCAAAATCAAATATTTCCATCACAGTCCTCAATAACCACCAAAATTACAAAATGGGCATGATTCAAATTCAACATACCTGATATAACCTCGCAAATTTCTCTCCCTTCTCCACCAACTTGCTCACCGCCAAACCGGGTATGAAATCCGCCAACCCCTCATAGTCCGTCAACACTCCCCACACGGTTTCAAGATCCGCATCGACCCGGATCCGCGACCGAATCACCCGCCTGTTCTTCTTCCCCACCTTCTCCATCTCCATCTCGAACCCATCCTCGAAGTCAGCAGAATCCGAATCTGATTCGGGTTCAAACCCATTTTGAGGTGGTATCGGGTCGGGTGAGGACTTGGAGAGAATAACGGGTTTTGGGTTTGGGAGAGACGAGAAGATGGGCAATTTGCGGTGGTCATAGAAGGAGAAGGAATTGAGAGAAGGAAGAAGAAAAGGAGGAAAAAGAAATTTTAAGGTGTGCATAATATCTTGTTTGGGTTTCTAAGAGAAACTAAACTGAACCACTTTATGTTGGGAAATTTTGGGTCCATGTAGAGTTCGAATCAAATTTGGATCCGATACAAACAAGCTTGTGTATGATTATTTATTATAAGAGTACAAGAACCTTAGAGTAGCACTCAAAAAAAAAAATTTATAGAGTGTGACATATTATTTGGCATACATTCTTCCTTCAAATAAGTAACCCACATTGTTCAATATAAATTACATGTTATAAACTAAACGCATATGCAGCAAAATCACGTTATTTGAAATATCTTATCATAGATAATTAGGATGGTAGAAAATATCTTGCAAAATAAATATTTTATGTGGGCTGAAACTTTGATTGCACGCAACAAACTATTGTTTACAAAACCAAATTCATCATATGGTTTATTAAAAAAAGGCTCTTAATTTCGCCAGGTAGTGGCTGTAGTTTAGTGGTTAGAATTCCACGTTGTGGCCGTGGAGACCTGGGCTCGAATCCCAGCAGCCACAATTAATATTTTTATTATTTTAAAAAATTCCCCTTTAGGATTTAGGTTTTCTTGCCTTTTTGCTAAATTTGTGATGATTCATTAAAAATGGAGAATAGTTTCTTCAACTTGCAAGACAATCCAAATTCTTAATTCATTTGTAGGAATGCAAATAAAATTTCTTAGGGTCTGCTTGTTTTAAGTTTTTTTTTTAATTTCCTGAAATAAAATCCTGAGATGGTGTTTGTTTTAGGCCTTTTTTCGAAACAGTGTTTTGGAAATTGATACTCCCCTCTTTTCGAACAGCTCTTTTACTCTCTTCTCACATTTCTCACTTCACAAGTTAAACCTCCTTTACTCTTTTCTCCCTGTAGCGCGTCTTCTTCCTCCCTTCTTTTCCCATTCCAGATCTGAACCAATCTCCCTCTTTTCGAAACCTCCTTTACTCTCTTCTCACATCTCTCACTTCACGAGTTAAAGCTCCTTTACTCTTTTCTCCCTGTAGCGCGTCTTCTTCCTCCCTTCTTTTCCCATTCCAGATCTGAACCAATCTCCCCCCAAAATCAACGATTTAGGAATTATTAACCCCCAAATATACTCCAAAAGGTTGATTCTCTGTCGCTGGCGACGAGAATACTACCCTCCATCAGTCGAATCCCAGCAGCCACAATTAATATTTTTATTATTTTAAAAAATTCCCCTTTAGGATTTAGGTTTTCTTGCCTTTTTGCTAAATTTGTGATGATTCATTAAAAATGGAGAATAGTTTCTTCAACTTGCAAGACAATCCAAATTCTTAATTCATTTGTAGGAATGCAAATAAAATTTCTTAGGGTCTGCTTGTTTTAAGTTTTTTTTTTAATTTCCTGAAATAAAATCCTGAGATGGTGTTTGTTTTAGGCCTTTTTTCGAAACAGTGTTTTGGAAATTGATACTCCCCTCTTTTCGAACAGCTCTTTTACTCTCTTCTCACATTTCTCACTTCACAAGTTAAACCTCCTTTACTCTTTTCTCCCTGTAGCGCGTCTTCTTCCTCCCTTCTTTTCCCATTCCAGATCTGAACCAATCTCCCTCTTTTCGAAACCTCCTTTACTCTCTTCTCACATCTCTCACTTCACGAGTTAAAGCTCCTTTACTCTTTTCTCCCTGTAGCGCGTCTTCTTCCTCCCTTCTTTTCCCATTCCAGATCTGAACCAATCTCCCCCCAAAATCAACGATTTAGGAATTATTAACCCCCAAATATACTCCAAAAGGTTGATTCTCTGTCGCTGGCGACGAGAATACTACCCTCCATCAGTCGATTTGGTTCGGGGTTGAGCGGTTTCGGTTGAGGGATTAATGGTTTGTACAACCCGTGCTGCATACAGAAAAAGGTATATTCGACAACGGGCAAGTCGAATCAAACAACTATTAAAGGTTGAATCTGTTGCTGACAATTTCTTCGTTCTTCAAATCCAATCGAAGGTATGATCCGATTGGTACCCATTTTTGTTGTTTTTCTTTACGCCCTATGACTCAAGTTTCTTGCGGTTTTGCATTTTACGGCCTACGCTTTTTCATTCTGTTGTTGGCCAAAAAATATTGTCTGACCGTCGAATCTGCATCTTTTTATGAATCTGTTGTTGGCAACAATTTTTTGAATCTATGGGTTTTTACGACCTACGAATTTCAGATCACAAGTTTAATTGCTGGAATTTGGCTTTGTTGTTTAATATTTATCGGTTTTTCCTTAATATAGATAAGTAGTATGGGTAGGGGGAAGGAGATGGCGGTGGATGAGGATTATGGGAAGTGGCCTCCCCATGTTGTTCATTATTTTGTCAGCCTTATGGAGGAGGCAGTTGACAAGGATAGTCTGAAAAGTAACACATTTGACAGCAAAACTTGGAATCATTTTGCTGTACAAATGCAATTCATGTGTGACCGTTCATTCATGGTAGCACAGTTGAAGACAAAACATCAGAGACTGAAAGCAGAATGGAAGGTGTTTTCAGATATGAAGAAATAGAGTGGTTTCGGTTGGGATGAAGTCAACGAAACCGTTACTGCTGAGAAACCAGTTTGGGACCAATATCTTAAGGTTCATTATATAATCTCAAAGTTTGTTATTATTTGTTTGTGAATCCTTTTTATTATACTTAATCTTGACTTTAATACTTGCATATTAACAACAATTTCTATGATTATATGCACCCTAAGGCCAAAAAATTTGCTAACAAGGGGTTGGCAGATTTTGATGCTTTGACCAAAATTATGGAAGATTCTACTGCCTAGGGTAATGTGACAAGGGCTTCCACACAAAGGGTGTTCGATTGTGATGAGGAGCGGAGGATGAATTATGAGTTTGGCCATCCTCATCAGTCACACGTAAATGTACTTGATGAGGATGATGATGTACCGTTCGGTTCGGGGTCGGGATCTCGTAAGAGAAAATCTGGTGCATCAAGTGGCTGGGGAACTAATATGTCGTATGTGAAAGAGTCTGTTAGTTCCTGTCTAGAAACTCAGGAGGTCAAAAGAAGTAGGTTAAAGAAGAAAATAATTAATGCCAAGATAGTGGATAGTATGTCTCATCTGACCCTGCTTTGGCCGAGTTGGATCAATGCCAAGATATAATTAATGCGATGTCTGGGCTTGATTGCAATCAACAAGGGAATGCACTTATGAAATTAATTGCTGATCCTCGCGCTTGTCATAGTTTCCTTCGTATGACCCCGGCACAGCAGGAGTGGTGGGTGAAGAAAAACTCTGAGTAATATTCTGATCCCATTTGGTTGAGTGGGATAATCATACCATACTGTGTACTATTTTTTATAATTATTTGCGTATTTGCATGAGAGGAATTGTACTATGACGGTTTGATGGTAAAACTTGCGTTTTTAATTTATTCTACAATTTAGTTTTATTTATTTGCCAAAATGGATTTGCTATTAGTAGTATATGTTGTTTTTTTTCATAACCTGAGCTTGTGGCAATCTTCCGTCGCGTAATATGTTAATTTAAATTCCGTAAATATCGTGCACTGTAGTCGTAGTATTAAATTAGTGAACTTATTTTATCAATTTGATTTCTATTTTTTGTCATAGTGAGTTACTACTGCAAGTGCAACCGAAGTTATGGAGACTTCTTCATCTAGTAGTGACGATGTCGATGACTTGATGAATATAATCTTTTTAAGTGAATTCTGTGAAGAAAGTACAATGTCCTCTCCAAAACAAACTGGACGTGAATATTTGAATGAAATGTTAGAGGGTTCCCAGTCCACGTTTCATGGAATATTCCGTATGAATCAAGATTGTTTTATGGCCTTGTGTGCTTTCCTAAAAAATGGGAACTACCTTGAGGAAACAGAGGAGGCTTCAAGACGTAGACGCTTGTCTTTCGAGGAAGGTGTGGCAATTTTTCTGTATATTGTCGGTCACAGTACAAGAATGCGACTATGCGCTAATAGGTTTAACCACTCACTTCAAACAATCGATAAACATTTTAATCTTGTATTGAAAGGTTTGGCAAGAGCAGCAACAGTACTTATCACTCCCCCCGACACTACTGTTGTACATAAAAGGATCACTAATTCCCCAGACTTTTATCCGTGGTTTAGGGTATTCTGTTACATTCACTCGTCATGTATTATTAAAGTTTTTTTAAAGTTTGCACGTAATATCTATTATTCGAATACATTAATGTAGGGAGCTATTGGTGTTGCTGATGGCACATTAATCAAAGCTATCTCTAAATATCATTTTTGATTTTGAGTTGCATCTCTGAATATCATTTTTGATTTTGTGTTGCTTCTCTGAATATGAGATTGGCTTTGCTTCTCCATATACTGAGATTGTGAGATGTGAGATGGAGATCAGGTTTTGTAAAGCCTTCTGATATTTGTTTGACTGTATAACTCATGGATTGGTTTTGCTTTTTTTTGTAGCCAATTTTACATTGGTTGTACAATCAGTTTCTGCAAATGTGTGTACAATCCCCTTGATCTGAAAGGTCTCTGATTCAGCAATATAATATGATGTTATCAGGTTTTGTAAAGCCTTCTGATATTGGGATAACTATATACAATCCCCCAGCCCACTACCTCTTAATGTTTGGTTGTATCAGGATTTGTGAATCCTTTTGATATTTGTTGGTAACTGTCTACAATATAATCAGTGTGCATTGAGATTGGGGTGTGTATTGACATGCTGCTCAGGTGTTCTCATGCTTTGGATAATATTCTCATCAGTATGATAAAGGACGGTTTTGAAAATATTTTTTGCGGTGAAGGAAAATACAAAGTATGGGTTTTTTGCACAATATTCATGGTTTGTGCAGTATGGGTTTTGCTTTATGAAGTGAGTAAAGGAGCTTTAGAAAAGAGTTGGTATAAATTTTCAAATATTATAAAACCTCACTCCAAAAAACCCCGAAACCAAACGCCATCTGAGGATATTATTTTAGGAATAAAAAAAACTGAAGAGATGAGGTCTCATAATTTGGAGATGATGGCTCCTGATCCAAATGTTGTGTCTTCATTTATTTTCAGAATGTGTGTACAATCCTCTAGATCTGAAAGATCTCTGATTCTGCAAATGGGTAATATTTGGAGATTAGGTTTTGTAAAGCCTTCCCATAGTTGGATGACTGTATACACTTTTACATTTGTATACAGTCAGTTTACATTGGTTGTACAATCAGTTTCTGATATTGAGATCAGGTTTTTTCCTTTTTGTGTAGCCAATTTTAAATTGGTTGTACAATCAGTTGTTTCTGTTTGTGGCTTTTCATCTTATTAATGTGTTGTGAAGACTTTAGGCAGTGGCCTATCATATCTATTGTTGATGTGCCCTAATAAAAATTGAGTATGAAAGGCTTCTCATACTGATTTTGAGGATGAATTATGAGGTTTTGGCCAATAATAAACAGCATGCTGACAGGTTGTATCTGATGTGTTGGCCTTGCATTTGGGCAGTATTCTTTCTGTTAGAATGTGTTTTGAAGGGCTCAAATTTTGCTGGTCGTTGCATACTGTTGTATAGGTACTTTAACAGATTTTTCAAATGTGTAGTACAATTACATTCACTCTGCGAGGTCTCTGATTCTGCACTTGGGTTATGATGAACATTTTACTATGTGAACCCTTTTGATATTTGTTGGTAACTGTATACAATCCCTCGGTCTACTGCTCCTGTAGTAGCATCTCAAGTGTTGTATACCTTTTCATATGATCAGAATGTGTACAGTCTCCTGACTCTGATAGGTCTCTAATATTGCACATGCCTTTTGATACTTGATCAGTGTGCATTTAGATTGGGGTGTGCATTGACATGCTGCTCAGGTGCTCTCATGCTTTGGGTAATATTCTCTTCAGTATGAAGGTTTTGAAAATATTTTTGATGTGAAGGAAGATACAAAGTGGGAGATGATGGCTTCTGATCCCGTATTTTATTTTGTAGTCTATGCTTCCAAGTCAATACAAAGTGGGAACACATGCCCAGAGAAAATTAACAAAGTTTCCAATACAATACTTTTGTAGTCTATGCTTCCAGTTTCTTTACAAACATTCCATTGTTATCTGCTTAAGCTGGTTTCCAGCTTCTTATTAGCATTGTTAGCATTGTTATCTTACACTTTATATAATCTTCTTAGCATGGTTCAGAATGCTTCAGGTTTCAGGTTTCCTTATTGTTATCTGCAAAACAAAGAGGGTAACTGGGGGCCTCAGTCTGCAAATGTTTGGTTAAGCTTCTTTCAACTTTGGTTATGTTTTTCCTTTTCTTCCTATGGTTAATGTAGCAAGTTTCTGCTGCACAATTTATTCTTCCATGAATATTTTCAGAGAAATGCAGCAAGTTTCTCATATTGTTTCTTTGTTTATAGATCTACCTGCTCTATAGTTTTTAAATCAAATTTGTTCAAGGAGTTAAGAAGCAACAGCAGCAGCTCCAGGCAACAGCAGTGACTGTAGGCAACAAATGATGATTGTTTTGACGCTTGTTTGTAATGATTGATGACAACAAATTGTAGAAATTATTTTCATAATATATGTATCGATCCCATGCCATTAATGCTAGTTTACATGGGATTGTTGAACAATGTAAAGAAAAGTAATGAAGTAAGCTTGTTTTGTTGAATAAATTGGTTGAGCATAGTTGCATGAGATTGTTTTTATTTTGATTATCTAGTGCTTATTTTCTTGAATAAATTGTTTGGCTCAGCTTTTAGAAATTTTCTTTCATATAATATTTTCAAAAACTGCAGCCTGCAGGTTGAGCAGATTCAGTTTATCCAAATATTTATCATTATCCAAATTATGCACTCAATCCAAGAAATACTGCTCACATTCACAAAAAAAAATACATTCTATTTGTTCTCACATGCAATCTTCTATCCTACTACTGATACTAATTGCTCTCACATGCAATCTCAACAAAACAAACTAAAAAATACTCCTCATTTAAGACTGAAGAACTGCAATTACCAAAAGAGGCAGTGATAACATCAAAACATTTATCCAAATTGCATAACTTATACATGAACTGAGATTAGTTGCTTCACAAAAACCTCACTGATTATAGTATGTTCATACAAGATTTTCAATAAATTTTGTACTCTAACGTGACGAATCAATTGTGGAGATGATGGCGTCTGATTTTTGCTCGATTCACATGCTGCTCAAGTTTCTTGTTCCAATACTTGTACAACATTGCAATCTAACTGCAACAATTAAAAAAATGTCAGCAAACGATGAATGCAAATTGATTTTAAAAAATGTCACAAATATAACCGAACAGCTTTTAAACTCTCTTTTTTCAGAAAAACAGATTTGAGATAACAGTTTTCAGCAAGAAATATAACCGAACAGCTTTCAAACTCTCTTTTTTCAGAAAAACAACTTTCAGAAAACAGTTTTCAGCAAGAAATATAACCGAACAGCTTTTAAACTCTCTTTTTTCAGAAAAACAGCTTTCAGATAACAGTGTTCAGCTAGAAATATAACCAAACAGCTTTTAAACTCTCTTTTTTAGAAAAACAGCTTTCAGAAAACAGTTTTCAGCTAGAAATATAACCGAACAGCTTTTAAACTCTCTTCTCCAAAAAAACAGCTTTCAGGTAACAGTTTTCAGCTAGAAATATAACCGAACAGCTTTTAAACTCTCTTTTTCAGAAAAACAGCTTTCAGATAACAGTTTTCAGATAGAAATATAACCGAACAACTTTTAAACTCTCTTTTCCAGAAAAACAGCTTTCAGAAAACAGTTTTCACCTAGAAATGTAACCGACCAGCTTTTAAACTCTCTTTTTCAGAAAAACAGCTTTCAGAAAACAGTTTTCAGCTAGAAATATAACCGAACAGCTGTTAAACTATCTTTTTTCAGAAAAACAGCTTTCAGATAACAGTTTTCAGCTAGAAATATAACCCAACAGCTTTTAAACTCTCTTTTTCAGAAAAACAGCTTTCAGAAAACAGTTTTCAGAAATAAATATAACCAAACAGCTTTTAAACTCATTTTCAGAAAAACAGTTTTCAGAATACAGTTTTCAGAAAACTCTTTTCAGAAAACTCTTTTCAAAACAACAAAACAAACACAACCTTAATATTCTGTAAACAATAGGAATACAGTAGATGGTACATATTGTATTATTATTATTTTAAAAAAACAACCCATACACACCCACACTTTATTCTGTATATATACTAGATTTGCCCGTGGGCACGTGCCTACGGCACGTCTTCGGAACGATAAAACACACGAAAAGCCATGTAAACAGTAAAACAACAATTATGTAGTTCAAGTTTGAATAGTATGACAATAACTAGTTATAAATAAAAGTCCATGTTTCTATTAGTATATGTTGAAAAATAATTATAAATGAGGGTGTAAAATCCAACTTCTTAGAACTTTAAGGGTAGAAAATGATCAAATTTAACTGTTGAAGAAATATTTGCTATTTTCAATATAACATGTGCAATAAAAAAATATAAAAATTCTAAAAATTTTACAAACCTAAAATCTTAAAATCTAAATTTCTAAGTAAATAAAGAAAGAATGGGAAAGAGAGAGGGAGAGAGAGAGAAAGAGAAAAATATGAAAAAGTGAACAGAAAAGAGAGACATAATAATAAAGTAAAGAGTTTTTTAGTTTTGGGGGAAAAATTTTAATTTTGGGGTTTAAAATTTTGGGCGGGAAAATATGTTCTGGGAGAATAAATCTAAGCCATTGGTTTTAGAGGAGATTGAATGAGAGCCACTTGATAGCTTTCTTTGTAATTTATTATATAGATATATATTTTTTTTAAACATATATATATATATATATATATATATATATATATATATATATATATATATATATATATATATATATATATATGATGACGACGACGAAGATGGTAAAATTAGCAAACAATTTGCACTGCTTGATCCTAACGTGAATCTCAAAGTCATCTCACTTCTCCTTCTGGACCGACTATGGGCCTGTTACCTAGGTTCAGCCTAGTGTGGACCGGGTCCCACCCCCTAATCAGGGGACCCGAAAACCTCCCTAATCAGGTGCCTATAAATATAGCCTTATCTCTACAGTAATCAGGTAATCACAATTTTCACCATTTAAGTTTCCCTTAATACTCTGGTTATTGACTTGAGCGTTGGAGGGTCTATCGCCGGAAGTCCTCCCGGTGTCTCAGATTTTTTTGCCGGTCTATGACGCCTACCAAGCCACCCAGATCCACCACATCCACCACATCAGCCTCGCAGTAGAGTCAAGTCGGAGGCCGAGATTTGAGTTTCCTTTATTCCAAAAGAACTCACATTATCTGTTGCTCCCACACCTAAAAACAAGTAGCATCAGATTGACGCCGTCTATGAGAAACCTAGATCCGAGCCTCATTTCCAAATCTACTACCTGGGCTCAAATCCCAGTAGCCACAAATAATATTTTTATTATTATTATTATTTTTTAAATCCCCACCTTTAGGATTTAATTTTTCTTGCCTTTTGCTCAATTTGTAATCTATATAATAAAATACAAAGAAAGCTATCAAGTGGCTCTCATTCAATCCCCCCAAA
This sequence comes from Hemerocallis citrina, assembly GCA_017893485.1. Lineage (NCBI taxonomy): Eukaryota > Viridiplantae > Streptophyta > Magnoliopsida > Asparagales > Asphodelaceae > Hemerocallis > Hemerocallis citrina. Next base: position 132,348,931 of record CM030365.1, read on the forward strand.
ATCAAAGGCCCAGATTTAACCTCACAAAACATATTTTCCCAGCCAAAATTTCAAACCCCGAAACAAAAAATTTTCCCCTAAAACTAAAAAAAAAAACTCATTACTTTATTACTATCACTCTCTTCTCTTTTCACTTTTTCATATTTCTTTCTTTCTCTCTCTCTCTCGCTATCTCTCTCTCCCATTCTTTCTTTATTTACTTAGAAATTTAGATTTTAAGATTTCAGGTTCGTAAATTTTCAGAATTTTTATGTATTTTTTTATTGCACATGAACAAATATCTCTTCAACAGTAAAATTTCATCATTTTCCACACTTAAAGTTCTAAGAAGTTAGATTTTACACTCCCATTTATAATTATTTTTCAACATATACTAATGGGAACACAAACTTTTATTTACAACTAATTATTGTCATACTATTCAAACTTAAGCTACATAGTTGTTTTAATGTTTACAGAGCTTTTCGTGTTTTGTATCTGATATGGCTAAAAATGGGGTTAAATCGGAACCGTCCAAATCAGGCGCGAATCTTAGAGATCAGGGGTAAAATGATAATTTCATTTGCGAACGGGTCTGAAATGGGAACTGGGCCTTTTTCCAAAGGCCCAATAACCCATAAACGGGTCCATCATTCTGGGCGCGGATTCCAACCCGTGAAAGCCCAATCCAGCGGGATAGGAGAAGTAGGGTTTCTGATTGCCCTTAATCAACGGTCCTGATCACTTCTATCCATCCACTGGAAAGTAGGGATTTGATCTTATCCCGAAACTAGTCCCTAAGGTGGCTATAAATACCCCCCATCCCCCACTATTACCAGGTAATCAATCTTTTGCCAATAAAAGCTCATTCATAGTCTTTCTGATTACTGACGGGATCAACCCCGGTGTTTCGCACTTTTTGCATGTCAACGGCGGGAGATCACGGTCAAACTCCGGCGGAAAGGTTTCAGGTTTGACTATTCAACATCCCAAGAATCCACAAATCTATCTGTTTACCCCCACACAGATTTCAGCGGCAACAGATTGGCGCCATCTGTGGGAACCACGAATAGCATCCCATCCTCTTCCATCGGTTAAGATCAACTCCAGCCATGCCTCCATGGAAACTGAGATCCAAATGGTCCAACCGTGGGCCCACTCCTCCTCAGCCGCAACAGGAGGCTCCCCTCCAAACCGTCCAGCAGCAGGGACAACTCCCTCCTCAGCTTGATCAAACCCTGCAACAGGAACAACCTCCTCTTCAGAATCTCCAGCATCAGCGGGCTCCAGCCGGGCCACAAAACACCGGTATTGGGACCTCTCGTCCTCCTCCTCAGAAGCAACCCCTTCACCGTGACCACGTCTCCATACATAACCCTTCAACCGACTCAATAGCATCTCACAACCCCCGACCCTCCGAAGACCTCCGCAACATCCTCATCAACCGGCAGAAAGAAAAGGATCTTCGCCACCGTTTAGATGAAAGGCAGGCCCGCAAGGGAGCCACCGGCTCAGAACGTCCAAATGAGCGATCTCCTTGTCGCCGAGATCACAGGAGGTCTCCCCTTCATAGGAGGCGGAGGGAGTCCCTTGAGTACCATCGAAGAAGACATCGTTCTCCCACTGGTCGGCAGCCCCAGTAGGACGAGAACGAACCTATCACCAAAGCCGAATTCCAAGAGTTCCAGGCTACCATCTTGCAGGCCCTCAATCTCCGACCGAACAACAACAATGCCCAGAGAGACCCCACTCCTCCACCGGTCCAAAGTCCTCGCCATCGGTCCCTAACTCCTTCTCAAGCTCCGAGCCACCGCCATCACATCCCTAGTCCTCACCATTCCCCTAGCTACCATCGCCGAACTCCATGCTCCCCTTCGTACGAAGATGAGTCCAGAGGCTCACCGGGGTACCGTCGAAGGGATGATGCGGTCTACCGCCGTCTCCACGAGATGGAGAGACACCTCGGCCAACTGGATAGGGAAGAAGAGCTGAGAGGAAGGGCCCTCCGTCCGAGCAGACCCCCATTTTCTCAAACCATCATGGAGGCACCCACCCCCGCAAACTTCAAGTCCCCACAGTTCGAGACATATACGGGGGAGTCAGACCTCGTAGATCACATCGAAAGTTTCAAAACTCTCATGTTAATCCACCAAGCTTCCGATGCTCTACTGTGCAAGACCTTCCCAACTACTCTCAAGGGTCCAGCTCGGGAATGGTACTCCCGCCTAGCCCCATCCTCCATATTCTCCTTCGAACAATTTGAGACCCTCTTCGTCACCCACTTCGTAAGTAGTCGCCGCACCGAGAAGACTAGTATTTCACTACTCTTCCTCAATCAGAAGAAGGGTGAGAAACTAAGAGATCATGTCAAGCGGTTTACCGCGGAAGCCCGGTCCATTGCCTCCCTCGACCAATCGGTCGCTGCAGTCGCCTTCCAGTCCAATGTCCTCAACTCCAATCTCTGGTCCTCCTTAGCCAAAAAGCCCCCACGAGACTTCTGTGACCTTCTTCTCAGAAGCGAGAAGTATATCCGGGCAGAGGAAGCTTAACATCGACCCACATTTGAGGGGTCTTCCTCCGGAACCAAGAGAAAGGCAGCCGAAGATGAAGGAGCTAAGAAGCTCCAGAAGGACAACGAGGGTCAGCGCCGCCCGCCTCCCAGATTTGAGAAGTTTACCCCTCTCAACACCAATGTTTCAACTATCCTCATGGAAGTCGAGAAAGAAGGAGTTCTGCCTCCTGCCCCGAAGATGAATACCCCCGAAAAGAAGAGAGACAAGGAGAAGTGGTGCCGATATCATCGGGATCACGGCCACGACACCAATGACTGTCGGGCCCTGAAGAATGAAATCGAAGCCCTCATTCAGATAGGGTAGCTATCCAAGTTTGTGAGAAAGGACCGAATTGATCTTCCTCCTCCCCCCAGGGGGGCTAACAAGCGTCCCGAGAGGCACGACGAGACTCCAGAGTTTGAAGAAGAACGCGTCTTGCACCTCATCCATGGAGGTCCAATGGGAGGAACCTCCAACTCTTCTCGAAAGGCCTTCATCCGAGAGGTCAATTCGGTGCACGGCATACCACCTCCCAAAGGCCTCGGAGTCCCGGTTACTTTCTCGGATGAAGACCTAGAGGGCATCCGAACCCCCCATTGTAATGCACTGGTAATTAACTTCCGCATGGCTAACTTCAAAGTGGAGAGGATTCTGGTTGACAATGGCAGTTCTGTCAACATCCTCTTTCTAGCTGCCTTCCGAGGACTCAAGTTATCGCGGGACAGGCTCAAGCCAGTAGGCTATATGCTCCATGGGTTCACGAAAGTGCCAGTGACTATCGAAGGGGTGATCACCTTGGACGTAACCGCTGTAAAAACTCCGACTACCCGGACGGAGCCAATGGATTTTATGGTCGTCGACATTCCAGCTGCTTACAATGTGATTGTAGGCCGACCTGGCCTTGCTAGCTTTAGAAACCGTTCCCCTCAGCTTATCATCTCAAAATGAAGTTCCCCACCAAGGCAGGAGTAGGAAAGTAAGGGGTAGTCAGGAGATGGCCCGCAAGTGTTACATGACCTCCACCGGGGGACCGGTTCCTTTCCCTCGAGACTCTTGAGATTCCTCAAGGGAAACACCCTGCCTGTGTCCGAACCAGTAGACGAGCTGGAGGAAGTGCTCTTTTCAGAGCAAGATCCGAACTGCACGTTCTTCATCAGTAAGACCCTCCCTTCTGCCCTCTGTTTCGACATAGTCCAATGCATCTGGAAGAACCATGACCTCTTTGCCTGGTCGGCTGCCGACATGCCAGGTATTTCTGAAGACCTCCTTATCCACCACCTAAGTATTGCTTCGGGGTCCAAACCGGTCCAACAGAAGAGGCACAAATTCGCCCCTGAGTGCCAACAGGCCATCAAGGAAGAAGTGGACAAGCTCCTCAAAGCCCGGTTTATACAAGAAGTTAACTATCCCGAGTGGCTCTCTAATGTTGTTATGGACAAGAAGGCCGACGAGAGTTGGAGGATTTGCATTGATTTCATGGATTTGAACAAGACATGCCCTCAGGATCCTTTCCCTTTCCCCAGCATAGATACCTTAATCAACGCTACTTCGGGTCATGAGCTTCTGAGCTTCATGGATGCCTTCTCCGGATACAACCAGATCAGAATGTTCCCCCCGGACATCCCAAAACCTCCATCGTCACTGATCAAGGTCTCTATTGCTACCGAGTGATACCCTTCGGGCTCAAAAATGCCGGTGCCACCTACCAGCGCCTCGTCAATAAGGTCTTCCAGAATCATATCGGCCGAAACATGGAAGTGTACGTCGATGATATGCTAGTGAAAAGTATTCACGGGTCCAACCATGTGACCGACCTACAAGAAGCCTTCGACGTGTTGAGGAAGCATGATATGAGACTTAACCCGAACAAGTGTGCGGTCCAGCAAGTTCCTAGGCTTCATGGTCAGTCAGAGGGGGATTGAAGCCAACCCCGAAAAGATCAAAGCCATACTGGATATGACCCCTCCTACAAGTATAAAAGAGGTTCAAAAGCTTACAGGATGCCTCACCACCATAGGGCACTTCCTGTCTAAGTCAGGAGAGAAGTGTCTTCCTTTCTTTAAAGCCCTCAGGGGGGCTAAGGGCTTCGAGTGGGGCTAACAGCAACAAAAATCGTTCGACCAACTGAAAGCCTATCTGGTCAACCCCCCACTCCTCAGCAAGCCTATTCCCGGGGAAATACTCTACCTCTACCTCGCTGCCTTCCGAGCAGACCCTCAGCGCTGTCCTAGTGAGGGAAGAAGACAAGGCTCAGAAGCCTATCTATTATGTGAGCAAGATTCTCAGAGACGCCGAGATCCGCTATCCGAGATTGGAAAAGATAACCTATACCTTGGTGATGGCAGCCAGGAAGCTCCGTCCCTATTTTCAATCTCACTCAGTGGTCGTTCTTACTGACCAGCCGCTCAAACAAGTCCTGCACAAGCCCGAGACCTCCGAGCGTCTAATGAAGTGGTCGATCGAGCTCAGTCAACATGACATATCTTATCAGCCTCGGACTGCTATCAAAGCTCAAGCTCTGGCTGAGTTTATCGTAGAAAGCACCATCCCAGAAGTAAGTCAAGCAGCAATGGGCCACCCATCTGGACAGTATAGGTAGATGGGTCTTCTTGCACCGAAGGGAGCAGAGCCTGAGTCATTCTGGCAGGCCCAGATGACTTCGTTCTCCAATACTCCCTCCGCATCAACTTTAAAGCCTCAAACAACGAAGCAGGAGTATGAGGCCCTGATAGCAGGCCTGGGTATGGCTCGCAAGGCAGGGGCACAGCGTATCTGAATATTCAGGGACTCACAGTTGGTCGTGAATCAGGTCTTAGGAGAGTACGAGGTGCGAGATGACCGAATGGCTAAGTACCTAGCCAAGGTCCGAAGTCTCATGGATTCGTTTGAAGAGGCACAAATCCAGCGGATCCCTCAAGAAGAAAACTCATAAGCAGATGCCCTCTCCAAATTGGCCTCCTTCTCACTCCAAGATCTCGAGCAGACCGTCCTAATCGAAGTACTCCTGAGACCAAGCATAGAAGAAGAAGCCCCCGACTCGATGGAGTCGTTGCCCGTCCAACTCCGGAACAATTGGATGAAGCCTTTGATAGAATTCCTTAGGGGATGGGACCCTTCCCCAAGATCCAAAAGAAGCCTGTCGAATTCGAACGAGAGCAGAGCGGTACACCCTTGTTGAATGAGTCTTGTACAAACGCTCCTATACCCAAGTAGATGGCAGACCCTACTTGAGATGCCTCTCCCCGGAAGAAGCCTCGTACGCCCTGCAAGAACACCATGAAGGCATAGGCGGTGCCCACTCGGGATCAAGGTCCCTCGCCAGGAAAGTTTTAAACTACGGGTACTTTTGTCCTACACTACTTCGAGATGCCGAGCAACACGTCCGGTAATGCAGCCCTTGTCAGGAGTTCTCCAACATCTGTTGCCTACCCCAAACACAACTCACCTCTCTCTCAAGCCCGATTCCCTTCGCAATGTGGGGGATGGACTTGCTAGGTCCATTTCCGCCAGCTCAAGTTCCTGGTCGTTTCAATCGACTACTTCTCTAAGTGGATCGAGGCCGAACCTCTGGCCATAATTACTGAGAACAAAGTGCTACAGTTCTTCTAGAGAAATGTAATCTGTAGGTTCGGCAGTACCTCGGGTCCTAATAACATATAATGGAACACAGTTTACAGGGGCAACGATTCCGATCTTTGTGTGAAGACCTCGGCATTCAGCAACGCTTCTCCCCCATCTCCCATCCTCAGTCCAATGGTCAAGTAGAGAATGGCTAACAGGCAGATTCTCTTCGGCATCAAGAAGAGATTAGATAAGGCCGCCAAAGGTTTATGGGCAGAACAACTTCCTAACGTATTGTGGAACTACCGCACTACGAAACGGATCCCCACAGGAGAGTCGCCCTTCAATCTCACCTATGGATCCGAGGCTGTGATCCCTTTAGAAGTTGGTCTGCCATCCCCTCGCCTTATTGCTTATGATGAAGAGCAGAACACCAGAGATCTCCGGGCAAATTTGGACCTAATTGACGAGCTCCATGAAAGAGCATAATTTCGCCAGAAAAATTATCAGAGAAGAATAGAGTAGGCCTACAACAGAAGAGTCCGTCCCACAGATCTCAAAGAAGGGGACTTAGTCCTCAGAAAGCTAGCTATCTCGTTCCCCAGCCAAAAGAGTAAGCTAGCTCCGAATTGGGAAGGACCGTACAAAGTTTCCAAAGTAGTCCGCCGCGGAGCGTATCGTCTTGAAGATCTTGAAGGCAGAGAGATTCCCAGAACTTGGAATGCCAACCATTTGCTGAAGTATCAAGAAAGTGCCTGAACGCCACTCCGAGTACCTTCAAATGTCGAGCCATTCCTGTCTTTTTATTTGTACTTTGCTTCTTTATGTTCCCATTGTAATAACGACTTGCAACTTAGAAGCAGCCGGTTAGCAGTTATAAATAAAGAACTTCTTTCCCCTCATATTTCTCTTGTGATTATTTTGTCTCTCTGTTTAGGACCTTTAATGACGCATATTCAAACGACGTGTTCGGAGTCCAAAACTTGGCTCGATTCTGCTTCGCAGGCTCGCTCTTAAGCGATCTAGAAGTGGTTCGCCATTCGAAACTGCTCCCACAACCATTAAAATTTACTCGAACGACGTATTCGGAGTCCAAAACTTGGCTCGATTCCGCTTCGCAGGCTCGCTCTTAAGTAAGCTAGAAGTGGTTCGCCATTCAGAACTGCTCCCACAACAGTTGAAATTTATTCTAACGACGTGTTCGGAGTCCAAAATTTGGCTCTATTTCGCTTAGTAGGCTCGCTCTTAAGCAAGCTAGAAGTGGTTCGCCATTCGGAACTGCTCCCACAACCATTGAAATTTACTCGAACGACGTGTTCGGAGTCCAAAACTTGGCTCGATTCTGCTTCGCAGGCTCACTCTTAAGCGAGCTAGAAGTGGCTCACCATTCGGAACTGCTCCCACAACCGTTGAAATTTACGCGAACGATGCGTTCGGAATCCAGACCACTTTGCTGGATGACTGACAAAATTTCTACAACTATACTAGACATGGGAGAAGAATACTTGGAGGAGTGCTTGAATGAATGCCCCATTACTTCACTTGGGCTGGATAACTGACGAAGATATTCAAGCATACATTCTCGAGCGACCTGTATTCTGAGCTGCGTATTGGAGAAAAACAACTTTCTCCTCAGAATTCGTGCGAGATCGTGATCAGACGGCTCAGAGTAGGACCACGGCCACAAAACGACAAGATAGCGTTTTCTCGTGATCCACACCGTCTTTTACATCGAGATCCGTGCAAGATCTTCAGATGGATGGTTCAGATCATACCATGACCCTCGGGGCCCAAATCTGAGCGACTGGCGATCCGAGCTGCGTATTGAGAAAAACAACTTTCTCCTCAGAATTCGTGCAAGATCTTGATCAGACGGCTCAGATTGGACTACGACCACAAAACGACAAGATAGTGTTTTCTCGTGATCCACACCGTCTTTTACATCGAGATCCGTGCAAGATCTTCAGATGGACGGTTCAGATCGTACCACGACCCTCGAGGCCCAAATTCAAGCGACTGGCGATCCGAGCTGCGTATTGGAGAAAAACAACTTTCTCCTCAGAATTTGTGCAAGATCTTGATCAGACGGCTCAGATTGGACCACGACCACAAAATGACAAGATAGCATTTTCTCGTGATCCACACCGTCTTTTACATCGAGATTCGTGCAAGATCTCGATCAGACGGCACAGATTGGACCACGACCACAAAATGACAAGATAGCATTGTTTTCTCGTGATCCACCCCATCTTTTACATCGAGATCGTGCACAAGGTCTTCAGACGGTCACATCCGATGGAGCCATGTCCTTCGAAGTTCAAAAGTTTGGTAAGACCCCACTTCTACTCCTCAGCTCTTAAGCGAGCTAGAAATGGTCTGCCCTTTAGAAACACTCTTACAACCATAAGGGGGGACTAACTGAACACGCCAACACACAAGCACAGAGGAATAAACAAAGCCTTCACTTCTATGAAGTTTAAAGTTCAAAGAAACACGAATTACAAGACTAGCTACTCTTATCTACAACAAGTTACAAGATTCGAAAAGCTAAAATTACAAGACTACTTCAGCGACTCTTAGGAAGGGGGATGTTCCTCTTAAGAGACAGGCGGGGATGCCGCACACCCTGTCGCTGCGATCTCGCACTCACTGAGGTCCCCAAGCCAGCGAGCTTAGTAGTGTCTCTTAGTGTTGTGCCGGCTGAGGCTTCGCTCGACGAGACAACCACCCCGCTTTGGGCCACACAATGACTCTTAGGAAAGGGGATGTTCCTCTTATAATGTTTCAATTTTGCCTGTGCCCTCGGCGTGGCATCTGAGGCCGAATCCCGTGAGGAACATCACAAGACTTCAATTTCGCCTCGCCCTCGGCATGGCATCCGAGGCCGACCATCATGAGGAGCTTCCTCAAGGCCTCAATTCCACCATGCCTTTGGCGTGGCAACTGAGGTCGACCCAAATGTGATGCACAAGACCAACTTGATGAGCCCTCGGCATAGTAATCGAAGCCGACCCTCACTTCGTAGGAGCTCCCTGAACATCGCGTCCTCGGTAAGGCATCCGAGGCTGACCACGAAGACCCTGGGTGGGGTATGCTCCATCCAGCCAATTGACACCGCATTAGGGTACCCACCATCCAGACGTGCACAGATCACCATCGTCTAATTGATACCCTCGATAGGTCAACTACTCTTCGAAGGAGACCAAAATGCCACCTCAAGAGTGGGGGGCTTATAATGAGGGTAAAATTAGTGAACAATCTGCACCGCTCGATCCTGGCGCGAATATCAAAGTTGTCTCACTTCTCCTTCTGGGCTGACTATGGTCCTGTTACCCAGGTCCAGCATAGTGTGGACCGGGTTGCACCCCCTTATCAGGGGACCCAGAAACCTCCCCTAATCAGGTTGTTACACTTATAAATACATCCCTATATCTACAGTAACTAGGTAATCGCAATTTTCACCATTTAAACTTCCCTTAATACTCTGGTTATTGACTTGAGGATCAGAGGGTCTGTCACCGGTATCCTCTTGGTGTCTCAGACTTTTTTGCAGGTGTCCGACCCCCGCCGAGCCACCCAGATCCACCACATCAGCCTCGCTGTAGAGTCAGGTCAGAGGCAGAGATCTGAGTTTCCTCTTTTCCAAAAGAACTCACATTATCTATTGCTCTCACACAAAAAAACAAGAATCATCAATGTATTTCTTAATTGGGCATTTTTTGTGCAAGCGAAATTCACACTTCAATCGGCAAGGGCAACTTCGGCATTTTTTGGTCATCCCCGGCGTTTATAACCCCAGGGTTTATAAATGACGGGGAATAGCTTTCTGGTGTTTCCAAAACTGCCGCACAAAACGTCGATGCTACACATGTCGGGCTTTATACAGACCCCAAACCGGCATTTGTTAAACCGCCGGTGTCTCTTAACAGTACCCCTGACGTTTATTTTGCGCTAGGTTATATTTATTTAATTTTAAAAATAATTTACCGAAATTACCTACCCCAGCATTTTTAAAACATCGGGGATGTGTTTTGAAATTAATTATTAATATAAATTTATATACGATTTACATTTATTTAATTGGGGAAAAATATGCCCCGATGTTTACCTAAACGCCGGTATACACTATGTTTTTAAGAAAAATAATTTTCTGGCATTTTTGTATTTAAAAACCTGTAATAATTTTCAGTCTTTTGCATAAAAAATATGTAATAATTTTCAGTAATCCACAATTTCACAATTAAAAAATAAAATGACAAAATTCATGAAAATTTCCAATGATTAACATACACACAACGTAAGAACTTTATTGCAGTCTAAAATCCAGAATCTAAACTTGTTTCTCACACAAACTAAGCTACATATTGCTCGATTACAAAACTATTACCATAAGTTTTATTTTCTTACACAAAATAGTTCGAACACAAAAAAAACTGAAAAAACATTATCACAATTCTCATATTTTTTTAGTGCGTACGCAGCCTTAAGTTGAAGTAGCTTTCATCATCCTCGCTTCTTTCCTCTGGATTGACCTGACTTGAATCAGTTGCAACTCTATGTAGAAACTGTATAAGTCACAAATTGTACAAAAATTATTAATTATATGCTTGTTTTTTTTTCTGGTTATATCTAGTATTAATAGGTGCAACAAGCTACTATATAAATAGGTGTCAATGCAGTAGTAAGAGATGGGATAGGAAATAAAAGAAAATCAAGGTAAAACTTGTAATGAAAGTAAGCGATTATATTCAGCATACTACATTGAAACATTGCTATGCTGAGGTCCACAACAAGAGCCATTATCTTAACACAGTTTGTTGAAGGTCTGTATATATATAAATGTAGGACAAGCTGTATTAGATCTAGGGCTTTGATCTCCAATTGCACATACGCCTCCGATATTGGGCCACATGTATTTATCAATTGTTGCTGTTTATTTTGGAGTGGGATCAAACAAATAGTGAGTTTATATTTGAAAGAAACTATTAATAATCTAACCTTTGATCATTGCCATAAAAAGTGGTTGAAGCTCCTAAGTGTAACACCCCACAAAATTGAGCTATTACAACTTTGCCCCTCGGGTGTTACGCACGTGTATTTTGTACCGTTACGGGTAATATCTACAACGTACTTCAATACCTATTTTGGATTCCGACTATTTATGCATTTTCCGTCTTCTCAAAATCCTATTTGAGCCAACTCAAATATTAATTTTCAATCTTTGTGTTTTTATGTGTATTGCACGTGTTATCGATGCACGTGTCAATTACGTATATTTTACCGTTACTGGTTATATTTTCGATGTGTTACAATTATTTATTTCATAACTTGTTCGAATTCATTTTTATAAATGAAAATTCAATTTTTCTCCTATTTCGATTAAAATATTTTTATACGTACGGTGTAAGTGTAACACACGTGAGAAATTTTATTCATGTTCCTCTCATATTTTTTTTATATACGCTTTGCATCATTATTATTAATGTCATTTTTAATTTTATTTTGAAGCGCATGGGCTTGAGAAAATATTTTTTTAAAAGAAACCCATTTTAAAGCCCAATTGTAAAATTAAACTTAAAAAAGTATATATATATATATATATATATATATATATAAAAGGTGGTGTGCACAAGCACGTGCACGTGCACATGTGCAATGTGCACACTAGTGAAGTGGTGTGGGACTATGGATTGAAATTGACCGGGTCATTTTGAACGTTAGGATAATGTGAGAGAGAATAGGAGTAGTGGAGCATAACCACCTAATTATGTATTTAATAAAATTCCCTAAGCCCAATCATTTCTTAACTAAAACTAAACAAAAAAACAAAGCAAAAGTAAACAGTGAAGAGAAAGGCAGAGCTTTGGGTTTGGCTACTGTGCATTTTCGCTTGGAGTTTGGCTAGCTTTTTGTGGAGTTTTGGAGGGTTTTTGATGGCGAAATTATTTCTAGTATTCTCTTATTAGGTGGGTGTTCCTTTATACTCTTGATTTTATTGAGTAGATGCATGTGTACTTGTTCTAAAATTTAAATTGTAGATGCAGAATGGTTTAATTTATTCTCATTGACTGTGATGTGTGTCATAGGGGATCCTCTAAAATTTTGAATGAAAATGCATGTTAATTAAAGTAGACTTGTGAAATTAAAGTTTAGTAATTGCGTAAATTAGCATGTGTAATGTTATATTGTTCTCTTTAGAGAAGTAGATTTTATGGAATACAGACTTGAATTGATCTTGAAGAAAAATTCTCTTATTACTCGATGTCATGGAAGAAGAAATATATTGAAGTAGAATTAATATTTCGTAAATTATAGTGATAATTGAGTTACTCTTTGTGGGTTAGAAAATTTTAATTTGTGTGGACTTATTGTGCAATGGAATTTAGTATATTGTTCCTCTAATTATTTTAGACAGCGTAGATTGATCGTATTTAATTAATTGATGGAACGGGTAAAAATTTTGAATGTGTGTATTTTTAAAATGAAATGAAATTAACCGAAGCAAATTGTTTAGGGATTTGAACTCCTTATATGATGTGATCTGAGCTTAGGCTCAGTGGGTAGGCGTTTAGGCGCCTCTTGGTTTGCGTGGGTTTGAGTGTGGCGACGCTGAGTGAGTTTCCAAATTCTTTTTTAAACAGAATGAAATAACGTGAGTTTGGGTATTTACAAATCGATGTATGCTTTATCCCTTGGGTGCACTTGGCCCACTAGTTTGGCCCCTGGGTTTTCTCCTTGCTTGCGCTGGTTCGAGTTTGTAGAGGCTCTGACTTTATTTAAAACCCATTTTAAAAAATATTTCCACATGATTTTCTTTAGAAATTTTAGGAAGAAGTGCGAGAAAAATTTATAGAACATAATTAAAGTAATTTGGAGATTTTATCATACTATTCTAAAAGAAATTTTGAAATCTAAAAGAGTATGTTTTGTTTATGGATTGAGTTGGGCTTCAAAACCGAAAATACAATTAATTGAAGATTATTAAGTTTGATTTTTTTTTTTTTATAAATAAAATGAGATAAAGTTGAGAATTGAAATGAATAAGTTTGGGAATGACTTTTAATGAAATTCGGGAAATTTGGGATGAAGAGATGAGTTTTGTTTAAAATCTAGAAAGAGGGAATTAATTTGAAGGAGGTGGATTTTTGAGAGCGCTTTGGGAGCGATTGTGTTGTTTTAGCAAATTAAAAGTTATTCATGAGAAAATTTGAGTTGGAAATTATTAGTGAATGAATTTTAAAAGTTGAATACTTCAAGGGTTGAATGAAAATTATTCTTTTGAAAATTGAAATATTATTGTTGAGGTTGAATATAACCTACTATTGATCTCTAGAATGAGATAGTTGGAATCTAGAGGCTAGGCGAGACCCTAATAACCGACAGTATTATTAATGAGATTTTTTTAGGACTGACCAGTGTGGGTTGACTCTCTCTTTGAGAAATAGCTAGTGTGGGCTGACGTTCTCTTGTGGGTTTAAGTCCGGTAGGGTAAGCTAGCTCTAGGTTGTGTTAATTTTCAGAACTAAAACTTAGGGTTAGGTACTAAGGGGAGTTGTGATGAAGTATGGCCAAACATGGGTATGAGGGCCTAGATAACACAGTGGGAGGTATCTCCAGAATTACCGGAGTTGAGGCTCGCGGTAAGGGATATTACTCCAGAATTACTAGGATCGATGCGATGCTCATGGAGTATTTGTGTGACGAGGTACCAATGACAGTGCGGTGTGGGTATTCACCTCCAGAATTACTGGGTGTGAGGCAGTGTGTCCAAAATCACTTGAAGTGTGAGTACGATACTCAAGAATTATCGGGGTTATAGCTCGCGGTGTGGGTATTCGTCTCCAGAATTACTAGGTGTGAGGCAGTGTGTCCAAAATCACTTGAAGCGGGAGGACAATACAGAAGAATTATCGGGATGGTACTAGATACTCACATAATATCTAAAACATACATTAGTCACCAAAGTAGTAATTCAGGATGAGGGATTAAACCCTATATTGAGGAGTATGGTAAGGGCTGCCCTCGGACCTATGTAGAATGGAATGCGTTGAATCTGAACAAGTATGCATTAGTGCATTGTAGTGTAAATTTGCATTAGGCATCTAAGGCATCTCATACACTGGCATGGTTAGGATATTCACTCTTTACACTTGTTTGCATTCAAGTTGTGGTTGTGTTTGCTATAGTATAAAGAATCATTATATTACAGCATAGTGGGGATGGCTATTTTGTAATATTGCGTTGGTTGTAAGCAACCGACGTGCCCACAGTTTTCAGTGCAGGGCTTGGATGGTCAAAAGAACTCAAAGATGATTTTGGTGCCAAAGATTGCTTTTAGATTTTCGGTTGCTGTTATTCAAGTTGTATTTATCATGTTGTAATTATTTATTTCCGCTGCGTTATTGTAAAAGAACAATCTTGTATGAAAAAGTTTTAAATTCTTCTAAAATTGTATGAATTTGAAGTAAAAGATCCTGTTGAGCTACGAATTACCGTATTTTGGAATTCGGGGCATTACAGAGTGATATAAGAGTCAACTTCAATAAGTAGTACAAAATTACAAGGACAACACATTAGGATGGACATTAGAAGTGTGAGTTCAGTTTATAGAGATTTAATTGTAGGTGATTTACATTTGTGTTGCTCTATACAGTGTTGTCTTTTCCTTCCTTTCCCTATTAGATGGCTAGAGTCATGAATGCAAGTTGAATAACTACTTCATTCATAATACTCCCCTCGTATACAATTGATGTGATATTGTACGCGAGCATGTTTTCCCATTGGTATCAGAGTGGCGCGCTGAAGCGTGGTGGGTTTGGACCTACATTCATGATACCTTACACGTAGACTCACTTTTATTTTTCTTCGTGGATTTTTATCATGGTTCTTTTTCAACATTCAATATTTTTCAAATAAATATTTTCATATACTGTTAAATCAATTGGATATTATTATTTTGTTTACCTTCCTTAATCTTGATCTTTTAAATTTGTTTTATCTGTCTTTCAGTCTTAAAGTTTTGTCTTTCGTGTTTTTATGTCCCTTTATGTTTATCCGTTTACATTTGCTATTACTTTACGTATTTTATTACCGCTTATTAAATTAATATTACAACTATTATTTTCCTTTATTCATTATTTCTATTACATTTTGAATTTTGCTAATGTACATTCATTTTATATGATTTGATTTTGTGATACTATATTTTTCCATTATCTTATATTGTCTTATATATTTCAGTATATTTTAGCATGATTGTAATATTTTTAATTATATAAATGCAATGTAACCCTACCCAATAAGATTCCTTTTATTACTATTTTGTTATCATTATTTTCTACCTCTTTATATTTACTTTTCACTATTAATAGTTACTTATTAATTTTGTAGTTTTACGCTTCTTTAATATAATACATACACTCACTCTTTATACTTTATCTTTATTCTAAAATTTTAATTGTCTTTACATTCTTAATTACTACCTATATTTTCCACTGATTTCTATATATGTCATATATTTCAATATACTTACTATACATATCATTCACCATCATCCAATTACTACATTACTATTTTTATATATAATTATTTATGTTTATTGTCCTAATTTACTACACTACATAATTATTGCTTTCATTTTCATTTTCAGCTCGTGCATATACTTGACACTATTTTCGTCTTAATGTTATAAATCAATTTTTTTTCATTCCTACTAATTAGTACCATTTATGTTTGATATATCCTATACATCTATTTTGATATTTCATCGTGTAACTTTCTTTTACTCCTATTTTTATATTACAAATTTCAAACATAACACCATACTTTATTAAACATCCAACATCCAAGTACATGTGGAAGATTACATTTTCCCATCTCCTGTTTTGGGTGCAACCTAGTGTCGAGAGAGCAAAATCTGCAACTAGACATCACTGGAGGCAAACTGCAACTGGACATCGGGGAGGCAAAATCCACAACCGAATGTCCAGAAGGTAAAATGCAATCAGATGTCGTAGAGGTAATTATGCAACTTGGGGTCAAGGAGGCAAGCCTGTAGTTGGACACCAACGAGGTGAACCCTTAACGAAGAAGATTTTCTACCTTAATAACCCTCACTGTTATTTCTACATATATTACTTACCTATATCTTTTTTTTACTAGTTTATACCATTTTATAATATTTTACAACCTATCATTAAATTAATTATCTTATAATTTATACTAGTTTAATCTATCCTATATGCGTATTTACTACTTAACATCAACTATCTTGCCATCTTCTTATTATTATTTTTGAATCTTTACATAAGCTAGCATTTTGTACCACTTCATCGTATTTTATTTTGCTGCGAATGTATCTTAGATTTGGTGGCTACTCACATAACAAAAATCTTATTATTTATACTTTTGTTTGATTCATGATTTATCTCTAAATAGTTAGTTTTTGCATTGTTTCGGTAATATGTTATTACTTTTTTACTATGATGCCTTGTTTTACTCCTACACACCATTTATAATCTTCATATCATAATATTGTTTGTTTCCCCTTATAAATTATTACGCCTATGTATGTACAAAATTTTTGTATGCTAATTTTATTACTCTACTTGACAATTTGAAAGTACTTTTTGATATATGCCAACCAGTATTCCATATCTTTAATTTTTTATTGAATTTACGTTACAAATTATTTTATGATATTAACTTGTTATAAAGAATTATTTTATATATTGTCTATACTTTTAACTAATTTTCATTCTCGTATATTTTTCAAACTCTTATCTAATAGTCTTCTTGTCACGCCCCGCTTTTCAAAAAGAGAATACGGAATACGGATACGTGACTAAGCCCAGCGAATGATTTTCATCATCCATAAGCAGTCAGGATCTTTACAACATTTCACAAGAATAATCAGAGTCGGAAGTAAGAGAAGTCAACCAAACATGCATATATGAACTAATACCAACATAATTTACTTGAAACAAAATATAATAATCTCAAATAAATCAGATCTGAATAAGTCAATATCCCGAGTCACATTGCCCAAATACAAATAAATTCAAGTAGCAAAATAAAATTGTTCAAAATAAGCAACAAGAAATAATAATAAAAACTCCAACACTAATATCTCATATCACCAAATCCATCTGATAGCTGATCACCCTGATCTGCAATTTAATAAATTGCAGGAAAGAGGAAAAGGAAAACAAACTCCCGTCAATGCAAGTTATGGGTCGCTTGTAGTGCAGGATACAAGTACAAGGAACAAATAAACAGATATAAAATAACAGCAGGAACAAACATAGCATGGTATAGGCATGTCAACAGAATAAAGTATCTAAAAAAATTGGGAAAAACAGAATCAAGTGGCATGGTATACTAACAGGTACAAATAGCATGTGTCAAGTGTCATTCAGTATACAGACAGATATACAGATAACAGTGTAAGATAACGGTCAGACAGTGTCAGATAACAGTCAGATGATAACAGATAATAGTGTAACAGATGTCAGTTTTTACAGTCTTGTGTTTATTACTAACTAGATAGCACTTCATGCGCCCCAGATTTTTATCACATTGTTGCTACATTCAAACAGCTTCGTTTAGATTTCGTAGTGGAGTCCATAGGGTTGTGTACTCAGGGATCAGACACACAGATATCAGATGCAGATCAGACAAACAAATAGAACCTATGAGTTCTCTTCTGAGTACACCTTCCTATAGAGAAGTAATGTAGTCAGGGTATCAGACAAACAGAGTCGTGTATCATGTAGTCATGAACATGTAACAGGTAGGGAACACGGGCCCTCTTCTCAGTACACATTTCTATATTTTCCACTACTACATCTTTTCCTTAACCCCAGCTAGGTTATTTTGTTATTATTATCAAACAGACATGTATGTGCAGAAAACAGAGTGAGAATAGTATGGTATAAACATTTAACATGTTCAGGGTGACAGACAAACATATACAGACTAAAGATAATACATAAAAGAGCAGAATATCGAAAATTCTAGTTCAGAACAGCAAGATAGTACTGTACTAAAACTGGAATTACCGTTGCTACAAAAATAAAAATCTGAATCTTTCAAAGAATCTGGAAAATAGACTCCCGGTCGAATCCAGAAAATATATATAAGTCATATAGTATTTCACAACATCATAACTCAGAACAGATTTGAATCCATAAAACACGTTCAGTCAAAAATCAGAAGATTGTATTCCAAGTCAGGAAAACAGCATGAAAACTCATTAACTAAATCCGCAAAAAATCTAGGGTATTCCCTTATATGTGCATCATCAGAATATGAAGTTTCATAATTTTACAAAGAACATAGAGCAGTTAACAAAAATCTAGAAAATATTAAGATGCAGTAGTTTTGTAAATCTGGAATTATAAACATTGCAGTACGAAAACAAAAATATCTCACAAACCATAAATCGAATCCAAATCCGCCAAAATGGTGATAAAATAGATACGGTAGGCTAAATTTCATATTCACAAATATTTTACAAATAGCAAGTAGAATTAGGTCGAAAATCAGGTTTTTTACTGAACAGTATGAAAAATTCTGCATGAATAGTAATTGTTTGGAAACATAGAACGGTTTGTAAAACTCATCAAATAAATCCAAAAAAGTTCAGGGTTAATCCTAATCAGGTCTAGTTGTACTGTGCAAAATATTGGATCAAAATAATACTTTTAACATCATGATAAAAATAGATTACTCTTCAGAATTTATAGAAAACAAAATCTAAAAATCACTCTACACCTCTGTAGTAAAATAAACATAACTCACAAACCATAAATCAAAACTGAGATCTGTCAGAAGGGTCGGAAAATAGACAGAATTCTCTACAAATCTTACTCACAAATAAAATTCATATACTGACCTTAATAGGGTCTAAAATACTGAATACAAATGGGGTAATAGAAAATACAGAATTGTTCCTCATACACAAATCAACATAGATCATACGGAAATTGCCCAAATCATAACCAAACATGAAATATGGTGTACTAGATGTTCAAACAACATGGTATAGGGTATTTTGCAAGTCCACGACAAGTATAGCACGAATAACACATCAAACACACGATATTACAAAATAGCATGTATATATACATATAAAAAGTGGTCATCCCTAGTTGTTTTATGTCATGTATGTCGTGAGGCAACTATGGTCGAAACAACACAATAGAGACAATATATAATAGAGGATTCACACATGAATTGTCTATAGAACCCAACTACACTACAGGCAATATTTAGTACCTGTATTACACAAAGAAAAGAATACAAGTTACTTACCTGGGAGATGACGACGGAAACGGTAAAGCAAAGAGAATAACGGGAATGGATTCCCGGGATCGAACCAACGAACAAACGAATCTCGAACAAGATGATCACGAACACAATCCAACGAACGGATCACGATGATCAAGATAGCGATCAAGATGTGATGATCGGATGGCTGAGATCGAAGAGATCAAGATCATAAGATCAGACGACTAGGATCTTTATCGGATGGTAGAAGATGATGATTACGATGAGCAAGAAGATTGTACGGCCAAGAATCCGCTCGATCACAACTGACCAAACTGCAACCACACAAATAGGGACAGCCGGGGTATTGGACGGTGGCCATGGCGGCGGCAACCCGGTCGTGTTGTCGCTTAGGCTGCTGTTGCTGTATGCTGCCGGAGGGGAGAGCAAGAGGAGGAGCGACGGGCTACAAGGTCATTACAGTGCCGAGAGGAGACACACAGCACAGGGAAGCTGCGCTACGGCTGACGTCGAAACGGGGTGACGGCAGGGAGTGACGCTTTCGCTGCTGCTGTGCGTCGGAAGGACAGCATACAAGAAGGGTGCACAGGGGATGACAACTGGAGTTGCGCGGCGCTGCAGGGGTGAGGTGGCTGCAGTTTCCAAGGGAAGAAGCACCGGGGAAGGAGGAGAGAGCAGGAGTCGACTGAATTGGACGGGGTGAAGGTCGGGGAGAAAGAGAGACGCAGGGGCGACTGTATAGAGTTCACAGAAGATGAGAAGTCGGGGGGGAGGGGGTGTAACAAGGTGAATATATAGGAGGTGGGTTTTAGGGTTTAGGGGAGGAGAGAACGGGTATCGGGTGGATAACGGGTGTGGGTTGGGCTTAACGGGTAGAATAGTGAAGTAGGGTATTAGGATGTATAATAAGATTGATAAAGGGTTTTGGGTGTTTAAATGGGTATTGGGTAGTTGGGTTTTGGGTTCAAAATCTAATAGAAAGTAATAGGATTTATAAAATACAAATTTCACAATTTCTCATAGTTTGCAAAAAAAATATTTTACAGGGTTCAATAAAATAAATTTGAAAAATACAATTAGATTAATATTTAACTTTTCACAAACAATTAGGATAGTCACATACAAATAATATACTTGGTTTGTACTACAAATTAATAATAAAAATAATAATAATAATAATAATACTGATAATAATAATAATAACACAAATAATAGGATTTGTATTATAGTATAAGACTCATTTGAAAATAACAATAAGTACAATTAATGAAAAGAACGGATTTTAACAGAAGATTCAAAATAAATTTGAAATAGAACGAATTTAAGAAAATGAAAAATTTTATAAACAACCCAAGCCCAGATAATACACGAAAAAAAAATACACCCAAAATACAGAAAACGGAAAACATGGATTACACTTCTCTTAATTTGCTGCTTCATTTTATCTCATAGTATATATACCACTAGTTAGTTTATGCTTTTGACCATTTTGTTCTTCCCGTATTCCTTAATTAACATCTCTTTCCGTAAAGTTTTTCAAATTCACTAACCATTGATTACTTAATTTAGGTTTTTCTTTTTCTATGGTATCTATTACTTTATTATTTTGTATGAATATTTTTTTTTCAATCTACATTATCTTTCATTGTCACATTTCTCGCCCTACTATTTTTCCAGTTTTTCTGCTACTTTTGTGTTTCGTTCGCTTGATACTCAAAGATTCCTTATATAAGTTTGATGTGTTTTCCCACGTTGCGCATTCTTATGCTACATTTCTTTTCTTAGTATTGACAACTTTCCATATACAACAGTAATATTTTTCGGTGTGTACGAAATACAAATTTTACCCTAATAAGTTCTGAGAACAGAACTGTTCTAAGGGGGGAGAGTGTAACACTCCACAAAATTGAGCTATGATAATTTTTCCCCTCGCGTGTTACGCACGTATATTTTGTACCGTTACGGGTAATATCCGTAATGTACTTCAATACGTATTTTGGATTTCGACTATTTATATATTTTCCGTCTTCTCAAAATCCTATTTGAGCCAACTCAAATATTAATTTTCAATCTTTGTATTTTTACGTGTATCGCACGTGTTATCGATGCACGTGTCAATTACATATATTTTACCGTTACGGGTTATATTTTCGATGTGTTTCAATTATTTATTTTATAACTTGTTCGAATTCATTTTTATAAATGAAAATTCATTTTTCCTCCTATTTCGATTAAAATATTTTTATACGTACGGTGCTCGTGTAACGCACGTGAGAAATTTTATTCATGTTCTTCTCATTTTTCTATATAAACTTTGCATCATTATTATTAATGTCATTTTTAATTTTATTTTGAAGCTCATAGGCTTGAGAAAATATTTTTTATTAAAGAAACCCATTTTTTAAAACCATTTGTAAAATTAAACTTTATATATATATATATCTATATAATAAAACACAAAAAAAGCTATCAAGTGGCTCTACTTCAATTTCCTAAAAATTAAAGGCCTAGATCTAACCTCAAGAAACATATTTTCCCCCCCAAAATTTTCCCCCCCAAACTCAAATTCAAATCCCCTACCCAAAACAACTCCTATATTTATTTAATTATTTTTTGTTCTCTCTCTCTCTCTTTCCCTCCTCTATTCAAAAAATTAAGGAAATAAAAATTTTTAATTTTTTAAAAAATTAAAAATTAAAAAACAAAAAAATTTAAAATTTTAACAACTTTAAAAATAATTCAAAAAAACCATATAATATGTTTTTTGCTCTATGTTTGATACTTCAATTAATTTGCTAGACTTCCAAAACTATTTTATATGATCAAATAAGATGTACCGTGGCGAAGACGTGCCGTAAGCACGTGTCAACGAGCAAACCTTGTATATATATATATATATATATATATATATATAGATATATATATATATATAAGAGGTGGTGTGCACAAGCACGTGCACGTGCACATGTGCATTGTGAACACAAGTGAAGTGGCGTGGGACGTTGGATGGAAATTGACTGGGTCATTTTGAACGTTGGGATAATGGGAGAGAGAGTAGGAGTAGTGGAGCATAACCACCAAATTATCTATTTAATAATATCCCCTAAGCCTAATCATTTCTTCACAAAAACTAAACAAAAAACAAAGCATAAGTAAACAGTGAAGAGAAAGGCAGAGCTTCAGGTTTGGCTACTGTGCATTTTTGCTGGGAGTTTGGCTAGCTTTTTGTGGAGTTTTGGAAGGCTTTTGAAGGCGAAATTAGTTCTAGTATTCTCCTATTATGTGGGTGTTCCTTTATACTCTTGAATTTATTGAGTAGATGCATGTGTAGTTGTTCTAAAATTTAAATTGTATATGTAGAATGGTTTAATTTATTCTCATTGATTGTGATGTGTGTGATAGGAGAAACTCTAAAATTTTGAGTGAAAAGCAAGTTAATTAAAGTAGACCTGTGAAATTAAAGTTTAGAAATTGTGTAAATTAGCATGTGTAATGTTATATTGTTATCTTTAGGGAAGCAGATTTTATGAATACGGTTTTGAATTGATCTTGAAGAAAAATTCTCATATTACTCAATGTCATGGAAGAAGAAATATATTGAAGTAGAATTAATATTTCGTAAATTATAGTGATAATTGAGTTACTCTTTGCGGGTTAGAAAATTTTAATTTGTGTGGACTTATTGTGTAATCGAATTTAGTATATTGTTCCTCTGATTATTTTAGAATGCGCAGATTGGTCGTATTTAATTGATGGAACAGGTAAAAATTTTGAATGTGTGTATTTTTAAAAAGAAATGAAATTAACCGAGGTAAATTTTTTGGGGATTTGAACTCCTTATATGATGTGATCTGAGCTTAGGCTCAGTGGGTAGGCGTTTAGGCGCCTCTTGGTTTGTGTGGGTTCGAGTGTGGCGACGCTCAGTGAGTTTCCAAATTCTTTTTTAAACAGAATGAAATAACATGAGTTTGGGTATTTACAAATCAATGTATGCTTTATCCCTTGGGCGCACTTCGCCCACTGGTTTGGCGCCTGGGTTTTCTCCTTGCTGGCGTTGGTTCGAGCTTGTGGAGGCTTTGACTTTATTTAAAACCCATTTTAAAAATATGTTTCCACTTGATTTTCTTTTGAAATCATTGGAAGAAGGGTGAGAAAAATTTATAGAACATAATTAAAGTAATTTGGAGATTTTATCATACTATTCTAAAAGAATTTTTGAAATCTAAAAAAGTATGTTTTGTTTATGGGTTGAGTTGGGCTTCAAAATCGAAAATGCAATTAATTGAAGATTATTAAGTTTGATTTTTAAATTTTTTTTTTAGATAAAGTTGAGAATTGAAATGAATAAGTTTGGGCATTACTTTTAATGAAATTCGGAAAATTTGGGATGAAGAGATGATTTTGGTTTAAAATCTAGAAAGAGGGAATTAATTTGAAGGAGGCAGATTTTGAGAGCGCTTTGGGAGCGATTGTCTTGTTTAGCAAATTAAAAGTTATTCGTGAGGAAATTTGAATTGGAAATTATTAGTGAATGAATTTTGAAAGTTGAATACCTCAATGGTTGCATGAAAATTGAAATATTGTTGTTGAGGTTGAATATAACCAATTATTGATCTCCAGAATGAGATAGTTGTTAAAATCTAGAGGCTAGGCGAGACCCTAATAACTGGCAGTATTATTAATGAGATTTTTTAGGAGTGACCAGTGTGGGGTGACTCTCTTTTTGAGAAGTATCCAGTGTGGGCGGACGTTCTCTTGTGGGTTTAAGTCCGGTAGGGTATGCTAGCTCTAGATTGTGATAATTTTCAAAACTAAAACTTACGGTTAGGCACTAAGGGGAGTTGTGATGAAGTATGTGCCAACATGAGTATGAGGACCTAGATAGCGCAGTGGGAGGTATCTCCAGAATTACCGGGGTTGAGGCTCTTGGTGGGGGATATTACTCCAGAATTACTGGGATCGAAGCGACGCACTTGGGATATTTGTGTGATGAGGTACCAATGACAAAGCGGTGTGGGTATTCGCCTCCAGAATTACTGGGTGTGAGGCAGTGTGTCCAAAATCACTTGAAGTAGGAGTGCGATACTCAAGAATTATCTGGGTTATAGCTCGCAGTGTGGGTATTCGTCTCCAGAATTACTGGGTGTGAGGCAGTGTGTCCAAGATCACCTGAAGCGGGAGTACGATACTGAAGAATTATCGGGATGGTACTAGATACTCGCAGAATATCTAAAACATACATTAGTCACCGAAGTTGTAATTCATGGCGAGGGATTAAACCCTATATTGAGGAGTACGGTAAGGGCTTGCACTCGGACCTATGTAGAATGAGATGCATAGAATCCAAACAAGTATGCATTAGTGCATTGTAGTGTAAATCTGCATTAGGCATCTAAGGCATCTCATACACTGGCATGGTTAGGATAGTCACTCTTTACACTTGTTTGCATTCAAGTTGTGGTTGTGTTTGCTATAATATAAAGAATCATTATATTACGGCATAGTGGGGATGGCTATTTTGTAATATTCGTCGGTTGTAAGCAACCGACGTGCCCACAGTTTTCATTGCAGGGCTTGGATGGTCAAAAGAACTCAAAGATGATTTTGGTGCCAAAGATTGCTTTTAGATTTTCGGAATCTGTTATTCAAGTTGTATTTACCATGTTTTAATTATTTATTTCTGCTGTGTTAATGTAAAAGAACAGTCTTGTATGAAAAAGTTTTAAATTCTTGAAAAATTGTATGAATTTGAAGTGAAAGATCCTATTGTGCTATGAATTACCGTATTTTGGAATTCAGTGCGTTATACTGAGAGTGGATCTGGATTGGTGATTGAACACCGTGATCTAAATCCGACGGTTGCTTGCACGACCAATGGACCTGCAAAAAACCTGAAACACCGGGGGTGGGACCAGCGACAGACCCTCCGACGCTTAAGTCAGAACCAGAAAGAGAGAGAGAGTTTGAGAGAGAAATTTCCAGTTGTTGATTACCTTCTGACTGAGGAGGGGGGAGGGTATTTATAGGCCTAAGAAATAGTTTAGAGATTGAGATGAATCCGTTAGATTAATATGAATTTCTTATCTCCTGTTGATTCTTTCCCTTAAGAGATAAGACTCTCTTGTCTGGGGATAAGGTATTTGACTTACAACCATCATGGGCTGGGTGTCTCTTCTCATGGGCCTAATCTGTCACTTACAATGGGCTTGGAAGCAGCCAATATTTTTGTAGAAGAGCCTAAAGGAGGTCCGAACAAGTTAAGGAGGCCTGTTATGATTAATTTACCTGTAAAAGCATTGAGATCCGTGCTAAAATCGTATGGCCCTGATTTTCTACGTTTTTTACAATTATCATAAGTTCACAACTCCCGAAAGACAATTTTCTTGGCTTTCAGGAAATAGTTTGCCTAATTTTTGGATTCTGAAACACAATCTTAGCTTTTAGGGTGTATAAGAGATACCTAGAATTGTTCAAAAGCTCCTGATGGTGGCGAATATTTTCCTGAATTTTTCTGGAGTTTTTCGTAAATTGTTCGGATTTTCCCAAAATTTTCTGGATTTTTAAATAATTTTCCCCAAATTCAAAATTCACTTTTTTGAATTTTTCAATTAATAAACCCAAATTTAAATTATTTTTCGAAGATTTGAATTAATTTTCTAAATTAAATAATTATTTTGGATTTTTAAATTAATTTTTTGAATTTAAATGAATTCCTGGAGATTTTTTTACATATTTATCAACTTAGTCTTCTTGACGTGATCTGGAGCACTCATCACAGGTCATCTCGCGTGCTAAGTGATTTGAGTGGTGGTGATAGAGTTGCGAAGGTGAGGAGTGATCTCATGTGTTGATCTAGCGCTTGTGGACATTTCAGAGTGATCGAACGACTTAGAACAGAGTAGAAAGGAGAGGAAGAAGGGGGTGTGGCTGAATCTGAGCCGTCCATCTCACTCGTGCGCAAAGATCTTGGTGATCTGACGGTCGGAAATGGTTGAGAGAGCCCCCTAGCTTGACCGACTGGTTCATCGAGCTACTTCCGCTCTCTTTCAATTTTTGGGGGTTCATTTTGGGCAACATAGGCATTTGTCGAGCTCCACTTTATTGTCGAGCTATGAGATTGTAGGCTAGATGTTCATTTTCTTTCAGCTCAAAATTCATGTGAGGTGGGAGTTTTGTCGAGCTCCTCACCGTCTCGTCGAGCTGCGAGGTTTGGTCGAGCTCCCCCCTTTTCGTCGAGCTCAAAGTTTAGGCGAGCTAGGAGTTTAGTCGAGCTCCTCACCATTTCATTGACCTCAAAGTTGGTCGAGCTCCAGTCTCGTCGAGCTTGAGTTTGGTCGAGCTGCCGCGGTGAGCTCCTCTTCACGTCGAGCTTGTTTTGGTTAAGCTCACTTTGGTCGAGCTCCCTCGGTCGAGCTTATATTCTCGCCGAGCTAGCTTTGGTCGAGCTGCCACCGACGAGCTCCTCTTCACGTTGAGCTCATTTTGGTCGAGCTGCAATTTGGGGGACCTCATTGTAGAGCCAAGGATTGGGCAAGCTCGACAAAGCTCGGAGCTATCGAAGTCGGATATAGGGTTATGAATCTGGAGGTTGGAGTTTAGGTTTAGAAGCAAAGGGGTTTCGGGTTCAGGTTTTGAGATCAAGTCGGGTTTGAACCCGAGCCCTAATCCTCTTTTGAACCCGGAGCTTAGTCTTCTGTTAGAGTTGGTTTTGGAACCAGGTCGGGTTTGTGAACCTGAAGCATCAAACCCCTTTAGGAGTTTGGCTTTGAACCC
The DNA here is from genome assembly GCA_017893485.1 of Hemerocallis citrina. Taxonomy (NCBI): domain Eukaryota; kingdom Viridiplantae; phylum Streptophyta; class Magnoliopsida; order Asparagales; family Asphodelaceae; genus Hemerocallis; species Hemerocallis citrina. The sequence goes on from CM030365.1 coordinate 132,376,086, forward strand.
GAATACAACCAATCCATTCTCTACTTAGGATTTTTCAAAGTATGAAGTTGGAGTTCAAGTGTTTGAATCTTGTTGTTTGGAGTTGCACTTGATTGACTTCGGGGTTCTCCGATGATTTAGATCTTGGCTGAGTTAGAGCTTTAGTGCTTCAAAATTTGGTTTGGATTAGGATCTATATATATATATATATACAGTATATTTTATAATCCTTGGTTTATGTACCAACTGAATCTTCTTGATGAGTAATTGCGTCTTGTCCTTGTCGACTTGTTTTGTTGAGTTTTTGCCCACCAAGTGTTTGTCGAGCTTTCTACCTCGTCAAATTTCTCTTTCGCTAACCAAATGTTGTATTGTTTGCATGTTTTATTGATCGAGTGTTTCTTGGTAGCACAAGTCTTGTTGAGAGAGGTTTTACACCCATCTAGTTTGTATAAGCATTTTCTGAAACAGAGTTGAATGTTGAACACTTTGTTTACACTCGGTAAATTTGGAGAGAACTCTATGACGGAGTTGAACGTTTGAACTCGCCGTTTGATCTCGACAAGTTTGGAGAGTCAACTCTGAGATGGAGTCAAACATAGAGCTTGCTGTTTGATCTCAACAAGTTTGGAGAGGCAGCTCTAGGCGGAGTTGGAAGATTGAGCTTGTTGTTTAATGCCCGGCAGGCAAGGATAATATTTATATAACATCATGCATGAACTTCTATTTCGCACAATTGGGCTAAAGTAAGGAATAAACCCACAAAGCAAACCGAAGCCCAATGGGGGGAGATTCCAACTCCTCCTAAAAAGCCTTCGTAAGGGAGGTTAACTCCGTGCAGGGCCATCCTCCCCCAAAAGGCCTCGAAGTCCCGGTGATGTTCTCCGATAGGAACGTGGAGGGCGTCCGCACGCCCCACTGCGAAGCCCTCTTCATCAATCTCCAAATGGTGAACTTCGAAGTTCGTCGGGTCTTGGTAGACAATGGCAGCTCCGTCAACATACTTTTCTTAGAGGCCTTCAAAGGCCTCCCACTGTCGAGGGACCGGCTCAAGCCCGTAGGCTACACTCTCCACGAGTTCACTGGGATCCCGGTTATGGCCGACGGAGTTATAGCCCTCGATGTAACGGCTAGAAAGGCCTCGGTAACTCGCACGGAGCCAATGGACTTCATGGTGGTCGACGTCAAGGCCACCTATAATGTTATCCTGGGTAGACCAGGTTTGGTCGCGCTCCAAGCCATCCCTTCAACCTACCACATGAAGATGAAGTTCCCCACGCCCTTAAGAGTGGGAGAAGTGAGGCGAAGCCAAGAAGCGGCTTGGAAGTGCTATATGACCTCGATGGGGGGTCCAGTTCTCTCTTTGGAACCGCTCGAACTTCCTTAGGAAGGCGGTCAAACTATCTCCGACCCCGTCGATGAATTGGAGGAAGTGGCCTTCTCCGAAGAAGACACCGCTAAGACGTTCCGCGTCAGCAAAGCTCTCTCCCCCTTTATTAAGCAAGACATCTCGCGGTGCATACGGGAGAACCGTGACCTCTTCGCCTGGACTACAGCCGACATGCCCGGGATCTCAGAGAAACTCTCAATGCACCGTCTGAGCGTCACCCCGGGGGTCAAGCCTGTCCAACAGAAGAGACGGAAGTTTGCCCCCGAGAGGCAACAGGCGATCAAGGAGGAGGTTGAGAAACTCTTCAATGCCCGCTTTATCCAGGAGGTAAACTACTCTGAGTGGCTCTCCAATATGGTGATGGTCAAGAAGGCCAATGGGAGTTGGAAAATATGCATTGACTTCACCGATCTCAACAAGGCATGCCCGAAGGACCCTTTTCCTCTTCCAAGCATCGACGCTCTGATCGATGCGACCTCCGGGCACGAGCTCCTCAGTTTTACGGACGTCTTCTCAGGGTACAACCAAATCAAAATGTTCCTGCCCTACATCCCGAAGACCTCGTTCATGACGGGCCAAGGCCTCTATTACTATCGTGTTATGCCCTTCGGCTTGAAAAACATGGGAGCTACCTATCAGCATCTTGTGAACAGGGTCTTCCGAGATCAGATTGGCCGAAACATGGAGGTCTACGTCGACGACATGTTGGTCAAGAGTGCCCGAGGGAAGGAGCACACCCTCGACCTTCAAGAAGCCTTCGGGGTGCTCAGGAGGCACAATATGAGGCTAAACCCGAACAAGTGTGTGTTCGGTGTCTCATCGGGCAAATTTCTGGGGTTTATGGTCAGCCAGAGGGGCATAGAGGCCAACCCCGAAAAGATCCAAGCCATTCTCAAAATGGCTCCCCCCTCCAACGTCAAAGAAGTACAGAGGCTCACAGGGGGCCTCGCCGCGATTGGGCGATTCCTCTCCATGTCCGAGGATAAGTATCTCCCCTTCCTCAAGGCCCTCATGGGGGCTAAAGGCTTCGAGTAGGGACAACAGCAACAGGAGTCCTTTGAAAAGCTCAAGGAATATTTGGCTAACCCACTGATCCTGAGCAAGCCAGCACCTGGGGAGGTCCTCTACCTTTATTTCGCAGCTTCGGATCAGACGCTCAGCGTGGTCCTGGTAAGGGAAGAGAAGAAGATGCAGAAGCCCATCTATTACGTAAGCAAAGTGCTCTGCGATGCCGAACTCCGTTACCCGAAGTTGGAGAAGATGGCTTTCGCCCTGGTCATGGTGGCCCGAAAGCTCCGTCCCTACTTCCAATCCCATTTGGTAGTCTTCCTTACCGACCAACCGCTGAAACAGGTTCTCCACAAGCCCGAGACTTCCGGGCGGCTCATGAAGTGTTCCATCGAGCTGAGTTAGCATGACATCAGCTACCAGCCCAGATTGACAATAAAGGCCCAAGCTCTGGCTGAATTCATCGTGGAGAACACCATTCCTGACTCATGCGAGTCGTATGCCGACCCCTTCGTTAGGACCATTTATGTGGACGGGTCCTCTTGCGCCGATGGGAGCAGGGCTGGCGTCATCCTAACTGGCCCTAATGCTTTCTTTCTCTAGTGCTCCCTCCACCTAAACTTCCCGACATCCAACAATGAGACGGAATATGAGGCCCTCATAGTGGGGCTCTGCATGGCTTGCAAGGCAGGCGCCAAGCGCGTAAGGCACTTCAGCGACCCCCAGTTAGTAGTCAATCAGGTGTCCGGGGAGTACGAGGCGAGAGATAACCGTATGGCTAGGTACTTGGCAAAGGTGAGGGAGCTTCTAGCTCTATTCGAAGATGTTCAACTCCAGCGGGTTCCCCGAGAGGAAAACGCGTAAGTGGATGCCCTCTCTAAGCTCGCCTCCTCGTCTCTCCAAGGTCTAGAACGGACCATCTTAATAGAGGTCCTTCTCAAACCAAGCATTTACGAAGACGGCTCGGAGCCAATGGAAGCCTACCCCCTAACACTTGGGAAAAACTGGATGAAGCCCCTACCTCCGGGATGGAGTCCTTCCCGAAGATCCGAAAGAAGCAAGGAGGATCAGGACACGAGTAGAGCGGTACACACTCCTGGACGGGGTCATGTACAAACGCTCTTACACCTAGATCAATGGTCGGCCCTATCTGAGGTGCCTCTCCCCAGAGGAAGTGCTCTACGCCCTAAAGGAGGCCCATGATGGCCTGTGTGGCGCGCACTTGGGAGCGAGATCCCTCGCCCAGAAGCTCTTGAACTACGGCTACTTCTGGCCCACACTACTAAGTGACTCCGAGGAGTACGTCCGCCAGTGCGACTCCTGCCAGAAGTTCGCCCCAATCCATCACCTACCCCAAGCACAACTGGCTTCCTTGGCGAGTCTAGTCCCCTTCGCAATGTGGGGGATGGATTTGCTCGGACCTTTCCCTCCAGCACCGGGCCAGCTAAAGTTCTTGGTAGTAGCAATAGATTACTTCTCAAAATGGATCGAGGCCGAACCACTTTCAACAATCACCGAGCACAAGGTGCAGAAGTTCTTCTGGAAGAACATCGTTTGTCGGTTCGGGGTACCCCGCATCCTTATAACCGACAATGGAACCCAATTCACGGGAGCAGCCTTTCGCGACTTTTGCACCGACCTCGGGATTCAGCAGCGGTTCTCTTCAGTAGCGCACCCCCAGTCCAATGGCCAAGCAAAAAATGCGAACCGACAAATCCTCTCAGGCTTGAAGAAGAGGCTTGACAAGTCCACTAAAGGGCTATGGGTCGAACAACTCTCCAATGTGCTTTGGAACTATCGCACCACCAAAAGAGCTCCAATGGGAGAGTCCCCTTTCAACCTCACGTACAGATCCAAAGCTCTTATCCCATTGGAGGTGGGCCTACCTTCACCTCGGCTTATAGCCTACAATGAAGCGCAGAACGCGAACCAGCTTCGCAACTGCATAGACCTCATAGACGAGGTCCGTGAAAGAGCCGCAATCCGCCAAGAGACCTACCGTCGTAAGATTACTCAAGCTTACAACAAGAGGGTAAAACCCACCAACCTAAAGGAGAGGGACTTAGTGCTGAGAAAGTTGTCAATTTCCGATCCGAGCAAGAGAGGCAAGCTGGCACCCAATTGGGAAGGACCATATAAGGTCTCAAGAGTTATACGCCCAGGCGCGTATCAACTCGAAGACCCAGGGGGCAGGAGGATACCAAGGACATGGAATGCAGAGCACTTGATGAAGTACCAAGAGGGTGTCTAAACACTGCTCCAAGCAACTTCCCCAAGAGTGCTCCAGAAGACATGTCTCAAAATCCTTACTTGTATCTTCTTTTTATCAAAGTGTAAAGGCGGCCTGCAACTTAGATGCGGTAGCCCAGTTGTTTTCAATAAAAAGAAATCTTTCCCCACAATATTCCCTATCTTTTAAAGTAGTCAAACTCTACTTGGCAATTTCGCTATTTCTAGATAGTCTAGCTCTACTTACAATTATTTTTTTCGTATTTAAATGACGAGTTCGGAGTCCAATACTTGGCTCGATTCCGCTTCAACTACTTGCTTATAAGTGAGCAAGAAGTGGTTCGCTATTCGGAATTGCTCCCACGATCGTTTATTCTCTCTTTAAACGACGAGTTTGGAGTCCAACACTTGGCTCGATTCTGCTTCAACTACTTGCTTATAAGCGAGTAAGAAGTGGTTTGCCATTCGGAATCGCTCCCACAACCGTTCATTCTCTCTTTAAATGACGAGTTCGGAGTCCAACACTTGGCTCGATTCCGCTTCAACTACTTGCTTATAAGCGAGTAAGAAGTGGTTCACCATTCGAAATCGCTCCCACAACCGTTGATTCTCTATTTAAACGATGAGTTCGGAGTCTAACACTTGGCTCGGTTCCGCTTCAACTACTTGCTTATAAGCGAGTAAGAAGTGGTTCGCCATTCAGAATTGCTCCTACGACCGTTGATTCTCTTTTTGAACGACAAGTTCGGAGTCCAACACTTAGCTCGATTCCGCTTCAACTACTTGCTTATAAGCAAGTAAGAAGTGGTTCGCAATTCGGAATTTCTCCCACAACCGTTGATTCTCTCTTTAAATGATGAGTTCGGAGTCCAACACTTGGCTCGATCCCGCTTCAACTACTTGCTTATAAGCGAGTAAGAAGTGGTTCGCCATTAGGAATTGAGAGTGAGAGTGAACGGACGCTAGAGGCTCCGCTCGTCCAAGAGAAGGGGATAGAAGTAGGAGGGTCGGCGGTGAGTGTGCTAGTTGCTCCGCTAGCCCAAGAGAAGGGGAAGGAGGTAGCAGGGTCGGCTGTGGTCAAGCCAGTTGCTCCGCTCGCCAAGGGAAAGGGGAAAGAGGTCGTGCGGTCGGTAATAGTCGAGACAGTGGTAGAGCTCGTCAGGAGGGGAGGAGAGATGGGTTGGTTGCCATCGGAGATATCAGGCCATGGGGGAATCAGGAAGTATACTGGCGACCTGCTGACGAAGGCCATCTATGGGAGGTCGGAGTCGGATGCAGAGAACGAGCCGAAGGAGGTCATTGAGGTCGACGACATTGCCTCGGTTCTGATAGAGAGGGACCTGCTCTGGATCCGGAGGAGCTTCATGATACCCCCGGAGTTCACTCTAATCCTCCCCAGACCAGGAGTGTGAGCGTGTATGGCGATCTCGCTTGATACGTGCGTCTTTGCCTATGACGCACTAATACAGGTCTGCGTCTGCCCCTTCACCCCTTCGTGACCAAAGTGCTGTGATGGTATGGACTGAGTCCGATCCAGTTCATGCCGAACATGTGGCGCCACGTGCTCGGCTTTTTACTTCAGTTTCGGGCGGCAAAGGTGGAGCCTCAGCTCGTCGTTCTTCGAAGTATGTATCGGATCAACCGGATGAACATGATGGAGCACCGGTACTACTTGTCGCCACGAAAAGGTGTTAAGTTAATAGAGAATTTGGACTCTATTAAGTCTAGGAAGGGGAAGTACTTTTTGATCTGAAGCCAATGGAAAGATTCATCACAAACAAAGTAGTGTGACTAGTGGAAGAAGGAGGCTTCTTGCTCTCTTTGATGCCACCTTCGATGTGGAGAGTGAAGATGGTTCTCCACAATCCATTTCAAAATTTGCCATTACCGATCATGAAAAACTTGCTATCGTGGAGGAGGTTGATAATGTATATGAGAGGCTGCAAGCTCTTGAAGCGGATAAAGAATTTCTCGAGCATTGTGTTAGGTCTTTGAAGAAAGGAGACAAGGGGATGGATCTTCTTCAAGAGATTCTGCAGCATCTTCGGGATCTGAAGAGTGTGGAACTCTGTGGGAGGAACACAGCCGATGGACATGGTTCACTATCAGCCTAATCAGCTTGAACAAAAGGTGATTTACTTTCCTTACCTAGTCATAATTATATATGTATATGAGCTGCAATAGTATTTTATGACAATCAAAATTATGTACACCAGCACTAAGAAAGCACATGTACGATCGACACCACGTACATCCGTATTAAAATAGGTCTTAATGTAAATCAGGTGGCTTGAATGTTGTCATCCATTTTCCTGTGAATGCGAAATAATGGTTTTCCAGTACGACAACTGATGAAAGCTAATAAAAATGTATCTGATGCGGTTTGTTTTTGGGAGGCGTGTGGATTCACCAGGCGTGAGTTCGTACTCGATTTGTATTGATGAAAGAAGCTCCTATGCAGATGACCCTCGGCTGGGCGAACGGTACGGGAGTAGGCAGTAGTGAGGCGGAGGCTGGTGCTCGGCTCGAATCGGGAGGCTCGGATCCGAGGTCTCGTGTATCTGCAGACGGTCTAGGAACACCGGGGTTGGTTCCGGTGGCAGACCCTCCGATGCTCTAGTCAGTCACTAAGGGAGAGTAATAGTAAATAGGGTTTGAGTGGAAAAGAGTTGATTACCTAGAGAAGGAGTAGGGGTCTGGTATTTATAGAAGATACCAACCGGGTCTAGACCTGTTTGGGGTCGGGTCTGGACCCGGTTGCCCGTGAGGCTGAAGCGGTGGAATCCCGGGCGGTATAGGGCTGATGTGGCAGACGCCCGGGCGATGTCCGGGCTGACGTGGCAGCGGCCCGGGCGGTTTTCCGATGCTGACGTGGCGGATCCGGAGGATCAGGAGGTGTGCGCATCCTGAGGGGATCCCGTGGCCCAGGGTGGCCACGTCATTTCTAACCCATATCACAAGCCCCACACTCCTGTAGGGCTGGGTGAACCTGCCGTGTAGGAGTGATTCTTCGCCTCTATAGGAAAAACAAGGTGGAAGGTGCGGTGAGAGAGTAGGTTTTGCTACTTCCAGAAGAGGCCGGGGGTAGGAGGAAGGGATCCCTTATTGGAGAGCGTAGAAGAGTCGGAGTGACGCTCGCCGAGCCTCGGGGTTGGCAGACGAGCATTGAGGGTCGGCAGACGACCCCTCGCTAGTTGGAAGAGCGAGGGGACGCCAACGTTGCGATTGGAGATCAGTTCGTCGAGCACAGAGGGTCGGCAGGCGAGCATCAAGGGTCGGCAGACGACCCCATCGCTAGTTGGAAGAGCGAGGGGATGCCAACACTGCGGTTGGAGATCGACTAGCTGAACATGGAGGGTCAGCAGTTGAGCATCGAGGGTCGCCATACGACCCCATTGCTAGTTAGAAGAGCGAGGGGATGCCAACGCTGCGGTTGGAGATCGGCTAGCTGATCATGGAGGGTCGGCAGTCGATCGTCGAGGGTCGGCAGACGACCCCATCGCTAGTTGGAAGAGCGAGGGGATGCCAACGCTGCGGATGGAGATCGGCTAGCTGAATATGGAAGGTCGGCAGTCGAGCATCGAGGGTCGGCAGACGACCCCATCGCTAGTTGGAAGAGCGAGTGGATGCCAACGCTGCGGTTGGAGATCGGCTAGCTAAACATGGAGGGTCGGCAGGCGAGCGTCGGGGGTCGACAGACGACCCCCTCGCTAGTTGGAAGAGCGAGGGGATGCCAATGCCTGTTGGATTGGAGGTCGGCTAGGCGAGCATGGAGGGTCGGTCAGCGAGCCCGTCGCTTGAGGAGAATTTTTTGGGGCTCGCAATTTCATCCGAGCTCCGAGCCTCCTGGGAATAGAGGAGAGCTGTAGGGGCTCGCGGTATCATCCGAGCTCCGAGCCCTGTGTGAATAGAGGAGGGCGGTAGGGGCTCGCGGTGTCATCCGAGCTCCGAGCCCCTGGGAATAAAGGAGAGCTGTAGGGGCTCGCGGTATCATCCGTGCTCCGAGCCCCGTGTGAATAGAGGAGGGCGGTAGGGGCTCGCGGTGTCATCTGAGCTCCGAGCCTCTTGTGAATAGAGAAGTGTTTCTGGGGCTCGCGGTGACATCCGAGGTTCGAGCCCCCATCCGAGCGTCGACCCTTTTGGGAAATAGAAGGGGATTTGTGGCTCGCGATGCCATCCGAGCGTCGATCCTTTTGTGGAATAGAAGGAGAATTGTGGCTTGCGATGCCATCCGAGCGTCGACCCTTCTGTGGAATAGAAGTAGAATTGTGGCTCGCGATGCCATCCGAGCGTCGATCCTTGTGTGGAATATAAGGGGAACTGTGGCTCGCAATGCCATCCGAGCATCGACCCTTCTGTATAATAGGAGGGGAATTGAGGCTCGCAATGCCATCCGAGCGTCGACCCTTCTGTATGAATAGAAGAGGATTTGTGGCTCGCGATGCCATCCGAGCATCGACCCTACTGTAGAATAGAAGGGAAATTGTGGCTCGCGATGCCATCTGAGCCCCGAGCTTTATTGTTTTATCGAGAAAGTCCGCTGTATGGGGAAGAAAGGCCTGGGAGTAGTTTGGGTAATTCCACACCCACTGCTGACGTCAGGAGCGCAAGGATCGAAGCGTCTCTAGATCTTAGCGACCGTTAGATTTTGATGGTTAAGATCCAATGGCCAGACTTTAATTGCGGGAATCGAGGAGTTGCTTTTCTCCCTATAAATCCCCTCTCCCTTTCTCACTTTTTCTCCTTCATTTCTTTACTCTCACTCTTCGCTATTTCAAGAACAGGGTTTTTACCTGCCATCGGCAATTTTTCCCGGTGATCGTTCGGTAAACTCTCCAGGTTAGTATTCTCTATTTTGTAATGTTGCGCGTTCAGTCCGGATCCGAGGCCAGCTCGTCGGGTCGCTCTGCAAGAGAGTCCGAGTCCGAGACGTCCTCGTCTCTGAGCAAGTATAAAGTGAAGAAGGAGGTCCTGACAGACCCCGGGTCGACTAGTAGTGACAACGTAATCTACATAGTGTCGCCACTGAGATCCCGGAGGCCGAGGAAGGAACCTGTAGAAGAAGGCGAAGCGCAAGAGGAAGAGGATGAGGGGAGTCAGGAGGGTCAGGGAGCCGAGGGCGAAGAGGTGGAGGGAAATGACAAGGAAGGCCAGGGTGCCAAAGGCGAAGAGGAGGGGGAGGATGAGGATCAGGAGGATCCGGATACCGATGATGAGGTTAAGGAGGTTGAAGAGGATGAGGGCGCCGTTGATGATGAGGATGAGGAAGCTGAAGAGGGTGCTGGCGAAGGCATAGCAAGAAGGTCGGTCGAGGATGACCTTCCACCTCTTCCACCCCTGTCGACCCCGTCTCCCGAGAGAAAGGCTCGTCCTCGCAGGAAGAAGCGAAAGCTGACTATCCCGAACAGTCCTCCTCCGCACGATGAATACGCACCCAGATTGGGGATCGAGTTTCCCCCAGTCTCCTTCAAAAATCTGGGGTCGATTCGGATGTATCCTGATGATATCAAGGACATAGACCTCATCCTCCCCATGCCAGGTGAAGAGGGCCGAGTGAAGATTCGGATGGATAGCATCCCGTGCATATTGAGGGCGGACTATCTGCATATTCTAAGGGCCTCTTATTTCATCCCACGAGAGTTCGAGGTTTTCATTCCGAGCCCCGGCATTCGGCCCACAACGGTCCTGGCGCTGGGCTACTGTATGTTTCCTGAGGATGCATTCGCCTCGGGTCTAAGGCTGCCCCTACATCCCTTTGTCAAGAGGGTCTTGAATTGGGCGAAACTGTGCCCCATGCAGTACGGCCCGAACTCTTGGAAGCACTTGATCTGCTTCATCCTGAGGTGCCAAGAGAAGGGGGTGAAGCCGAGGTTGACTTACTTCCGAGCCATTCTAGGGATCAGCTCGCTCGAGGATCAGGAAGGGATTTTCTACTTCTCACCCAAGCCGCACAAGAAGATTATGCACGGCCATCCGGATTCTATCAAAGGGTAGAAAGAGAAGTATTTTCTGGTGCAGAATGAGAAGGCTTAGGGAATACCGACCCAGTGGAGCTTCTTCAAGCCGTACCATAAGCCTCCGAAGCAAAGTGACTTACAGCAAAGGAGTGGAAGCAAGTGGAGAAGATAGTTAGGGGGCACAGTATTGCGTGGCCTCGAGTGACCGAGCTGCACCTTGCCCGGGCCGGACTGAGCCCTGCCGATCCTAGTATGTTTCGTTCTAAAATTTTCATCTTCTGCCTTCGTGTTAACTTTAGCCTCTTTCTTCATTCTTGCAGAGATGTCTTCCGAGCAGGTGGATGATAGGCGAGCCCTGCTAGCTGTCGCCGCGAAGACAAGGGCGGACATTCAGAAGAAGAAGAAGGCGGAGCAAGAGAAGCTGGCCGCCCAGGCTAGGGGGTCCGCCAAAGTGCCGGCCCCAGTAGCCGAGGAGCCTCGGCAAGCAAAGAAGGCCAAGAAGCATCACCACCCCCCCATGCCGAGGCCCTCCCGGGATGCAGGGGGCAGTTCGGGGAAGACCGTTGATGCCCCAGGGAAGGGGCTTCCCCCGCCACGTCCCACCGCCGAGGAGATGGTGGGCCAACAGGGACTGCGGCCCTTCGCCCCCGATTGGTCAATCGTGCAGGGCGACAGTCTGCTCGACGGGCCCGTGGCGGTAAAGTTCGTTACGAAGGCCAGTACCGAGCGCGACTTTATGGCGCTGGCATTGCAGATGGCCGAGTAGGCCTTCATACGCTGGTCCCAAGCGCATATTTTGGTGAGTCAATTCGGTGCCTTTTTCCTTGGTTTTAACTTGGTGGAATTTTTCTAATCTTTCCCCACCTCGGACAGGCGATGCTCCACGGCCAGCACTTCCAGAAGTGCTTGGAGAAAGAGATTTACATCGAGAGGAGGAACGCAGAGAAGTACCTCCGGGAGTTGAATAAGGCAAACGACGACCTGAAGGAGGCCCAAACTATGGCCACTGTCCACGAGGCCCAGATGACCGCGCTTTGCGATATTCACAAGAAGGAGGTGGATCGTCTCAAGGAGAGGATCGAGGAGGAGGCGGAGAAGGGGCAGAAAGCCCTGAAGAGGATGGAGGTGGCCTCGGCGGAAGCGCTGATCATAGCTCAAGACGAGGCGTATGAGCAGGCCAAGGCCCACTTCAAGCAGATATACCCAGAGCAGACTGTAGGCCACCTCTTCTACGGATGGGAGGCGAACCTTCCGCTCACCCCGGGGGGCGACGAGGCGGGGGGCAACCAGGCCGAAGATGAGGTGCCACCTCCCTCAAGAATAGAATAGTTTTTTCTTTTTGTTTGTTTTGATGTAAATGCCTCGAGCGGACTAGCCACCGCGGCTTTTTATCTATTTTTGAAAGAAATGAAATATACTTTTTTGGGCCGAGGCTTCAAGACTTGCATTTTTTGTGATATTTGCTCTCGTCTTTTGATAGACGCACGGGACCTGGGTCGCCGCCTCTGTTGCTGCCGAGGTACCTCCAGTTCGAGCGGGGGAGGAGGCCATGGAGGCAGCTTTGGCTCGCCAGCGAAAACAGGCTCGGGACCGAGCGGCCGCCGTCAATTATTTCCTGAACAAGTCTAGGGAGTTCGGTCTGTAGGTGGCGCGCCTGAAGAAGGCCATAGCCGACCGGGACTAGTGGGTAATCAAGACGGACTGGTCCCTCTCGGATGCCTCGAGTGGGCGGTCGGTTTCAGAGTCTTTCCTTCGTGAGGCCATGGTTGAGAAAGAGCTGGAGATTCGCAGGCTGAAGCTGGTGTTAGGCACGGGTCTGATGGAAGAGGCCAGCAACTCGACCCTGGGGCAGTCTCCGACATTTCTATTGGATGAGGCCCAGCCCGGTTGTAACACCCCGAATTCCAAATACAACTGAATTCGAGATTTCCACAGGATCTTTTCGTCTCATTTGGTACAATTTTACAAGGAATTAAAATTTTCCATATCACATTAGAGTTACATGAGATTTTACACTTTGCATTTTACAGCGGAAGCATATACATCAATAATTTACAAATAATGACAGCGGAAACAATTACAACATTATACAAAAGATACAACAATAAATAATCTTTAAGCATCAGTTCTCCTTTAACCTTTACCAAGCCAATTATCCTGCATATAAAACTGTGGGTACGTCAGTTTATTCAACCGACGATAATTATATATGGCCATCCTCTCTATGCTAGAAACAGTATAACGATTCTCATTTCTTAACAAATTACAAACTTGATCACAGATCAAAACTAAAAGGGACTATCCTGTTGATGTCGTGTGGTGGTTGTGCACTTAGTCCTTAATGTAGTTATTATGTTAAATGACACTAATGCGCACTTGTTCGGATTCTATGCATTCCATACTACATAGGTTCGAGGGCAAGCCCTTAATCGTACTTCATCTTGTAGGGTTCAATTCCTCGTCATGAATTAATCTACTACTGTAACTACGGTAAGTATCCTAGATATTTTCTGACATACGAACTCATGTCTAGGCACCCTGGAGGGAATCCCAACGCACTGACACATGACTCATCATGCAGGCATCCTGTGGTAATTCAGCTCCTACCATAGACATGACACCACCCGTATTCGTCAAACACCCCACGAGCGTCGCCACTGGGACGGTACTCTGGAGCAGTATCCATGTTCTATCATGACTCATCATGGGACATCCTGGGATACTCTCTCGCCGCCAATCCAATGGCCCTCATACTCAATATTTTTCTCTTACTTTCATTACATCTTCACTATGTATCTAGTCCTTATTTTATTAGAATCATGAACAAAATCAAATCTCTAGAGTTAGCCTCTCCACTAAACCGGACTTAATTATTCATTCAACATGACCAACCTTGGTCTTTCTTTTCAAATTTTATTTCATTTATTTCCAATTGCCGGTTGGAGACTTAGCTACTCTTTTGTTTCAATTTCAATTCACAACTACCAAAATTTTAAGCATTTCCAGCTCATGAGTTCATTTTCATACTCTCAATAGATTTTCCTTTTCCATGTTCATAATTTTCACATTCACACAACTTTCATAAATTCAAAAAGATGATTTGCTTCATTTCAGGTATAGATTCATGCAAAGACAAATAAAGTTTACTTCCTCTAAACTGTCACAACCAATATTCAACATAAGATTCACAATCTTTATCATAAAACAAATCATAGAATTGCTGAGATGTCAAAAATTGATCTGGACAGTCGACTTAGAACCTATCCAGTCGACTTGTTCAGCCAAAAAAAAGTTCTTCAATAAACTGCTCGGAAGAGTCGACTGCTGCACATGGCTAGTCGGCTGTACCGCAGTGTTCAAAATCTAAATATTATTTACGGGGCAGTCGACTGTCATTCAAACCAGTCGGCTGTTCTACAGAGTTCAATCATACAACTTTTCAAGTTCAGAACAGCCGACTGTTACATACATTTGGTCGACTGAAACAGGGTTAATTTTCAAATTAGGGGATCATCTCTCCCTTCTGTTCTTCAATTAACACAGTACTTTTGTCACACTACAATATGTTCATTGTCAGTACAAACATGTGATTCTTATCTGTTTATTAACATCACAACATAGTTTTCAATTAAGTGTAAATTTCGCACAACTAGTATTTTCTTTCATCTAAATACAATTTTAATCATACACTTGTATTACTTGTCTACAGAGATAAATACCAATTCCAAACTTAGCATGCTAGGAAATCAGGATTTAAAATACATCATTTCATGGAATTTCAATCTGTACATAATCTATATTCATCGTACCAGTCGACTGCTCCTAAAATCGGTCGACTGTACAGGTCGTTTCCAGTTTTCTAAATATCATTAGTTCTTTATCAATCCTTCACATTACATATAGCATGAAAGATTTCAATTAAGCAATCATTCTATCACTTCAGTTTACACATACATACACAATTCAATCTCAATTCTAACATGAATTCTATTCTAGAAGTCATGAGAAACACCCACCTTGTTGATGAAATAAACGAATCCCGTAAAGCTTCTTAATGCGATGCACGACTCCTTGCTCCTTGCTCCACACCGAAGCTCCCTCTGTAGTGATGATCGACCTCCAAAGTACTCACTCTCAACTCTCTTACAATATATCTCTCTTATAAGTGAAATTCTTAGTGTAAAAGAAACAAATGAGTGAGGGGGTATTTATACTAACTCCTTGGGTGAAATGGAGGGCTAGGATTTAGTAGATGGTTATGAGATGGAGGGCTAGGATGAGAGTAGGAGTTGTAGTAACTACCCACAACTAGGTAACCACCCATGCATGATACCCACTTCTCCAAAACCGGCCAAAGAAGAATAGTGTGCAATGCACACCATGTTGCATGCACATGCTATTCTAGTCTCAATAATAAAAACTTGTACATTATACATTTTTATAAAAACAATCTTTTAAAAAAAAGTTTTACCTTACAAGTTGTTACTCAAACAATTAATTAATGGGCTTACATTGATGGGCCAAAATATTAGTTTTTTACAAAATAACTAAATTAGATTTTTGGACTGGTGTTTATTTGAAGAAAAAAGGGCTTTTATAAAAATATAATTTAAAGAACACATATACATATATATATCTATATATATACACAACCCAATAATGAAGATAATCATAAGACCTCATATTACGAAAATTGCACGTGCACACTACGTGCAAAAAAAAATTTCATAAATGAAAATCGGGGCATTACACCGGTGATGCAGGAAGCTCGGTAGTGGGAGTATCTTCCCGGGCCGGTCCAACCGAGGGTGGGAAGAGCCCCGAAGGAGGCACCGAGTTTGAATTTCATGCCGAGTGCGAGTGAGTGTGAGCTGTTCTTTGTATTTGTACCGACGTTCATTGAGTTGTAAGCAATGAGTAATAATAATAGCATTCTTTTTCTTGAACCTTGACTATCTCGGTTGCCGAAGGTGGCTGCTGTGTCTGCCGTGAAGGGTCGCCACCGAGGCGACTGCGTCATAAACGGCGACGTTTCGCCTTCCCATGAGCATTAATGGTGACTTTCGCATTCTGCCATTTCGCATTCTCAGACGTAATAACTGCCCCACTCGGGGGGTTATATAATCCCCACTTCCCCCCAACTAATTGCTAAGAAGTGAAAGTCGCTTGACTTGGGTGCCTGCCGGAGGCGGGCGCCCAAAAACAAAATATTCTCCGAACGCTTGGTTAGGGGGTTCGGGGGCACACCAATCACCCTCGGACTATTCGGGATTCGGGCTTGCTGAGTCGCGAGACCCCGGGTTGTTCGTTGGTGAGTGGTGAGCCGGCCGATTGGTTAGGGGGTTCGGGGAGAGCCGAGGCTTAGTGGCTCTCCTACCGTCCTCGAACAGTTTGGGGTTTCGAGCTCGCAAGAGCGGGAAACCCCGGGCTGTTCGTGGGCGAGAGGAGGGTCGATTAAAAGCAGAGGGTCAGTCCGGGACGGAGAGAGCAGAGGGTCGGTGGCTCCCCTACCGTCCTCGAACAGTTCGGGGTTTGGGCTTGCGAAAGCCGTAAACCCCGAGTTGTTCGCGGGCGAGAGGGTGGTCAACCAAACGACTCGGAGCTCGGGGCGTCTGCCGAAGGCGGACGCTCTAAACCTTAATATAAAATTTTGCTGAATCACGGCACTAGGCCGTTGCTGAGCGTATTGGTCGAGCGGCTTCGAAGGAAGCTGCGGCCTTGCTCTGGGCTGATGACGCGCCGCCATCTCTTGGGGATGGCGGTGTGGGCAGTTGTCGCCTCGTGTATCGGTTGATGGGCTTGAAGAAGCTCGAACCGAGCGAGGGATGGGTGCCGAGCCCCCACACCAGGGAGAAAGCCAGTAGCAGGCGTGCAGAGGGTCGCCGCCGAGCGTCAGGGCTGAGGAGCTTTGAAGAAAGCCCCTGCCCTGCTCGAGTTCGACGCCGAGCTCCCGCACTTGTTCTCAGGAGAGACGGTGCGGGCGTGGCTGGCGGTTGTCGCCTCGTGCATCGGTTGATGAGCTTGAAGAAGTCCAAACCGAGCGAGGGACGGGTGCCGAGCCCCCACACCGGGGAGAAAGCCAGTAGCAGGTGTAGCAGAGGGTCGCCGCCGAGCATCAGGGCCGAGGAGCTTTGAAGAAAGTCCCCACCTTGCTCGAGGTCGACGCCGAGCTCCCACACTTGTTCTCAGGAGAGACGGTACGGGCGTGGCTGGCGATTGTCGCCTCGTGCATCGGTTGATGGACTTGAAGAAGCCCAAACCGAGCGAGGGACAGGTGCCGAGCCCCCACACCGGGGAGAAAGCTAGTAGCAGAGGGTCGCCGCCGAGCGTCAGGGCTGAAGAGCTTTGAAGAAAGCCCCCGCCTTGCTCAAGGTCGACGCCGAGCTCCCGCACTTGTTCTCAGGAGAGACGGTGTGGGTGTGGCTGGCGTTTGTCGCCTCGTGCATCGGTTGATGGGCTTGAAGAAACCCAAACCGAGCGAGGAACGGGTGCCGAGCCTCCACACCGGGGAGAAAGTCAGTAGCAGGTGTAGCAGAGGGTCACTGCCGAGCGTCAGGGCCGAGGAGTTTTGAAGAAAGCCCCCGCCTTGCTCGAGGTCGATGCCGAGCTCCCGCACTTGTTCTCAGGAGAGACAGTGCGGGCGTGGCTGGCGGTTGTTGCCTCGTGCATCGGTTGATGAGCTTGAAGAAGCCCAAACTGAACGAGGGACGGGTGCTGAGCCCCCACACCGGGGAGAAGGCCAGTAGCAGGCGTAGCAGAGGGTCGCCGCCGAGCGTCAGGGCCGAGGAGCTTTGAAGAAAGCCCCTGCCTTGCTCAAGGTCGACGCCGAGCTCCCGCACTTGTTCTCAGGAGAGACGGTGCGGGCATGGCTGGCGATTGTCGCCTCGTGCATCGGTTGATGGGCTTGAAGAAGCCCAAACTGAGCGAGGGACGGGTGCTGAGCCCCCACACCGGGGAGAAAGCCAGTAGCAGGCGTAGCAGAGGGTCACCGCTGAGCATCAGGGCCGAGGATCTTTGAAGAAAGCCCCCGTCTTGCTCGAGGTCGATGCTGAGCTCCCACACTTGTTCTCCGAAGAGACGGTGTGGGCGTGACTGGCGGTTGTCGCCTCGTGTATCGGTTGATGGGCTTGAAGAAGCCCAAACCGAGCGAGGGATGGGTGCCGAGCCCCCACACTGGGGAGAAAGCCAGTAGCAGGCGTAGTAGAGGGTCGCCGTCGAGCGTCTGGGCCGAGGGGTTTTGAAGAAAGCCCCCGCCTTGCTTGAGGTCGATGCCGAGCTCCCGCACTTGTTGTCAGGAGAGATGGTGCGAGCGTGGTTGGTGGTTGTCGCCTCGTGCATCGGTTGATGGGCTTGAAGAAGCCCAAACCGAGCGAGGGACGGGTGCTGAGCCTCCACACCGTGGAGAAAGCCAGTAGTAGGCGAAGCAGAGGGTCGCCGCCGAGCATCAGGGCCGAGGAGCTCTGAAGAAAGCCCCTACCTTGCTCGAGGTCGACGTCGAGCTCCCGCACTTGTTCTCAGAGTGTGTAGCTAAACCAAGCTTGTAAGAGAAGCTTTTCTGGCTCGCGCTGTTATCCGAGCGACGAGCCCCAAGCATGTAAGAGAAGCTTTTCTGGCTTGCGCTGTTATCCGAGCGCCGTGTCCCAAGCTTGTAAGAGAAGCGTTTCTGGCTCGTGCTGTTATGCAAGTGACGAGCCCCAAGCTTGTAAGAGAAGCTTTTCTGGCTCACGCTGTTATTCGAGCGACGTACCCCAAGCTTGTAAAAGAAGTTTCTCTGGCTCATGCTGTTATCCGAGCGCCGTGTCCCAAGCTTGTAAGAGAAGCATTTCTGGCTCGCGCTGTTATCCGAGCATCGAGCCCTAAGCTTGTAAGAGAAGCTTTTCTGGCTCGCGCTGTTATCTGAGCACCGAACTCGAGAAGTCTTTTATCGAGAACAAAATATGAAGCCATAAACTTATTTTAAGAAAGTTGGCATATTTACATCATGAGGGATTCTTACAAAAAACAAGGCCTGATGTGCCGATTACATTTCTTCATAATTTACATGGGGGAATGGAGGCTAATCTCCTCCTAGGAACCTGATGAGGTGTTCCGCATTCCAGAGCCTCTTGATGGCTTTGCCCTTTGAGTTGGTTAGGCGGTATGTCCCTGGGCGTACGACTTCCGATACTTTGTAAGGGCCCTCCCAGTTCGGGGCCAATTTCCTTTTCTGACCGGGATTTGACACCGCCAGTTTTCAAAGAATGAGGTCTCCGAGTTTGATGTCGGTGGGACGCACCTTCTTGTTGTAGAACTTCTCAATCCTTTATTGGTAGATGCTTCTTCTAATGGCGGACTTCTCCCTGACCTCGTCTATGAGGTCCAGGTTGGCTCGCAGCTGTTTGGAGTTGGTAGCCTTGTCGAAAGCCATGATTCGGGGTTAAGGGATCCCGATCTCCAAGGGAATGACGGCCTCCGCGCCGTATGTCAGATTGAAAGGGGATTCTCCCGTGGGGATTCTCTTTGTCGTTCGGTGGGCCCAGAGAACGTTGGGTAACTCGTCGACCCATAACCCCTTAGAAGAGTTATCGAGTCGTTTCTTGAGGCCGTCGAGGATTTGGCAGTTCGCGTTCTCGGCCTGACTGTTAGACTGGGGGTGGCATACAGAGGAGAAGCGCTGCTGGATCCCGAGATCTTCGCAGAACTTGCAGAAATGCTTACCCGCAAATTGGGGCCCATTGTCTGTGATGAGCACCTGTGGAATTCCGAACCGACAGACGATGTGTTTCCAGAAAAACTGCTGGGTCTGTCGCTCGGTGATCGTTGCTAATGGCTCGGCCTCGATCCACTTAGTGAATTAGTCGATCGCCACAATGAGGAACTTTCGCTGGCCCGTTGCTTTTGGAAATGGGCCCACCAAATCCATCCCCCACATTGCAAAGGGGGTCGGACTGGACATTGATCGGAGGTTCACCTGAGGAGCCCTCTTCACGGGGGAGAACCGTTGGCAGGGGCTGCACTTTTTCACTAGGGCGAGGGCGTCTTGCAGCATAGTGGGCCAGTAGTACCCGTGATTTAATGCCTTCCGTGCTAGCGAACGGTTTCCCATGTGACATCAGCCGATCCCCTCGTACAGCTCTTTGAGGGCGTACTTGGCTTCGTCTGGGGTTAGGCAGTGGAGGTAGGGTCTGCCATCCGTTGTTGTATAGGACCTTTTGAAGAGGGTGGCATTGATGACCGCGAATCTTTCAGATCGGACCCTGATCCACCTTGCTTCGGCCCGGTCTTCGGGGAGCTCTTCTTTGACTAGAAATTTCTTGATAAGAGTGGTCCAATCGTTGGGAGGGGCTCCGTCTTCAACGCACAGAACCTCTGGGATGTCAATACTTGGTTTCAACAGGACTTCAATCAGGACTGTGCGGTCGAGGCCTTCAAAGGAGGAGGAAGCCAATTTGGATATGGCGTCTACCTGGGCGTTCAGCTCCCGGGGGATCCTTAATACGGTCGATTCGTCGAAGGATGTTAATAGGCATTGGACCACGGCCAGGTACCTGATCATTCGATCGTCACGGGCCTCGTACTCCCCGGTGATCTGGTTGACCACCAGCTGAGAGTCGCTAAAGGCCCTGATCTGTCTGGCACCGGCCTGGTGAGCCAGGTTGAGCCCGGCGATCATGGCCTCGTACTCAGTCTCGTTGTTAGAGGCCGGGAAGTTAAGGCAGAGACAGTATTGAAGGAGGAAACCATCTGGACCCTGGAGAATGATGCCTGCACCGCTTCCTGCTTCGCAAGAGGAGCCGTCGACGTAAACTTCCCTTGTCTGGTCGACTTCCTGACTCGTGGGTTGCTTGGAGATGGTACACTCCGTGATGAATTCGATGAGGGCCTGTCCTTTGATGGCCGTCCTTGGTTGATAGCCGATGTCGTACTGGCTGAGTTCGATCGACCATATGACGAGTCGTCCGGAGCTTTCGGGCTTATAAAGCATGGCCTTCACGGGTTGATCTGTGAGTACCTGGACCGAATGTTCCTGAAAGTAAGGACGGAGCTTTCGCACGGCCATGACCAAGGCGTACACTAGTTTCTCCATCCTAGAATATCTGGTCTCGGCGTCGAGCAGAACCTTGCTCACATAGTACAGGGGCTTTTGGACTCCTTCCTCTTCCCGAACAAGGACGGCACTGAGCACATTCTCCGAAGCGGATAGGTAGAGCCAGAGTGGTTCCCCGGGTTCAGGTTTGTTGAGGAGAGGAGGGTTGGCGAGGTACTCCTTTAACTGGGCGAAGGCCTCTTGCTGCTGAGTACCCCACTCGAACCCCCCGGTGCCGTGCAGTGCCTTGAAGAACGGAAGGGACTTCTCTCCGGACTTGGAGAGGAAACGACCGATGGCCGCCAGTCTCCCCGTTAGCCTCTGGACTTCTTTGACGTTCCTGGGAGGGGCCATGTCTATTATGGCCTGGATTTTTTTGGGGTTCACCTCGATGCCGTGCTGGCTGACGATGAACCCTAAGAATTTCCCCGAGGAGACGCCGAATGCACACTTTGCCTGATTGAGCCTCATGTTGTGGGTTCGGAGGATCCCGAAGGCCTCTTCCAGGTCGGCTACGTGGTCCTGTCCTTGTTGGTTTTTGACGAGCATGTCATCGACGTATACCTCTATGTTACGTCCGATTTGATCTTTGAAGACTCGGTTGACGAGCCTCTGGTAGGTGGCACCGGCTTTCTTCAGCCCAAAGAGCATGACCCGGTAGCAGTACAGTCCCTGGTCTGTGACGAAGGACGTCTTGGCGATGGCCGAAGGAAACATCCGGATTTGGTTATAGCCCGAGAAGGCATCTATGAAGGATAAGAGCTCGTGGCCCGAGGTGGCATCGATCAGGGCATCAATGCTGGAGAGAGGGAACGGATCCTTGGGACATGCCTTGTTGAGATCCGTAAAGTCTATGCAGATCCTCTAACTCCCGCTCGCCTTCTTGACCATGACGACATTCGCCAGTCACTCAGGGTAGCTGACCTTTTGTACGAAACGTGCGAACAAGAGCTTGTCCACTTCCGCGTTCACTGCCTGTTGTCGCTCCGGAGCGAACTTGCGCCGCTTTTGGATAACTGGTTTCGACCAGGGAATCACACTGAGTTTGTGCATGATGAGATCCTCAGAGATACCAGGCATGTCAGAGGGCTTCCAGGCAAAGCGGTCGACATTGCAGCAAATGCAGGCGATCAGGGCAGACTTGAGGTCAGGCGCAAGGGAGCAGCTTACTCGGAAGTGCTTCGATGCATCTCCTGTCTCGAATGAGACATCTTCTAGCTCGTCCGCCGGCTCTGGTTTGGGCTGGGTTCTTTCGGGCTCCAGCTCGATGGCATCGAGGGGAAATACACCGCTCCCGATCGCCGTCATGTAGCACGAACGGGCTGCTTCTTGATTTCCTTGGACAACCCCGATGCCAGTGTTAGTTGGAAATTTCATTTTCTGATGGTAGGCCGAGGGAACCGCCTGGAGGGAGCAGAGCCCCGGACGGCCGAGGATAGCATTGTAAGCTGCCTTGACATTCACAACCATGAAGTCCATGGACTCGGTCCTTCTGTTCGGGGTCGTGTATGCCGTGATGTCTAGGGTGACGATCCCCTCTATAGTCACGAGGACGCCGGAGAGTCCGTGCAGGGTGTATCCATGTAACACCCCGCAAAATTTGAATTATAATTTTACCCTCGTGTGTTACGAACGTGTATTTTGTAAACGTGTTTTCACCACGTATCTTATTTACCGACTATTTATGCATTTCTCCGTACTGATTTTATTTTATTTTGAGTCAACAAAAATATAATATTTCAATCTTGTATTTTACGTGCTTTTTATGGGTTTTTGATGCACGTGTCTTCACCACTACGTACAATACTTTCTATGTGTTTAAATTATTTAGTTTAGGTATTTAAATATATTTTATAAAACGGAAATTTAGTTTTTCTCACATTTTAAATCTAAATATTTTTGTACGTGCGATGCACGCGTTTCCTACGCACGTAGTAATTACGTCACAAATTAATAAATAATTTTCTTATACTGTATTTGACATTTTTCCATTGATAAAGTAAATTTTTGTATTTCAGTATTTTATGTGCGACGCACGTGTTTCGGTGAACGTATTTAAGCATATCCGTTTTTAAAATAAATTTTTGAAGTGTGTGCATTTATTTTATTTATGCTTGATACATTATAAATTTTAATTTAAACTATTTTTTTTCTTACAATTCTAATATATACTAATATACCAGATATATGTATGCATACTTTGATATAGTATAAAGTGCTGTTTAAATCATGCATGGATTAGGTAAATGTGATGAATGGTTTGAAAGGTGGGGGACCCACGTGAGCTTGGGCTGTTAGTGTTTTTGGTGTTTAAGGAATATAATGTGTATGGTAATTGGATGGGGAGCCCACCTACAAATTTTATATTGTATATGCACATGTCCATGTGTACATACACACACATGTTGACCAGGATGGTACCCAGGGTAGGCCGGTTGTACATGTAGGGGAGAAGAAGAGGTAGGGGGTTTTGGGAGTTGGGTTTTTGAAGAGGTGGGGAGATGAAAAGTGAAGAGTTAGGGGAGTTATGTATATGAAGAGTTGGTAAATTAAATTTAGTAATTTATTAGGTGTGAAATTATGCAATTAGAACCCTAGCAAAGACCTATAAATAGCCCACCATTCTACTGTCTTTTCACACCAAAAAGTAATCAAGAAATAAGGGAAAGGAAAAGAAAGAGAGTAAGAGAGTTCTTGTTCTTGGAGTCTCTTGCTAGGAGGAGAAGAAGAATTAGGAGTCTTGGAGCTAGAAGTAGTGATCATTCTTTCAATTGTTCAAGCTTTCAATCAAGGTGGGTGATCTTGTGCTTTCTAATTTTTAGAATTATGCATGCTAGAGATAACAAATGAGAAATATTTTCTTATTGCTAATGGACATGGAAAAATATATATAGTGAAGTAAAATTTACGTTTCACAAATTATAGCGAAAGTTGAGTTACTCTTCACGCGGTAGAAAATTTCAATTGTATGAACTTATTGTCGCCCTAGAGTTCAGTATACTGTTCTCGAATAATTTTTAGAGTGTGTGGGTTCGACATTTGGGGTCGTGAATTGGTTTTTTTTAGAAAAGAGAAATTTTAAACAGGGAGTATTTAGGGAGAGTCTGGGTATTTAAAAGACCATTTGTACTTTAGTCATGTGGGCGCACTTGGCCGATCGGCTTGGTTTCTGGGTTTTCTTCTTGCTGACTGTGGGTTCGAATCTTTGTGAGAGCCTCTGACTTGGTTTTTAAACATTTTTTGTGGGAGTCTCTGACTTGGGTTCTAGACACTTTTTGGTTTCTAAACATTTTTTTTTCTTTGTGGAGTCTCTGACTTGGTTTGTAAACATATATTTTTTTAAAGGCCCTTACTGGTTTATAAAATATTCTAACATTTTTTTTCATTTTGGAGATCTTCTAACATTTTTAATGAAGAATGAAATTTGGATAATAATGGAATAAAAATGGAATATAATTCATTAAATATAGTTTTAAAATTTCTTTTGTATATTTGATAATTTAAAGAGCAGAAATTGAAATGGCACTTTGGTTGTGATTAGAATTTAATTAATAAAGAGCATGATAATATTTTTAGAAGAGTAAAATATTGATTGTGTGAGTAAAATTTTCATTTGAAGAAATTATGCACTTGTTTTGGTTTAAGAATATTTTATGTGAATTGAGACATTATGAGAGCTTGAATTGGTTCATGCGATGAAATTGTTTGCTTGAAAGGAATTATTTTTGCTTATAAAGATGATGAATGAATGAATAGATCATAAATAGTGACAAGATTTGATTAATTTTGTGATTAAGTTGAAAAATGAAATTATTTAGATTTGAGACATGATTATTAAAGGGTATGTGTACCCATAATTCTTATGCATGAATGGTTGAGTTTTGAGTTAGTAAAATCTTGTCACCGGCAAATGTTGAAATAAAAGAGTTGAGATATAAATTTGAGATATGGTTGTGGATCTATCTCGGTAGTGGTGATTAAGACCGGTAAGAGATAAGGCTAATTCTAGACTTGAAAATCTATTTATGTCTTAAACTAAGATAATTAGGCACTTAGGTGAAGTTCTAGTAAACTTGGGAAAACGTAAGTGGGGTGCTCTATATAGTCGGCGGTGGACTCCAAGACTATAGACCCAGTTGGTGGACTGAGGTTGCTCCGTGGGAGACGGATTATTATATTTTAATCCGGGACTATGAGGACGGGTCAGCGGTGGACTCCAGAATCTTGAGTAGTCGGACGGATGGGCTTTTGTGTTTACCGTCTCCAATGTATATATATATATATATATATATACTGGGCTAGAGGGTCACAAACGGGACGATTCGCACGATGTGGAATCTGTTATAACAGCCGGCGGTGGACTCCAAGGTTGGGATTCAAATTCGTGGAATAGTCTGAACTTTGTTTTGCTACCGGGTAGTTTTCATGGCGAGGGATCAAGCCCTTTATGATGGAGTACGTAGGCGCTTGCCCTCGGACCTATGTAGTATGGGATGCATAGAATCCGAACAAGTGTGCATTAGTGTCATCCTAATGTAGAATTGTGTGCATTAGGCATTAAGGCATGACATACACTTATGTTTAGAATAAACACCTTTGACACTGTATTTGTTCATTCAATTTTTTTTATTGTGTTTTATTAAAGTAATAAGATCGTTATACTATTCCCGGCATAGAGAGAATGGCCGAGTATGACATTTCGTCAATTGTAAGTAACTGACGAGTCCACAGATTAACATGCAGGTAAAGGACTATTCAAGGAGTTATAAAGTGGATATGTTGTTGCTATTTGAAAGTTAAAGATGTTGCAAATAATGTTAAAATTGTATAACTTATATTTTTGTTTTCAAATGTTGTAATCTTTGTTTCTTCCGCTGTGTAAAAACCAAGTGTAAATAATCTCTGATGTATTGTGAATAAAAAGTTTTTAAAATTTCCTTGTAAAATTGTATGAAGTGAAGTAAAGATCCTGTGAAATCTCAAATTTATCCTTATTTGAAATTCGGGGTGTTACAATCCGGCTGGCTTTAGTTTCTCACGGGAGAGCTTCAGGTTCTCGAATGCTCCCAGGAATAGAATGTTTACCGAGCTCCCATTGTCTACGAGGATTCGCCAGACCTCGAAGTTCGTCATGTTGAGGCTGATGACAAGTGCGTCACAATGAGGGAGCCGGACTCCCTCCAGATCCTCTCCTGAGAAGGAGACAGGAAGTTACTAGACCTGGGAGGAGAAAGGACCCTGGACGGTGTTGACATCCCGGACGAAGGCCTTGCGGGAAGTGTTGGATTCCCCTCCCATGGGCCCTCCGTGGACGCAATGCAGGATTGCCTGACCCCCAGGCTCTTCGGGCTCCGGATCCCGCTCGGGATGCTGTCGGTGCGTTCGAGGAGGTAGGGAATCCCTCCTATTTCTGGCATCTCTCTATTCCCGGGCGCCTTTCCTTTTGATTTATCGGAGGTACCCTCATTGAATGAGGGCCTCAATTTCGTCCTTCAGGGCACGACAGTGATCTGTGTCGTGCCCATTGTCCCGGTGGAAACGGTAGTAGAACCACTGATCCCTCTTCTTGTTGGTGTTGTTGGATGGTCGAGAAGGGTACTGTACGAGGTTGCTGTCTTCAATCGCTAAGAGGATTGTCGACACATTCTGCATCAGCGGAGTGTACCTTTCGAAGCGGGGGATCGGCGGAACCTTCTTTGCGGCGCCCCCGTCCCCTGGAGCTTTCTTCGCCGACTCAACCTCGTTGGCCTTGCGCTTACCCTTCCCGAGAACTTCCTTCTGGTCCTCTGGATTAAGGGCCTCCTCGGCTCGGATATATTTTTCGACCCGGTTGAGGAGGTCGGGGAAGTTTATTGGCGGCTTCTTTGCCAGGGATGCCTTCAGCTGTCCATGTCGGACGTTGTGCCGGAAGGCTGTCGAGGTAACCCTGGGGTCAAGGGACGAGACCGACCTCGCCTCGGCGGTGAACCTTCGGACGAACACTCGGAGTGACTCCCCTTCCTTTTGTCGGAGTCCAAGTAGGGACGCACTCGTTCTTTTGGCCTTTCGACTGGTTACGAAGTGGGCGAGGAAGTTGCCCTCTAGCTGGTCGAAAGAATATGGAGCCGGGGGTGAGCTTAGAGAACCATTCCCGAGCCGGACCCCGAAGTATGGCGGGGAAGGCTCGGCACAGGAAGGGATCTGATGCGCTGTGAATCATCATGAGGGTTTTGAAGCCCTCCATGTGATCAGCAGGATCGCCCTCGCCGTCATATGTCTCGAACTGAGGTGGACGGAAGTTTTGGGGCATCGCCGCCTGCAGGATGAGGGAGGAGAAAGGAGGGCGAATCGGCCTGTACCCCTGAGCTGTCCTTGGGTCGCCGTTGCCAAAGTGGGCGAGGCGATCCTCCATTTCTTGGAGGTGCTTCAAAATGTCATCGTCATGCTCTGGTGGGATTGTTGAGGGGCGAGATACGCTAGCCTCAGCATCCGACCGTGTGTGGGAACGGCAGGCATTCTCATCGACGGGGACTCCTCGGATGGACCCCAAGATTTCCCTTCGGAAGTCCTGGAACTCCTGGTGGGGAACTGGGGCCCGCTCGACCCAGTTTGGTTGAGCACGCTGTCGCCGACCAACACGGCTGAGCGCTGGCTCCCGCCCTTGGGACGGAGGTCTTGGATGGTTTGGAGCCGAGTTGGAAGCGGTTCCTCCCCTGCTGTGGCTAGCCTGTCGGTTCAAGATTACCCCCTGTAGGTCGTTCTGGACCAGACGGGAGGCGTTGGGCTGGGGCCCGTGACTGACCCCTTTGTTGTTCGATCCGCAAGCATTGGTAGCGATGCCTTGTGGAGGCACGTCCTGCCGATGTGCGGAGGTAACAGTTTTCGTGGCCTTGGGCGCCATGTGAGCTCAGGTCGACGGGGGTACCGTCGGAGGCAGTGCTCGGGTCGGCATCTACAAGGGTACCGTTGGAGGCAGTGC
Source organism: Hemerocallis citrina (assembly GCA_017893485.1). Taxonomy (NCBI): domain Eukaryota; kingdom Viridiplantae; phylum Streptophyta; class Magnoliopsida; order Asparagales; family Asphodelaceae; genus Hemerocallis; species Hemerocallis citrina. Next base: position 132,403,673 of record CM030365.1, read on the forward strand.
TCGGTTCGGTGTCTACAATAGATTGCTTCCCACAGACGGCGCCATCCTGATGCGGTTTGTTTTTGGGAGGCGTGTGGATGCACCAGGCATGAGTTCGTACTCGATTTGTATTGATGGAGGAAGCTTCTATGCAGACGACCCTCGGCTGGGCGAACGGTACGGGAGTAGGCGGTAGTGAGGCGGAGGCTGATGCTCGGCTCGGATCGGGAGGCTCGGATCCGAGGTCTCGTGTACCTGCAGACGGTCTAGGAATACCGGGGTTGGTCCCGGTGGTAGACCCTTCGACGCTCTAGTCAGTCACTAAGGGAGAGTAACAGTAACTAGGGTTTGAGTGGAAAAGAGTTGATTACCTGGAGAAGGAGTAGGGGTCTGGTATTTATAGAAGATACCAACCGGGTCTGGACCCGTTTGGGGCCGGGTCTGAACCCGGTTGCCCGTGAGGCCGAAGCGGTGGAATCCCAGGCGGTATAGGACTGATGTGGCAGATGCCCAGGCGGTTTCTGGGCTGATGTGGCAGCGGTCAGGACGATTTTCCGATGCTGACGTGGCAGATCTGGAGAATCAGGAGGTGTGCACATCCTGAGAGGATCCCGTGGCCCAAGGTGGGCCACGTCATTTCTAACCCATATCAGTATCCTTAATAAGTTACAAACTTACAATAGAATTTCTCATCCACAAAACTTTCAACTTTCAAGGGTATATAAATCATGATTGATAGTGTGAATCATTCATTGAGATTATTCATTAAATGTTCCTGAGGCACATGCACATGATGAATGACTTATACCTATTTTCCTTTATGAAAGAATGGCTTAATGACTTTTCACTCATCCATCAAGTTGTCTCAAAATTAACGGTATTCCAGTAAACATAACAATAGATAGATATAACTTGATGCATATGATTTAATATCCAAATATCTGAATTGTGTGAATCATCCACTAGGATGGTCCATTGACAACAGTTAATAAAACCTCGTACTTAGGATTTTTCCAAAATGACCCACATTTTGAAAGTATTTACCAAACTGATCCACTTTCGAAAGTATTTAGTTAAAACTAACTCGGTTTTTGAAAGACCGAGTGTTAGACCTCGAAAAATCAAAGACTAACACTTGATTTTCGAAAAACCACGTTGATTTTAACTAAATTCGGTTTTTCAAAGACCGAGTGAGACAATTTGAAAATTTTAAAAAAAAAAGTAAGACAGTTCGGAAAAAATTTTCAAAAAGTGGGATAGTTTGGGGAAAATTCCCCTCTTCTTCAAAACCGAAGCTAAAAAACCCAATACTTCAAGCTGAGACCCGACATTCGAGCTTCGAATAATAGCACCTGAACTTCAAATTTCGAAGCCACTCCTTCACTGAAGCTACTTGCTCGATCAAAGACTTCAAATCCAGAAATGAACTTCGACCTAACTTTGAAGATTAGAAAAGAAGCAGCTCGGCGAAGAAGCTCACGAGCTCGGCGAAGAAGCTCACGAGCTCGGCGAAGAAGCAGCTCGGTGAAAGAAGCTCACGAGCTCGGTGAAGAAGGAACTCGGCCCCAGAGCTCGACCAAATAGCAGCTCGACCAAAGCATAGCTCGACGCGGAGTGCAGCTCGGCAAAAAAGAGCTCGACCGAAGCCATCTTGACCAAGATTAGAGCTCGACGAGAATCCCGAAGCTCGACGAGACGCACTGCTCCCAGAGGGGAGCTCGACCAAAAGCTCAGCTCGGCAAGGCTAGTTGGCCGGATAAGAAGAAGCTCAGCTTGATCGAGTGCAGTTTGCCCAAAACAAGGAAGCAGCTCGTCGAGACTTCCCGTCGACCTCCTAGTTCACCCACAATGGTAGCTCGACCACACAGCTCGCCCAAAACGGAGAAGCTGTAACAACTACAAAAATATTAAATTCTAATATTTTGCTCCTACATGCTTCACACGTATTAATTGTAAAGTTTTTTTTTTTGAGTTATGTAAAGATTTTCTTCAATTTACAATGTACAAAATGAATAGTCTAATTCTAATAAAACTAGCTTAAATTAAATCCATATTAAATTGAGTAACACATATAATTGTATTAAGTAAAACTCATAATATTTTGTATGTAACTTGTGTGCACACACAAACACATCTAGAACCCGTGCTTCCACCCTAAGAATCGGCCAATCTCAATGGGAGGGAAAAGAAACATTTGAATGAGTGAAAGAGGTTGTGGGTAGTTGGTAGAGTAGGAGTTGTGGGTGGTTCTAAAAACTCCCCATCATTTCACTTCCTTTATAATTCCCACTGGCCAAGATTAGGGGAGCCTCTCATTTTCATTTTGTTCAAATCAAACACTCTATTCATTGGAGGTCTGGTCTTGGAGAATTGGAGGCTTGGAAACTTTTTATTAGGAGTTGCAAATGGAAGGGACACATCAAGAGGTGGGTGTTTTCTTGATTTCTATAATTTTCTTGAGTAGGATTATGCTATGGTATATATATAGAAAACATGTCATGTGTAGCTTAAACTATTTTTAGATAGTAAATTAATTTTTAGAATCAAATGCATGGCGATTGATTTAAGTTTAATTAGCTTATAATAAAAGAAAAGAAGAAAAATAATCTGATATCATGTGTTAAAATTCTAAAATTTTGTTAGTTTGTTAATGTTAGAATGCTCTATTTTACTAGCCAATTTTTTAAGTAGAAATGAACACATTATCTTGGAAAATTGTAGGAGATGTAATTGTAGAAATGTTTTGCTCGTATTAGTATGAATAGATTATATTAGTGTCTTATGTTGATGTTTAATTTAGATAGATGTAGTTTTGGATATTATGAATATTGAATTTCCATATTATTATTCTCTGTGATGTGATTGAAATATAGAACTCAAATTTTACAAGAATTGGTGTTGCATTTTCATGTTAAAATAAACTGTGTTATGGAGCAGTAAATTATATTCAAATTTATGAGTAAATTTTGACACAAACAGAGGCTTGAGACCTTGGTTTGAGAGTGTGATGTTAGGCGCTTGGGTGGCCTCAGGTTTGATTCTACTAGAGTGCAAAGTTTTAATATTAATTTTGTTCTAAGCCTTTTCAGAGTGATAGTTGTTTTACAATATTTAATTGAAAACATGTTGACAGAATATAGGATTGGGAATCTGGTTAATTAGTGTGCTCGGTTTGGGCATTATGTACAGTGCCCAGGTCGCGAGTTCGAGTCTTGGGGGCTCTTTTTCTTTTCTAAAGACTCTTATGAATTTCTAAACAGTGGACAGAAACATATAGAAAAATTTTTGAGACATCTTCAACACAAACAGTGGGTTGGAACTTGGCCAGCGGGTGCGGATTAGGGCGCTCGTTGCGCTCTGGTTTGAAACCTGGGGTTCCCTTTTGTTTAAATAAGTTCTTTTTTTCCATTTTGCTTTGGTAAAGGACTTTTAATATATTATTAAATTAATTTGAAGGAGAATATGTATAAATTACAAACTTATTTGGGGATTTAGTTAAACTACAAAATTAGAGTTGACTAAAAGAGTGAAATTTTGATTATTTTAATCTAGATTCATTCTATAATTTATATCATTTTAAAATGAGTTTAATTTGGAGTTGATTTAAATTATTTTGGAGAATAAATTAAGAATTAACCAAAGTATGGGTTTGGGAGAAAAATTAGACTTGTGCCATTTTGGTAAAGTTGTATCAATGTGAAATCGTATTGAAAAGTATAGTATAACTGGTAAGAAGTGATTGTGTTGTTTGAGATTGATGATTTGAAAGAAATGAACAAGAGCCTAAAATGACTTATAATTGAAAGAATAAATTTTTTTATAAAGGAGGTTAAGAATAACCTGTATGATCTCTGAAATTGAGATGTGTGGATTCAAGAGACTTAGCGAGACCCAGGGTGCCGAAAAATTTGTAATTTTGAAAGTTTGAGAAGTGGCTAGTATGGGCTAATGTTCTTGTGTGTTAACTTAAGTCCAGTAGGGTAAGCTAGCTCTTGGTGGTATTACTTAAGATCTAAACGTAAGGGCAGGAAATAGAAGAAGATGTGATTGAAAACAACGACGAACATGCCCGGTAGAGAACTGTGGTTCCTAGGAATGTTCGGGATGGACACGATACGCCCGGTAAATCCACGATGGTGGGCTAGGGGTAGGCCTGGTTCATAGTTACGGGTGATTGACTCGATGGGCTCGGGACCTAGGATACGCCCGGCAAATCTACATTTGTGGGCTAGGGGTAGGCCAGTGAGGTCGATGAAATGGCCGGTAAAGAGCTGCGGCTCCTACGAATGTTCACAACTGAGAATATGTGCAGTAAATCTACATGTGTGGGCTAGGGGTAGGCTGGTAAAGTTCACAGTCCTAGGGGTGCATTTCGCACGTGATTACTTGTTGGAGTACGGTCATCGAGTTAGGTTTTCATAACGAGGAATTGAACCCTATAATGAGGAGTACATTAAGGTCTTGATGTAACACTCTGAATTCCATTTGCATGTAATTCGTAGCACAATAGGATCTTTTACTTTAAATTCGTACAATTTTATAAGGAACTTAAAACTTTTGATTGCAACATGTTCTTTACATCAATGCAGCAGAATTTAAATGAATACAACATGATATACAATAATGAAAATTTTTCAATTTTGTAACAACTCATCATGGTGACTTTAAGTCCATGCCAAGTCCAGTCGTGCAACTAGAAAACTGTAGGCATGTCAGTTGCATACAACTACGCAATGCTATAAAACAACGATCTCATTGACTTAGCAACCACAAACTTGAATGCAGAAAAGAAAATGTGACTATCCTAAACATGTCAGTGTATGCAATGACTTAATGCCTAATACAGATATTTACACTATGATGACACTAATGCATACTTATTTGGATTCTATGCATCTCATAATACATAGGTCTGAGGACAAACACCTATGTACTCCTCATTATAGGGTTTAAATCCCTTGCCATGCAACCTACTACTATGGCTGCTACAAGAATTAGACATTCTGCGCGTACCTAGCCCATACCACGATAATTCCAGAGGTCAATCTCTATCCTCAGATAATTCCGGAGACTATTTCACTTACATCTGGGAGTCTTCAAGAATACTCCACACCGCAAGCAATGGCTCCTTGCTACACACAGACATTCCATGAGCGTCACCTCGATCCCGATAATTCTAGAGATCAATCCCACACCGTAGGTAATTCCGGAGACTATTTCAGTCACACCTCGATAATTCCGGGGATTATCTCACACCACAGATCATCCTGAGGCCCTCATAACTCATGTTTGCCCTTATTTCATCATGTCACCAACTAGTGCCTGTCCTTAAGTTTAAGTTATAGTTATTAAGACCTAGAGTTTAGCTTACCCACCGAGCTTAAACAAAACACTGCGACAGTTAGCCCGCACTGACCTCTTCTCAAGAGAAAGTCAACCCACACTGGTTACTTCTCAAAATCCATATATCACAACTGCCGGTATCCTGGGCCTCGCTCACTCTGGAACAAACAACCGTCTCAATCGAGACCACATAGGTTACATCTAACCTCATCATAGATAACTCATTCTATGTTCATAATTTCTTCATATTCATTTTCTTTGTGTTCATAAAACATGAAGTAGCCAACTTCAACTTTCAATAACGATTGAGTTAATTAAAACCTTGTAGGCAAACCCAAACTGTTCACTTAATTTAGATAGATTAATAACCAGGAATTTTACAAGTTGAGTCTAAACTGTGTTCCTCCTTTAATCCTCTTTAATCATGCAAAAATCACATTTTTAATTTGGATTCAAAAACTCCTCCAACACATTATTTAATGTGAATACCATCTAATTCTCACAAATATATCATAAATATTGTGGAAATATTTCTTAAAGCTTTAATAATATTCTAGAATAATATTATAATTTTTTCCAAATTTTATAATCATGAAAACCAAAAAAATATAAATAAAACAAAAAAAATGTGTATGGCCAGACTCGAACCCAAGATCAGTCGGCCAACCCGCAAGCCAAATCAACAGGTCAGTCGCGGCCGTTGAAGAGAAAAGCTCTCTGTACTTTATGAACAACAACTACAGCTTCTCAATAAAAATCGAATTTTGTATAAAACAACAGAACCTCCCAAGACTCGAACCCACGATCGAGGCTACTGTACACAGCGCTCGAAAGCCACGCTGAGAGCCAGTAAGCCCACAGCCAATCTCTAAGCATATAGGGGTTCAAATCCTTTTATTTCACTTCTCTGTCTCTAGCTTCTTTTAACAATTTTGATTTCTAAATTGCTTTGTATTAATAAATTCTAATTCTATCCAAATTTCACTCTCCTTAATAATCTGAGTATTAGTACGAATTAAACTTATAAAAATTTATTTTAACAACATAATGAAATTTTATCCCCGAAAATCATATTAATATACTAATACTTCTAAAATTTGATTTGTATAAACTATTGTTCCTCATCCAATTTTATTTTGGGAAAACTTTACACCAACATAATGCAAATTAATATTAATGAGATTACTTTCATACAATTTTATCATATTAGAAATTTTAAAGTTTCACACACAATACTTTATTTTGACCTCTACATGAACAATCTAACATGTACCAATTAGAAAAAATAGAAGATTTCTATTTTTACATCTCACTAGTTATCACATCCACTTTCCTTCTAATTAACAAGGATATTTGCAATCAAATTGGAACACAACAAGCATCTACACAAGTCGTACAATAATTAAACTAATAATGTGCAATCTATACTCTAGAAAGCTTTTACATTCAACATACCAATTAAATTTAGCAACTACTCATATAGAAATTAAGCATGCACAATTCTACTAAATTAAAAGTCAACAAGAACACCCACCTCTTTCTTGATGCAAATGTAGAAGAAAACTCCTAGAAAAATTGCTCCAAGCTCCAACACAAACTAGCCTTCTCCTCCTTAAGCAAGCAAAACCGAAAATCCCCTTTTTGCACAAAACCGAAACTCCTTTCTCTCTTCTCTTTTAATTTATTTTGATCTTTTGTGTATGTTCAAGTTAAAGAAGGGGGGTATTTACAGGGTTATTGTGTGGTTGAAATGACTCCCACTACTCAAATAACTATCCACTCCCTCACAACTTCTCCCCACTCTCTCCTCTTTCTTCATTGGTCGGCCAAGCTCTAGTGCACAAGGCACGTGCACATGCACCCAATGTGCACACACTCTCATATTCTTTTATTAATTGTTTATTAAATTAAAATGTAGGTGTATGTTACATGACAGGTGTGTAGGATTTAAAGTGTATTTAAAATGTAGAATTAAACATGGGCTTCTATTTAATTTATTATTATTATTTTTTATGGGCTTTAAAAATAGATTTTAGGCCGACTGGATTAAAATAAAATAAATAATACAAATGTGACAAAGAAAATGAGAAGAAAAATATGCAATACTCTAGAAGATTTTAGGGGCTACAATGTATGAAATTTTACGTGCAATGCACATGCTATATATATATATATATATTTGGGATGTTACACTTGTCCTTAGACTTATGTAGTATGAGATGCATAGAATCCGAATATTTGCGCATTAGAGTTACATCGTAAGCATGAATGTCTGCATTAGTCATTAGGTTCATAACATACACTGACATATTTAGGATAGTCATTTTTCGTGTTGCATTTAAGTTCGTGTTTGTTAAATTGAGGAATCGCTGTATTATAAGCATTGCGTCAGTTGTATGCAACTAACATGCCCACAGTTCTCAAGTTGCAGGACACGGATTAGCGAGCGAGGGGGGCATGAGTTGATGCTGATGGCTATTGCAGGATTGAAGATGTTTGATGTTATAAATTGTATTTCTATTATGTAAATTTTTGTTGCGTATTGTAAAGAATATCATTGTAATGAAAAAGTTTTAAAATCATTGTATTTTTGTACGAAATTGAAGTAAAAATCTTAGTTGTGCTACGAATTACCTGTGTTTGGAATTTCAGGAACCCCTAGCTCGACCAAAGAGGTTTGGTCGACAACACCTTAGAGGTCGTCCAAGACTTAGGTCACCCAAAATGAAGCCCAAAAAGTCAAAAGAGAACGAAAGCAGCTCAACGTAACAATCGGTCGAGCTGGGGGGCACGAAAGCAGCTTAACGTAACAATCGGTCGAGCTGGGGGGCTCTCACAGCCAGTTTGACCGTCAGATCTCCTGAGCCGCCCGCTTGAATGTGATGGATGGCCCAAATTCAGCCACATTGCCCCCTTCTTCCTCTCCCTTCCGCTCTGTTCCAAGTCATTCGATCACTCTAAAATGTCCGCAAGCGCTAGATCAACGTATTAGATCCCTCATCACCATCATAGCTCCAACAAAGCACCATACTTCACTCAGTGCGTGAGTTAAGTGTTGATCAACAGCTCAGATCGCGCTAAAAAGCATGTTGTGACTTGATAATTCACATAACTTCCCAAAATTCATTTTAAATTCAATAAAATAATTTAAAAAATTCAAAAATAATTATTTAATTCGGAAAATTAATTAAAATTTTAAAAAAATGATTTAAATTTAGGTTTATTGATTTAAAAATTCGAAAATTGATTTTAAAATTGGGGGAAATTATTGAAATTTAAGAAAAATTTAGTAAAAGCTGAAAAATTTACGGAAAATTCCAGAAATATCCAGGAAATTATTCACCGCCTTCAGAAGCTTCAGATCAATTCTGAGTATCTCTAATACACACTGAAAGCTAACATTGTATTCCAAAATCGAAAATTAAGGCGAACTATTTCCCGAAAGCCAAGAAAATTACTCCCGAGAGGAATTTTTATCAAAATGACCCACTTTTTGAAAGTATTTACCAAACTAACCCACTTTCAAAAGTATTTACCAAAACAGCCCACTCACTATCTCATCGCTATCTGAGATAGTGAGTGTATGGTTATGTGTTTATCCAAAGTTACGGGAAAAATTGAAAAAATACCAAGTTCATACTCGCTATCTCAGTTAGCGAGTGTGTTTTTACCACACTCGCTAACTGAGTTAGCGGGTTTAAATTGGGAACGAATTTAAAATTCCTTGGGCTTAGACTCGCTGTCTCGGTTAGCGAGTGTGTTTATACCACACTCACTAACTGAGATAGCTAGTGTCGTTTGAGAATTTTTTTTATAAACTCGCTATCTCAGATCTCTCTCACTTCATCGAAATGCTCTCTTCTCTCCCAAATCCGAAAGAAACCCACAAACCCTAGCCTACCAACTCGTGAATTTTCCAACAAAATTCATCCAAAATCTCTTCAAATTCACTTCATCACTCTCAACCCCCTCTACTCCCACTCTCAAAACCCTAAATCCTACACCGTCGATCCTGATTTTGGTTGTTTTTGTAAACGGTGAAGAGGATCGTTCCATTCCCATGGAAGTAGGGTTGAATGAATTCCTGTCAACCTTCGTCATTTGGATAGAAAACCTTCCACCACCATTTGCCTAACATGGCAAGGTTCATGTCCCATAAATCGATAATCCCCTTAATGGAGGAATTCTTTATACAACTTTTGAGGGTACTGAGAAAAAAGAATTTATAGTATAACAAATTAATAATTTGTGAAATTTTTGAGTCGTGAACAGTCAATTCAAAGCTTTAAACTTTTAGATATGCCAAAATGACTTTCTTTTTCCCTTCTAATTCTGTGCTAAATGCAGCTTGTGCTAAATCCAGAACTTCTGAGAGCTAGAAACATTTTATGTTAAGCATGGAGGAAATCGGCGGTCTCTTCCCCCCCCCCCCCCCCCCCCCCCCCCCCAGCGATTTTTTGCCTGTAATAGACCACTTTTTGAAACTAATTCTCAAACTAGACCACTTTCGAAACTAAATCTGAAAATAGACTACTCGCAGTTTCCAACTACGGTCTTTGTTATTTTTAGGCTGTAGTTGGGAAATGCAGCCTCTATATAACACATTTTTACTTGGAAATATTTGTCTAAGTCTCAAATTCATTTTAGGCCAAATATGAAATGAACTAAGGCCACAGTTCCCAACTGCGGCCTATGTTATTTTTAGGTTACAGTTGGAAACTGTGGCCTCTATATAACACATATTTATTTGGAAAATTTTGTTAAAGTCTCAAAATCACTTTAGGCCAAATACGAAATGAACTAAGGCTGCAGTTCCTAACTTTGACCTCTATTATTTTTAGGCCGCAGTTGGGAATTGCTGCATCGATTTAACACATTTTTATTTGGAAAATTTTGTTTAAGTCACAAAGTCACTTTAGGCCAACTATGAAATGAACTAAGGTCGCATTTCCCAACTGCGACCTCTGTTATTTTTAGGCCGTAGTTGGGAACTGTGACCTCTATTACTTGAAAAAATTTGTCTAAGTCTCAAAGTCATTTTAGGCAAAATATGAAATGAAATGAGACCGTAGTCCTCTGTTATTTTTAGGGCGCAGTTGGGAACTACGGCCTCTATTTAGGACATTTTTACTTGGAAAATTTTGTCTAAGTCTCAAATTCACTTTAGGTCAAATATGAAATGAACTAAGGCCGCAGTTCCCAACTTCGCCCTCTGTTATTTTGAGGCCGCAGTTGGGAACTACGGCCTCTATATAACACATTTTTACTTACAAAAAATTGTCTAAGTCTCAAAGTCACTTTAGGCCAAATATGAAATGAACTAAAGTCACAGTTGGGAACCGCGGGATCGAAAAAACACATTTTTGAAGATGCCGCAGTTTCCAACTGCTGCCTCACAATCGAACACGCTGCAGTTTCCAACTGCGAGTGGTCTATCTTCGAAATTAGTTTGAAAAGTGGTCTATTTTGAAAATTAGCTTCAAAAGGTGGTCTAATTTGGGGAAAAATTCCTCCTTCATGCCATTCCTCTTTAGCACTTGGAATATGTACAAATTTGTCAAGGAAATTCTAATATATATGACTCGCACCTGCTTGTCCTTTTGGATCATATCAAGAAGAGGTTTTCAAAGAATAGGGATGGCAAATGGGCCAGGACAACCCGCGAACCGCCCGCGACCTGCCCGCTTAACCCGGCCCGTGAGCGAACGGTTCGGGTTCGGGTCGAACCCGTTAATGTAAACGGATTGACCCGGGTCCTCAAAATTGCGAATTGAACTCGTTGAACCTAGCCAGATAACCTGGATGAACAGTTCTCGACCCGCCTGCAAACCAGCGGGTCGACCCGCGAGTTGCGAACGGTTTGACCCGTACGGATCAAACGTTTGACCTGCGCGGATCAAACGTTCGACCCGCGAGTCAAACGGGCCAATCCCCCTTACCGAGAGCTCAACGGCTCATTTAGCCATTATTTTTTGTTATTTTTTGTTATTTTTGTTATTTTTCCCCTATAAATACCCCTAAAACCCACACTAAAAATTCGCGTCTTACTCTCTTACTCTCTCTACTATTACTACACAATTTATTTCAATTATTGTGAACAACTGAACAAACAAGGTAGCAAGACATATATACGATCAAATGACAAATTTCGATCGTATCGAGCTCAAAATTCAACTACGTCTTCAAGTCTTCAACTCTCCTCCAAGCTCTCTTCAAGTCTTCAATTTTGGACTTCTACTTCTACTCTATTCTTATTTTTATGGGTTTTTTTATATACAAGTATCCACGGTAAACAATATCAAAATTTCATATCCCTCTTCTTCTATTATTTTTTTTTTGTAGTTATAATTTTTTGTATCATATTTGTTTGTTTGTTTTTTTATCTTCTCTCTCACAACCCTCTTGTTTTCTAGATTGTTTTTGTAACTTATCACGCCTACATTGTGTTTAATTTTTTACATACACTACTACATATCAACATGTCTAGATCATGCGGTAGCGGCCGTAGCCAAAGTGGACAAGATTCCACTAGCACTTCCCATTGGCCTCCAATTGTCCCACAAATTGATCCCGCCGAAGACTACCCTAATCCTCCTCCCCAACAATGGGGTACACAATGAGTTTGTAGGAGACATAGAATTAGAAGAAGAACCACAACAAGCCACCGAAACAACACACCCGGCTCTAGTAGGAAAACTAGAGGAAAAAGTAGTGATTGGCACAAATTTTATGATTATATTCCAGACGAGAATGTATTGGGTGTAGGTTTAAAAGTGTGTAAAACATGTTCGAAGCCATACAAATGGAAGAGGGGTGAGGTCACGAGTACAGGCGACACATCCAAAATGTGCATAAAGAACTTCTTGTTGACCTACTCGGCCAACAAAAAATCCACCCTAGGACCGGTCTAGTTGATAGCCACCCTTATGATTCCGAACTTGTTCGTCGGGAAATGGCCCGATTAGTAATCAAGGAAGAGTTACCATTTTTCTATCCCGATAGTAGGGACTTGGAAAATTTTAATCAAACCGCCTTAAACCCTCATTTTAGAAGAATTCCTAGGAATACTTGCAAATCAGATTATTTTAAAATGTACAATGAAATGAGGGAAGCTTTGATTGCAATTTTATAGAGTTTAACTTGTAGAGTTAGTTTAACTTTCGATTGTTTGACAGGTTGCAACAATATTTCAATGATGGGAATAATCTGTCATTGGATCGACATTGATTGGATTCTTCAAAAAAGAATCATATCAATTGCCACGTTGCCCTATCTCCATAGTGGCAATGAAATTGCAAACCATATTATAGAAATTTGTGATGTTTTTCTGTCGTAATGCCTTGAATCTGAATTAGGGTATTTCCTAATTGGGCCAAGGCTTGTGTCTTAGGGCCCAGGCCCGTTAGGGTAGGTTAGAGCAATATATATACAGTCTTTTCTGTTAAACCCTAATGTAATCTGAACATCTACCTCCTTATAAAATCTGATCTTCTTTTGCCTGTGAAGGTAGCCAACATAACATTAGTGAACCATGTAAATCTTTGTGTATTCTTTCACGTTCATTATTCTGTTTGTCTATCTCTCAATTTGAATAACAAACTGGTATCAGAGCTGTTACGATCGGTGTGGAGAGAAAGATGTTTGCTTTGAATGTGAAGATCGACAAGTTCACTGGGAGAAACAGTTTCAGTTTGTGGCAGATAAAGATGCGAGCCTTGTTGAAACAACAGGGCCTATGGGCGCCGCTGTCGAAGGACAACAAGGGCGACGCTACTGAGATGGCGAGTCTGGAGGATAAGGCACATTCAACGATCATGTTATGTCTCGCAGATGACGTCATCACTGAGGTCTCAGATCAAGAGACTGCTGCTGGTCTGTGGCTGAAGTTACAGAGTCTATACATGACGAAATCTCTAACAAACAAGTTGCTTCTGAAACAACGCTATTTGGTCTGCGAATGCAGGAAGATACTGTGTCTCTGGAAGAAGTTAGATCATCTCTTCATAGCAGAGAGTTGCGTCATAAGGCGACCAGTATAGGTATAGACAATCAGGCCTCTGGACTGTTCACCAGTGGAGGTAAGGGAAAGGGAAACGGTGGAAAGAAAAAGAAATCATTTTCAAAGGGTCCTAAACCAGATGATGTCTGTAACTATTGCAAGGAAAAAGGGCATTGGAAGACTAGTTGTCCTAAAAAGAAGAAGTCAGAAAAGAATTCAGGCTCTGCTACAGTAGCAGATGGCGCACCAACTCTAAACAGGATATTGCTCTAGTTTCTGATGGACATATTCATCACTCTGATGTGTGGGTTCTCGATTCTGGGGCGTCCTATCATATTTGTCCAAGGAGGGAGTGGTTTTTGACTTATAAGCAGGTAGATGGGGGTTGCATTTCAATGGCTAACAGTTCTGTCTGCAAGGCAGTTGGAATAGGCTCGATCAAGTTAAGTACTCATGATGGTAGGTTCTGCACATTGAACGAGGTAAGGCATGTTCCATTGATGACGAAGAATCTGATATCTCTGAGTTTGCTGGACAGTAGGGGTTTCAGTTGGTCAGGAAGAGATGGAGTTCTGAGTGTCTGTAAGGGTTCTGATGTGATTATGAAGGGTATCATGCATGGTACTTTGTATTTTCTGCAAGGTTCCACAGTTACAGGTTCAGCTGATGTTGCATCGTCAGAGGTTAACCAGGAAGATATGACAAAGCTATGGCATATGAGACTTGGTTATATGGGTGAGAGAGGGATGCAAATTCTGTTAAAGGATGATCTTCTTGGTGGTCACAAGGTCAAGAGTCTGGAGTTCTGCGAACATTGTGTCTTTGGGAAACTACATCGCAGCAAGTTTCCTAAGGCTATTCATAGAACAAAAAGCACGCTGGACTACATCCATTCTGATTGCTGGGGTCCATCTCGAGTTGAGTCTTTGGGAGGTCACAGGTATTTTGTGTCTATGATTGATGACTATTCAAGGATGACCTGGGTAATCATGATGAAGCATAAAAGTGAAGCTTTCAAGAACTTCAAGCAGTGGAAAACATTGATGGAAAATCAAACAGGGAAAAAGATTAAAAGGCTGCGAACTGATAATGGTCTTGAATTCTACTCGTCCGAATTTGATCAATTCTGTAAGGATGAAGGGATTGCTCGACATCACACAGTCACGAATACACCGCAACAGAATGGTGTAGCTGAGCGGATGAATCAGACACTACTGGAGAGAGCGAGGTGCATGCTCTCTAACACTGGATTAGATAGAAGATTCTGGGCTGAAGCAGTGAATACCGCATGTTATTTGATAAACCGTGGACCACACACTGGCATACAGTGCAAGACACCTACAGAGATGTGGTCGGGAAAGGTTGCTGATTACTCAAATCTGAAAGCCTTTGGGTGCACGACTTTCTATCATGTGAATGAGGGTAAGCTAGAGCCACGAGCCAAGAAGGGAGTATTTGTAGGCTATGGAGATGGAGTTAAAGGTTTCAGGATCTGGTCTCCATCAGAGAAAAATGTTATTCTGAGCAGGAATGTAGTCTTTGATGAAAACTTTATGCTTAGTTCCATCGTGAAGTCCACATCTGAAATAGAAACTGGTAGTATTGATAAACAGGTGGAGCTTCAGGTCATTCATAATAAGAATGATTTGAAGGAACATGAAGTGGATCAAGAGTTACAGGCAGAAACTGAGTTTCTAGAATCTATATCATCAGATACTCAACCATCTGAATCTACACATCGTAGTATGGCTCAAGATCGACCAAGAAGGGTTGGAGTTGGAACACCACAGAGGTATGGTTTTGAGGACATGGTGGGTTATGCACTACAGGTTGCTGAAGAGATGGATACTCATGAACCATCTACATACAAAGAAGCTGTATCAGGTACTGATTCTGCGAAATGGCTAGCTGCTATAGGAGATGAGATGGAGTCCCTTCATAAGAATCAGACATGGGATTTAGTCATACCACCTCCAGGGAGAAAGATTATTACTTGCAAGTGGGTCTTCAAGATGAAGGAAGGGATATCACCTGCAGACGGAGTCAAGTATAAGGCTAGAGTTGTTGCTAGAGGTTTCAATCAGAAAGAGGGAGTGGATTATAATGAGATTTTCTCACCAGTGGTCAGACACACTTCCATTAGAGTGCTGCTAGCTATAGTTACACATCAGGATTTGGAGCTTGAACAACTTGATGTGAAGACAACTTTTCTGCATGGAGAGTTGGAGGAAGAGATATACATGACTCAGCCAGATGATTTCCAAGTACCTGGAAAGGAGAACCATGTTTGCAAGTTGAAGAAGTCTTTATATGGACTTAAGCAATCTCCAAAACAGTGGTATAAGAGGTTTGACAGCTATATGATGGATTTGGGCTATACTAGAAGCTCATATGACTGTTGTGTCTACTACAACAAGCTGAAGGATGAATCCTTCATCTATCTGGTGCTATATGTAGATGACATGCTGATAGCTGCAAGAAAAAAGTCTGACATACAGAAGCTGAAGGGTTTTCTCAGTGTTGAGTTTGAAATGAAGGATTTGGGTGCTGCTCGAAAGATACTAGGAATGGAAATCCTTAGAGACAGAGGTTAGAAGAAGCTTTTTTTATCACAGAAATGCTATATTCAGAAGGTGTTGGCCAGGTTTGGTATGTCTTCATCTAAGCCGATTGACACTCCGAGTGCTACCAATATACATCTCACTAGTTGATCCTCAGTCTGAAGAGGAGAAGGAGTATATGTCACGAGTCCCTTATGCCAGCGCTATAGGAAGTTTAATGTATGCTATGGTTTGCACAAGACCAGATTAGCTCATGTAGTTAGTGTCGTGAGCAGGTTCATGGGTCATCCTGGAAGAGAACATTGGAAGGCAGTAAAGAGGATATTTCGATACCTTAGAGGTACGTCTGATGTCGGTCTCATTTATGGAACTGATACACAGTGCTTGGTTACAGGCTATTCTGATTCTGACTATGCTAGAGATACTGACACTAGGAGATCTATGACGGGTTATGTTTTTACCCTGGGTGGTTCTGCTGTTAGCTGGAAGGCTACTCTGCAGCCTACGGTGACTTTGTATACTACAGAAGCAGAGTATATGGCACTGACAGAAGCTGCTAAGGAGGGAATCTGGCTGAAAGGTCTGGTTAGTGATCTTGGACTACATCATGATCAGGCTATAGTATATTGTGACAGTATAAGTGCAATCTGCTTAGCCAAGGATCAGGTTCATCATGAGAGAACCAAACATATAGATGTGAGGTATCATTTCTTGAGAAGTGAGAAGAGGATCAAGGTGAAGAAGGTAGGCACTGCTGATAATCCTGCTGATATGTTTACCAAGCCTGTTCCGCATAGCAAGTTCCAACACTGTTTGGACTTGCTTAACATCAGAGATCATTAGCTGCCCTGTGGGGCAACTCTGAGGCAAAGGGAGGATTCTATTCATCTGGCACTGTCATAGTGCGTCTGTTATGTTTGTCTGGAGGATTCAAGTCAAGGTGGAGATTTGTCGTAATGCCTTGAATCTGAATTAGGGTATTTCCTAATTAGGCCAAGGCTTATGTCTTGGGGCCCAGGCCCGTTAGGGTAGGTTAGAGCACTATATATACAGTCTCTTTTGTTAAATCCTAATGTAATCTGAACATCTGCCTCCTTATAAAATCTGATCTTCTTTTGCCTGTGGAGGTAGCCAACATAACGTTGGTGAACCACGTAAATCTTTGTGTATTCTTTCACGTTCATTATTCTGTTTGTCTATCTCTCAATTTGAATAACATTTTCATATTCGCGATAAAATTATGTGTATAAGTTTTGATAATGCATCTAACAGCAATGCATCAATTAGTATTTTAAGAACCGCATTAAACCCTCTATCTCACAATATTTTTCATGTTAGATGTGAATGTCATATTTTAAATTTATGTGTTCAGGATGCATTAAAAATAGCCGAACCATATATAGTTAAAATTAGAAATTGTGTACATTTTATTGCATTAAGTGGCACCATATTTCAAGAATGGAAAGCTTGGTATAGGCTTAAAAATGTACCTTTTAGAAAATTTCCAAAGGATGCTAAACACCGATGGAACTCTACTTTTGATTTGCTACATGTTGTTACTGAATATAAAGAATGTATAAATAATTTTTGTATTGCAAAAAAAATGCCAAATTTTGAAATGACTCCCTCGATTGGTATTATGCCGAATCTTTGTTGAATTTTTTAGAACCTTTTAAAACCGCAACTTTCAAGTTTTCAAAATCTTATGAATCTACTTCTAGTAGCATTTTTATTTCAATAGTTACTATGATGCAAACTTTTAAAGAAATGATCGATGATGGTTTGGTTGGTGATATTGTAAAACCTGCATACACCAAATTTTTGAAGTATTTTAAACCTCCTCCTATATTGTATTGTGTTGCTATTGTGATGGATCCTCGTATCAAATTAGAATGTATGAAGAGACATTGATTGCGCTTCTTTTTTAGTTAAATTTGAATTGATATTAAATAACTTGTATGATTATTATGATAGATGTTTTGCTTCTAGTAGTACAACTTCTTTAGTTAGTTCTTCTTCTGCTACTTCTAAAGGTAAGGGTAAGAGTAAATTTGATGATAGAATATTTAATTTACTTGCACAAATTCAATCAAAAAAACCTAGGACTAATCAACCAAATGAATTACATTGGTATAACCAACAAGATTCTGAGTCTTTTAGTTCTTTACTAGATATTTTACAATGGTGGAAAGACCATGAACACATTTATAGTATTCTTAAATATATGGCTAAAGATCTACTAACTCCTCCCGTCTCTACAGTTGTTTCTGAAAGTGTATTTTCTACAAGTGGCAGAGTTCTAACTGATTACAAGAATCTCTACAGTTGTTGTTGGTCTCTTTAGAGATGCTCGTCTGTACAGAAGACTGGCTGAAGGCTGAAGATAGGACCCAAGGAAAAGCATTCGATACGTCCTGAAGTGGGAGCAACTCGCTGGAAGAACAACAACAACAATAGCAACCAAAATGAAGAATTTAAGACCAACAACAACAAGTCAACAATAATAAATTGAAGGCCATCAAATTGAAGACAATTGTAAATGGATAAAAAATTGTATTAAATCTTTGCTTGTTATTTAAAATTAGGAAAATTGAAGTAAATTGAAATTGTATATAAGAAATTTGTTATTGTATAAAACAAATTGGTAGAAAATCTTTATTTCTTATTACAAATTGTGAAACTTGTATAAGTTGAAATCATATGAATAATATATCATTTTTTTTGGCAATTTCACTCGTTCAATCTTATTATTATTATTACAATTTTTTATGTTTATTATTAAAATTACATTTTTTAAAGTAAAAAAAAAAGTTAACTCTAGTCGGGCCAACCCGCGATCCGACGCGATCCGGGTTGGGTCCGAAAGGGTTCACAGGTTGGGTGGGTCGCAAATTGACGCCTTCGACCCGGCCCGGCCCGGCCCGTTTAACCCAACGTCCCCACCCGAACCCGCCCAAGTTGGGTGCAAACCCGGACAGGTTCGACCCGACCCGGCCCGCCAGACCCGTTTGCCAACCCTATCAAAGAACAAGGTTTATAAAGAGTTTTCTATAAATGAACTCCATCTTCGTTCACATTAAACACTCCCTTCAACTAAATTTTAACATTAAGATCTTTCTCAATCCTTTTTTTAAAGTAAAGATTTTAATGTAGCTTGGTCTCGAACCAAGACACCTCTTTACACATCTCGAACCCTTATCATGTGAGCTACAACTCGGCGGTGTTCTCACTCCTTTTACTAGTTGGTTTTTGCCAAATAACTTAAATAATGAAGTCTCCAAATGAAGCAAGTTAGGAAAAAAATAAAATAAAATAAAATAAATATTCTTAATGTATATTTTGGCTTGCCTGTGCACTTTTCCAGGCTTTTGTTAGCTTACTGTCCATATTGATTTTTCATTCATGTCCCCGGAATGGAAGGTGACATGAAATTCATGCTCTTTTCTTTTGGTTATATAGTTTGTTTCGTGCTGGAAATGGGCGTGGGCCCCCCTTACTCAAATCCTGTGAATGAGGGTAAAGCCAAATCAAAATCATATCATACTTCACAACTACTAAATGCAGGGATTGAACCAAATCATCTCACCCGAACACACGGTTATTTCATTTTACAAAAATTAAGAATTACTGTTTTTACAACAAACAAAACTATAAGTAACATAATGGGCAGTCCTCAAACAAACTCGAGCCATTAGTGTTATCCTCTTCTTCCTTCTCTTTCTTTCTCTGTTATTCTTCACACTTTTGATAGAAACCCATGAAGGTTTTACGGGTTCTCGGGTTGGTGGTTGTGGGTTTGGTGAGTTGGGTTCATGGGATTGAAGGTGTTGAGAAGAAGCTTGTTGGGCTTATGAGTGAACCCGTGAATGTAGCTCTTACCCTTATCACATCTGCTGCTTCCAAAGGAGCCGGTACGATTTTTCATTCACTCATTTGTCCATTTGATTTCATTTTTTATGGTTTTTGTCATTTTTTTCATAAGTATGTGAGGTTGTAGATTTTGTTATATGATGAATGGAGTTTCTGTTTAATCAAAAAAAGAAGAAGAAGAAGAAGAAGAAAAACACTCCATTCATCATATAATGAATGGAGTTATATTGACAGTTGATATTTCTTAATTATGACACTGGGAGTTAATTAGATCAGGGTTTATATATTCTTTTATCTTTAAATTTTAGAATGCAAAATTTTTTTTTTTTTTTCTTATAATGTAGTATGATTCCATATATATGGTGTTGTTCTTCCCATTTTTTGATCATATTATGGTTAAGGCATAGTAGGATGTCTATGTAGTTCATAAGGATGTTCTCTGTTTTTTACTTTTCGAATTCTCATGAATTTGGCAATTCTGATTTATTTTTTGTTTTTTTGAAATCGTAATACAGAGGGTCAAGAACCCATTAATAGGAATTTAATCAAACAGGAACTATCAAAGCAGCGACATCATAATGTTTATGCATCCCAACAGGTTTGGGTTTGATACGCATTCCAGCGAAAAAGCCAAAATGAAAAAAATTCAACCAAAAAAATGACACGTTCCATTACAGAATTAGATAATCGACTAAAAAATCATTTTACATTTTCTGACTTATTATCTTTCTTCAGTTTGTTTCCAATGCAACACATCAAATATCATACCTTGTTTAGATGGAAATATTGTTAGCAAAAAAAATTTGAATTAGAGGAAACCCTCAAATAATTCATTTTAGTGAATCGAGGACTGTATATTCAAGCTTGTGCTGTGTGTTATTTTTCTTTAGGCATATAGATCTCCAACAATAAACTACAGATTATCTCAGTCTCTTTGTTTCTCTACTCATTTCCTTCTCACGTCACACCTACACAAGATAATTGAACCGGAGTTTTTTAACGTTTATTTGATTCTTTCTTTCACTATTTAACAATTCCAATTCAATTTTGATCTTGTTAAGTTTGAAGTACATAATTGAGTAACATGAACCAAAAATTGCTAGTCTTTTTGTAACAAATTTCCTCGATACAGTATGTATGGATGGAAGTGTACCAGGTTACCACCTTCATCGTGGATGGGGGTCTGGAGCAAACAGTTGGCTCGTCAATTTAGAGGTATGAAAAAACTAACCTGAAGAGAATATTTATTTAACTCTTATAGTGAACGGAAATTCTCATTAAAGAAAAACGAGTTCTTTATTGTCATATTTTTGCCTTTCCATGATTCTATACTGAAGTAAAATTATTTGCTCATATAAAAATTTGTTAGGGAGGCGGCTGGTGCAATGATATCAGGTCCTGTGTTTACCGCAAGAAAAGCCGTCGTGGTTCATCTAATTACATGGAGAAGGAGATACCTTTCACTGGAATACTGAGTGATAAACCTGAAGAGAATCCTGGTATACATATATATATATATATACACACTAATACTGAACTCATACTCATTTAGATACCGAGTAAATTTGGAAAAAAAAAGAATGAATTCTTTGTGCCTACGCACTCTCACGATTGTTTTGTGGATCATGGATTTTGGTTTTCTACTATATGACTTCCTCAATATTATCAAAACTGGGAATCAAACTCAGAACCACACTAATTGCATTCGTATGCCTGTCATCACAACCACGTTCCTCTTAACTTATGTGGAACAATAATTGAGTAGATGATTAGACCATGGATGTTTATTTTGTCCAAAAATAACTACAAGGGCATTTCTTAAATGCAAACATTACAACCTGTGGTGCTGAGTTGAGATAACTCTAGTTATCTGTGCCAGTCTGCTAAATGTACTCAAATCACTTCTTCTTTTGTCAAGTCCGGAAACAGTTCAATAATCTTTGAAATATTAGGGGTCCCTTTTAGAGTTGAGATATCAAATTATTCCGCAAAAAGCTGTCTATAATTCCACTTAAAACACTTTCTATCTGTGACCGTCGGAGAATTTTTGCAGACTTCTTTAACTGGAACAGAGTCAAGGTTCGCTATTGTGACGGTGGATCTTTCACCGGTGAAGGCGAGAACAAGGTCAGCCCAACTGCGATTGTATTGATATTGTGTTGCTTTTCTTTCTCATCGCAAGTAGTCTAAATCATATATAACTGCCATCTTCTACATTGTCTACTAATAACATACCAGCAGTATTAAAATGTTACGGTTTTAATTCCAGGAAGAAGGGCTATATTTTCGTGGACAACGTATTTGGTCAGTAGCTATGGAAGAATTAATGTCAAAAGGAATGAATAAAGCAGACCAAGTATATAACTCCCCTCACATGTATTGTTACATTACATTTAACTTCATGATTTAAATCTCCTAATTTCATTTATAAAATATTTTTTCAGGCACTTCTTTCTGGATGCTCTGCTGGAGGTCTTGCAGTCATACAACACTGTGATGAGTTCAGTTCCTTATTTCCAGGAAGCACGAAAATCAAGTGCCTTGCCGATGGTGGAATGTTTCTTGATGCGTATGTTCATATCATTCATAATTTATCATCATATCAATCTAGTATCATTTCTTATTATCTTCTCTCTTTCCTGTATGACCTGTAGTGTTGATGTGGCTGGCCAGCGAACACTGCGATCTCTCTTTCGAGGTGTAGTCAACTTACGGGTAATTAATATTTCATGTACATTTTTCATATAAATGTATAGAAAACTGAAACTTAATTTTGACATTTCTATGTATGGTATAACTTACATGAACATGAAGGGCTCTGGAAAGAAATTGCCAACAAGATGCACTTCTCGCATGGATGGAGTTTCGGTATAGTCACTGTTTCGCACAAATTAATGGCTGCAAAAAATTGTACATGGTGTAGTTTGGTTTCATTGATTTACATTCCATTTTGTGCTTTTGCAGTGCTTCTTTCCACAGAATGTGGTGCCCAATATTCAGACGCCAACATTCATTTTGAACTCTGCATATGATGTATGGCAGGTATGTTCTTATGTTTCAAGCATTCATAATTCAAAGATTCAGAGACCGAAATCTGAGTCGCAATTAACATCCATGTATAATCTCTCCTTTACCAGATATTAAGATTATGATATTCATAGATGGTTTAGTATGGCGAAAGGTTTTGAACATGTACCTTCTCTCTAATTTCAGATCCAGCAAAGTTTAGCTACAGATGCAGCTGATCCCCAGGGCCGATGGCTAGAATGTAAACATAATCATTCAGTTTGTGATGAAGGCCAACTCCGGTTTTTGCAGGGTATACTGTTTCATTCTTTACAGTGGCTTATCTTGAAATATTTCCTCAGCTTCATCGTGTATGTTATAGAATAACATTGCATTTTCGCACATACTTTCAGGATTCCGCAATCAGATGCTTAATGCCGTTCAAGGGTTTGCCATGTCTAAGAAAAATGGTTTATTTATAAATTCCTGCTTTTCCCATTGCCAATCAGAGAGACAGGATACATGGTTTGCAAGTGATTCTCCCCAGCTTGGAAAAAAGGTATGATTATACTGAGTCAAACAAATTCAGTTCAAGCGCATATAGTCATAAATGTTATTTTAATGAGATTTTTTTTCCTTTTGGTTTTAAAAAGGAAGCAAATGGCCAACCTCTTTCACTAAAGAGAATTACAGAGAATTATTTGACAAATTATTTTGTCCCTGTTATATCTAAACTCAATAATTACTCACAAAGCATCTTTTTGTGCGGGTTTTGGGATACAAGATATCATTCCCGTTACCTTTGATTGTACTCTAGTTCGGTAGGACCTTTTTAATGGAACGCAGGTGACTTATTCCTTCCCATTTTCATGAAGAAAAAAAATTTACTGTTATTTGCATAGAATTTCAGAATAGTAGCAATTGATCTCCTTGGTATGTTGCAGTCTACCACAACTCGTAGTGCTAATAGCAGAACTTGTTGGGATTGGGGCGTCAACCAACGCCCGTTGTCACAGCGGAACTAAATAGAGCAATGAGGAAGTCGAAGTAGATGAAACGAATCAATTGAGCAAGCAAGTAAATCCACCAATCTAACACAAACACACCGATAATTTATTCCGGTTAGCTTTTGCTTAATCCGGAGGGAAATATAGGGAGATCTGATATTCAACTAGAAGAGATTATAAGGAGTTATTGATTTACTCAATACAAGGATTAAACTCACCCACCAAGAACTATCTCTCTCTCTCGAGCCTCTCTTTACAATGGAGAAAATAATTTATGAAGTACTCTACTCTCATAAAGGAGAAGCTTACAATATATATAGAAGAATAGAGAGAAACTAGGTCTAATCTTGATTTTTAGTCATTCGATATAACCTGGAAAAGAAGAAACTGAATAGGAGTCGTACAATCTAACTTGGAGTTGAAGATTGGGCTGAAATGACCTAATAAATCGAGGCCCAAAACGAATACAGCGCCGCGGGTGGTCTACCGTCTAACAAGACCCGTCGACCGTCCACCTCTCGGCCAAACCCAGTGCAACTGCGGTCGGGTGTGCGTTCGGGGGGTGCGGTCAACCGCAACTATGCCTGCACTATTGCTGCTCTGTTTTCTTCTACTCTCTTCGACGCTTCGACCTCTGTACTTCATCTTACATTCGTCTAATCTGAACCACGAGTATACAAGACACAATCCTAACAAACTCCACCTTGGATTGCATACGAGTTCTATCACATGATGTGTTATTCATCTTCAAACTTCAATGAATTTTACTTGCAAAGAAAACTTAGAACAATAGTTTCTTCTTCTAGTTGAACTAATCTCTACCCAATCTCACCAATTCCAGTATACCCCTTTAAGGGTACACCTCTGTAGATGTACTCACGAAGTTGCCAAACTCCGCACAAACTCCACATACCCTTAGGCGTTCTTCACCTCTCGACGATATTCGAACGTCATGGTCTCGTCTCGATGAATCTAGTTGCGGCAAACTAACTGAGCTTGCAGGAATAACGGAAAAAGGAGCAACACTTGCGCAAGTATTTCGGATTCCCCAAAGCTTGTAGAGATTATTTTGGCTTGGCCCAACCACTCTCATACCTCTAATCACCTTACGACGATCCTGAAAAACAGACAGAACTCCACCTCAAGCTGTGTACCTATAACCCCGTGCATCAAGGGTTCCCAAGGAAACCAGATTCTGTTTCAGCAGAAGAATATGCAAAACATCCCTTAAAGTGAACATATTTAGACCTGACATCTTCAACTCAACTGTCCCCTCACCTACTACTTCACAAATCTCTCCAGTTCCCGTTATCATATAACGCCCCGTAGTGGACTTATAAGTAGAAAACAACTCTCTCTTGAAGAAAATATGAGAAGAACTCCCTGAGTCAAAAAACCAACTAGAATCCACTTCTGAAGAATTTGAAACAAGAAGACACGAATTACCTGAATCAAAGGCACTAACCACATTAGCGGCTGAATTCCCATTCTTGATGCTCTTCTGATTCTGTAATTTCCAACAGTCTTTCTTGATATGCCCTGGCCTCTTGCAATATCGGCAACGGATCGAATCCTTTTGCAAAGAACTTTGTCTTCCTCCTGAAGGACCATCCACTGCTAGGCAACTTGTGGGAATAGACATTGATTTCTGAGTCTCCTTCCTAAGTTTATTTTCCTTCAATTCTTTGATTACACCATCTACCGAAAAGCTCTCCTTGGCAGATCTACCATGTAGCATGGTAGTGATCAAAGGCTCGTACGAATCAGGCAGTTAATATATCAGGTTGAAAGCTTTATCTGCCTCACACACATCTGCGTTGATCGCCTTAAGTTCAGATAATACCTTATTGAACTCTGTAATGTGGTCTTGGAGATCGGTACCTTCCTTCATAGATAAATGGAATAACTTTCTCTTCTAATGCATCCGATCTAATAACGACGAACCAGAGTAGTCAACTATGAGTTTTTCCTACAAACTCGCCGCATCAGTTTCTTTAAGAAATTTGCACTTGACCTCGTTCGCCAATGATAGTCGGATCAGACTTATGGCACTTTCACGAATATCTTTCCAACCATCATCCTTCATATCAGTTGGCTTTTCTTTCTTCTTAATAGCTAACTGCAAACGTTCTTGAATAAGGACATCATACATGTCAGTCTTCCAAAGATTAAAATTGATCTTTCCATCGAACTACTTGATCTTCAAAATATTGTGACCTGTCATCTTAACCAAGGGACTCGGCAACTTGAAACTCTGATACCAGCTGTTTTTTTTGGATTGGGGCATCAACCAACGCCTGTTGTCGCAACAGAACTAAATAGAGCAATGAGGAAGTCGAAGTAGATGAGACGAATCAATTGAGTAAACAAGTAGATTTACCAATCTAATACAAACACACCGATGACTTATCCCGATTAGCTTTTGCTTAATCCGAGAAAAAATATAGGGAGATCTGATATTCAACTAGAAGAGATTACAAGGAGTTATTGATTCACTCAATACAAGGAATTAAACTCACCCACAAAAAACTATCTCTCTCTCGAACCTCTCTTTGCAATGGAGAAAATAACTTATGAAGTACTCTACTCTCATAAAGGAGAAGTTTATAATATATATAGAAGAATAGAGAGAAACCTAGGTCTAATCTTGATTCTCAGTCGTCTGATATAACCTGGAAAAGAAGTAACTGAATAGGAGCCGTACGATCTAACTTGGAGTTGAAGATTGGGCTGAAAACGACCTAACATTTGAGGCCCAAAACGATACAGCGCCGCGGGTGGTCGACCGTCCAACAAGACCGGTCGACCTGTCCACCTCTCGGTCGAACCCAGTGCAACTGTGGTCGGGTGTGCGGTCGGGGGGTGCGGTCGACCGCAACTATGCCTGCACTATTCTTGCTCTGTTTTCTTCTACTCTCTTCGACGCTTCGACCTCCGTGCTTCACCTTACATTCTTCTAATCTGATTCACGAGTATACAAGACACAATCCTAACAGAACTCACACACCACAAGCAATAGAAAATTTTCAAGAACTAGATGAACCAAGTTTAAGCCACAACAATAATCGCAAGATCTCACAAGAACACAATAATATACAGAGATAATCAATACTTCTTATTCTCTAAGAAATACATAGATTACAAAGATATTACCACTCTCAATCTCTTTCTCACCCTTGAAACACTCGGCACATACCTCTGTTGAAGTTGAACAATGATAACGACTAACAAATTCTCTATAATCAGTTTTAGATTGGATACAAACCCTAAAGTCTACATCTATATATATAGCCCTCAAGTAAACCCTAAAAGTAAACACAAATACAGCTTATTGGACCCAAAACCAGAAAGCCTAAATAACATACAGCACTGAAGTTATTCGACCGCACTTTGGACCAATACCTCGAAGCATGATCAGTCGACTGTCCTGCTCTTTATTGAAACCCTGTACACTCGAAGAGACCTAGTAGTCTAGTTGCGGTCAGGTGGTTGGTCGACCGGACCCCAGGATAGTTGACCGCAACTCCTCCAGCTGCACTTCTTCAAGCTGTTGTTGCCTTCTCTAGCAGTGTTCATCTTCTCCACTTCTTCTCCAACTTCAAGTACTCCGTGCCTACGTGTATTTGAGGTCACAATCCTAACACGGTAGTCATATTTACATTGTTTATCTCCATGTTTTACATTGTTTATATTTAATTTGGACAGCATGAATCGTCTACATGAAAATTGAAAATTCGAGACAATGGATATACTCACTTTAAGCATTTAGGAGAGGTTATCTGTATCATATAACAGGTCATGTTATGCATAAAATAAGTTTCTACATTCATTTCGACCTATGTATTATATAGTGTGACTATCATCTATTATATTCTGTTGTGCTTTGAAGTTTGATGAGTTATTGTTTCTATTTATTTATTATTTTGATGAATTTTCTTTTTCTCTTGTTGACAAATTATAACACTTAATAAGTGTTGCCAAAATTATTCTGTAAGCTATACCCTTATAAATCCATCTCAATTTTATAGTAGTACTGTTTCCATCGAGAATCTTACAAGGATTTTGATGCATTAGCTCTACCAAATAATATATATTCATCAAAGATGAATGCAGATTCGGTCACTGAATCAATCCTAACAAATCTATTACTGTAGTTCTTACAATAGCTAGTGAACTAGAAATAAAATGACAATAAATTTTGATAAATTTTGTTTTTCTTCAAAAGGAAAACTTCCTTGGGAAGTACACGTTTTCAGTATATATTCATCAATTGATCATCACCTTAGTTTGCAAATGCAATTTGCAGGCCATCGCAACGTCGGTAGGTAGTTGGTACTTCGATCGATCTGAAGAGAAGTTGATAGACTGCCAATATCCTTGTGACAACACGTGCCACCATATGGTATCAAGTGTACCGTAACAAACAAATGCGGCAATCTCCTCTTGGGTTTTCTTCTAAAGTTATATTTTTTCAGAATTTCTTCTATTCGGAACTATTTGAAGTAGTAGATTCAATAAGAAATTAGTCCGTACAAAAGGGATTATTACCAAGACTTCATAGTTTCTCCTTTCTCTGTGAGATAAGGGTAAGAAATCTTGAGGTTTGGTTTAGAAATGTTGTGAACTATTACTAATGTGTATGAACTTTAAGTAGACTAAATATGAATGAATGCCTTATTCATTCTACTTCAATTGTGGAGTTCTGAATTGTTATAAATCGACAGAGAGGGAAATATTTATGGCCTGAACTTTTAATCAGTGTTAAAAGCTTGTTTTTTATTTTTATTTTTTTATAATTCGAGCCGATTACCTGATTGCTACTCCTTTTGCCTTCTCTGTGCATGTTACTTTTTAAAATTTTGAGAAAAAACCATGGATAGAAGCTCCCGGCATTTTATTAATCAGATATTAATAAAATATTCCTAATTGAAGGATACATATAAAGATAACATACAAACACCACATAGTTTCAATCCTAATACAAGAAAGAATTAGTGATCCACCAGTGATATGAATCAAGAAGTTTTTTTATCCTCACTGTTTTTTTTTTTTTTTTTTTTTTGAAGATAAAAGTGACCCACCTATCACCAGTTTTATTAATGAGCAGTTAAATAAATACACAGATACAAAATATAAGTAGTTTTGTTTACCAATTTATTTATGTGCATGTGTTACAGTGCTTGCATTGTAAACCTTTTCGAACTCAAATTGGAAATCAAGGGACATCTAAATGCCCTGTGCTTAATAATGCTGGTAATTTCCCTTTTGATGAAATTAGTTGGAAGAGAGAAACCCTTTTTTTTTTATCAGAAAAGGTTGGCCGTGGCCCCCCCGTGTTCCATTAAAAAGTTTTTAATAAAACATAAATCTAGAATCGGACAATGATGTTCATGTCACCCACATGCGGGCCATGATGCTCATTCTCCCAACCCAAAAAGAGTCACCCTACAGTATACAGTATTGACTGACTCACCCACCCAAAATACAAGATCCCAAAATACATCAAAGTTTACGACCCAAATAGAAACCATAAACTATACATGAGCCCAAAAAACAACACACACTCCCGACAACCAAAATGCAACACCCGATCCCAAAATACAACCAAAAGTCAGGACATGTGCATGTGCCACCCTCCCTCTGTCGGATCCATCATCCCTCGTTCGGTGTACCTTCCCTTTCCTGTGGCTCCTCTTGACCGGTTACAACGTCTGTGTACATATCCTTGACCTTCTTTGTGTGTTCTTCACCTGTCGTTTTAGACTAGAATATGATATTAGTAATGATCTTGAAAATCAGTTGTTGTCTGTGTGTTACTCTAAACATTCTATTGTTCCGTTTTAACCATATACCCTAGCATATAGCTGCCACCCCAATATCCCAAATTTGAAAATTACTGCTTCGAATGTGTCCCGCTCGCCATCCCCCCCAGGCTTCTAATACCGTTTGCGGAGCAGCCCCTGGGCTACCCATTCTGTTTAAAAAATCACCCCAAATCGGCCTTCCAAAACTGCACGTGACAAGTAGATGGTCCACCGTTTCGTTATCCTGATTGCACATTACGCAATCTCCTGGTCCTTGCCACCTTCTCCTAACCAAGTTATCCCGTGTCAGTATTGTATTTCTACAAGCCAACCAATTAAAAGTCCTCACTTTGAGTGGGACTTTTGCCTTCCATACAGGGTCGTCAATTCTAACTCCTCCATCGTTTAGCCTTTTATAAGCCGAATTGACTGAGAAAACTCCACCTTTTTCTGCCTCCCATTTAACTTTGTCTTCATGATCATTCCCTGTTGGTTTCCATTCCTATAGGAACTCAATAAGCTCATGTTTTTGTCTTCTGGCCTCAGTGGTTAACCTTCCTGTAGGCCTCGATTTCCACTCCTCATTTCTCCAATTTCTGGCCACCCGATCATATTTATTCATAGCAAATTTGTATGCCTCTGGGAATCTTCTCTTTAGGTTAATCGACCCGCACCATTTGTCCTTCCAGAAGCATGTGGTTGCCCCATTACCAATTGAGAATGTCACCCCTGAGAAGAAAATGTCCCTAGTATGATTGACCCCTCGCCAAAATCTGGATGCTGATTCCCTGTTTTTCTACTTCTGATGCATGCAATCATTCCTTAAGTAGACTGCCTTTATCAAAAGACCCCATTTTGTCTTAGTCTTAAGCTTGAGTTTCCACCACCATTTGCAAAGTAGGGCCTGATTCATTTGACGAATATTGATCACCCCCAATCCACCAAGTTCTTTTCGTCTACCGATGATGCCCTATTTGATTAGAGCATACCCTCTCCCTTCCCCTGCCCCTTGCCTCAGAAATTGTCTTCTAAATCTGTCAATTTTTTTTGGACATCCAAACTAGTATTTCATAGAAAGACATAAAGTACAGTGGTATAGAGCTAATCACTGAGTTGAGCATGATTAGGCGTCCCCCAAAGGACAGCAATTTACCTTTCCACCCCTCTAGTCTGCTTGCAATTTTGTCGATGAGCCCATGCCAATCCACCCTCCTAATATTTCTGGTACCGATTGGAAGTCCCAAGTATTTAATTGGTAGTTTCTGGACCGGGCAGTTAAGAATATTGGAAATTGTGTTCCCCCCTTCCCTAGGTTCTCCTAAAAAAGTTATGGAACTTTTGTGAAAATTTACCATAAGCCCCGATCATTCTTCAAATAAGTACAAGCCCCACTTCAAGAAAGTTGCCTGCACAATGTCGCATTCACCGAAAATTAACGTATCATCCGCATACTGGACGTTCATGACAGCAGATATCCCTCTCCTCATACCCAGACCATTAATCAATCCATTTTCTCTATAGGCATGTAGCATTCTAAGAAGCCCATCCCCCACCAAAGTGAATAACAACGGTGATAGTGGGTCTCCCTGTCTAAGTCCCCGCCTACATCTGATTTTCTTTCCCGGTTTCCCGTTGACTAGGATATTTACCTTGGATGTAGTTAACCAGCTCTGTATCCATCCGATCCACCTGTTCCTAAACCCTCTTCTATCCAGAATCTCCAATAAGCATTTCCATTCGACCTTGTCATATGCCTTCTCGAAGTCTAACGTAAGCATGAACCCTACTTTGTTACGTCTCTTCGTGTCTTGTATTACTTCCTACACTAATGCCACCCCTTCTAAGATATCCCTCTCAGCAATAAAACCAGTTTGGTAATCCTCGATGATGTTCCCAATGATCCTTCCCAATCTATTAGCCAGAACTTTTGTTATAATTTTGATTGAGCAGTTGATCAAGCTGATAGGCCTAAAATTGCTGACCTCCCTTGCCACCTATTTTTTAGGGATTAGACATACATGAGCATAGTTAAGTCTCTCCAGATTCAAACTACCGTCATAGAATGCAGCCATGATATCCATAATGTCGACTTTGACAATATCCCAAAACTGTCAGTAGAAAAGCATAGGGAACCCATCTGGCCCTGGTGCCTTATCCTGTCCCATTCCCCATGCCGCAGCCTTCACCTCATCCATTGTGAATGGGTCTTACGGAGCATCAACTCTCTGTTGTGTATCTCCTTGCAAATCCTCCCATAAGTTTTCATTGGATTCGGTCTGTCCCTTCCTGTTTTGCCCAAATAGCTCTTTGAACTGAACATCAACATGTTTGGCTATCTGTTGCTCGTCCGAAACCAAAATACCATCGATATCCAATGAGTAGATGTAGTTTCTTCTGCGTCGCATACTAGCGACCTTGTGGAAGTATTTGGTATTCGCATCCCCTTCTTTCAGCCACTTTATCCTGGAGCGTTGCCTCCACATAATTTGCTCATTAGTGTAGGTCTGTTGAATATCCTGTCTGCACTCCGTTAACCTTTGGAACTGATTATCGTCCAGGTGTTCAGCTTCCTCCTTTCTTTCAAGTTCCTCGATCTCGTTGAGGATCTCCTTTTTCTTGTTAAAGATGTTCCCGAACGTTACCTTATTCCATTTTCTTAGCCATCTTTTGGGAGTAGATAATTTTCTATTCAGGCGTGCAGCTGGTTCTGCCTACCCCTGCCCTTCATCCCAATATTTCTTCACCAACTCATGACATTCCTTATTGGAGAGCCACATTTTCTCGAATCAGAAGATTTTCTGTCTTTTGCTTCCCTCTTCACTCGTGCCAATCATGATAGGAATGTGATCCGAAGTATTTCGAATACATGACCTAGACATGCCGAAGGGGAATCTCGTTTTTCAGTCTGTGGAGACTAAGATCCTGTCTAGCTTAGCCATGATCGGGTCCCTACGTCGATTGGACCACGTAAAGCTTCGGTCATTCACCGGGATGTCCATTAACCTCATACTAGATATGACCCGATTGAATTTCTCATATCATGGCCCTTGCCTAGACCACCACTCCTCTCATACGTGTGCCTGAAGATGTTGAAGTCTCCTCCCACAACCCAAGGTGGGCTCCACCTTCCCCTGATATGTAGAAGTTCATCCCAAAACTTTTGCCTATGTCCCCGATTATTTGGACCGTACACCGCCGTAATGGTTTGCTGCCACCCGTCTTGCCTTCTTTTGACCACAACCGAAACTGTGTAATTTCCAACCCAGTCAATCAGTAAATCAAATTTACTGGTATTGACTCCTGCCATGATCCCCCCCTGACACACCAATAGCGTCCTTTACCCTCCATTCCTAGATATGGTCTAATTTTATATCCCTGAGAAACAAGTCATTTGGTTGAGCTATTTTAGTCTCTTCCAAACATACAATATCGATATTATTGTTCCTAATTACCCCCCCTACCATTCTACGTTTGGCGGACTTGCCAAGCCCCCTAACATTCCAAAAAATGGTGTTAAACATGACCACGGTCTACCCCCCTTGTTCCTGTAGGGTTGAATCCAACTCTATCAAGTTTTGGGATACGCAATCAATGATTGTCCCCCCTCTAAAACCCTATTAACATTATCTATGTTAACCAATTCCCTATCCCGAATAACATCAACAATACTGGTGTGTTCGTTATGATGCAAATTTAAACCATAGACGTTGGCCAGTTGAATAAGCAAATAATCAGGGATAGAGCCAAAAATAGAAATATTCGAGTTTGTACCTGTAATATTTTCATAGGCTTTTCGTTTTCCCACCCTTTGGTAAATCTCTTTGACGGTCATCGGCCTGTCCCCTTTGCTGCGCTGTCTGACGCTTCGTCTGTACCCCTCCCTTGCCTTTCCAGGTTTCTTCTTCTTACCAGTTTGGAGCACCGCTGATTGATCAGTTATGCTTAGGGTCTCTCTCTCATCTTCTGAGTTGGGCTCCTCCGACTTGTTAGACTCCGTGTCCGATTCTGATGATTCTTCAGCAATCTTTGTTTTGGTCGTAGCCCAATTGTCCAACATAGCCTTCATCCTCTTCTTAACTTCGTGTTCCACTCTTTTTTCGACCTCCTGTTGTAAAAGTTCTTCCACCTGTTTCCCCCTCTCCTCATTAAAATCCACCACCTGATTCAGTGTACCAACCATCTTATCTTTGCAAACTGCGGAAGTGGCGGCTTCCTTATGATTCATGGTCCCTGCCCCATTGCCTTGAAGTCCCTGAAGAATGTCCATCCCCGAATACCTTGGGCCCAAGCCCAAGCCCATCCCGCTCTCCAAGCCATTTGAACTTGCAGAATTAGCGCCATGCTCCAAATCCTTGTGCTAATTGATGGTTGTAGAGCCTGTTTCGTACAACCCCTATTGCGCCACACCGCCCCCCTCTCTTTCGATGGGACCTTTGTGAAGTAGGACACCCCTACCCATAATATTTTGAAGCATGGGCCCCATGCCAGCAACTGTGTTCCTCAACGCCTCCAGAAACAAAGGAGATAGACCTGCTGAGCTGTCCTCCTTCGTTTTCGACATGCCAGCTGGCTTCGCACGTGCCGCAAGAAGCAGGGTTTTTGATTTACTGAAGGAAAATTCCTCCAACATTGGATCTTCTCCCCCTTCACACGCATTGCTGATTAGCGGCTTGTTTCCAATCGTCTGAACTGGTTCCAAAACCAAGCCCGGTTCAAACCCTTCTCGACCGTCATCTTCAACTTCTAGACGCTGCTTCCCTACCGTGATATCAGCCCATTTCTTTGTCGACCTTCGATCGCCACTGTCTTCCCCGAAGAGGTTCTTGCTCAGAGACTCCATCTGCCGCACTTCCTCTGCCGAGCTATCTTCCTCCACCTTCAGATGAACGAAAAACGTTTTGTTCTCCACCATAACCTTCATTGTCTTCGCAAGCTTCTCGTCCCCATAACGAGCTAACCTCACTCGTGCTGTGCCACCTTTCTTCTTGGCCGTCGCTGCGTCCACCTCAAGCACGCTGCCATACCCTCTCAAGACGTCCTGGAAACTGCCAACCTCCCAATAATGGAGCGGCAACCCCGTAAGCGCCACCCAAGTACCCCTGACGTTGCCAAGACATACTGCACCCTCGTCGCCAGCCCAATGTCGAATGGAGATCCCATAACGACCTCCAATGATCTTGAGTTTGTTGCGCCTCGCTAGTGCCACAATCCCTTCGGGTGACGGGAATTCCGCAACCCAGAAATCCTTCACTTTGTGGAGCTCCCAAATTCTACGGTTGAAGGTGTCAGAGAGTTGTTGAAGGCTAGTGATGATCTCCTCCGACGTTGGCCACCCTCTCACCGCTCTAATGACCCCCAGCTTGAGTTGTAGGGTCTGTTTGTTCTCCCTCATGATCCCTGTCACCGATACAGTTGCTCGAGGCACCTCTAATGGCTTAGTCGCAGTTCTAACCTCCGCTCCCAGCCTTCCTCGCTTCTTTTCGCCTCTAACCGCACACACATTCACCTTGTGGCTTGGTAACTTTCATTCAAAACACACGAACGTGCCAAAGAGGCATTCCTCCTTACGATGTAGGTCGCCACAGAAAAGGCACGTAGAATCCCTCGTCTTTGCCAGCTTCGCCTCCATCTTCTTGGTTGATTTGGAACGGACGATCTCCCAAGCACCCTCATCGCCCTCCTCATCAGCATGGTGCTCCTCTGCCTTCTTGCGCACTTCCTGAAGAGCTGATAGAAGTTCCTGTTCAGTGAAGTTGGACGGAGACTTGGGAGATTTAGATAGGTTTCGTGGCAAATTTGGCGACGGCAGCTTGGTCTGTTCCCCAGTAGGAGAGTGTCATGGAGCAACAAAGCAGGATTGGTGGCACCGCCGGAAGCTTTGATAGTCTCCTGTGGGCTTTTGGACCCTGAGACATGTCTCGGAGAACATTTGGCAGGTTTTGTGAGCGTGGTGGCGAGAATACCCCGAAGACCTAGAATGCAAGCGGCGATGGCCACTGCCGTCTCTACCCATCGGAGATTGAACAACAGCTCTCCTCGGAGACCTCACCCTACGAGTCTTGCGTCGACTATTCACTCTAGTCTCATGGTGAGACTGCCTGCCCCGTGGGTTGCGACGCTCTTCGTCGCTGCTGTGCTCTTGAGGGACCCAAACACGTTCTCTTCCCATGGTCAAGTCTGGACTCTCCCGACATTGAAGGAGGTGAAGAAGGAGGAAGGAATGAAAAAGGAGAAGGTAAGTGAGGGTTTGTGGGGGTTGAGAAGAGCAGAAGGTTACTGAGTGTTGAAAGGAGAGGCGGAGGAGGGAGAGTCTAGGGTTTGGGAAGGTTTTTTGAGGAGAGGGGAGGGGGGGGGGAGAGAGAGACGCTCCATGTTTTCAGGAGACTTTTTTTAAAAAGTTTTTTAAATGAGAAACCTAGTTTTTAGTTTCAGTATTTACTATTAGTTGTACTCTCTGGCCCTTCGTTTGGGTTCTGTACTTTGGGTGAGTGTCAAAATTAATTATTCTACACAAATATACGGAGACAAGTATCATTTTCCTTCTCTGTACTTCGTTTGTTTTGTTTGAGAAAACCCTGTTCTGTACTTGTTGCTGTGTTACGTTAAAATTTGGATAATGGAACATGGCAAGGATTTCGTCTCACCATTTTGCTCAGAAAGAAGAAGAGAAAAGGCAAGTGTAGTGAAGAATAATCAAATAACTCCTTCCGGCTTCTCTCTCTACAATTTCTAGAGAGAGAAGCTTTCCCCCAAAATCGAAAAAACTAAAAACCCTAACCCTAGATCTGAGTTTGGGGGGCAGCGGCTAGGGTTGCGTCACCCCCCTCCCCCGCTCCCGCTCCCTTCTTCCCCTCTTCTTCACTCTTCCAGATCTCATCATCTCTAACCTTCACCTTGTCTCTCCAAATCCTTACTTTGGCTACTGAGTGGGTTCGACGGGTGTTGGCCTCCTTCTGCGAGGCAGGGATGGAGCAGGTCTGGCGATTGTAGCCACCGGTGGGGGGTAAACTCCGGTGTCGGAGTAGGGCGCGACCAGGATCGGCGATGATTGGAGGAAAGACTGTGCCTAGAGCAGCACTGGTGTGATCGGGGGTGGCAAGGACATGCGATCAGTCAGCGATGGAGGAGATCGGCTGGGGATCGTGACGATCGGTCAGCGTTGGAGGCGACCATTTGGCAGGGCCGATCTTGGTCGTGGGTGTGGGAGTTGCTGACTAGGCGCTGGCGACATCGGGGATGGCGACGCGCTCACAGTCGGGGCTCGAGTTGGATGCATCGGGGCTTGCAGCGGGAGTACTGCCAAGCAATGGCGTCGAGTGACGTCGGCGAACTTGGAGTAGTTGGGATTGCCATAGAGGTATGTAGGGGAGGTCGGTGAGAGAGTAGAGGGTGGGAGATTTTCAAATTTCAAAATTCGATTTTGATCTGGGAAGTCATGTCGTATGGGGGGAGATGTGAATTTCAAGTCGAGTTGTGAAATTCAAGTGAATGGTGAGGAGATTCTAAGTTCCAAAATCGTCCCTAATATCCAAATTACAACCGATTCAGAACTAGCAATGAAATGTATCATAGTTGATGTGGGCGACGGTTGTCAGGCAAATTTATAGTTTGGGCTCTACTTTGACCTTTGTTGGTCAAAGTGAGAGGTGCCTTTGGTTTCTTTCATGTGAGAGGACTCGCAGGGGTTAGGTGCGACGTCTACCCTCGTTGCGAGGTTGCGGTGAGAGCCATCGAGGGTGAAGCGAGGGAATGAGATCGAGGACTCAATCTTGACATGGAGTTGTCAGATTGGCGGAGTGCCTACGGTGTCTCTAATATGGTGCTTACACTTGTCGTTTTGGTCACTACTGGGGGCGACGAGGGAGAGCGTACGATAGTTGGAGAGGATAAATGGTATACAAGCGAGAGAGTGAGTGAGAGAGTGAGCCCAAATTGGCACGAAAAATTTGTTCTGGCAGGGGCGGCCGATCAGTAGGACTAGATTTCGTTATATTTTTTGTTTGTTGGTTGGGGTGTATGAGTTCCAGAACCCAGCCTGTTGGGATCTGAACTTCATAAACCTTATTTTTAGTTGTATGTTTTGTTAAATTCTCTTTAATGAAATGCGGAGGGTTTTTACCCACCGTTTAACAATCAAAAAAAAGAAAAGGCAAGTGTAGTGTACATGCTAGCCCCACCAATGGCAAGTACATGGAAAAATACAAAATATTTTTTTTCCTGGAAATAGTATATATCCCAACATTTAACAACATTGTTCATACTAAAAACATCAACCAGAAAATTATCTAACAAAATAAACTGAAAACAAACAGAAGAACAACAACAGCAATCAAAACAGAGAAAGCCATCAAACTCGATATATCACAATCCAAGATAACTACTTACATTAGAAAACTAAAATCGACATAAGACTCTCCCAACCATGCATAAAAAGCACATTGGTGGTGGTCTCCCTCCCTATCTCCCAAAACTAATCTAAAGCAAACAAATAAAGAAAAATATGAGCTGCAATCCAATCCAAAACCCCAAACCTTCAAAAGAAAATCCTAAGAAGAGAAAAAGTACATCTCCGCGCAATCAATCAATGTTGGATCTTAGCACCACATCTGATACCATTGTCAGCGCCATCGCCTGCGCCCAAGTTTTCAGCCTCTCCTTCACATCCTCAGGTTCATCTCCTGTAACAAATCCAAATTCCACTCAAATTGAATTGAATTCAATTTATTTTATAAAAAGAAATACGTATTATGTAAAAAAAAAAAAAAAAAAAATCCAAAATTCTGCAAGATTAAAAGATAATTTAAAAAGATTTTCACCAGGGTTAATAATGCTCCAACTTCCAATAGGGGAGTGGGGACTAGACGGAATCTCGACCGTCCAACTGGAAGAAGACAGTTTAAATCCCAATTCCCTAGATGCCCTCAACTCATCGAAATCCATGCAAATTGGACCTGAATTTGGACACTCTGATTTGAGCAAAACCCTGCACTTGCCTTGCAATTCCTTCGCACTTTCTATCCACTTCTCTTTCATAATCATTCTCCTCCTCCTCCTCCTCCTCCTCCTCCCTCCTACTTCTCCTCGTCTGGCCTCGATCTCTGTCTCGCTTGCATATTCCTTCTCCCAGTGCTCTGCCCGCTTGGGTGTTCCGGGCAGGGACAGACCAAGACCACTTCTTCTGTTGTAAGTGTTGTCATAGTAAGTTATCAAGTTCTCAGGATTAGATTCCATGGCTTCTGCTTCTTTGGTTGTTGTTTCCTTTGAGAAACTTGGTTTTGTTTGAATTATGAGGAAGGGTAGGTAAGTTAGTTTGGCTTATTTGGCTTGTGATAAGAACTGCAGGTTCTGAGTTCATCTTTTATGTAGGGGTGAGGCTTGGGTGATATTACCTTTTTGGACATGGGCTTTGTGGCTTGGGTGAAATTACCTTTTGGGACATGCATTTTGTATTATCAGAGTAGTATAGATGGAAACTGAGACTCTGAGAGTGAGAGTCTAGTACATATGATCCAATACCTAGATGATGATACATGAATTAAATGCTGGGGTATTGAGGAGTAATAAAGTCCTTAATCAAATGAATGCTTAGTGGATTCCCAAGTGAATGTATAGAATATACGCTAAATTGCTCAACCCTTATAATTTGAAAAGAAAACATGATTTTGGCCCTCGTATGTAGTTTTGTATTCTACTAGTACCTCATGTGCGATGTTAGATTTTCTAGGCACTTTTTGCCCCTGCTATTTGCCCTTTCAGGGATAATAAATTTGTAATGACTATTTAGTATTTTAAACATTGAGCATAGGGTGGTAAATATATTCTTTGGGGATTATACTGTTTTTGAAGGTGTTTAAACTTTTAATTGGCTTTTCGACAGTTGTTTAAACTTTTAATTATTTAATAGAATGAAATCAGATCACGGAATGTTCTTTGGACTTCTCACTATATTGAATTGGGACAGGTCACAGGGGTATGGTTGGCTAAACGTTGTGGTTTAGGAGGGAGGATGTGATCCAGTTTCAAACTTATTTATTTTAGTTAATATTGAGTATATATAAATAAATATTTTCCTTATTCAAATTAGTTATGACTGACTGAATCCTGATCAGCTTAAACTGCTTTTTAAAAAAAAACTAAATTTAGAGTATGAATATTGCTTGAACTAGAGAAGGATCTGTTTCTAAAAGATTGATTGACCATAGTATTTGTCAGCTTATGTGATTATCCTTTTCTAATTCACTTAAATTCCTAATGATGAAAAATATTTTAAAATCATTTTCAGTTATCTATGTTAGGATCGCGAGAAAAACAACAGAGATAAATTTGAGAAGAAAACAACACAAATATTATTTCTCAATCTCAAAAGATTTACAAAAAAAACTCTCAATACTTTATAAGCTCTCTGTGGCTATCAATCTCTATTTTTCTCTTCAGTTGAGTGTGTCTTCAAATGAAGAAAATAGTTAGAATTTATAGGAGGGGAAGAGACACCATGCTTTCGAAGAGACACCATGCTTCGGAAAAGACACCAAACGTTGTCATGCATCAGCATGCACCAAACGTTGCATGCATGAGTGCATGCTCTTTTGTGGCGGGACCTACAATTCTCCCCCTCACACCACATCTGCACCAATCATCATCTCTCATCCATTCCAGTTATGTCTCTGCATAACTCTAGTTTCTCCCGAGACACAATCTCTGTCAACATGTCTGCTGGATTCTCCTTCGTGTGGATCTTCATCAGTTTCAACAATTGTTGATCCATCACCTCGCGTATCCAGTGATAGCGAATATCAATATGTTTTGTTCGGGAATGGTACATTGAATTCTTGCTCAAATCCAGAGCACTCTGACTGTCACAATGTACCTTGTAGTCATTCTGCTTGATCCCGAGTTCTTGTAGAAATCGCTTTAACCACAACATCTCCTTGCCAGCTTCAGCGGCAGCAATGTACTCTGCTTCTGTCGTAGATAGTGCAACGCACTTCTGCAACCTTGACTGCCATGACACAGCCCCCCCTGCAAAAGTGTAGATAAAACCAGAAGTCGATTTTCTACCATCAAGATCTCCGGCCATATCTGCATCTGTATAGCCTTCCAAAACCGGATCAGCTCTCCCGTAACACAAACATATCTTTGAAGTACCCTTAAGATACCTGAGAATCCACTTAATAGCCTCCCAATGCTCATTTCCTGGATTGGAGAGAAATCTGCTTGCCACACCCACTGCATGTGCAATATCCGGCCTCGTACACACCATTGCATACATCAGACTTCCAACCGCTGAAGAATAAGGCACAACTTCCATTTCCTCGATCTCTTTCCTGGATGAGGGACACGAACTCTTGCTCAACTTGAAATGATTAGCCAGTGGGATGCTAACTGGCTTGGCACCCTCCATGTTGAATCGCTTGATCACCCGTTCAACATATTTCTCTTGAGATAACCACAATCTTCGGGCCTTTCTGTCTCGAGAGATGTTCATACCTAAAATCTGCTGAGCTGGCCCAAGGTCCTTCATATCAAAGACCTTAGAGAGTTCTATCTTCAGCTGTCTGATCTTCACTGCATCTTGTCCGATGACCAACATGTCATCGACATATAGTAACAGTGCAATGAAATTTCCATCAGGGGACCTTTGAATGTAGACGCATTGATCTGCAGCAGTCCTCTTGTAGCCTTGACTCACCATGAATGAATCAAACTTCTTGTACCATTGCCTTGGTGCTTGCTTGAGGCCATACAAACTCTTCTTCAGCTTACATACGAGATTCTCTTTCCCTGGAACCTCGTATCCCTCTGGCTGCTCCATGTAAATTTCTTCATGCAGATCACCGTGAAGAAATGCAGTCTTCACATCCATTTGTTCAAGCTCCAAGTCTAGGCTAGCTGCTAATCCGAGCATGACTCAGATTGAAGTCATCTTTACTACTGGAGAAAAAATCTCACCAAAATCGATGCCTTTCTTCTGAAGGAATCCTTTGACCACTAGCTGAGCTTTGTGCTTCACCACCTTTCCGCTGCCATCTTTCTTGAGCTTGAATACCCACTTGTTCTTTAGTGCCTTCTTCCCTCCTGGAAGCTTAACCAAATCGTAGGTTTGGTTCTTCTCTAAAGAGTCCATCTCATCCCGCATAGTGTGCAGCCAGTTGTCTTTATCTGGATGAGACAATGCTTCCTGGAAATTCTCTGGCTCCCCTTCATCAGTAAGAAGAATGTACTCTGATTCTGGATATTTAGTAGACGGAACATGGCCTCTTTTAGATCTACGTAGCTGAGGCTTACTCGTCTCAGGCGGTGTATCATTATCTTGTACTGGTTCTGCAGCTGTGAAAGGTTGCGGCTCCCCAGGCTCATCAATCCATTCTTCCTCCTCCTCTGGTTCTGCTTCTAGTTCTTGATCAGACACATCATCATCTGTGGCAGCTTGTACTGGTACTGTATCTGGAACAAAGTCCTGAGAACTGACAGGACTTTCAGCAATTGTAGGCTTTTCAGTGTCCCCATATGTCTGATTTTCATGGAACACCACGTCTCTACTTCTGATGGGCTTCTTCGTCTTTAGATCCCATAGCCTGTATCCAAACTCCTCGTCTCCATAGCCTATGAAAATGCATGGAGTGGTTCTCGCATCGAGCTTCTGCCTGAGCTCCTTTGAGACATGTGCATAAGCCAGACATCC
This sequence comes from Hemerocallis citrina, assembly GCA_017893485.1. Classification (NCBI taxonomy): domain Eukaryota; kingdom Viridiplantae; phylum Streptophyta; class Magnoliopsida; order Asparagales; family Asphodelaceae; genus Hemerocallis; species Hemerocallis citrina. Next base: position 132,445,924 of record CM030365.1, read on the forward strand.
AAATGTCCTCAGGTGAAAGTAGGAGGGGTTTTTGCCGGTCCATTTCTTCTCCGGGATGTTGAAATTCAGCGGGACTGATGGAGAACGATTGATCAAGTAGCAGGCGGTGCGAAACAGCTTCTCCCCAAAATGGCTTTGGCAGCTTTGCTGTGCTGAGCATACTTCTGACTCTTTCCATGATTGTTCGGTTCATTCTTTCTGCTACCCCATTGTGTTGCGGGGTACGTGGAACCGTCTTCTCGTGCCGAATGCCCTGACTCTTGCAATAGGCATCAAAACTCCTGGATGTATACTCGCCTCCGTTATCTGAGCGAAGGCACTTCAGCTTCTTCCCCGTTTCACGCTCTACCATGGCATGAAATGATTTGAAGATTTCCAAGACCTGATCTTTTGTCTTCAGAAAATACACCCACACCTTCCGAGAAGCATCATCAATAAATGTCAGAAAGTATTTGTTACCGCCTAGCGACTCCACCTCCATGGGACCGCAAACATCAGAATGTATCAGACTGAGCAACTCTGATCTCCTTGTCGAAGAGGAACTAAAAGAGACTCTTCGCTGCTTGCCAAATAAACAGCTGCTGCAAGGTTGAAGCTCTGCATTCTTGGTAATGGAGATAAGATTTTCCTTCATCAAGGTTGATAAACCTTTCTCACTCATGTGACCGAGTCTCTGGTGCCACAGTTTCTGCGAAGCTTCATGTTCAACAATATTGAGACTCTCCACATTGATCTTCACATGAGTCTTGTACAAAGTGCTGCAGAGATGTCCACGAGCGATCACCATTACACCTTTCAGCATCCTCCACGAGCCATTGCAAAAATGGTTATCATAGCCCTTTTCATCTAGGGCTCTCACCGAAAGAAGATTTTGTCGAAGATCAGGTACATGGCGAACATCCTGCAGTGTGATTGTGCACCCGGCATCAGTCTGCATCCGAACGTCACCAATTCCGACAATCTTAGCAAAGCTAGAATTGCCCATCCTCACCGAGCCAAAGTCTCCAGCTTTGTACGTCGTGAAGATGTCCTTTCGAGGAGTGGCACGGCAAGATGCTGCAGTATCTACCACCTATTCTACGCCCTGATTCGACACATGGAGGCATGTCTCATCCTCATGAGAGCAAAGAGCCACATCTTCTAGTACTGTGACTTGTGCATCTCCTTCCTTCTTTGGTTGTGACCTTCCCTGACCGCCTTGCTTTTGTAACTTCCAACAATTTCTTTTCATGTGGCCTGGTTTGCCACAGTGATGGCAGTTGTATGCAGGCCTCCTCCCATCACTTGATTTGCCCCTCGATCTGCCTCTGCTTTGGCTCCTGCCTCTCCACCTGCCTCGATCTTCCTCTCGCTGTCTCCCACGGACTTCTGTGACGCAGGCTTGTGCTTCTGTGCCAACGTCCTTTCTCCGAGCTTCCTTATTGAATAGGGCATCCTTAACCATAGACATGGTAAGATTGCCAGTCGAAGCCGAGTTGCTGAGGGAGACCACCAATGTCTCCCAACTGTCTGGAAGAGAGCTGAGAAGTAGAAGTGCCTGTAACTCATCTTCAAGTGGTAACTCCACTGAAGATAGCTGATTCACCAGGCTCTGAAACTCGCTGGTGTGTTCTGCTACAGAAGTTCCTTCCTGTAGCTTCAGGTTCACCAACCGTCTCATTAGCAGGGCCTTATTTCGAGCTGTCTTGGCCTGGTACATATCCGCCAGCTTCTTCCAAAGGGCAAAAGCATCCGTCTCCTGGGCAACATGATGGAAGACACTGTGATCGATCCACTGTCGAATCTGACCGATCGTTTTCCTGTTCATCTTCTTCCAGTCCGCCTCATTGGTAGCTTCAGGTCTCTCTCCCTTCTCCTCAATAGGATCAAAGAGATCTTTACAACTTAGGAGATCTTCCATCCGAGGTCTCCAAAGTGTATAGTTGGTGGCAGTAAGCTTGATCATGGCTCCAAATGATGATGATGATATTGATTCCTCCATCGACATCTTGATCTGCAAAGGCTTTTGGTACTCAACAACTCAACTTGGCTCTGATACCACTTGTTAGGATCGCGAGAAAAACAACAGAGATAAATTTGAGAAGAAAACAACACAAATATTATTTCTCAATCTCAAAAGATTTACAAAAAAAACTCTCAATACTTTATAAGCTCTCTGTGGCTATCAATCTCTATTTTTCTCTTCAGTTGAGTGTGTCTTCAAATGAAGAAAATAGTTAGAATTTATAGGAGGGGAAGAGACACCATGCTTTCGAAGAGACACCATGCTTCGGAAAAGACACCATGCTTCGGAAAAGACACCATGCTTCAGAAAAGACACCATGCTTCGGAAAAGACACCAAACGTTGTCATGCATCAACATGCACCAAACGTTGCATGCATGAGTGCATGCTCTTTTGTGGCGGGACCTACAATCTAAAGAATTAATTAAGGAAATTTTGGTTCGAAGAAAAGACTATTGAAGAAAAGACTATTGACGGGGTAAAAACCGCGTATAATCAAGACCACACGATTCTCGCACGAATCTCAAAATCCCTATGAGCAAGACAACCTTTTCACGGTCTCTACGGGCCCACAATCTGAACATAGGCCAGTAATGGGCCCATTACACCAGCTCAATCCACGAGTGGGGACAACTAACAGCCCAATCAGAAGTAATTGACTAACCAATTAAGAATAGTAATCAAATCCCTTAAATAAGTGATTTACTAACGGATTAAATCACTTAAAATCGAGGGACCTTCCAATCAAGTTAAGGAAATCCTCCTCTAACTGCTCCCACTCAAGCCTATAAACAAGACCACTCCTCTTTTACCAAGTAATTAATCTTTTGCCCACTAAGTCCAGTTTATCATTTCAGGTTACTGACTTGATCGTCGGAGGGTCTGTCGCCGGAACCATCCCCGATGTTTCAGACTGCCCTTGCAGGTTTCTAGCAGGACGTCAGCCCATGCAACCTCCACTCACATCCACCATACTAGCCTTTCATCAGTGCCTGATCGGCGTTTGAGATATGATCTTTCCACTTCAATCCAAGAACTCATCATTTGTTGCTTCAACACCGGAAAAACAGCATTAGATTGACTCCTTATGTGGGAACTTTCCACATCTACTTAATCCTTTTAATCCTATGAGCCTCCTCCTACCATGGCACCAAAAGCCAAAAAGACAAATATAGCAGGGCGTCAGGCGGACCCCCCTTCGCCTCCTACTTTAGTTCACCTGTCCTGCAGCAGAGAGAACACTCAAGGGTCGCAACAGCTGCATGTCGAACATCGACATGGCCTTGCCCCCAGTGCCTTTCGCAAGACCTCCGAAATATAATAAATAACCTATAGGCTGAGAAGGATCTCGTCACCTTATTGAGTTCAACTGCTCCAAGAGCAGGGAGATCCGTTTAGGTCAGCAGCCAAGCCACAATAATGCCTCCCAACATAGGCAAGAGAAGGAGCAAAGTCACTCCCCCAGGGACTGGTGAGTCCCTAAAGGCCACCAGGAGGAAGGGAGCCACATAACCAGAGCCGAATTCCAGGAAATTCGGAATAAGGTCTTGTAAGCCCTCCGAGGGGGTACCAGAAATGGTCGTCAATTGGATAAACCGCTTCTCGGTCTATCCGACCATGAGGAGTTCAACAGGTCCACCCGATATGAGGGATGCGAAGACTTAGTGATGAACCGGCTTTAGAAAATGGAGGACCGGCTCTCTCAAATAGGGGAAGACGTGCATCGGTCTAATAGGGCTACCCCCCCTTCCCTCTTTCATCCCTGAGGCCCCTACCCCGAGAAGCTTCAAGCCCCATGTATTCGAAATATACAGTGCCGAGTCAGACTCGGCTGATCACATTGAGAGTTTTAAAACTCTCAAGATAATTCATAATGCCTCTGATGCCCTCCTTTGCAGAACCTTCCCTGCCATGCTGCGAGCTTCTGTAAGGGAGTGGTATTCTCGGCTTGCCCCCGACTCTATCTACTCCTTCAACCAGCTCGAGGAGAGTTTCCTCACTCATTTTTTGACTAGTCGTAAGGCTGAGAAGACGAGCGCTTCACTGCTAGATTTGAAGTAGAAGGACGAAGAATTATTCTGGGACATTGTCCAAAGGTTTAAGGCTGAGGCAATGTCGATCCCTTCTCTTGACGTCGGAGTCGCGACAGCTGCTTTTAGGCACAATGTCCGGATAACCTCCTAAAGACCTCACTTGCTAACCCCCCCCCCCCCCCCCCTCCCAAATACTTTCCCGACCTCCTCCTTCTTAGCGAGAAACACATCCGAGCCGAGGAGGCCTTACACCCCCAACGGCCGTAAAGACTGTCCCCTTAAAGGGAAGAGGAAGTTGGAAAGCGCTGAGATGCCTTAAAAGTTTCAAAAGGATGCCTCCGAGCAGAGGCATCCACCCCCGACACCCCGATTCGAAAAGTTCACTCTACTCAACATGAGTGTCTCTGCCATCCTTATGGAAGTTGAGTGGAGTGAATTTTTCAATTTCATTCAGTTCTGGTGCCGATTTCATTGAGACCACGGCCATGAGACCAATAATTGTAGAGCTCTGAAGGATGAGATGGCCCTCATCAATAGGGGCTACTTATCAAAATTCACTCAGAGGGACCAGAGAAACTCCCTTCCTCTCCGAGGGCCTAACAATCATCTTGAGCCAGACTCTGAGCCCCAGGATTTCGAGAGGATGACCATCCTCCATTCCATACATGGAGGGTCCATGGGGGTGACTCCAACTCCTTCCACAGAGCATTCATTAGATAAGTGAATTTGGTTTACAACCAACCCTCTCCTCAAGGCCGAGTGCTCCCCGTTTCATTCTCGAATAAAGACCTCAAGGGCGTCCGTATTCCCCACTGCAATGCATTGGTAATCAGCCCAGGCTTGGCCAACTATGTGGTCCACCCCATCCTTGTGGACAATGGTAGCTCCGTCAACATTTTATTTCTTGCCTCCTTCGAAGGTCTGAAGCTTTCTTGGGACAGGTTGAAGCCGCCAGGCAACACTCTCTATGGTTTCTTCGGAGCTTCGGTTCAAATCGAAGGGATGGCAATTTTGGATGTGACCGCGTGGAAGTTCCCTACCATCCGCACTGAGCCGATGGACTCTATGGTGGTTGATGTCAAAACTACCTATAATGCCATATTTGAAAGACAACGGGCTGTGAAAGAGGAGGTCAATAAACTCCTCGCTGCTTGGTTCATCCAGGAGGTTAACTACCCAGAATGGTTGGCAAATGGAGGATGTGTATCGATTTCACAGACTTCAACAAAGCATGCCCAAAGGACCTTTTCCCTCTCCCAAGCATTGGCGCTCTGATTGATACGACATCTGGACACCAACTCCTGAGCTTCATCGACGCATTCTCTGGATACAACCAAATCAGAATGTTCCCCACAGATTTCCCGAAGACATATTCATCATAGACTAGGGTCTCTACTTCTATCGGATCATGTCCTTCTGCCTGAAGAATGTTGGAGACACCTATCAGAGGTTGGTGAACAAGGTCTTCAAAGCATAGATCGGTCGAAATATGAAAGTGTATGTGGACGACATGCTTGTTAAAAGCCTCAATTCCGAAGACCATGTGAGGGACCTTGAAGAGGCCTTCACTTTACTGACAAAGAAAAACATGAGGCTAAAACCATCGAAGTGCACCTTCGGCGTGACCTCGAAAAAATTCCTTGGCTTCATGGTCAGCTAACGAGGGATTGAGGCGAATCCAGAGAAGATCCAAGCTATCCTCAACATGACGCCACCCACGAATGTCAAAGAAGAGTCTTTCGGACCGGGTGGTTACAATCGAGCGTTTTCTTCTGAAATTCGGGGAGAAGTTCCTTCCCTTCTACAAAGCCCTCAGGGGGGCGAAGAACTTCGAATAGGGAGAGCCCCAACAACATGCCCACCCAGCTGAAGGAATACATCACTAATCCCCCTCTCCTAAGTAAGATTAAGCAGGGAGAAGTCATCTACCTATACTTGGTGTTATATGAGCATACCCTCAGTGCAGTTTTAGTCTGAGAGGAAGAGGGGACTCAGAAGCCCATCTACTACGTGAGCAAGGTGCTTCATGATGCCGTGCTCCGATACTCAAAGATGGAGAAGATAGCTTACGCCTTGGTCATGGTGGCACAAATGGTTCACCCTCATTTCCAGGCCCATTCTATGCAAGTCTTCAGGACCAACCACTGAAGCAAATCTTCAACAAGCTTGAGAGCTCCGAGTGATTGATCAAGTGGTCCATCGAATTGAGCCAACATGACATCAGCTATAAGCCGAGGACTGCTATTAAGGGACAAGCATTGGTCGAGTTCCTAACTGAGTGGACCATCCCGGAGGCATTTGGGGTTCAAGAGGAACCGCCATTATGGATGCATTATGTGGATAACTCCTCTTGCAAAGAAGGAAGTGGAGTGTGAGTGATACTGTAGGGTCCGGATAGCTTCGCCCTTCAGTACTCCTTACACACGAACATTCAGGCATCCAATAACGAGGCTGAGTATGAAGCTCTGATCGCTGGACTTCTTTTAGCCCATAAAGCTAGGGAGAAGCAGGCCAGAGCCTTCAACGATCAACTGGTGGCCAACCAGGTCTCCGCAGAATACGAAGCACGAGATGCCCGCATGATTCAATACTTGGCCCACCTGATTGCATGAAGATACTTAACCATGGGTACTACTGGCAGACCTTGTTGCAAGATACTTAAGAGCTCGTCCAAAAATGTGGCCTATGCCAGAGGTTCTCCTCCTTCAAACACACCCCCAAACCGAGCTTAAGTCACCATCGAGCCTGGTCCCTTTACCATGTGGGGGATGGACTTGGTTGGACCCTTCCCTAAAGCAACGGGTCAATGATGCTTCCTTATTGTTGTCATATACTATTCCACGAAGTGGGACGAGGCCAAACCCTTAGCCATAATAACCAAGTATCAAGCCCAGCAGTTCTCTTGGAAACATATCGTTTGCAGATTTGGGATTCCCCGAATCTTAATCATCGACAATGGTACTCAGTTCCCAAGCAAGGGATTCTAGAAGTTCTGCACGAACTTGGGAATCCAAAAGAGGTTCTCGTCTATGTCGCAACCCTAATCAAATGACCAGGCCAAAAATGCTAATTACCAGATTCTGGACGATGATGAACCCAATAATATTCACATTTAGGAGCAATAATCTTAGTGCAATTAGACATTTAAATGCTCATTATGTGTTATCTTACTCTTCTTTTCTCTTTTCCATAGGAAACAACCAAAAGTAGCAAAATGAAGCAGATTCCAGACTAATACAGACTAAGAGGATGATATACAGGGAACTACAGAGCAACAGTCGACTGGCTCTTCAACAGTCGACCGGACAGAGAGGCTGAAGCTGCTCGGCACAGTCGACTCTGCTTCCAAAGCCAGTCGACTGGCATTCGGCGGAGTCAAAAGATAAGAACATCGAAGAATCATCCTCATCCAAATACGAAGCAAGATTTAGTTATCCAAACCCAGGTTATATGCGAATAACAACTTCTCCAACAAATCAAAGCTAGAGACCGGGGATTGGCAAGAGCACGTGGTTAGCAGAAAAGGAAGAAAAGAAGAAAAGAAGAAAAGAAGAAAAGAGAAAGAAATAAAATACAGATCAAATAAGGAAGGAAATAAAAAAAAGAAGAGGACTTTTATGGAAAAAAGGTAAAAACCCTAATTCTCCTGAGGCATTCTATAAATATCAACAAGGAGAACGAAGGGAGGGAGGACCGAATCACGGAGTTTCTGAATCATCAAATCACCAAGAGGATTATTCTAGCAGCATCGAAGAAGAAGGAGATCGAGTACGCTGAAGCAACAAGCAAGTCGACTGAGTGACAGCAGTCGATTTCTCAGATCAAACATCATCAGTTTATTTCTTCTCTTTCTAGTTTTTTATTTTCATCATGTATTCAAAACTGTTAGTCAATAAAAGTTGTATTATGTGGAACTAATTTCATAGTTGGGTAGATTGAAACCGTAGTTATGTAATGCTTATATTCTTCTGAATGCTATTCTATTACTTATTAATTAAACTGATTGAATTGGTATAGAGTTATAATAATCAAACGTGTTTAGCAGTTTTAAGAGCAGTCGACTGAGAGTGACAGCAAGTCGACTGCCATACAGAACCTGAGATTATCAAGTTTGCATATTATAAATTTGAATCTGTTATATGAGTATAGAGACGATCCGTATCTCGTGCTCATAACTTGTAACACAGGAATCTTTAGGGGTTCTTGGTTTAATCAACTTGAAGGATCTAGATCTGATACCAATTTCTAGAACTTCGAGTGTTTGTTCATTTCCATTGTTCTTATGTTTTCTTTAAGTGCAACTTAGTAGATACCATGCTAAATACTTAAGGAAAGAAATGACTTAGAGTAGATACCATGCCTAATTCTTGGTTAGGGAAACAATACTTTAAGGAGTAGATACCATGCCCTTAAAGGAATGAAAATGAGTAACTAGAATAGTGAAGAAGGTGACTTAGCATTACTGACTACAGGTGGAAATCAAAGCCCAACTACTTAATAGATATTTGTGATTCAGAACTACTTGATAGAGTTTTTAATTTCTCCTTTCTTTTAGAACAATTCTTTACGATTCTTATTTCTGGTTTATTGGTTAATAAGTTAATTTCTACAATCTCTGTGGGATCGACTCTTGCTTTTCACTACGCTTCTATAAACGATTCGTACACTTGTGAGGTTTTTAATTTGTGTCTAGTTAGATCATCTAGATTACACAACAGACGATCTCAAGAAGGTGCTGGACGAGTCCCCCACGAGATTGTGGGTTGAAGAACTCCCCAGTGTGCTCTGGTCGTACAGGATGACCAAAAGAAAGTTCATAACCGTGGGTGTGATCCCCCTGGAGATCATACTTTCTTTTCCCCTAATAATGAGCTTCAATGAGGCCTTGAACTCCGGCGGCTTCCGAGCCAACCTAGACCTCCTCGAGGACGTACGGGAAATGTTAATTGTTAGAAGGAATATCTACCAGCACAGGATAGAATGGTTCCACCAAAAAAAGGTCCGGACGACAAACATCGAGGAAGGAGACCGGGTTCGCAGAAAACTTCAAATTTCCAAACCTAACAAGAAGGTAAAACTCGCCCCAAACTGGAAAAGCCTATACATGGTCTACAATGTGATTCACCCCAGAACTTACTGACTTGAAGACTTTGGTGGCCAGGGTGATAAAGAGGACCTGGAATGCATAGCATTTGATTAAGTTTCATGAGAGCACTAAACGGATCGACACCTTCGAAAAAATGTAATTAAGCTGTTAAGGCCAGTACCTGTAATAAGCGCTTGCCGAAAGGCAACCAGTCTAGTTATTCAATAATCAATGAAACTTCACAATTGCCCCATGCTTTTTCAAAACTTCATCTTAGTACCATAGTCTCGGACCTCACCCCTCAGCTTGGTACTCCGTGTCACTCAAGATTTTTTTTCGTTAAGTCATAAGGCCCGGACCTCTCCCCTCGGCGTGGCACTCCGGGTCACTCGAGATTTTTTCTTGCTAAAGTCATCGTGTCTGTACAACGCCCCTCGGCGTGGTACTCCTGGTCACTTGTGAATTTTTTTTACTAAGTCATTAGACCCAGACCTTTCCCCTCAGCGTGGTACTCTGGGTCACTTTCGAGTTTTTCCTGCTAATTCAATAGGCCCAGACCTCACCCCTCGACGTAGTATTCCGAGTCACTCGTGAATTTTTCTCGCTAAGTTATTAGGCCCGGACCTCACCACTCAGCATAGTGTTCCAGGTCAATCGCGAGTTTTTCTCTCTAAAGTCATATTGTTTCGACCTCGCCCCTCGGTGTGGTACTCCGGGTCACTTACAAATTTTTCTCGTTAAGTCATTAAGCCTGGACCTCGCCCCTCAGCGTGGTATTCCGGGTAACTCGCGAGTTTTTCTTGCTAAGTCATTAGGCCCAGACCTTGCCCCTTAGCATTCGGGTAAATCGCGAGTTTTTCTTGCTAATTCATTAGGCCCGGACCCTGCCCCTCACTGTGGTACTTCAGGTCACTCACGAGTTTTTCTCGCTAAGTGATTAGGCCCAGACATCACCCCTAACATGGTACTTCGGGTCATCCACAGAATCACCCTCAAAGCCCCACACTTCATCCTTCGACTCGGTAATCCGGTTCACTTGCGGATATCTCCATAAATGGGCTTGACTCAAGCCTTGCCCTTCAGACCTCGAAAAGAATACCACGAGAACATAAATTGGAACTGCGCTAAATGCATGAGGAAGAAGTGATTATTCTTTCGCACGGTGATAGTCAGGAGTAAACTTGCGCCGCTTCGTCGTTACCCCAAACTGCCAGTATGTGGTAGAAGGACCATATGAATGCCGACAAGTCGAAAGGGTTAAAAGAATAGGAGGATTTATAGGCCTTTTGGAAGACGCTCCTCGATCACTACAAAGTCCACTTGGAGAGATCTCAATCCTCCATCTCCACCCAGTGGTTAGGAGGGAGAGACGTTTGAGTCCTAAGACAGGAGAACATTTCGACTTCCAAAGCAAAAGATGCCTCAATTCCTGCAAAGTATGACGTAAGCCAACCCACGTGATAAATCACGAATAACTCAAAATAAAATTTTCCCAAAAACCTAAGGGAACAAGTCCCCCCTACTTGTAACACCCCGAATTCCAAATACAACTGAATTCGAGATTCCACAGGATCTTTACACTTCTTTCGTATAATTTTATAAGGAATTTAAAACTTTTCACTTTATATCAGAGTTACAAGAAATCTTTACACTTTACAGCGGAAGGAAAATTACAACATTTATATAAATGAAAGTACAACAACATTTGAATAATCTCTAAGCATCAGTTCTTCTTTAATCTTTATCATGCAATTTATCCTGCATACAAAACTGTGGGTACGTTAGTTTATTCAACCGATGAATATTATACACGGCCATCCTCTCTATGCCGGAAATAGTATAATAATTTTCTATACTTAACAAGCACAAACTTGTTCACAAATCAAACTAAGGGGAATATCCTATTGATGTCGTGTTGTGATTGTGCACTTAGTCCTTAATGCAGTTATTTATATTACATGACACTAATGCGCACTTGTTCAGATTCTATGTATCCCATACTACATAGGTCCGAGGGCAAGCCTCTTAATCGTTCTTCATCTTGTAGGTCCGAGGGCAAGCCTCTTAATCGTTCTTCATCTTGTAGGGTTCAATCCCTCATTATGACTTACTCTACTACTGTAACTACGGTAAGTATCCTAGATGTTCTATGAGTAACGAGCTCATGTACAGAAAATCTGGAGGGAAATCCCACATCATGTCACAACGCATCGTGAAGACAACCTATGGAAAATTCAGCCTCCTTCATGGCACACGATCCTCTCGCAGTCACCAAACACCCCACAAGCATCGCCAAGATCCCGATAATTCCAGAGTAGTGCCCACGTCATGTCACGATACATCGTGAAGACAAACTGTGAATCACACCCACATCGTAGACTCGAGGCCCTCATACTTGTGTTTTTCTCTCACTTTTATCACCTCTTCACTATGTACTAATTCTTAATTTAATGAAATCATGAACAAAATCAATCTCTTAGAGTCAGCACTCTCACCAATACTGGTCTTTTCAATTTAATTTATCATATCTCATTACTTTCAATTGCCGGTGGGAGTCTTGGCTACACCCTAATTTTCAATTTCAATTCACAATTCACATATTTGAGTTGTCATACTCAAAAAATTTCTCTTTTCCAATTACATGATTTCCAATCTTTTCATGAGTCAATTATAAATCATGCATTCCATAAACAATATTTATTTCCACATTAAAATCATACTACGAAAACATCTAGTCAAAGTGAATATTCACAAAATCACCATTGTCATGCTATTCTTTTAACATAATAACCCATACAAAAATTCACATTTATATTTTCTTTCCATCAATTTTCCTTTTTAATACTCATCTTAATCACCTCGTGAAAACACACATTTTTATGAAATTATAAAGGTAAGAAACCATAGTTTTGAATACAATTTTACCTCAAAAATACACTTTATTTTAGTCAAATAACTCCCAATTAATTTTCAGAGGTTTTATATGATTTTTGAATAATAACGGTATTTTTTTCAGAATTTTTATACATCAAGAAAACCCCCAAAAAATTAAATTGTCAAAAAAATTATATTCTGGCTACACCCAGAATCGAACCCGCAACCTTTAAGAAGACAGCCGCACGCGCTAGCCGACTGGCCGAAGGCGCTCAGCGATATGAATAAGGAGACAGAGAGTTATATACTCTGTGTTCGGTGATTGGTATTTTTTTTTTAAACCGCACACAAAAAGAAAGGTGGACACAGGTATCGAACCAGCGACCACAGAGCCACACGCCGCGCTACAGTAGCACCAGAAGGCTCACTGACCACTTGAGCTCACTGACCACTTGAGCTCAAGTTGTCACATACACAACTCGAATTCTGTTTAACTCGGTTCTCTGTTTTATTAAAATATTTCGATGTTCAAAAATTCCTTATCTTTATTTTGCTTGCACCAAAAGCCATGTAAAACTCCAGAATGTATATTCTAACTTAAATTAACACCCCAGTATTTTTAAAATAATTTTTCAGTAATTTAATACACATTTCTCATACAATAATTTAAATTCCATACTACTCTTTCCATAATTCAATTTGACATTTCTCAACACAACTTGGTATTAAAAATTCACATTATAAATATAATTCCCTGTTTTTCCCTCTTTCATAACCCAAATGCATAGGAAAATCTTATTCATTTGAACCAATATCACGATAGTCCATTTAGCACATAAAACAATAATTTCATCTACTAGCATTCGTACTCAATTTTGACGTTATCAACAATTCCAATTCAATATTTCCATAACTACAAGAAATTTGCACACAATATTAAGATTCATGACAAATTAATATACAATCTATCAAGCATTAATTTAATCAACTAGCAAGTCCTTTTTCAAATTAAGTGTACTCTTATTAGTTTCTTTCATGCATCATTATTTCAACACTCCTAGCATGGCATCTAAATTAGAAGTATAGAAAACCACCCACCTAATTTGGAGAGAAAACACACAATAACTCTTACACGAGTGCTCCTCCTCCTCCTAGATTGAGCTTGCCCAAACGAGTGGTCCTCCTCCTTGCTCCTAGTGCAACCCGAGAGCTCCAAGTTGATGTAGCCGGCCTCCTAGCTTGCAAGCACACACACTCTCAATCTCTCAATCTTTTACTCTCACTTCCTACTAACAATCTACTACTAACAATTGTATTCTTTCACTATAGGTTTGGATAATGAAAAGTGTAAGGATAACTAGGCTAAGGAGGGTATTTATACAAAATTTTGGGACAAATAGAAGGCTAGGATTGATCTAGGAGTTAAGAAATAAAGGCTAGGATTCAAGGAGAAGTTGTAGTAACCAACCATGACTACAAAAACTACCTCCCACAACTCCACTTCTTTTCCTTTTCCCTCCTAATCCCATCCGGCCTAACAAGAAAAAGTGCACAAACACGTGCTAGTGCAATGCATGTGTTTGTATAGTCCCCCATTTTAAAAAGTTGTACATTTATTTATAAAAAATCTATAAAAAATTGTCTACACTACAAGTTGTAATAAAAAGAGAAAATAAATTCATGGGCCTTTATTTAATGGGCCAAATTAGCTATATTCAAAATAAATTAAGTTGGGCTCAAAATAAAAGAGTACTTAAGTTTGTTTAAAAATAAGCTTTAATAAAAACAATAGAAAAGACATATATATATATATGTATACTCATTTGTTTATGTAATAAAAATAATTATAAAAATTTTATATCACAAGATTGCACGTGCACAAAATGCACAAATTAATAACACAAAATAATAATTCTCATAAATGAAAATCAGGGTATCACACTACTCCCCCCCCGTGCCACCGAGATCAACAGCTTCGCGAGAGACCCGGGCATCCCTGCCGCAAGAAGGCTTAGCTCTTTGCTCATCCCTCAGGCTGGTAGTCCGGGTCATTCACAAGTTATGGAAGCCTTTGAATGGAAATTAGAAACAGAGAAGTTCTTTTCAAAAAGATTTTATTCATTCCGAAAAAGTGATTACAAGAGGAGGCGGGGGCCAGTCCGGAATAAGGCGTAGAAAAAAATAAAAGCCTAAGGCCTACTACTTGGAAGAAGAGGGACCTTGTCAGACTGCGGGGTCGATGTGAGTGGCTTTGGCTTGGGTGGCAGGGCTGACGAGCTCATGGGCTGCCAAATGCCACCTCCCTAAGGCTCCTCTCCGGCTGGCCAAATTAGTTCGTCCAGCTTCATCTCGAAGGAAAACCGGAGGCCATAATCTAGGTACTTGACCCCAATATGCTCGAGGGCATGGATGCAAACTTCATCCTGACCCTGGATGATATGATCAAGGGCTTCATCCCGATCATGCGACATCTGCTTCTCTTTCACCTGCCATGCCAGTTTTTCCTCGGCCAGCTAGTCCTTCTTCTTTGACAGCTCTTACCAAGCCTACTTCTCCTTCGCTAGATCCGCCTTCACCTCCCTCATCGTCTGTCGGAGATCGTCGATCCAACCCATGATCTCTTTCCAACCTGCCTTAGCCAGCAGAGCCCGCTAAAGAAGCGCATCTCGCCTCCGTCTTAGCTCGGCTCCGTGGTTAGCCGCATTCAAAAAATAGGAGTACACGTCAGCGAAATAAAATAAAAGAAAAGGGGAGGAGATCATGATGTGTTGGCAATAAACGAACACCCTTACCAAAACGGCAGCCTGCACCTAGCGAGCGCAAACATCCTCCTCTGATTCTTTCTTCAGTGCCGCTCAATCGCGGGGAGTGGCAAGGTGATCAACCACCTGCAGAGCATTAAGACGCATCGATTACAGCACCGAACACGTGACGTTGCACATGAATACACACATGGGGTGCACGTGCAGGATCCCCAAGAATTTAGTTGCCAGTGCCTCGCCCCTCGGCATGGTACTCCGGGCCACTCACGAGTTTTTTTCCAACTAAGTAAGCTAGCTCGAGTCTCTCCACTTGGCATGGTACTCCAGGTCACTCGCGAGTTTCCTCAAAACGTCACTTGCCTCACGCCTCACCCCTCGACATGATACTCTGGTCCAGTCTTGAATTTCTTCACAAGTTGGCTCGCGCCTCATGCCTCGCTCCTCGATTTGGTACTCCGGGTCACTTGCAAATTTCTTCTCAATTTGGCTCACGCCTCGTGCCTCGGCCCTTAGCATGGTACTTCGGGCCACCAGCAAATTTCGTTGCGACATTCCCTGGGCTCATATCTCGACCTCGACATGGTATTCTAGCTCATGCATGCACTTGCTAAATGGCAAAAATATGCACAAATGCTTTTATTACCACGACATAAAAAGTACACATAGAAGTTACAATTGCTTGATTACATTAGATATTACAAGCTCAAGGAGCAAAGGCCTAACCCTTGGGGTCCCTCAGAAACACTCAATCTCAAGTTCGCAATGTTAGTCCACGAGGGATGCGTGCCTAACCCTGACGAACCAAGGCCCCCTCAGACACTGGCGACACTGGATGACCCGAACACTCCACTTTGGGCATCGCATGGCCCCTTAATCCGTAACGGGTCCCCGTGTAAGGATCTTGCCTCAAGAACTGACTCCAAAAGGTGGATGTCGGGTTTGCCTCCCCAAGCTTGACCCTCAAACAATATATTTCCAAATACCTCTCCACGAGCATTCGCTTGAGGACAACCTCCGAGAACCGCTTCCCAGCCAAACCAGAGAGTGTATCCCCCTATGTTCGGACAAGAGCTAAGCTGATATCACAAACAGACTCCTTCATACAAGAAAGCACTTGTGCCACACCTTGCGACTGCCGAATATAGTAGATGAACATCCCTTCGATCTCTCCTCCTGATACTCATTCTCCCGAGGCTCATATCTCACGATATGATCAACAAAACAATTTAAGTATTAAGGGTCGAATAATGATGCTAAAAGGCGAACAAATAAAAAATATTATAAAGGTCGAAGCGTTCCCATTCAAAAAAATAAAAAAGATGTAAGGAGGCGGTGGCTAGTCCGCGTTTGGCATCAATACAAAAACAGTACAAATTACGATATCCTTCTACTTAGGGAAGAGGGGCACCTCCCGAGGAGAGGTTTGAAGAACCTCGATCCTGAACTCCTAAAACTCAGTCAACGATGTGGAAATCTCCCTGTCACCCAAGGGAACTTCTACAGTAGTCGGAGGAGTACTACGATCCCCTGCTCGAAGGAGAGGCCACCGAGGTTGAGGTTAGGATACCTCTCCTTGACATGTTCTACGAGTCGATCATAGCCCTGCTCCTGCCCCGTGATAACCTTGTCCATGGTTCTCTCAAGGTTCGCCTTCAACTCTCTCTGCCTCATCTTCAAAGCCTCCACCTCCTTCAGCAGACACACCAAGTTTAAGGCTATGAAAGCGAGTTCCCCCTTCAGAGCCTTCAAACTCCTCTCGAGGTCCTCATCATGGAGCTTCACATCTTTATACTCCCTCTCCACCTGTTGTGCCCTCTAGTTGGCATACTTGAGCTCATGCTCATATTGCCTTTTCATCTCCGCCCTATGGAAAACAACCAGCAGAAGGAGGGTGAAACACATAGAAATTTTCAAAACTAAAAAATGAGAGGTAACGAACCATAGAAGGTAAAAAATGAGAGAGGTAACGAACCTCAAGCACCACTCGACCATCCATTATGGGGTCGACCGTCTTCTCGACCCATTCAGGCTTGAAGGTTAAGGTTTCCTCCGCCTTCTCATCGAGAATGTCCCTCAGCACCAGATTAACTGGGAGGGGGGGGGGGAGATGTGGCCAACTCGGTGACCTTCAGTGCTTCCTCGCTCGGCAGGGCCCTCGAGGACTCCTCCTTGTTGGTGATGACTAAGGCCTTCGACCTCTTCGCTCTATCGGACCGACGCCTCAAAGATTTGTCAGGGGTCGAGGCAGACACCTTCTTCTTTCCCTTAGATTCCTTAACGGCCTTCTTCTCAACTAGCTCGGCCCGCCCAGCCGTGATAGCTTCATCAACCTTTATGGATGAAAAGTAAAACACAATAACATTAAAGAAACACAAAACAGTTTGCTGCTAAAGGAAACTATAAACTTACAGGGCAAATATGGACTCAAGACACTCTCCGCCAACTTCTTCTCAGTCACCCTCGTCCAATCTATGTTTCCCCCCTCAAACAACTTCATGAAGTCCTCCTCCTCCTCTGAGGTGAAGTCTTTCTCCTTCGGAATGTCATACACCCATCGAGTGGGGATATCCCAAGGCTGGGGCTATAGATGATGAAGTACTTCGACTTCCAATCCTTAATCGAGTCGGGGTGGTTATGCACCACGCAGTACTTCTGGGGAGGGGTGAGGAAACACCACCCAAGTTACAATTGAGCCGAGCTGAGGGTCAAGCACATTAAAAATTATTTTCTATGTATTCTTGTATTTCATTTATCTATAAATTTTTCATTCTTCTAAATTTGTTTTAGTACTATGCCTGTTGACACGTGCCTACGACACGTCTTCGGAACGGTGCACCTTATTTGATCATAAAAAATAGTTTTGGAGGTCCAGCAAATTAATTGAAGTAGCAAACATAGAGCAAAAAACATATTATATATATTTTTTTAAATTTTTTGAATTATTTTTAAAGTTTTTAAAATTTTAAATTTTTGAATTTTTAAATTTTTTAATATTTTAAAATTTTAATGAATTTTATTTTCTTAATTTTTTTAATAGAAGAGGGAGGGAGAGAGAGAAAAAATAAATAAATAAATATAGGAGTTGTTTTGGGTGAGAGATTTGAATTTGAGTTTGGGGGGGAACTTTTGGGGGAAAAATATGTTTTGTAAGGTTAGATCTGGGCCTTTGATTTTTGGGGGGATTGAAGGAGAGCCACTTGATGGCTTTCTTTGTGTTTTATTATATAGAATAAAAGCCTAGTTTTATTCTTCTCTTGTACATCTCCTATTTGATTGAACCCAAGCCCAAAACCCAAGCCAAATTTAAATTCAAATGCAAATGCAACCTGAAATCCTAACCCACTCTTTGTAACGTCTCGAATTCCAAAATACGGTAATTTGTAGCACAATAGGATATTTACCTCATTTCGTACAATTTTACAAGAAATTTGAAAACTTTTATTTGTACAACAATGTTGCTTTACAATAACACAGCGGAATAAAAAAGATTACAATATAACACATGTACAATTTAAACATCAACATTTAAAATAGCCTTTAGCTTCAATTTCATTTTTAAGTCTTTGCCAATCCAAGCTCTGCATGAACACTGTGGGCACGTCAGTTACATACAACTGACGCAATATTATAAAACAGCGATCATCACTATGTCGTAATCCAATGATTCTTTATACTTTAGCATACACAAACTTGAATGCATTACAAAGTGTAAAAGTGACTATTCTAAACATGTCAGTGTATGATATGCCTTAGATGCCTAATGCAGATGTTTACACTACGATGCACTAATGCATACTTGTTCGGATTCTATGCATCCCATACTACATAGGTCCGAGGGCAAGCTCTTAAGGTACTCCACATTATAGGGTTTACATCCTACGTCATGCAACCTAACCTAATGAATATACTCCAACGCATAGTCACCGAAGAGTCGCACATCCAGGATATTGGACCTTACCGGCCTACCCCTAGCCCACCTCAGTGGATTTACCGGGCGTATCCTCAGCCATGAACCCTAGCAAGTCAATCTCTCGCAACTACAAACCAGGCCTACCCCTAGCCCACCTCGATGGATTTACCGGGTGTATTCTATTCGTCCTGAACATTCCTAGGAACTGCAGTCTCTTTACTGGCCTTTTCGATGATAGCCAGACATACCCCTAGCCCACACCATGGATTTACCGGGCGTATCCTCAGTCGTGAACATTCCTAGGGACCGCAGTCCTTTACCGGCCATTTCATCGACCTCACTAGCCTACCCCTAGCCCACACATGTAGATTTACTGGGCGTATTCCTCGATCTTGAAACCATAGGAGCTGCACATTCTTTACCGAACCTGTTCATCGTCATTTCTATCATATATTCTTCTAGTGCTTATCCTTAAGTTCAATTTAAAATTATCACAACTTAGAGCTAGCTTACCCTACCAGAATTAAACCAACACAAGAGAAGGTCAACCCACACTAGCTACTTCTCAAAGAGAGAGTCAACCCACACTGGTTACTCCTTAAAATCACATAAATTCCAACTGCCGGCAATCTGGGTCTCGCTCACTCTAGAAAAACAACCGTCTCAACTAAGACCACAAAGGTTAAATCTAACATCATCAAAGATAATTGAATTCTTTATTCACAATTTCTTCATTTTCATTTTCTTTGTAATCATACAACATGAAGTAACCCATTTCAACTTTCATTATCGATTAAATTAATTATAGCCTCGTAGGCAACCCAACTATTCTCTCAATCAAATAGATCTTTAACCATGAATTTAATAAATATGAGTCTAATCATATTCCGCTTTAATCTTCTTTAATCATACAAAAATTCTCTTCTTTAATTTTGAATTCAAGTCCTCTAAACATATTGTTTAATGTGAAATACCACTTATAATTCCCACAAATATATCATTAATATTGTAGAAATATTTCTTAAAATCTTAATAATATTTTAGAATAATAGTAGAATTTTCCCAAATTTTATTAACTTGAAAAAACAAAAAAAAAACAAAAAAAAAACAAAAAAAAAAACCCGAAACTGGCCATGCCCAGTTTCGAACCTGAGACCAGAGGTAGATTTACCGGGCGTATCCTCAGTCGTGAACATTCCTAGGGACCGCAGTCCTTTACTAGCCATTTCATCGACCTCACCGGCCTACCCCTAGCCCGCACATGTAGATTTACCGGGCGTATTCCTCGATCTCGAAATCCTAAGAGCTGCACATTATTTACCGGACCTGTTCGTCGTTGTTTCTATCATATCTTCTTCTAGTGCCTATCCTTAGTTTAATTAAAATTATCACAACCTAGAGCTAGTTTAGCCTACCGGACATAGACCAACACAAGAGAAGGTCAGCCTACACTGGCTACTTCTCAAAGAGAAAGTCAACCCACACTGCTTACTCCTCAAAATCACATAAATTCCAACTGCCAGTAATCTGGGCCTCACTCACTCTAGAACAACAACCGTCTCAACCGAGACCACAAAGGTGTAATTGTTGGATCCTGTAGGCGAGACAACAAACACTAGAGGGGGGGTGAATAGTGTTAATAAAAAAACTGCGGAAATTTTCTTCGGTGCAGTCGACTTGGTTGTGAACCAGTCGACTGATATGACCAAAATAAAGCAAAAACAGTAACTCTGTGCAGTCGACTTATCGATGAGACAGGCGACTGAAGACACAATGAAAATACAACTTATACGACACTGACCAGTCGACTGATAGTGCAAGGAGTCGACTGTCCAGACACTTTTTGCAGAACTTAAGTAAACAAGAGTGAATGCAAAATCAAAACAACCAATCACAGAGTACACAAGATATATCCTGGTTCGGTCCTCCCGACCTACGTCCAGTCCCCAAGCAACCTACTTGAGATTTCCACTATTCTTAAAAAAGTTTACAAGAATACCCTACGGCGTTAAGACAACAACCCTGTCTAACCCGTAGTCCTTTCTCTCAACCAGAGAAAGCAGACCCACTCTACTACCAAGAGTGAAACAGACCGACTCTACAACCTAGAGTCAAAAACACTCTCCCACCGAGAGCAAAAGTAACAAGAAGAATTTTACAGTCAACCTATAGCCTTGTTGGTGTATTGTGTTGATGCATGTGGCTAAAAACAAGGTCGACTTCTATACCCAGTCCAGAGCGAAATCGTTGCTATACTGGACTGAGTGTAGAGAACCAGAGAGTTTGAACTTAAAGGCTTGTTCTCAAAATTTTCACTTGAAATTTCTCAAAGAGTGCTCGGTATCTCAAAAATTGTTGTAAATGTTATTAGATCTTTTCAGTGAGATCTGAACTCTTTTTTATAGAGTTAGATCTCCGGAACGTTGGGGGACAGTTATTCCAATTGTCAACCAACGGATCTAAGAGCTGTTGCTTTTGAAAAATCAATTTTAAAAACAGAAAACGGTCAAAAGCACTCGAACAGTCGACTGGGTTGCCATATGAGTCGACTGGTCAGAGTTTGAATAAATTTAAAACAGTTTTGTACTATCAGTTGACTGCCAGAAGTATCAGTCGACTGGTACTCAACAGTTAAATTACTTCAAACTGTTTTGACTCTTTTGGGGTTTTTGAAAAACACACATTATGAATTTTGTGAGTGTATGTGTGTGTGACAAGGCTTTACAATCAGACTAAGACTCAACAAAAATAAAATACAATGTTTTACAAGACATAATAACTTGACACATTTGAGCTTGAGGTCTTGAGTCTTGATTTGAGTCTTGAGTCTTGTCTTGAGTGAAGTCTTTGTCTGTAGCCTTTGAGCTTGTTCATTTGTTCAGCTGAAATAATCTTTTGTATGTGCAACCTGCAATGTTAGCTGTATAACATAGACACATGTTGCAGTGTGTTGTGATCATCAAAATCAAGAATCAACATTCTCCCCCTTTTTGATGATGACAACACTATAGCTGATAATAACAGATAATATACAAGCATAGTAAAGATATGCTCCCTCTGTTAAAAACACATCATGCATACAGATAAAAAAGTATCTATAAATCATGTATCAGTCGACTTAAAGAATTTCAGGCGACTGATCAGAAAATGCATACATAGTAAAATGCATACACAAACATAAATACTAATCACAGATGCAACAGTCGACTTAACTGCTTGTAGCCAGTCGACTGACCAGATATAATTTCAATACACATAATCAAATATTTAGAGGATATCTCTCCCCCTTTGTCATCAACAAAAAGCACAAAATAAACAGTCTTGAGCAGTACAAAAACATAGAAATAAACTTAAGAAATGTTCCCATACATAAAAAGTTCATTAAGACAACATAAAATAGAAAATTACATAAATAGCGAAAAAAAATAAAAAAGGCTTCAATTTTCCTCATCTGAATCTTCATCGGCAGCATGAGAAGGAGGAGGAAATTGGGAAGTGAAAAGATCAGTTAGATTATCAATTTTGGAATCAATATGATCAAGTTTGGAGCCAAGAGAGTGAAGTTGAGTATCCACAGTCTCTGAATGTTTCATGAGATAAGAGACACAATCATAGAGAGTACGTGGATCATCATAGTTATCTTGAGGAAGGGATGAACTAGAAGAGGCAGAAGGTCTAGAAGGTCTAGAAGTAGAACCTAAAGGAGCTTGAGAAGGTGGAGGAGAACTAGGAGGTGATCTAGGAGGAGGATCAAGAAGTTTCATACGTGCCAAACTAGCACGATTGAAACAATCATAGTGAGTAACAACATTGGTCTCGGAATCGAGATCAATACCATAAGCAGTAAAGACTCTAGTGAGAAGACCGCCAAAAGGTAGAAAGTGAATGTGGTTTTGTTCAAGTTTGGAAAAGATAACACGACCCCAATTGACAGCAATTTTACCAAATACTGCATAGACAACTTTTTGTAATTCTAGAGAATACTGGTCATAACTTCCTCTTTTGGGAAGGATGTTATAGGCTAGTATTCTAGCTACAAGCTTAGCAATAGGTTTAATGTTTTTGCTAGTCATTGGAGGGCCATGATTGGATAAAAATATTTTAGATAAAACAGAGGCATCATCTAAAATAACATCATCAAGATATAATCCTCCGTCATCAATACCCAGTATTTGATTGATTCTCATGGGTGTGAGAGTCATTTTGACATTTTTTACAGATGAACGGATAACTACATCCCCATCGGGTTTTTGTACAACCCTCATATTTGTGTAAAATAAATAAATGAGTTGGGGATAATAGTTGGGTTGATTAGATAGAGAGAGAAAATCATAAAGACAATTATTTTGAAACAAGGGGATAAGATTAAAACGATCAAGATCATTGAAATTAACAAATCTTTCAGGGAAGATGACAATGGTACACACAACGTACCATCGTTCAAGGAGATCAGGACTCAAAAGAAATTGAGTGTAATCTTGAGAAGAACTACCCTCATGAGATCTCTTGGTTCTTTTAGGAGCCATAAAAAGAGAGAGTTGGAATGATTTTACCAAAGTTAAAGACGAAAGATCAGAACGGAGGCGAGCACCAGCAGCAGTTGTGAGACGACTTCCTTCTCCTTCACAGATTAGGGTTTGGGATTTTGGGTGAAAAATTGGGGATCGGTAAAGGTGAGAAAGAGGGGCTGGTAAAGGGTTTTAACTAAGGGCAGATGGCTGAGATCAAAGAGGGAAGAAATCGACGGTTGAGATAAGAAGTCACGGGTGTAAAGAGAAGTGAATTTTATCTCAAAAGCTGCGATGAATAGTCGCTGAAGACAATTGAGCTCGCGACAGTCGACTGGTAGGGTATATCAGTCGACTTAGTCGAGAAGAGACTAAATTTTATATGTCTACTGAGCAGTCGACTGTCATAAGGACCAGGCGACTGATCAGAGAACAAAAATAGATATGTTTTAAAGTACAGTACAGTCGACTTACTCAAGAACACAGTCGACTTAACAGAAACAATTTTCAACAAATATCAATAAAATCACAAATTCCAAGTTCCCTTCTTAAGTTAATGAAAGTATCTTCTTTAAGGGGTTTGGTAAATATGCCTGCTACTTGTTTATCAGTAGAGATAAAGTCTAAAGATATATCTCCTTTTAAAACATGATCACGTAGAAAATGATGTCGGATATCAATATGTTTCGTACGTGAATGTTGAATCGGATTTTTAGATAGATTAATTGCACTGGTATTATCACACATGAGGGTTTCTCAAATGAAATACCATAATCTAATAAAGTTTGTTTCATCCACAAGATTTGTGCACATGCCAAACTTGCAGCGATATACTCAGCTTCTGTGGTTGATAGGGATACGGAATTTTGCTTTTTACTACACCAAGAGACTAGGGAATGTCCTAAAAAGTGACATGTATCACTAGTACTCTTGCGATCAGTTTTGCTTCCAGCAAAATCAGCATCGCTATATGACAGAAGTTGAAAATTATCGGTGCGTGGATAAAATAAATCATATTCAGATGTGCTCTTAATATATCTTAAAATTCGTTTCACTGCTTTTAAATGAGATTCTTTAGGACTAGATTGATATCTAGCACATAAACATACGCTGAACATAATATCTGGTCTACTTGCAGTAATATATAAGAGTGAACCAATCATACCTCGATAGAGTTTTTGATCAACACTCTTACCTAATATATCTTTGTCAAGAGTAGTAGTAGTAGCCATAGGTGTGGATTTACTACTAGTACTATCCATGTTAAAACGTTTGAGTAATTCCTTTGCATATTTTCCTTGATTGATAAATATGCCACTTGAGGACTGTTTAATTTGATGTCCAAGGAAATAATTGAGTTCACCCATGTGACTCATCTTAAATTCATTTTTCATGGTATTAGCAAATTCTTGACATAGATTATTATTAGTAGAACCAAAAAGTATATCATCAACATATATTTGTATGATTAAGATATCATTCTTAACTCTTTTGATAAACAAAGTAGTGTCTACTTTACCTATCTCAAATCCTGTTTCTAAAAGAAAAGTTTTCAAACGATCATACCAAGCACGAGGTGCTTGCTTAAGACCGTATAAAGCCTTTTTCAATTTATAAACATGATCTGAAAATTGTTCATGTTCAAAACCTGGTGGTTGTTTAACATAAACATTTTCTTTAATAAACCCATTAAGGAAAGCACTTTTAACATCCATTTGATAAAGTATAAAATTCATAAAACAAGCAAAAGATAATAAAATACGAATAGATTCTAGTCTAGCAACAGGAGCATATGTTTCATCAAAATCTATACCTTCTTCTTGATTATATCCTTGAGCAATTAATCTAGCATTGTTCCTTACAACTTGTCCTGATTCATCTAACTTATTTTTAAATACCCATTTGGTACCAATAATAGTCTGATCAGGAGGTCGAGGAACTAAATCCCATACATCATTCCTTATAAATTGGTTTAGTTCATCTTGCATGGCATTCATCCAATATTCATTCTCACAAGCTTCTTGTATATTTTTCGGTTCAAAATCTGACAAGAATGCTGTATGAGAAATCATATTAACATGTGAACGTGTCTGAATACCATGAGAGATGTCACCAATTATTAAGTCATGAGGATGATCTTTAACTTCAACAAATAACTTCGATAAAGTTGAAGATATCATAATAGGATCAGTCGACTTAACAGGTTCTTCAGTCGACTGCTTCACTTCAGTCGACTGGAAGTCCTTATCAGTCGACTTATCAGTCAGATTAGTTTGTTCTAAAGATTTAATCACATTATCTAAAGGTGATGAATCAATTTCATCATCTTTATTTAAAATTGATGAAGGCAGAGATTCATCGAATGTAACATGCATTGATTCTTCAATAGTCATTGTAGACTTATTGAAAATTCTATATGCTTTACTCCTATTTGAGTATCCTAAAAAGATACCTTCATTAGATCTAGGATCAAATTTGTCTAAATTATCTTTTGTGTTTAGAATAAAACACTTACAACCAAATGTCCTAAAGTAAGAGACTTTAGGAATTTTGTTAAAAAATAACTCATAACAAGTCTTCTTTAGCTTAGGTCTTATAAGAATCCTATTTAAAACATAACAAGCTGTAGCAACAGCTTCAGCCCAAAAATGCTTTGGTAAATTACTTTCAACAAGCATAGTACGTGCGCATTCTTGCAAAGTCCTGTTCTTCCGTTCAACCACTCCATTTTGTGGTGAAACTCTAGGAAATGCAAATGAATGTGTTATACCATTCTTGTTGCAATATTCTGTAAATGTCTCATTCTCAAATTCTCCACCATGATCACTTCTAATAGTGACTATGGTTAGAGATTTTTGATTTTGAATACGTTTACAAAAATGTGCAAATTTATCAAACGCATCATTTTTATGTTTTAAAAAGAATGTCCAAGTGAATCTTGAAAACTCATCTACTAAAACAAATACATATCTACTTTTATTTAAAGAAGCAACTCTAGCAGGGCCAAATAAATCCATATGAATTAATTCGAGCGGCCTACTAGTGGAAATTACTTCTTTTGTTTTAAAAGTGGATTTGATTTGTTTTCCTAGTTGACATGCATCACATAACTTATCCTTTTTAAAGGATAGTTTTGGCAGTCCTTTAACTAGGTTATATTTAGATAATTTTGAGAGATTTTTCATGTTCACATGTCCAAATCTTCTATGCCATAGCCAAGATTCATTGTTAGAGGCTATTAAACAAAAATCATTTGAAAATTCAATTGCATTTAAACACAATTCATAAATATTATTTTTACGAAAACCTTGAAAAATAACATTTTGCATAGTGGAATCATATATCAAACATGCATCTTTTTCAAAAACTATTTTATACCCTTTATCACATAATTGACTAATGCTTAAAAGATTATGCTTTAAACCACTAACTAATAATACATTTTCTATGGTTGGGTTAGAAATTTTACCGACCATGCCAATTCCTATGACTTTGCCTTTGTTGTTATCTCCAAAGGTGACAGTTCCTCCATCTATGCTTTGAATGGTGGATAGAAGGTTGGCATGTCCTGTCATATGTTTTGAACACCCGCTGTCTAGTATCCAGCGTTCTTTCTTGGGTACCTATAAAAAATTTAAGGTAAATATGGTATCCTTTTTATTGGGTCCAAAACACATTAGTTTGGGGAAAACCAAACCCATGAAGAGTTTGCTCTTCCTCCATAAGCAGGAATATAATTAATAGAATTACACACAGTTAAAACATATGAGTTAATATAAGCAATTCTATCATTCTTATTTAAGCTGACTGGAACCCATATAACCTTGTTCTGTCCAGTCGACTTAACAATGTCCTTCAGTCGACTGCTAGTATGAATCAGTCGACTTGATGGTACACTAGGTCGACTTATATGAGATTTTGATCTCGTTGAATGAGATTCAATTCCTCTGGACAGACGACTGGTAGATTGGTTCAGTCGACTTAACAGTAGATTTGCTTTTATCACTAACATTAACAACCTTAGGCTTTTCAAAAAATTCATATAACTTGTGTGTAACACTAGAAATAGATGCTAATTTATTTTTACTAGTGTTTTTAGAAGGAGATTCTTTTACAGTAGAATTTTTAAAACCAAGTCCATATTTTTGACTAGATTTTACTTGATGGTGAAGGACATCATTTAAATTCTCTTTGCCTTTGTTAAACTTAGATACGTTCTTTGAAATCTCTTCATAATTTTTTTTGAGAGTTTCAAGATCAATATCTAAACTTGCAATGCGAGAATTTAAAGATTTCACTTCCTTATCAAGGTTAAGATTTTCTTGAGAAAGTGTTTGATTAACTTTCTCTAGATTCTTAACTCTAATCTTTTCTTTTTTCAACTCTTGGAATATTTCATTAAAAGCATCAAGAAGATCTTCTGAATCATAGTCATTACTTACATGTTCTTGTGCAGCCATGAAACACATATTTGCCACTTCGTTGTTTTCATCCGTTTCTTCTTCGGAAGACGAATCACTATCATCCCATGTAGCTTGATAGGCCTTCTTGTTCTTGGCAAATTTGTTCTTTGAATATTTGTCCTTCTTGAAGTTGGATGGTTTTCCCTTATTCTTTGCATTTTCTAAGGGACAATCCTTCTTCATGTGACCTATTTTATTGCACCTGAAACATGTAGGAGGGTCATTAGTATCTCTATTTTTAGAATTAAACTTACCCTTCTTTAAGAATTTCTTGAATCTTCGAGTGAACATTGCTATCTCCTCTTCATCTTCTTCCTCATCTTCTGAGTCTGTCATGACTTTAAAAGCCAATAATTTCTTCTTTGTTTGCTGTGATTCTGTATCCTTCTTTCGATCTTCAAGTTGGACCTCGTATGCCACAAGATTCTCAAGAGAAAGTTGTGACAAGTCATTTGCTTCCTCTATTGCTGTGGTCTTCTTCTCCCATTCTGGAGTGAGTGCATGTAAGACTTTTCTAACCATCTCCGCTTGAGTGTAAATCTTTCCAAGTGCCACAAGAGAGTTTGTGATGTCTGTGAATCTGGTGATCATCTCGGACACAGTCTCATTTTTCTTCATTCTGAACATCTCAAACCTGTGAACAAGAACAGAAATTTTAGATTCCCTCACTTTATTTGTTCCTTCATGTGTTACCTCGAGTGTATGCCAAATTTGATGTGCGGTTGTAGCATTGGATACACGGTTGAATTCTTCCTTTGTAAGTGCACAAAATAAGGCATTCATTGCTTTGGCATTGTTCATGGTTTGATTCTTTTGATCATCATTCCATTGTGCATATGGAATGGTAGGGGCAGTGTATTCCGTCTCTGTCATTTGCCATATCTCATAGTTGATTGATTGGAGGTAGATTCTCATTCGACACTTGATGAACACAAGAATGTTCACATTTAGAAGCAATAATCTTATTGTAAATGCACATTTAAAAGCTCTGTATGTGGTATTTAACTCTTATTTTCTCTTTTCATAGGAAACAACCTATAACAGCAAAACAAAGCAGATCCAGGACTTCAAGGATGATACACAGAATATTACAGAGCATCAGTCGACTGAGTCTTCCACACAGGTCGACTGAACAGAGAAATCAAATGTACACAGAAGTTTCGGCACAGTCGACTTACTCCAACACCAGTCGACTGGGCTGATCAATTGAGAAATCGTCAGAAGTCTCGACACAGTCGACTGGTTCGAAGACATGTCGACTGGTCTGCGGCGGAGTTAACAGATAAGATATTCGAAGATATACCTGCATCTAATTCCAAATCTATTTGAATCCAGATTTTATGCAAATTCTCCAACAAACCAAATCTAGAGACTGGGAATTAGCAAAAGGCGTGGTTAACAGATAAGGAAGTAAAGAAGAAACGAGAAAGAAATAAATCATCAAATCAATTAAAGAAGGACTTTCCTAAAGAAGTGAAACCCTAATTCTCTGGCCGTATTCTATAAATATCAGAAAGAAAGCATCAACAGGGACTCTCTCTCTGGACTCTATCTTTTGATCATCATCTTCCACAAACACCCACCACCGAATCACAAGAGTCTGAGCGTTCAAGTCATCAACAGGGGTATTATTCTACCAGCATCGAGGAAGGAGATAGGAGATCAAGTATTCGAAGGCAGCCGACTGTGTGACAGCCAGTCGACCTCATTGCCGGACTTCATTAGTTTATTTCTTCTTCTTCCATTCTTTATGTTGGTCATGTATTTGAACTTGTTGATTAATAAAAGTATTATTATGTGGAACTAAATTCTATAGTTGGGTAGATTGAAGCCGTAGTTATGTAGTGTTATGTTCTTCTAAAATTCTTCTATTTACTTATTGATTGAATCCGATTGTATTGGTATAGATTGATGGTAATCAGACTTGTTCTCAAAGCTCTGAGAGCAGTCGAGTGAGGTGAGAGCCAGTCGACTGACGTACAGAACTTGAGAATATCAAGTTTGCATTACCATCCATCTGAATCTGTTAGATGAGCATATTGAGACGACCCGTATCTCGTGCCCGTAACTAGTAACAAGGGAATCTTTAGGGGTTCCTGGTTCAATCAACTTAAGGGATCTAGATCTGATACCAATTTCTAGAACCTTGAGTGTTTGTTCGTTTCCACTGATCTTATGTTTTCTTTAAGTGCAACTTAGTAGATACCATGCTAAACACTTAATGAAAGAAACGAATTAGAGTAGATACCATGCCTAATTCTTGGCTTAGGAAAACAGTACTTTAAGGAGTAGATACCATGCCCTTGAAGGGAACAAACATGAGTAATAAGAAGAAGTTCAGAAGGTGACTTAGCATTACTGACTATTGGTGGAGATCTAAACCCAACTACTTCATAAATATTTGTGATTCAACACTTCTT
This sequence comes from Hemerocallis citrina, assembly GCA_017893485.1. Lineage (NCBI taxonomy): Eukaryota > Viridiplantae > Streptophyta > Magnoliopsida > Asparagales > Asphodelaceae > Hemerocallis > Hemerocallis citrina. Next base: position 132,475,983 of record CM030365.1, read on the forward strand.
AATTTAGTTTTAATCTTATTATTTCTTTTAGATTTCTAAGAACAACTCTTTATGATTTTTATTCTTTTTATTGATTAGTAAGTTAAAGTCTACAATCTCTGTGGGATCGACCCTTGCTATTGCTACGCTTTTCTAAACGTTTTGTGCACTTGCGAGGTTTATAATTTGTGTCTAGTTTTATCTATCTATTTAGGGAACTAGATTTGCACAACAAGTTTTTGGCGCCGTTGCCGGGGATTGTCTAGTATTTTAACTTACAGATCAGTAGGAAGTTTTTATTTTCTTTCTTTTAATTTTATTAATCAGTATTTTTCTTTTAGGATACATGATTTTGGTGGATGCACGGAAGGAGATCACTTCGTCCAGAGCCACTACCAATTGACGCAGAAACAGAACGCACTTTGCACAGGTTAGGTCGACTGATTGCGACCAACCAGTCGACTGTCCACACGAACTTGTCGACTGTCCAGAGACCCAGTTCACATACAGCAATGGCAGAAGAAATACCCAATCGAGTGCCAATGCAAGACAAGTTCACGCCTAAGAATATCGAGCAACCTTCCTACATTGCGTATCAACCTAATGTCACAGGGAACATGCATCTATCTCCTCAGTTACTTAGTATGGTTCCCCATTTTAGTGGCAGACCTGATGAGGAGCCTCATCTCCATTTACAAGATTTTTTCGATCTTTGCAGGACACAAAGCATCCAAAGGCTTACCCCTGAACAAATCAGGTTAATTTTGTTTCCTTTTTCCTTAAAACTTAACGCTAAACTATGGTATAATTCTTTGGAACCAGGATCAATAAACTCATGGGAGCAATTGGCGACAAAGTTCTTAAAAGAATTCTTTCCAGCCCAAAAGACCAAACAGCTGAAAAGGGAGATTCAACTCTTCCAACAAAAGGATGGAGACTTATTTTTCGAAGCATGGAAGGATTTCAAGAACAAACTTCTCAAGTGTCCAACACACAACATGCCTAAAGATGATCAGGTACAAGCATTTTATGAAGATTTAAATGATACTAATAAGGTAATTGTGGATTCAGCTTGCAACGGGATCTTGATGAGGAAAAGCGGCGAAGAGGCCATAGAACTATTTGAAGAACTCAGCGAGAATTCACAAAAATTCTCAACAAGGAGGGGCCCTTCGAAAAAACAGGGAGTTTATGAAATTTCTAGTAGCAATAACATTCAATTGGAAATGGTAAACATGAATAAGAAAATTGATATGCTTGTTAATGCAATGTCTATGATTGGTGGAGTTAAAAATCAAACAAATGAAATTTGTGCAATTTGTTCTCATGTAGATCATACCACTGATACATGTCCCATGTCTTCTTTCACAGATCAGGAGCATGCGAACTATGTTGGTCGAGGAGTGTTCCCACAAAACAACAATCCCTTCTCGAACACATACAACCCAGGATGGAGGAACCATCCAAACTTCTCCTGGAGCAATAATCAGAATAATCAAGGGACTCAATTCACACAAGGACATTCACGGAACTTCCAAATGGGAAGTGGGATTGATAGGCCAGTTCAAGAACAGAAGAAGTTGGATTTTGAATCCACCGTTCTTCAATTGCTCCAACAACAACATCAAACAAGCAACCAACAAGGGCAAGCAATTCAGAAGTTAGAAACACAGATTGGCCAAATTGCTAAAGAATTAAGCGAACGAAAGGCAGGGGAACTTCCATCACAAACGATACCAAACCCTGGAGGCCAAGAACAGCTCAAGGTAGTCACAACATTAAGAAGTGGTAAGATAATTGACAACAAAGTTGGAACGCACACAGAAGAAGCAGAAACACAATCATCAAAAATTGTGGGGGTCCAACAAGGTAAGTGAAAAAGAAAGAACAGTTTTGCCACCATTCCCTCAAAGGTTAGTCAAACAAAAGAAAGATCAACATTTATTTGACATCTTTGAAACTCTCAGAAAGGTAGAAATTAATATCCCTCTACTTGATGCTATTAAACAAATTCCTTCTTATGTTAAATTTTTGAAAGAATGTTGCACGCACAAAAGAACATTTCAGGTTAGGGAGGATGTGGCTTTGACAGAAGAAGTGAGCGCCGTCTTATTAAGAAAATTACCTCCCAAATTAAAAGACCTAGGTAGTTTCACCATTCCTTGCAGGATTGGTGAGCACTTCTTTGAGAAAACACTGCTAGACTTGGGGGCAAGCATCAATCTCCTCCCATACACCGTCTATGAAAAGCTAGGATTGGGGGAACTCCAACCAACATCCATCACGTTGCAATTGGCAGATCGCAGTATCAAAAGACCTAGAGGTATTTTGGAAGATGTCCTAGTTCAGGTAAACGATTTCATTTTGCCTACTGATTTTGTTGTGTTAGACATGGAGGAATCTTCAATGCCATCTTCTCTACCAATCATTTTAGGTAGGCCCTTTATGAGTACGGCTGATATAAAAATTTGTGTTAAAAAGGGTACTATAAGCATGAAAATAAATGGAGAGAAGGTTGAATTTAAAATGTTTGATATACTGAAATTTCCACATGATGATCATGAATGATATAATGTTAATGTGGTTCAGGAGATTGTTGATCAAACATTTCAGGTACATAGCGTTGAACCACTACAAGCCACAATTACACAATCTCTAACTTTATCTAATGTTGAACAGGAATATGATGACTGGGAGATTGCAGAGACAATACATCACATTGACACTTCACAGTCATACTCAGGTAAGTTTGCACCAGTATTTGAAAAATTGGTGACTAATGACATTTTTGTTTCTACAGACAAGTCGACTGGTGCACTGGACAAGTCGACTGGTGAAGAGGATCAGTCGACTGTCCAGACTGCTACCAGGAATCAGTCGACTGTCCATACTGCTACCAGGAACCAGCGCTTAAGCAGCTGCCCGACCATTTGAAGCATGCATATTTGGGCGAGAACCAGACGCTACCAGTGATAATTACTGCGAACCTAAGTGCACAGGAAGAAGATAAGCTGCTAAAGGTATTACGAGAACACAAGAGTGCAATAGGATGGACCATTGCAGACATCAAGGGAATAAGTCCATCCAAATGCATGCATCGAATACTCCTTGAAAACAACGCAAAACCTAGCAGGGAGGCACAGAGAAGGCTTAACCCAAACATGAAGGAAGTGGTAAGAGCGGAGATTCTGAAGCTACTAGATGTTGGCATCATCTACCCTATCTCAGATAGCAAATGGGTAAGTCCTATACATGTAGTGCCTAAGAAAAGTGGAGTCACAGTGGTGACAAATGAAGAGAATGAGCTTATCCCTACTAGAGTGACCACAGGATGGAGGGTATGCATTGACTACAGAAAATTAAATAATGAAACCAGGAAAGATCACTTCCCTCTTCCTTTTATTGATCAAATGTTAGAAAGATTAGCAGGATATAGTCATTATTGTTTTTTAGATGGTTATAGTGGCTATAATCAAATTGCTATTGCTCCAGAAGATCAAGAAAAAACAACTTTTACATGTCCTTTTGGTACTTTTGCATACAAGAGGATGCCCTTTGGATTGTGCAATGCACCAGCAACATTTCAAAGATGCACGATGAGTATATTTTCAGACATGGTGGAAAGGTTCATTGAGGTATTTATGGATGATTTTAGTGTTTTTGGATCTTGTTTTGATGAATGCCTTAACCATTTGCAGCTTGTACTTAAGAGATGTGAAGAATGCAATTTAGTACTGAATTGGGAAAAGTGCCATTTCATGGTACAACAAGGTATTGTGTTGGGACATGTGGTGTCAAAAAGAGGCATAGAGGTAGACAAAGCGAAAATAGATATAATATCAAAACTACCCCCTCCAACTACAGTTAAGGGTGTTAGGAGCTTTCTTGGACATGCAGGGTTCTATAGAAGATTTATAAAAGATTTTTCAAAAATCTCCAAACCCCTTTGTGATTTGTTGGCTAAAGATGTTGAGTTTGTATGGACAGAAGAGTGCACAACTGCTTTTGTTACATTGAAAAATCTTCTCACTTCTGCACCTATTGTCATGGCACCAGATTGGAGCCACCCTTTCGAGCTAATGTGTGATGCAAGTGATTATGCTTTAGGGGCTGTGTTAGGTCAAAGAATCAATAAGAAACCCCATGTTATTTACTATGCTTCTCGAACTTTAAACGATGCACAGCTAAATTATTCCACTACTGAAAAAGAAATGTTAGCTGTTATATTTGCTGTAGAGAAGTTTAGATCATATTTAATTGGTTCTAAAGTTATTGTTTTCACTGACCATGCTGCTTTAAGATATTTGTTTGCTAAAAAGGATGCTAAGCCTAGGTTGATCAGATGGGTGCTGTTGCTTCAAGAATTCGATCTTGAGATAAGAGATAAAAAAGGAAGCGACAATGTTGTTGCAGATCACATGTCCAGGCTACTGCAGGAGGAAGAGAGAATTGTGCCCCCACTTGACGAAAATTTCCCAGATGAACATCTCTTTCAAATAAACATATCCTTGGGACAGTCGACTGGTACCAGGACCAGTCGACTGGTATCTCATTGCGCAAATTTTCCATGGTTTGCTGACATTGTAAACTATCTAACCGCTCATGTTTTCCCTCCAGGTATGACAAGTCAGGAACGAAAGAGACTGGTGGCTATGTGCAAACACTACTATTGGGATGATCCTTATTTGTTCAGATTTTACCCTGATCAAATTATAAGAAGATGTGTGGCAGAAGAAGAACAATTGAATATTCTACAACATTGCCACCAATATGCATGTGGAGGACATTTTGGACCAAAAAGAACAGCACTCAAGGTATTACAATCTGGACTTTATTGGCCTAAAGTATTCAAAGATGCTTTTTCTTTTTGCAGGGCTTGTGACAAATGCCAAAGGACAGGCAACATCTCTTCTAGAAATCAAATGCCACTGCATAACATCCAAGTAATCGAGCTTTTTGATGTTTGGGGAATCGACTTCATGGGTCCATTTCCTAACTCATTTGGTTATTTATATATACTTGTTGGTGTGGATTATGTGTCTAAATGGGTCGAGGCTGTCCCCTCAAGAACTAATGATCACAAAGTTGTTGTCAAGTTTTTGCAGGAAAACATTTTCACTAGGTTTGGGACAGCTCGAGCAATAATAAGTGATGGAGGAAGCCACTTCAATAACTTTCCATTTGCTTCCTTGATGAAGAAATATGGTATCACGCATAGAGTGGGCACCCCATATCATCCCCAAACTAGTGGGCAAGTGGAGATTAGCAACAGAGAAATCAAGAGCATTTTGGAAAAGACAGTCAACACAAGGAGACAGGATTGGTCGCTGCGCTTGAATGATGCATTATGGGCCTACCGTACAGCATACAAAACACCTATCGGCATGTCACCATACCGTTTGGTTTTTGGCAAAGCCTGTCATCTTCCAGTGGAGTTGGAGCACAAAGCCTATTGGGCCATTAAGAGGTTCAATTTTGATATGAAACAAGCAGGTGACAAAAGAAGATTACAACTAAATGAGCTTGAAGAGTTGAGGCACGACGCTTATGAAAATGCAAAATTGTACAAGGAAAGAACCAAGTTGTACCATGACAAACAGCTAGCGAGGAAGGAGTTTTATGAAGGACAGAAGGTACTGATATACAACTCAAGATTGAGACTTTTTCCAGGCAAGCTTATGTCAAGATGGTATGGGCCATACATTGTCACAAGAATCTTTCCACATGGTGCATTGGAGGTTCATAGCCAAGAAAAGAATCAAACATTTAAGGTGAACGGGCATAGAGCGAAGCCATACATAGAGATGAGTCTAGAACCGCAAGAGGAAGATGTGAATCTTCAAACCATTCAATACATGGCATGAACTCATCATGTCTAGCTGAAGACAGAAAACACAGCGCTTATTGGGAGGCAACCCAAGTTTCAGGGGAGTATTTACACTTTCCCTTTATTTTCTTTCAGTTATTTATTATTATCCTTATTTTAGTTATTTTTATTTTTAGTTTCTCCTTACTAGATGGTGACACATGCCTATTTTTAAATTTTCTTTCGAACATTGAGGACAATGTTCCATCTAAGTTTGGGGGTATTGGGGTTATTTATATTTAGAGTCTTTTGAATTTTTTTTAGAATAAACAATTTCTTATAAAGTAAGAAGGATACTTATTTACTTTAGGATTGTTGAGTTTCATAAATTCCCTACAAGATTATATGAGTCATGCAATTATACATAATAAACAAATGTGATGCCTTTTCTGTTGATTATTCCCTTTATATCTAGTCCTAAATTGAGTTTAAGTAAATAGAGTGATAAAAAAAAATATATAAATATATATATTCAAATAAAGTCAATCTACTCCAATGTTTTGAGTGCTTAGTAACTAGGGGTATTCATCACCAATGTTTACCTTTACGTCAAACGGCAACTTAAAATATGAGTATGCAAAGCACTTTAAAGTTTGTGACTTGTTGAGTAACCGGGTGGATTCATCACAAATGTTTCGCATTCGCGTAAAAAGGCAAGTGACAACTTTAGAGAAGAGACTATATATATATATATATATATATATATATATAACTCTAGTTTGCTACTCGGTTTGTAGTAGAGAAAAGGGGATAATCACAGCTTGAGTAATCGCATACTATAACTACATTAATTGCATGACAAATATGATTGTGTTTGGGAACTACGAACAAATAGTCGGACTGGAGAAAGTAGGTATATTTAGTTTTACTTTATCTGAAATTGTTTATATCTTGATACCCACATAATTAGAACTCTTGGTGGTTGAGGCTATTATTATTATTATTATACCCTTGTTCATAATTCTAGTTTGCTTGAGGACAAGCAAAAATCTAAGTTTGGGGGTATTTGATGAACACAAGAATGTTCACATTTAGAAGCAATAATCTTATTGTAAATGCACATTTAAAAGCTCTATATGTGGTATTTAACTCTTATTTTCTCTTTTCCATAGGAAACAGCCTATAACAGCAAAACAAAGCAGATCCAGGACTTCAAGGATGATACACAGAATATTACAGAGCATCAGTCGACTGAGTCTTCCACACAGGTCGACTGAACAGAGAAATCAAATGTACACAGAAGTTTCGGCACAGTCGACTTACTCCAACACCAGTCGACTGGGCTGATCAATTGAGAAATCGTCAGAAGTCTCGACACAGTCGACTGGTTCGAAGACAAGTCGACTGGTCTGCGGCGGAGTTAACAGATAAGATATTCGAAGATATACCTGCATCTAATTCCAAATCTATTTGAATCCAGATTTTATGCGAATTCTCCAACAAACCAAATCTAGAGACTGGGAATTAGCAAAAGGCGTGGTTAACATATAAGGAAGGAAAGAAGAAACGAGAAAGAAATAAATTATCAAATCAATTAAAGAAGGACTTTCCTGAAGAAGTGAAACCCTAATTCTCTGGCCGTATTCTATAAATATCCGAAAGAAAGCATCAATAGGGACTCTCTCTCTGGACTCTATCTTTTGATCATCATCTTCCACAAACACCCACCACCGAATCACAAGAGTCTGAGCGTTCAAGTCATCAACAGGGGTATTATTCTACCAGCATCGAGGAAGGAGATAGGAGATCAAGTATTCGAAGGCAGCCGACTGTGTGACAGCCAGTCGACCTCATTGCCGGACTTCATTAGTTTATTTCTTCTTCTTCTATTCTTTATGTTGGTCATATATTTGAACTTGTTGATTAATAAAAGTATTATTATGTGGAACTAAATTCTATAGTTGGGTAGATTGAAGCCGTAGTTATGTAGTGTTATGTTCTTCTAAAATTCTTCTATTTACTTATTGATTGAATCCGATTGTATTGGTATAGATTGATGGTAATCAGACTTGTTCTCAAAGCTCTGAGAGCAGTCGAGTGAGGTGAGAGCCAGTCGACTGACGTACAGAACTTGAGAATATCAAGTTTGCATTACCATCCATCTGAATCTGTTAGATGAGCATATTGAGACGACCCGTATCTCGTGCCCGTAACTAGTAACAAGAGAATCTTTAGGGGTTTCTGGTTCAATCAACTTAAGGGATCTAGATCTGATACCAATTTCTAGAACCTTGAGTGTTTGTTCGTTTCCACTGATCTTATGTTTTCTTTAAGTGCAACTTAGTAGATACCATGCTAAACACTTAATGAAAGAAACGAATTAGAGTAGATACCATGCCTAATTCTTGGCTTAGGGAAACAGTACTTTAAGGAGTAGATACCATGCCCTTGAAGGGAACAAACATGAGTAATAAGAAGAAGTTCAAAAGGTGACTTAGCATTACTGACTATTGGTGGAGATCTAAACCCAACTACTTCATAAATATTTGTGATTCAACACTTCTTAATTTAGTTTTAATCTTATTATTTCTTTTAGATTTCTAAGAACAACTCTTTATGATTTTTATTCTTTTTATTGATTAGTAAGTTAAAGTCTACAATCTCTGTGGGATCAACCCTTGCTATTGCTACGCTTTTCTAAACGATTCGTGCACTTGCGAGGTTTATAATTTGTGTCTAGTTTTATCTATTTATTTAGGGAACTAGATTTGCACAACAACACTTCCAATAATTGTAGTTAGTTCCATCGAATAGCGGTGGCCGTTGTGTAGATTGGCCTTCATGGTACTGATTTGTATTTGAAGTAGTTGCCATAGCCTGTAACCTTGCTCTGATACCAAGTGTTGGATCCTGTAGGTGAGACAACAAACACTAGAGGGGGGGTGAATAGTGTTAATAAAAAAACTGCGAAAATTTTCTTCGGTGCAGTCGACTTGGTTGTGAACCAGTCGACTGATATGACCAAAATAAAGCAAAAATAGTAACTCTGTGCAGTCGACTTATCGATGAGACAGGCGACTGAAGACACAATAAAAATACAACTTATACGACACTGACCAGTCGACTGATAGTGCAAGGAGTCGACTGTCCAGACACTTTTTGCAGAACTTAAGTAAACAAGAGTGAATGCAAAATCAAAACAACCAATCATAGAGTACACAAGATATATCCTGGTTCGGTCCTCCCGACCTACGTCCAGTCCCCAAGCAACCCACTTGAGATTTCCACTATTCTTGAAAAAGTTTACAAGAATACCCTACGGCATTAAGACAACAACCCTGTCTAACCCGTAGTCCTTTCTCTCAACCAGAGAAAGCAGACCCACTCTACTACCAAGAGTGAAACAAACCGACTCTACAACCTAGAGTCAAAAACACTCTCCCACCGAGAGCAAAAGTAACAAGAAGAATTTTACAGTCAACCTATAGCCTTGTTGGTGTATTGTGTTGATGCACGTGGCTAAAAACAAGGTCGACTTCTATACCCAGTCCAGAGCGAAATCGTTGCTATACTGGACTGAGTGTAGAGAACCAGAGAGTTTGAACTTGAAGTCTTGTTCTCAAATTTTTCACTTGAAATTTCTCAAAGAGTGCTCGGTATCTCAAAAATTGTTGTAAATGTTATTAGATCTTTTCAGTGAGATCTGAACTCTTTTTTATAGAGTTCGATCTCCGGAACGTTGGGGGACAGTTATTCCAACTGTCAACCAACGGATCTAAGAGCTGTTGCTTTTGAAAAATCAATTTTAAAAACAGAAAACGGTCAAAAGCACTCGAACAGTCGACTGGGTTGCCATATGAGTCGACTGTTCAGAGTTTGAATAAATTTAAAACAGTTTTGTACTATCAGTCGACTACCAGAAGTATCAGTCGACTGGTACTCAACAGTTAAATTACTTCAAACTGTTTTGACTCTTTTGGGGTTTTTGAAAAACACACATTATGAATTTTGTGAGTGTATGTGTGTGTGACAAGGCTTTACAATCAGACTAAGACTCAACAAAAATAAAATACAATGTTTTACAAGACATAATAACTTGACACATTTGAGCTTGAGGTCTTGAGTCTTGATTTGAGTCTTGAGTCTTGTCTTGAGTGAAGTCTTTGTCTGTAGCCTTTGAGCTTGTTCATTTGTTCAGCTGAAATAATCTTTTGTATGTGCAACCTGCAATGTTTGCTGTATAACATAGACACATGTTGCAGTGTGTTGTGATCATCAAAATCAAGAATCAACAGAATACCCCGCAAAATAGCATATAGCTATTTTGTATAGTAATCCGTGCACAGTCAAGAACTGCACACGGTTACATATTTTTTGATAATCATCAGTTTTAACTGAGAAACTTCAGATATATGAGCTGTTCTGAATCCGATAAGATAGACTCGGGATATCTTCTCGATTAAACTATAGATTTTTCCCCATTGTTTTGACAAGGCAATTTTTGGGAGAAAATAATAATACATACATTTTAAAATTATATGTTGGTTATTCTAAACTAAGCTAGTGCTTGAATTGAATATGGATTGTATTTGTGCACAAGGGTTACTATGGTGATCTAGGGTTCCTTGACCTAACCTAGAGTTAGGAACCCTAGTATCGTGTTATCATGGCTTGGATCTTGATGAAGATCCAATGGTGGAAACAATTCACCATGTGTGTTGACTTTTGAAGGAATGAGAAGCTCCATGAAACCTCTAGAAGTTGTGTATTGGCACTCATCTCATCCCTTCATTTTCACAAATCCTAGCTCCTCCCATCCTCACCCTCTATCCCTATCAAGATTGGACAGCCCATTCCATTACCCCAAACCCTAGCCTCCATTCAATAAATACCACACTCTCTTCACTTCTCATTCTCTTTATTTTCTTGTTTTGTTTGCTTCAAGAAAAAAAAGGAAGAGAATGAGAGGAAAATGTGAAGTCTTTTTGGAAGGAAATTGTAGTGGAGAATAAGTATAGTAGGAGTTGGCCAAAGTTTCTACAAGAGCAAGGAGCAAAGGAAAGGGAGCAAAGGAAAAGGAAGCAAGTAAAGCTACAAGGAGTGTTCTTGCAATTTAAAGAAGTGGGTGGTTCTCTTTAACTCTAAAAATTAGTTTATTTTTTTTTATGTGTATGTGATTTTTAGCATGTGGTAGTAGCTAAGAAAAGTTGGATTATCATGTGTGAAGGAATTGACATGCTAAGAAATGATAAGTTAGTATGATAGAACAACTCTTCATGGTGTTTTTTTTAAAGAACATGTGTAAGTGAATGAGTTTGGGAATTTCTAGCTCTCAAACGGTGTGGATTTGGGACTCAAATTTTGGGTACTTGTTATTCCATGTATCCAAAGCATCCATGAACTTTTTCACAATATTTGGAGGCCATTTGATAGCCCAAACACTTAGTCCAATTTCAGATAGAGAGCAGTCAAAAAAACTGTTGACTGTGTGAGACTTGTTATGACTTTCCGAAATCATAACTCATTATTAGTTGAGTATTTTGAGTTGAAAATTTTTGTGGATACTCTTGTATGTTTCAAAAACCATAGTCTTAAATTTCATAATTTTATGAGGTCATTTGTTGCCTCAAAGAATTTGTAGAATTGCAACTGGTCTGGAAGTTGTAGCTGAAGCTGCCTGTTTTTGGACTAAAGTTCATTTAGACATAAATACTTGTGTGTTTATTATATTGCTATGAAACTTTTACAGTAGCTTTTGGCATGAGTCTATTTTATGTTTCTCAAATTTTAGAATTTTTAGATGACATTTGATGAGGTTTCAAAAATAAATAGTGTAAAGTGAAAAAGACCCTGTTGAAGAGCAGATGAAATTTTATGCTATGTTTGAGGAGTCAAAACTCTTTGTTTAAGATGAATATAAGTGCAATTTTTGGAAACAATAGATTGGTATGTATTTATTTTCAGAATATCAAATTTCATGAACTTTGGACTTAGGGTTGAATTTTTATGGAATTTTAAAGTAGATCAGGTTCAGCCTAACTCAGATTTACTAGTCTGTGAAGATGGGCAATTCTAGAATTATGTGTTAAGAATTTGGAAGATTTTCCAACTAGAGATTTATAGTGGGGATTCATAGATTTTCAAAACATCTGGAATTATTTAATTCCAGTTTGTAGTTTAAAAGTTATGATTTTTCGAAGACTGGGGCAGATCCATTCTTAATCGAGACAGTGTTTGCTAAAAGAGCCAATTCTCCCTATTTGTGCACCTGATGGAATTTTGTGTTTTTGAAGACTTTATTGATAGAACATGGGGATGTGTTCAACTAGAAAGTTGTAGTAGACACTCCCATATTTCCATAGAATCCAGAATCGAGTAATTCCAATGAGTGAGCAAATTTCTATGCTATTAGAAAAGTACAGTAAGTGCATGAAGAAATATACAGCTGAGAGTATATAGAATTTTTATAGTATCGAGATGATTGAATTTAAGGAAATGGTTAACTAGAGATTGGTAGTATATGGTCTTAGCTTTCCAGAATGGGTGATATCAGGTAATTCCGAATGATATCTTGGAAGATATGGATGTTGCCAGTTCGGCAATCTGTTGCCTTGATCGACTTCCAAGCTTTATTAACTCAGGGACTTGAGTTCCATGAGGAATTTGAGGGTAGTGTCAAATGGGGGATTGCATTAGAGTCTCCTACCCTCCTAGAAGACCCGTTTTTTTGGATTCCGATGAGGGTGGAGGCGCATGTATTACTATGCCTTGAACTGTTCATGATTGGAAGACGGTATGGGAACTCACTGCATACCGCAGTATGATGATTGCAATCCATTAGGTTTTAAGATGTTTAGCACTTCATTTGGGCTTAGACAAGTTTCCTATGTCTAGTACTCATGGTGGACATGAGTGAGTTGAGAGGATAACTCTGTGGTCGATTGGTGACTGGTGTTTTGATGCCTGAGTCTGTCAATGGTTAAGTATTGGGGTTTGTATATGTTACCTTCATTCACAATTTGTATGCATCTTTTGGGCACCGATGGACTACTCGCTAAGATTCACGGGCTGGGGTTATGGTCGATGACCTGTGAAGGTATTGGGAATCGGTGAATGTTGATTCACCGTGATTATTTATTCATTTGACAAGACCAGTCAGACTCAGTATCAGTTGATACGACACCGTGTATGATTTGAGTAATAACAAGTTTTCAGTAAACTGCATTGTTTAAGTTTCCTTTACTGTTTGCTTGAAGACCGAATTGGTGTTAGGGGTGATTCCCTATAATCCGACTCGTTCTAAGAGTTAGCACTAGGCGGTGATGACCAGAGTTATCTCTTCCTGTCATTAGGGATACATGACACTGTGTGAATCCTACACTGTTAATTCATGAAGTATCGTGGTAAGAACGGGAGCTTCCTGTCGGATAGGGTTTTTTTTAGACCTTCGAGGCTGTCATGTTCTTATGTCATTTGGACACGAACCGACCATGGGACTACTGTCCCATGGATCTTTGGTACCATAGATGTGCAGTTGTATATCTGTAAGTTCGTCACAGGCATTTTGGTATGATTTGATTTGGGGTACTAGTGGCAACAAGACACTACTGTATTTGTATTTAGTAGTAATAACTACATGATTATCAGCCAAGATTGTATCTATCAGGAACAGGTTGAGTACAATAGTGGAATATTTGCATGGCGAGGGTTCGAAACCCTGAAACTGGAGAAGGCGACTTGATCTGGAGCACATGTAGTATGGGATGCATGCGTATCCAGAGTCTTGCTAACATTAGATTAAGTGCATCCGTACCTGTACTCTGTATTATGCATTAGACTACAAGTCATGGCTTACACAAACACTAGGAGATTAGGATGCACGTTTCTCTTTCCATTTCAAGATGATTTGTGGGTGTGCAAGTTGGAGATCGTTGTTTCTTATCAGCTTTGCGTCAGTAGAATTACTGACGTGTCCACTCATTTAGGTACTGGATACCGGGTCGCGAGTGTAGGAGAACCCACGACCAGCAGGGCATCCAAGTGGATCGGCAGTGTACATGCCTACCGTTCAAGCAGATACATAATGATTAGAGTTGCGCAGTGGAAGACTCAAGCCGAGGGACAAAGGAAGAAAATCAACCACTCAGCGAAGCTCGGCTGTAACCAGTCGATTACCAATCCGAATGACATCTATTAGCTTCACAGGAAAAGTCTGGATATTTTTGTAACAGTTGTAATAGGTTTATGTAATTTGTATTCCTTGTTCGAGAACAAGATGGCATTGTAACCAATGATATAATAACTCTGATGGCAATAAAAGTTTTTAAATTTCCGTATTATTTACTGTGTTGAGATGCATTTGAAGGAAAGAATTCTGGTTGTGCCACGGATGTCCGGTAACAGGGATCCGGGGCATTACAAAAGGTTATATCTAACACATCAAAGATAATTCAATTTTTTATTCACAATTTCTTCATTTTCATTTTCTTTGTAATCATACAACATGAAGTAAACCACTTCAACTTTCATTATCGATTAAATTAATTATAGCCTCGTAGGCAACCCAACTATTCTCTCAATCAAATAGATCTTTAACCATGAATTTAACAAAGATGAGTCTAATCGTATTCCACTTTAATCTTTTTTAATCATACAAAAAGTCTCTTCTTTAATTTTGAATTCAAGTCCTCTAAACATATTGTTTAATGTGAAATACCACTTCTAATTCCCACAATATCATAAATAGTATAGAAATATTTCTTAAAGTCTTTAATAATATTTTAGAATAATAGTAGATTTTCCCCCAAATTTTATTAACTTGAAAAACCAAAAAAAAAAAAAAAAATCAAAATTAGGCATGGCCAGTTTTGAACTTGAGACCAGAGGCCAACCAAAACAGCACCCAAAGGCAACACCCAATCCAGTAGGCCACTTGCGGTTATTAAAGAGAATAGCCTTCAGTATATTTATATACACTTGTACTGTTTATTTGGAAAAACTCAAATTTTAATTAAAAAAATAACAGAGCCTCGACTCGAACCCAGCGCCATTAGAGAAGCGTCACAACACCCACCCACTGAGCCAAGCTCAGATTCACAACATATATGGGGTTAAATTCGTTAAGTATTTGATCTCTAACTATTTCATTCTTTGAAAATATAAACATTAAACTTCTTCGATTCATTACATTATATTTTTCTGTTCATACTACACACTTGAAAATATCCGGTCCCCAATCCATACTGAGTTTTCATGCAATAAAATAATTTTACACAGTTTCTAACAAATTGAGAACATCTCAAACACCATAAGCAATTAATAAAGTATTATTCTACAACATATTTATAGATTTTTCTTTTCCTCTTTTCAATAACAATTAACAAGATGGGAAATTTTCTCCCAAATTTTCATAATCAATTCAATTCACGCAAAAATCGATTCCTTTCACAAATTGTTTATAAAAATTCTACTCACTCTATATATAGCATCTCATATGTTAATTTGCAAAACTTTAAATTTGATTTCGTAAAATCTACTTCAAACAACATGCATTTCATTCATAATTATTGAATTTCTCCTATCACATGCATCACATCAAAATTGAGAATGAATTAAGCAATTTTACATCTAAAATTGTACTTTAGAACACCTACACATGTAGTTAATCTACAATTTAGGAGCATATCGAAACACCCACCTTATAGATGAGTACGAGAACCAATTCCCTCACAAAACTCCAAATAATCCCAAGAGCAAGCACCCAAAAGTCCCTTCCGAAACTCAACAGCAATGAAACCCGAAAGCACAGCCTACACTTTAATTTTTTTTTTGAGTTGTTTTGTTTTTCTGTTGATTTGAGTGGGGTGGGGTCGTGGGGGTTGTTTTATAAGCTTAATTAATTAATTAATTAATTAACTAATTAACCCACTGATCTATAATTAACCACCCACTACTTCTTCTCACACCCCCACTCACTCATAAACAGCCGGCTGTTCTTTTTTAGGTGAGCACAGCGCGTGCATGTGCACGTGCTTTGTGTACACTTCACATAATTAATTATTTTTAAATTAAAACATATGTTAATATCTATAATATGTATTTAAGTAAAATTAGTTTAATTTAATTAAAAGCTGGAGTTTCCATGCATGAATAAAAATAAACACAAACACATCTCATAAATTCTATTTTGAAAGATGGTACACCCGACACGTGCGCTATAAACACGTGCGTCTCACGTAAAACAATTATTCAAATACGAAATCGATTTATCAATGAGAAAATGTTTATAAATAATTGAAATATAAATACGAAAAATATATTTCATTAACTATACATATATATCCAACAATGAAATCAACTTGTACATGGAAAACACGTGCACTGCACGTATAAAAAAATATTTTTAAATGAAAATAGGAGAAAAATAAATTCTGTTTATAAAACGAATTCGAACAAATCATAAAATAGATAATTGAAACACATCGAAAATATTAACATGTGCAATGCACATTAAAACATAAAGATTGAAAATTTAATATTTGAGTTGGCTCAAAATAGGATAAGAATGAATTTCGAGAAGGTGGAAAAATGGATAAATAGTCGAAATATAAAATACGTATGATTTTATATTAAAATATGTTACGGATATTACCCGTAACAGTTCAAAATACACGTGCGTATTACACGATGGGCAAAATTTTCATAACTCAATTTTGCGGGGTATTACAATGTCCCCTCAACTACCCAATACCACCCAAACTCCATCACTTTCGAACAGCTAACCCCCTACTACGACATATATATATATATATATATATATATATATATATATATATATATATATATATATATATATATATATATATATTTCCCTTCCGTTGTGCACTAGCCATGGTGTGCACTCTGTGTGCACTCGGCTTTCGGGTCTTCGTATTGACGATTCGAAGTCTTCACATTGATCTACACGTTTCAATTAGTCTAAATATGAAAAATCAAGTCATTTGAAATTCATTTTCCAATGCATTGGAGTGTTACAAAATTTTAAGGCTGAATATCGTTTCTTTTATAATGACATGATGGATAGGCATATGGATAGGCAAATGAATTTCAAATGACTTGATTTTACGTATTTAGACTAATTTAGACGTGTAGATCATTCTGAACAGTTTGGATCATCGATACGAAGGCCCGAAGACCGAGTGCACACCATGGCTAGTGCACAACGGAAGGGGATTATACACACACACACACACACACACTCCAACTCCACAACACCCAACCTCTTTTTTTACAGCACCCCATCACTCACCTTCATCTACTGCCTATATCCCTCTGTATATAAATTTATATACATACACCATTACTTCAACCGTCCATATATATATATATATATATATATATATATATATATATATATATATATATATATATATATATATATATAGGGAAAAAGAGGTATGAGCAACTTGCTCATTTAGTAAATAAGCAATTGATGATGTGGCCATACATGTGATTGGAAAATCCTTAAAATGGTTAGTTGTCCAATGTATCACATGTATGCCACATAATTAATTGCTTATTTACTAAATGAGCAAGTTGCTCATATCCCTTTTACCCATATATATATATATATATATATATATATATATATATATATATATATATATATATATATATATATCTTCAACATACATTAAAACCATAATCAAATGCCCCTTCAATCCCCTCACCTCCATTTGCTGCCATTCCTGAGCACCATCAAAACTCCCCTGAACAGCCTCCTACCTATACCCGAAGCCCCATCTCCTACACAGCCAACTCACCACCTTCTTCATCACACCACACTCCCCCATTCTTCTTCATCATCCTCCAATATCACCACCTTCTTCAATAACAAACCCTCACCTCCTGTTGCTGCCCCTCACACCCGAGCTCCACCTCCTTCCTCCACTACCTAACCAAACCACCCATTGCCTCCTTTCTCCGAAACTGCAGCCAAATACCTCACCCCGCACACCTACAAACCCGCACGCCAAGTAACCCATCAACTTACCATTAACAGCACCAGACTCCACCTGCTCATCTCCATCTTTTTCCTTCTTCACCTGAACCCACCACCTCAGCTCTTCACCTCCACCTTGCTACCCCCACCTTCTCCTTCATCTCGAAGCTCGGCCGCACCCCAAAATGAGCAGTGTCACTCAAGTCATCTGGGTACATCTGGATGGTGCCAGTCATGAACAAGCGAGCCATGCCCTTTTCAGGCTCGTACTCTATGTCTAGAGCAAGGACAAAGCCCTTTAGTTTTCTAGGAATCCACGCAACCGAGGTGGGGGAATGGCCACAACACTGTCGGAGACCGATTCCTCAACCCCTCGATTCGACGAAACCCCCTGAGCTCCCTTTTATTCCTCCTCCTTCGTACCCTCGTTTGAAGGAGCGCGAACAGGACTCAAACTCCCTTCCACCTCATCCCCCTGATCAGAGGGAGTTCCTTCAACTTTCTCCCCCCTCTTCGGAAGGAACAAGAACGGGGCTCGAACTCTCTTGCGCTTCACCCTCTAGTGGCGATGATCTCTCGGATACTGTCACCGATAGAGATGACTAGATGAAGGCCGTGAGGATGACTCACCTCTGCTAGAGGATGTGGCTGAGCTATCAGATTGGTCCCTAGACATAATATAACACTTTACCTGGTTGCTGGTCTAAGAAAGAGTCATTCTAGTGCGAGACGACTGGCTGAAAATGAGAAAGTAACCATGGAAAATGAAAAAAAAAGGAGGAGAACTCATAGAGCAGAACGGGACTTATCGATAACCCTGGTCACGTGACGTATCCTCGATAACTACAAAATTGCGTAATGGCTCCTCAATAACCACTCAGTCATGTGAGAACCAGATCTAACACCACTCTCCCACTTTCACCTAACTTGTTGCGCTCATGCCTCGTCCATCGGCATGGTACTCCGAGTAACTCACAAATTCCTTCGCACATTGGCTCGTGCCTCGCCACTCGACGTGGTACTTTGGGTCACTCGCAAATTTCTTCACACATCGGCTCACGCCTCACGTCTCGCACCTCAGCATGGTACTCTGGGTCACTCGCGGATTTTTTTGCACATCAGCTCGCACCTCGCACCTCGCACCATCCCTTTCGGCATGGTTTTCGGGTCACTCGCAAATTTCTTTGCACATTGGTTCACGCTTCGTCCCTCGTCCATCGGCATGGTACTCCGGGTTACTCACGAATTTCTTTGCACATTGGTTCGAGCCTCACCCCTCAGTATGGTACTCTAGGTCACTCACAAATTTCTTTGCATATTGGCTCGCACCTCGTGTCCTGCCCCTCTGCATAGTACTCCGAGTTATTCACGAATTTCTTCCCAAGCTAGCTTGCGCCTTGTGCCTCGCCCCTCATGGTACTCCGGGTCACTAGCAAATTTCTTTGCAGATCGGTTCGTGCTTCATGCCTCGCCCCTCAGTATGGTGCTCCGTGTCACTCATGAATTTCTTCGCACATTGGCTCGTGCCTCGCGTTTCGCCCCTCGGCATGGTACTCCGGTTCAGTCGCAAATTTTTTATCACATTGGTTCCCACCTCGCCCCTCGCCCCTCTGCTTGGCACTCTGGGTAACTCACAAATTTCTTTGCATGTTGGCTCGCGCCTCGTGCCTCACCCCTCGGCGTAGTAATCCTGGTCATTTGCGTATTCCTTCACAAATTGGCTAGCGCTTTGTGTCTCGCCCCTCGGCATGGTACTTAGGGACACTCGGGAATTTCTTTGCACATTGACTCGTGCCTCGCACCTCACCCTCGGCATGGTACTCCAGGTCAGTTGCGAATTCCTTTGCAAATTGGCTTGTGCTTCGTGCCTCGCCCCTCGGCTTGGTACACCAGGTCACTTTTGAATTCCTTCGCAAATTGGCTTGCTCGTGCCTCACCCCTTGGCATGGTACTCTGGGTCACTCCAGAATTTCTTCGCAAATTGACTTATGCCTCATGCCTCGCCCCTTGGCAACCATACCGCTGGACCCCTAACGAACGGATCCAACATCATTGCGGTAAACTGACCCTCACGTTGATGCAAGTTCCCCTTCGAGTTATCTTCTCCTCAAAGGTTGCTAGAAGCCAATCTCCGAGAGTGGGGGGCATATGACAGGGTAAAATTCATGTCTAATCAAGACCGCACGATTCTTATACGAATCTCGGAGTCCCTATGAGCAAGCCGGTCGTTCCACATACTTTATAGACCCATAATCTAAACATTGGCCAATCATGGGCCTATTATACAAACCCAAGAGTGGGAACAACCAGGAACCTAATCAGGAGTAATTGACTAACCGATTAAGGATAGTAATCAAATCCTAGAAATAAGGGATTTATTAACAGATTAAATCCAGGGGATCTTCTAATTAAGTTAAGAGAATCTTCCTCTAATTGCTCTCACTCAAGCCTATAAATAAGTTCCCTTCTCCTCTTTTACCCAGTAATTTATTTTTTCCCACTAAGCCCAATTCATCATTTCTGGTTACTGACTTGATCGGAAGAGGGGTTATCGCTGGAACCATCCTCGATGTTTCAGACTGCCTTTGCAGGTTTCAGGCAGGACGTCAACGCACACAATCTCCAGTCACATCCACCAAAAAGCAGCATCAAATATGATACTTTTGTTGAAATTTTAAGCAAATATTATTTCGTTATAAAAAAGCATGGACTGTGATAGATAACTATGTTTGTAAAGTGGATGAAAAATACGAACTTAAAATTATATTTTCTTATATGGCTTAAGTGGTAAATACAAATAGTTTAAGACTAAGACTCAAACTAGATGAAAAAATCCAAATTTTCGTTTTTCTGTTCTCTTTTTGTTTCTTTTTTTTTCCCTTCTTTTTATGTAGACTTACTGACAGTAAGACTAAAAATAGATAAGAAGAAAAATAACTGTCATAAATTCAAAACTTAAAGGTAACAATTTCGTAATCAGTTTCAGGGTGAAAATTGAAAAAAGAGGCCTAGTTGATTTTGCCAAGGATAAGCAAGCTGATCAAGAATCTTCATTACTGCTTTAGAAGTTGTATCAAAATCTTCATGAAGCTGCCCCTTTATGTTCTACCTATTGACTCTTAGTTTGGTGTGCACAGAACGTGTCTATAAATACTAATAAGTTTAAACTGAGTTGTTCAGATTTTCAAGATCAAATAATATCCATAAGAAACCCAAGAGATATTCAAGAATATTCAAAGAAGGAAAGCAATAAAGAAAGATTGGGAAATCAAGCTAAAGAAAAAGAAATTCAAAAAGAGCAGTTGATTGATTAGTGTCTAAGCAAGCTATCAAGACCAGTTGCTATCATTCTATATTTGTGAGATTTAATATGTATAAAATTGATTGATTGATTGATTAGTTTTTGCTAAGAATATAAAGTGGATTTGGTATAAATAGCGCGATACCGGTCGACCGCACCTCATGATAGTCGACCGCATCCCAGTCGACTGCAACTCATAGTTACGTAAGAAGTATTTGACCCTTCATCTCTCTACTTTACGTCAGAGAGATGAATGGTCAACTGCACCGAGATTGCGGTCGACCGTATTTTGCGCTGTTCACATTTTTAGAATGTATCATTTCTAATTTTGATTGATACACTTCCCAGTTTATTTAATTGGATGAACCCACTGTGTATTCTTTAACCTATTACTTCTGAGAAAAATCTTCTGAACAAATCTTTCAACAATCAATCCGAGTGTGTGTGATAACTATTTTGTATTCTTCAGTCAGGATCATTAAAGATCTCCAGCATTTTCTTTTTCTTCCACTTCGGTGAGATTGATGGGACTTGTGTTAGAAGTCCTGTGGGTGTAATAGGTCTCTCGGCCTGAATCCGAGAATCACTGCACAAGAGTTTTGAGTATAGTGGAATGCTTGTGGCGGAAAATTGTTACAAATAGGAGGTGTGGACGTAGACCTGGGGGTCGAACCACGTTACATCACTGCGTCACTTGTGCTATCTGCGTTTGCTCTTCTTAACTCTTTTTATTTACTCTGAACTTTATTTTAGTTTTTTTTAATCCCACACAATCACCCTATTCACCCCCTCCCAGGGTGATTTACAGTGGTATCAGAGCGAGATGCTTATTAAAAGCATAAAAGCTTAAGCAAAAGGTCCAATGGCCGAAATCCCTCCTCCCGAAAACTTGTACTCATCGGAGTCATTCGTCTCTAATGGGAAAAGTCTTACACGCTCACCATTTTTTGATGAAAAATGCTATGATGTTTGGAAAGTTCGTATGTCTCATTTTCTACAGATGCTTGGAGAAGAAGTATGGAATGTGTGCATCAATAAAATATATATTCCGGTCAGGGATGGAAAGACAGCTTTCACAAAAGTGGAGTTAGCTCTCAAGACGGAAAATTCCAAAGCCATGATGGTTCTCTATGCAGGGTTGAATAACGAAGAACTAATGCGATACGGACGAAATTGTAAGACAGCATACAAGATCTGGAACAACATGCTGAAGGGGCATGAGGGAACTGCTTCTCAGGTAAAAGCTAAAGTTAATTTATGTTTTTATAAGTTTGATGTGTTTCGTATGTTGCCAGAAGAAAATGTGGATCAAATGCTCGCCCGCTTCGATATCGTTGCCCACGAACTTGGGAGCTTAGGTAAGGGGTTGGATGATGTCCAAAAGGTCGAAAAACTCATAAGCTGTCTCACGCCAGAGTGGGATGTAAAGGCTACTGCAATGAGGGAGACCCTTAAAGAAAAGGGATCGACTACTACACACTCCAAGGGAAGCTAAAGAAATACGAGATGGAGATGACAGAAACAAAAAAATACAGAAAAAACATCGGGATTGAACCAAAAATCGAAGAGAAAACCATTGCACTGAAAGCAGAAAAATTCTGACCATCAAAAGCAGATTCAGACCGTGAGTAGTCAGACGAGGACAATATTACCTTATTGACCAAGCAATTTCGTAAGTACCTCAAACATAAAAAATATGGCAGATACCAAGGAGAAATGGAGAAAGATAGAGATGACGTGTGCTATAAGTGCAAGAAGCATGGACACATCTGTGCAAACTGTCCCGTCTCACAAGACAGGAATAGGGACTACTACCGCTCAAACCCAGGTCTGAAAAAGAAGGCACTGAAGGCAACATGGTTAGACTCTGATTCAAGTGAGGGATAGTAAGACTACGATGACATCGGCTTCATGGCTCTTGGGAATGGTGAGGTGCAATCACCATCTCAAGAAGAGGTAATCGAAGAACCCACTTATAATGAGCTAGTGGACATGTGTAACGGTTTAAAAGACTATGCTAAGAAACTAAGTTGTGAACTTAGGCAATATAAACAAATTCCAAATGAAACTCATGATACTTGTATTACAAAAAATCAGAAAACTGAAAAAAAAAAAGAATGCCTTGATCATGAAAAAATTTGAGTCATTTAGAAAAGATCATGATGTATTGCTAGAGAAAAATGAACTTTTAAAACAACAAATTCGAGAATCCTTAGCAACACATGATGATCACTTAAGAGAAATTTATGAGAAATCTGTTTATATCGTCAAACTTACAGATGATTCAAAAGAATGCAAAAGAAAATTTGATGCGGTAGTGGAAGGTTGTAATGAAGCTCTTGAACAAAATATGATTCTTGATGCTGACACTAGACACTCTTCGTTGGAACACAAAAGACGATGAGATGATTAGGAAAAGACTTTGTAAAAGATTCATTGAGCTTGAAAAAATTATAGAAAAATATGAATGGCCCAGTTACCTTAATACAAAAAAAATCAAGATCTTATCATGATAATCGAGGGCTTGGTTACGAAGAGCCAATACATCATCAAAAATTTAAATCATTATGTCATACACACTTTGTAGTACCCTGTATTTTTAAATATTATTTTTTAGAGTTATAAATGAATTAAAAAGATTTTTGGAGATTTAATAAATATTTTTTCTGAAAATGTATCTTTTTACACGTGAAAAACACGTGCAAATATTTTCGTGGGAACTTCATTATCTATTATTATATATTATTTGTGAATTTTCTAGATTTTTTTTATATTTATTGGACTTAATTGCAAATATTATGAAAAGAATGACTTTTGTGCAAAATTACCAATTGGAGTGAAAACTCCAGATTTTCAGATTCTTGGGCTGGGTATAATGCCTAGTCAACTCAGGGTTTTTTATTTTACAAGTTTCGGTAAAAGAGGATCTTTTTGCAAAATTGTCATTTTGAGGGGTAAAAGTGTAAATTCATTTTCTAGGCTTTTCAAACAGTGCCGGCTGACTTTATGATGGTTGTTTTTGTTTTTAAATCTCAAATAAATTGGTTTTATCAAGTTTCCAAGTATATGGATCTATATATGTAAAGTTATATTTAAAAGGAGCATTTTTGCAAATGTGTTCAAAAACCCTAAAAACCTATATTCCGACCTATTTAAAAGGTGGAGTGCATCCGTCTTTTGCTGCCCAACAAAAAGGATTTTATTATTATTATTTCTTAGATATTTAACGAGAAGATCTTGGATTTCTTGCGAAGGAAAGACTTTTCTTATTTTCTATTCGTCTTCGTTCGATTCCTTCAACAAGGTGAGTGATATATTTGTTTTGTTTGTTCTTTGAATGTTGTATGTGGTGTTTCATCTATTATAAAGCATGCTAGGAGTTTGTATGGTGATATATGAAGTTTTGATGAGTAGATGAATTAAAATGTGAATCCTTTCATGAAACTATATTATTGATAATCGAATACCAAATTTGTTGACTTAAGGTTGTTAAAGAACTGAATAGAAATCATGAGTAGGATGCTTTCCTTCATATACTTGCTATTTTAACTTATAATGATGTATTGTATGATGATATTGCATAAAGTGGATAAAAAGATTACCTTTACTTGTGTATAAATGCATAAACTCTATTTGGGGGTTTTTCGTTGAGTAGAAACTTGATTAGTAATTTTTATGATGCATATATGCATGGATAGTTTATTATGGATGATTGTGGATGAGTTTAATGGCTATTGGATCTTAGAATTAGGTCTTGGAGTTTTGAGAAAAATGGGTTTAGATATGGATCTGTGCATTATGATCAATTTGTGGATTTCGTGATTTTGTGAAGTTTTGAGAAGTTTTCAATTGGATATGATTGGTTTTAGTACCGAGATTAAATCTAAATATTTCACTATTTCTAATTGATGAGTTTTGAAGTTTTCTTGGCGCACAAACATGTGTACATATATCTTATTTTGTTATTTTCGAAGAAATTGAGTTTTCGTATGTTTTGATGGAGTTTTGATTGGATTTTAATTGTTTTGGTTTTGAGATAGTTTAAAACTCTTTACTACTCTTATTGATGGATTTTTGAAGTCTAAACTCATGTTAAAATTTGTATTCGAACACGTATGTATATAAGATGTTTTGAAAGATTTTTGGGTAAAACTCCTATTTTGAGATCTTGATATGTTTTGATGTGTTTTAATAACTCCTATATGTTATACAAGTTACAATTAATTATTTCAGGAAATTAGTTCTTCAAATTTTTTATTTTTACAAAGTGGAATCGTGTATCGGTTAAAATATGCACAACCTGTAAACTGCAGTCTGGAGGTCTGACAGTTGACTGACCAATGTCGACAGTCAACTGTCGGGGTCCTGGCTGAAGTATTTTCTTGAGTCTCTAATTTTCCTGCGGGACATTCAACTAAATACCTTATACAATCGACTGTCTCTACTCCGAATTAATGTTTTCTTTAAGTGTTGGATTCTCCTGCGGGATAGTCGACTGTCCAGATTACACAGTCGACTACTACTGCTCTGATTGTGATTTTCTCGAGTCTTTGAATTTTTCTGCGGGATAGTTGACTGGCTACAGTATGCGGTCGACTGTCACTGCGTTGCTTGATGTTTTATTGAGTTTGGGTTTTGTGCAGGACAGTCGACTGACTACCCTATGAAGTCGACTGCTACTGATCCGACTGGTGTTTTCTTGAATTTTCTGATGCTTCTTTTGATCGATTGTTCCTTCAATAATACATTGTTTTAAAATATGATCTGCTATAGATTGAAAAGGTTTTACAGAGACTTATTTGGAGCTTTAAATATATTCTTTTGGACTTTATTTGAGTTATACACGTTTTCGTGATATTTTACTGCTTAAAAATGTGATTTTCAGTTATTTAATAGATTTAATATTTATTTGGATTCTGGAATTTTATATAAGATTTGGGTTTTTGTTGATTGGAGAAGTTTCTTCATATAATCGTTTTGACGATGGATTTGTGAGTTTTGGTCTTGATGATATCTCTAGGAGTTGAGTGGGAGTCCTGTGAAGTAGTAGATGAGATTTGTTGATTTAGACCAGTTGGGTCTTGGGGTTGTTGTTGAGTATTTAAGTCCGGCAGGATACACTAACTCTAGAGATGGGGATTTTGTGTTTTTAATAATCATCAACTTAAGAACAGGCACTAGTGGAGACGTGATGGAACTTGGAAAACGTAAGTATATGCTCTTGGTTTTGTTAGTCCAACGGATGCGTTCCAGGACTGTGTGTTGTTCTGTCTCGAGAGGACATTGGTATATTCGCATGTCGAGGGTCTGCAGTCCTATTCACGGAGCATGCATGGTGTATTTGTGTGTCGAGGGTCGGCAGGTCTATTCACGGAATGTACCTGGTGTATCTGCACGTCGAGGGCCTTGCAAGCCTATTCGTGGAGGACACGGTTGGGAGGTGATTCTCCAGTTTTTAGAGCTATTCTTACATGATGATTGCGTGTCGAGGGCTGTGGTGCCTATTCACGGTGTATTCTGGATCTTGTTTTCCATCACCGTAGTAGGATTAGTTGCATAACGAGAAATTTAACCCTATAAAGTGGAGATCGTTAAGGGCTTGCGCCGGACCTATGTACTATGGAATGCATAGAATTCGACAAGTATGCATTAGAGAGTCAGCATATGGCGATTGTATTTTCTTGACTTGGTTTTATACTTGTATTTTCCTGTTTTTCCTACACTTGACACTTAGTCTAGATTCATTTGATGTTTTCATGTATTACTATTTACTATCTTATATATATTCCTTGATGTTTTCATGCTTTACTTATTGTATTTCTCATTTTATCTATTCTTGCTGTTAATACATGTTGTTGAGGACTCTATGCCTTATATTTTATTTATGTTGTTTTCTCTTATGTCACTCACACCTGTTATGACTGACCCCTATAGTTTTGGGAATTAGGGTTATCTCTAGCCTCATGTTTTATAGGTAGGTACTTATTGCTTGGGATTTGGATGCTTGTGCTAGACTGGTGTTATGGCTTATGTAATTGTAAAAGAAGTGTTATAAAGAAAGATTGTAATTCAAGGTGTCTTGTATTCCGCTGTGTTTTGTAAATAAGTTATGTAATAAAAGTTGAAATAAAAATTATCTGTGTTTTTTTTGCTATGTTTACTATTGCAATTGAAGTTGATGCTGAAAATTATGCCACGTATTTTTGAGATATCATATTGGAAATTCAGGGCGCTACACACTTGCCAGGGTGTATCAGACCTTGAACACATTCATGGCAGCTAATTTGGCACAGAATCAGATCAGAATTAGGGGGCTGGACCAGTCTTTGTTAATGCCGATCCAATCAAGTAGGTTGAGTCCTTCAAGCGGATGAAGCTGCCTGTGTTTGAGGGACAGTCTGATCCAGATGGGGCTGATGATTGGATTAGACAGATGGAGATGGTCTTCGAAATCTTGGAGACTCTAACAGTCAATAAGGTGAAATTGGCTGCTATGCAGTTAGAGAAGAATGCTGGCGTTTGGTGGCAGTCAGTGAAGAGGACGTTCGGAGATCAACAAGTGACTTGGGAGGCTTTTCTAGATGAATTCAGGGATCGTTTCTTTGCTCTGGATATTCAGGAGAGGAAGGCAACGGAATTCTTGAATCTGCAGCAAGGCAACATGACAGTGCGTGAATATGAGACTAAATTCGCTCAGCTATCACGGTATGCAACGGAGCTGATTGTGGATGAAGCGAAGAAGGCCAAGAAGTTTGAGCAGGGCTTGAGGCCAAATTTGAGGTCGAGAATGATTCCTTTGGGCATCAGGAGGTTTGATAAGCTGGTTAGGAGAGCAGCTATGACAGAAGAAGACATGGATCAGTTCCAGAATAAGCAGGAGATCTGGAACAAGAACAAGATGCTAGCAGATAGTCAGAGTGGGAAGGAATTCCTAGTGAAGCAGGGCACATTCAGTGGACCTGTGCAGAAGGCACCCGTAATTCAAGGCGTGACTTGTTTCAACTGTGGAGAGGCAGGTCATTATCAGGCAGCATGCACCAAGTCCCGGAGGGCGCAGGTTTGTTATCAGTGTGGTCGTGAAGGGCATATCCGATCAAACTGTCTGCAGTTGAAGAATGATGGTGCAAAAGGAGGCAAAGTTCAGGCAGGGGCGAGTGTTCGCTTTGACTGAGGAGGATGCGGATAACTTAGGGTTGTGATCCAGGGTGTGCAAGAATTTTGAATTCATTCATTTGTGTATTAAGTAAAACTTTGTTTGAGAATAAATTGGAGATTTGAGTATCGTTCTCCATGTAACAGAATTTGTTTTGGGTTAATGGAATAAAAACAAAAGTTTTATTTGACATTAGTTTTTGCATACATTTGTGTCGCCCAATTTTTGCTTAAGTCTTAGGTGTGGTACCTAAGGTGTCCAGGCGGAGCCTTGACGGTGGCAACACCATCAGGGGAAGAATTGATTGATGATCGATATTACGAGGAATGTGATATCGAGAATGGTCGGAGATCATTTGGTATTGATCTCATTGAGCTGCAAGTTTGAGGTGGCTTTCCTTAGTCATGTCCTTTCTAAGGAGAGAGTGGCCACTGATCCTCGGAAGGATGAAGTAGATGGTGGAAGGTCAGAAGCTAGATGCAGAGATTCAGAAGTTGTTGCAGCAGGTCTCCGGAGGCAAGTTATCAGAGTTGTGCAGCGGAAGGTTTTTCCTAAACTTTTGTATGATTGTGCTCTTTGAGTTGAATTGCATTTCTTTTGTTAGATTACATTCTTTTGTGTGATTGTATTCCTTAAACTATGTTTTATAAGATTTCAATTTCTTTGCTTATTTTTGTTTGGAGCCTATTAGTAGTAGTTCTGAGGACAGAACTATTCTAAGGAGGGAGTGATGTAATACCCCGTATTTTTAAATATTATTTTTAAGAGTTATAAATGAATTAAAATAACTTTTTGGAGATTTAATAAATATTTTTCTGAAAATGTATCTTTTTACACGTGAAAAACACGTGCAAATATTTTCATGGGAAGTTCAAAACCAAAAATTATTTTTTGAAAAACCATTATTTATTATTAGATATTATTTTTGAATTTTTTGAATTTTTCTGATATTTATTGGACCTATTTGCAAATATTACAAAAAGAATGACTTTTGTGCAAAATTACTAATTGGAGTGAAAACTCCAGATTTCTGGATTCTTGGGCTGGGTATAATGCCTAGTCAACTCAATGTTAAAAAGTTTACTTTTTGTTTTGATGAATTTAATTTATTTTACAAGTTTCGATAAAAGAGGATCTTTTTGCAAAATTGTCATTTTGAGGGGTAAAAGTGTAAATTCATTTTCTAGGCTTTTGAAACAGTGCTGGCTGACTTTATGATGGTTGTTTTTGTTTTTAAATCTCAAATAACTTGGTTTTATCAAGTTTCCAAGTATATGGATCTATATATGTAAAGTTATATTTAAAAGGAGTATTTTTGCAAATGTGTTCAAAAACCCTAAAAACCTATATTCCGACCTATTTAAAAGGTGGAGTGCATCCGTCTTTTGCTGCACAACAAAAAGGATTTTATTATTATTATTTCTTAGATATTTAACGAGAAGATCTTGGATTTCTTGCGAAGGAAAGACTTTTCTTATTTTCTATTTGTCTTCGTTCGATTCCTTCAACAAGGTGAGTGATATATTTGTTTTGTTTGTTCTTTGAATGTTGTATGTGGTGTTTCATCTATTATAAAGCATGCAAGGAGTTTGTATGGTGATATATGAAGTTTTGATGAGTAGATGAATTAAAATGTGAATCCTTTCCTGAAACTATATTATTGATAATTGAATACCAAATTTATTGACTTAAGGTTGTTAAAGAACTGAATAGAAATCATGAGTAGGATGCTTTCCTTCATATACTTACTGTTTTAACTTATAATGATGTGTTGTATGATGATATTGCATAAAAGTGGATAAAAAGATTACCTTTACTTGTGTATAAATGCATAAACTCTATTTGGGGGTTTTTCGTTGAGTAGAAACTTGATTAGTGATTGTTATGATGCTTATATGCATGGATAATTTATTATGGATGATTGTGGATGAGTTTAATGGCTATTGGAACTTAGAATTAGGTCTTGGAGTTTTGAGAAAAATGGGTTTAGATATGGATCTGTGCGTTATGATCAATTTGGGAATTTCGTGATTTTGTGAAGTTTTGAGAAGTTTTCAATTGGATATGATTAGTTTTAGTACCGATATTAAATCTAAATATTTCACTATTTCTAATTGATGAGTTTTGAAGTTTTCTTGGCGCACAAACATGTGTACATATATCTTATTTCGTTATTTTCGAAGAAATTGAGTTTTCGTGTGTTTTGATGGAGTTTTGATTGGATTTTAATTGTTTTGGTTCTGAGATAGTTTTAAACTCTTTACTACTCTTATTGATGGATTTTTGAAGTCTAAACTGACGTTAAAATTCGTATTCGAACATGTATGTATATAAGATGTTGTTTTGAAAGATTTTTGTGTATCGGTTAACACATGCACAACTTGTAAACTGCAGTCTGGAGGTCTGACAGTTGACCGACCAATGTCGACAGTCGACTGTCGGGGTCCTGGCTGAAGTATTTTCTTGAGTCTTTAATTTTCCTGCGGGACATTCGACTAAATACCTTATACAATCGACTGTCTCTACCCCGAATTAATGTTTTCTTTAAGTGTTGGATTTTCCTGCGGGACAGTCGACTGTCCAGATTACACAGTCGACTGCTGCTGCTCTCATTGTGATTTTCTCGAGTCTGATATCTTTCGAAACTCTCAATCGACTGTATAATCTTTCGAAACTCTCATCGTGCTGATATCTATTTCTCTTCTCTTTATAATGCCCCAATTGTTGCCAATCGGGTAATTAACCTATCATCCTTGCGGGGTCAATTTTCTGTCATGGTTAGAATCTTTAGAGATTTTGGGTGGGAAAACTATCTTACTACCCCTAGCACCCACTCCGAGTTTCTAACTTGTCAATTCTATACAAACCTTGAGGGTCTTGAAGATGATGATCTCACCCTCTCATCTATCATTCTTGGGAGAAGAGTTAGAATCACTCCCGAATATCTCCGTGGGAGATATGAATTTCCTGAAGGGAAATGTGATGCATATCATCTAGATTTTAAAACCCTTAATTATAAACCTGGTCATGACGAAAATACTGTCAAATCTATGATCGTCCAACCCGAATTCTCTCGTCTTCCTCATCCCACTCCTACAAATTTCATTTATAAAGCTTGGGTTCTAAATAAAATTGTCAATGCTGATATTTGGACAAAAAAGAATGACAAAACATAAATTCGGGTCGATCAATCATTTATTATCTTTCTCATTATTGGGGAATATAAGTTCGATCTTGCTACATTCATCATTCACACGTTGAATTATGCAACCTCTACAAATCGTGGTCTCCCTTTCAATTCTCTCATATACAACCTTGCCATTAATTCCTGAAGTCGGAAACTTCTTGCTAAGCAAAAACACTATGCCCATCCTCCCTCAACAAATGAGCATTGATGTACCATTTAATCAGTGGGCTCATCATCGTCAAGCCCAACAACAAACACGCCAAGCCGAACAAGCACCTTCCTCCTCGCGTCACAAGAATGCCTCTCCCTCTTCATTGTCATTCGTGACTCATGAGCAGTTTGCTGCTTAGTAAAGCAACTCCAACCGGGCTTCATTTCTTCAAAATGAAGGCCCGGGTTGCTCCAACCGGGCTTCAACGGAAGCTTCAAAATGAAGGAGCTTCAAATTTGTCTCCAAATCAGGAGGCTTTTTTAAGCTCCTTCAAATCACTATGCACAATTTAAAATTTTCATTTTACCCTTTTTTACCTTAATATCTTTTAAGAATTCCTTCCATATCCTTTAATTAAAATGTGTAACTATATATTTCGTAAATGTATCTTATAAAATATTAAGCCAAATTTTATTATTTTGCTAATGTTGGAAATGTCTCGACGATACCTTTAAAATGAGACCAATTTTGAATATTTTTTTATTGTTTAAAAAAAATAATTGATACAATATTTATGGTCAAGATTATTTAGTTATTATAATCCAAAGTTTTCTATTTCTGTCAAAATTTAATATTAAAATATTCTAAATTAGAAAATTTATTTGATTAATTTCAAGTTACTATTTCATTCATAATCTAGGCAAAGTGATAACTAAATAAAATTACTCATTTTATTAGAAAATTTATAAGTCATTAATAATCGCTTAAAATAAAATAAATCTTATAATCTTATAATTAAAAATACTTATCCGGATATTAAAGTAGTTTTACATTTTATTAGAATTACAATCAATGTATAGTTTAATTTAAAAAATTAAATAAAATTTGAAGAAACCAATTTTGAAGGAAGATGGTTGGAGCTGATAAGCCTTCAAAAAGAAATATTCCAAGAATATTCCCTTTTGAAGGCCTTCAAAATGAAGGAAGCATTGGAGATGCTCTTAAATGCAAGTGTATGGATATTATGTTAACACGATTGAGTACTTGCAAGGAAAAAAATGATTAGGAAATTCTTCCTCCGAATAATGAGGAAGATGATGAGGAAGAAGATGAAGATGATGACGACGATGAAGATGATGGCGGGGATGATGAGGAATAAATATCTTCTTGTAATTGCTAATTGTAATGTATGCTCTTTAAAAGTTATGTAACCTACTATAATTTGCCATGAAAGAATACCCCCATATCTGGTTGCTTATCTTGATTATCTATTTGAGTATTTCGGTCGACCGTACAGTCGACCAGTCGCTCTCCTGGACTCTTAAACATGTATCTACACTTCCAAACACTTTGCTTTCAAAACTCTTTAGCCTTCAGTAGTTGCGGTCGACCGAACAGTAGACCGGTTTACTCTCGGTTTTCGCTTTGATTGACTTTATGTAGTTGCGGTCGACCGGTTCACCCTCTGTGATTTGCTATATTGTTGAAATAGGCGTGCGGTCGACCGGTTTGCTCTCGGGAGTTTTTTTACTTATATGCTCGATTGGTTTTGCGGTCGACTGGTTTTTTTTCTGGTTACACATTGTGATTTTTAAGAACTCTATGCTAATTATTTTTCTATACTATCGGTTTCTTGAAATTCATTCTTCACTTATTCTTCTTATCCATGCTTCGCATCTGTATGGGGAAAATCTCAATCTATGATACCATGAAGAGCTCTCCCTATATATCAAAGAATCTCGCTATCAACGGTATCATGTACGTAGATTTTCCTCCGTTTTTAGAAAAATATTATCTTTCCAAACTTCATCTCCCTTGTTTTGCTTAAATAGTTTTAGGGTGAGTATATTATGTTTTATTTTATTTATACTTACCTTTTGCCCCCTATTGGTGTGTTCCAAAAAGGGGGAGAATATTTATGAATCTTATGAATGAATGAAAGTAAATATTTTTTTATCCTCTATGAAGTATTGAATTAAGGGGGAATATTTACAAATCTCTCTTTACCTATGAAAATCTGTTACAGGATGTACTAGATTCAGGAGGAGTATTTATATGCCAAATTGTTTAATTTTTTCTTTCAATATTCAAGGGCATGTTTTGTTCACACCAAAAGGGCGAGATTGTTGACTCTTAGTTTGGTGTGCACAAAATGTGTCTACAAATACTAACAAGTTTGAATTGAGTTGTTCAGATTTTCATGATCAAATAATATCTATAAGAGACCCAAGAGATATTCAAGAATATTCAAAGACGAAAAGCAATAAAGGAAAATTGGGGAATCAAGCAAAAGAAGAAGAAATTCAAAAAGAGCAGTTGATTGATTAGTGTCCAAGAAAGCTATCAAGACCAGTTGCTATTATTCTATATTTGTGAGATTTAATCTGTATAAAATTGATTGATTGATTGATTAGTTTTTTGTAAGAATATAAAGTGGATTCGGTATGAACAGCGCGATACCGGTCGACCGCACCTCATGACGGTCGACCGCATCGCAGTCGACTGCAACTCACAGTTACGTAAGAAGCAGCCGACCCTTCATCTCTCTACTTTACGTCAGAGAGATGAACGGTCGACTACACCGAGATTGCGGTCGACCGTACTTTGTGCTGTTCACATTTTTGGAATGTATCGTTTCTAATTTTGATCGATACACTTCCTAGTCTATTTAATTGGACGAACCCACTGTGTATTCTTTAACCTATTACTTCTGATAAAAATCTTCTGAACTAATCATTCAACAATCAATTCGAGTGTGTGTGATAACTATTTAGTATTCTTCAGTTAGAATCATTAAAGATCTTGGGTTTTTTTCTTTTTCTTCCACTTCGGTGAGATTAACGGGACTTGTGTTAGAAGTCTTGTGGGTGTAATAGGTCTCTCGGCCTGAATCCGAGAATCACTGTATAAGGGTTTTGAGTATAGTGGAACGCTTGTGTCGGAAAATTGCTACAAGTAGGAGGTGTGGACGTAGACCTGGGAATCGAACCACGTTACATCGTTGCGTCACTTGTGCTATCTGCGTTTGCTCTTCTTAACTCTTTTTTATTTACTCTGTACTTTATTTTAGTTTTTTTTAATTCCGCACAATTACCATATTCACCCCCAGAGTGATTTACACTACCTTGATCTTGGGAAGGATCTCGCCAAGACTTTGAAGCGAGTTCACCTCATCTTCATGGGTATTCATGGGTATGGAACCGTTTTCTCGCCAACGACTTGACAAACTCATTCAGATCCCTCCAGATATGCCTCATGCAGCACCCGAGGCAAACATCTGAGCCTACTATGAGTTAAACGGATAACTTTTATTGTTGTAGGGGATGAAAGTTCGGTATCGGGAAATCCATCTACAAGGGCTTTAGCCGACCGTTCACAGTTGTGCTATGGATGGATTTACCTAATAAAAGAGTAAGTCAAGAAAATCGCATAAGCCATAAGAGCATCCACAGTCGTGATTGTTAGAAAATGTATAAATGCATATAGCATTTTATCTTTTTGCTGCAGTCGTCGAATAGTATTTTATTGCAATTTAATTTAAAATAATAAAAATTTCATATCAGACGAAGTTTGACGTTGCGTAAGAGGATTTTAATTATTTTAAATAGGTAGACGGAACTTCATTTTGCGTCGGAAGAGAAAAAAAAATCACAAAAATGGTCAGACGCAACTTCACTTTGCGTCCGACATGCTTTGTGTTGCCACTAAATCTGGTGTGGGGGCAAACAGATAGTATTTGTAGATTCTTAGGAAAACTGAATAGCAAACCTGTTACCTGTTCCGTCGGAGTTTGACGCTGACTCCTGCCGTACACTTGCAAAAAGTGCGAGACACCGGGGTTGTTCCCGGTGACGCACCCTCCGACGCTCAAGTCAGTAATCAGGGAAGATTATGAAAGAGCGTAAAACTGGAAAAAGATTGATTACCTCTTAATGGAGATGGATGGGGGGTATTTATAGGCGTCTTAGGGATCAGATTAGGAATGTAATCCCCGTGATCTGATAAGGAATATACTCCTTGTAAACAGATTAGGAATGTAATCCCTAATTCCCAGTAGAAGGATAGGCATGAATCAGGGCCGTTGATTAGGATTTAATCAGAAATCTTAACTCTATCCCTTTGGATCGGGCTTTCTACTGGTTGAAACCCTCACCCAATTGAGGTGGATCCGTTCGTGGGTTATTGGATCTTTGATGAAGAGATCCAGTACCCATCTCAGACCCATTGGTAGGTAAAATTACCGTTTTACCCCTGGGCTTCAAGATTCGTGCCGGATTTGGACAGGTTCCGATTAAACCCCATTTTTAGCCATATCACGAGCCCCCCACTCCCAAAGACTGAGCTTGGTCAGCCTTTGAGGAGTAGTTTTACTGTTTTAATGGCTAGTGGAGTTGTGTCGGAGTCCAATATGGGAGGTTTTGAATCTTGAAGGAGGGAGTGTGGTAATTTTTCAAGTTGGTTGTACTTTGAGTTGTTCCTGAGTTCTCCGGATCATGTGGTGTTCTCGTTCACCTTGGCGACGTGTCAATTCGTCGTTCGGGGGTCTTAGAAGATTGTTCTTGGTAATAATTGCTTGTTTGGGGACTAGAAAATGCTTCCCCAACTTTACAATTGCTTTCCAGGAGTTCTTCCTTAACTTCCCGAATTTTTAATTGTTTTTTTTGCGATCTCTTGGCGGATGGCTCGGCCGTTTTCCTTCGTTGTGTGACCTACATGCTTGTATCACACTTCCGACCCCTTCTAGCGCTCGTTGCCTAGGAGGCCGAGGTCCGTAGGTGGTTCGACACCTTCTTCCGAAGAAGAAAGGGACCTCGGCTAGGTTGTGAGTGCTGAGAGGGAGTTCAGCGAGGTCCGAGGTCCAACTTTCCATGTAACATGGTCGGTGTCAAGAACGCTTGGCAGCTGGTGCCAAACCCCAACTTTCCATGTAACATGGTCGGTGTCAAGAGCGCTCGGCAGCTGGTGCCGAACCCCAACTTTCCATGTAACATGGTCGGTGTCAAGAGCGCTCGGCAGCTGGTGCCGAACCCCAACTTTCCATGTAACATGGTCGGTGTCAAGAACGCTCGGCAGCTGGTGCCGAACCCCAACTTTCCATATAACATGGTCGGTGTCAAGAGCGCTCGGCAGCTGGTGCCGAACCCCAACTTTCCATGTAACATGGTCGGTGTCAAGAATGCTCGGCAGCTGGTGCCGAACCCCTAACTTTCTATGTAACATGGTCGGTGTCAAGAATGCTCGGCAGCTGGTGCCGAACCCCCAACTTTCCATGTAACATGGTCGGTGTCAAGAACGCTCGGCAGCTGGTGCCGAACCCCAACTTTCCATGTAACACGGTCGGTGTCAAGAGCGCTCGGCAGCTGGTGCCGAACCCCAACTTTCCATGTAACATGGTCGGTGTCAAGAGCGCTCAGCAGTTGGTGCCGAACCCCAACTTTCCATGTAACATGGTCGGTGTCAAGAACGCTCGGCAGCTGGTGCCGAACCCCCAACTTTTGATGCAACACGGTCGGTGTCAAGAGTGCTCGGTAGCTGGTGCCGAACCCCAACTTTCCATGTAACATGGTCGGTGTTAAGAGCGCTCGGCAGCTGGTGCCGAACCCCAACTTTCCATGTAACATGGTCGGTGTCAAGAACGCTCGGCAGCTGGTGTCGAAGTCCTTGACTTTGTCACTTTCTGGTGGAGAATGAATTGCTGAGTTGGTGGCTTTTGCGCTCCTGGCAGACGTGGCAGTCATTAAATGTGATGGATTCTGAACTTCTAACAGCTCTGACGGATGAGACGCTCATTTAATGCAATGACCTTTGAGCTTCTACCAGATGGGACAGTAATTAATGCGATGTATGGCTTGGCGCAGCAAACAAGGCGACGATTAAGGTCGCTTTTGTCGTTTTGTGTGAATAGGCCGGCAATATGGGCCCATTAACCTCGTTTTGCGCGCCTCGCTCTGTAAAACCCCACCCCCCTCTCTCATTTTTCACTTCTCTTCTCTTTTACTCAGGTGGTTATTTGTGCTAAGCGAGTGATTCCGGTGATCGTCGTTAGTTTTCCGGTGAATTCTCTGACAGCACGTTTTTAAAGGTAATTTATACTTAGTCTTTTTCCAAGTATAAATATGTCTCTTCTCTCTGTCTCCGAGTCATCTTCTTCTTGGTCCGAGCCCTCCCTTGAAGTTTCCGAAGCTCAGACTCCGAGTCGCCCAGATAAGGGCAAGATGATATCTGGCCGGGACACAATCGTGGAGGATCCGAAGCGCATGGGGGAGTTTGGCAGGTTGCCGGGGCCACTGACCGGACTACACAGAGTTCGAGAGCTTCCGGAGGAACACGCCAAGCGAATTGTTCACGGGAAGGGGAGGATGTTTGAGGAGAATGTGGCTAGGGAGACGACCGAGGCGGATGAGACGGTGTCGATCCTTCGCGAAGATGACTTGGGAGTGATCCGGGACTATTTCCACATCCCGGAGGAGTACGAGCTAATGCTACTGGGTCCCGGGGTTAGGGCCAACTCGCCACTGCTAGTGACCATGTGTTGCTGGCCGGTCGACGCCTTTATCGCCGGGGCTCGGCTACCTCTCCATCCGTTCGCCATCCTCATTCTGAGGTGGTTTGGGGTCAGCCCCATCCAACTTATGCCGAACACATGGAGAGTCATAAACGGCTTTGTACTTCACTGCCAAGCTGCTGGGATCGAGCCGGAGCTGAATGTACTTTGGACGATCTATTGGCTTCATCAAGAAAATCGGTCGGAGTTCCGGTTCTATTTGGCTCCGAGGCATGGCGGTAGGCTCGTCATATGCCCCGACTCCATCAAGCACTGGCGCGAAATGTTCTTGATAGTGCGGAGTGCGGAGGCCTGGCCTATCCCTTCCAATTGGGTGGAGGAGGTGCCGAAGAGGTTGAAGGCGCTGCCCAAGCTTCGCCCTGAAGAAGAAGAGGCAGTTCGAACACTTCTCGATCGAGTATGATTGGAAGGAGCTGACCGAGGATGTGTTGTTCAGGGGAGGGCTCTGCCACGTAGATCCCAGTATGTGGCTTCTTTTTTGTGCTTTGTTCTTCATACTTTATTTTGCATGAGTTGTATTGTGCTAACGAACTTTGTCTTTAATGCAGAGGCGATGGACTACGACGCGGTGCTAGCTTTGAGAGCAGGCCTCGCCAGTAAGGCGCCGAAGAAGCGCAAGAGGGTGGCCACCAAGTTGCCGACCCCGAAGACTCCGCGGGTCACAGAGACGGTCGAGGAGGTGGACACCCTCGGTAGCCCGGTCGTTGCCGGTGCAGGTGCCTCGGCATCAACTGGGGTCGGTGAGTTCCCCATCGCCGCAGCCCTGGGGATGACGACAATCGAGATTGCTCGCTCGGCCGTCTCGGTAAGTATTGAACTTCTGCTGTTCACTAATTCTTCTTAGGCCTAATTTTACTAACTCCTTTAATGCCTCGTCTCTTGTCGCAGATCATCGTCCATTTTGGTCACCTCACGGAGAGGTTGACGGCTCTGGAGAAGGAGCTGAAGCAAGAGTCTGACCAAGCTCGGAAGGAGAAGGCTCGGATGGGGAACGAGCTCGACAAGCTCACGGTCGAGTTTGAAGGGAAGAAGGCGAGGGTCGAGTCCCTCGAAGCTCAGGTCGCGAAACTGGAGGGCGATCTTCTTCGCCAGAAGGAGGAGGCGACCAAGCAGTTGGCCGAGGCGGCGGAGGCTAAGGCTGCCGCTGTGAAGGCGGCGGAGGACGCGACGATGGAGAAAGTGCAGGGTTTCCTCGCCCAAAATATGGCCAGAGCCTACTGCTGAAGCCATCGCCCGAGTGACAAAGGCGTACCCTGACGTGGACTGCTCTGGATGGAGACTGTTCCCGGGCCACGTCGAGGGCTTTGACCCCGAATCAGAGGGGGAAGAAGAAAAAGGGGAGGACGAAGTCGAGACTGAAGTCGAAGTCATCGCGGAGGCCCCGGAGTCAGTGGTAACCCAGCTGGCGGTGGTGACCCCTTCAGAGACGTTGACCCCCACCCACTCTCGCCGCCCTGGGAAAGAGGTCGCGTCCTGACTCCGCTCGCTTTTTCTTTTCTTCTGTTCTTCTCTTCTTTTTTTTTGTAACGCCTAATCGACGGACTGGCCACCGCTTTTTGTAATGAATGTAAACATCTTTTTGGGCTCGGCTGTGTCTCTCTATCTTTTCTCAAGAATTTTTGAAATTTGGCTAAGTGTAGGAGTTCGGCAATGTATTTGAGAATTTGTTGTTTGCTTCGACTTCTTTTCAGCTTGCGGTGGTGACTCAGGCTGTTGAGCCTATCGGCTCGGGGGACAACGATCGTCCCGAGGTCGGCTTAGGAGCGACGAGGCTGTGCTTGGCGAGGTGCCGGGAGCGGCTCTACGAAGTCGAGCTGGGATTGCGCAGAGCCGAAAGCTCAGCGATACCTCCTCGCTTCGAAGTCGATGTCAAAGATGACTCTCTGAGGGAACGGATCTCAGAGCTGGAGGTGGAGGTGGCTCGTCTCAAACCGCATTCGGGGCAGATCAATGTGAGGAGCACTTCGTGTACTCGTGCGGAGAGCGATCGGGGCATCACATTTTATGAGCTCGCGACCCGTCTGCCTATCAGCCATCCTACCCGGGGGATGCGCAAAGTGCTGTGGCCATTTCATCGAGCGGAGCATCCGTCGGAGCGGCTGCTATGAGCGGTGCCGAGGACACGTCTCAATTTGCTGGTTTGGGGTCGAGCTCAGGAGATAAACGTCGCCGCCCTCGAGTGTCCTTGAAGCGGAACACCCCTGTGCCACGGAGGCGTTGAAGATCTTGTTTTTGAAGCCTTTGTATTTAGCCTAAGTGTAACAAGTTGGCATTGTAACTTTTGCTTTTTAATGCCTTGTAATCCTATTGTATGGAAGAGGCGCGTTGTACTGCATCCCAATTCTTAATAATATTTCTTTCTTAGGCTTGCATGTTCTTTATAGCCCTGTGTAGTTGTTTTGTTTGTGACTGTGTTCGTCGTGCCGAGGTCCCTGAGCTGTTCTTTTGCTCGTGTGGGGGTCAGCGACATGAGCATTTGGCCAGTGGTGCCGAGCTTTGCTTCGATCACTTAATCTCGCGAACTTGCGAGATGAGTCGAGCTTCGCTTAACAGTGAGCTCGCGAAGTACGGTCACTAGAGTGGTTCAACGGTTGTGGGAGCAATTCCGAATGGCGAACTACTTCTAGCTCGCATTGAAGCGAACTTGCGAAGTAGAATCGAGCCAAGTGTTGGACTCCGAACCATCGTTGGGGTAGTTCAACGGCTGTGGGAGCAATTCCGAATGGCGAACTACTTCTAGCTCGCTTAGAAGTCAACTTGCGAAGTAGAATCGAGTCAAGTGTTGGACTCCGAACCATCGTTAGGGTAGTTCAACAGTTGTGGGAGCAATTCCGAATGGCGAACTACTTCTAGCTCGCTTAGAAGCGAACTTGCGAAGTAGAATCGAGCCAAGTATTGGACTTCGAACCATCGTTGGGGTAGTTCAACGGCTGTGGGAGCAATTCCGAATGGCAAACTACTTCTAGCTCGCTTAGAAGTGAACTTGCGAAGTAGAATCGAGCCAAGTGTTGGACTCCAAACCATCGTTAGGGTAGTTCAACAGTTGTGGGAGCAATTCCGAATGACGAACTACTTCTAGCTCGCTTAGAAGCGAACTTGCAAAGTACAATCGAGCCAGGTGTTGGACTCCGAACCATCGTTAGGGTAGTTCAACGGTTGTGGGAGCAATTCCAAATGGCGAACTACTTCTAGCTCGCTTAGAAGCGAACTTGCGAAGTAGAATCGAGCCAGGTGTTGGACTCTGAACCATCGTTAGAGTAGTTCAACGGTTATGGGAGCAATTCCGAATGGCGAACTACTTCTAGCTCGCTTAGAAGCGAACTTGCGAAGTAGAATCGAGCCAAGTGTTGGACTCTGAACCATCATTAGGGTAGTTCAACAGTTGTGGGAGCAATTCCGAATGGCGAACTACTTCTAGCTCGCTTAGAAGCGAACTTGCGAAGTAGAATCGAGCCAAGTGTTGGACTCTGAACCATCGTTGGGGTAGTTCAACGGCTGTGGGAGCAATTCCGAATGGCGAACTACTTCTAGCTCGCTTAGAAGTGAACTTGCGAAGTAGAATCGAGCCAAGTGTTGGACTCTGAACCATCATTAGAGTAGTTCAACGGTTGTGGGAGCAATTCCGAATGGCGAACTACTTCTAGCTCGCTTAGAAGCCAACTTGCGAAGTAGAATCAAGCCAAGTATTGGACTCCGAACCATCGTTAGAGTAGTTCAACGGTTGTGGGAGAAATTCCGAATGGCGAACTACTTCTAGCTCGCTTTGAAGCGAACTTGCGAAGTAGAATCGAGCCAAGTGTTGGACTCTGAACCATCGTTAGAGTAGTTCAACGGTTGTGGGAGCAATTCCGAATGGCGAACTACTTCTAGCTCGCTTAGAAGCCAACTTGCGAAGTAGAATCGAGCCAAGTATTGGACTTCGAACCATCGTTAGAGTGAAGAGTAAAAGTAGAGAGATGTAAACAATTTTTTTTACAAGTTAAATATGAAAAAACTTTCTTTATTGATGACTAATGGTCGGCTGCTTCTAAAGTTGTGAGCCGTTATTACAAGAGAGAAATAAAAGAAAAGCATTACAAGTAATAGGGGAGGAACGGTTCGACATCTTAAAAATACTTAGAGAGGCGTTGGTGCTCTCTCTTGGTATTTTAGAAGATGGTCGGCATTCCAGGTCCTAGGGATCTCTCTGCCTTCGAGGTCTTCTAGTATGTATGTCCCGGGGCGGACTACTTTGGCGATTTTGTAAGGTCCCTCCCAATTTGGGGCTAATTTGCTCTTC
This sequence comes from Hemerocallis citrina, assembly GCA_017893485.1. Taxonomy (NCBI): domain Eukaryota; kingdom Viridiplantae; phylum Streptophyta; class Magnoliopsida; order Asparagales; family Asphodelaceae; genus Hemerocallis; species Hemerocallis citrina. The sequence goes on from CM030365.1 coordinate 132,518,405, forward strand.
TGACCTGGGAATGAGATGGCTAACTTTCTGAGGACCAAGTCTCCTTCTTTGAGGTCCGTAGGGCAGACTCTCTTGTTGTATGCCAACTCGATCCTTCTTTGGTAGCTTTGTTGACGAATAGCAGCTCTTTCTCGGATCTCATCTATCAGGTCTAGATTTGCTCAGAGCTCTCTGGCATTCTGTTCTTCTTCATAAGCCATTAGACGAGGAAAGGGTATACCAACTTCTAGGGGGATCATAGCTTCGGACCCATAGGTGAGATTGAACGGAGACTCTCCTGTGGGGGTCCGTTTGGTGGTGCGGTAGTTCCACAGCACGTTGGGAATCTGATCGACCCATAAGCCTTTGGAATATTTATCCAACCTCTTCTTAATGTCGGAGAGGATTTATCGGTTAGCATTTTCGACTTGGCCATTCGACTGGGGATGAAAAACGGAGGAGAACCGGTGTTGGATGGCAAGATCTTCACATAGAGCTCGGAAGGCAGCCCCGGTGAACTGGGTTCCGTTGTCTGTTATCAGGACCCGAGGGACGCCGACTCGGCAGATCACGCTCTTCCAAAAGAACTGAACAACCTTGTTCTCGGTGATCGTGGCTAGGGGCTCGACCTCTATCCATTTTGAAAAGTAGTCGATTGCCACGACTAAGAATTTGAACTGGCCGGGAGCTGGTGGAAATGGCCCTAGTAAATCCATCCCCCACATTGTAAAGGGAATTGGACTTGATAAGGAAGTGAGTGGAGCTTGTAGGAGGCATCGGATGTCGGAGTACTTCTGACAGGAGCTGCATTGCCGGACGTGCCGTTCGGCGTTTCGTAGGAGAGTGGGCCAGAAATATCCGTAATTCAACACTTTGCGGGCTAGAGCTCTGGACCCCGAATGTGCCCCGCCGATGCCCTCATGAAGTTCTTGCAGGGCGTAGCCGGCTTGCCCGGGGGAGAGGCATCTCAGGTACGGCCTGCCGTCTATCTGTGTGAAAGAGCGTTTATATAGGATACCTTCGATTAGTGTGTAACGCTCAGCTCGGGTTCTCACTCTTCGAGCTTCCTTGGGATCCTCGGGGAAGAGTCTGTCCCTTAAGAATTCGACGAGGGGTTTCATCCAGTTATCTTCAAACAAGACAGGCAGCGACTCTATAGAGTTGGAAGTTTCATCCTATATACTTGGCTTCAGAAGAACCTCTATCAAGACGGTCTGCTCGAGACCTTGAAGGGAGGAAGAGGCTAGTTTGGAGAGGGCGTCGGCCTGAGCATTTTCTTCTCGGGGTATTCGTTGGATGAGGGCTTCTTCAAACAGTGCCATGAGTCTCCTGACCTTGGCTAAGTATTTAACCATCTTGTCATCACGTGCTTCATACTCGCCGAGGACCTGATTTACGCCTAGCTGAGAGTCACTAAAGATCCGGAGCCATTGTGCCCCTGCATTGCGAGCCATCCCAAGGCCGGCTATGAGTGCCTCGTATTCTGCTTCGTTGTTCGTGGCCTTGAAGTTTATACGGAGGGAGTATTGGAGGATGAAGTCATCTGGGCCTGCCAGAATGACCCCGGCTCCGCTTCCCTCGTTACACGAGGATCCATCCACATACACCGACCAGATAGGTGGTCCCTTCGTTGCTTAGCTAAACTCGGGGATGGTACTTTCAACTATAAATTCTGCTAAGGCCTGAGCCTTGATCGCGGTCCGGGGCTAATAAGTTATATCATGCTGGCTCAGCTCGATAGACCACTTCATAAGGCGACCCGAGGTCTCTGGCTTGTGGAGGACCTGCTTCAGCGGTTGGTCGGTAAGGACGACCACCGAATGGGACTAAAAATACGGGCGAAGCTTTCTCGCGGCCATCACTAGGGCATAAGCCAACTTTTCTATTCTCGGATAGCGGAGCTCGGCATCCCGAAGTACCTTGCTCACATAGTAGATGGGCTTTTGAGCCCGGTCTTCTTTCCTTACTAAAACAGCACTGAGGGTCTGCTCGGAGGCTGCCAGGTAGAGGTAGAGGGGTTCGCCAGGAATTGGTTTGCTGAGGAGGGGAGGATTGACGAGGTAAGCCTTGAGCTGGTCGAACGACTCCTGTTGCTGTTGACCCCATTCGAAACCTTTAGCCCCCCTGAGGGCCTTGAAGAAGGGGAGGCATTTCTCTCCAGACTTCAAAAGAAAGCGCCCTATGGCGGCTAGGCTGCCTGTTAACCTCTGAACTTCCTTAACATTCTTGGGAGGTGCCATGTCTAGTATGGCCTTGATTTTCTCAGGGTTAGCTTCAATTCCCCGTTGGCTGACCATGAAGCCGAGGAACTTCCTTGACGAGACTCCGAACGCACACTTGTTCGGATTGAGTCTCATGTTGTGCTTTCTCAGAACATCAAACGCCTCCTGGAGGTCGGTTACATGATCGGCACCTCGGATGTTTTTTACAAGCATGTCGTCAACATATATCTCCATATTACGGCCGATTTGAGCTTGGAAAACCTTGTTGATGAGGCGTTGATATGTTGCGCCTGCATTCTACAGACCGAAGGGCATAACCCTGTAGCAATAGAGGCCCTGATCGGTCACAAATGATGTCTTCGGGATATCCGGGGGGAACATCCAGATCTGGTTGTAGCCTGAGAAGGCGTCCAAGAAGCTGAGGAGTTCATGTCCTGAGGTGGCATCAATCAAAGTGTCAATACTCGGAAGAGGGAAGGGATCTTTGGGGCAAGCCTTGTTGAGATCGGTAAAATCAATACAAATCCTCCAAGTCCCGTTTGACTTCTTCACCATTACTACATTCGACAACCACTCGGGATAGTTCACCTCTTGTATGAACCGGGCCTTCAAGAGCTTGTCCACCTCCTCTTTTATAGCTAACTGGCGCTCGGGGGCGAACTTGCGCCTCTTCTGTTGAACCGGTTTGGACCCCGGAACAACGTTGAGGTGGTGGACCAAGAGCTCTTCAGAAATTTCGGGCATGTCTGCAGCTGACCAAGCAAAGAGGTCTCGGTTCCTTCGGATGCACTAGACTATGTCTGAGCATAGGGCGGATGGGAGGGTCTTGCTAACAAAGAACTTTCGAGTCGGATCCTGCTCAGAGAAGAGCACTTCCTCCAATTCATCCACCGGCTCGGACGATGGCCGGGCAGCATCTTGGGGGATTTCCAGAGTTTCTAGGGAGAGGACTAGACCGAGGGTAGAGGTCATGTAGCATTTGCGGGCCGTTTCCTGATTGCCCCTTACTTCCCCTACTCGGCCCGGGTGGGGAATTTCATCTTGAGATGGTACGCCGAAGGAACGGCTTCTAGAGCTGCTAGGCCGGGTCGGCCTAGGATGACATTGTAAGCTGTAGGGACATCCACAACCATAAAATCTATCGACTCCGTTCGGGTAGTAGGAGTCTTGCCAGCGGTTACGTCGAGGGTGATCACCCCTTCGATAGTCACTGGCACTCCCGTGAACCCATGGAGCGTGTAGCAGGCAGGGCTTGAGTCTATCTCAGGAGAGTTTGAGGCCTTTAAAAGCAGCGAGGAAGAGGATGTTAACGGAGCTACCATTGTCCACTAGGATCCTCTCCACTTTGAAGTTCGCCATGTGGAGGTTGATGACGAGTGCGTCATAGTGGGGGGTGCGGACACCTTCAAGATCTGCGTCTGAGAATGTGACGGGCACTCCGAGGCCTTTGGGATGAGAGGTGGCGCGGACCGAATTGACTTCTCTTATAAATGCCTTTCGAGAGGAGTTTGAGGAGCTCCCCATTGGGCCCCCATGAATGAGGTGTAGGACACGCTCCTCTTCGAAGTCAGGCGTTTCATCGCGTTCCGGACTCTTATTAGCCCCCCGAGGCAGGGGAGGAAGGTCGGCTCGGTCCTTTCTCACGAATCTGGTCAGCTGCCCCCTCTGGATGAGGGCTTCTATCTCATTCTTCAAGGCCCGACAATCGTTGGTGTCGTGGCCGTGGTCCCGATGATAACGGCACCACTTCTCTTTATCCCTCTTCTTACTCGGGGTGTTCATTTTTGGTGCAGGAGGTATCACCCCCTCCTTCTCAACTTCCATGAGAATTGTGGAGATATTGGCGTTAAGGGGAGTAAATTTTTCAAATCTGGGAGGAGGTCGGCGCTGGCCGGCATTATCCTTCTGAAGCTTCTTGGCCCCTTCCTCTTCTGTTCCTTTTCTCTTAAACCCGGAGGAAGATCCCTCCAAGTTGGGGCGGTGCTCAGCTTCTTCGGCCCGTATATACTTTTCGCTCCGAAGGAGGAGGTCAGAGAAGTTCTGTGGGGATTTCTTGGCGAGGAAGGAGCGGAGGTTGGAATTGAGGACATTGGATTGAAATGCTGCTGCAACGACCGACTGGTCGAGGGATGCTATGGACCTGGCTTCAGCTGTGAACCTCTTCACATAGTCTCTCAGCTTTTCACCCGTCTTCTGGTGGAGGTACAGTAGCGAGATGCTAGTCTTCTCAGTTCTATGGCTACTTACAAAATGGGTGACGAAGAGGGTCTCGAATTGCTCGAAAGAGAATACTGAGGATGGGGCAAGGTGAGAGTACCATTCTCGAGCTGGGCCCTTGAGAGTTGCGGGGAAGGTTTTACAGAGCAGAGCATCGTAAGCTTGATGAATGAGCATGAGGGTTTTGAAGCTTTCGATGTGAACGACTGGGTCAGTTTTCCCGGAATAAGTCTCGAACTGAGGAGGCTTCAAGCCGATTGGTAGAGGTGCATCCATTATGGTTCGGAAAAAAGGAGTTCTGCTAGGACGAAGAGTCCTTCCTCTAAGCTCTTCTTCTCGGTCTAACTGACCCAAGCGCCTCTCCATCTCATGGAGACGGCGGTATACAGCGTCATCCCTTCGACGGTAATTAGCCGAGTCTCTAGACTCGTCTTCGTACGAGGGAGAGCGGGGGCTACAACGACGGTAGCTCCTAGAGCGGCGAGGACTTTGCATATGCCGGGAGTTGCTAGGAGCTGGAGGTGGAGTTGGGGACCGTCGGCGAGGACTTCAGACCGGAGGAGGAGAGGGGATCTTGGGAGCATTGGTGTTGGGACGGAGATTGAGAGCTTGCAGGACGGTTGCTTGAAACTGCTGGAACTCGGCACGGGTGATGGGTGCCTCATCGTTCCTATGATGGTGCCGACCGGCAGGAGAAAGGGGTCTTCTCCTGTGATGCTCGAGGGACTCTCTCCGCCCCCTTCAGATTGGGGACCTTCTGTTGTCTCGGCGGTGAGGAGATCGCTCATCTGGACGGTGTTGGCGGTAGGCTCCCTCTCGGGCCTGCTTTTCATCCAGACGGCGGCGAAGATCCTCATCCTTCTGCCGATTGAGGACGGTGTTGCGGAGGTCGGAAGCTCGGGGATTATAGGAGGCCATAGAATCTGAAGAGGCATTGTGGATGGAGACGTGGTCCGGATGGAGAGGTTGTTTCTGCGGGTTGGGACCCTTAGAAGGTTGTTGATTCTGCGGAGGAGGTAGGTCATACTGGAGTGGGTCTTCCGTTGGAGGAGGAAGTTGCCCTTGCTGCGGAGCCGGTTGGATGGGAATGTCTTGTTGCTGATCGGGGTTGGGTCCTCGGTTGGACCCTCTTGATCTGGCTTTCCTAGGAGGCATGGCTGGAGAAGATCTGTCCAACAGGAAGAGGGGAGGTTGCTATTCGTTACTTTCCCACAGACGGCGCCAATCTGTTGCCGCTAAATCTAGTGTGGGGACAAACAGATAGTATTTGTGGATTCTTAGGAAACTGAATAGCAAACCTGTTACCTGTTCCGTCGGAGTTTGACGCTGACTCCTGTCGTACACCTGCAAAAAGTGCGAGACACCGGGGTTGTTCCCGGCGACGCACCCTCCGATGCTCAAGTCAGTAATCAGGGAAGATTATGAAAGAGTGTAAAACTGGAAAAAGATTGATTACCTCTTAATGGAGATGGATGGAGGGTATTTATAGGCGTCCTAGGGATCAGATTAGGAATGTAATCCCTGTGATCTGATAAGGAATATACTCCTTGTAAACAGATTAGGAATGTAATCCCTAATTCCCAATAGAAGGATAGGCATAAATCAGGGCCGTTGATTAGGATCTAATCAGAAACCCTAACTCTATTCCCTCTGGATCGGGCTTTCTGCTAGTTGAAACCCTCACCCGATTGAGGTGGATCCGTTCGCGGATTATTGGATCTTTGATGAAGAGATCCAGTACCCATCTCAGACCCATTGGTAGGTGAAATTACTGTTTTACCCCTGGACTTCAAGATTCGTGCCCGATTTGGACGGTTCCGATTAAACCCCATTTTTAGCCATATCACTTTGTAATTTTTTTTTTTTTGCTTTATTTACTTTTTTGAGTTTTTTTATTACGGTTTATTAAAAAAAAAGGAGGGACGGAATGTGAAGTTGCGTCAGAGGAATAAAAAATAATTTTTTTGTCGGACGGAAAGTGAAGTTGCGTTCTATATAATATGCATTTCTCTCAAATCCACTCTCTTTTATAGCAATTTACTGTTGCAAAAAATGCATAAATAACAAACGACTGTAGCCGACTGTAGCGCTTTTTGAGCGGATATGTAGCAAACGACTGTGGATGCTCTAACATAAGTATCCTAATTATAGATTCATAGCTAAAAAGATAACATTTTCCTCCAACTTGCAGCCGTCTGCTTCCTCCATTCCATGTGGTTCAATCCTGAATGAGGCAACTAATATGAGTCCTTCTGTACTATACATACTTAGAGCATCCACAGTCTTTTGCTTGTTTACCAATTTTTACATTTTATGTGTGCTGTAGCGCACACAGTCGTAAGTTATTTTGCCAGTTTTTGACAATTCGTCTACAGTAGTAAGGAGAAAATAGTTGTCGAAATAGCAAAATGCATATTATAGCAGATGAAACATGCTGGATAATTAATCGGACGAAACATAAACATCCGAAGTAAAGAAAAAAAAAAGAAAACCCTAGAAAATGCCTATAATGGCCGGACGAAACATCCAGGCCATTGGGTCCATTTCCTTTAGAAAAATGTTTTGCAAATTACAATCAATGGTTACTGTTTGCAATTATTTAATTTTTTTTGCAAATTTATAAAAAATTTTTGCAAATTTGTAAATGTTTTTGCAATTTTTTTACCAAAAAACTTCCTAGGCAAATTTTTTTTCGCTTTGGACAAAACATCATGTTTCGTTCCGTATATTTAATTAATATTTTCTAAGTTTCTGCTTATATAAATTATTTTTTAATCACAGACGAAACATCTGTTTCTTTTTTAACGGATTTATGCATTTTTTGCCTTTTTCACGACTGCAGCGTTTCGTCAAAATGGATCGATAAAATATGCATTTTGTCAATTTTTTTTATCTCAACCTCCACTGTGGATGCTCTTACATGGTTTTAATTTGTTAGCTAGAGTTTAGCCGTCACAGTGAAAATCTAGTTGGATTTGGATATCCTCCAACCTTCAGCGACCTTTTTACCAAAGGAGCCCACAAGTCACATGAACCAAAATAATGCCTTAAGATTTATGTTCTGTTTGGTTGGAGGGGAATGGAGGGGAGGGGAATGGAGGGGTTCTTTAAAAACTTTTGTGTTTGGTTTATTTTTTAGGAGGGGAGGGAAGGGAAATGAAGGAGTGCAAAACCCCTCCTGAGCCAATTTTGACTCCCCCAATATTGAGGGGATTTGGAGGGAAGAGAAAGTAGGTCTAATTTTTTAATGTGACTGGACTAAATTGCTCTTTTAAATCTAAATCCTAATAATAAAAAACCTACTATCTTCTGACTCAACAATATGAAATATAGTCACAACCACGCAGCTATATTGAAACCACATAAATAATGAATAACTTGAAAGATTCATAAAATAATCCACAATAATCCATAAATAAATCCACAAATAACCAACATCTGGGAGAGAATAAACTTCGGGTCGATGTCTGGGAACACAATGTATAAAACGATAATAATACTATAAATAAATAACATGAACGAGGTAATAAGATTGGTTAAAATCGTGACTCCATTCCTTAGAAGATTTGTTCACCAAGTCCTTAGTCAATTCTTCTCATGTACTTGCAAGCTTATCATCTACAATTGGGGGGGGATGTTCGTTAGAGCAATTAATAACAAGAAAAGAACAATAAAACATGATATATTAAGGAACAATGAACTAGAACAATATCATAGGTCAATAAACGATGGTTGATAATAAGATCAATAGTCTATATCAATGGTGCAATGATCAATGATGACAATCAATAATCAAAGTCGATGACAATAACCATGATCAAAATGCAAGTGTCAATCCTAAGTCTATCAATCTTTTATTATCTTATCTAATGCATGTAATCCTGCAACCCATACCACAGATTCGGGTGCATACAATCAAGTGATCGTTTATACTATAGTGGTGAACTCTACAGGTCATGTACTCGACAACAATAATCAAAAATCATAACCCATAATCCATAATCCATAATTCATAACAATAAACAATAGAGAAACATGGGCCCCTTCTTCGAGTATAGTCTCTGATATTGTCCACTACTAAGTCGACCCTTATTACCTTGGCTTGTTCTCATTTCTTTATACTTAATTGTGAACATGCAATGGGTACAATTGATAAGAACGGAGGTATATAGGCGATGTCAAGAATGTGTCAAGGCTATGCAATGCATGATATATTTAATTCCATTTATTAAATGTAAAATTAAACATACACTTAATAACACGAAAACACAAATTCTGGACAGCAAACGCTGCTGTACAAAACCTGACTTTCCCACTACTATGGAAAAGTTCAGGGTTCCAAAAACTAGACACCCTACCGGTTCCAACGCATATTCACATGGCATATTTCGATTACAGTAGCTAGGTTTATTAGTCTGTTCTTTACAAGTCTATATTTTGGCAGCAACCTGGGGTCATGTTATTGTAGACGTAACGAGACTGGAATTCATTGATTAATCTTTTAAATTTAATAAAATGACTCCTAAACATGTCTAGCAACATCCTGGGGAATTTCAAGTCTTCATTCTACTGATAACACATTATTTTAATTAGTAAATCATGCTGATATGCTTCTAAACAAAAATATGGAATTTAAACCTAACAGTACTAAAAATAAGATATCTTGCACTCTACTCGTCGGAATTCAAATCCGTTAGAAGTTCCAGAAAGATTCAGATGGCTACAAATTTTGTTTATAAAGGTCTAATTTATTTTATCAGCAACTCGGTCATAAACTCACAACAAGATGGAATAAACAGCAGGGCCGCGACATAATAATTTCATTTGCAACAACCAAGATCCAAAAACATGTACTCTTCTAATAGAATTTAATCAAGCATTTATATTCAGTATTTTCGATATATCCCTATTGTTAATAAGATGGAAGATTATCATTCCTACAATTTAAAATTTACTATTAATAATCAAACCGTTACAATTCATACAATTTAAAATAGACTAGCATATATCTCTATATATGTTTGTGCGGTGCATGCAATAGAATAAGTGTTATGGATATGAAAAAATAAATAAGATGGTATATGAAGATGAAATAACATAGTTTAGGGTTCGAGTCAACGATGTGGCACGAAAAGAAAGCTATTACTTGGTTTCATCAATGAATTTGTTATAACTTCTTTGGAAAGGTGACAATCAATTGAGATATGATAAATAAGGTAAGAAGCAACTTACTTAGATCAAAAATATTTCTTGAATAAGAACAATAAGTCGTTTCAAGAAAACTTGCCTTATATGACGATTACGACGGAACGACGAAGAAAAGAGCAGCGACGGCTCACAGGCAGCGACGATGGCAAGCGGCAATGGCAACAGTAATTGCGACAGCAACAATAATAGTGGACGGTTGCGATGATGGCGAAATTGCTGTTCGGGTTCAAGGAAGGGTGCAAGGCAGCAGATGGAATTTAGGGCGGTTGTTCGGGAGTTTGGGTGCTTGGATTATTCTGTGGTGACGAGGGAAGGAGGGTGGCGTTCGGTGGTGCAGTGGAGGCTTCGGTTGGTGGTTGGAGGTCGAGGGGATTGCTAACGATGGATCTTCGGGATGGGTTTCGGCGAGGGTCCAGCATCAAGGGGGTGCGACTGATGGTGATGGTCGGTGCTGGTGCTCGTGGTGGTGTTCAGAGTAGCAGCGAAGGGCCGCTGACGGAGTGGGGAAGAAGGCAGGAGGTCGGGTGCTTGGGTTTTGAGAGAAAGGAAAGGAAGAAGGTGATTAGGCATCTAAACAGAGAAGGGGGTTTAGTTTAAGGTTTAATTAATTAAGGTTAGGGGGTTTAAATAGTGATTAGATTAGTGGGCTTGGGTTTCAGATATGGGATTGGGTTTGGGGGTTAAGAAAAATCAAATAACAATATAATAAAATAGATTAATTAAATACTCAAACACAATAAAATAAAATAGAATATACTAGAATTTTAGGGTTCTAGCAAAAAAAAATCGAATGATCAGAGGGAGCAGGATGGTTCAAAAGAATAACAGGATTTTATTAGATAACAAGAATACAAGAGTTGAAAAAGAGGAACATAAATACAAGTAAAACTCGTACATCTGGAAACAGGGGTTACAACTTCACTTTTTCTCTCCCAACCCTCTCTCCTCCCACTCTCAAAACCCAAAAACCATCTTGCAAAACCCCCAAATTTCTTGATTTTGGGATATGTAAGAGGATAGCGACGGAATCAAGTGCACACTCTAACACATCCCCCATGTCATCGAGCCAATTACATCCTAAACGCCCATCTATTGTACGATATGTCTTCATTCGTTTGCTTTAGATTTGGAATAATTTTGAGAATTTGTTTGTTAGATTGTAATGTTGATAAATGGTGTTGTTGGATTGGAATTTTCAGATGGTGTTGTCGGAATTGGATGGTCGAATTGAGTTTGTGGGATGAATGAGTTTTTCATTGAATTCTTGGTAATTGATATGGGTAAATAATCTAGCGTGATCAGAGCTCGCTGATGTCCTCAAAATCCGCTCATCACTGATCATCAGGCCAGGGGATCCAGCGAGCCTTCTACCGGTTCAGGCCCACAGAGAAATGAGTCAACCTGGCCCATTAGGGTTAAGGCTCCCACTCTCTCTATGCCTATAAATACCAGACCTCCTCCCCCTTTCAGTAGGGAATGCCTTTTTCTCCACCTGAACCCTAGATTTCCTTTCCAACAGTGACTAACTAGATCTTCGAAGGGCCTATAGCCGGAATCTCTCCCAGTATTTCTAGACCTCTTGCAGGTGTTCCGGTCGGCCAGCTTCTAGCAGCACCTCCTCTTCAACTCCCCAGGAGATCCCCGTCTCAGATTCCGATCTGCGACTGACATCTGTCTCTTCCTCTACAAATTACAAGAACTCACACTGTTGCTCCCACCACTAAAACAAGCAGCATCAGGTTGGCACCATATGTGGGAAATTAGATAAATCCAACACCAGCTTTCGGTTTCCTTCTGCTGCTCCTTCCTTCCATGGCACCCAAACCCAGGAGGACGACCATGGCAGGACGGAATGCTGACCCTTATCACCCGACTCACAATCATGTGGACACCCAGGGTTCCCAAAGGCACTGACCCGAGGATCCATCAGATCCCAGTCTGAGCGCCTCATGCTCGGCTGCAAGGCAACCTGAGCTCCAGGAATTCGATGATCTTCGGAACGTCATCAATCATGGAAGACCTGAGGACGTCCTCTGGAAACAGCTCGAACGACTACCCAATTCGAAGAGGTCCCTGTCACGAGGACCGAGTTTCAGGAGTTCAGGAACTAAGTTCTCCAGGCCGTCTAAGGAGGCCCCAGGGCGGAAGGTCAAAACAACGACCCACTCTAGGAGGGCCAAAAACCAGGGTAGTGAGTCGCACAGCTCGACCCAACTGGCAAGAAAGGATGATGCTATCCTTAAGCGCCTCTGAGAGATAAAGAATCACCTCACCCAGATTGGCGAGGGTGGGGGCTAATTCAATCGGGGGAAGTAGCCTACCGGACCCCCATTCTCTGCTCAAGTCCTCGACCCCGATTCTGTAGCGCCCCGAATTCCTATACTGGCGATTCGTGACATAAACCAGAATCTTACCTTCAAACAGTCACAATACAGTAAAAATTTAAACAAATTTTATTCCATGATGTTTACAAGTTCAAGTGTTACAGTATACAATGTTCCAGAAATTACAAATCAGAGTTTACAAAAACAACAAAAACATGTGAATAATGAACACTTGATACTATCACTCGGACGCACCACCTGGCTTGAACATTCCTGGACTCCACGGATCGACAATCTAGCACCCAAAAGAGTGGGTATGTCAGTACTTCTACCGACGCAATGTTGATAAAAGCAGCGATCTCCAAACTTGACAAATCAAGATTTAATGCACGAGAATAGTGACTAAAAGATAGAAAAGTGTAATTGAGTTAAAGGTGTCTGTGTATGACATGCCCTAGTAATCTAATGCACAGGTCAAGATGCACTTATTCTAATGCAAGCGAGACTTTGGAAATGTATGCATCCCATACTGCATACGTTCCAAATCAAGTCGTTGTCTCCAAGTTTAGGTTTTGAACCCCCGCCATGCATCCTACTCTTGTACTCGTCCTGTTCCTGATAGATAGATCGTGGTTGATGAGGTTGCAGATTAATCGGTTCAATCCGTTACTGCAATCACTTAGTGGTGTCCTTGTTTTCCACTAGTGTCCGACGCCCGGACCTCACTCAAAAGTTTTGGCGAACTAAAGATACACCACAGCAAATCTATGGCGTCGAAGATTTACAGGACAGCAGCCCTATGATCGTTCGTGTCCACCAACATAGAACTTGACGGTAGTGTAGGGCCTACCTCCCTAACTCTGACAGGAATCTCCTCCTATTCTTACCACGGTTCTTCAGAAATCAACAGCGCGAGATACGCACCGCAACAAATCAACCCTAAGTCCAAAGCTAATGAAATTTTAGATTTAGCAACTAGACATATACCATTCAATCATGTCCAAAAATTGCATCTAGTTTAATAATGCACAGAGAGTTACGACCCTTCAAACTAAGTATAAAATTCCTTCTATTTTTCAGACAGGGTCTCTACCTCTTTATACAATTTAATTTTGAAAATCCATCAAATATTATCTAACAATTCTAAAATTTTAGAATCATGATGTAGACTCATAATACAGACCACAGTAAAAATTTCATTACAATATAATGTACCAAAAAGTAGTGATGAATTTGTGAACTTCAATCTCAAAACTGGGCAGGCTCAGTTCTGATTTCGGACCAGTAGCACTCTTATAATTTTTTTTGAAGTATCAGACGATCTCAGAAAAATACAAAATTTGAAAATATAGTCGTAGACACATACAAGATTACCCAGAACAATTTCAGCTTAAAATACCCTACCATTTCGGAGTTATGATTTTTGGAAAAACACCAAGTTTTTACACAAACAACAGTTTTTAGCTTGCTCTCTGTCCAAAATTGAAGTGATTGTTTGAGCTACTAAATCAACAAATCGAGTGTGCTTTAGATTCATAGAATAATATGCTCTAAAAATTTTAGTTCAAAACTCTAATCCATTTGTGAGTTAGAAAATCCTAGGCTTATACATCACATACAAGTTCTTTTCATGGCTTCTAGGTATACTAGTTGTGCTTAAAAACCAAACTCAAGAGATGAAACTCAACAAATACACATGCATGTCAAAGTTACTATCTTTCTACTTTTACTCAAAAGAATCACATAAGAAAAAATAAATAAAAGACAAGTTTTGAGAACTCCCACCCTTCCAAAGAGAAGTTGCTCTTGTCTTCCAAGTTGCCTCCTCCTCCATGCCTGCTCCTCTAGATTTCTTGTGTTCCTACAACAAAAGAAGATCTTTTTTTTTGGCTATCCTACTATTCCTCTTCTCCTTTTTTTTTCTCTTATACTGTACTATTTTTTTGTTTTGAAACTACGAGATGAAGGAAAATGAGAATGAGAAGATGAAGTTTGTGTTTTATACAAATGGAGGGAGAGAGAGGAGGGGTTGGCCGGACTTTCTGTGCTAGGTGGAGGGTTGGGATGAGGTTGTTGAAGTGAGTGGAGAATAGATGGTGGAGATTTAGTCAACTAAGTCTTGAGGAAACTTCCTAGCACCTTCCTAACCTCTCATTTCCACTACAAACTTGTCTCACTTTGAGCCATTGGATCTCATCAAGATCTACTACAAGATTTCATCAATTTTCATTGTCACGCCCTGCTTTCCAAAAGGAATATGGAATACGAGTGCGTGGCAAAGCCCAGCGAATGATTTTCATCATTCATAAGTTGTAGGATCGACTCAGCATCATAACAAGAAATATAACAAGAATATACTCAACCACGCATGCATGAATAATTCATTAATCAACAGAAAACAAAATATAAAAATCCCAAATAATTTTTAGATCTGGATCAAAAGATAAAACTTCAGGACTACAAGTCCGACACAAGTTTTAAGTAGCAACAAATGAAATAAAGTCAAATACAAGATAATTATAGCAAGTTTTTTCCCAAGCGAAGCCTAGAACGTTTGCTCACCAATTCTAGTAGGCAACTCGTCTCCAAAGTCTGTATATATAAATATAAAAGGAAAAATATAGAAAACAAAGACAAACGCCTCTAGCGCAAGTTAGGGCCGCAAGTAGTACAAGCAAGAGTATGAAAATAAGTGCAAGAAAAGTATGAAACAAGATATGAAATTAAGAGTATACAATATAATTTGACAAGGATGCAACAAGTAGTGAAGTTAAAGAGACTAGCTAGCAAGTAAGACAACTCAAGTAACAGGATTGGGTAACAAATACTAGTAGTGGAACAAGTAACCAGTGAGCATGTAACATGTATCAAGTAACAAATAACAAGTCTCAAGCAACAAGTTTTAAGTAAGACAGGTGTCAAGTGTGGACAAGTGACAAGTTATTCTTAAGTTTATTGTTTAATTCTATCTAGGTAGCACTTCATGCGCCCCAACTATTTATCACATGGTTGCTACTTACAAACAAGTTACGTTTAGGCCTAGTGGTGAATTTTATAGGGCAGTGTACTCAGGCATCAAGTATCAAGCAAGCAAAGTTCATGAATACAAAAATAATGTAACAAGTTTACGAACCAAGTTCGTGAATGCACTAACAAGTTCAAGAACCAACCGTGGGTTCATGAATGCACTAAAGATACAACAAGTTCATGAGCCAAGTAATGGGTTCATGAGTACGCTCAAGATACAACAAGTTCATGAACTAAGTACTGAGAAACATGGCTCCCTTCCGAGTACACTTACCTATATTGTCCACTACTATGGTCTTTTCCTTAAACCTTGACTTGTTATTTATTATTATCATCAACCAAGCATGAGTGTGAGAAATAGGGCAAGTATACATGATAAAAAACAGGAAACAAGTCTAGGCTAGGTAAGATACATGTTTGAGGGTCAAAACAAATCAAAATATCAAGAACGACGAGAATTCCAAATCTGGACAGCATGATGTTGCTGCACCAAAATTGAGATTTCCGCCACTACAAGAATGCAAATCTAGATTTGTTAGAAGTTCTAGAAACTAGACTCTCTACCGAATCCAGTGCATATAAACAAGACATATAAAAGTGGTGACAACTGGAGTCAAAACAGCAAACTACACATAATTCGTGTTCAGCCAGAATTTGTAAAACTGAGTTTTTACATATGAAACAGGTCTAAAACTTCATTAATTAATTCCAAGAAAATTCAGGGATGTTCTCTAGTGTGTCTAGTATCAGCATGCAAAATTTCAAGTCATTATCTTATAGTTAGCATGGTTAAATTAATTGTAAAACAAAGTAATGCAGCAGTTTTTATGAATCTACGATTTCAGACACAGCAGCAGTAAAACTGCGATAACTTACAAACTATAACTCGGAATTCAATTCCGTCAAAAGTTTAGTAAACTAGACATCTGGGGCTACATTTCATGTTCAGGACTCAATTCTATATTTTGATGTTATCGGGGTCAAAACAGTATGCAAAGACAGGAATTGCAGCATATGTGAATTTTTTTTATATAAAAGTGGCATGATTAAATAATATTATGAGTCTAATTTAATGTGTGATACAAATGGGAAGTAATGGGTATCAAATCAGCAAGTCACATTTATTCCTCAACTTAAGAAGGTAAGATCAACACATACATCATACAACACACATCTACAAGTCTAGAAGGTTTTTAGTTTCATGTGTTCGAATAATTAGGAGATAAAATAGGTCCAACTAGTTTGAAACAAATACATATCGACGAAGTGTTGTGACTCTTAAGATCATGGAATTGGTAAGGAATAAAATAAGATCAATAAACGATGAGCCAAATGGGATTCACATTTACGATATACTTGCAGTATTTTCAATTAAACGCTTGTACTAGAACAATAAATTGTACAAGAAGATACTTACCGTGATTGGATAAGGGCGTTGATCGACGATTGAGATCGGATGGATCGGATCGTCATGGATCTTGATGGCGATCAAGATCAAGACAATCAGACGGCTCAGATCGGATCAGATGATGATGGAGATCTGAAAATCAAGATCTTGATGATGATCAAGATCACCAAGGCGATTGGACGGTTCTGAATCAAAGTGATCAAGATCAGATGATGGTGGAGATGATGATCATGATGATCAGGATGATCACGGTGATCGACGGCCAGGATCAAAGTGATCAAACTTTTGATCAAAATAGCAAACGGGCAGGCTGGGCTCTAGCAGCAGTAGGGACAGTAGCGCGGCGCGGCATCGAGAAAGGCGACGACCGTGGCGTGGCATCGGAACATGCGACGATTGTGGCGCGACGGCAGCCAGGGACTAACGGCGATTGCAGCAACTGCTTGCTGTTGGAGACAGCACAGGGAGGAGCACTGGGAGTGTTGGCGTTGCTGCTGGTCGCTGAGGTCGGCGTCGGGGGGTAGCAGCGCAACAGGGGAGCACAGGGTCTGGGCGGCGGTGCAGCCATCGGGGGACAGGGAGGCATGAAAGAAGAGTCGTGCTAGGGGTTGCTGGCGCTTCGGGAGGGAGACAGGTGCAGGGACACGGGGGTGCATCACTGCGGTCTGGTTTCGTGATGCAGGAGGAGCAGCATGGCGACGTCGGCTGAAAGGCGCGATGCAAGAGGGAGCGGCACAAGGAGGGGGGTTGATTGGGAGTATATGCAGCTAGGTTTTGGGGTATAGGGTTAGGGTGAAACAATAGGATACAATATATAGGGTGAGGGTGATAACGGGTTTAGGGTTGGATAATTGGGTTTTTAAACCAATAGGAAAAAGAATAGGGTTATTGGGTTGTGGTTTATTGGATAGCGGATTTCAGTGGGATCCAACAGGAGATTGAGTCAAAATTCACTATAATTAGGAAAAATGAATTAGATGAGATGAAATAGTCAAATCCCCATGAAGAACAACAAATTAGAGCGGATAGGAAAGATGCAATTGAAATAAATATTCGCACAAAATTGAGTCGAAACAAAAGAAATAATTTTTATTAGAACTGAAAACAAAATATAGAATCTTGGATTGATAAAAGAGTACAGTGAAATGAAAAACAACAGAAAATACAAATACAAGAAAAAGGGGTTACACTCATATGAGAAGTAGGATTACTAACCCTAGGTCTTGGAACCCTAGGTCAACAAACTCTAACCCTAACCAATAGGCAAAAGCATGCACGGTTATTTTTAATCCAAAAAATCATGCACCAATTCAATTCAAGTATCAACTTAGTTCAAAATAATATATATATAATAATAAATAATTTATCTTATTCTAGGGTATTACAAATTGTGAGGAATTTCAGGCCACCTCGGTTCGAAACATACGATGGAAAGAGTGATCCAGCTGATCATATGGAGGGATACCCTCATGATGATTCACATCGCCTCGGATCCTTTCCTCTGTCGAGCGTTCCCAACCACTTTGTGTGGCCCGGCACGGGAATGGTTCTCAAAGCACGCCCCCAACTCGATTTTCTTATTCAAGCAACTCGAGGCAAATTTCTCACTCACTTTGTGACCAGTCGTAAGATCGAGAAGACAAGCGCGTCCCTTTTGGACCTCAAACAGAAGGAAGGAGAGTCCTTTCGAGACTTCGGGCGGAGATTCACCGCTGAGGCTAGGGCGGTATCTTCTCTCGATGCTGACATCGCATCTATGGCCTTCTAGCATAATGTTTGCCACGTCCAGCTGAACGCCTCCTCGGCGAAGAAACTTCCAATTGATTTTCCCGACCTTCTCAACAGGATCGAGAAGTATATCCGAGCTGAAGAGACGCTACACCCTCAGGGTCTGGCGGAAGCCCCCGTTAAGGGGAAGAGGAAGGTAGATGGTTCCAACCTACGAAGAAGGCTATGAGAGATCCACTTGGTCAGAAACGACCGCCTGCGATCCCCTACTTTGAAAATTCACTCTGCGGACTCATAGTGTGTAGGCCATCCTTATGGAGATTGAGGATAAAGGGATCGTCCGCCATCCTCCTCGACTCAACAACAACAGGAAAAAGGACCAAAGATTTTACCGTCGGTTCCACCGGGACCATGGGCACAAGACCGATAGTTGTTGCGCCCTGAAAGACGAAATTGAAGCCCTAATCCAGAGAGGGTACCAGAGGGAGTTCACCAGATTCAACCCGATGAATTCTCTTTACTGGACATCCAACAGCCGTCTAGAGGCAGGACCCGAGCCCGAATGGGCCTCCACGCTGGCCATTTTTCACTATGTTCACGGTGTCCCCATGGGGAAAGTCGAATACTTCCTGCAGGGCCTTCACGCGGGAGGTTAACTCCGTCCATGATCATACGCCTTCCAGGGACCAAATACAAGCGATCTCATTCTCCAACGATGACCTAGAGGATGTTCAAAAGCCTCATTGTAATGCCCTGGTAATCAGCCTCGGCATGGTAAATCACGAGGTCCGCCGCATCCTTGTTAACAACGGAAGCTCGATCAACATTCTATTCTAGGCCGCATTCAAAGCGCTCAAACTCTCACGAGAAAGGCTGAAGCCGGCTGGGTACATGCTATACAGATTCTAAGGCACTCCTATACAGATCGAGGGAATCATCACGCTCGATGTCATAGCCAGAACAGCCCCAAACATCCGAACATAAGCCATGGATTTCATGTTGGTCAATGTCAAAGCCACCTATAATGTGATCCTCGGTAGGCCCGACCTCTGTTCCCTTCAAGCAATGCCCTCCGCCTACCACTTGAAGATGAAATTTCCTGACAACCATAAAGTAAGCATGGTCTGAGGCAATCAAGATTCAGCCCGATCCTGCTACATGGCCGTAATGAGAGGCAGATTTTTCCCCCTCAACGTGGTCGAACTTCTGTCCGACAGGAATTCATTAGGCTCGGAGCCTGTCGACATGTTGGAAGAAATCCCCTTCTCCGAGGACGACATATCTAAATGGTTCCGAGTGAGCCAGTATCTCGCCCCAGACCTAAAACTGGTCGTTGTTAACTGCATCAGAAGGAATGCTGACCTCTTTGCCTGGACACCCTCTGATATGCCAGGAATCCCAGAGGACCTCATCATGCATAGGCTGAGCGTCCACACGGATTCAAAGCCTGTCTAGTAGAAGCGCCGCAAGTTAGCTCCTAAAAGGCAACATGCGACCAAAGAAGAAGTACACAAGCTCCTCTCGGCTTGTTTTATCCAGGAAGTAGTTATCCCGAATGGCTATCCAACGTAGTGACGGTAAAGAAACCAAGCGGGAAGTGGAGAATTAGCATAGATTTCACAGACCTTAACAAGGCCTGCCCCAAAGATCCCTTCCCGCACAGGAGCATCAACACCCTAATAGATGTGACCTCCGGTCACGAGCTGCTAAGTTTCATGGACGCCTTTTCATGCTATAATCAAATCAGAATGTTTCCCCACGACATCCCCAAAATCGCCTTTGTGACTGACCAAGGCATGTACTGTTACTGGGTCATGCCCTTTGGGCTGAAGAACGCCGGTGTTACATACCAAAGGCTCGTCAATCAGGTTTGTAAGGAGCAAATATGTCGAAACATGGAAGTCTATGTCGACAATATGCTCGTCAAAAGTTGTAGAAGGTAAGACCATGTCACCAATCTCAAGGAAGCCTTCGGGATCTTATGGTTGCACAACATGATACTCAACCCTTCCAAATGCGTCTTTGACATCACCTCAGGAAAATTTCTCAGATTCGTGGTCAACCAGCAAGGCATTGAGGCGAACCCCGAGAAGATTCAGGCCATACTAGACATGGCCCCTCCAAGAAATGTCAAAGAATTCCAGAGGCTCACGGGTCGGTTGGCAGCCATCGGCCGTTTCTTCTCCTAGTCCGGGAAAAACTCGCTCCCATTCTTCAAAGCCCTCAGGATAGCGAAAAGATTTGAATGGGTGAACCGCAACAGCAGGTCTTCTACCAGCTGAAGTCCTACCAGGCCAACCCTTCGCTCCTCAGCACTCCTTAGCAAACCAGAACCGGGCGAGCCCCTCTATCTCTACCTGATTGCATCTGAACATGCGCTAAGTGCTGTACTCGTCAAGGAGGAAGGCAGGATCGAAAAACCTATCTATTATGTCAGCAAAGTTCTGCACGATGCAGAACTCTGATATGCCTTAATGGAAAAGGTTGCCTATGCATTGGTAATGGTCGCTCAAAAACTCCGACCGTACTTCCAAGCTCAATCTGTTCAAGTCCTAACAGATTAGCCACTCATGCTCGTCCTCAACAAACCAAAAAATTCTGGGCAACTAATCAAGTGGTCGATAAGTTGAGCCAACACGACATCAACTACCAACCCCGGACAGCCATCAAGGGGCAAGCCCTCGCAAAATTCATCACAGAGTGTACCATTTCCGAAGCACCCGAGATCCCTGAGGAGGAACCCACTTGGGAAATTTATTTAGAAGTTGTCCTGCTAGGGCGGAAGTGGAGCTGGCATCATACTTTGTGGTCCCAACGATTTTTTCCTACAGTATTCTTTACACTTTAATTTCTAGGCCTCCAATAACGAGGTGGAATATGAAGCAATGATTGCTGACCTCGCGCTAGCCTGCAATGCGGGGGTAAGATGAGTAAGAGCCTTCAACGACTCTCAGCTCGTGGTTAACCAAATTTTTGGGGATTACGAAGCCTGTGATGCTATGATGGTCTGATACTTGGCGCGCGTCAAACTTCTCCTAGAATCCTTTGAGCACGCTGCTGTCAAGCGGTACCCAGAGAACAAAATAGCTAGGCGGATGCCTTGTCCAAGCTCGCATCATCGTCCTTTAAGGGCCTCGACTACACCATCTCATCAAGGTCCTCCACGAGCCTAGCATCAAGAAGCCCGAGGTCCTCTGCCTCAATACGGGCACGCATTCGCATAATTGGATGGATCACATTCGCAAATTTTTAGCAGAAGGCGAACTACCACAAAACCCTATCGTGGCTAAAATGATAATGGTATGGTCGCAAAAGTTCACCTTGATTGAGAATATCCTCTTTAAGCGTTCATACACCAAGGTAGATGGGAGACCATACCTCCGATGCCTGGGTCCCGATGAGGCGAGATATGCGTTGGAAGATTTACATGAGGGAATTGGGGGTGCCATATAGGCAGCAGGTCGCTCGCGAGGAAAGTGGTTAACCGCGGGTACTATTGACCGATAATACTGCAAGACGCCCGTGATCTACTGAAATAATGTGGCCCTTGCCAGAGATTCTCTCCGATCAGGCGCACGCCACAAGCCGAACTCAGAACCCTCTCCAGTCCGGCCCCCTTTGCCATGTGGGGATGGATCTTGTCAGTTCATTTCCCAAAGCTATGGCCCAAAGGGGTTTCCTCATTATTTCTGTTGACTATTTCTCCGAGTGGGTCGAGGCAGAACCCTTGGTCACAATAACCAAGCATCAAGCCCAACAATTCTTTTGGAAGCACATCATCTTTCGATCACACACTCGTCGCTGATAATAAGACTCAATTTACCGGCAGAATTTTTGAAAAATTTTGCAAAAACCTCGGGGTCCAGCAGCGATTCTCAACAATATCACATCCCCAATCGAACGGCCAGGCCAAAAACACCAACCGCTAAATTATTGAAGGTCTCAAAAATTGTTGGACAAATCTCCCAAAGGACTATGGGTCGACAAATTGCCGAGCATCCTTTGTTCATATCGAACGACCAAGAGAATCCTCATGGGTGAGTCTCCATTCAATTTGACAGGGCAGAGGCTGTCATCCCGCTCGAAATAGGGCTCCTTTCACCCAGGATCATTGGCTTCAATGAAGAATCGACCGACCTCATGGCCAACTTGGACCTGGTCGACGAGATTTGAGAAAGATCCACCATCAGAAGAGCTATCTATCAGTAGTGAATTGAAAGGTTCTACAACAAGAAGGTCCTCCTGACCAATATCAAGAAGGGTGACCTCGTACTCAGGAAGCTCGCTATTGCCCACCCCATCGTGAAAGGCAAACTGGGAGGGCCCGTATAAGGTCTCCCAAGTGGTACTCCCAGGCACGTACTGACTCGAAGACCTGGGGGGCAGGATAGTCAAGAGACCTTGGAACGTTGATCACCTTATTAAGTTCCATGTGGGAACATATGGGCATCCGAGGTTGTAATCGACGCTGCACACTATTCCTTTTGTGTAATCAAGCTAGCAAATGAAATGAAGTTTCCTTATTTTCTGAGTCAGATTGTCTCGCTTTTACTTCGATCCGAAATGAATGATTTCTCAATCTCTCACATCCTCGCCGCTCAGCTTGGACTTTGAGCCATAACGAGAGATTTCTTAATATCTTACATGGACTTCGAGCCATAACGAGAGATTTCTCAATATCACACTTCCTTGCTTCTCAACTTGGACTTTGAGCCATAAAGACAGATTTCTCAATCTCTCACATGGACTTCGACCCCACACGAGAGATTTCTTAATCTCTCACATCCTCGTCTCTTGGCTTGAACTCTGTGCCATAACGAGAGATTTCTCAATCTCTCACGTCCTCGCCGCTCGGCTTGGATATCGAGCAATAACGAGAGATTTCTCAATCTCTCACATGGACTTCGAGCCATAACGAGAGATTTCTCAATCTCTCACGTCCACGCCGCTCGGCTTGGACTTCAAGTCATAATGAGAGATTTCTCATTCTCTCACACGGACTTCGACCTCAAACGAGAGATTTCTCAATCTCTCACATCCTCACCGTTCGGCTTGGATATCAAGCCACAACAAGAGATTTCTCAATCTCTCACCTAGACTTCAAGCCATAACAAGAGATTTCTCAATCTCTCTCGTCCTCGCTGCTCGGCTTGGACTTCGAGCCATAATGACAGATTTCTTAATCTCTCACATGGACTTTGACCCCAATGAGAGATGTCTTAATCTCTCACATTGTCGCCGCTCAGCTTGGACTTCGAGCCATAACGAGAGATTTTTCAATCTCTCACATCCTCACCGCTCGACTTGGACTTCGACCCCAAACAAGGGATTTCTCAACCTCTCATGTCCTCATCGCTCGGCTTGGACTTCGATCCCAAACGAGGGTTTTCTCAACCTTTCACATCCTCGCCACTCGGCTTGGACTTCAAGCTAGCTACTGGCTTTCTCACAAGCCTATCATGCTCGACACTCGGCCTGCACTTCGAGCCAGCTACTGGCTTTCTCACAAGCCTACCACACTCAACGCTCAGCCTGAACTTTGATCTAGCTACTTGCTTTCTCAAAAGCCTATCATGCTTTACGCTCGGCTTGAACTTCGAACTAGCTACTGACTTTCTAGCAAAGTCTTTCATGCCCTCGCAACTTGGCTTAATCTTCGGCCCATAACGAGAGACTTCACAAAAAGCAGATGCAACATTTTTTTTACAACACATAAAAGTTTTGTGGATACAATCATTAATGCCATATTATAACTATCACAATCTCGACCATATGATTATAATTGTTAACCTTGGCCTAACCCTCCTCCTGGGGGGTCTTAGGACTGACACAAACTTGATCAATTCCGATCGAATGCGTTTACTCGCCGACAAGCCCACCGGGATCCCTTGGGGTCGCTAAGGTGGACACCCCCGCAACAGAACTCTGGGCATCCCCTGGCCTGGCCGGATCCAGCCTCAGGGAGAAGGGCCTCCAACGAAGGGTCAACCGACTCCGAAAAAAGGGGATCGGGATCCACTCATTCCAAGCATGACCTTGAACCTTTGTACCTCCAATTCTTGCTCTACTATAATCTCGCGGAGGAATGATTCAGAGGTCGATCACCAAGCGAAAGTACCAGACATTGACCATCTAGTATGTGCACTCCTTAAGTCATAGTTGGCAATCGTCTTCTTCAGACAAGCCGAATCCAAGCTAAGTCCCTTTGACTTATTTATAAAATAAGAAACAACAACATCCCGATCTCGAGCCTAGTTGTGATACCGCACCAAGATGGACTCTATGGATTTTAGCTAGCCCCTAAGGAGCTCCACCTCGACATCACCTGGGTCTGCCATGAAGGGCTCGTTCATCTGACGCAAACAGGGAAAAGATATTTCATTCTGAGCCTCGGGGACTTGGACCAATCACAAGTATATACTTTGCCAAAAATTCCAAAGTAAAAGAGTTCAGCCCAAAAAACCATTTCATTCATAGAAATTCTTAAAAAATAGCAGGTGACCAGTCTGCGTTCGACAAATACAAAAAAAAATGATAAGGGTGAAACTACTCCCTGGTAGAGAGGGGCACCTCTTCGTTAGCCGCCACGTCGGCATCAAGGTCGTCTGCCCCCTCTGGTTCTCCTCGACTAGCGACACTTCACCCCCATCCTCCTCGCTGTCTCCCCCGAGTGCCATCGGAAAGTTTCATGGCGTAATCAAACCCCTCGAGCCAACCCTCGGGGTAATAATAAAAGACGTGCTCAAGGGCTCGATCGTAGGTCTTGTTCTGGGCCTCGATGACCTTGTCCATGGCAGCGTTCTTCATCTTCTTGATCTCCCGGGCAGCTGCCTTATTTATTTCCCCATCCTCCCGAACCCGGTCGTCGGCGAGGGAAGCCAAATCAGCCTTAAGAGCCTACTCAGGTGTCTCGGACGCATCGAGCTTCAGCTTCAGGTCTTTCATCTCACGCTCATATCGTTGAGCATTACCTCGCGCTGGAGTTCATGAGTGTACAGCCTCCGGCCAAGGATACCTGTGAGCAATGGGCTAAAACTTAGAAAAAATCCATTAGAAAATGTATCGACAAATAGAATGAGGGGTCAGAAGAAACCTTACCATCACGTTGGCTTGTGCCCACCGCATATAACATGACTCGATGGTCTTAGTCGCCAGGGCCTCCCTATCGCGAGGCTGGGCCAGGTGCTCCACCGCCTCCATCGCCAGCATTCCTTCGGTGAGCTTATCGGTCGTCTTCATTGGCCAGTCGGGCGTCCATGGTCGAAGCCCCTCTTCGCCAACGATCTTTTGGACTGCGGGGTGGATGGGTGGAATGCCACCCCTCAGAGCATCTGTAACCCTAAGGTTACTCGAGCTCAAAGCCTTCTTCTCGGCACGTGGGGTCCCGACTGTCGAAAGGGACCTTTGGTTCTTGGACTTCATGTCTGAAGTCCCCTCAAAGCACCCCTGAGAGGGCCTCTTTCGCTGCTTTGCTAGGAAGGCCCTCCTTGCGTCGATCGTTGCATCATCCATTGCTATGAAAGAAGAAAAAGAACCATAAGAACGAAGGGAAAAAGTTTGACAAAAAAAGAAAGGAAAAACATACAAGGATCAATGGGGCTCAGTCTGATCCTAGCCAAGTGCTTCTCAGTCACGTTCGGCCAGCTGATGCTGTTGCCAGTGACAATCCGATCCACATCAACCCATCCCTCGTCTGTTAAATCCCTTCACTTCGTCGGCTTGTAAAAATTCCAAGTCGTAGGGATTTCCCAAGGCACCAGATTCTGGACGATGAAGTATTTCTCCTTCCATCCTTTGATGGAGTCCAGATGCCCATGGACTATCTTCTTGTGGGGGCGAGTCGATATGTAGTATACTCCCTCATGCTCTCCCGACGAGCTGATCCCCAGCACATCTCAGAATTACTTGAGTTTTAGAGGTACTCCCCTCTCCTCGCAGAGCAACATGAAGCACACAAGCTGCTTCCAGGAGTTGGGCCTGTACTGCATCAGACACAAACCCCCCCCCCCCAATTCAGTACCTTCTTGATAAACGGGTGCAGCGGCAGCCGCAACCTTGATCTGAAGGCGTCCGTAGGAAACATGTAGTTGCAGGGTGCCAACTCGTCCGTTGGGCGGAGACCAGGGTTCAGAACCATCAGCTCAAACTCTAGCCCTATGAAATAGTTTGCTCGTATCAGCGGCATGTCATTAATCGCCAGCACGCTATGTGTCGTGTCCATCCGTATCATAGGTCGACTTGGCGAAGAAGGATCCACCCCATACCGAACGAAGTCTTCAACATCGTCCGGATACATCCTAATAGATCCCGGCTACTAAAGATATAGGACGGAAAGCCCATGTTTGGGGAGAAACGCATCCGACTGTTTCGGATTGTCTAGAAGATTCCACCTCATCCTCCTACACCGAACGCGAGGAGCCTTCTGGGGGACGACGTCGCCAACGGTTTAAGATTAGGAGGGCCACCCGATGGGCCACATTCCATAACCTCGTCCGCACCAACCACTCTCCCAACCTCCACCTCGACCTCCACGTCTCTATCGGTATCTCCAGCTTCCTCCACCTCGACCGGATTACCCTTATCAACCACCTCTGCCTCTCCATCTGAGTCGCTTGACTCCACTACAAACGGCTTAAAACTGCGAAGCAGCTGGACCTCGTGGACCTTCTCACTCCACTCCTAGGACGAGGAGTTAGAAAGGTGATCCCCATCGCCCTAATCGGCAACAGATGCAGAAGAACGGAATGAGCCCTCGACATAATAATAAGAATACTAACCTTTTGTCATTGCCGAAAAAGTATGCTGTAAAGATGGATGGAACAATTCCTAGAGAGAGAGCAAAATAGCACGCGGGGGGGGAGGGGGGGTGAGGATTATATAGGCTGATTTCGAAGCCTACATATCCTCAAAAAATCTCAGCCACCTAATTCAAATCATCTAAATCTAACGGTGGATGAGATTTTGATGCCTCGATTTCCATAATTATGACGTCAGCATCACACGTGCAAACCACATGTTCACTATAATCACCAGTTTCACCAAGTTCTCACAAGTACCACCAAGTACATAATGCTCGACGCTCGGTAGGAACTTCGAGCTAGCTAGTGGATTTCTCACAAAGCCTATCACACTCGATGCTCGGTAGGAATTTCGAACTAGCTATTGGCTTTCTCACAAGCCTATCATGCTCGATGCTTAGCGAGAACTTCGAGCTAGCTGCTGGCATTCAAACAAGCCTATCACACTTGACGCTCGGCAGGAACCTCCAGCGAGCTACTGGCTTTCTCACAAGCCTATCATGCTCGATGCTTGCCGGGAACGTCGAGCTAGCTACTGGTTTTCTCACAAGGCTATCATGTTCGACGCTCGGCAGGAACCTTGAGCTAGCTACTATCTTTCTCACAAGCCTACCATATTTGACGCTTGGCATGAACCTCAATCCAGCTAATGGCTTTCTCACAAGCATATCACACTTGATGTTCAGCGAGAACATCGAGCTAGCTATTGGCTTTCTCACAAGCCTATCACACTCGATGCTCGGCATGAACCTCGAGCTAGCTATTGGCTTTCTCACAAGCCTATCACGCTCGATGCTCAACATGAACCTCGAGCTAGCAACTTGCTTTCTCATAAGCCTACCACGTTCGACGCTCGGCATGAACCTCGAGCTAGCTACTGGCTTTCTCACAAGCCTATCTCGCTCGATGCTCAGCATGAACCTCAAGCTAGCAAGTTTCTTTCTTACAAGCCTACCAAGCTCGATGCTCGACATGAACCTTGAGCTAGCAACTGACTTTCTCACAAACCTATCATGATCAATGCTCGACAGGAACTTCGAGCAAGCCACTGGCTTTCTCACAAGTGTATCACACTCGATGCTCGAGCATGAACCTCGATCCAGCTACTAGCTTTCTCACAAGCCTATCATGCTCAACGCTCGGCAGGAACATCGAGCTAGCTACTGGCTTTCTCATAAAGGCTATCACTATCCACGCTCAGCCTGAACATAGAGCTAGCTACTAGCTTTCTCACAAGCTTATCACGTTTGACACTCAGCATGAACCTCGAGCTAGCTACTAGGCTTTCTCACAAGCCAATCACGTTCGACGCTCGGCATGAACCAAGAGCTCGCTACTGTCTTTCTCAAAAGCCTATCACTCTCGATGCTCGGCATGAACCTTGAGCTAGCTACTGATTTTCTCACAAGCCTATAATGCTCGACACTCGGCAGGAACTTCGAGTTAGCCACCGGCTTTCTCACAAGCCTATCACGCTCAACGCTCGGCAGGAACATCGAGCTAGCTACAAGCTTTCTCACAAGCCTATCATGCTCGACGCTCGGCATGAATCTCGAGCTAGCTACTGGCTTTCTTACAAGCCTATCACGCTCGACGCTCGACATGAACCTCGAGCTAGCTACTTGCTTTCTCACAAGCTTATCACACTCGATGCTTGACAGGAACTTCGAGCTAGCCACTGACTTTCTCACAATCCTATCACACTCGACGCTCGGTATGAATCTCGATCCAGCTACTGGCTTTGTCACAAGCCTATCACGATCGATGCTCGACATGAACCTTGAGCTAGCTACTTGCTTTCTCATAAGCCAATCACGCTCGATGCTCGGCATGAACCCCGAGCTCGCTACTGGCTTTCTCATAAGCCTATCATGCTTGATGCTCGACATGAACCTCGAGCTAGATACCGGCTTTCTCACAAGCCTATCACGCTCGATGCTCGGTAGGAACTTCGAGCTAGCGACCAATTTTCTCACAAGCCTACTACGCTCGACGCTTAGCATGAACCCCAATCCATCTGCTGGCTTTCTCACAAGCCTATCAAGCTCGATGCTCAACATGAACGTTGAGATAGCTACTGGCTTTCTAACAAGCCTATCATGCTCGATGCTCGTCATGAACCTGGAGCTAGCTACTGGCTTTCTTACAAGCCTATCACACTCCACGCTCGACAGGAACCTGGAGCTAGCCACTGGCTTTCTCATAAGCCTATCACACTCGACGCTCAGCAGGAACGTCGAGCTAGCTACTGGCTATCTCACAAATCCTATCACGCTCGACGCCCGGCATGAACCTCGAGCTAGCTACTGGATTTCTCATAAGCCTATCACACGACGCTCTGCATGAACCTTGAGCTAGCTACTGGTTTTCTTACAAGCTTCTCATGCTCGACACTCGGCAGGAACTACGAGCTATCTACTAGCTTTCTCACAAAGCCTATCACGCTCGACGCTCGGCATGAACCTCGAGCTAGCTACAGAATTTCTAACAAGCTTATCACGCTCGACACACGGCATGAACTTTGAGCTGGCTACTGGCTTTCTCAGCATATGACGCTCGATGCTCGACGCTCGGCATGAAATTCGAGCTGTCTACTGGCTTTCTTAGCCTATGACATGCAATGCTCGATGCTCGATGCTTGACGCCCGGCATAAACTTCGAGCTGGCTACTTGCTTTCTCAGCCTATCACACTTGATGCTCAACGCTCGGCCTTAAATTCCCCACCCCGGTCGCCGAAGATCGGAGGGTCGGGGCTCAACGTCATACTGCTCAGCCTCGACCCCATTTCACCCCATGAAGGGATCTTTCTCTCTATTCTCGGGTGCACTGATAGCGGACCTTCTCACGAGATTAGGCTACTCCTCGACGATTGATACGTATAACCCTCCAGGAGTGGGGGCATATGATGTGGGTAAATAATCTAGTGCAATTAGAGCCTCTGATCTCCTCAAAACTCGCTCATCTCTGATCATCAAGCTAGGGGTTCCAGAGGGCCTTCTGCTGGTTCAGGCCCATAGAGAAACGGGTCAACTCGGCCCATTAGGGTAAGGGCTCCCACTCTTTTTCTCTCTCTGCCTATAAATACTAGACCCCCTCACCCTTTCAGTAGGTAATGACTCTTTCTCCACCTGAACCATAGCATTCTTTTTCTACAGTGACTGACTAGATCGTCGGAGGGCTTCTCACCTGGATCTCTCCCGGTGTTTCTAGGCTTCTTACAGGTGTTCCAGTCAACCAGCTTCCAACAACACCTCCTCTTCAGCTCCCCAGGAGATCACCTATCTCAAATCTAGATCTGCGGTTGAGATCTGTCTCTTCCTCTACAAATTACAAGAACTCACACATGTTTCTCCGACCACTAAAACAAGCAGCATCAGTAATGTACATTGTTAGAATGTAATGTTGATAAATAAGGTTGTTGGATTAATGGGTTGTTGGATTGGGTTTGTGAGATCAATGAATTGTTGATAATTCTTCATTCTTGATTGAATTGTTCATGATGAGTTGTTATTTATGTAGATTTAGTTTGTCAAGGGGTGTTGAATGAGTTGATTTGCTAGTCAGGTGGTGTTGAATTGTTGATAATAAATTGTTGATAATGATATGTGCATGTTCAACTTCTTAAATTATATGTATATATTATATTTGTATTTTATTTTACATCATTCCTAAAATATATGCATATTTAGTGGGGTTGATGAGGAAAAAAAAACTGGGATTTCGGATTTGTTATGTAATTTTGTTTTTTGAAGTATTGAAATATATTACACTAGAGCATATTCACATTTGTAGTGTACCAAACGTTATTAAATATGGCATGAGCACATTGTAATCATGAAGAACGATTGACTAGTATACCACATGTTCGTATTATTCCTTTAGTTATATTGTGAATACTTTGTTTGTCATGCAATTAACAAATAATAATAAATTTTGAAGATCACATCGAATGAAGGAGAACCCCAAGTGACTGAGGCCGGGGACCATGGAGTCGCGGTGGAAGACCTCCGGTTAGTAGTGGTCATGGTGGTGGAACCTGATGTACAAATGTAAGATTAAGTTATCATTCATTGATCATTCTGAGTTTGCATCAATAAAATGATTCTTGTTAAATCGAAACTTATTGTGTATTGTTGGTGTAGGTATTACCTAACCCGGCTTCTTCGCCAAATGAGTCGGGCCCATCTTCACTGTCTTATATATCACCTGAATGTCTCGGTCCTCTTGACCCAAGATTCTTGACCTTGCAAGCGCAACATCGTTCAAAATATGTGTGGGATGGACAATTGAAGGAGTGTACTTTTAGGGGGCACAACACCTTGCCCATGCATCCACATATTCATTAGTTGTTATGGGATTGCGACTTGTACGGTATTGCTTTGATGAGTTCATTTAAGGTCGATTGTCCTCTCCTAACTACTCTTCTCGAGAGATGGTGTCTGGAAACATACTCTTTCCACTTGTCAGTAATGGAGATGTCTGTCACGCTATAAGATGGTGTAGTCATCACAGGTCTTCCCATTAATGGACAGGCCGTCACTGGGACGGTGGACTTCAATCCATAGTTTCTAGCTCGGTGTTCAGCCAGATCCTAGTGCAATGATCGAGAATTCCATTTGGCTAAAATTTTTGAAGGAAACCTACAAAGACAAGTTGAATGATGATTCCACCGAGTTCGAAGTCGAGTGCTACTATAGGGCGTACATAATGTCATTGTTTGGCAATATCATGTTCCCGAACTCGACGGGCCACTCCGTACCTCTAATGTACTTCCCTTTGATCACAGATCTTCAAAAATTCGAGACATATAGTTGGGGTAGTGCGACATTGGCTACACACTATATAGAAATTTGTGCAACTACGCACTCGGTGCCGTTCAGATGAATGGGCCAATGGTTTTGCTGCAAGTTTTGCATTAGTAGACAATCATCAAAGTGGTTGCACGATGATATGCATTTGGCTCATTCCAGGCTCCATTTTGTATTTTTATGGCAGCCAAGATACTTGCATGATGATCGAAAATAACACATAACCCAAATCAATGAGTGATAAAAAAATAAATACAGCTCATGAACCATGTCCAAGTATGTACACTCTCTCCATCAACTATTACAAAAGCAAATAGAAATAAGCTATCATTCACATCCAGTAAAACGTTTATCAACAAACAACCCTTATATTTTTCATACAAGTGTGTTCCATCAACACTAATAACATGTATGCATGCCTTAAACCCTTCAATCGAAGCATCAAATGTCCAAAATACTTCCTTGAATATTTTATCGCTAGGACCGAACTCATACTTATCCCAATGGACAACGATTCGTAGATTTGGTGCTTGTATTGCTGATAGAAAATAAGGCAACTTAGCATATGCTTCTTCGAAGGATCCGAACAACCTCTTCATAGCTTTTTGTTTTGCAATCAAAGTCTTCGTATATGAAATCTGATAATTGCGCTGTATATTGACTATCTCAATTATGGCCCGCGGTGTTAATCTTATCTCAGCCTTTACAACATTCAGAATCAGATTGTAGACAGGTATAGCATCAGCTTTACATTGGTCTTGATTTATCATGAGATTTATACATGTATGCGGCTCTACTATTTTCTTCACCACAAAATTTGTCCCACCTTTCGAAACGATTGCACGTAATCTCCATGGGGAACCGCCCTCATCTACGACTGCGGGACTTTATGCCATTTCCTCAAGAGTATGTTTCCATAGTGCCAATTTACATTATACGGTATATAAGCTATGTGTAACTCCCCAGAAAATTAAATATTCCATTTTCAATTTTCTAAATAATTAATTTAATTATCTTGATTTTTTGTGAAATTATCATTTTACACGTGCAAAACAGGAACAAATATTTTTGAAATGTAAGTTTTAAAATTTTGAGTTATAAAATTAATTCTCTTATT
The DNA here is from genome assembly GCA_017893485.1 of Hemerocallis citrina. Taxonomy (NCBI): domain Eukaryota; kingdom Viridiplantae; phylum Streptophyta; class Magnoliopsida; order Asparagales; family Asphodelaceae; genus Hemerocallis; species Hemerocallis citrina. The sequence continues at coordinate 132,551,242 of CM030365.1, forward strand.
TATAATTGGATATATTCTAATTTTTGGGATTTTTCTAAATATGAGAAACTGTTTTTGTAAATATTTTGAAAGAATGAGATTTTTGTGTAAAAGCTGTTTGGAGCAAAAAATTAATTTCAAAATTTTTATAGCTGTAATTTGGGGCCGATTTTTAGTAGAGGGATTGGTGGATGGATTTTTATCCATATTTGATTAGATTGGATTTGGAAAGATTGAGTAAATAACTAATTATGCAATTTTGGGATTGTGGGGTGACTTAATTGCAACTACGATTAAAACCCTAATTTTTTAGAACCCGGTCATATAAGAGAGGGCATGAACAGAGAATTTTGGCCTTTTTTTTTTTTTTTTTTTGCTATTTTGATGATTTTGGTGGCTTGGAGATATGATATATTGCTTGGAGAAGAAGACTACTACTACCTTGTATCAAATTTTCTTCAAGAGGTGGGCGTCTCTCTAAGAGCATCTGTAGTCGTTTATGCTAAAATTATCCATATATGGATAAATAGAAATAGAAATTTCGATTACGCTGCACTCGTCGAGAGCTATTTTTTAGCAATCAATACTATAATATTAAGCGACGGCACATGAAGTGCCGTCGGAGTGGACGTCGCTGTCATTCGAAAGAGGAAAAAAAAAAATTCACAACCCCTAAGGACGGACGGCACATCATGTGCCGTCCAAGCCCATGTGGGGGTGGCAGCCAATAGAAAACAGTTCATTAATTATAAAAATCAATTCATTAATTACAAAAACAATTCATTAATTACAAAAAACTTTTAAAAAATTACGAAAACATTTCGAAAATTGCAAAAAAAAATAAAAAATTGCAAAAAAAATTAGAAAATACAAAAACCTCCGGACGGCACTTCAAGTGCCGTCCGAGGATTTCGGATGGCGAATTCGTTTTTTTCAAACGGACGGCACTTCAAGTGCCGTCCGACGATTATAATATTAATTTTTTCCGTGGGACGGCGCTTCGAACACCGTCCCTCAATTATCGATAAATGCTATATCGATTCTCATTTATAACAATCTACTGTAGCATTTATCGATAATATCGATATATAGCAAACGACTGCAGCTGCTTTTTAAACCAAATATCGATATTATCGATATATAGCAAACGACTACAGATGCTCTAACTCTCTTGTATGTTTATTTTCATCATGAATGTTGTAGTACCATGCTGGGGTTGATTTTGGTCTCGCTTGAATGTGATGTTTGTTATGAGATATTGCAGAGATTGATTGTTAGATGATGTTTGATTGATAATATGAGATAAAAATTAATTCTTGAATGCATGGTGATCTTATTTGGTTGGTTCTTGACTAATGAGTATCATTGTGCATGAAAGATCATATTTTTATTTATGGAAATTGATTTAATGAACCCATATATTATTGTAGATGATTAGAACTTGTCATATGTTCTTAAAATTCAAGTTGATCAATTAAAGTTGAGATCTTTATATTTAATTCATTGCTTTGTTGAGTAAAATTTTTATAAATTAAATTCTAATTGGCCGAGGCATGAAGTGGTGTGTTTTTGCATTAAAAAGAATTAAGTTTTAAGTGCAAAAGGATTTCGGCAACTAGGGTTAGGGTTTGGTGGCTAACCCTAGGGGTTAGGGTTTCAGTTTGAGGGTTGCACAGTAACCCGGGGTTGCACGGTGCCGACCCGAGCACTGCGTAAACCCAGGTTTGCGACTTTGAAGGGTTTTGACCTGACTTTGGGGCTCAAATTTTGATGAGGGTTTAGGGTTTTGATGGGTGCTGAGAACTCTAGTGTATACATGTAATATATATATGTGATTAATTAAACAATTGTATAAAGTTTAACTAATTTTTAAAATCAAGTTTGGAAATGCAAATTTCAGATTTTTTAATAAAATTTTAGATTTCAGATTTTGGGTGTGCACTAGGGTTGCAAACCCTAGGGTGGATATGGGTATGTATGTATATGATTATATTTGGCAAGAATGTTAAGTTTTAAGTGATTGGTTGATCAAATCTTAGAGTTGCAAGTTCCAGATTTTTTCAAAAAATAAGTTTCAATTTATTGATGATTTAGAGCTTCAAATTTTGTGTGAATGGTTTAGAAATTTGGTGACATGATCCATGTTTATGGAGTAAATATAAACTCAATTTTCCAGAATTAAATATTTACTTTTGAATGGACTATTCTTAAGGACAAGAACGCATAAATTTCAGATTTAAAGAGAAATGAGTTTTTAGTTTTGGCTAGTTTTAGTTGTGATTTTGAATGTATAAAACTATAATTTTGAGGATGAAATTCTCAGTTTTGAAGGAAGTGTGTGTTTCAGTTTTGAAAGATAAATGTTTCAGACTTTAAAGAGTTATTTTTAGTTTTAAAGAGGTGTGAATTTCATATTTTGAAACTCTGAAATTTCAGATTTTAGGGATAAATCCCAGAATTGAAAGAGAGTTATTTCAGTTTTAAAGTTGATAAATATTCCAGAATTTGATTGTGTTTTCAAATATGGAAAAAAGTATTTTAAATGGGCAATGAAGTGTTTGAAAAAATTGTTTTGTTTCTATAAATGAATGAGTCTTTATGGAAGTGAATTACTTATTAAATGAGGAATGAGATATGATAGAGTGGTTGTGAATAAATGAATGCTTATATTTGATATGAGATGATCTTAAATGAGAAGTTGAAATTATGTTTGAGAACTCGCGGGAAAATAGTGTTTCCATATATGAATAAAAGAAAAAAATGTTTTGATGATTGAACCAAGTGGTGATTCATATTGAAATTTAGGGTTATTATGAGAACCCTAGAAAGATTTTTGATGATTTTGTGTTGTGAGTATTAGAGGCTGAGCAGGACCCAGGATTACCGCAATGAATTATTTGATTATAGGAATTAGCTAGGGATGGTTTGTGTTCCTAGTTTTGTAGATTTAAGTCTGGGAGTGTGGAGCTAGCTCTAGGTGGCTCAGGCTGCTCCAATTTAAACATAAGAACAAGCACTAAATGGTGAGTATGTAGGCTCCATGATGATCCGCGGAGCGAGATAGATCCCCAGTATTCCGTGATGAGGGTATGAGAGGCCCCAGGATGATCTGCGGAATGAGATTATCTTCAGTATTTCGGGACGAGAGCGATGCTCATTGGACATTTGTGCAATGATGGTTCCAGGATAACCTGCGGAGTGAGGTGTTCTCTAAAAGAGTTCCCGGACGAGAGGAAAAGGCCTCCAGGATGTTCCATGGATAGAGTCTGACCACCAGTATTCTGGGCGAGAACTAATACTTATAACTTGTCTAAATCTCGTAGTAGTCATGGTTTTAGGTCTTCATAGCGAGGGACCGAACCTTGAAATAAGGTGAACGCTAAGGGCTTACTCTCGGACCTAGGTAGTATGGGATGCATAGAATCCGAACAAGCATGCATTAGTAAGCATTGTAGGCACTTGTGTTTTTCCTTGAACCTTGTCTTGTGCATTTCAATATTTTCATGTCACATATTTTATTCTTGCAATTTTCAGTATTTATTGATTTGTAATCCTTTTATTTATTATTTATGTTATGCAAAAAGCATGTAGTTGCGAGATATTGGATAGTCGTTGTTTTTATCAGCATTGCGTCAGTTGCATTCAATTGATGTGCCCACAGTTTTTGTTAGTTTTGCTAGATTTGTAAGTGAGTAACTTAGCAGGAGTTAAATTTGATTCGAGTTGTATTAAAAGAGTTCTAATTTTTCTGTTGTGCATTGTAAAGAGTATTGATGTAAAGAAAGTTTTAAATTTTCCTGTATTTTTGTGTTGTGTTTGGTTTACATTGAAGTAAAGATTCTGGATTTGTGTCTCGTATTTCCTATTATGAAATTCAGGGCACTACACTAAGGGTAGATTTCAATGTAACAAATTCTCAATGTTTCTTGATGGAGTACATCTTCACCACCTGTTTGATATTTTCTTTACTTTGAAACTCCTACCCAATGTACAATTCGTCTACATTGGATGAACCACACGACTCTTGCTCGCACTTTGTGTCATCTCCTCGGTAACATTAACATTGACTTTTTCATCATTAACGTTCCCATCATTAACATTCCCCTCATTTATATTAATATATGCATACTCATTTTCTTCCACTTCCTCATCATTTTCTAAACTCACATTAACTTCATCTTCTGTTTCTTCACTTCTTCATCATCTTTTAATAATTCTTTATTAACGGTAGCATTTTAGAATATTTCAAAAACATAATCATGAATCAAACTACGTTGACGTGGAAACTCACATTCTGTAGGATCTGGGCTTGTTGTATTTGTGAACGTGTCTTTTTGTGGGGACGGTGGGATTGCAAGTGATTCATGAACTGGGTTTGAAGTTATCTCATGTGTCAGCACTTCACATACGAATCTTGAACTAAGATTAACATGTGATTGAGCATTAATAATTTTGTTTTGTTGAATATATAACTCCAATGCAGACCAACTACAAGTGGGACCAACTGTCCTTGTAATCATGGACTTTAGAGCGTTATCATTAGTTACGAGCACTGCCATATAATATTTTCCTTCTCTTCTTTTGGTTGCATAGGAAGCTAAAAATTTAACACTCCATTCATCTCTATCCCAATTATTAACTTCATAAACTTTCTCGACTAGTTCTGCCATTGTAATATTACGGGGTGCCCAAATTATTTCAGGATCAACCGCTCTATAACAACCACCTAGTTTTTTATCATGAATTATTTCACCACCAAAATAGAACCAAAAAGGAATATCGTAATCCATACATATACATGTTTATACGAATATACGAGTCATTATCTAATCACAAACAAACCCTACCCAACTGTACACGAAAAGGTTTATATAAATAATACCTTCAAAAAAATAATCGAAAAAATTGAGTAGTTTTAAGCGTAGGGAAGATGGCGTAGAGAATGTGGATGAGATGAATGCACTTGATTCTGTTGCTATCATCTTTACATTTTTCGAAATCAAGAAATTTGGGGGTTTTGCAAGTTGGGTTTCGGAGTTAGGAGTGGTAGTGGAGAGAGGATGGAGAGAGATGAAGTGAAGAGTTGTGAGAAAGAGAGTTGGTTTAAAAAAAATATCAAAGCCGAACTCCCTGTTTCGAATGGCGAGTCTGGTTCAACCGGCTCGCTGTTCGAACAGCAAGTCTGGTTTTTCTATTTTGAGACTTTGCGAGACTTCTCCAACTGATAGAGAAATCCCTACAACTGCACTCGCTTTTTCAAACACCGAGATTATTTTCAAATAACTTGCTATTTGAAATAGCAAGTCAATTTGGTAAATATTTTCGAAAGTGGATCAGTTTGGTAAATATTTTCAAAACGCTGGTCATTCGGGATTTTTTTTTTTTTTTATAACCATTATTGTTGAGAGTTTGACTCATTTTTGAACTACCAAGGCATGCAGTCTGATGAGAAATTTCTAGCACTTCTTTGCAGATAACTAGAAAACTATGAAAAACTACTTTAATTCTTGCATTTTGACATAACACCTTCAAACATTGTCACTACAATCTACTTCATCTCCAAGTTTTCACCCATACATGCACTTAATTAATCCGTCAACAAACTTTTTTCTACTTCCCATTTCAAAGTAGCGGAGGAAGCTTCCAGTTCTCACTAAAAAAACAAACTATAAACTGAAAGAGCACCAAGCTAGCTTACATATGCAAAATGGTAAAATCCCCCCATCTTATCCATCCTCATAATTAAAATATAGAGTAAGCGCGTACACATGTCCAAAATTTGTGCAGTCGACTCTCCAGTGTGAAAATGCATTTTATAACACTAGCTTTTTCCTTTTCATTCAAAAGTACTAACCATGCAATAGACCAAAGATATACATGGAATTAATTAAAGACATAAATAATGAAGATTCTGGGACTTAAGTGACACTTGTGAGCAAATCAGAGACCAATCTTTTGCAAATCTATTACATAATCAGGGTGATTACATCATACATTGAATAAAACGAGAAAGAGATACATAGAGATGCTAAAGCTCAAAGGATCATATTATATATAATACTATGCTCATGTAAGCAAACCACTCCATAGTCCATATGGAATATCGTCATGAGGAAAATTATACCGACACCCCTGCTTATAAATTAACAAACTTTATTTTATACTTATGAGTTTCAAGTTATGGTCAAGTCATCCATATTGTTTACTTGAAATGGATACAAACGTTACATAAATAAGCTACACAATAAAATTTAAGAGCTTATCAATGTGATGATAGACTTAATTTTGTAGTGTTTATCTTAATTTTCACCTTATAGGGTATCAAACAACATTGGTGTTCTTCTTGTACAAGATATGTATGGATCGTCTTCATAATTTTGTTGAGAGCTTTTTTGTATAGGCTTTTTTTTATATATGTGAAGTAAGGATCTGTATATTTTTTTATTGGAGTTTTTGCCATGAATAATTTCAATAAAAAAGCTAACGACATGAATGTAGAACAAATTAAGGGCTTATAGATAATAATATTGAAACTAAGTGAATATAACAAAATAAGATTAAAATAGGTATATGTGTAATTTACACAGTTGAAGAACTCTTATTGGTAAGAATCATTCTATTATTGTTGAGTTGGAAGCACTTTTTCAAGACCTTTGAACTAACTTTGTGTCGGCTAAGGTATTAGCTGATGTGGCCAATTAAATACTAATGGTCAACATGCTTGCTTGTTTGAAATTGAAGTGGGTCCCAGTTCTAAGTTGAGGACTACACGTGGACACATGTGAGTGGGTAGTGAGTCCCAAAATGTGAGGACGTGGGTGAGGTCCCAAAATGATATTGACTGGATCTGTTGGGTGGTCACTATTGAACTTAATCGGACGGTGTCTTAATGTTTTTATGATAGTGTAATATAGTGTAATAGAGAAGGTGCCTTAATGATTCATGTATTTATGCGCACAATTCAGTGTCTCGTGCACAATCATGGACCCTTTCTTAATTATTTTCTTAATTTCCTTTAGCTTTAGGCTATAGGAGATGCTTCTGCAGATGAGAACGATTTTCAGAAAAAGAAAAAAAAAAACAACTTCTGATCAAGAGAACTTCATATATATTAGAGTCATCACATAGATGGTACAAGTAGGTCATCTTGATCTAACTTATCGCGGAATTTTTTTGCAAGTTGCGACTACAAAAGTCACAATCGAAGTTGCAGTTTTTGTAAAAAGTCTAACTTGCAATCCCTAATTACATGTTTATTTATGTTATGATCAAAGTTTTGATACTGACCACATAATCAAGATATGAGTTCCGCATTTCTTTTTTTTCTTTTTTCTTTTTTTTCTTTTTTCTTTGTCAAGTGTCTTTTCTTTCTTTATCTTATAGTACTATAATATGATGATATACGAAATGATTTTGTAACAAATTAAATTTATCTCTATTTAGTTTCTTTTTTGTTGTTTTTATATTAACTTTGGCATAGTGGTGATATACAAATATTAGGCATAGAGTTGCTCCCTACTGGTCATCTATTATGGATTGCATTTTGCATGACCTATATGGATCTATATATGATTTGAGAATAAAAGAAAGAAATGGATTAGCGACAAGATTGTCCACCCATTAAATCTATCTGTCAGGCCTTGAGCATTTGATCAAGTGGAATCGTAACTTTCATCTTTTAGCCCAATATAATTTGGCCCGCAATCATTGTGTTCACAGCCCATTTACGAGACGCCCCCCCCCCCCCCTCTCTTCTTCTTCTTCTTGGCATTCTTTTCTTCTACTTTATTTAAGACAGAAAAATAAATATAACCTGCTAACCTGCTATTTTTAACTTCATTACTAATAGATTTAAGCTCAAATTTGTTAAAGTCAAAATGGGAAACATAACATCGTACGAGTCCGAGTTGTCCTTGCTTGTGAAATGAGGGAACCTAATCCTATATGCAAAGCTTTGAAATTCATAAAGAGAAGGGAAGCAAGAATTATCTCTAAAACTATAGTGGAAGATTTGGGATTATCATTTGTAGACAACCTGTAATTTGAGACAATCAACCATCTAATCTCTATAAGCTCTACTATTTTAGTGGGAGAGTTGGGGTTTCTAACAAATAAACTCTACCTTTGTAACTATATAAACACGTGTAATACACGTTCAAACTATATCCAACAAATATAAATGTGCACCGCACGTGTAGCCCAAATCAAAGCATTCAAATATAAACTATTTTTTTTCTTATTCAATATATATTCATTTAATTTGATGACTTTAATTTTAGGCGTGCATCGCACGTACATTATACTAGTTCATTTTTAAGTGAGAGTTACATTAACCATTCATTTACTTAACTGTTGTTAGTTACCATAATATCCTCAAAGTCAAATTTATTTACAATATAATTATTAACAAAAGTGTATGAAATAAAAGTTTGTGCCACTATGGGTAATTTGTAAGGAGTATGTATGAGTAAAAGGAGGTCTTATGTTCAATGCCAAATTACGTCTTATTATTTACTCAATAAAATAATTTTTTTTATTAGAACATGCATCGCACGTGCAGATTACTAGTAATTATAATCTATATAATTGACGCTTAATTCCTACACCAATGTTTCTCATATTGCATCCCTCCTCTCTTCTTTACCAATGGCAAGATTCTGATAATATTAGATGGAGATGGACTAGCACTAGTACTTTCTCTGTTAAATCCTTCTATTCTTTTTTTAACTGTGGTGGTATTATTCCACCTATTTACAAACATATTTGGAAGAATTTTTCTCCCCTTAAAGCGAGAATGTTGGTGTGATTTGCGGTTAACAATAACTAGTATAATGTATGTGTGATGCACGTCTAAAAAAAGTAAAGTCATCAAATTAAATGAATATATATCGAATAAGAAAAAAAATAGTTTATATTTGAATGTTCTGATTTGGGCTACATGTGCGGTGCACATTTATATTTGTTGGATATAGTTTGGACGTGTATTATACGTGTTTATATAGTTACACAGTTAGGGTTTGTTTGTTACAAACCCCAACTCTCCAATTAAAATAGTAGAGAAGTAAATATATTATATTATAGTTAGATAGATGGATAGTAATTTATACATGTGATCCAAGTTTAATATTAAAAAAAAAAAGTAAAAACATTGACATAGTGAGGCTTTGAACCTAAGACCTCCGTCATATTGGTTATGACGTGCGATGCACGTGTGGGTAGATTGACAAATGACACTAAGGTCTTCTCCAATTATAATATTAGAGATTACTTACGGTAGAGATTTTGATTAAAAGGAACTTAGCTCATGGTCAAAGATGTATTTTATGTAATTCTCATGGCGAAACTGGTACTCTGCAATATGCAAAGTACTAGTTTCTCATATTGCATCCCTCCTCTCTTCTTTACCAATGGCAAGATTCTGATAATATTGGATGGAGATGGACTAGCACTGGTACTTTCTCTGTTAAATCCTTCTATTCTTTTTTAAACGTGGTGGTATTATTCCACCTATTTACAAACATATTTGGAAGAATTTTGCTCCCCTTAAAGCGAGAATTTTGGTGTGATTAGCGGTTAACAATAACTAGTATCATGTACGTGCGATGCACGTCTAAAAAAAGTAAAGTCATCAAATTAAATGAATATATATCGAATAAGAAAAAAATAGTTTATATTTGAATGTTCTGATTTGGGCTACGCGTGCGGTGTATATTTATATTTGTTGGATATAGTTTGGACGTGTATTATACATGTTTATATAGTTACAAAGTTAGGGTTTGTTTGTTACAAACCCCATCTCTCCCATTAAAATAGTAGAGAAGTAAATATATTATATTATAGTTAGATAGATGGATATTAATTTACACATGTGATGCATGTTTAATATTAAAAAAAATAAGTAAAATTTTTTTGCATAGTGAGGCTTCGAACCTAAGACCTCCTTCATATTGGTTATGACGTGTTGGTAGATTGAAAAATGATCCTCTCCCATTATAATATTAGATATTAGAGATTAGAGATTACTTACTGTAGAGATTTTGATTAAAAGGAACTTAGCTCATGGTCAAAGATGTATTTTATGTAATTCTCTTTACAAAACTGCTAAACACATCTTTGTTTACTAGATTTCCGCCCAACCAGACAACGTGGAAGATCATTGGTAAACTAGGTTTGCTTTACTCTTGGTGGAGTACTTGGAGAAACAAAAGAATTAACACTTGTTTGGGGTCTTCTTGGGATCTTTCTATGATTCTGGTTGATGCGGTTTGTTTTTGGGGGTGGCTGCAATAGGTGTGAGTTCTTCTTAATTTGTATTTTTGCGGAAGCTTCGGTACTGACGATACGCCCGACCCTCAGCCAGGGGGGACGGCTCGGAGTAGGTGGGAGTGAGGTAGAGGTCGGATGCTCGGCTCGGATCTGGAGGCTCGGCTCGGATCTGGAAGCTCAGATCCGGAAGTCTCATGTACCTGCACTCAGCCTAGGAACACCAGGGTTGATCCCGGTGGCAGGCCCTCCGACGGTCTAGTCAGTCACTGAAGAGTAACAGTAACTAGGGTTTTGAGAGAGAAAAGATTGATTACCTGTTGAAGGGGTAGAGGGCCTGGTATTTATAGGTAGTGCCAACAGGGTCTGGACCCGTTTGGGGCGGGTCTGGACCCGGTTGCCCGTGGGCCTAACGTGGCAAAAGCCCAGGCGGTTTAGGGCTAATGTGACAGAAGCCTAGGCGATTTAGGGCTGATATGGAAGATTTGATGATCGGGGTGATGTGGTTTTTGAGGGGATCTTGTGGCCCAAGAGGGGCCACGTCATCTGAACCATATCAGGAGCCCCCATTCCTGGAGGGCTGGGCCAGCCGTGTAGAAGTGCTTTTTTGCCTCTGTAGGAAGAGCGGGTTGGTGTGTACAGTGAAGAATGGGATCCGTATCTTCCAGAAGAGGTCAGTGGGGTAGGATGAAGGGATCCTCTCTTGGAGTCACGAGGGGCGTCGGAGCTCGACTAGCCGAGCATCGAGGGTCGGTGGATGAGCCCCCTTACTAGTTGGAAAAGCAAGGGGGCGTCGAGACCCGTGGAATAAGAGTTCTTCTTGCCGAGCCTCTAGGGTCGGTAGGAGAGCCCCTTGCTGGTTGGGGAATAGTTTGGGGCTCGCGGTGATATCCAAGCGTCGACCCAGAGGTCATTCGGCCAAGAGAGTAGGGGGTCGGTAGGCGAGCCCCCTCACTTGTTGGAAAAGTTAGGGAACGTTGGAGTCTGGGGAGTAGTGACCTTCCTGCCGAGCGTCGAGGGTCAGCAGGCGAGCCCCTCATTGTTGGGGGATAATTTTGGGGCTCGCGGTGATATCCGAGCATCGACCCAGAGGTCATTTGGCCGAAAGAGTAGGGGGTCGGTAGGCGAGCCCCCTCACTTGTTGGAAAAGCAAGGGGACGTAGGAGTTTGTGGAGCAAGGGGTCCTTCTTACCGAGTGTCGAGGGTCGGCAGGCGAGCCCCTCATTGTTGGGGGATAATTTTGGGGCTCGCGGTGATATTCGAGCATCGACCTCGAGGTCGCTTGGCCGAGCGAAGGGGGTTGCCGGGCGAGCCCCCTCACTTGTTGGAAAAGCAAGGGGACGTAGGAGTCTGTGGAGCGGGGGTCCTTCTTGCCGAGCGTCTAGGGTCGGCAGGCGAGCCCCTCATTGTTGGGGGATAATTTTGGGGCTCGTGGTGATATCCGAGCGTCGACCCAGAAGCCGTTGAGAGAAACTTTTTTGGCTCGCGGTGACATCCGAGTATCGAGGCCCAAGCAGTTTGGGAGAAACTTTTTGGGCTCACAGTGGTATCCGAGCGACGAGGTCCAAGACATTTGGGAGAAACATTTTGGGCTCGCAGTGGCATCCGAGCGTCGAGGTCCAAACAATTTGGAAGAAACTTTTTGGGCTCGCGGTGGCATCCGAGTGTCGAGGTCCAAACAGTTTGGAAGAAACTTTTTGGGCTCGCGGTGACATCCGAGCGTCGAGGTCCAAGCAGTTTGGGAGAAACTTTTTGGGCTCGCAGTGGCATCCGAGCGTTGAGGTCCAAACAGTTTGAAAGAAACTTTTTGGGCCCGCAGTGGCATCCGAGCGTCGAAGTCCAAGCCGTTTGGGAGAAACTTTTTGGGCTCGCAGTGGCATCCGAGCATCGAGGTCCAAACAGTTTGGAAGAAAATTTTTAGGCTCGCGGTGGCATCCGAGCGTCGAGGTCCAAACAGTTTGGAAGAAACTTTTTGGACTCGCGATGACATCCGAGCGTCGAGGTCCAAGCAGTTTGGGAGAAATTTTTTTTGGCTCGCGGTGGCATCCGAGCGTCGATGTCCCAGCTGTTTGGGAGAAACTTTTTGGGCTCGCAGTAACATTCGAGCGACGAGGTCCAAGTCATTTGGGAGAAACTTTTTGGGCTCGCGATGGCATCCAAGCGTCGAGGTCCAAATAGTTTGGAAGAAACTTTTTGGGCTCGCGGTGACATCCGAGCGTCGAGGTCCAAGCAGTTTTTGGGAGAAACGTTTTGGGCTCGCGGTGGCATCTGAGCGTTGAGGCCCAAGCAGTTTGGGAGAAACTTTTGGGCTCACGGTGACATCCGAGCATCGAGGTCCCAGCAGTTTGGGAGAAACTATTTGGAGGAATTTGGGTGAATAATGGTGAAGTACCCGAGAAGTTGACCCTGCGCGACGAAGTGCCACGTTGGTCGACAGAGCCGAGGGTAAGAAGATATTTTTGCGCACTAGGCTGATGTCATCAAGATCTTAGTGATGAAGATCAGACAGCCAAATCTTTTTGCGGAATTCGAGGAGTCCTTCCTGCGCTTGTAAATCCTTCTCCCCCCACCTCACTTCTTCACTTTGCTTTCAACTTCTTTAACAACAGAAATTCCCTTGCACACTGCCGGCGATCGTTTTTCGTTGATCTTTGCGTTCTCCGGTGAAACAGGTTAGTATTTTTGTTTTAAAATGTCACGGTCTCAGTCCGGTTCTGAGGTAGGCAGTTCAGGTCGCAGCGAGGAGGAGGTTCATTCATCTTCAATATCTTTTTCTTCGGGTGACATCATCCCGGTAAAGGAGGAGGTTCTGTCCATAGGAGGGTCGGATAGCGAGGGCGACATAGCCTTTATCGTAGAGCCCCTGCAATCCCATAGGCCGGGTAAGGAGCCTGTAGAGGAGGAGCACGAAGAGAGGGATCCCCAGGGAGAGGGGCTTGTGGAGGAGGAGAATGAGTCCGGAGAAGGAGGTCGAGAAGAAGAGGAGCAGGTCGAGGAGGGCGATGATCAAGAGGAGTCCGAGCAAGGGACTGAGAGTGGTAGTGACCGTGGAGAGGTCGGAGGGACCACGGAGGAGGTAGGGGAAGAAGAGCCAGACCTCCCACCGTTGCCTCCCCTAGCGACCCCTTCCCCTGATAGGAAAGATCGCCCTCGAAGGAGGTAGAGGAAGTGGATACGGCTCGACAGTCCGGCCGAGAAGGATAAGTATGAGTATGGCTCCGGGTTCACGTAACCCCTTCTTTCTGGCAAAAATCCAGGATCGATCAGGATGTATCCTGACGACGTGAAGGATCTTTTGGCGTATACATCGCTGTTGAGGGACGAGGGCCAGTCTATGATCAAGATGGACAGTGTGAAGTGTGCCCTGCCAAGGGACTACTTGCCCATCTTGAGGGTGGCTTACTTCATTCATCGGGAGTTCGAGCTTCTGGTGCCAAACCCAGGAATCTGCCCGACCACCGTGCTCGAACCAAGCTTCTGCTTGTTCCATGAGGATGCTTTTGTCTCGGGGTTGAGGCTTCCATTGCACCCGTTCATCAAGAGGGTGCTGAACTGGGGGGAGCAGAGCCCGATGCAGTATGGTCCCAACTCTTGGAAACACTTAATGTGTTTTATTTTGAAGTGTCTGGAGAAGGGGATTACGCCGAGGCTGGCCTACTTCTGAGCCATCCTATGGATGAGCTCTCTCGGGGATCAGGAGGGAATTTTCTATCTTTCGACCCGCCCCTATAAGAAGGTGATGCACGGCCATCCGGACTCCATCAAGGGTTGGAAAGAGAAGTACTTCGTAGTCCGGAGTAAGATGCTTTGGGACATCCTCACTGTTTGGAACTTCGAAAAGCCGAACCACAAGCCGCCAAAGCAAAGAGACCTAACTGAGAAGGAGTGGGTGAAGGTCGACAAGATCGTGGAGGGTCATAGGGTGGCCTCACATCACGGAGCTACACCTCTCCCGAGCCGGACTGAGCCCGGCCAGCCCTAGTATGTTTTCGTTTCTATTCCGTATTTCTTTCTGCCTTCACGTTAACATGTTTACTTTTCTTCTTATGTAGAAATGTCTGTCAAGGAGCTCGATAACCGCAACGTTGTAGTGGCCCTAGCCGCCAAGAGGAGGGCTGATATGGCAAAGAAGGCCGCCTCGGAGGCGTGGACTAGCAAGGCAGCGACTCCAAGGCCTGAGGAGTTGACCCCGAAGAGGATGAAGAAGCATCATCACCCTTCGTCGAGGTCGACGAAGGATCCGGAGGCGAGCTCCGGTAGCAAAAAGGTTGCTGAGGTCGCAAAGGGACCTCTCCCGCCGCTTCGACCGGACACCGCAAAAATGGTGGGTCGGTAGGGCATGAGGCCCTATACCCCCGACTGGGGGGTCAAGGTATGGGGATACGCTCCTCAATGGTCCGGTTGCGGTAGAGGTGGTGGAGCACCTCGCCACCGAGCAGGATCGTATGGCCCTGGTGGTGGAGACGGTTGATACGTCCTACATGAGGTTTGCTCAGGCCCACCTTACAGTAAGTCTCCCTTCTGCATTTTGGTTTAGTTTTGCAGAGAATTCTCCTAACTTGATCCTCCTCGACCAGGCGATGCAACACGCTCAGCACTTTCACGAGTGTCTGGAGAAGGAGATCGTCATCCATAAGAAGAACGTCGAATGCTATTTTCGTGAAGCCACCCAGCTGAAGGACGAGCAGATGGCGGCGGAGGCTGCCCTTACGGTCGCCCAAGCCCAGGTGGTCTCCAACAAGGAGCATCATGAGAAAGAGCTGGCGCAGTTCAAGACGAAGGCCAAGAAGGCTAGCGAGGAGGCGGCGATCGCCATGGCAGATACCCTGATTGCCTCGCAGGACGAGGCTTATAACAAGGACCAGGGAGCACATCCTGCGGATCTATCCGGACCTTCAGGTCAGGCATCTCCAATATGGGTGGGAGTTCCCGAAGCTTCTGCTGACACCACCCAGCGAGGAGGACGAGGAGCAGGGGGATGCTCGATTGGAGGCCGGGGACGATCAAGGTGATGAAGAGGTGCCGTCCCCCTCCTAAACAATAGTCTAGGAATTTCCTTCTTTTCTTTTTTATTTTGTAACTACCGAGCGCGGACTGGTCACCGCTTTTTGTAACTAGAAAATTTTTCAATTTATACAAGAGGATTTTTTGGCCGATGCTCCATGACTTGTGTTTTTTAGTCTCTTTTGTGACCTGTTGTTTTTTTCGCCTTTTTGATAGACGCATGAGGTCCTTGACGCCGACCTTGGTTCTGCCGAGGTCTCCTGGGTCCGAGTTGGGCTGGGGGCCATGGAAAGTGTTCTGGCTTGCCAACGTAAGCAGGCTCGGGACCGAGCAGCCACAGTGAATTATTTCATGAACAAGTTTAGGGAGCTCAGCTTGGAGGTCGCTCGTCTAAAGAAGGTTATAGCCGACCGGGACTGGTGGCAGTTGAGACGAACAGGTCAACTCGGATGCCTCGAGTGGGCGGTCGGCATCGGAGTCTTTTCTTCGTGAGACTGTTGTAGAGAAGGAGTTAGAGATTCGTAGGTTGAAGCTAATGCTAGGCGCCGGTTTGATTGAGGAGTCAAGCAATTCCGTACTAGGACCTTCTCTGACCTTTTTCTTGGAGGCGGCCCAGCCTGCCGATGCGGAAAGCTCTGTTGCTGCGGTGCTTTCCCTGGTCGGACCGGCCGAGTGTGCGAAGGAACCCATGGGAAGCGCCAAGTTTGAGTTTTAAGCCCAGCGATGAGTGATTTGTAAGCTATTCATTGTATTGGGCAGCCATTTCTGGCGCTCTATGAGTAATAAAAAACTTCCGACTACTTTAACATTGACGATGCATTGAGTGAGGAGGGCAGGAGTGTAGCTCGAGATTGTTGCCGAGTTCGGCCTTATAGGGGGTCACCGCTGAGGCAAAATGCCGAACCGTAGTTTCTTGCAGACAACGCCCAATGAGTGACGTTGCGCCTTCCAATAAACATTAATGGCGACGTTTAACCTTCCACCATTTGGACTTCCCGATGTTATATGCTCAAGGGGCTATATAATCCCCCTCTCCCCACTATTTCTTCATCAGCTACTGGCGATGACTCATCCGCCACCTGCTGACAATTCGGGTGCCTGCCGAAGGTGGGCACCCATAAGTAGAATTTTGGTCTGAGAGTTCCGAGTTGGTGGCCCACCTGTCACCCTCGAACAATTCGGAGTTTCGGCTCTGAGGGCCGTAAACCCCGGGTTGCTGCGGGTGAGTGGTGGGTCGACCAATTGGTCCGGAGGCTCGATTGAGAGTCCTAGGTCGGTGGCTCTCCTACCATCCTCGAACAATTCGGGGTTTTGGCATTGAAAGCCGTAAACCCCGAGTTATTCGCGGATGAGAGGTGGGTCAACCAACGGTCCGGGGCTCGGGGCATTTGCCGAGGGCGAGCGCCTTAAATCTTTAATGACAAATTTTTGGAACGGGCGTGGTTGAAGATCGTCGCCGAGCGTAAAGGGCGTGGCTTAAAAAAGCTAAGGCCTTGCTCGAGGTCGACACCGAACCCTTTTGCGCACACCTTGGTGGATAGTATGGGTGTAGCTGGAGGTCATTCGCCGAGCGCACAGGTAGCAGGGTTTGAAAAACCCCAATCATGCTCGAGGTCGATGCCGAGCCCCCATACCTTAGAGAAGCTAGTGATGGGCGTAGCTGAAAGTCATCGCCGAGCGTAGAAGTCGCATGGCTTTGAAAAAAGCCAAGGCCGTGCTCGAGGTCGACGATGAGCCCCCACACCTATTCTCGGAAAGATAGCACAGGTGTAGCTAGCGGTCAAGCCCAAACCATGCTCGAGGCCGATGCTGAGCCCCCATACCTTAGAGAAGCTAGTGATGGGCGTAGCTGAAGGTCATCGCCGAGCATAAAGGTCGCATGGCTTTGAAAAAAGCCAAGGTCTTGCTCGAGGTCGATGCCGAGCCCCCACATCTGTTCTTGGAAAGATAGATGGGTGTAGCTGGCGGTCATCGCCGAGCGCATAGGTTGATGGGCTTGAACAAGTCCAAACCATGCTCGAGGTCGATGCCTAGCCCCCATACCTTAGAGAAGCCAGTGATGGGCGTAGCTGAAGGTCGTCGCCGAGCGTAAAGGTCGCATGGCTTTGAAAAAAGCCAAGGCCTTGCTCGAGGTCGACGACGAGCCCCTACACCTGTTCTCGAAAAGATAGTACATGTGTAGCTGGCAGTCAAGCCCAAACCATGGTCAAGGCTGATGCCAAGCCCCAATACCTTAGAGAAGCCAGTGATGGGCATAGCTGAAGGTCGTCGCCGAGCATAAAGGTAGCATGGCTTTGAAAAAAGCCAAGGTCTTGCTCGAGGTCGATGCTGTGCCCCCACACCTGTTCTCAGAAAGATAGCACAGGTGTAGTTGGCGGTCATCGCCGAACGCATAGGTTGATGGGCTTGAACAAGCCCAAACCATGCTCGAGGCCGATGCCAAGCCCCCATACCTTAGAGAAGCCAGTGATGGGCGTAGCTGAAGGTCGTCGCCGAGCGTAAAGTTCGCATGGCTTTGAAAAAGCCAAGGCCTTGCTCGAGGTCGACGACGAGCCCCCCACCTATTCTCGGATAGATAGCATGGATGTAGCTGGCAGTCATCGCCGAGCGTATACATTGATGGGCTTGAACAAGCCCAAACTATGCTCGAGGCTGATGCCGAGCCCCCATACCTTAGAGAAGCTAGTGTTGGGCATAGCTGAAGATCGTCGTCGAGCATAAAGGTCGCATGGCTTTGAAAAAAGCCAAGGCCTTGCTCAAGGTCAACGACGAGCCCCCACACCTGTTCTCAGAAAGATAGCACGGGTGTAGCTGGCGGTCATCGCCGAGCGCATAGGTTGATGGGCTTGAACAAGTGCAAACCATGCTCGAGGTCAATGCCGAGCCCCCATTCCTTAGAGAAGCCAGTGATGGGCGTAGCTGAAGGTCGTCGCCGAGTATAAAGATCGCATGGCTTTGAAAAAGCTAAGGCCTTGCTCGAGGTCGACGACGAGCCCCCACACTTGTTCTTAGAAAGATAGCACAGGTGTAGCTGGCGGTCAAGCCCAAACCATGCTCGAGGCCGATGCCAAGCCCCCATACCTTAGAGAAGCCAGTAATGGACGTAGCTGAAGGTCGTCGCCGAGCGTAAAGGTCGCATAGCTTTGAAAAAAGCCAAGGTCTTGCTCGAGGTCGACGCTGAGCCCCCACACCTATTTTCGAAAAGATAGCACAGGTGTACCTGGCGGTCATCGCCGAGCGCATAGGTTGATGGGCTTGAACAAGCCCAAACCATGCTCGAGGTCGATGCCGAGCCCCCATACCTTAGAGAAGCCAGTGATGGGCGTAGCTGAAAGTCGTCGCCGAGCGTAAAGGTTGCATGGCTTTGAAAAAAGCCAAGGCCTTGCTCGAGATCGATGACGTGCCCCTACACCTGTTCCCGGAAAGATAGCATGGGTGTAGCTGGCGGTCATCGCCGAGCGCATAGGTTGATGGGTTTGAACAAGCCCAAACCATGCTCGAAGCCGATGCCGAGCCCCCATATCTTGAGTTGACTTTGGCTCGAGGTTCCGTCCGAGTGCCGAGCCCCATCCTTGTAAGGAAAGCTTTTTATGGCTCGCAGTTCCGTCCGAGTGCTGAACCCCAGCCTTGTAAGGGAAGCTTTTTGTGGATCGCGATTTCTTCCGAGCGCCGAACCCTAAGCTTGTAAGAGAAGCTTTTTGTGGCTTGCGGTTTCTTCTGAGCACCGAATCCTAAGCTTGTAAGAGAAGCTTTTTGTGGTTCACGGTTTCTTCTGAACGCCGAACCCAAGACATGTTTCTTGAGAAAGTTAATACGAAGCCAAAGCTTGTTTTAAGAAAGCTGGCATAATTACAACACACTTGGACTTTACAAAACAACGCACGACGTGCCGATTATATTTTTCATAATTTACATTGGCTGTAGCGGCTAATCCTCCCCCTCGATAAATTTGATGAGGTGCTCTGCGTTCTAGGTTTGTTGACAGTCTTGCCCTCTGGGTCGATGAGGCGGTACGTGCCTGGGCGTACGACCTCAGAAACTTTGTAAGGGTCTTCCCAGTTTGGGGCCAGTTTTCTCTTTTGGCCGGGGTTAGATACTGCCAGTTTCCAGCGGACGAGGTTCCCGAGCTTGATGTTAGTGGGACGCACCTTTTTGTTGTAGAACCTTTCGGTCCTCTGCTGGTTGGTGTTCCTTCTGATGGCGGATTTCTCCCTGACCTCGTCTATGAGATCTAGGTCGGCACGTAGCGGTGCCGAGTTGCTTGCTTCGTCGAAGGCCATGATCCGGGGCGAAAGGAGCCCGATCTCTAAGGGAATTACGGCCTCTATGCCGTACGTCAGATTGAATGGCGACTCTCCCGCGGGGATTCTTTTTGTTGTTCGGTGGGCCCAGAGAATGCTCGGTAGCTCGTCGACCCATAACCCCTTGGAGGAGTTATCAAGTCGTTTCTTGAGACCGTCAAGGATCTGGCGGCTCGCGTTCTCAGCCTGGCTGTTTGACTGTGGGTGGCATACCGAACAGAAGCGCTGCTGGATCCCGAGATCCTCACAGAACTTTCCAAAATTCTTACCCGTTAATTGAGTCCCATTATCTATGATGAGTACGTGTGGAATCCCGAACCGGCAGACGATGTGTTTCCAGAAAAATTGTTGGGTCTGCTATTCGGTGATCATGGCCAGAGGCTCAGCCTCGATCCACTTCGTGAAGTAGTCGATCACCACTATGAAACTTTCTTTAGCCCGTTGCCTTCGAAAATGGGCTTACCAGATCCATCCCCCACATAGCAAAGGGGGTCGGACTAGCCAGGGAGCAGAGGTTTTCATGTGGAGCTCTTTTCACCGAGGATAACCTTTGACAAGGGCCGAACTTCTTTACCAAGGCCAGGGTGTCGTGTAGCATTGTGGGCTAGTAGTACTGGTAATTCAGAGCCTTTCGCGGAAGCGATCAGCTCCCCATATGGCACCTGCCGATTCCTTCATGGAGCTCCTTGAGAGCGTACTTTGCTTCGTTGGGGGTTAAGCAGTGGAGGTAGGGCCTTCCGTCCATCGTGGTGTACGACCTTTTGAAGAGGGTCTCGCTAATCATGACGAACCACTCTGAACGGACCCTAACCCGCCTTGCCTCGGCTTGGTCTTCTGAAAGCTCTCATTTGATTAGAAACTTTTTGATAGGAGTCATCCAATCGTCAGGGTGAGCTTTGTTTTCGATGCAGAGGGTCTCAGGGAGGTCGGTACTCGACTTTAGGAGTACTTCGATCAGGACGGTGCGGTCGAGGCCCTCGAAAGACGAGGAGGCTAACTTTGACAGGGCGTCGGTCTGGGCGTTCTGTTCTCTGGGGATCCTTAAGACTGTAGATTCGTCAAAAGATTCCAAGAGCCGCTGGACCACGCCCAAGTACCTGATTATCCGATCGTCACGAGCCTTGTACTATTCGGTAATCTGATTGACCACGAGCTGAGAGTCACTAAAGGCCCTGATCTGTCTGGCGCCTGCCCGATGCGTAAGGGTGAGCCCGGCAATCATGGCCTCATACTCAGCCTCGTTGTTAGAAGCCGGAAATTTGAGGCGGAGGCAGTATTGAAGAAGGAAACTGTCAGGTCCTTGCAAAATGATACCCACACCACTCTCCACTTCGCAGGAGGAGCCGTCGACGTAAACTTCCCACGTCTGGTTGGCCTCCCTACTTTCGGGTTGCTCAGAGATGGTGCATTCCGTGATGAACTCGCGAGGGCCTGCCCCGTGATGGTCGTTCTTGGCTGATAGCCGATGTCATATTGACTGAGCTCGATCGACCATTTGACCAGTCGTCCGGAACTCTCGGGCTTGTAGAGTACGACCTTCAGAGGCTGATCTGTGTGAACCTGAATTGAATGCACCTGGAAATAGGGACGGAGTTTCCGTGCGGCCATGACCAGGGCGTACACTACCTTCTCCATTTGAGTATTTGGTCTCGGCAGTGAGCAGAACCTTGCTCACGTAGTATAGCTGCTTTTGGACTCTGTCTTCCTCTCGGACGAGAACAACACTGAGCACATTTTCCGAGGCCGAAAGATAAAGCCAGAGTGGCTCGCCTGGTTCGGGCTTGCTGAGGAGAGTAGGGTTGGCGAGGTACTCTTTCAATTGGGTGAACGCCTCTTGCTACTGAGTACCCCACTCGAAGCCTCCGGTTCCGCGCAAAGCCTTGAAGAATGGGAAGGACTTCTCTCCAGACTTGGAGAGGAAACGGCCAATGGCCGCCAGTCTTCCCGTGAGCCTCTGGACTTCTTTGATGTTTTTAGGAAAGGCCATGTCTATTATGGCCTGGATCTTCTCGGGGTTCGCCTCGATGCCGCGCTGGCTGATGACGAACCTGAGGAATTTCCCTGATGAGATGCCGAATGCACACTTCGCCGGAGTGAGTCTCATATTATGGGTTCGAAGGACCCCAAAGGCTTCCTCTAGGTAAGCGACGTGGTCCTATCCCCGCTGGCTCTTGACGAGCATGTCATCGACGTATACCTCCATGTTGCGACCGATTTGATCCTTGAAGACTCAGTTAACGAGCCTCTGATAAGTAGCACCGGCGTTCTTTAGCCCGAAGGGCATAACCTGGTAGCAATAAAGACCTTGGTCCGTGACGAAAGATGTCTTGGCTATATCAGGGGGAACATTCGGATCTGGTTGTAGCCTGAGAAGGCATCCATGAAAGAAAGGAGCTCGTGACCAGACGTTGTGTCAATCAGAGCATTGATGCTGGGAAGAGGGAATAGATCTTTGGGGCACGTCTTGTTGAGGTCAGTAAAGTTTATGCAGATCCTCCAGCTCCTGCTCGCCTTTCTGACCATCACGACGTTTGCCAGCCACTCGAGGTAGCTGACCTTCTGTATGAAACGAGCGAACAAGAGTTTTTCCACCTCTGCTTTCACTACCTGCTGCCTCTCCGGGGCGAACTTACGTCATTTCTGGACGATCGGCTTCGAACCGGGGATCACACTAAGTTTGTGCATGATCAAGTCTTCGGAGATCCCAGGCATATCGGAGGGCTTCCAGGCGAAGAGGTAGACATTGCAGCGAATGTAGTCGATCGGGTCAGTCTTGAGGTTGGGAGCGAGGGAGCAGCTCACGCGGAACCACTTTGATATGTCCCCTGTCTCGAACGAGACTTCCTCTAATTCGTCTTCCAGCTCCGGCTCGGGTTGGCTTCTTTCAGGTTGCAGCTCGATGGCATCCAGGGGAAACACACCACCCCCGACCACCGTCATATAGCACGACCGTGCTGCTTCTTGGTTCCCTCGGACGACCCCGACACCTGACTTAGTGGGGAATTTCAGCTTCTGGTGGTAGGCCGAGGGAACGGCCTGGAGGGAGCAGAGCCCAGGTTGGCTGAGGATGGCGTTGTAGGTTGTATTGACGTTGACAACCATGAAGTCCATCTACTCGGTCTGTCTGTGAGGGGTCATACCGGCTGTGACGTCTAAGGTCACAATTCCCTCTATTGGCATCGAAATGCCGGAGAACCCGTGTAGGGTGTATCCGGCTGGCTTCAGTTTGTCCCGAGAGAGTTTGAAGTTCTTGAATGCTTCCAGGAAGAGAATGTTCACTGAGCTTCCGTTGTCCACCAGGATTCGGCGGGCCTCATAGTTCGCCATGCTGAGGCTGATGACGAGCGCATCGTAGTGTGGAAGCCGGACTCCCTCCAGGTCTTCCCCCGAGAAGGAGACAGGGAGCTGCTGAACCTGGGGGGAAGGGAGGCACTGGACGGCATTTACTTCTCGGACGAACGCCTTGCGGGAAGTGCTGGACTCTCCTCCCATGGGCCCTCCATGGACGCAATGCAATATGGCTTGACCCTTGGTTTCTTCAAGCTCGGGGTTCCGCTCGGGACACGGTTTAGGTGTTCAAGGAGGAGGGGAAGGCCTCCGGTTCCTCGTGTCCCTTTGATCCCGGGCGTCTTCTCGTTTGAATTCCCGGAGGTACCCTCGTTGGATGAGGGCCTCCATTTCGTCCTTCAGGGCGCGGCAGTAGTCTGTGTCGTGCCCGTTATCCCGGTGGAAGCGGCAATAGAACCACTGATCCCTCTTCTTGTTGTTGGTCGGCCGAGGGGGCATCTGGATAAGGTCCCTGTCCTCGATTGCTAAGAGGATAGTTGACACGTTCTGTGTCAGCGGTGTGTACCTCTCGAAGCGTGGGACCGGAAGGACCCTTTTCGTGATGATCCCGTCTTTTGGGACCTTCTTAGTCGGCTCTGCCTCGTCGGCCTTACGCGTCCCCTTCCCCGAGACTTCTTTGGCGCTTTCTAGATTTAGGGCCTCCTCGGCCCGAATGTACTTTTCGACCAGACTGAGAAGGTCCGGGAAATCTAGTGGAGGCTTCTTCGCCAGGGATGCCTTCAGCTAGCCGTGCTAGACGTTGGGCCGGAATGCTGCCGATACGACCCTAGCGTCGAGGGAGGAGACCGACCTCGCCTCCGTAGTGAACCTTCGGACGAACTGCCAGAGTGACTCTCCTTCCTTCTTTCGGAGGTCCAGTAGGGACGCGCTCGTCTTCTCGGCTTTTCTGCTGGTCACGAAGTGGGCCAGAAAATTGGCCTCCAGCTAATCGAACGAGTAGATCGAGCCGGGGATGAGCTTGGAGAACCATTCCCGAGCCGGACCCCAAGGGTGGCAGGGAAGGCACGACACAGGAGGGGATCTGAAGTGCTGTGAATCATCATGAGGGTCTTGAAACCCTCCATGTGATCAGCAGGATCACCCTCGCCGTCATAGGTTTCGAATTGGGGAGGTTGGAAATTCCGGGGTATTTCCGCTTGTAGGATTGCAGCAGAGAAAGGAGGTCAGGTCGGCCTGTGACCCTGAGTCGGCCTCGGGCCGCCATCGCCGAAGTGGTCGAGGCGGTTCTCCATTTCTTTGAGGCAGTTTAGGATGTCCTCGTCATACTCTGGCGGGAGTGTCGGGCCACGGGACGCTCTGGCCCCGACATCCGATCGTGAGTGAAAGCGGTGGCATCTCGTTGACAGGGGTCCCTAGGATAGCCTCCATGAACTCTTTCCAGAAGTCTTGGAACTCCCGGTGGGTGACTGGAGCCCGTTCAGCTGGGTTGTGTTGGGACGGCGGCCTCCGGTCTTTGCGGCTGAGCACCGGCTCCCGCTCTCTGGGCGGAGGTCTGGGACGATTCGGGACTGAGTTGGAAGCGGCCCCTCCCCTAGTCCGACTTGCCTGTCGGTTGTGGATGACCCAACGCAGGTCGGGTACGACCGAGCGAGAGGCGCCCGACTAGTGTCCGAGGTTGACCCTCGAATTGTTGGATCCATGAGTGTCGGTAGGGACGTCCTGAGGAGGAACGTCCTGGCGACGTGTAGAGGCGACAGCTCTCCTAGGCTTGGGTGCCATGTGAGCTCGGATTGATGGAATGCCGTTGATGGCTGGGTTCGGACTGATGTCCGTACCGAGGTTTCCCACAGATGGCGCCAACCTGATGCGGTTTGTTTTTGAGGGTGGCTGCACCGGGTATGGGTTCTTCTCAATTTGTATTTTTGCGGAAGCTTCGGTACTTACGGTACGCTCGACCCTCAGCCAGGGGGGACGGCTCGGGATTAGGCGAAAGTGAGGTGGAGGTCGGATGCTCGGCTCGGATCTAGAGGCTCGACTCGGATCTGGAAGCTCGGATCTGGAAGTCTCGTGTACCCGCACTCGGCCTAGGAACACCGGGGTTGATCCCAGTGGCAGGCCCTCCGACGGTCTAGTCAGTCACTGAAAAGTAACAGTAACTAGGGTCTTGAGAGGAAAAAGATTGATTACCTGTTGAAGGGGTAGAGGACCTGGTATTTATCGGTAGTGCCAACCGGGTCTAGACCCGTTTGGGGCCGGGTCTGGACCCGGTTGCCCGTGGGCCTGACGTGATAGAAGCCCAGGCAGTTTAGGACTGATGTGGCAGAAGCCTAGGCGATCTAGGGCTGATGTGGCAGATCTTATGATCGGGGTGATGCAGTTTTTGAGGGAATCCTGTGGCCCAGAAGGGGCCACGTCATCTGACCCATATCAATGGTAATTTGGATTATTTGGTTTGAAAGAAACAACTGATTATTTGTTAATGAATCCCTTATCTGGTCTGATTCTCTTAGTCCCAGTAAGAAAAAATTGTTAAAGCTTTCTGAGTTCGATATTGTTATTGAATCTCTTATTCAACAATCCTCTAACTAGTTTTTTTATTTATTTCTTTTGATGTTTCTTTGGTGCAATGGTAATTGTGATTGATGACTAGAGAGTTGGCCGACTTATGCTCTTTTGTTCCCTGTTTTCTTAGTTTTTTGGGGTTGCCTCTATTTTGGGACTGAGTTGGCTGACTTAGTGGGGACTTTTGCTGCTGTTTTACCCCATCAGATTTGGCTGCAGCTGCTATTTGGGTCTCTTTTTGCTATATGCCTTCCTCTCTGGTCTGTTGTTGGTAGCTGGTTCTAGGTTGTTCACTGCTAGAGACTTTGGTTATTAATATGTTCAGTTGAGGTTTTTGGTATTCTATCTGCATATGATCTGTCTGTCTTGTTGATGTTGTTTTCTGACAGCAAAATGTGTTCTTTTTTGTGCTTTCCTGTTTGCTTGCGGTTGTGTGAACGCTATTTTATGTCTGTTCAATGTGAATTTTGTGATTTTATTAATATATATATATAGAGAGAGAAAAGGGGGTATGAGCAACTTGCTCATTTAGTAAATAAGCAATTGATGATGTGGCATACATGTGATTGAAAAATTGTTAAAAATGATAGTTATCCAATGTATCACATGCATGCCACATAATCACTTGCCCATTTACTAAATGAGCAAGTTGCTCATATCCCTTTTACCCATATATATATATATATATATATATATATATATATATATATATATATATATAAACTCTTCCACATACATATTAAGATGGAAGAATCCACTTAATATCCCCTTTTTGGTTTTTTTTTTTTTTTTTTTTTTTTTTTTTTTTTTTTTTTTTTTTTTTGAGTTAACTCCCCTTTTTATTTTATTTGAGTAAAAAGTGGTTCTTGCTACTGAAGTTAAGATCATTATTGCATATTTACACTGACATTACTTTGTTGTCGTTCGTCCAAGCTATTGTGCTTGCAGAGTTGCATTTATCACACTACAACACAAAAGACAAAAGGGGGGTTCAGGGGCCTTTTTTTAAAAACCTACACTGGTGTTTTTAAACGTCGGAGTAGGCTGGCATTAGGTCATACTGGCATTTTTAGAAAACACCGATAGAAACGTCAGGGTAGGGCGCATCGCGGGTAGGGCGCATCGCGGTAGCCACAGGGTCTACCTTGACACTTTTAAAAAACGCCAGTGTAGCCAAAGGTTTACCCCGGCATTTTCAAAAACACCGGGGTAGACCTATTTTTTATTTTGATTTTGATTTTTTATTTTTATTAATTGTTATTTATTTAATATTATTTTCAATTCAATTCCACCAACCCCGACGTGTTTATGCACAAATGCCGGGTAGTTTCTTTTTCTTTTCCTGCACGTTTATAATTATAAATAATAACACACAAACAAATAGTAACAAATATTAAATTTAAAAAAAATATTCAAATATATAGCAATAATATGGACCTGAACATTTATGTTTACCAAAACAAGCTTTCTTCGTACTATACAATGTATAAACTCCCTAGTTACAGGATACAAACTTTTCTGAACAACTCGACGCAGGCTTCCTCTTGAGTGACTTGATTTGGCTGAACAAGTATTTTATGCCCTCTTCCAGAGTTGCTCTGTCTTTCATAAAATTCCACAGCTCTGGTATGATGTGCCTACCACTGTAACAAACCTAGTATAAGTGGGAGCCCCATTAAGATTGAACTTCACATCCTGCAAGCTTTGTCATTGTTGCATGCTCTATCCTGAGCATAAAAAAAAAAGAGAAGGAAATCCATTTAAGAATTAAAAACATTCCGAGATTTTTCCTGATGGACAAAGGTAACACAAGTAAAGGACCTTTATGAGCTAGCTGGATCTGATCAATATTAGATGACTGAATTTACTTTGCATCATTGCATGTGTCTGTTCTCATCTATTTGATCATGTTCATTGCTTCCACGATATGCGTGAGAAGGAGGAAAAACATGTATTGCACATAGGTCTGGTTTCTCACATTGTTTTATAATACGAATATGTTGTTGTCCAAGGTCTACAAAAAGTTCATGACCTCTGTGTGACACATTCATCACCACTTATTATTCTTGCATCTAATTCCTAATTTTGTCAATCATATTGTAGTAAAACTTTTTTTTTTGATGGAAAAGTCTTGGCTCGAACCAAGACTCTGGAATCGAGCCACCACTTAATTACCCACCCCACCCAATACCAATCAGGACATTGCCTGTTGGTATATTGTAGTAAAACTTAAACATCAAAGATTACATTCTTGTTGGTTTGTATAAAATAAGCACTATTTTTTTCTTTCTTGCTTCCAGAATTTCATGATGCATTAAGTAGAACATAATAACTGTACATATTTATGCAATCTACTAATATTATCTCAATAATGTGGCTCTGAACCACATAAATAAGATTATATCAAAGAAATATAACAACATTAACAATTAGCTATGGAAAAGACCACCAATGTTCTCCCACAAGTGGCATTTACATAAATCCTATTAATTGACGACAAAATAGTTTATAGCCGCATATTACTCAAACAAACAATACAATCAACAATACACTGAAAACCAAATTGGGGAAGTGAGATATCAAATCGGACAGGTAAGTATCGCTACCAAATATTTCACCTGCTATAATGTAAGTCCGAGTGGATGGAGGGTAGCCTAAAGCTCGTAGAAAAGCCCCTACCTCCATAGGAGTTAAAGGGCAATAACCGTCAATTCTCAGCTCTGTTGAGTTTATATTCTGTTACAAAAATTTGTTTGCAATAAAACCAGGTATGATGGAGAGGCACAAAATCAGAAAAGGATGAGAAGAAGAAAATCAACAAAATTAAAAGAAAAATAAAAATAACAAAACCAAACCGATTGTGTCGAGGCTTGTGTATCACACAATCTCCTTAAAACAGATTCACCTCGTCCCGATGCTGGAGTTTGTTGAGGCATCTGTTTCCCAGGATGCAACGACAGTAGAGTGTTGACGTAGGCACCACATCACGTTCTCGAACTGAACAGACCTTCAAATCTATCACCTAACGACCGGACAGAGGAAGTAGAAGAACAGGACAGAGGGGGGAGAGTAGAGTTTTTGGTGTTTTTCAAGAGGGGAGAAGAGACCTCTATTTATAAGGTCGGGATGAAGAATGTAACAGCAGACATCTCCTTAAATGTACTGACTGTAACGGTAGACAAAAGCTTGAATGTACTGACTGTACTAGCAGACAAATGTAAATCACCCTGGGGGGGGGTGAATAGGGTGATTGTGCGGAATTAAAAAATTTAATAAAATAAAGTTCAAAGTAAATAAAAGAGTTAAGAGCACCAAACACAGATGACGCAGCGATATAACGTGGTTCGACCCCCAGGTCTACGTCCACACCACCTACTTGTAGCAATTCTCGGTCACAAGCGTTCCACTATACTTAAAACCCTTTGTACAGTGATTCTTGGATTCAGGCCGAGAGACCTATTACACCCACAGGACTTCCAATACATGTACTGTCAATCTCACTGGAGTGGGAAAAAAAAAACTAAAAACTCAAGATCGTTAATGATCCTGACTGAAGAATACAGAAAAATTATCGCTCACACTCGGATTGATTATCAAAATATTAGTTCAGAATGTTTTCTCATAAGTAATTGGATAAAGAATACACAGTGGATTCATCCAATATAAGTAGACGGGAAAGTGTATCGATCAAAATTGGAAACGATACATTCCAAGAATACACAGCGCAAAGTGCGGTCGACTGACATATTGGTGCGGTCGACCGTTCAGCTCTCTGACGTAAAGTAGAGACTAGAGAGGTGAAAGGTCGACCGCTTCTTAAGCAACTTAAGGTTGCGGTCGACTGCGATGCGGTCGACCGTCATGAAGTACGGTCGACCGGTATCGCATTGTATATTCCGAATCCACTCTGTTTTC
The DNA here is from genome assembly GCA_017893485.1 of Hemerocallis citrina. Lineage (NCBI taxonomy): Eukaryota > Viridiplantae > Streptophyta > Magnoliopsida > Asparagales > Asphodelaceae > Hemerocallis > Hemerocallis citrina. The sequence continues at coordinate 132,580,554 of CM030365.1, forward strand.
TTTCATAAACTAATCAATCTTTAATCAATCTGATACAATTAAAATCTCATGAAAATAGAAGGAAAAATTTAGGTTTTGATATCTTTCTCTTTTGCATGTAGACCAATTAATCATGATCTCTTTTTGAATATCTTCCTCTTTTGCTTGTATTTGCAATCTTTCTTTATTGCTTTCCCTGTTTGAATATTCTTGAATATCTCTTGGATCTCTTGTTGATATTATTTGATCCTGAAAATCTGAACAATTAACTTTAAACTTATTAGTATTAATGAGCACGTTTTGTGCACACCAAACTAAGAGTCAACAAAAAGGATATATAATAACCTCTTTCTTGGCATTGTAAGATAGCAAGCTAAGCGGCTCTCTCTTGCGCGCACAGAGAGGGGAGGGGGTGCAAATCTCGGGCCGGATTACATGCGACTTGTGTGTGCCCGCACGTCCTGCAGACACGAATGCCGAACCAACGTACCCACCCCGTGCATAGCCACTTTTTTCTACATTTTTTTTGTCCGATCTATAACGGCTGAATTAAACGCAGAAACGATTTTGTCTGCCATTTATTCACGTGTCCATCATTACAGTACTACATTCAAACATCTGTCTGCGGTCATAGCCGATACATTAAGGTGTTGTCTGCCGTTACAGTGGATGCAGTCATTGCGTTATCTGCCGATAACGTTACAATGGATGCAGTCAATACGTTGTCTGCCGTTACAATGGATGCAATCAATGCGTTGTCTGCTGTTACAATTCTCACTCTGGCCCTATAAATAGAGAACCCTTCTCCCCTGAATGAACACAAAAGAAACTCTTCCGTTCTCACCCTGTTCTGTGCTTCAAAGTCAGGTTCCATTCTTAGTCATTCGGTGATAGACTTCAGACGTTGTTCCAATTCGAGAGCGTAACGTGGTGCCTACATCAACTCTTCCGTCGTTGCATCCAGCTGGGAGTCAGACGCCTACACAAATTCCAGCAACCGGAGGAGGCAAAATCTGTTTTAAGGAGATTGTGTGGTACACAAGCCTCGACGTAACCAACTTTAGTTTGTAATTTTGTTATTTTTGTTCCTTTTCTTTTTTTTTCTTTTTTTTTCTTTTATTTGTTGGTTTTCTAACTCTTCTTTTTCTTCTGCTTCTTCGTTTTTGTGCCTCTTAATCGTGTTTAATTTTACTACAAAGAATTTTGTAACATTAGTTTCGAAAGTGGTCTATTTTGAAAATTAATTTCAAAAAGTCGCCTATTTCGGGGAAAACATCGAATTTGTTAGTGCTTGTAAAACACATGGGGAGAGAACCTAATTCTGTAGAAATGAAGGGAATCCTTGAAGAGTTGGGAAACAAGATTTATACTCCATATAATGTACACCGTTTGCATCAAGATTTCTTATTTATTGCATCCCGTCTGTCTTCTCTCCAAGCCATTTCAACGCAAGTCGCTCCAAATTCAAATATCAAGGTATGCTTTATGCATCCCAGTGCAACACTTGGATGGTGATTAAGAATGCCATTCTACCTCCATCTTTAAATGTACGTTGAAGAGTTTTTCTTTTCTTTCTCCTCCCTTTTCCTATTGGAGTAAAAAAGTCAGCTGTAAAGTTCATTTTGAGAAACTAACTGAACAAAATTTCTAAAGCAATACTATAAAAGATTTGCACAACTAGGAAAGGCATTACAACATAAGACGGATGTACCGACGTTTCTAGCCAGGCATTTGGAGTGAAACGTCAGTATAGCATGATAGATTAAAAAAAAAAAACTACCGCCTAAGAGCATCCACAGTGGTTTTCTAAAATTTCCATATCTCCAAATTATAGCAAACGAACCCAAAAACCACGCTGCAGTCGTTTCTCAAATGTCCATATTATGGCAAAGCTGCTATTTCCATTTCTCAAATATGAGAAGTCATCTGAGCTTTCTCAAAATATAAAGGACGGGGTATGATACCCCGTCTCTTCTATATAATATTTTTTTAATCTTATCAAACGGAGTATGATACATCGTCCCACATAATTTTTGATTTTTTTTTATTTTAAAAATAGGTCGGACGGAGAATGATACTCCGGACGGGGTATCAAACCCCGTCTCTCTAATTAACCGATTTTTTTTTTTTAAAAAAATTGTTCAAACGGGGAATGATACCCCGTCCGAGGTATCAAACCCCGTCCCACATATTTGACCCGAGTTGAAAATCCCCTCAGACGGGGATAGATACCCCGTCCGGGGTATCATTCCCCGTCCAAGGATAAAAGCCCAGAATAGCATTAAATGGTGATTGCAATTAATTGGGTATGTTTAATTAGGTTTAGTTAGGTATTAATGCTGATTAGGAGTAGTTAGGTATTAATTGATTAGATTTAGTTATTATTTTATTATTTAATTTAGTTAATTAATATAGTTTAATAGTTAATAGTAATTAACTTTTTTTAATTTGTTTGAAACGATCGGACGGGGTATGATACCCCGTCTCTCTAAAAAATAGAAAAAATATAGCAAACACGACTGCAGCCTACGATCGTATTTGCTATTACTGTAGCTGCCATATTATAGCAAATGAGAAAAACGACTGTGGATGCTCTAAGCCAGCGTTTTGATAAAACGCCGGTTTAGGTGTTAATCCAGAGAGGTGCAATAATGACATTGTTTAAAAAACGCCTGCATATATCAATTATATATTTTCTCAATTCTTTTTGTTAGAATTAGAGATAGGAAAAATCAGTAGCGGATCCAGGAATTTAGTTCAGTGGGGTTCTTATACAAAAATAAATACGATAACAATTAAGAAAGTACAATACTAAAATAAATAAGAAATGTTTTACATTCTAAATTTGCTCCCTACGAGTTTTCATCTTTTGAAATTGATTTATTACATCTTCATTAGTAACATTGGCAAGAGCTTCCTTTTCTATAGCCGAAATAAGACAATCACTTAAGAATTCATCACCAATTCGATTGCGCAAATCCGACTTCACAAGCTTCATTGTAGAAAAGCACCTCTCCACTGTTGCGGTTGCAACTGGCAAAACCAATGCAAGTTTTAGTAATCGATACACCAAAGGATAAGAGAGATGTTTTTTAGTTTGCACCATCACTTTAACATGATCCCCAATGCCATTCAAATGTGCAAATCTTTCATCTTCCTTCAAATTATCAATATAAATGATAAGTTCATGCTCAAGAGCCATCCTCTCCATGGAATCAAAATCATCAGGATATAATTCAGCTAGCCTCATCAACTGTAACGGATCAAATGCACCAAATGAATCACGTGGATCTAAAGCAGCCATACAGACAAGCAATTCAGAGTTGACCTCATTAAAACGATCATTGAACTCTGCAATTTGCATATCAACAACAACATTAAAACAATCAAAAGAATAATAATGCTCATATGTGATTCCTGTTTTTTGTCGTCGGTTTTTTGGATTAATATAAGGCTCCATCATGTTCAACTTTTCAATGCCATGTTTATCACAAAATGAGAAGATCTTCATCAAAAGAGGATCCCAACCATCAAGTCTAAACTTCTGCAATTGTCGCTTAGTTGATTTCACCAAGGACATAGCATTCAAGATATCTTGATCTTTTCTTTGTAGAGCTCTTGATAGAGATTCAGTTAGCCCAAAGATGTGCAACATCAAGTGCAAATAGAAAACAAAATCGAAAGATGTGAAGTATATTTGAAGACCATTTGCTTGACGTTGTTGTAAATCCTTCTCACCCTCCTTTTCAACAAAGCTAAGCACATCCATAACATTTGGAAACAAATCAACCAAACGTAAAAGTGTTTTGTAATGGGAACTCCAACGTGTATCACCCGCTCTTATTAAAGAAAGCTCTTGATTCAACCCACTTCCAGTTTCTATCTCACCACAACCTATCTCTTTTAACAACCTCTCTTTTTGACTATCTCGAATCAAATCTGTTCGTTTGCAAGAACCACCAACAACATTTATCAAGACCGCTATCATGTCAAAGAAATCTCCAACAGCAAAATGTTTTTTTGCAATCGCCACAACAACTAATTGAAGTTGATGAGCAAAACAATGTACATAATATGCTGAACTATTTTCTCTCATGATTAGAGCTTTTAACCCATTAAACTCACCACGCATATTGCTTGCACCATCATAACCCTGCCCTCTAATCTGTTTCAAACTCAAACCAAATTCAGCAAATAAGCAATCAATAGCATATTTAAGAGTTAAAGAAGATGTCTCTTTTACATGAACAAGACCAACAAATCTCTCCTTAACCATTCCCCGTGCATCAAGATATCTCAAAACAACAGCCATTTGTTCTTTTTTAGACACATCACTAGACTCATCAACTAACAAGGCAAATACATCATCACCAATTTCTGCAAGAATAGATTTGAGTACTTCTTGTGCAAAGCAATGACAAATATCTTTCTGAATGCTAGGAGACACCATTTGACTATTTTCCGGAGCATTTTTCAATGTAACTTTACGGACACTTTCATTTTGATTTTGTGTGTATTTTATCATCTCCAAAAAATGACCTCTATGAAAAGAGTTTTTTGACTCATCATGACCACAGAAAGGTAATGCACCGTTCAACAAATATCTAGCAACATCGATTGAAGCATTCAATCCAATACGATACTCATTCTTTGTAATATCACTTTGCTTATGTATTGCAACTGCAATAGATTGGTCTTGTCTCATTAGATCATCACATTTTTTAACAGCCTTATTATGTGAACTATCAATATCACCAACATGAGTTTTAAGTCTATCCATTTTATTCCAACTACAAAAACCTTCAACCACAAATGCATCACCCCCTCCTTGTCTTCCAACGTGATCACTAAATAAGTAACAACACAAACAAAAGACTTTATCGGCTTTCATACTATACTCCAACCAACCACCATATTTATCAAACCATGTAGTATTAAAGCGTCTTGGTTTACCTCCCATGATTGTAGTTTTGAATTCATGACCACGTGGTTGACAAGGTCCTCTAATCAAGTATGTCCGCCTTATTTCATCTCTTTGATTAGGATGATAATCTAAAATTTTTTTCCTATCAAATGGATCCGAAGGAAGCTCTTTTAAATCAATTAATTTTGGCATTGAAGGCGTAGAACTAGATTGAGAAATATTTATTCTCGATGATTGTTCAACCGATGGTTCCGAGGTTGGAGGTTCAAGCGGTTGAGGAACATTTATGTTTGAGAAAAATCTTTTCATTTTGTATCTGTTAATTGTCAAAAAATAATAACAATAATTAATTAACCATTTCATTTATTAAAATTTTACTACCAACAAAGTCACTAAGTGATTAATATTTATCATTAATCATTTATATAGACAAATTTAAATTCATATAAATTTCTTAAGAGCTAAGATTGCCTAAACATTTTTTCAAAAATCTCAATCAGTAAACATTTTTTCTTGATTGAAATTACAAAGGACTTGAAAGTTGAAACTAATATACACAGTTTAAAGAGAAATTACTTCCTTTCAAGTTTCAACTAAGTGAATTAACTTTAATAACACAAACCATTTTTTCTGAAATTACTTCCTTTCAAGTTTCAAGTTTCTGAAACCACTTTAATAACACAAACCATTTTTTCTGAAACCACTTTAATAACACAAATTGTAATACCCTGACTTTTTAATATATATATAGTATACTTGTGCAATATTATTGACTAGTATTTTTTCAACATCGTTTTATAAAGCATTAATTTACTTATTTCTACAAAATAACTAGTTTGGCCCAAATTGGTTTTAAGCCCATGAATTTAAACCCTCTTACTATTTTCTACAACTTGTAATGTAGCATTTCTTACTCTATTTTATTCCCGGGTATTTAATGTACATATTGTAGTGTGACTTGTGCCTACACGTGCACTTTATGTACACGTGCAGTGAGCACACTTCTTGACCGGATTGTGGAGTGATGGGTGAGATCATGGGTGGTTACATTTTGAGGTGTGGGTAGTTTCTAAACTTCCGATTTAATCTCAGCCCTTGTTTCTTCAACTCCCTAATAGATCTCAACCCTTCATTCTATTTATCTTCTAATATAAATACCCCCTTCTAATCCCTATCTTTTTACACTAAAATTCCTGAGATTTTAAGAGTATCTGAGAGTTGTGTGGGAGTTTCCTGTGGAGGCAAGCAGCATTGCTGAGGAGTCGGAGTGGAGCAAAGGAACAAGAAGTGCTGCGCTATATTGAAGGACTTGCGGGATTTCGTTATTTTTCTTCATAAAAGGTGGGTGTTTCTCAGGACTTCTAACGTAGGAGTAATACTATAATTGTCATGATGGATACCATGTTACAAAAGAGAATTGAATGCGGTAGAAATTGCTTGAACATGCTATTAATTTGAGGCGAGACTGTCGGTACAGTCGACTGCCATATGAGCCAGCCGACTGATACGAGACATTTACTTTTATAAAGTGCTGATAAAATGTGTATGAATAGCCATGATGATGTGATTATTAAATGTATGTTTTTCCCTATGACACATATGATGGAGGGAAGGTAGACAAACAAAAAGAACTAAAGGTGATAAATATCTGAAGTTGTCGGCTCAGTCGACTGACTTGGGGTTAAGTCGACTGGTGCTCGTTCTGAAAGTGACTGTTTGATAGTTCCCCGAATAAAGATATTCTATTTATGTAGACCCATGATGATGACTTGAAATTTATACCCCCATTGTCGTATGTAAGTATGAGCAATGTGAATGCATGTTTAGAGTAGTTTTCTCTAAAGAGCATGTTAATAACTGGGAAAATTGTGCTGTGAATGCTACTGAACAAGAGGAACTCTGTTTATGAAACATGAATTGGTATATATTGTTAATTGATATCATGATGCAAGTATATGTAAGAAACTGTAAGTAAATTCCCAAATTAAAATGGATCTGTCCAGTCGACCGATGCATGTGGCAAGTCGACTGATCTGGACTTAGAAATATTGCTGTTGAAATCTCCAGGACAGACGACTGATTACTTACCAGTCGACTGTCATGTGGATAATATTGTGAATATGAACGGTTGCGGGACAGGCGACTGGTTGAGTGCAACAGTCGACTATCCCGAGCAACTGTGATGATACTGTGTGACTGTATAAGTCGATTGGTACCTTCCCAGGTCGACTGTACAGAGAGGACTTCGACAATTTGATTCATGTATTTCACTGTTGATAATGATGAACTTTATGCTTTCATTGATGGATTCTGATTATGGCTGCATGAATTATGTGAAAGGAATCATAGATGAGAATTGAGAATTTTATGAATAATTATGAAAGGCTAAATCATGAAAAGAAAGTCTGTGAGACTCTAAAATGAATTATGAGCTGATGATGCTCCATTGGATATTGTGAATTTGAAATTGAACGAAAGAGTAGTTAAGTCTCCCCGGCAGTGAATGAAATGATATTGAGAATTAGACCAGGTTGGTCAAGTGAAATGAAATGATAAGTCCGGTTGATGGAGAGGCTAACTCTAGAGCTTGATTTTATTCATGATTCTAATGTAACTTAAATACATAGTGTGGAGGTGATGAAGGTGAGAGAAAAACATGAGTATGAGAGCTAGGGTACGGTGCGGGTGTGTGAGCCGCAGAATGCATGCTTGATGAGTCAAGACATGGCGCGGGCACAACTCAGTAATGATCGGACTCTAGTCACGCTTGTGGGATGTTTTGGTGACTGCAAGAGGAGTGTGTTCAGGGAGGAGGCTGAATTGTCGCAGAATGCATGCTTGACGAGTCAAGACATGGCGCGAAATTCTACTCCAGGGGCCAGGATACATGCTTGTACTCATAGATTCATCTAGGATACTCATTGGAATTACAGAAGTAGAATAAGTCATGGCAGGGGATTGAACCCTACAAAAGAATGAAGATCGTTTAAGAGGCTTGCCCTCGAACCTATGTAGTATGGGATGCATAGAATTCGAACAAGTGCGCATTAGTGTCATGTTAATTAAGTAAATTGCATTAAGGATTTAAGTGCACAATCACGACACGACATCATTAAAAGTTCCCCCTTATTTGCATGCTTATGTTGAACCAGTTTGTGATTTGTAAGAAATGAGATTCATTATACTGTTTCTGGCATAGAGAGGATGGCCATGTATAATTATCGTTGGTTGAATAAACTGACGTACCCACAGTGTTTTATGCAGGATAATTACATGTAAGAGGAATGGATGCACAAAGAGTTCATTATGTTGTTGTTCATTTATGTAAATATTGTATATTTTGCTTCCGCTGTGTAAATTCAAATGTAATATGTTGTAAACTTTGATGTAAAAGTAAAGTTTTAAAATTCCTTGTAAAATTGTATGTGAAGAAAGCGAAAAGATCCTGAAGAACATCTCGAATTCAGTAAATTGGGATTCAGGGCGTTACACAAATCATTTTCAACTAACTGAAATTACTTCCTTTCAAGTTTAAACATTTTTTCTTGTTTAACTGTAATAACACAAACCAAATTGTTTTTGCAGAGGAGAAGAAGTTAATCATCTGTTTGGAGGAGGTTGAGGAGGAGGAAGATGACTTACTGGTTAATCAGAGAGAGGCTGATCGATTTTGGGTCTCGACGAGATCGATTTCGCAGAGAGAGGCACGCGACGTCAACGATTCAATTTCGCAGAGAGGCACAGAGAGAGGCGCGCGATTTTGGGGCTCGACGAGATCGATTTCGCAGATCGATTTTGGGGGAGAGAGGGATTTAGGGCTTCTGTTTAGAATAGGGGATTTTGGAGAAAAGAGGGTTTTGGAGAGAAGAGAGAGAGCACAGCACGTGAATGAGCACAGCACGTGAATGAGCACAGCATGTTTAGAATAGGGGATTTTTTTTTTCAGTGGGGTCCGTGGACCCCACTCAGTGTATACTACATCCGCCCCTGGGAAAAATATTCTTTTATTGATTGAATAAACTGAGTACAATAAAATTCATACATATAGGAGAGAATAAAATACTAAACAAATACATTATTAAATGTGGGACTAAACTAATTTATCATCTAACACCCCCTCTCAAACTCAAGTTGGTTCAAGCAACAAGAGTTTGGAATACAGACGATGTTGATGTGGAAGGAACGACAAACTATGATGCAGAAACGGCGCTTGATGGTGCATGTGACGGAACTGAGAAGTAGACTGATGGGATCTCACCCCTGATTTGAGAATGGTCGATGATAGAATCTCACATCTGACTTGAGAATTGTCGATGACTGAGAACTGGATGCTAATAACACCCACTGTCAAAATCACGATCGATCAACCGGAGTGAGTTGACGATCTGGATGTAGAAGCAAAAGAACCTGTAAGAAAGTTTTCTTTTTTCATTATTATTTATTTTTTATTTAAAGAAAACAGCAGCAGCTAAAACAACTTTGCATTGAAATAAAATATTTGGAAAATCAACTGAAAGCAGAACTTCAACAGAAGCTTACAAGCTTTGTAATGCAATCTTCATAATGCTAGTACTCAAACCTGAAATGAAATGAAAACTAAAAGCTGGTGGTGATTGGGTTTTGGTGAGGATGAGGGTGAGAAATTGGAGATGGGTTCTGAAATATACAGGGGAGAGGGAGAAGAGAGGAAGTCCAGATCTGAGACGCCATGAACTCGCCATCGAAAACCCTTGATTTGGTATTTGATTGAAGAGGGAGAAATGAGGAGAGAGAGGGAGTCCAGATCTGCGAAACCAGAAATTCTGGGTTCGTTTCCCAGCAGAGTCACCATGAACTCGCCATGAAATTGGAGAAGATAGTGAGGGTTGTGAAGGGTTGATGGGTGGTCAATAGGAGGAGGGACGACGAGGGGCGGCGCTTGGAGACCAGGGTGAGCGCCGGGGGTCGCCGGAGAAGAACAGTAGGGTATGGTCGGGATTTTGGGTTGGGGAAGATGAAGCTATAGTAACCTTGGTTCAAAATTGAACGGGGAGAGAGAAAGTTGGAGGAGAGAGAAAGAGGATCTTGTTGTTTGATGACGGCTAGGGTTTTGGAGGAGATTAGGGTTTTGATCAAAAATCTGGAGAGGAAAAAAAATGTCGGGAGGTGGAGTGATTCCGATGAAGACGAGAACCACTCCACCTCGACGATGAGGATCAAATTAGTATAGGTCTTATAGGACAATAGACTCTTATACCATGTTAGAATTAGAGATAGGAAAAATATTCTTTTATTGATTGAATAAACTGAGTACAATAAGACTCATACATATAGGAGAGAATAGAATACTAAACCAATACATTATTCAATGTGGGACTAAACTAATCTATCATCTAACACTTTTCTTTTCCTTCTTAACTCAACTCTCTCTCTCTCTCTCTCTCTCTCTCTCTCTCTCTCTCTCTCTCTCTCTCTATATATATATATATATATATATATATATATATGAGAAAAGTGAGCCTCATATTGAGTATGAGAAAATTTTCCTCAAAAAAAAAGGTTATACTCATTTGGTGGAACCCTTATGGAAGATCCACTCCGTCCATTATGTTTATCATGCTAATGGATGTATGTTTAGAAAAAATCTAGTAGTTTGAAGGTCATTCACTCATGCATCATGTGGTTGGAAAATGAACGATTTCAACAATAATACAAATCGAACCACAAATTGGACCCACATGATGACTGGGTGAATGACCTCCAAACCACTTGATTTTTTCTACGCATACATCCATTGACATGATAAACATGACGGACGGAGTAAATCTTTCATGAGGGCTCCACCAAGTGAATATAATTACTTTGTATGAGAAAAAAATCCTCATACAAATATGAGACTCACCTTACTCTCTCCACATATTTGAAGGCCCCACCAAGTGAATATAATTAAATTGCATGAGAAAAGTTTCCTAATACAAATATGTGGCTCACATTGCTCTCTCTCTCTCTCTATACACACACACACACACACACACACACACACACACACACACACACACACACACACACACACACACACACACTAGATTTACCCATGGGCACGTGCCTACGGCACGTCTTCGGAACGATACAGCATATGAAAAGCTCTGTAAACAATAAAACAATAATTATGTACCTCAAGTTTGAATAGTATGACAATAATTAGTTGTAAATAAAAGTCCATATTTCCATTAGTATATGTTGAAAAATAATTATAAATGGAGGTGTAAAATCCAATTTCTTAGAACTTTGAGAGTGAAAATGATGAAATTCAACCATGGAGGAGATATTTGCTATTTTCAATGTAACATGAGCAATAAAAAAAACATAAAAAATCTAAAAATTTACAAATCTGAAATCTGAAAATCTAAATTTCTAAGTAAATAAAGAGAAAATGAGAGATAGAAAGAGAGAAAGAGAAAGAGAGAGAAATATGAAAAAGTGAAGAGAGAAGAACGAGATAGTAATGAAGTAATAAGTTTTTTAGTTTTGGGGAAAAAAAATTGGTTTTGTGGGGGAAAACTTTTTGCCGAGAAAATATGTTTTGGGAAAGTGAATTTGAACTATAGATTTTGTTTCAATTGAAGGGAACCACTTGATAGTTTTTTTCTTCAAATTGTCTGTCTTGTGTTTTATTATATAGATATCCCGGTGTTGATCTAAAACCCTAGCCCCCAAATCGTAACCCCAAAATTTCGACGTCACTGCCCCATATCTTCTCTCTCACAAACTGTAGCCCCATCACCGTTCCCGTGCCGTCTTCGTGCCCCCTAATCCGTCGCCGTCCCCCGCCTCTCGATGCTTTCATCAGCACCCCACCACCACCACCCCATCTTCTCTCTTTATCTCACAAACAATAGCTTCCCCACAAATCCCCCGACCACCACACCTGGCCATCGTTGTCCCCCGCCCCTTATCGCCGTCACAAACACTAAATCTCATGTGATTTTTATGATTTGCGTAGATAATATGGATTTTTCGTATTAATCTTTGGAGGATGTTATTAGTTAATGAATCTTGATGTGTAGAAAGTGATGACTACAATGTTTGGTCATCAGCATGATAGTACTGTAAACAATTTACTTCTTTTTGTAAATTCACTGATTTAGTGAAAACCTCTATAAATCTTGCTTCATATGGACCTACATTTTTTCTATTACAATAGCAGTAGTCATCTGTATATTGAAAAGATTGATCATTAGAACTATATTTTGTGTTAGTCATTGATTGGTTATATATGCAGATGATAAAATTTGTGAGAGCTTACACAACATCTAAAATCTGTGTCCGTAAAGTGATCTATGAACTTGTATTTTGTTGTATTAGATACATATTCTCAATGAAAACCACAAAGTGGCAAGGTTGTTTCCATTGGTGAAGGTAGAACCATTGGCAAGAACAAAGTAGATCTTAGTATTGATGTATCTCTTAGCTTTTGAGTTTTATGTTTGCCTTATACATTTTTTTCTTAATGTGTTGCATTTAAACTTTACCAGTCTCTAGCCTACTTTGCTCTCACTTCTAATTTCTCTTCTGTTTGTTGATGCAAAGATTACATTTATTTAATTTGAAACTTTGAATGAAAACTTAATGTAATTAATTATTCATTCACGTTACTGGTAGTGCACTTCATCGATCATGTTTTTAATTACCTATCTTTCTGAAGCTTGTTCTTGTCTATAATTAATTATTTTAAGTGCATTTCTATTGTACGTTGGTTGGATCACTGGCTGGTATACTTAAGTATCTAGGGACGGAGTTGGAATTCAATGGATCAAACCATCTGCTACTGAAGGAGGTTGACCTTATAGGTATTCTTGATACGGATGATATCTTAAAACTTTGAATGATCAAAGTTCTAATTGAGGTATTTCTGATATTTTTGTCAGCTTGGTTAGTATTCTTGCTCAATTATTGATGATGGTAAAAATCGCAGCAGATCAGAGCCGTACGATCCATGCACGGATCTCAAAGCGTCTACAGGCAGATTAGCCATCACAGGCTTATTTTATAGACCTGGGCCCATTCCAAGACATGAGCTTCTCTCAAGACCATAAAAAGTGACAGATTAGGCCCACTAAGAGAAACACCTAGCCCATGATGGCTAGGAATCTCATCTCTTATCCTCTCACAGAGATATCTTATCTCTTCAGGGGGAGAGACATGAAAGATCCGACGGTCACGATTCGGCTTCTAGAATGTCTCTCAGACCTATAAATACTCCTCTCCCTCCTCAGTTTCCAAGTAATCAACAATTCACCAGTTTTTACTCTCTCTCTCTCTCTCTTTTTCTGGTTCTGACTTAAGTGTCGGAGGGTTTGTCGCCGGGGCCACACCCCGGTGTTTCAGACGTTTTTGCAGGTCCGTCGGTCGCATCATCCACCGTCCAATTCAGATCACAGGAGGTCAATCAATGGTCGAGATCCATCTTCAGGAGCCCTCTATAACGGCCAGGTTACGGCTTCGACTTTTAGTAGTTTTCTTCATTTATTAACTCACTATCTGTTTGCTCCCACACCAAAATAAGCAGCAACAAATTAGCACCGTCTGTGGGAACCCACTGCACAAGTCGAACTTTTCTCCATGCCACCAAAACTGAGAGGGGGAGGCTCCAGCCGTCGCACCAATTCTCTCCGCCAGTCTACTTGGGTTCCTCTTATGGAGGATCAAATTCCTCCTCAACAACAACCCCCGGAGCCTAATCACGCTCCTACCAATGGAGATGCGCCGGGGGGCTCCCGACAGAACTGTCCTGAGCAGCATCCTCGAACGACCACGTCTTGGTCCACAATGCCTCGACTGATTCAATGGCTCCATGAGGCCCACGGGATCTAAAAATCTTAACCAAATTCAAGGCAACCTGCGAATAAAGCTGAATGAGAGGCGTGCCCGATCTGAGGCCTCCCATTCAGGACATCAAGTAAGCCAGAGAGCCTAGCCTTTTAGACAAGTATCACGACAATCCTCCTCTCACAGGCAGCCAGCTAGGGGAAACCCAACACTGGATGATCAAAGGCAACCGGGACAGAACAGAGATCGGAATGAACCGGTCACCAGGGCCGAGCTCGATCAATTCAAGCGCGACCTTCTCTATGCTCTCCAAGGGAGTCAAATTCAAAGCCTTCCCCTGAACGAAGGATCTGCTAACTCAATTGAATTCCAAAAGAAGGACGATCAAGTCCTCCGCCGAATCCAAGAGGTAGAGAAATGTCTCGAGCAAATAAGGAATGAGGGGGGCCATTCCTACAGAGCCTACCGTCCTAGTCAACCTCCGTTCAGCAGAACTATTCTCGATGCACCTCTTCCAAGAGGTTTCAAAGCCCCTCAGTTCAAATCTTATGATGGGGAATCAGACCCGACAGACCATATCGAGAGCTTTAAAATGCTCATGATGGTCTATAATGCCACCGATGCATTCATATATCAGACATTTCCCGCTACACTGAAAGGATCAGCTAGGGAATGGTATGCACGTCTGAAACCTGAATCCATATTTTCCTTCCACTAATTTGAAGAACTCTTCATCGCTCACTTTGTTACTAGCCGGAGAACTGAAAAAACTAGTATCTCCCTGCTAGAACTGAAGCAAAAAGATGGAGAATTGCTAAAAGACTTTGTCAAGCGATTCACGGCAGAAGCAAGATCAATTTCCTCTCTAGATTCCTCTGTGGGGGCTGCCGCCTTCCGCCACAACGTCAGGCATAAAGAGCTAAAAGCATCCTTCGCCAAGAGGCCGCTTCGTGATTTCACAGAGCTCCTAGAATGGAGTGAGAAGTACATTAGAGTTGAGGAAGCCCTCAACCCTCTAGACAAGAAAGAACCACTCTCTGGGAACAAACGGAAGAGTCCTGCTGAGGAAATGCCCAAAAAGTTTCAGAAAAACGGTGCAGGTCTGCGTCGCCCTCCTCCGCTGCCTTGCTTTGACAAGTTTACTCCCCTAAATGCAAGCACATCTGCCATCTTCATAGTGGTAGAGAAAGATGGGATAGTCCATCCTCCCAGGATGACGACACCCGGCAAGAGAAGAGACAAAAGCCTATGGTGCGCCTTCCACAAAGGCCACGAACATACAACTGATAATTACAAAGCACTCAAACAAGAAATAGAAGACCTGATTCAGCAGGGCTACTTATCCCAGTTTGTCCAACGAAACAACAACGCCGCGAACCCTCCACCACAGGGGGCTAACAAGCATCCTGAAAGACCCTCTAAACCCAGGGACTCAGAACAAATGGTCATTTTGCACACCATCCATGGCGGGCCCATGGGGGGAGATTCTAACTCCTCTCGCAAAGCTTTTGTAAAAGAGGTTAATTCAGTTCATAACACTCCATCCCCAAAGGGTTCAGGCCTCTCGGTCTCCTTCTTGACAAGAACCTCGAAGTCGTCAAAACGCCTCATTGTGATGCGCTAGTTATCAATCTAGGCTTGGCAAACCACGAGGTGCGACGTATTCTTGTTGACAATGGCAGTTCCGTTAACATCTTGTTTATCGCCGCGTTCGAGGCACTAAAGCTCTTGGGGGGATCGTCTCAAGCCTGTCAGCTATACCCTCCATGGTTTCTCGGGTGCACCTGTCCAAGTCGAGGGAAGTTGTCGCACTCGACGTAACAGCAGGGAAAGCACTGATAACTCTAACAGAGTCCTTAGATTTCTTGGTAGTCGATGTTAAATCCGCATACAATGTCATATTTGGTCGTCCAGGACTAGCCACCTTCCACGCCGTTGCTTCCGCATTCCACTTGAAAATGAAATTTCCAACAACAAAAGGCGTAGGGCAAGTAGTAGGAAGCCAACAAGCGGCACGTGCACGCTACACTGCTATGATAGGGGGCTCCGTTTTCCCTCTTCACGCTGAAAAACTGCTACAGGAAAATGATCACTGTGTCACGAAGCTAGCAAGCAAGCTCGAAGCCGCTGCACTAGCGAGCCAAACTGAAAATTTTCAGAGTCGCCAAATAACTTCCTCCCAGCTCCAACCACATCCTCACCAGAACCCAACAACTCTCTTAACTCCCTTATCCGAAGTCGCTCCACTAAGTCATAATAAACAATCAATCTTGCCTAGGAACCCCAAGTGAACAATGCCCTACGGAGCACAACGAGAGTGTTTGAAACACGCTTTCCGAAGTTATGCTGAATTTTTATTTTTAAATTTTTGTAATAAAGGCCAGCCACTAGAGTAACCACTTAGTTTTTCTTTCAATAAGAAGCGCCATTACTAAGGCGACCAAGCATGTAATAAGGGCCAGCAATTAGAGCAGCCCCTCTAGTTCATTCTTTAATAAAGTTTAGCCAGTTTATTTCATTACATCTTGGTCAATTGTGCAAAGCAAACAATGAGCTAGAAACGCCCAACTCATACTCAAAAGCGGTGCTAAACACTCGTTACAAGCTTTCTATAACGCAAGTTCGGAATCCAGAACTCGGGAGTTGTATCATGAAAACATGCATGTTTAGAACACAACTCACCGATCGATATGTTCCTGCAACTAGCTGAACTTCCTTAGAGGCTCTGAAACAGCAAGTTAAGTGCCACACTTATATACTTAAGTAGCACTAAACACTCGCTGCGAGTCTCCCCGTAAGACGGATTCGGAGTCCATGCCCATGGCTCGACAGAGACTCTAACAATTTGTAATCACGCAAATTCACAGTGCACTTCACTATTCAATCTGCTCCTGCAATCCGTTAACTGCCTCGACGATCGGTTCGGAGTCCACATTCATGGTTCAAAAGAGACTCTGTCAATTTGCTAAGAAGCAAGTTTAGAGTGCGCTTTACCATTCGAGCTGCTCCTGCAACCTATTAATACTTAAACTAACAAGTTCGGAATCCATGTTCATGGTTCAGAGTTACTCTTGCAACGTGTAATCACACACGTTCAGAGTTTGACTGGCCATTCGATCTGTTCCTGCAACTAGTTAAATTCCCTCAACAACAGATTAAGAGGTCCAAAATCATGGATCGAAGTTACTCTAGCAGCACTTGTAAAGGCCACGCTAGAAGATCAACTCTCCATTCGATGTGATTCTAACAATCTATTAGAGGACCCGTACAGCAAGTTTGGAAAATAATTCTCCTTCAGAATTTTCCTTACAACTAGCTGGGTACAGGACTGAAGATGAATTCAGCTCCGACTTACACTGTCGACAGCTCTTTAAGCTATATGCAACAGACTTGAGGCCCTGTTATTTAGCGACAAAGAACCCGTCGATAACATCTCAACCACGACAACAAGGACTAAGCACGTAAAAAAACTTGTAGAATTGTCACAAGTCCACAGTTTCTTATTCAACAGCGCTACAAATGTTTACAAGTAAGGAGACATCAACCATACAACTCGATTTACAAGCCATCCCTGTGACTCATTGGGTGAGGAGCGTTGCTCCTGAGAGACACAAGCCTCCTTGTAGAATGCCTGACAGTCACCTCCTTCCCTTGGATGCCAACACCTCGCACAAAAAAACGTCGATCCCAGCAGACTGTGACTGCTGACTGGCACATGAGGCGTGTGACTCTCCACCAACCAAAGTCTGACTCAACAAAGCCAACACACCTCTCGGGGTGCCCATAGGTTGGTGAAAGGGAACCAACGCTATTTGCACAGCTCCCCTGACACTCGGCCTAGCTGCTTCTACTGTCACACAATCTTTCGCAACAGTCGTGGTGCTCTTCTTCGTTCCAACCAGCTGATCCTCCCTAAAACCAGCAACATGTGGAGTGCTTGCCATCCGCAATCCACCAAGCCTCGCCTGGAGGCGGTATAGCTCCAAGTCCTTCTCAACGATTATCTGTAACACCCCACAATTTATTTTAAATTAAAAATGCATTTTTTATTTTTGCACGTATGATGCATGTACAAAAAAAATTTATTCTCATTTTGTTATTCTCATTTACAAATTTTTAGCATGCATAAGTTTTAATTAGCATTCTTTTGAACCATGGATCTATAGATTAAAATCTAGCCCTATTAGGAGAAGAGCCCACTAGGATAATTAAATTAATTAATTAGAAGTGAGCCCATGAATCGAGCCCATTAATTAAATCACAAATTAAGTTAAACATGCACTAATACATACAAAGTTACAAATATTAGTACACATTTAGAACTATAGAATTGTATTAAAGTTATATGTGTGCATGTGCATGTACACATTGGAGTTGGTCGGGTCTAGGCATGGTGTAGGCCGATTTTGGCATGTAGGAAGTGAGAGAGTGAATGAGAGTTACTGTTTTGGAGAGTGGGGAGATGAAAAGTTAGGAGTTTGGAGGTTATAGTATTTGAAAAGGTGGGAGTTTTAGGAGTTTGGAAAATGGAGGGTTGTATGAATTAAAAGAAAGAGTTATTAGGGTGAGATTTTGCCCTTTAGACCCTCACAAAACCCTATAAATAGAGCCTCATTTCTCATTCTCTTTCGCACCAAAAACATTATCAAAACCAAAAGAAAGAAAGAAAGAAAAGAAAGAGAGTAAGAGAATTCTATTTTTGCTTGGAGGAAATTCTTGCTAGAAAAGTTTCCTAGGAGAAGAAGCTATTGCTAGGAGGAGAAGTCTTGCTAGGAGCTAGGAGTCTTTGGAGCTAGAAGTGGTGTTCTCTTTTCTTTCATTGTTCAAGCTTCACATAAGGTGGGTGATTTCATTATTTTCTAATGTAGGATATGCATACTAAAATGAGTAATATAAGAAGAATTTTGATGAGAAAATTATAAAGTTCATGCTAGTATAATATGATATGTATGAAGTTAGTTTTGTTGATTAAGAAATAGATACCATGCTAATTAAAGATAAGAACTCTTTATGTTATAAACCATGTTAGTAGGTTTACAAAATTTTGTGCTTATGAAATATGTTGACCACATTATGCTTTGATAATTAAGAAAGAAGAAAGAAAGTAATTTTAGTTAGTGTTTGTAATATATCAACATATGTATGTCCTAATTAAGAATAATAAAAATTATTGTGTGAAAGAGTATTCTTGTGAAATTCTCTTGTTCAAGTGATACACTAGTATCGTTATAGAAGTGAAATTTGTGAAAAAGTGAGAAAACGACTATTTGTCATGAACACTAGCATTTTTTTTGGTAAATTTGAGTTGTTTAAGAAAAACTAAGTTCATGTGAAAAATAAGAAAGAGAATTATTTAAATGGGTGGAAATAGTATTTTTTTAAATTGAAAATTTGTTGATTTCTATTTTTAAAATCTAATAGCAAGAAAAAAAGTTTATTTCAAAACTATTAGAAAGATTTTGATCCTCTAAATGACCAAGTTTCATGGAAAAAGAAATATTTCATAATAGTTGAACAAAAGTACATTAGTACATTTTCTAAACAGAAAATACACTTGGCCTTACTGGTTAGCTAGTGCAAATACAGAGTATTGTTGTGAGAAATCTTTGGTTCAAAACTTGATAGTCACATCTATTTTAATTCTTTTTGAATAATTTCTGAAACCCAGAATCAATTCATGAAGATTTCGGCTTAGGATAATGACACCAAAGTCCAATGGACTTACTGGTTAGCTGGTCCGGGACTGGGCGTTGATTGCGTTTGACCAAGGGGCATAGGTTCGAAACCCGAGCACCTTCTTTGATTTTTTTTAAACCTCTTTTGCATATATGAAGATTTTAATAAAGGAAATCTTAGAATATAAAGTTTAGTATTAATATAAAAATGAAAAGGAAATATTAAGAGATAGTTTTGAAGTATAAAAAGAAATAAAAATTTGAGAATAGAATTTTGTGGTGAAGAAAAGAAAAGTAGTATTTGTGAAGTGATCTTTTAAAGTAGATTACAATTGTAGTTTGTTTGAGAAATATTTTTACAGTGAATTGATACATTGTGACAACTTAACTTTGTTATAAAATTCCATGTGATGAAGTTGCATTCTTGAAAGAAATAAGTTGCTTTTAAAGATGATGAATGAATAAATAGAACATGAATGGATACAAGACATTAATCATTTGTGAATAAGATGTTATGTAATGAAATTGTGTACTTGAAATGAAGTATTAATTGCTATGAATAACTAGATCATGAGTGATGACAAGACTATGTATTTTGTGAATAAGTTGAAGGATGAAAATATCTAGGTTTAAGACATGTTTACTAAAGAGTATGTGTACCCAAATTTTTTGTACATGAAAAATTATGATTTAAGAGTTAGTAAGACCTCGGGTACCGACACTATTGAAATAAAAGATTTGAGATGTGATTTTAAGATATGGCCTTGGAGCTATCTCATATTTGTTGACAAAGTCCGGTAGGGAGTAAGACTAATTCTAGATTTGGAAAATTATTCATGTCTTGAAATAAGTAATTAGGCACATAAGTGAAGATGTAGTAAACATGGGCAAACGTAAGTGGGGCACTCTATATAGTCGGCGGTAGACTCCGAGGCTATAAACCCAGTTGGTGGACTGAGGTTGCTCTATGGGAGACGGACTTTTATTTTAAATCCGGGACTATGAGGACGGGTCAGCGGTGGACTCTGGAATCTTGAGTAGTCGGACGGATAGTTTGCCATATTCCCATGTATATATGTATACCGGGACTAGAGGGTCACTTGCGGGATGATTTGCACGATGTGGGATCGTTATAACAGTCAGCAGTGGACTCCGGGGCTGGGATTCAAATTCGTGGAATGATCTAAACCTTGTCTTATTACTGGGTAGTTATCATGGTGAAGGATCGAGCCCTTTATTGTGGAGTACGTAGGCGCTTGCCCTCGGACCTATGTAGTATGGGATGCATAGAATCCGAACAAGTGTGCATTAGTGTCATCCTAGTATAGAATTGTGTGCATTAGGCATTAAGTCATGACATACACTTACATGTTTAGCGTAGCCACATTAACACTTTATTTTTTATTCAACTGTTGCGTTTTTATTAAAGTAATGAGATCGTTATATGTACGGCATAGAAAGGATAGCCGAGTATAACATTTCGTCAGTTGTAAGTAACTTACGTACCCACAGATTGACATGCAGGTAATGGACTATTCTTGAAGGAGTAAAGCTGATATGATGCAATCGATGATTCATTTGATATGTAGTATGGGATGCATAGAATCCGAGCAAGTGTGTATTTGTGTCATCCTAGTATAAGAATGTGTGAATTAGACATTAAGGCATCGCATACACTTACATGTTTAGCGTAGTCACAATCCAACACTTTATTTGTTCATTCAATCTTTTGTGATTTTGCTAAAGTAATGAGATCGTTATATGTACGGCATAGAGAGGATATCCGAGTACAACATTTTCGTCAGTTGTAAGTAACTGACGTGCCCACATCTTAATATGCAGGTAATGGACTATTCATGAAGGAATAAAGCTATTATGAGGTAATCGATGATTTATATGATAAAGTTGTACAAGTTATATTGTTTTCAATGTTGTAATCTTTTATTCTTCTGCTGTGTAAACAAAGTGTAATCAACTCTGATGTACTATTGAAAAAGTTTTAAATTTCTTTGTAAAATTGTACGAAGTGAAGTAAAGATCCAGTGAAATCTCGAATTCGGTCTTATTTGGAATTTAGGGCGTTACATTATCTCCCTGAGTAGGGCGCATTCCCCAATGCTGTCCTTTGTCACCTTCGAAGGCAGTGGAAAGCTTGCGAGATGACTGGAATATAGGAATGCTAACTCACAGTCCTGCTCAACCAGCGCTGACTTAAGGCGAACGGATTCCAACCACTCCTCGTCCGACTGAGCATGCAAATGGTCGACCGCCAATTCCGTTATGCGCAGTTGCTTACGGCGGCACCCCACCTCATCACCACAGGGACCTTTATCAGATCCCACGGTCACCTGTCAGCAAGCACAAAGGGTATAATCTGACATGGGATCAAAGTACAAAGTGTGACAAGCAAACACCGCCACAAGGTACATTAACACAACGGGACAAACAATAACCAGTCTAGAAGATAGTTTCTATAAAGTACTGAAAGGAAATACAGATATGCGATGGCCAGTCCGCAATTAGGCATCATAGAAGCAAACTACAAAGTCTAAGATGAAATAATCCAACAATAAACTGGATAGACGAAAAGTACACCAAGGTGAATCAAGCATCCACCTGCTTCGGTACCCTCTCTGACAAGACACTTCCAGCTGGGCCCTTCCCCTTGTCCTTCTTCCCATAACCGCTCTTCGCACCTTCCGCAGGAGTATCAGCCTCAACATCGTCCTTCCTTTTGGGTTCTAGAGGCTCACCAGATCGAAGCATCACATAGTAGCCCTTCCTGTCAAAACCAGGAACACGCTCCACCACATGTGAGATCGCTAAGGCATAGGACCTCAACATCATCCTCCGAAGCTTCGATTTACACTCCGCGTGGATCTTGGCAACTTCCACCTTCACATCTGAGGCCGCATCAGCACGAGCCTTCTCCAACTCCAATAGGAGAACGGCGTTCTTCTTCTCTGATGCCAACTCTCTCTCCTTGGATGCCTCTAGCTCGAGGCACATCTCCTCCATCTTCGCGGCCAATGCCTCCAACTCAAGGCGTGCCTCCTGCTCCTTCTTTTTCATCCCATCCAACTCTGCCTTGGACTCCTTGGCGGCTTTCTTCTTGTCCTTTTCGGCACGAGTAATGCAAGCCCTCATGTTCTTCCACCAAGTGCCCGAAGTGGCTCATCGCCTGGAACAAGGAGAAATCAGTTAAAAACATAGCAATGCAAGAGAAGGAAGCACAACATAAATAACTAAGGAAACAAGGCCATACCGTTACATGCGCCCTCGCAATCTCCAAGACCGATCTCTCGGGGGGCTCCATCTTCAACCTTTCCCTGTCAGAGGCAGTAGGGAGGTGGCGACAGGTCTCAAGACAAGTAGCGGAGTTCCTCAAGAAGTTCTCCTCGGCCTTCACATTCCAGTCAGGAGTGTAGACCACGTCTCCCAGACTAACAAGTACCGAGGCAGCCGTAGCAGTCAGTGGGGCTGACGCGGCACCAGCCACAACCGCAGCTAAAGAAGAACCTGCCCAACGGTAGGTGGCACCCCTGCAAGGGGACTCAGTCTGAGCAGCAGGAACCGTGGGCAGTAAGCCCGGGGAAGAAGCAAGGTGCAACGCCGTCATCTTCCGCTTCTTTGGCTCCTCCTCCCTCTTGTTCTGTATCGCATCCAGCTATGCAAAGATATCCTCAAAATTCATGTCCGTCCTACCTGCAAGATGAAATACGGAATAGTCAAACACTGTAAAATCAAAGAAAAGCAGTAAAGACATAAATCAAGAAGGTAGTAATCGATAAAAGCATGACAAGGCATGAAAACAGTAACAACAAAATCATACTAGGAACGGTTGCCTTCAAAGAGCACGTCGTTGGTAATATCTTACCACAACACCTTCAACCCAAGAAGCGCGTCGCTAAGATTCTTCTCCTCTACACTCATTATCGGCTCCACCCACACCGCCGAGGGAACCGTTTCCCTCTAAGTAGTGGGAATTCCCTACGGCTCAGCACTGCGAACAACGAAGAACTTCTCCTTCCAGCATCTCACTGACCGAAGAGTATCAACCAGCCCCCTATTCATGCAAGGGCTGAGATACCAACATTCCTCCATTTGGCTGAGTCGACTAAGTTTGAAGTGTCTTCTAAACACCGCGAGGCTCAGCACAGCTCCGAGATGGCAGCACTGCAAGACGAAGCCAATGACGTGCCTCCATGTATTCGGCATCACTGTACCGGGCATAGCCGATACCAATTGAGTACTTCTTTAACGAAGGGATGGAAGGGCAGACGAAGTCCCGTGAAGAAAGCATCACAAGGAAAGAAACAATACTCATCCAAAATGGCATAACGCACCCTGACTCCAGACCCTGGCAGGAGCAAGCTGTACTCACTAGGGATGCCAAAACCCGCTCTTATCACGATCAACTCATCACGTGTAAGAATAGTGGCAATCTGATTAGCCTCGGTGGTATGAACAAGCTCGGGTTCTTCATATTCCATGCTGCTCCTCAAGAATCGGTGATCTACTACAGAGTATTCCCTAATCAACTCTGGGACGAGGTACAATGGGGTCTGGAGCCTACATCCCCCATCTCTTTTGTTGATTCTTGATTTTGATGATCACAACACAGTGCAACATGTGTTTATATATTACAGCTAACAATGCAGTATACATATCAAAAGACAATTCTAGCTGAACAAATGCACAAGCTTTCAAGGATACAGCTCAAGACAAGGATCAAGACTCAATTCAACTCAAGACCCAAAGCTCAAATGTGTTATATTGTTGTGTCTTGTAAACATTGTAATGTACTTTCCTGTTGAGTCTTTAGTCTGATGTAAAGCCTTGTCAACACACACACTTAACAATTTCATAATGTGTGTCTCTAAAAAAAACCCCCTCAAAATAAGTCAAAACAGTTTGAAGAATTTTAGCTTTTAAGTACCAGTCGACTTAAGCCTATGCCAGTCGACTGATAAGTACGAAACTGTTTAAAATTATTCAAACTCTGATCAGTCGACTCATATGGCAACCCAGTCGACTGATCGAGAGCTTTTTGACCGTTTTCTGATTTTCAAAAACGAACTTTTTCAAATTCAAACGGTTTGATCCGTTGGTTGACAGTTATGTAACTGCTTTCCAACGTTCAGAAGAACAAAACCCTTTATATAAGAGTTTCTTCTCAAACAGAAAGCACTACTTGATTTTCCGACATAAACACCCGAGCACTCTTGAGAAAAATTTAAGTGATTTTCTGTGAAGAACAAAGCTTTCAAGTTCACATACTTTGGTTCTCTACACTCAGTCCAGTATAGCATTGAATTCGCTTTGGACTGAGTATAGAAGTCAACCTAATTCTTTAGCCACGTGCATCAACACATACAACAACAAGGCTATAGGTTGATTGTAAAATTCCTCTTATACTCTTGCTCTCGGTTGGAGAGTGTTTTTGACTCTTGGTTGTAGAGTCGGTGTCTTTTCACTCTTGGTTGAAGAGTGGGTCTGCTTTCTCTGGTTGAGAGAAAGGACTACGGGTTAGACAAGGTTGTTGTCTTGAACGCCGTAGGGTATTCTTGTATTTATTTTTCAAGAATAGTGGAAATCTCAAGTGGGTTGCTTGGGGACTGGATGTAGGTCGGGAGGACCGAACCAGGATATATCTTGTGTACTCTGTGATTGGTTGTCTTGTTTTTGCACTTACTTTTATTTATTGAAGTTCTGCAAATCTAGTCTGTACAGTCGACTCAGCTTCGTATTAGTCAGTCTTGTATCTGTTACTCTTTGTTTCTTCAGTCGCCTGGCTTATCTATTAGTCGACTGAACCGAGTTATTATATTTTCTTTATTTGATATTATCAGTCGACTGTCTCTCAGATAAGTCGACTGCATCGAGAGATTAAGTTTCTTTTAATTTGGCTATATCAGTCGACTGGTTCCCAACTAGGTCGACTGTGCCGAGAAAAATAATTTTATTCCGCAATTTATTTTCACAAACACTATTCACCCCCCCTCTAGTGTTTGTTGCTTAGCCTACAGGATCCAACATCTTTCGGGTCCGACGATCGTTTCCACAATGGCGGAACGATCAGCCTCGCCACGAATGCCCCTCACTCCAGGAGGGTGATCAGGCATAACGCCCTTTTCTCCATCTAAACCAGCGGATCTAGTAAGGCACAAACCGACAAAATATTAGACATGGCAAAGTGACAATCGCAAGAAAGTTACCTAGTCTAAGAGGAGAAAACTCCGAGCCAACAACTGGAACTAGCATCGCCAAACTCAATGCCGCGACTTCTTGAGAGAGAAGCTCTCCAAAAAAAATTTTAGGCGAGAGAAAGAAAATGTGGAAAATGAGGAAGAGGGGGTAGGATTAATCCCCATTTATAGGACCAGAAAGGGAAAAATTGCCACATGTCAGCATCTTAGCTCATCTCAACAGATCGACAGTCAAAAAACCCCGATCCGGGTCCCACAATATCAGTAACTCAACAACTAGACAGTCAGTCGACAACACGAACAGCCGCCACAACGTTCGGTCGACAGAAGAGACAATCTCACAAACACCTTGTGAGCAACTTGGAAGAGACAATCTCACAAACACCTTGTGAACAACTTGGAAGAGGCAATCTGACAAACACCTTGTGAGCAATTTGCAAGGAGCAAAATCACAAACACTTGGTGGGCACCGTGAGCACCACTAACAAACACGTCAAGTTTTCTCTTAAGACAAAGCCTACTATCCCGTGACAACCCCAAGATTGACCAAAAATCTCTCGATTGAAACAAACTTCAGCAATCCAAGCATGACATTGCTCCTACCTCAACAAGAAGACACCACGACAAAGACGAGCCAACTCCGAGCCAAAGTGAGATTTTTTGGAAGACTAAACAATGGGTAACTCACATGGAGATACGGTATGTGTATTTGTTACCGATACACGAAACATATACGAATATTTTTGCGTGAACCCAATCTCTAGTTCATACCCCAAAAAACACTTCACAAAAATCCCAAAAGACAACTCTCGGTGGAAACTTAAGGAGAACAGGATGCAAACGGGTCGGATTTGCAACCCAAACCCGCAAACAAATTCAAAGAAATCAGAGAAGTAATAAAGGGGCTTAACCGGTCAAATCCAAACTCGAAACCTCCAAAACCCGCTCCGCATCTCCCTACTATCCTTCTTCTTCTTCGTCGAATTCTCCCACCAAAACTCGCCTTCGAAAACCCAGACTCAGAGCCACATTGGCTCGCCACTTCTCCTCACTCCAACGTTGAGTCCTCGCCATGCCAGATGCTCCGCACCTCTACTTCACCATCACGCTTTGTCGAGCCCCGTCACACTTCGCTTCGTCGAAACCCAGAACAAAGCTTCGAAACAGAGCTCGAAAAAACTCTAAGTGTATAGCTCGGCGAGAGATTCCGTAGCTCGGCGAACCCGTAGCTCGGCGAGACCTCGAGTTTGTAGCTCAGCGGATACAAATTTCCCATAGCTCGGCAAGAATGAGCTCCCGTAGCTCGGCAAGTCGGTGGTAGCTCGGCGAGAATTTGAGCCACCATAGCTCGATGAGAACAAGCTCCGTAGCTCGGCGAATCCGTAGCTCGGCGAGGAGAGCTCTATAGCTCGGCAAAGTGGTTATCTTTGTAGCTTGGCGAGAGCGATAACCCTGTAGCTCGGCGAAGTGTTCAATCCCATAGCTCGGCAAAGTGTTCAATCCTGTAGCTCGGCAAAGACAATACCGTAGCTCGGCAAAACCCCGTAGCTCAGCGAAGTATTCAATCCCGTAGCTCGGCGAACTTCGGTAGCTCGGCGAGAGCTCAATTCCATAGCTCGATCAAATGATCTCGACGAGAACGAAGCTCCGGAGCCTCCAAATTCGTGGCTCGACCGAGATGATCAGCCTCCACAACTCTGCCATCACCGATGGAGGCATCCGTCGAGCTACGCATCGAAGCAGAAGAAAGTAGCTCGGCGAAATGGTTCGCCGAACTTGGGGGCGAAGAAGACAGCCAGGAGCCATCAGATCTCCAAGAAATCAGCGCCAAGTCGTGAACAACGCTCTGGGTTTTTCATATAGGATAACAACTTGTATCCTATATGAACATAGATTAGTAGCTTACTTTTTGCATATCTTCAGTTTGTAGGTTATGAAATGGGCTTTATATCATATTTGCCAGAATTTTAATTTGTTTGAAGGTAGTGCAAATGTTTGTATAAATTATTGACGTTGCCTATGCATAGAAAAACTACTGATCATGGAAAAGTAGCTACTCTCATGCCCATACCTAATATCTTAACCACTATGCTTCCGTATGCCACTTTTCTGTATTGCAAACTGTTCAGTTTTTTTTGGCTGTTTAAGACATTTAACTTAGGGTGAACTTATGGGTTGTATTTGGTATTGCAGGATATTCACTATCGAGGGCAGTAATTGAAGCAAGCTTCAGCTCCTCGTGATTACCACTAAGTCCTTGTAATTGGAATTGAGTATGGATTCAACCAGTGAAAAATTGTACAGTAGTATAAACAAAATTTGATATATAATGTTATTTTGTTCATTTTTTTACTCAACTTCAATTTTTACTGAAGATATATTGCAGATTACTTGATTACTGGTTGTTTGAATGTAGTTCAGAGTTGTACATATATTGAATTAGTAGATAATTTGAACTTATTTTTTTAATTATTGGAATAAATTTTTGTTCTAAAGTACTTTTATATTATTTATTATATTTTGATACATGAATTTGTACAAAATTGTGAATTGAATTGTAGGTATTTTGATTTGATAAAATCAACAACCACCTAACTATTAAACCCCCTTCCCAAAAAAAATTAATTAATTAATAGCCTATCCTGGCGTTTTAAAATGTCGGGATATGTTTTTTAATGAAAATATTTTTAAAACGAGAATTATTCTATCCCGGCATTTCAAAACACCGGGATAGCAAAAAAAAACCTCGGCATTTGAAAACGCCAGGAAAGATTTTTCGCATCCCCGGCAGGGGCAAACCCGGCGCTTGCGGCGGCGTTTCTCAAAGCGCTGGGGCCATCAATGCCGGCATTTTTAAACGCCAGGGATTTTGTGTTCGTTTGTAGTGATTGTTTTTAAACTTGACTTATTAACTCTTTATTGATATTTGTTTAGAGGAACCATTGCACCGGACGAAAGTTCCGAAAACACTTATAATGATATGAATTGAGGTAATTTATCATGCATTCAGTCAATTACTTGATGTTTTTCATTAACTTGTTCAAACATCACTACATTATTAAGTTTAATATTTTTGCAGGTAATGGTTTAATTGAAGGGAGTGTTTGATTCTCACTGAAGCTTTTGTATTGGGTGAATAAATATTGAAGCTATTGGACTGCTATTTGGACACCTATATCTGACAGGGAAGTATTTGATTCTCACTAACTGATTTTAAATTTGCTCCCTTGCTTTTTTGTGTTGGTGTAGGTAGTGATGACAAACACTAATTCTCAAATGTGTGTGATGGTTGGATACTTATGATCTGTGTCAAATGTGTTTGTTGGATACTTTTGATGATTGGATACTTATGATCTGTATATATGAAGGAGGGTTAAAAAATTGTCAGATCTCCCTATTTTTGCATTTGAACTAGTTAGCATGGCATTGCAATGCAGGAGTAGTGACATCATCTTTCTGCATTTGATGAAATGCTTGATTATTTGGCAATTTTGATAAATCTGTGTTGGCAAGTGTGTTCTGAACCTACTAGTATTTCAAATCATAGTAGTGTTGAATTCATGTAAATAAAAAACCAAAACCATTGTTGAAACTCTTTTGTTTTTTTGTGGTTGGCAGCGGAAGAAGCAGCAGCTTGCACACTCTGGAAGAAGCAGCAGCAGCAGCAACAGAACAACTTAAGATGAATAAGAAGCAGCAGCTTGCGCACTGGAAGAAGAAGCAACAACAGTTGATCAAGAAGAAGCAGCAGCTTGCTGATATGTAATATTGATTATGCATTTGGAGAAAACTAATATTGTACAAGTCCATTCATTATGATGCTTATACATGTAATATTGATTGCTCCTTTCTCTCGATTTATATGTAGTCATTTTTTTATTGTCAATGTCCATTCGGAGGATCTGCACAAAATATTTTAGTTTTGACTGCATTGTTTAGGAAGACTAAGATGTTACTACTTTATGTACTGCTTTTGAGAATGTATTTATAGACTAGAAAGTGTAATATGATGTAGAAGAGTTTGTTATGATTAGTACAATGATGTTGTTATAATTTCAGGTGAAGCACTCCTTCTGTCTAGTGGTCTTGTTCTATACTTTGGTGACATGCTGGCACATACTTTGTCCAAGGTTTAAGCTTCTGCTTGAGAGCTAGCAAATATATTCTACTTGTTTCAGTAATTATGTGAAAAATGAGTTTATCCAACGCAGCTCACGTCTTTGGTGTTATGTTATCTTGACAGATTAGTTTGTTATTATTTTCACCCAAACTGAACATTGTTGCTTATGGAAATAGGAGTGAACTAAGTACAGTCACTCAGGGAGTGTTGTTAGGCCTTCTTTTGCCTGCACTTCACAAATTTGTCCTACGAATTTGGTGGCATTTCACAACTTTGGATGAGTGTATAAAGCAAGATTATGAAGGAAGCAGGATAGCAAATTCAGTGTTGTTTTGTATTTCTCTTTCCTTTATGTTAAACTATGATTGTTCCTGCATGGATGTACTTCGTTCAATTTCTCTTTTCGAACACTTAATTGAGAAGAACAAGTGTAATAATTGTTTCGAGTGTAGGGTATCAATATCTAAATGCTGATAAAACTGACTAAACATAATTGAAATGCTACATGCTCATGGAAGTGGGAGATGAAAGAGCAAGGGGTTTCGGAGCTTGGCACGATGGAGCTAGGGTTTCGGAGGAAGGGGAGGAAGAGAAAAGTTTCGTCGGGTTTTGGAGCTAGAGTTGTAGTGGGTTTCAGGAGGATTTGGGGTTCGAAGGTTGGTCGGGTTTCAAGGAAGAGAGAAATGAGAGAGAAATGAGAGAGGAGAAAGGAATAAGTAAAAGACTCACCCCTTCATAGTGGGAGAAAGGAGAGTCGCCCGATCAAAATCATAATCCTTCTCTTGATCGGGCGGCTGTGGGAGAGTGTGCACGGGGGTGCGCACATAAAGTTTGCGCAACTGAAGAATCCCCCCCCCCCCCTCTCTCTCTCTCTCTCTCTCTCTCTCTCTCTCTCTCTCTCTCTCTCTCTCTCTCTCTATATATATATATATATATATATATATATATATATATATATATATATATATATATGGAAAAAAGGGTATGAGCAACTTGCTCATTTAGTAAATAAGCAATTGATGATGTGGCATACATATGATTGGAAAATCATTAAAAAGGTTATTTGTCCAATATATCACATGCATGCCACATAATCAATTGCTCATTTACTAAATGAGCAAGTTGCTCATATCCCT
The DNA here is from genome assembly GCA_017893485.1 of Hemerocallis citrina. Classification (NCBI taxonomy): domain Eukaryota; kingdom Viridiplantae; phylum Streptophyta; class Magnoliopsida; order Asparagales; family Asphodelaceae; genus Hemerocallis; species Hemerocallis citrina. The sequence continues at coordinate 132,611,405 of CM030365.1, forward strand.
TTTACCCATATATATATATATATATATATATATATATATATATATATATATATATATATATGATATGGCTAAAAATGAGGTTAAATCGGAACCGTTCAAAGTGGGCATGAATCTTGAAGTCGCAGGGGCAGGATAGTAATTTCATCTGCAGACGGGTCTGAATCGGGTACCAGGCCTCTTCTCTTAGACCCGCTAGCCCGTAAACGGATCTGGTAGACAGAGAATGGGTCTCAACCCGTTAGGAACTAGTCAAATAGGATAGGAGCAAATCCTACTTTGTCCCCATCTTAAGGGGATGGTTGTAACCAACCCCAACCAGCTGCACCGGGAAGTAGGGATTTACCCTTATCCTGAAAAGGATCTCCATGGAGACTATAAAAACCCCCTACCTCCTACTGTAAAGGGTGATCACACTTTGCACACTTGAGCTTTTTCTCTTCATTTCTTCTGTGTATTGACTTGAGCGTCGGAGGGTTCGTCGCCGGGATCCATCCCAGTGTTTTGAACGGTTGTGCAGGTCAGCGGGAGCACTAAGGAGATAGCACATCATCAAGGAAGAAGAAGGGTTCCGCTTGTTTAAGTTCCTTATGAATCTACAAATCTCATCTATTGCCCCACACCCGAATTCAACGGCAACAGATTGGCACCATCTATGGGAACTCACTCGACAAGTAATCTCGTCTTCCTCCTTCAACCCACGTTACTCCCAGCCATGCCTCCCAAGAAGAGACCGCAAACTCTAACCGAAGGACAACCTCTTCTCATCCTCCTCTTCCTCCTTCTCCGCACGGGGATCTTCCCCATCCCGACCAACCAACCCAGCAGCTCGATCCTCTGGCTCTGCAGTCCATCCTGCAGCCTCTGGGACCCCAGGCTGCAGTAGGGGAACCCTCTCGACGGAGTCGCCACAAGCAACCTGTCCATCAGGTTCGAGTCTCCATCCACAATGCCGACACCGATTCTATGGCTTCCTATACTCCCCCCCACTCCAAAGGATCTGTGGAACGTTATCAACAATCGGCAGACCGAGCACGGACCCAATCTCCGTACCCATCTAGAGGAGAGGCAGGCCCAAGAGTCGAACCCTCGCCGCGAGCAGGCCAGGGACCGTTCGCCATGCCGATCCAACCGAGGGGGGTCCAACTCTGCCCGTAGATGGAGAGATTCACCCTAATATCGCCCAAGACGGAGCTGTTCCCCAGCAGGTCGCCATGCACCTCGGGACCATCATGAGCAGGAGGCCCTCGTCACAAGGACGAAATTCCAGCAATTCCAGGAGGCGGTCCTACGGGCTTTCAACGTTGCCCCCAACAATGGCCATAGGGCTCCCTGTCCTCCGCCAGCTCCTAACCATCCTCGCTGCTCCCATAGTCCTCGACCGGCTCCTTACCGTCCTTGCCACTCCCAAAGTCTTAGGAAGGCTGTGAACCATCGCCGTCCTTCTCCCGATCACCACCGCCGCTCCCGTAGTCCACACCCTACCCCAAGTCACCCCCATCTCTCAGTCAGTCTGCCTCCTACTCTGAGCCATCACTGGTGCAGCCCCAGCCTTCCTCGACATGAGAACGAATCCCGGGGCTCGACCAGACAAGACCGAAGGGAGGACTCGGTCTACCGCCATCTCCACGAGATGGAGAGGTGCCTCGGCCAGCTCGACCGAGACGAGGGGCGACATGCAAGAGACCTTCGTCCGAGCAGGCCCCCATTCTCCTGTACCATTATGGAGGCTCCAGTTCTCGACAACTTCAAGCCTCTATATTTTGATACCTATACCGGGGAGTCAGACCCCGCAGATCACATTGAGAGTTTTAAAACTCTCATGATGATCTACCATGCATCCGACTCCCTCCTTTGCAAGACCTTTCCGGCCACACTCAAAGGGCCAGCTCGGGATGGTACTCTCGGCTTGCGCTGGCATCTATCTTCTCCTTCGACCAGTACGAGGGTCTTTTCCTCACGCATTTCGTAAGCAGTCGGCGCGCCGAGAAGACGAGCGACACCTTGTTGTTCCTCAGCCAAAAGAAGGGCGAACGACTAAGAGATTATGTCTAACGCTTCACAGCCGAGGCTAGGTCCATTGCTTCTTTGGAACCCTCGGTCGGCACCATCACCTTCCAGTCCAACGTCCTCAATGCTGACCTCAGGGCATCCCTCACCAAGAAGCTCCCTCGGGACTTCTCAAAGCTCCTACTTTGGAGCGAGAAGTACATCCGAGCGGAAGAAGTTGTCCACTGCCCCACCTTCAAGGCTTCATCTTCCGGGAACAAGCGGAAGGGTACGGAAGAAGAGGGAGCTAAGAAGCTCCAAAAAGACAATGGGGGTCAGCGGCGTCCTCCTCCTTGGTTCGAGAAATTCACTCTGTTCAACGCAAGTGTATCTGCCATCCTCATGGAGATAGGGAACGATGGCCTCCTATCGCCTCTCCCAAGGATGAATACTCCGACAAAGAAGAGGGACCGGAGTAAGTGGTGTCGTTTCCATCGGGACCACGGTCACGACACAGATAAATGTTGGGCCTTGAAGGATGAAATCGAGGCCCTCATTCAGTAAGGGCAACTCAACCGGTTCGTAAAAAGGGACCGAGCCGATCCGCCCTCGCCGCCTCGGGGGGCTAACAGGCAAAATGAGCAGCACACCGAGACTCTGGAGGCCGAAGTAGAGGGCATCTTGCACCTGATACATGGGGGCCCAATGGGGGGAGATTCCAACTCCTCCCAAAAAGCCTTCGTAAGGGAGGTTAACTCCGTGCAGAGCCATCCTCCCCCAAAAGGCCTCGGAGTCCTGGTGACATTCTCCGATAGGGACCTGGAGGGCGTCCGCATGCCCCACTGCGATGCCCTCATCATCAATCTCATCATGGCGAACTTCGAAGTTCGTCGCGTCTTAGTAGATAACGGCAGCTCCGTCAACATCCTTTTCTTGGAAGCCTTCAAAGGTCTCCCACTGTCCAGGGACCGACTCAAGCCCACGGGCTACACTCTCCACAGGTTCACTGGGGTCCCAGTTACGGTCGAGGGAATTATAACCCTCGACATAATGGCAGGAAAGGCCCCAACAACTCGCATGAGCAAATGGACTTCATGGTGGTCGATGTTAAGGCTGCCTATAATGTTATCCTGGGTAGACCAGGTTTGGCTGCGCTTTAAGACATCCCTCCAGCCTACCACATGAAAATGAAGTTCCCCACCCCCTCAGGAGTAGGAGAAGTGAGGAGAAGCCAAGAAGCGGCTCGAAAGTGCTATATGACCTCGATGGGGGGTCCGGTTCTCTCTTTGGAAGCGCTCGAACTTCCTCAGGAAGGCGACCAAACTATTTCCGAGCCCGTGGACGAATTAGAGGAAGTGGCCTTCTCTGAAGAAGACACCACTAAGACATTCCGCGTCAGCAAAGCTCTCCCCCCTCCATAAAGCAAGATATCTCCCGGTGCATACGGGAGAATCGCGACCTCTTCACATGGACTGCAGCTGACATGCCCAGAATTTCAGTGGAGCTCTTAATGCACCATCTGAGCGTCACCCCTGGGATCAAGCCTGTCCAGCAGAAGAGGTGAATGTTTGCCCCAAGAGGCAACAGGCGATCAAGAAGGAGGTTGAGAAACTCCTCAACGCTTGCTTTATTCAGGAGGTGAACTACCCTGAGTAGCTCTCCAACGTGGTAATGGTCAAGAAGGCCAATGGAAGTTGGAGGATATGAATTGACTTCACTGATCTCAACAAGGCGTGCCCGAAGGACCGCTTTCCTCTTCCCAGCATCAACACCCTGATCAATGCAACTTCCGGGCACGAGCTCCTTACCTTTATGGATGCCTTCTCAGTATACAACCAAATCAGGATGTTCCCTCCGGACATCCCAAAGACCTCGTTCGTGATGGACCAAGGCCTCTACTACTACCGTGTTATACCCTTTGGCTTGAAAAACGCAGGGGCTACCTATCAGCATCTGGTGAACAAAGTCTTCCGAGACCAGATTGGCCGAAATATGGAGGTCTATGTCGACGAGATGTTGGTCAAGAGCACTCGAGGGCAGGAACACACCCTCGACCTTCAAGAATCCTTCGAGGTACTCAGGAGGCACAATATGAGACTAAACCTGAACAAGTGTGCGTTCGGTGTCTCATCGGGCAAATTTCTGGGGTTTATGGTCAGCCAGAGGGGCATAGAGGCCAACCTCGAGAAGATCCAAGCCATTCTCAAAATGGCTCCCCCCTCCAACGTCAAAGAGGTACAGAGGCTCATGAGGCGCCTCGCCGTAATTGGGCGATTCCTCTCCAAGTCCGGGAAAAGTGCCTCCCCTTCTTCAAATCCCTCAGGGGGCTAAAGCCTTCGGGTGGGGGCCGTAGCAACAGGAGTCCTTTGACAAGCTCAAAGAGTATTTATCCAACCCCCCGCTCCTGAGTAAGCAGGAACCTGGAGAGGTCCTTTACCTCTACCTCGCAGCTTCAGAGCAGATGCTCAGCGCGGTCCTCGTGAGGGAAGAGGATAAGATGCAAAAGCCCATATATTACGTGAGTAAGGTGCTCCACGATGCCGAACTCCGTTATCCGAAATTGAAAAAGATGGCACTCACCTTGGTCATGGCGGCCCGAAAGCTCCGCCCCTACTTCCAATCCCACTCGGTGGTCATCCTTACCAACCAACCGCTGAAATAGATTCTCCATAAGCTGGAAACTTTGGGACTACTCATGAAGTGATCCATCGAGCTGAGTCAGCATGACATCAGCTGCCAGCCCAGGATGGCGATAAAGGCCCAAGCTCTGGCCTAGTTCATCGTGGAGAACACCATCCCCGACTCATGCGAGTCGCCTATCGACCCCTCCGTCTTGACCGTCTATGAGGACGGATCCTCCTGTGCCGATGGAAGCAGAGCCGACGTCATCCTAACTGGCCCCGATGCTTTCGTCCTCCAGTACTCCCTCCGCCTCAACTTCCCGATGTCAAACAATGAGGCAGAATATGAAGCCCTAATTGCCGGGCTCTGCTTGGCTCGTAAGGCGGGTGCCGAACAAGTAAGGGTCTTCAGCGACTCTCAGTTAGTGGTCAATCAAGTGTCCGGGGAGTACGAGGCGAGAGCGACCGCATGGCTAGGTACTTGGCGAAGTTGAGGGAGCTTCTAGCTCTATTCAGAGATGTTCAACTCCAGCGGGTTCCCCGAGAGGAAAACGCGCAAGCGGATGCCCTCTCTAAGCTCGCCTCCTCGTCCTTCCAAGGTCTAGAACGGACCGTCTTAATAGAGGTCCTTCTCAAACCAAGCATCGACAAAGATGGCTCAGAGCCAATGGAAGCCTACCCCCTAAAACTTGGGGAAAACTGGATGAAGCCCCTCCTCGATTACCTCTGGGATGGAGTCCTTCCCGAAGATCCAAAAGAAGCAAGAAGGATCAGGGCATGAGCAGAGTGGTACACACTCCTGGACAGGGTCATGTACAAACGCTCCTACACCCAGGTCGATGGTCGACCCTATCTGAGATGCCTCTCCCCAGAAGAAGCGCTCTATGCCCTAAGGGAAGCCCATGGTGGTCTATGTGGTGTGCACTTGGAAGCGAGATCCCTTGCCCGGAAGCTTTTGAACTATGGGTACTTTTGGCCCACACTACTAAGTGATTCCGAGGAGTACGTCCGCCAGTGCGACTCCTGCCAGAAGTTTGCCCCAATCCATCGCCTACCCCAAGCACAACTTGCCTCCTTGGTGAGCCCAATCCCGTTCGCAATGTGGGGGATGGATTTGCTCGGACCTTTCCCTCCGGCACCAGGCCAGCTGAAGTTCTTGGTGGTAGCAATAGACTACTTCTCCAAGTGGATAGAGGTCGAACCTCTCTCAATGATCACCAAGAACAAGGTGTAGAAGTTTTTTTGGAAGAACATTGTCTGTCGGTTTGGGGTACCTCGCATTCTCGTAACCGACAACAGGACCCAATTTACGGGAGCGGTCTTCCATGACTTTTGCACCAACCTCGGGATTCAACAGCAGTTCTCTTCAGTAGCGCACCCCCACTCCAACGGCCAAGCGAAGAACGCGAACCGAGAAATCCTCTCAGGTTTGAAGAAGAGACTCGACAAGTCCACCAAAGGGCTATAGGTCGAACAACTCCCCAATGTGCTTTAGAGCTATCGCACCACCAAAAGAACTCTGATGGGAGAGTCCCCTTTCAACCTCACATATGGATTAGAAGCTCTTATCCCTTTGGAGGTGGGTCTGCTTTCACCTCGACTCATAGCTTATAACGAGGCACAGAACGCGAACCAGCTTCATAACTGCCCTAGATCTCATCGACGAGATCCGCGAGAGAACCGCAATCCGCTAGGAGACCTACCGTCGTAGGATCACCCAAGCCTACAACAAGAGGGTACGACCTGCCAACCTAAAGGAAGGGGACTTAGTGCGAAAGCTATCAATTTCGGATTCAAGCAAAAGAGGCAAGCTGGCATCCAATTGGGAAGGATCATATAAGGTCTCCAGAGTTATACGCCCCGGGGGCATATCAACTCGAAGACCTGGAGGGTAGGAAGATGCCAAGGACTTGGAATGCAGAGCACCTGATGAAGTACTGAGAGGGTGTCTAAACACCGCTCCAAACAACTTTCCCAGGATTGCAAAAACCTTACTTGTATCTTCTTTTTAATCAAAATGTAAAGGCGGTCTGCAACTTAGAAGCGGCCACCCAGTTATTTCCAACAAAGAGAAATTTCTCCTCACAACTTCCCTATCGTTTGAGTAAACTAACTCTACCTACCAAATTCTCTATTTTTGGGCTAGTCTAACTCTACTTGCAAAAAAAAAAAATCTTTTTTAAACCACGAGTTCGGAGTCCAACACTTGGCTCAATTCTGCTTCAAATTACTCGCTCATAAGCAAGTAAGAAGTGGTTCGCCATTCGGAATTGCTCCCAAAACTGTTGACTCTCTCATTTAAACGATGAGTTCGGGGTCCAACACTTGGCTCGATTCTGCTTCTACTACTTGCTCATAAGAGAGTAAGAAGTGGTTCGCCATTCGGAATTGCTCCCACAACTGTTGACACTCTTAAAATGACAAGTTCAGAGTCCAACACTTGGCTCGATTCTGTTTCAAATTACTCGCTCATAAGCAAATAAGAAATGGTTCGCCATTCGGAATTGCTCCCACAACTGTTGACACTCTCAAAATGACAAGCTTGGAGCCCAACACTTGGTTCGACTCTGCACCAAGTACTTGCACCCAAAGCGAGTAATAAGCGAATCACCATCGCTCCGACAGCTGATGACAACTACAAATGCCAGCAAAACGTGCAAGTTCACAAAACAAGTATTATCACATTGAAGTTTGAGGAACAAATCTAATTACAAGACAAACTACTCATCCTTACGACGAGATACAAAACTTGAAGAACAAAAAGTACAAGACTATAGAAAACTACTTCAACGTCTCCTAGGGGCGGGGATACTTCGGTTTAGAGACACTCGGGGACGACGAATGCTGTACTACTAACGTCTCACCTCGGCGCTCGTCTCTAGGTCGTCAAGCTGAGACGCATCTTCTGCACTGCTTCTGACGGTAGCCCCAACAGATGCTTTGCTCGACGAAGTAGCCACCCCACTTTGTGCATCACCAGGGCTTCGACGGGTAACGGGCGAGCAAGTCGCACGCTCGTAAAAAGAAATTTCTCTATCACTCTCTTATCGTGTGCACGAGGTGCTTCTAACGTTGACCCGCTCAGGTTAGGGCTTAAGACGAGCGACCTCCGCCTCAAGTTCAACAATTTGTTCCTTCAGTGAGTCGTCCTTTGCAGTTATCTTCAAGCGAGGCAGTCGTGCTGAGCCCGCACCACCAGAGCTGTCGGTGATAATCCGACGAAGATGAGTAACCTCAATGCTCTTGTCGACAGTCACCCTCTTCAGCTCGTCTCTCTCCACCGTCAGCTTGTCCATCGCTACTGTCAGCTCATATCTCTCTGCCGTCAGCTTGTCCATCGCTGATGTCAGCTCATCTCTCTCCACCGAAAGCTCGTTCCTTGCTGCCTTCAGTTCGTCTCTCTCAGCTGCCAGTTCGTCTCTCTCCGCCTTCATCTTAGTCAAAAAATGACGGAGTCGCCTAAGCCTCAGGACGAGGTTAACGGCTGTCGACGAACCATAATCATCACCTTCGAGGGTCGTCTCCCTGAGCCTCTCTTCTAACCACTGGATCTCGAGATCTCGACGGCCTAAGACTAGTCGCAGATGATTCCGCTCACGTTCGGCCCTGCGAAGCCCCATAAAGCCGCTCTCGCCTCCTTGCGAGGCACAACTTCATCACTCCTAGGCCGGCCTCAGGACGAGTTACCTCGTTCACATAAGGCACTTCGGCGAGCTGTGTCACTTCGACGATCTGAAAATTTCAAGGCAAGACGATGTGAAAACTTAGCCAAAACTTCAAGGCAGGGCGACGTGAACACTTAGCCGAATTTCGAAAATTTTGTGAACACATAGCCAAAACTTCAAGACAAAGCGACAATGACACTTAGTCAAATTTAAAGAAAAAAGATTTCATTCATTCAAAAGAGTGGTGGCCAGTCCGCGATTTGGCGATACATCGCTGATATATAAAAAGAAAAAAAAAGAAGCAGAAAAGACTGAAATCAAGGCGCGACCTCTTTTTCGTGGCGGCTCTCAGCTGCGGGGTCGGACTCCTCCGAAGGAGCGACGATCGCAAGAGGGGTAACCTCGGATCCATGATCGTCTCCAACGACTTCGACCTCGGCATCCGCATCCTTGTCCCCACCTTCATCCTCGTCTGACTTTTCGTCAAAGCCATTGAGTGGTCAGGGAAGAGGCGCCACCCGGAGCAGTCGACCTCGGGGAAGCGCTCGGTCACTTGCTCGATGGCATGAGCATAGGCCTTGGCCATGTTGGCCGCGAGGAACCCTTGGGCCTTCTCCATCGTTGCGGCTTCAGCCTCCTTCGCAACCGTGATCTTGGTAGCTTCGACGGCTTCTGCCTGCTGCTTCGCCATTGCCTTATTCTGTCGGAGCAGATCATCCTCAAGCTTCTTCACAAGGCCGTCGAGGTACTCCAACCTCGTCGTCTTCCTGTCTGACTCGACCTTCAGCCTGTCGAGCTCGTTCACGATCCGAGCTTTCTCGGCCCAAGCCTTGTCGACTTCCTTTTTCAGGTCCTTTTCAAGTTTGGTGATCTTCTCCATGAGATGACCGAAGTGGCAGGTTATCTGCAGAAAGAAGACAAGTTAGCAAGAAAACCAGACAGAAATACACAAGTAGTTCATCCAACAAGCGAAACCAAGCTACTCACCGACACTGCTGCTCGGGCAATCTCGAAGCATCGTCTCCCACGCTGCCGGCATCCATGGCGGCACGATCCTTCGATGTCGCCAGATGTTTGACGGACTGCATACTCGACGTCGAGTCGAGTCACCGAGGAATCCATCCAACTTCCGGACCTGCCAGTCCGGAACGAAAATTTTCTTATGTTCCTCGGCCAGGAACACTTCGACCTTAGCCGTCTGTGGAGCTGCCTCCATCCCTAGAGCGGCTGCCATCGGGAATTCGCTTGCCTTGGCCGATACCGAGGTCACCGCAATCGCCACCCTCGGGGTCACCGTCGTCGAAGCCGATGCCTCTTGGACAGTGCTGGCGTCTGTCTTTAGCTTCGGGGAAGTCACCTTCGTGGCGACCCTCTTCCATTTCCGTGAAGCCTTACTGCCGAGCGCCTCCCTCTGAGCCAACACCGCTTCGTAATCCATAGTTTCTGTGATAGAAGAAAGTATGGTTAAAACGCAAGTTAAAACCGAATAAGGAAAGAAAAACTAAAAAGGAAAACTGCATACTAGGGTCTATGTGGCTGAGCCCCCCCCCCCCCCCCGAAGAAAGCCTCCTCCGTCAGGTCCCTCCAATCGAACTTCGGTCGATCGAGGAGAACCTGAACCATTTCTTCTTCATTGGGATAGAGCACCGGAAGCTCTCTCACCCTCTTCGTCACTTCCTTAACCCAATCTGAGGGGATACACCATGGCTTGCGACCCCGAATGATGAAGTGCTTATCTCGCCAATTTTTTATTGAGTCAGGGCAGCTGACGAGCCGAGCACCGTGCCTCGGGGCCAAATAGTATCTGAACTCCGACTTGTGCTGCTGATGGAGTCGGTACAGCGTCCGAAGAACCCTCAGGTCCGGCTCGATCTCAGCCGCCTGGAAGTAGAGCGCAATTCCGTTGATAACCCTCCACCCATTCGGCATGAGCAGGATGGGGCTGACCCTGAACCACCGCAAGACTTGGATGGCGAAGGGGTGGAGTGGCAGGCGTGCTTCGGCAATGAAAGCGTCGACCGGCCAGAAGCATATATTCACCGGCATCAACGAATTGGCCCTCACCCTGGGACCTGGCAGCATCAGCTCGAATTCTTCAGGGATCTGAAAACATTCTCGGATCGCCACCAAGTCTGCCTCGTTGAGGATCGAGATGATGTTGTCAACTTCCGAGGTCTCCCTCATGGCGTTCTCTTCAAAACTCCACCCCCTCCCATATACGATCCGTTCGGCATGTTCCTCCGAAAGTTCCCGAACCCTGTGGAGCCCCATCAGAACGCCCGGCAGTCTCTCGAACTCCCTCATCCTGCTCGGGTTCTCCACTATGGTCTTCGCTACCACCGAAGCAGGAACTTCGGCTCTTTTGCCCCTGTTGACGAGAGGAACCTGGCTTGGAGACGGTTCATCGGCAGCAGAAGAGGAGGGCTCTGAACGTGGGGAGAGGGAAGACATTTGACTAAAAAATAAACTAAGTATTAAGTTACCTTGAAGTGACAGCTGCGGTCGGAAAGATCACCGGAAAACGGTCAGTGGTTGCCGGAAGCTCTCGTTAGTAAGAATTGTTACCTGAGTAAAAATCTGAGAAGTGAACAAATAAGGGGGGGTGGAGTCTTATAGAGCTGGCACACAAAACGAGAATAGTGGGCTCCAAAAACCCAACAGTCAGGTCCATTTACCACAAAACGACAAAGGAGTTTTACCGCCTCATAATGGCCAACGATCAAATGGTCAGAAGTCCAACGGTTAAACGGCCAACAGTCATCCCCGAACCGTCGACAGGTCGTCTAGGACTTCGGCACGATTCGCCGACCGTTCTTGGCACCGACGCTCAAACGTGAGAAAAAATTTCACTTGGACTTCGGCACGCTTCGCCGAGCGTTCTTGGCACCGACGCTCAAACGTGAGAAAAATCTCGCTTGGACTTCGGCACGCTTCGCCGATCGTTCTTGGCACCGATGCTCAAACGTAAGAAAAAATCACGCTTTGACTTCGGCACACTTCATCGAGCGTTCTTGGCATCGATGCTCAAACGTGAGAAAAATCTCGCTTGGACTTCGGCACACTTCGTCGAGCATTCTTGGCACCGACGCTCAAACGTGAGAAAAAATCTCACTTGGACTTCGGCACACTTCGCCGAGCATTCTTGGCACCGATGCTCAAACGTGAGAAAAAATCTCACTTGGACTTCAGAACGCTTCGCCGAGCATTCTTGACACCGATGCTCAAATGTAAGAAATACTCTCACTTGGACTTCGACACGCTTCGCTGAACGTTCTTGGCACCGACGCTTAAACGTGAGAAAAACTCTCACTTGGACTTCGGCACGCTTCGCTGAGTATTCTTGTCACCGACGCTCAAACGTGAGAAAAAATCTCACTTGGACTTCGGCACGCTTCGCCGAGCGTCCTGGTACCGACGCTCAAACGTGGGAAAAAATCTTGTTTGGGCTTCGGCACACCTCGCCGAGCGTTCTTGGCACCGATGCTCAAATGTGAGAAAAAATATCACTTTGACTTCGGCACACCTCACCGAGCGTTCTTGGCACCGACGCTCAAACGTAAGAAAAAATATCACTTTGACTTCGGCACACTTCGCCGAGTGTTCTTGGCACCGACGCTCAAATGTGAGAAAAATCTCGGTTGGACTTCGGCACACTTCGCCGAGCGTTCTTGGCACCGACGCTCAAACATGAGAAAAAATATCTCTTGGACTTCGGCACGCTTCACCGAGCGTTCTTGCCACCGATGCTAAAACATGGGAAAATGGCTCGTTCGGACTTCGGCGAGCATCGCCGAACCTCTTTTGACACGTGTCGCCACCTCGAGGCACCGCTGGACCTCGGCAAGGGACCCCGAACCTCCCTCGACTTCGGCCTCCTTCCTGACACGTGTCAGCTCCCTGAGGTGATTGGCGGGGGTAGATAACATTGTCGAGGGTCCTTGCCACCGACTCCCAAATAGGGGAAAGTCAGCTTTCATGCAACCATAGCCATTGGATCTCCCCGAAATTCGCACCCGAAGCTGATGAGTGGCTCAGATTGTACCACGTCATAATTGGGTAATTAAAAATCGAATTTATTTATTAATTCTGTAATACCCCGATTTTCCTAATATATATGAAGATTATTTATTTATTTTTCTATTATATGGTGTGCATGTGTAACATTGTTGGCCATTATTTACTTTCATGATGAATAAGAGCATTGTTTTATCAATTACTTTATCCTAAAGCCCAAATATTAATTTACATATTTACTTCTACAAAATATTTATTTTTTGGCCCAACTGATTTTAAGCCCATGAATTTAACCCCTTTTATTCTACAACTTGCAATGTGTTACATCCTTTTTATTTATTATTTAATGTAAAAATTTTGTAGGGTGTTTTGTTTGTGCACGTGCATTCTATGTACACGTGCACAAGCACACAAGCTTGGCCGGATGGGGTAGAGTAGTGGGAGTGAGTTGTGGGTGGTTATTTAAGGTGTGGGTAGTTCCATAACCCCCCTTATCAATCTTAGCCCTTGATCCTCCAACTCCCTAATGCATCCTAACCCTCCATTCCACCTATATTCTAGTATAAATACCCCATCTTATTCTCTATTTCTTTTACACTAGATTAATATTATAAGAGAGGTATTTGTGAGAGTTGTGTGTGGGAGCTTTTCTGTGAAGGCCGAGGAGTACATCTGAAGGATTCGGTGTGGAACAAGGAGCAAGGAGCAAGAAGTGTTGCACCGCATTGAGGACTTTGCTGGATTCGATTACTTCGTCAAATAAGGTGGGTGTTTCTCAGGACTTCTAATGTAGAAAACATGCCGTAATTATAATGTTTGTTACTGAGCTCTTGAGGAGTAAGATAGTACGTGATAGAAATGCTTGAGTATGTTTATGTTGATAATTATGGAGGACTAATAGTGTAGAAATGGCACGAAAAACAAAGATGAATTGGGTCGGTGCAGTCGACTGTCGTGTAGATAAGTCGACTGGTACGAGACAATTATTTTTATGATGTGGTGATAAACATGTATGCAAATAGACCTAACGGTGTGATTACTAAGTTTGTGATTCCCTATGACACATATGATGGAGGTAAGGTAAATGGATGAAAAGAACTAGCGATGATTAACAAACTTAAGAACTGTCGGAGCAGTCGACTGACACTGTGTTCAGCCGACTGGTGCTGTGATTAAATTATGATTATTTGGAAATTCCATGTAATGAGATATCCCATCATGTTGATCTAGTGTAATGATTTGAGAATTATATCTTCATCTTCGTAAGGAAGTTATGAATACGTGTGAATGCATGTTTAAAAATATTCCCTCGAAGAAGAGATAACATTTAGTAACTTGAAATTTCATGTTTGCGATGTTACTGAACAATAAGAGACGCTGTGTTTATGAAACATGAATATATATATTGTGAATTGATATCATGATGCAAGTGCATGTAAGAAATGTAGATAATCCCTTAATTTGAAGTATGGATCTGTCCAGTCAATTGAATGCGCGTAGCAAGTCGACTGAGCTGAACGTAGAAATGAACTGCTAAAAACCCCAGGACAGACGACTGATGAGATAACAGTCGACTGTCAAGAGGATAACACTGTGAACATGGAAAGTTGCGGGACAGCCGACTGGCCAAGTGCAGCAGTCGACTCTCCCGAGTTTTTTTTATGAAGAATTTGATTTGACTGTACAAGTCGACAGGTCCTTTTCCAAGTCGACTGTACAGAGTGGGTTTTGATATGACAGAAGTTTCATTTTGATTACTGTTAAAGAAAAGGTTGTGATTGATGTTGTTAAACTCTATTTTGCTGCTGCATGAATGTATATGAAAGGAATCGTATTTCTAAATTGAGAAACTTACATGAAATAAGTCATGCTTGAATGAAGAATTACATGAATATGAAAATTAAGAACATGTTGTGCCGAGGCAATGAAAATGAATTCATGAGTTAGACTTGCTCAAACTGGAAATTGTGAATTTGAAATTGAAACGAAAGAGTAGCTAAGTCTCCCCCAGCAATGGAATTGAAATGAAATTGAAAAGAAGACCAGGGTCGGTCATGTGTAAATGAAATGATAAGTCCGGTTTAGGGAGAGGCTAACTCTAGAGCTTTGATTTTATTCATGATTCTATTAAAATAAGGACTAGTACATAGTGGAGATGTGATGAAAGTAAGAGACAAACATTGAGTATGAGTGCTATTGGGTAATGGCGAGAGTGTATCCCAGGAATTCCCATGATGAGTCTGGGTGAGGATACTACTCCAGAGTACCGTCCCAGTGGCGACGCTCGTGGGATGTTTGAAGACTACGTGTGGTGTCATGTCTACGGTGAGAGCTGAATTACCACAGGATGTCTGCATGATGAGTCATTTCAGCGATGGGATTCCCTCCAGAGTGCCTAGACATGAGTCCGTAGGTCGGAAAATATCTGAGATACTTACCGTAATTACCGTAGTAGAGTAAGTCATGGCGAGGGATTGAACCCTATAAAAATGAAGAACGATTAAGAGGCTTGCCCTCGGACCTATATAGTATGGGATGCATAGAATCCGAACAAGTGCGCACTAGTGTCATGTAAAATTAAGTAATTGCATTAAGGATTAAGTGCACAATCACGACACGACATCTTTAAGAGTTTCCTTTTGACTTACATGCTTATATTGAACAAGTTTGTGATTTGTTAAGAAATGAGATTCGTTATACTGTTTCTGGCATAGAGAGGATGGCCATGTATAATTATCGTCGGTTGAATAAACTGACGTACCCACAGTTTTGTATGCAGGATAAATTACATGTAAAGAGGAATGGATGCATAAAGATTTTATCATGTTGTTGTACATTTATGTAAATGTTATATATTTTGCTTCCACTGTGCAAATGTAAATGTAACATATGATGTAAACTCTGATGTAAAAAGAAAAGTTTGAATTTCCTTGTAAAATTGTACTCAAAGAAAGTGAAAAGATCCTGTAGAACATCTCGAATTCAGTGATTTGGGATTCGGGGCGTTACAAATTCGAATTATTTATTCAAAAAATGCAAAAAAATGATTAAAAATACGGGAAAAATAGTTAAAAATTCTAGAAAATATCTACAAATTCAGGGAAACATTTTTGGACCCTTGGATAAATAAATATGGGCTAGAATGTTTGATCATTGCTCCCGAAATGCAAATCATCGCTTGGCAAAATTGAATAAATGGCCCGAAAAAATAATATAGAATTGGGAAAAATCACCAAAAAATCCAGAAGAGACCGAAAGCAAACTTGGGCACGCCGCCAGCCCAGAAAAGCAACATCACCCCTTAGACAAGATTTGAACACCCGTTGGAAACTCCGATAAAGCCCTATACGCCATTAAACAACAAAACTACTCCCGCAAGGCTGTAACACACAGTCTTTGGGAGTGGGGGGCTCATGATATGGCTAAAAATGGGGTTAAATAGAACTGTTCAAAGTGGGCACGAATCTTGAAGTCGCAGGGGTAGGATAGTAATTTCATCTGCAGACGGGTCTGAATCAGGTACCGGGCCTCTTCTCTTAGACCCGCTAGCCCGTAAACAGATCTGGTAGACAGAGAACGGGTCTCAACCCGTTAGGAACAGTCAAATAGGATAGGAGCAAATCCTACTTTGTCCCCATCTTATGGGGATGGTTGTAACCAACCCCAACCAGCCGCACTGGAAAGTAGGGATTTACCCTTATCCTGAAAAGGATCTGCATGGAGACTATAAAAACCCCTATCCTACTGTAAAGGGTGATCACACTTTGCACACTTGAGCTTTTTCTCTTCATTTCTTCTGTGTATTGACTTGAGCGTCGGAGGGTTCATTGCCAGGATCCATCCCGGTGTTTTGAACGGTTGTGCAGGTCAGCGGGAGCACTAAGGAGACAACACATCATCAAGGAAGAAGAAGGGTTCCGCCTGTTCGAGTTCCTCACGAACCTACAAATCTCATCTATTGCCCCCATACCCGAATTCAGCGGCAACAATATATATATATATATATAAGCAAAAATAAAACTGTTCAGAGCAGACCACACATCTAATTCTTATTTTATCTTAGATCTTATCTAAATCATACAAATCCCTAAAATACTTTAGATCTGGACCACACATTCTATTTTTAGATCTAATCTAGATCATACAAATCCCTCGAATATAATTCGTAATATCCACTTCTAAACCTCTCTCGCTCGCTCTCTCTTTCTCCAAATTAGTCGAAAATTGGAGTTCCTCTTCGAAATTAGGGTTTTGAAGATCAGTTGAAAACTGCCACATCAAAATTAAGGTTTTGGAGCCAGTTGAAAACTAGAGTCAAAATCTCTCATCCAAAAGAGGGTTTTAGAATCAACTGAAAATTAGGGTTCTTCTAGGAGTTTGGCGATCACACACAGAAATTTTGTAAGTTCTTATGGTTTTAATGTTTACATACAACAACATCACACACAGAAATTTTATAAGTTCTTATGGTTTTAATGTTTACATACAACAACAACAACAAAGCCTTTTTCCCAACTAGTTGGGGTCGGCTACATGAATCCTGGATTTCCATTCTGCTCGGTTTAGTGCAATATCTTCTGTAAGGTCATACGCTATCATATCCTTTTTCACCGTTTTCACCCAAGTTAGTTTAGGTCTTCCTCTACCTCTAACTTTACCCTCAATACTTATCAAATTACTCTTTCTAACGGGGCACTACTAGCTCTACGTGTGACATGTCCAAACCATCTGAGGCGATTCTTTCTTAACTTATCTTGGATTGGAGCTACCTTTAGCATGTCTTTCATATGCTCGTTTCTAATTCTATCCTTCCTTATTTTACCACACATCTATCTTAGCATCCTTATCTCCGCTATAAAATTTTTCCTTCAACTTCAAAGGTAGACGTTTGTCACACAAAACATTACTGATACTTCTCCACTTAAGCCACTCTGCTTGGATCCTATGTATAAAATCTTCATAAATCTCCCCATCTCTTTTATAATCGAGCCTAAATATCAGAAACGGTTTCTCTTAGGTATTTCTTGGCCATCAAGCTTCACTACTTTCTCAGTTGTGTTCCGAGTATCACTAAAATTACAATCCATATACTCAGCTTTAGTTCTGCTTATCCTAAAGCCAATAGCTGCCAAAGTTTCTCTTAACAATTCCAATTTAACATTAACTCCTGCTCTAGTCTCGTCTAATAAGATGATTTCATCAGCAAAAAGCCTACACCAAAATTTTAAAGTTTACATAAATGATTTTTTTTATGGTACTTTTTTGTTGATTTGTCAAAATTTTCAGCAGATTTGGCGATGGTGACATTGATGGGCCTAGTGCAACATTGTACATGAATCCTAATCGGCTAATCCTCCAAGATATGATCTTTTTGGAATTTAATTTCGGTTAATTCGATATTTGATTTAAAAATCAAGATAGTCGTAGAATTTTACATGATGGAAAATATATAAAAAGGATGGAAGTTTTGTTAACAAGTGTTGCTCGTAGGAGGTTTTTTTTATAGGTTTTGTAGTGCACACAAACTGTTTGTTATATTTTCTCAATGGTCATTTACTAGAAAACATTCTGTAGAGCACACGCCTGCCATCCTCGCTGCCCTCCTCTTTCCCTCACATCTTGGTGCTGCTCTCCTCCCCCTCTTTCTATCTGGTAATCTATTTTGAAACTTTGTTTGAATGTTTTTTTACTCTTGAAATTTTCGGGCAAGTTGAGATTATTCAATGATTTCTTTGAATTAGATGTGTAATTGATAGTTTATCTATTCCCAATACTAAGTTGCAGTATTCATGGTCCTTTTTTTTAGAAAGAGGATATTTTAAGTTGGGGTGCTTTGATGGAAGAGATAGAAAAGCCGTTTTTTTTAGAGATAATGAAACACTAATTTGAAAAGAACATGTGAAGGTGGTTTTTTTGAATCGAAAGATGGGAAAGCTCCTGCAACTGTTTTCTCATTTATAGAAATTAAGGTATTATGGTGACAATGATAGCTGCACCGGCTGTTTAATTGCTCAACCATAAGTTAATACTCCCTTCGTTTCACTTTAAGTGATATTTAGGATTTTTTTTTTCTTGTTTCACTTTAAGTGATATTATCCAATTTTTTTCCATTTTTTTTCCAAGAAAACCCTTATTTATGTTGAAATTTTGTCTTAATTACTCATCTTAATCCTATCAAATATTCTTAGAAAATTGTAGTTTCAACTTTCTAGATTTTATTTTCTCCAAAAATTTAATGCCAACTGTATTGGAAGAAGAATTAGTAATTCTATTTTCTCTTGAAAATATAATTTGTATTGAGAAAACATTAATTACAATTTCTTGAAATCAGAATCTGTATTGAAAAAAGAATTAGTAATTAAATCATGGAGACTTATTAATAAGGGTGTGGAGGGAAACAAATGTTTATCTCACCCTCCTTAATCTGTGTGCAAAACTCCTGAATATCACTTAAAGTGAAACAGAGGGAGTAATCAACTCTTTGTTAAGTTTCAAGTCGATTCTACAGGAAATAAATTAGTATTAGATTTAATTTTTATATTTGCGATTATATAACCTCATCCTCAAAGTGATATGCCATTTGCTGGATCCACTGAGGCTTCCGATAGAGCGCTTTTGGATTAGGACAGCAATAGGAACAGAGCCTAAATGGTTCTTATATAATTATCGTCAAATCTCAATGGTAACTCAATGCATAATAACAATGGGATAAGAAGTGCAATTGAATAGATGTAAAGCAACCACCATCCTATACTCGAAGACAATAGTAGTGAAGAGATTCCAGGGTGCTTTTGAATTTAGTTAATTTGCTTTTTTAAAAATAAAATTATTATTTCAGAGTCTATAGAGGATGCTTGATGGGATAAATTTCAAGGAGTTTGTTGTGTTTTTGTCTGCCTTGAGTTCGCGAACAAGTTTGCAACAGAAAATTGGATGTATGGATTTGGCAACATCTTCTTGTTTGCATGGTTGTTTCTTTTGGATCTTGCATTGTTACATTTGCTTGACTTTAGCCGTCTTTTTTTGTTGTGTATTTGTTTTTGAAGTCTATGATTTGGACAGTAATGGGAAGGTCACGTTCGATGATATATTGAGTGTGTTGAGAGACTTGACTGGATCTTTTAAGACTGAGCAGCAGATGCAGGTTGGTGATGTTACTAATTTCTGTTATTAATTGTAGACATAATTATTTGGACTAATTTCTTTTTCTCTTTTAACAAAAAAGAAAGAAACAAAAATATCTTTTTTCTCGGAAAATTTAAGAGTGTGATCTAATGACTGGAACTAAGGCAAAAGAGAGATGGTGTCTGATTATTTTCACATATAAGCTTGTTGTAGTCCTCTTTTTCATAAGTGTAAATAAAGGAAGGGCATATTTAGAAGTTGTTCATACATTGTACACATGGTTGAAGTCAGGATATATTCACTGGGTGGGTCATCCAGCAAAATCAGTTCAAATTTCAGATTTGTTGCAGAAGTAGTAATCCATTTGCCGACGTAGACTTCAATTAAAAGGTCTGGCTTCGTTGCTCTGTCTTAATCACACATAGCAATTCTTGGGTGCGTTTAAGAATTATTATGTATGATGCACTAAAACTTGCTATGTATAGGTGTTATGTCATAACTTACAGTCCAGGCAAGCATTTGTCCAGATGTTTGTTTGACTAAGACTATACAAGTTACTACTTTCGAAGAAGTTCATCAACTTGTAGCTGTATTACAATCTTACATGTCATGTATTGAAAATTTTGCCGAAATGCCCTCTTGTTTGAAAATAATTAGTGACCCGCCCTACTTTCTAAAACAATTAGCGAGATGCCCTTGTCTGTGACACGTCAGCAACAAACGTTATTGGGAAAAACGACATCATCTATTTCTATGCCGTTCTTCCCAATAACGGAATCTCTTTTTGAAAAAATTGTCATGCCGTTATTCCCAATAACGGCATATGTTATTTTTGTCTATAGATCTATACTGTATCAACTGTGACTTTAGAGAGAAATGAAAAAATTGAAATAACTGATGCCGTTCTCTAAGAGAACGGCATAGATAATACTGTTGCCGTTTTTCACAATAACGGCATCAGTTATTATCGTTTTGCACAGGTTTCTATAATCGAAAAACCCCTCTTCTTCTCCCTTTTCACTTGCGATTCTTTCCTTCCCCATTTCGACTCCGAAAACCCTAAACCCTTTAAAAAAAAAAATCCTAAAATCTTCGGCTGTGTAATCGATTTGTATTTGGGAGTCTACTCTTCAATCTTTCATTAAGAGTGCCAAATCATTCCGAATCTGAAATTATTGTAAGTATCCAAAAGCCCTAATTTGTATTTTGTAAAGTTGATTTTGATAGTATGATAGATGTGTGCATTGGTATATAGTACAAGTAATGTAGATATGTGTTATTGAAGTAGTAATTTTGTGAATAACTTTATGTATCGTTAGTGATGTAGGGTTTACAAAATATTGAATTGTTGACAAAGGTGGAACTGTTCATTTTGTTAGGAAAACAAAGAATTTGGAGGGATATTTTGTTGGGAGGAGTGGGGGGTTACGTTGTCATTATGATGATTGCAAGTAGTTCAAAATTCATACTTAGGTTATAAAAGTCCATTTTTTTACAATCTTATGAACGATTCGGATATGAGGAATAACACGTTTGTGATGAATTATACTTAGTTTATTTTGAAAATTCTTTTACTAAAATTGTTGTTGATTAGTGTTTGTTATTGTTGACAGGCCAATGGATCCTACACAACCATCTTCTTCGTATGCTGTTGGTGCTTCTTCTACTTCTTCATTTGGACCACAGGGACATCCGGGTCCATTAGATCCTACCGTTCTATATCTGCAACCAGACCACAGATCACAGGCCGTTTGGACTGGGGATGTAGAGAAGATGAGTTTTCTGATGCACAACATCATGCCGGCGGTTCCCGGTATTGAAAATTACTTGGTCAGCAGCGGATTCTACGGGATGTCGAAGCTGGCAAAAATCAAGTGTGACCACGCTCTACTTACCGCTCTTGTGGAGCGATGGAGGCCGGAGACACACACATTTCACTTGCCGGTTGGAGAGATGACGGTCACCCTACAAGATGTAGCTATGATTGCTGGTCTTCCAATTGATGGGGTGGCCGTCACTGGCAATTTGATGTTCAACAAGGTTACATTGGTACTAGATTATCTTGGCTTGGAGGTGCCTGAAGAGGACCATGGCATATTCGTTGGGGAATCCATTAGACGTTCATACCTTGACGATCAGTTCACTCATCGATTGCCAGCTGTGCCGACGGACATCCAACTACAGGACTATACGCGTGCATATCTACTGTCGATGATTGGAGGGATTCTATTCCCTAACTCTTCAGGTGATGTAGTCTACCTTATGTACCTTCCACTCATAGCTGACCTGCAGACAGCCGACCGATATAGTTGGGGAAGTACGGCTCTAGCCTCCCTCTACCGTGCATTCTGTAACTGTTTGATGGGGTCGATTCAAATGACCGGGCCGATGTCCATCTTGTAAATATGGTGTTGGGAAAGAATACACCTCGGCCGACCCCGTGTCACGGTACTATGAGAGAGTTGGAGAGTACTACAGGATAATCCTGTGCTGAGAGCTCCTCTCGGTGCCTATTGGGCGGAGAAGCGTACATGGAGGGATAACCCACGTGGTGTCCTCACCTATTACAGGGACGAACTCGGTCAGTTGAGGAAAGAGTTCGTCAATTAGACCCCGTGCACAGACGATAGGCTGCAACGTCTACCACCCATTTGCACTGCCAATAATCAGTTGTGGTTGACCTTAGCTCCACTTGTGAACTTCTCAGTTGTGGAGTTTTATTACCCCAGACGTGTTCTTCGCCAATTCAATGCACAACAACCCATCCCCGTAAACTCATTGTACGATCGTAGGCTACACAACATCACGGGTCAAGGTCATTTACCAAATATAGATTGGGCTGATCACCACCGTGCTTATGTTGGATCTTGGAATGAGCGGAGGTACGAGTTGGTAGTTGAGGGTATTGTACGGCCGTATGACGGATCGATGCACACAGCTTATATGGCATGGTACCGACGCATCACAAGATTGTATGTCGTGCCAAAAACGGATCTTCCCGCGGGTATCCAACAACCGATACCCTCGCACCAGGTTGAACCACCACCTGCACATTCATCATCATAACCCATGTATCAACCAAAAACCTCATCATACCGTCTAATGGTAAATAAGATTGTTTGTTCAATTTCAATTATTTTGATTAATTTTACTTATGCTTCTTTAATTATGTCATATATGGTTTATTATTATAGATCGACAACACATGGGCCATGTCGAGAAAATGTGCGGGTGTCTTGAAGAGCAATGCCAATAAGGCATGCAAAGAATTAGCACGAGACCTCCTTTGCAATTGTCGTAGCTCTCTTGAAGAGGTTGGAGATGGTCCACGTTTCAATGAACTAATGCGGTCAACCAAAGAGCAACGCCAACAAGTACGACTTACCGCAAGCCAAGCTCCACCACCACCACCACAACAAGCATTGGAATTGGGAGATCCCCTCGCACCTCAAACTCAACCTCAAACTCCATCCCATCGTCCACGAAGGGGTAAGACCGTTTGATTCCCTCATCCGCAAAGCGAATTGGCAAATCCGGAGATTGAAGAAGGAGGAGGTGATGAAGAAGAAGGAGTTGGTCCTAGTGAACCCGCAACGTAAGAGACACGGGAACGTAGGCGGAAAGTCCCCGCTCGAAGGAGAAGAGCACCCCAACACTTCACTCCGAGTTAAACCGAAGAAATATTTATGTATTATTGGTCTTTCTAGTTTTTTTTGTAATTGTACACTTTATTTAGTGCACGCAATGTAGTTGATCCATTGTTTAAGTGTTTTTAAGTTTGATGTGCATGTTTTCATACATTTCAGTTGTGCACACTCTGAAACTTGATCTGTGCATGTTTTCAAACATTTCAAATATTAATGTATCTGTGCATGTTTTATTTGAACAACTGAAATGTATGGATGAACTTGATGAATTGAATATTGATGAATTGCAAAAATTGATGGTTTGTGATGATTTAAGATGAATTGGATATTAAAAAGGTTGAATTACACTGATATTGAAAGATGGATGTTTGTGAATTGATGAATTGATCAAGTCTGTATGTGAAATTTGTTGTGAATTGATGAAGTCTGCATGTCTGTGTAGTAGAAACCACGAATAAAAGATGCCGTTATTGACGATAACGGCATTCTAATCTTGTAATGTTCTTGCGAATAACGACATACGTATGGCTGGAAAATTATGAGATATGGAGTTTGCTGCCAATATATCTGTGTCCACAGTCGTTATCCACTTTAACAGCATCCTAAACCTATGCCATTATTTAAGATAACGGCATATTTGTATATTCCACCTGACTTCCAAAATAACGGCATATTTGAAGATGGTCACAAGTATGCCGTTATCCAAGATAACGGCATATAGTTTCTCAATTGCTTTATGTTTTGTCTTCCAAGCTTTCCAATATGATATTGTGTATTGGAGCCTACCCTTCACCTGCCCAATTATGGCTTTTGGTGTTATTGAGAGTTGTTCCTTCAGAGTATCCATTATGATCATCGATACGACCGTCGAGTCAATTTTGCTGTGATCCTGAGTCAATGTAGGATTCACACATGTGTGTACACCTTCAAGCTTTTTCACCACAAAATAATCACGATATTTGGGAACAATTGCACGCAAGCGCCATGGACAACCAACTTCATTTTGAAGTGATGGATTTTCTGCAATCTGCTCGGCTAAATAGTGGATGGGCGCGTATTTACATTTCACATGGTATAGACAACGATCTGATTTTACCATCATGAATTCTCTGTGGTTCTTTACAGCGTACATCTTCACTTGATGTTGTAAAGCATCTTTGGATGGAAATCTTTGACCAATGAAGAGTTCATCCAAGTTGGAAGAACTAATGGAAGACTGGCCATGTTCATGTACGGTGGCACGGGACATCCATTCGCTTGATTGCGATCCACGCATAGCTGCACTTGTGTGTTGACTTGGCAACACGCAGGCATTGTTAACCAGCACATCAACATTGGCATCAATAACTGGAGCTTCAACGGCAATCTCCTCATCATCATCTTCGAGATCGCGTACCTCATCTTCTTCCTCTTCTACCAAGTCGTTATTTACAATAGCATTGTCAAAGTCTTCCAAAGCAATACCAGCTACCAAAAAATTTTGTGGCAATGAGGTCGAATGTACCTGCTCATATTCGGAGGAAACAGGTTCCGTTGGAGTTGTGCTAGTATCTCCAATTGTATTTGAATTCCTTGCGTGTGACTCTGTAGATGGTTTCAAAGTCCTTGTGGGTCTTGGACTTTCGATAACAACTCTTGTAGTATTTGGAAGCCTCGTTTGATCAATATATAACTCAATTATATTCCAACCACAACTTGGATGAAGTGTCCTAAGCAAGACAGACCTCAGAGAACTGTCACTGTCTATGGGTACCAACATGAAGTACTGCCCATCCCCATTACCAACAGAATAACGGGCTCTCAGTTTCAGACTCATTTCACTTCTATCCCAATTGGTGACTTCATATATCTTATCTATTAATTCTGCGTAACCAAAATTGGGGGTAGCCCAAATAATTACCGGATCAACATCACTATAAGAATATCCAATTTTTGGATCCTTAATTACTTCATCCCCATAATATAACCAAATAGGGATATCAAATTCCATACCTATGCATAATAATTAAAACATATTCAAGTCATTCACTACTCACAATAAACAAAACATTGAAATAAAAATCAAACATAAGGTTAAGATGATAATACTTTCAAATTAAACCAAAAAAACCACTAGAAAAAATTTCGTTGTGGATGAAGACTGAAAATGAGAGTGGGAGTGAGGAGGTTGGATGTATGGAATTTTACAGGACTCAAATGGTTGGAATTTTTTATTTTGAGATCTAGGGTTTGTGGGTAACAGGAGCGATGCGAGAGAGAGATGTTTACGAATCAGAGAAGGGGAGGAAAGAGAAGAAGAGGGGTTTTTCGATTATAGGAACCTGTGCAAAACGATAATAACTGATGCCGTTATTGTGAAAAACGGCATCAGTATTATCTATGCCGTTCTCTTAGAGAACGGCATCAGTTATTTCAATTTTTTCATTTATCTCTAAAGTCACAGTTGATACAGTATAGATCTATAGACAAAAATAACATATGCCGTTATTGGGAATAACAGCATGACAATTTTTTCAAAAAGAGATGCCGTTATTGGCAAGAACGGCATAGAAATAGCTGACGCCGTTTTTCCCAATAACGTTTGTTGCTGACGTGTCACAGACAAGGGCATCTCGCTAATTGTTTTGGAAAGTAGGGCAGGTCACTAATTATTTTCAAAAAAGAAGGCATTTCGGCAAAATTTTCTCATGTATTTTCATTGCAAGAACTCTTTTTTTATATGAAGGCTCAACCGTTTAGTTGCATTACCTTCATACGACATATTTTCATTTCAGTATATAACTAATGTTAGATGTCCGAAGGTTCTCAAGCGGAGTAATTTAGAAAGTGTATGTAAAGAAATTTTTAAATGGATCAAGACATTAAGTAGCTTGTTGATATACTTGATAGTAGACGTATTCTGTATTTGTATTGGCTGTTTTTATACTAACTGTTATTCATCAATATTTCTCCATTCATACAAACAAGTTCTCATCTGCACATTTTAGGGATATTCATGATTTTGTGTTTGCTATACTCTATACTGATTTTAATTTTCTTTTTTGACCCATGTGATAGAAGAAACGAATGGAGATTTAATTCATTTCTTCAATTGTCCTGTTTGAATATTTGTGAGCCCCATAGGTTTCTCTCGCAACCACATTTGGGATTTTTTGCTCAAACCCCCTATTTGAAAATGTTGTGAACCATAGAAGGATGAGAATATTTTTTCTCATTGTTGTTAAGATGCAGAGCAAGCTTCTGATCATAAAGAAAATATTCTAGAAAAGAGCATATATAGGAATTAGGAAAATCTGGGTGTTTAAAAGGCACAATATACACATGGTAAGTCAGGACGCAACAACACTCAAAATAAAATTAGGTAGCATTTATGAGACATTTGTCTAACATAATAGCTAGAAATGTCCAAGCTTCACTCTTATTATGAATTTATTGTTGATATGAAGGAATTCCAATAAGTCTAAAAAATGATATGTTAATTTTGTTATGTGAAATTTGACTGATGCATGACATTTTCTTGAGTATCCTTGCATCATTAATCTGGGGAATGCAATTTATATGAGTATTTTCCATAAAGATCGTCAAGGACAACCCTTGATCTTCTCGAGATTGTGAACAAGTGTAACAACCGAAGAAAAAGTGTTCATTGTAAAATTGGAGAATAATATTTATTGCGGATACAAATTACCTTCAGTCTCAGTTATATTGACCTATGTTTTATGTTAACTGTCACTAGGTCACAAGCAAATAAAATGCGTATTATTGAGTTGTATCATTACTGGGTCTAATTGATGCTCGTATAATCAGCCCTTTAGTGCTGAGTTCTGTATCAATAAGTTAGCAGGATGGGCCATCTCATATGTTACATTCTGTGGCAATCCTGATCAAATTAAGTATGTTCAAAAGTTTGACCATATTGCATGACGATTTTACTTTTAGTGATTGATTTTCTGTATTAGCTTCATCTTTTTTCTTTTTCTTTTTCATTATAGGTACGTGGTGGATGAAAAATGTGAGTATCAAAGTTTGTTTGAAAGGGTTTCATAGCATTCTGAAGGTGGGTGAAGAATGCTAATTAGGTACTGTAGGGGAGGGGGGTGAATAGAATGATTGTGCGGAATTAAAAAATTAAAGTAAAATGCAGAGTAAATAAAAAGAGATAAGAAGAGAAAACGCAGATAGCACAAGTGACTCAGCGATATAACGTGGTTCGACTCCAGGTCTACGTCCACACCTTCTACTTGTAGCAATTCTCCGCCACAAACGTTCCACTATACTCAAACCCTTCTACAGTGATTTTTGAATTCAAGCCGAGAGACCTATTACACCCACAGGACTTCTAACACAAGTCCCTTCAATCTCACCGAAGTGGAAGAAAAAGAAAAAGCTCAGGATCTTTAATGATCCTGACTGAAGAATACAAATAGTTATCACACGTACACACTCGGATTAATTGTTGAAAGATTAGTCCAGAAGATTTTTCTCAGAAATAATAGGTGAAGAATACACAGTGGGTTCGTCCAATTAAATAGAATGGAAAGTGTATCGATCAAAAATAGAAATGATACATTCCAAAAATGTGAACAGCGCAAAGTTCGGTTGACCGTAATTACAGTGCAGTCGACCATTCATCTCTCTGACGTAAAGTCGAGAGATAAAGGGTCGACTGCATCTTACGTAACTGTAAAGTGCAGTCGACTGCGATGCGGTCGACCGTTATCGCGCTGTTCATAACGAATCCACATTTTGTTCTTACCAAAAACTAATCAATCACCAATCAATTAAATACAGATAAAATCTCACAAATATAGAATGATAGCAACTGGTATTGATAGCTTTTTTGGACACTAATCAATCATGTGCTTTTTTTTTGAATATCTTCTTCTTTTGCTTGATTTTGCAATCTTTCCTTATTACTTTCCTTCTTTGAATATTCATATTATTTGATCCTGAAAATCTGAACAACTCAATTTAAATTTATTAGTATTTATAGACACGTTTTGTGCACACCAAACTAAGAGTCAACAATCTCTTTCTTTTGGTGTGAACAAAACATGCCTTTGAATATTGAAAGTAAAAATTAAACAATTAGGCATATAAATACTCTCCCTGAATTTAGTACTTCCTGTAACACAGATTTTCATAGGTGAAGATTTTCATATAAATATTCTCCCTGAATTGAGTACTTTCTGTAACACAGATTTTCATAGGTAAAGAGCTTTTAAGAGTGATTTGTAAATACAAATACTCCCCCTTAATTCAATACTCCATAGAAGATAGAAAAAAATATATTTACTTTCAGTGTTAAAAACATTCATAAGATTCATAAAAATATTTTCCCCCTTTTTGGAACACACCAATAGGGGGCAAAAAAGACGTTGAGAACATACTCCCCCGAAAGCTATTTGTAAATGTAAAGAATATTCATTAAGCAACACAAGAAGTTAATTTGGGGAACATGATAAAGGATGAATTTTGGGAAATATAATAATTTTTGAAAGTAGAGGATAATCCACTTACATGATACCGTTGATAGCGAAACTCTTTGATATACAGGGAAAACTCTTCATGGTATCATAGATTTGAGATTTTCCCAATACAGATGCAATACATAGAATATAAGAAAAGGTATTTCAATAAACTGATATTATATAAAATAGTGAATAGAGGGTTCGTAAAAATCAAAGCGAGTAACCAAGAAAAGAACCGGTCGACCGCAAAACCAATTGAGCATATAAAATAAAGAATCAACCCGAGAGCAAACCGGTCGACCGCACACCTTATAAACACAAAATGAAAGACAGAGAGCGGACCGGTCGACCGCTCAAACTGAAAGTCATTTTTTTTGAAAAGAAGCATAAAACCAAATGAAGGCCGAGAGTGCGCCGGTCGATCGCCCAGCCGAACGTACACCTCCACAGGCGTATAGTCGCCCGTCCAGTCGACAAAAACCCAATGTTAAGCAGAAATATCAATAACATTCAATTCTTCTTTCAAAAAATAAAATCGTTTTTCATCTAAAGGTTTAGTGAAAATATCAGCAAGTTGCGAATGAAATGAGTTTAAATTTGCTTAGCAGACAAAGAATTAAACTAAAATTGTTTTACCTTAAAAAAAAGTATGATCTTCACTTTTCTTTTCTTGATAGTGATGCAAAAGTATTGTTTTCATCCGTCATGAGCTTTAGGCATCCACTATCAAGGTGCTACCGATTTTTAGGTAAAGTGCATTGATTTACCTACATTAAGATTAGTATGTATCCAAGTAGGTACTATTCCTGCACTTGTATTTTTCTTTATCCAAATGAAGTTAGCATTCCATTTTAAAGCACAATTATAAGAAATATGTCCTAATCTACAACAATAGTGACAAATAATGCGATTATGCTTTGGATCATACAAATATGCATAATTGTGTGGTTGTTTGTAACTATTTTGGTGGCTATGCATATGTGTATGACAAGATTGCTTAGATTTTTGATGTTGTATTGGCTCATTGTAACCAAGCCATCGATTATCATGATAAGATCTTGAATTCTTTGTAATAAGGTAACTGGGCCCTTCATATTTTTCAACAATTTTATTGAGCTCAATTACTCTTTTACAAAATCTTTTCCTAGTCATCTCATCGTCTTTAGTGTTCCAACGAAGAGTGTCTAGGATAATATCAAGTATTCTATTTTTCTCAAGAGCTTCGTTACAACCTTTCACTACCTCATTAAATTTTTTTTTTTACATTATTTTAAATCATCAGTGAGCTTAGCAATATAAACAGATATCTCATGAATTTCTCTCAAGTGTTCATCATGTGTTGCTAAGGATTCTTGAATTTTTTGTTTTAAGAGTTCATTTTTCTCTAGCAATACATCATAATCTTTTCTAAATGACTCAAATTTTTCCATGATCAAGGAATTTTTATTTTTCAGTTTTTGATTTTTAGCGATGCAAGAGTCATGAGATTCATTTGGAATTTGTTTATATTGTCTTAGTTCACGACTCAATTTCTTAGCATAATCTTTTAATCCATTACACATATCTAATAAATCATCATAAGTGGGTTCTTCGATTACCTCTTCTTGAGATGGTGATTGTACCTCACCATTCCCAAGAGACATGAAGCCAACATTGTTGTGATATTGCTCATCTTCACTTGAATCTGAGTCTAGTCACGTTGCCTTCAACGCCCTCTTTCTCAATTCTGAATTGGAGTGATGATAATCTTTATTTCTGCCTTTTGATAGGGGACAGTTTGGGCCTATATGTTCTGGCTTGTTGCATTTGTAGTACACATCATTTTTGTCTTTGTCTCTTTCTCCTTGTGACCTGCTGTAATTTTTGCGTTTGAGATGCTTACAAAATTGCTTACTTAGCCGTGTGAAATTTTCGTCTGATTCTTCTTGGTCTGATTCTGATTTGGATGGACGTGATTTTTCTGCTTTTAGGGCAACGGTTTTCTCTTCGATTTTTGGTTCAATCCCGATGTTTTGTCTGTATCTTTTGGTTTCCGTCATTTCCATCTCGTATGTCTTCAGCTTTTCTTGGAATGTGTAGTAGTCGAATCCCTTTTCTCAAGGGTCTCCCTCATTGTAGCAGCCTTTACATCCCACTCTGGCGTGAGATAACTTATGAGTTTTCTGACTTTTCGGTCATCATCCAACCCCTTACCTAAACTTTCAAGTTCGTGGGCAATGATATCGAAGCGGGCAACCATTTGATCCACATTTTCTCTTGGCAATATACGAAACACATCAAACTTATAAAAACATAAATTTACTTTGACTTTTACCTCAAAAGCGGTCCCCTCATGCCTCGTCAACATGTTGTTCCAGATCTCGTACGCTGTCTTACAGTTTCGTCCGCATCGCATTATTCTTTGTTATTCAACCCTGTATAGAGAGCCGTCATAGCTTTGGAATTTGCCGTCTTGAGCGCTAGCTCTGTTTTTGTGAAAGTTGTCTTTTCGTCGCTAACTGGAATGTCTGTTTTATTAATACACACATTCCATACTTATTCTCCAAGCATCTGTAGAAAATGAGACATATGAACTTTCCAAACATCATAACATTTTTCATCAAAAAATGGTGAGCATGTAAAACTTGTCCCATTGGAGACGAATGGCTCCGATGAGTACAAGTTTTTGGGATAAGCACCTCACTCTGATACCACTGTAAATTACCCTGGGGGGTGAATAGGGTGATTGTGTGGAATTAAAAAATTAAAGTAAAGTGCAGAGTAAATAAAAAGAGATAAGAAGAGAAAACACAGACAACACAAGTGACGCAGCGATATAATGCTATTCGACCCCCAGGTCTACATCCACACCTCCTACTTGTAGCAATTCTCCGCCCCAAGCATTCCACTATACTCAAACTCTTTTACAGTGATTCTCGAATTCAGGCTGAGAGACCTATTACACTCACAGGACTTCTAACACAAGTCCCTTCAATCTCACCGAAGTGGAACAAAAAGAAAAAGCTTAAGATCTTTAATGATCCTCACTGAAGAATACAAATAGTTATCACACGCACTTGGATTGTTTTTTGAAAGATTAGTTCAGAAGATTTTTCTCAGAAGTAATAGGTGAAAAATACACAGTGGGTTCGTTCAATTAAATAGACTGGGAAGTGTATCGATAAAAACAGAAACGATACATTCCAAAAATGTGAACAGCGCAAAGTTCGGTCGACCGCAATTACGGTACAGTTGACCGTTCATCTCTCTGACATAAAGTCGAGAGATGAAGGGTCAACTGCTTCTTACATAACTGTGAAGTGCAGTCGACTGCGATGCGGTCGACCGTCATGAGGTGCGGTCGACTGTTATTGCGCTGTTCATAATGAATCCACTTTATATTCTTACCAAAAACTAATCAATCACCAATCAATTAAATATAGATAAAATCTCACAATTATAGAATGATAGCAACTGGTCTTGATAGCTTTCTTGGACACTAATCAATCATATGCTTTTTTTTGAATATCTTCTTCTTTTGCTTGATTTTGCAATCTTTCTTTATTACTTTCCTTATTTGAATATTCTTAAATCTCTCTTGGATCTCTTATTGATATTATTTGATCTTGAAAATCTGAACAACTCAATTTAAACTTATTAGTATTTATAGACACGTTTTGTGCATACCAAACTAAGAGTCAACAGTTCCTACTGAAGGTGCGAAATTTAGCGATTATTTTGATACTATTAGCGATTGTGTTAAGATTAAGGATCCAAAGTTTTATCATTATGACACTGAAATAAGAAAGATGGCAAGTACACTGCTTGACAAATACAGCCCAAAGTTGAATGGCGGTGTCATTGCTCAGCTTAATGATGCTGACAACACTGAGCACAGTGAGAGAGACGATAACGACGATGAGCTCAGTAAGGGAGATGACGAAGATGAGGACCTATACCTGTCTCTGGATCTTTCAAATATCCTTAATTCATACTAGCAGCGAGAAACAGATTCTGAAGTTTCTAAATTCATTAGATAGGTTTCTCTATCCTGTTAGGAAGTTCATATACAAGACCTCGAGTGGTTAAAATTTCATAGGCATAGAAGGAGTTTAAGTTTTCTAATTTTTTACGGTTCTGTTGTTATATCTGTTGTTATAATTCACTTATTGAAATATTCTATGTATGTGTACCACAGTCAAGATGAGCTCTTTTCTTTCAGTTTTCCAATTGTTTATGGTTCTGTTGTTATAATTCACTTATCCTCTGTATTTATTAATGTATATTCAAGTTAAACAATTTGTACTACAAATAAGTTTTGATATACATAGTTAGTTTTGCACCTGAATCAAAAAAAGATCTAGACTGGTTCGAAAGAAATTAGTTACATGTTTTATTCTTTTAAAAAAAATTGTTAATATACTGTTCTTATAAAAATTTGGAAATATATTCTTTGGTACTAGATTTTACTTATATTATTTGTTACGTGCTGTGCATGGACAATTCTAGGATATTATGTATGCTAATTTACAATGCAATATTTGACACTAAAGTATGTCAAAAAAAATTGTAAAATATTTTCTTTTTTTTTTTAAATTCTCTACTTATAAAAATTTGGCAATATATTTTCTTTTAATTTATAAAGAAATAATCATTATTCTTTTAAATTTTAATGTAATATATTATATGAGTCTATATATTCTTGGATTTAGTAAAACTTTCTTCAACCAGAATTCATTGAAGAAGAGAAAAAAATATTTGCACCAAATAATTTAGTCTTGTTTGAAGTTTAATTTATTTATTTTTTAAAATTAAACCCATCTCTCAATTTGATAAGAATTTTTTTTGCCAACTTTTATTCATCATCATTAAATTGTTTATGAAGTTTTGAACTATTTATAATATAATAAGATATTGTAGTTATTGAGAAATTCTAATTATTATATATTATATTTTAGAAATTAGACGAATCATTACAAATTAACGAAATATGATAGTACTTCCTACATTAGATTCTTGATCCTTTATTCATGTGGTTTAAAATCATACTTAAACTTTAACTAACGATTTATTAATAAATTTATTTGACTGAAACTTTAACTAATGATTTATTAATAAATTTATTTGACGTTAACTGACTTATATATATATATATATATATATATATATATATATAGCTTTCTTCCGTTGCAAACAGGTCTTCTGTGCACAGACTCGTGCGAACTGAGTTCTGGGCCGTTGGATCTTAGATCCAACGGTCCAGATCATTTTTTGAGAAATTTTTCCTTAATCCGTTCTTGGAAACGACGGGTTAAGGCAGATTTTAAAATTTTTTTTGCCTTAATCCGTTGTTTCCAAGAACGGGTTAAGGCAAAATTTCTCAAAAAAAGATATGTATACTCCAATTTCTTCATTCGGTTTCTCCCTACTCTCTCTCTCTCGTTTCTTCCCGAACCCAAACCTACTCTCTCCGAAATCGTGAGCTTCTAACTCCAGCAACTCCTCTCTCACTTCCCTCCTCTATCATTCTGGCTATTCTCTCTCTCTCTCTCTCTCTCTCTCTCTCTCTCTCTCTCTTCCCTCCTTTGCTCCCCAAGCCAGAAAACCCTATCCCACAAACCTCTCCTCTTTCGTTCAGTCCTCCACCGCTGTCACGTCTCGCTTCCCAAAAAGAGAATACGAAATATGGATATGTGACTAAGCCCAGTGAATGATTTTCATTATCCATAAGTTGTTCAGAATCTTTACAACATCTCACAGGAATAATTAGAGTCGGAAGCAAAAGAAATCAACCACATATGCATAATCGAATCAGATATACCAACAGAAGTTTACTTGAAATCAAAATATAATAATTTCAAATAAATCAAGTCTGGACAAGTTAATAAAATCCTGGGTCACATTGCCCAAATAGAAAAATATATCCAAGTATCAAATACAATTTTTCAAGCAATAACAGGAAATAATAATAATAAATGCAAACAAAACTCCAGCACTAATATCTCATATCACCAACACCATCTGATACCTGTTCTTCAAAATATGCAATTTAACAATTGCAGGAATAGGAAAATGAAAACAAACCCCCGTCAATGCAAGTTACGGGCCGCTTGTAGTGCAGGATACAAGTACATGTGGAAAAATAACAAATACAAAACAACAGCAGGAATAAACAAGCATGGTATAAGTGTCAACAGAAATGTGATATCTAACATGAATTAAGCAAACAGAATCAAGTAGCATGGTATACTAACAGGTATAGGTAACATGTATCAGGTGTCAAGCTAGGTAAACAGGTAAACATGTAACAGGCAAACAGGTAATCAGGTATACAGGTAAACAGGTGAACAGGTACAAGTATAGGTAAACAGGTAAATAAGTATCATGTAACGGGTATTAGGTTATGTCAAGTCTTGTATTATTACTAACTAGGTAGCACTTCATGCACCCCTTCTTTTATAACATGGTTGCTACATTCAAACAGTTTCGTTTAGATTTCGTAGTGGAGTCCATAGGGCAGTTGTAACACCCCAATTATTTATTTTTTTTTTAAACTAAGTCTCCAAATTCAATTCCTTCAATTTCTATATCACTTTAAATATAAACTAAGATATTTATATTTCAATAAAAATTTTGGCAGAGTTTCCCCTGTAATTTCTCCCCCGAAACACAAAAAGCTTACGGAATTCTGCTCTAAATTCCGTAGCTCACATCACACGCAATAATATCATGGGCTCCCCAGGCCAAAATGAGCAGAATCACACAGGCAATATAATATCATGCTCTGGGGGCCAAACTTATAATAGAATATCAAATATCAAATAAAAACCATAAATTTCTTTGAAAATGAGGTAAAAATTTTAGAAAAACCTTTGTAAAACCTACCACAGAGCCCGGTACACCACAACGAGGTGGGTACGGGTCACAAACATACCATACCACTTCGTACTATACTCACCATCATCATATACATGCTTATACATCAAAAATAAATTACTTCGTATTATTCATGATAACACATCTCTTTTATTATTATTAATTTCATCTTAAATTATCCACGTACTGCATTTATCACTTCTATTCATCTACTAACTCATAACTCATTTTCTTTCACATTTACTTCATTCACAACTACTTTCTTTCTCATCCACAATTCACGTTTCACTATGCACTTTCTTTACTACCCTATTTATTATTAACACTTATTTATTCTTTATTCTCAATTACTCATAATACACTTACTTCACTATTTCATTTCAGCTTATACCAAACACTTCTCTTTCTCATTCACATTTCATATCATATTCATTGTATCTCAGGTCTAGCCTGAAGTATCAATTCTCTCTCAGGTCTACCCTGAGGTATCAACTCTCTCTCCGGTCTATCCGGAGGTATCTGCTCTCCCAGGTCCATCCTGGGGTATCAACTCTCTCTCAGGTCCCACCTGAGGTATCATATCTCTCTCCGGTCTATCCGGAGGTATCTACACTCCCAGGTCCATCCTGGGGTATCAACTCTCTCTCAGGTCCCACCTGAGGTATCATATCTCTCTCCGGTCTATCCAGAGGTATCTGCACTCCCAGGTCCATCCTGGGGTATCAACTCTCTCTCAGGTCCCACCTGAGGTATCATATCTCTCTCCGGTCTATCCGGAGGTATCTACACTCCCAGGTCCATCCTGGGGTATCAACTCTCTCTCAGGTCCCACCTGAGGTATCATATCTCTCTCCGGTCTATCCGGAGGTATCTGCACTCCCAGGTCCATCCTGGGGTATCAACTCTCTCTCAGGTCCCACCTGAGGTATCATATCTCTCTCCGGTCTATCCGGAGGTATCTGCACTCCTAGGTCCATCCTGGGGTATCAACTCAAGTCAACCGAACTTATTGCCATTAACATTTTCTTTTCATATTATCACCACTCTTTCAATGTATCACATATAAAAATATCACTATAATTAACATATTCCTTCTACTAATACCAGGACTAAGGCCGATAGCTTAGTCATGACAACAGATTCCCAGTATAACTGGGGGTATAATATACTCATATACTGTCAGATTCATTACTAATAGTAGCTTAATGCCATAAAACACCTCTAACTGCAAACTAAAGTCATATCAACATCATATACCTTACATATCTCATATCAATAAACACATCATTTCATATTTCCTTTCATATCTCATATCGGTAATTACATTCATATATCCCTGCCATATCTTGTATCGTCACATTATTCTATACCAACACTCAATCTCACCCTTATACTTCATTTCCATTTGGTTGTAAACCCAAAATTTCCAATTCAATCAATACATGAACCGCCATTCATTATATAATTGACATATCACATACATGTAGCCAATATAGAGCATCCACAATACATTCCACCTATTTTAAGTGCTACAACACCTCAATATATCATACCAACCTATAAATAGGTCATATATCAGTTATAGTGATCATTCAAAATTATTCACTTGGATATAAAGCTCATATCGCCCGTTAAACATACACCCTATTCCGGGATTCATATCAATCATTCAGATGATACTAAAATTTTCTTAAAACAACAGATATATAAATATTTTCATACTCACCTCATAGCCCGGGAGGCCTCGAAGCATCACTTCTCCATCCGGCACCCAAAGCCGTTAACATTTCCTATTATTAAGTTTCAAAGCAATTAAGGCTCACAACATCCAAATCAACCACAGAAAATAATAACACTATTTCTAATATCACTCAGGCGTTTTATCGAACGTCTGGGATGCACACGTGCAATGCACGTAATAGACAAATTCCTACAAAATGTTTTTCCCCAAACAATTACTAAAATCACCCCCAACTTATTATAATAGTTCTACAAAAATTCTACTACTATAAAGGAGATAATTCTCACATATATAATTCTCTTTTTCAAACCCAAAATTCTAATTTACTAATAACTTGCAATCTCTCTAATAATCTATTAATTCCTCACATCTACCACTTCCAACATCTCAAAATCTCTCTACCATAATATTCCTACCCAATAGAAATTAACCCAACTCAATTTTATACAATAAAATGGTTTAGGGTTTACCTTTTCGGAATCCTTTCGAAAATCCAATGCTTCCACGATGTAGAGAGCCCTTCAATTAGCCTCTCCCCCAATTTAATTCGAAAACCATAAAGTAGGAGGGTGGATTCGAGCGGGAAAGGATGCGCCGATTTGGGTTCGGCGGGTTCGGGAGGGAAAGAACAGAAAGAAAGAAAGATGAAGACGGAGAAGAAAAGGGGTTGGGGTTTTTTTTGGAAATATTATATTATTAGTAATATAATTAGAAGGGGATAATTGCATATGAGCCCCCACTCTTCAAAACATTTCAAATAGACCCCCAACTCTCTTTCACTTTTAAAGAAATACTAACAACATCAAATACATAAAATTGTCTCATAAAAATTTTCCAAAAGTAGAAAATAAGGGAAATAATATTTCCTCACATAAACTCGACCCATAACTCCAATATATCATCTACACCAATCCAACAAAAATATTCATACCAATATCAATATTAAAAATAAAATACAATAAGATATACTCAAAAATAATTCGCACCACTATAAAAATATAAAAATAAATATTTTCGGTATTTTAAAATTCGAGGTGTTACAGCAGTGTACTCAGGGATCAGGAAAACAGGAATAACAGGAACAGGTAGAACCTAGTGGTTCTCTTCCAAGTACACCTTTCTATAAGAAAGTATGCAGTCAGGTACAGGAACAGGCAGAACCTAGTGGTTCTCTTCCAAGTACATCTTCCTATAGGAAAGCATGCAGTCAGGTATAGGTAAACAGGATCGTAAATCATGTAGTCATGAACACGTAAGAGGCAGGACATAGGTCCTCTTCTCAGTACACATTTCTATATTTTTCACTACTAGATATTTTTCATAACCCCGATTTGGTTATTTTATTATTATTAGCAAATAGGCATGTATATGTCACAAAAAGAGCAGGAATAGCATGATATAAACAAGTAACAGGTTTATGATGAAGAATAAACATGTTCAGGTGAAAGATAACTCGTAACAGGATAATATAACGACAATTTCAGTTTAGGACAGCAAGGCGGTACTGTACTAAAACTGAGATCCTCGTTGCTACAAACATACAAATCTGAATCCGTCAAAGAATCTAGAAAATAGACTCCCAGCCAAATTCAGCGAATATATATAAGTCATATAGTATTTCACAAGATCAAGTCTTAAAACAGTTTTTAATCCAGATAACGCGTTCAGTCAGAAATCAGAAGATTGTATTCAAAGTCAGGAAAACAGTATGAAAACTCATTAATTAAATCCACGAAAAATTTGGGGTATTTCCTTATATGTGTAGCATCAGAAATATAAAGTATCATAATTTTCCAACAAAAATAGAGTAGTCAAGTAAAATCAGAAAACATTAGATGTAGTAGTTTTGTAAATCTGAAATTGTAAACACTGCAGTACGAAAACAACAATATCTCACAAACCATAAATCGAAATCCAAATCCACCAAAAGGGTAATACAGTAGATACAGTAGGCTAACTTTCATATTCAGAAATATTTTAGAAACAATAAGTAGAATTTGGTCGAAATTCAGGTTCTTTACTGAACAATAGTAAAATTCTGCATGTAAAATCTTTATTTGTGAGCATGAAAAGGTTTGTAAAACTCCTCAATTAAATCCACCAAAATTCTAGGCAAACCCCAATCAAATCTAGAAGTACTAAGAAAAATTTCAGGTCAAAATAATAATTTTAATACTAGAATAAAAATAGATTACTCTTTAGGATCCATAGAAAACAAAATCTGTAAACCACTCTACACCTCTGTAGTAAAATCGACATAACTCACAACTCGTTCGAAACTGAGATCCGTCAAAAGGGTTTGAAAATAGACAAAATTCTCTACAGTTCATGTTCACAAAATATTTTCAAATACTGACCTTAATAGGGTCTAACATACTGAACAATATCACGGTAACAGAAAAATACAGATTTGTTCTCCATACTCAAATTAACATTGATCATACGAAATTCATCCAAATAAACCCAAACATGAAATATAGTGTACTAGATGTCCAAACAACATAGTGTAGGGTATTTTACAAGTATTCGACAAGTATATCATGAATAACACATCAAGCACATATATCACAAGTAGTATGAACATACACATCAAAAGTGGTGAACCCTAGGTTAATTCATGTCATGTATGTCGTGAGACAACTATGGTCGAATCAACACAATAGAGACAATATGAACAAAGGTTTCACACACAAATTGTCTCAGAACCCAACTACACTACAGGCGGTATTTAGTACTTGTATTACACAAAGAAAAGAAAACAAGTTACTTGCCTGAGAGACGATGACGGGAACGACACCAAGCAAGAATAATGGGAACGGATTCCCGGGGTACGAACTCAAAGAACGAACGGACAGATCACGAACCAATCACGAACACACCATCACGATCAAAATTACAAACACAAGCAGACAGCTGAGATTAAGAGATCAGGATCACGGGTGATCGACGGCCCACAATACACTTGATCAAACTTGATCAAAATAGCAAACACTTCCATGGTGCTGCACAGTGTCGAGGGGAGCGATAACGGCCAAGGGGGAACTGCAGAGGGGGTAGTCGGGACTGTCGCCGGCAGGGGGAGGCCCTGGCTGAACGGGAGGAAGCAGGACGAGGAGGGGCTGCTGATGTCGAGGCTGGATTGGTGGCGCAACAGTGATGGGAGGTCACTGCAGGGGCGCGCCAGGGTTCTGTAGTCGAGCGGGAGTGGCTTCAAGAGGTGCTGGCGGAGCTAGGGCGGCATCGCGATAAGGAATCACGGTGAGGGGTTGTGTTGCCACGCGTCGACGGAGGAGCAGCATGGGGAGGAGTCGACTAGGGGGTCGCGGAGGTCGGCTGAGGGCAGCGCGACGTAAGGAGGAGGCGCACAAGGAGGAAGCTGCAGTCTGTTGCTGTCGCTGCTGACAGCGGAAGAGGAGTCAGGGACCAAGGCATCGAGATGAGCGGGGAGAGAGCAAGAGGACGAGAATGAGAGGGAAGTGGAAGTAGGGGGATCACAAAGGGTGGCTTGGAGGTCGGGGGGTTGGGTATAGGAGGAGGCTGATGGGGCCCATATATAGGTGAGGGTAGAGTATTTAGGGTTAGGTACAACTGGGTTTCAGGTTAGAGTGGGTAAACGGGTAGGGTATTAGGATTAGGCTGTGGGGTTAAACAGGTATTGGTTTTGTAGGGTAAAAAGATAATAGGGTCATGGAAAAATATCTAATAGGGTTTTAAAAATTCAATAGTAAAAATAAAATAGCCAATAAAAATATTGTTTATAATAAAAATGTAATTTGATTTACCAAATAGAATTTATTTAAAATACCACAAATACAGTTAGTAAATAAAAGTGGATTTTTAATAACCAATTAATAATAACAATAATACTAATAACAATAATAATAAGAAGAAAATGGTCAAAATAATAATGGTAATATTAATAACAGAAATAATAATAATAAGAGTAATAATAACAAAAAAAATACAAATTGTGTTACAATATAAAAAAAATCATAGGAATAGTTACAACTAAAATTATTGATCGAAAACTGATTTTAATAGGAGATCAAATAGTACAATTTGACAAAAGAAATCGAAAGCGGTAAAAAAAATAATTTACGAAAATTTTAAATACAGAAAATACACAGAAAATACGGATTTGGGGAAACAAGGGTTACAACCGCCGTCCGCTCCTCCTCCTCTTCCATTCCCATATAATCTCTCTCTCCCAATCTCTACTCCAAACATCGAAACCTAACTTTCTCATCCCAAATCGAAACCCTAGTTCGGACACAAGATCTACATTGTCGAAATTCACAGTTATTTAGTAAGGTAATGACTAAATCTTTGCCTTAGTAGTTGTATTTGTGCTGATTTTTAATTTTGTTTTGATCGCTTTCCAATAATTTAGAATATATTAAAATTACCTAAAAATTTTGTAGATGTAGAACTTTATAGTCGTAATTGTTGTGATGAATTTACACGGTGCAATTGTAGTCGTAGTTGTTGTTGATAGCTCGATGATATTGTAGATTGAGTCGTATTTATAATCGTTCCCTTTAAACTAAATTACTTAGAAAACTTTTAGTACGGATAGACTAGAAAACCGTGCAAACGACCTCCAAAAAATACGAAACTTTGTGAGTAGATTGGTCTCACGTAGAACAAGTCACCCTAACATGTAAAAGTGAGTTTCGAGTCACGGTTCGAGAGATACGGCCGTGTATCGCTTTTGGTTAAAAAAATCAAATAAAGCTGTACATGGACGTATCTCGTAAACCGTGACTCGAAACTCACTTCTACAAGTTGGGGTGGCTTGTGTTACGTGAATTCGATCTAGTTGTAAATTTTTATAAATTTTGGATGCCATTTGTGCGGTTTTCTCATGTTCATCGCACAAGAAGTAAATGACTTAGAACTTTTTAGCGCGGTTAGACTTGAAAACTCTGCAAAACGATCTTAAAAAAGTACGGAACTTTGCTAGTAGGTTGGTCTCATGTAGCACAAGCCATCACAACTTGTAGAAGTGAGTTTCGACTCACGGTTCGAGAGATACGGCCGTGTATCGCTTTTGGTTAAAAAAACCAAATAAAGCGGTACACGGCCGTATCTCGCAAACCGTGACTCGAAACTAGCTTCTACAAGTTGGGGTGGCTTGTGTTACGTGAATTAGAACAATTTGCAAAGTTTTATAATTTTTGGATGCCGTTTGTGCGGTTTTCTCACGTTCATCTTACAAGAAGTAAATGACTTAGAACTTTTTTAGTGCTGTTAGACTTGAAAACCCTGCAAACGACCTCCAAAAAATACAAAACTTTGCAAGTAGGTTGGTCTCACGTAGCATAAGCCACCTCAACTTGTATAAAAAAGTTTCGACTCATGGTTCGAGAGATATAGCCGTGTATCGCTTTTGGTTTAAAAAACCAAATAAAGTGGTACACGGCCGTATCTTGCAAACCGTGATTCGAAATTTGCTTCTACACATTGGGGTGGCTTGTGTTAAGGGAATTCGATCAATTTGCAAAGTTCTATAAATTTTGGATGCCGTTTGTGCGGTTTTCTCACATTCATCGAACAAGAAGTAAATGACTTAGAACTTTTTGGTGCGGTTAAACTAGAAAACCCTGCAAACGACATCCAAAATTACAAAACTTTGCGAGTAGATTTTTTTCACCCAGCACAAGCCACCCCAACTTGTAGAAGTGAGTTTCGACTCAAGGTTCGAGAGATACGGCCGTGTATCGCTTTTGAGTAAATACAAACCAAATAAAGCGGTACACGACCGTATCTCGCAAACCGTGATTCGAAACTCGCTCCTATAAGTTGGGGTGGCTTGTGTTACATGAATTCGATCAATTTACAAAGTTTTATAATTTTTGGATTTCGTTTGTGCAGTTTCTCACGTTCATTGAACGAGAAGTAAATGACTTAGAACTTTTTTATTGCGGTTAGACTTGAAAACCCTGCAAACGACCTCCAAAAAATACGAAACATTGCGAGTAGGTTGGTCTCACTTAGCACAAGCCATTCCAACTTGTAGAAGTTAGTTTCGACTCAAGGTTCAAGAGATACGGCTGTGTATCGCATTTGGGTAAAAAAAAAACCAAATAAAGCGATACATGGCCGTATCTCGCAAACCGTGACTCGAAACTCACTTCTATAAGTTGGGGTGGCTTGTGTTACATGAATTTTACCAAGTTACAAAGTTTAATAAATTTTGGATACCGTTTGAGTGGTTTTCTCACGTTCATCGCACAAGAAGTAAATGACTTAGAACTTTTTTAGTGCGCTTAGACTAGAAAATCCTCCAAACGGGTCTCAAAAAATATAAAATTTTGCGAGTAGGTTGGTCTCACCTAGTACAAGCCACCCTAACTTGTAAAAGTGAGTTTCGACTCACGGTTCGAGAGATATGGCCGTGTATCGCTTTTGGTTAAAAAAAAACCAAATAAAGCGGTACACAGCCATATCTCGCAAACCGTGACTCGAAACTTACTTCTACAAGTTGGTGTGGCTTGTGTAAGGTGAAATTGAACAAGATGCAAAGTTTTGTAAATTTTGAATGTCGTTTGTGCGGTTTTCTCACGTTCCTCGAACAAGAAGTAAATAAAGTTAGAAATTTTTCCTCACATTCCGTAACGGTTCGTGGCCCTAATTGTTCTTTTTTTTTATCTTAGATATGGACAGTCTTGAAGGAAGTTTCGTTTCCGGAGAAAAATATGTTTTTGCACAAGAAATGGGTGAATTTCGGTCGCATGTTAACGAGCACCTAAAACCGAAGATAGGTATGACGTTTCATACTTTAGAGGAAGCGGAGAAATTTTATTCATCATATTGTAGATGTGCGGATTTCGCTATGCGTAAGGGTGGAAATAAATATGAGGGAACTGATGAAGTTGATAAATCAGATGTATGTAATAAAAAGTGATTTGTCAACTTACCGAAGCTAATGTCCCTATATGAAAACAAATGATTTTCTTCGAAGGTACAAGTGGAGGTAATGATAAAATCGGATTCACTGAAACCGATGTTAGAAATCTAAGAAGAGACGGGATGGAAGGTTTGAAAGGACATGATAGGCAAATTCTATTTAAGTTCTTTGAATCGAACAAGGAGACCGATCCTTTATTTTTTTATGATTACCAATGTGATCCCGAAGGACGATTGTCCCATTGTATTTGGGTGGATGGTATCACTAGGAAGAATTATAAAGTATTTCAGAATGTAGTTTGCTTTGATGCCACCTACAACCCGAACCGATACGGGATGTTATTCGTACCATTTGTTGGAGGGAACCATCACTGGCAATCAATCTTCCTAGGTAGTGGGTTCTTTCCAAATTTGAAAGCATCCTCATTTGAGTGGTTCTTTGAAAAATGGCGAGAAATAATGCCTCACGATCCGTGCAATATCTTGACAGATGAAGATCGTGGAATCAGTGCTGCAATTAAAAAAAATTTCCCATCACTGAGTATAGATATTGCATTTGGCATATTTTGGATAAGTTACCGCATGAGGTGCGTATGTCAAATAACATCGATGAGTTTAGGGATGCCTTAAAGAGTATCATCTATACGAAGGAATATAAAACTGAATTTGAAGAGAAGTGGAAAATTTTGATTTCGCAATACAAACTTGAGAATAACAAATGGTTAAACAATAAATTTGAAATTCGAGACAAATGGGCTCCCGTCTATGCGAAAGATTCATTTTGGGGTGGCATGTTGAGTACCCAACGGAGCAAATCGCTACATTCATCCTGGAAGCAACATACCAATAAGAAGTACTCATTACATGAATTTGCCGTCATCTT
The DNA here is from genome assembly GCA_017893485.1 of Hemerocallis citrina. Taxonomy (NCBI): domain Eukaryota; kingdom Viridiplantae; phylum Streptophyta; class Magnoliopsida; order Asparagales; family Asphodelaceae; genus Hemerocallis; species Hemerocallis citrina. Next base: position 132,656,322 of record CM030365.1, read on the forward strand.
TGACCGAGTCCTAGTAAAACAAAGACACGAAGAACTTAAAGAAACTCATCGTAATCGTGAGGAGAGTCCAAAATTGATGACCGAATGGGCGATGGAGGAACAAGTGGCGGGGACATACACTTTGAAGATATTCTACAAATTCCAACAAGAAGTGCAAAAAAGCTTATTACTTAGTATGAATTTCATTGCTGCTATGGATACACCGGATAGTGCGGCTTTTTTCTGTGACGCTTTGTGGAAACTCAGAACTGGGGAGGGTGATTTCTTTTTGCAAACTCCGTCAAATGGCTAAATGTCCTTGTTCCATGTATGAATTTGCAGGCATTCCTTGCAAACATTTATTAGCGGTTCTTCGGTTCACCGATCACACCGCACTACCAGAGCAATATATTTGTAGACGATGGACCCGAGATCAGTTAACAAGAAGCAGTACACCCGTTCCCAATAGTATGAGCGATAATTTTGCCTCTCGTTATTGTGAATTAAGTCAGCACTCAAGACAGTTGGTCGATCTTGGTTGTTCTTCCGAGGGAACGTACAAGTACATGCTCGACCACATGTTTAAGGGCATTGAAGGCATTTCTCACATTCAATCCGGGAATAGCACACACCGTGAAGGTAGCGCACAACCGGAGAGTGGTGGACATGCACATGCACCGGTGGGGGACCCTATACAATTCACTACAAAGCGTAGGCCTAAAGGGAAGAGGTTGAAATCCATAAGTGAATCCCAAAAAACGAAGAGACCAAGACTTTGCAGGACATGGCTTCGTGTCGTATGTCACGATTCACGAAATTTCCCAAATAATATGGCTAGGTAATATATCTGAGACTAAGTATATATTAATTTGACTCAAGTCAATCTTAACTTGTTGTTGACCAACTCATTCTTCTCATTTATTTAGTGGATCGGTAGCATATGAAGAAGATCCAACCAGTGAAGAGAGTGATGACGAGGAAGGTGAAGATTCGTGTTAAGGTAATTTTCGTACTATGTAGGTCATATTAAACTTAAATACCTTTATTACTAATTTCAATTGATGAGAATACAATTATTCATTTCTACAATTCTTTATTTTTTTTGTAGGTCTGGAATGAAAGTTGATCGTGCCGATGGAGGGCGTCTATCATCAAAAAGTCTTAAACTTTTGATTGTATATATGCTCAAGTAAATGTATTTGAATTTATAAGTAGATTTTTGGTGTATGTTATTTGCAATTAGTGTATCAAATTTGGCGAAAATAGTGAATGATCGATGACAATGGTAATGTGATTATCATGTGAATGTTGTTGTTGTAGTTGGTTTGAGAATGTTTAAATATGATGATATTGGTGAACTTTTTGTATGTTTGAATGATATAAAATCTTCATATTTGAAATTTGTGAAATTTGTTAACTGTTTGAGATGGTATATATATGTTGTGGGTGTTTTTAATTTTTTTTAATTTTTCCCACTTAACCCGTTAACGGATATAAAGGGTTAGTTTGATCGAAAATATGTACAAAAATTGATCTTTTGAAGATGAAGTTCTGCCAATAACTTAAAACTTAACCTGTTATTAGAGATGACGGGCTAAATACACTTAACCCGTTATTTACAATAACGGGTAAAGTTGGAAAATTTTGACAGTGTGTTTGTCTTTGGGGAAGAAAACTTGTACAAAATTCATCTTGACGAGTTAAAGTTCTGCCAATATCTTCCAACTTAACCCGTTATTGGCGATGACGGGTTAAGCTAACTTAACCCGTCATCGGCAATGACGGGTTATGTTTGAACATTTTCCCAGTGTACTTGTATATGTGGATGAAAACTTGTTCGTTCGTAGATAAAGTTCTGCCAATTTCCTCCTACCTAACCTGTTATTGTCAAGAACAGGTTAAGTTAGAATATTTTGACAGTGTATTTGAAGAAATAACTCGAATATTTAAAATAAAAACTGTCGTAAATTTTTTTATATAATAAAATTTTAAAACAAAGTGAGAACTCCATATAATGTTTATTAATTAAAAATAAATATTCAATATCATTCTTCGTAAACTTTTATGAACTTTTAATAGTTTAGAGTGTTAGACGGCCAGAGCTTGGGTTAGTGGGTTATTGGAAGGGGTTAGAGTAGGATTTTCAACTATATTATTTAGTTAGATAATTTATTTTTTAAAATATTTTTTAATATTTAACAAAAAATTTCTTAAATTTTTTGGAAATTACAATCTCTTCATAAAAAATAATATAATCAACTATCCAAACAAATTGGAAACTCCATATGATCTTCTAAAGTAAATAGATAAAGATTTAATATAATTCTTCTTAAACATTGAATTCGGTTTAAGAGTTATAGTGTCAGAGGGTTAGGGCTAGGGTTAGAGGGTTATAGTACGGTTAGAGTATTTCATGGGGGCAATATATTTTTTATGAACATTTAATGTTTACATTTTTCTACTATATTATTTAGTTTGATAATGTATTTTTAAAATATTTTTACAAGATTTAAAACAATTTCACATTTTTTATACAAAAAACTTCAATTTTTTGAAAAATACAATTTCTTCATAAAAAATTTATGTAATCAACTATCCGAACAAATTGGAAACTCCATATGATCTTTTAAAGTAAATAAATAAATAAAGATTTAACATAATTCTTCATAAACATTGAATTCGGTTTAAGAGTTATAGTGTCAGAAGGTTAGGGCTTGGGTTAGAGGGTTATAGCAAGTTAGAGTATTTCGTAGGGGCAATATATATTTTTTATAGACTTTTAATGTTTACATTTTTCAACTATATTATTTACGATGATAATGTATTTTTTTAATATTTTTAAAAGATTGAAAACAATTTCATAATAATTTTTTTTAACAAAAAACATCTTCAATTTTTTTGGAAAATACAATCTTTTCATAAAAAATCATAAAAGGTTATGAGGGTTAGTGTAGGATTACAGACAAGGTTCTACCTTTTTTATATATGAACTTTGTTGTTCACATTTTTACAGTGTATTTGTTTCTTGTTAATTTTTTTTTTCAAGAATGAAAACATGTCATGTTTCTTTTTTAAATATCATTATTAATGAATTAACTGGGAAGATTTTTTCAAAACAAAAACCCTTGTATTTTTTGAAAATAAATTCTCTGAATAAAAATTTATATACTGAATTTTCCAGATAGGATTAGGGCTAGGGTTAGAGGGTTATGGCAAGGGTTAGTGTAAGGTTACAGATAGGGCTCGTCTTGGAGCACTAGTTATAATTTGTATATAATTTCCTCACAATTCTAATATTAATATTAAAATTATTACAATAGATTTTATAATAATTTATTTCTATTTGTGATAGAAAATTTGATCTTTCGAAAAGAAGTTCTGCCAATATCTTGCAACCTAACCTGTTATTAGCAATGACCCGTCATCGACAATAACAGGTTAAGTATGAGGATTTTGACAGTGTATTTGTCTAAGTGGATGAATATTTGGTATGTCGATGAAGAAGTTCTGCCGATATCTTACCACTTAACCCGTTAATGGCGATGACGAGTTAAGATCACTTAACCCATCATCGTCAATAACGGGTTAAGTAATAAGATTTTGACAGTGTATTTGTCTTTGCGGATAAATATTTGGTCTGTCGATGATGAAGTTGTGCCGATATCTTACTACTTAACCCGTTATTTCAAATGACGGGTTAAGAACACTTAACCCGTCATCGTCAATAACTGGTTAAGAAGGGATATTTTGACCGTGTATTTCTCTTTGTGGATTGTTTACAAGATGAAGTACTGCCGATTTCTTCCTACCTTACCCGTTATTGGGAATGACGGGTTAAGTAGGGTTATTTTTCCTGTTCTATTTGCTGTTTGTGGATGAAAATTCATCTTCACAAAACGAGTTCATTCACAGCAATTTCCCCCAATTACATATCAACACCAATTTATTCACATAAATAAAAACTAAGACCACAACAAAAATATTCACAACAATATATATAATACGACGGATAATATCACAACAATTTTAAAGCATAAATCTCAACAATTTTCATATCAATTTGACAACGCGAAACTTTGCAAATATCAAAACAATTCATTCAACTATATTTGTGGAATTATCTCAAGTAGCAATTACAACATATTCATTACAAAATTTTCATCTCAACAATGAAGCTAAAGTAGCCTAGATGCCTTTATCTTCATGGTTGACGCATTTGGTTGCCCAGTATTTATCTACAACATTTATCAACATAGAAACAAACTCTGCATTAGTTATTTGAGGAATAAAATCATCAACCAAATACTAAACTACTAATAACGAACCTATTGTTAGATACTACCTTTTACGACCACGCGGTTTGCGAGCACTTGGTGTGAATTAATTAGGCGTGTTCCTCTTTTGTTGGAGATTTCGCCATCAACATTGCGTCTTGGGGGGGTTGAGGTTCATCCGACCACTGCTCCTCCACATCTACTTCTGGTGGTTGCTGTTGTTGTTGTTGTGGTTCGGCGATGTGAATTCCCGGCTTTGTCACGCTCTTTCGCCGAGAACCTGCCACGTTAGCTTTTAAATATGCATCAAGTTTGGGACCTTCACCCACCTCTTCAAGACTATGGCGACACAGTTTTAGCATCTCCCATATTATTTTCTTAACTCTCTCCGGTACCTTACTCTTCAAGGTGCAAGAAGCTATCCGAACGGTTTCCCTTGTGTTTTCAATCTACATTAGGTTGAAATTTTCAATTTAAACAACATTATCTATATTATCATCCCGTCCTCAAATAACAATACATGCATACTAAATGTATGAAATTGCGTGAAGTTTGACTAACCAAGTTCCGATACGTCGATGCCTTTGGTTGATACATCGGCTGGGAAAAGGAATATGCTGGTGGTGGTTCTTTCTCGGTTGGGGGAATTGGTATCTGGACATGGCTGGTACAACTGCTTGCGGAGAAACATACAATCTTATAATGCGCCTGTACCACATCATGTAAACAAATTGGAATGAGCCATCGTACGGTACAGTAAAGAACATCATATTTGGTGTCATCTGATAGCGCAAGGCATTCCAGCTGGCCACATGGACCCGATAAAAATCCACCAAATTGAAGTTGGGCACACGACCCGTTCCTTTCACCTCGTGCAATTTTTTGTTATAACATCGGGCTTCAAGAATCTTCTACTGATATCCAAATTGCCGCATCACTCTATCTGGATACTGAAACTCAACAACAAAAAAGTTCATAAGTGGGGCAGCCGTCAACCAAAGCGCACCAGCCAAACATACCGATGGAACTCCTTCCAACCTAGCGGTCGAGTATGGTACCCAATTGAAGAACTCGTCCGGCAGGTTATCTAACTTATCTCTGTAATATGTAAGAGATTGGTGTGGGTTATCGACCCACGTGTGCCACCCTGCCCAATATACCCCTAAAGGAGGTAACAACTCTGGAACCGGTGGTTCGGCCAACCAATTCGGTGTTGGTTCAATAATACGGGGACGTCCGATGTGGATGCATTCCCAACTCCATATTTGCAACAACCATGGGGCCACCTATTTGTACGGCACCTAATGAACATGCACACAAATTCCTATACAGTAATGCCAAGGCTACACTCCCCCAACTGTAATGGGCGACCACACGGAAATTTTCCAACAATGATAAATACATGAGCGACACGCTCACACCGGATGAGTTAGGTAAGAGCACTCCCCTGATCATACTGAAGATGTAGGCACGAGCATAGTAATATAGAGCTTCCTCGTCCGAATTCTTCGTCAAATATCCCTCAAATTGGAATTTCAACCAACTAAGTAAAAGTGATTTACAGTCGAAGATTTCATTCCGAAATTCAGCTTCCGCTTTATCTTTCGCATCTTCTATGGCTTGATCTAATAGATTTGGATCATAATCTTCAGGAGTATCGTTGAGGATTTCATTTTCAACGTCCTCTCTTTTTTTGTCCAACGACTCCTCAACATCGATACCGAGCAAATCACGAACAACTGTTACTCGGTCAAAGTCCATTTTTTCCATCACGGTGACCCCATATATTGGAAGCTCAGTAATGGTGCTATATCTTGGAGAATGACAGTCATCTCACCCATCGGTAGGTGGAATGTGTGGGTCTCCGGCCTCCATCATTCGACAAGAGCTGTAAGTAGAGGTCGCTCAAGCTTCACATCCCCATAAATCGAGCTCCGTAGAAACTGGCTTCAACTAAGTACGGAGTGATACAGGGGTCCATGGGAAGAACCGCGTGCTTCTGGAAGTTGCATTTCTTTGCGGACCCATTCCACACGGCTTCAGATCGGTGTATGGATTGCAACAAAAGTAATCTTGAGTCCAACGATCCAGGAGGTGTAACGGAAATCGAAGACGACGGACCGACCTCGGCAGATGTAGATTGACGGCCACCAACCTACACGAACAAAGATAAATGTTGTTATTATTGAGACAATATACATATTCGTATTTAAAACCAAGAATAATAACCAATCTTACCTCTATAATTGGTGCACCACTAGTGCTACCAGAAGGGTTTCTTGGTCGCCTCGTTCTAGCCATTTATCTGTGAACCAAAAATTTAAGCTTAGTTGATACGGGTTACATCTATTTATCTATCATCAATAAACCAAGCGAAAATGTGGAAAAAAATGCACAAATGACAACGAAAAATAGCAATACTGTGCAACTTGGTCGAATTCACATAACACAAGCCAACCCAACTTGTAGAAGCGAGTTTCGAATCACGGTTTGCGATATACGGCCGTATCTCTCGAACCGTGAGTCGAAACTCACTTCTACAAGTTGAGGTAGCTTGTGCTAGGTGAAACCAACCTACTCGCAAAGTTTCGTATTTTTTGGAGGTCGTTCGAAGGGTTTTCTAGTCTAACCGCACAAAAAAAGTTGTAAGTCATTTTCTTCTGGTGCGATGAACGTGAGAAAACCGCACAAACGACATCCAAAATTTATAAAACTTTGCAACTTGGTTAAATTCATGTAGCACAAGCAACCCCAACTTGTAGAAGCGAATTTCGACTCACGGTTGGAGAGATACGGCCGTGTTCTGCTGTATTTAGATTTTTTTAACTAAAAGCGATACATGGCCGTATCTCTCCAACCGTGATTCTAAACTCACTTCTACAAGTTGGGGTGGCTTTTGCTTCGTGAGACCAACCTAATTGCAAAGTTTCATATTTTTTAGAGGTCGTTTGAAGGGTTTTCAAGTCTAACCGCACTAAAAAAGTTGTAAGTCATTTACTTCTTATGCGAGGAACGTGAGAAAACCGCACAAATGGCATCCAAAATTTATAAAACTTTGCAACTTGGTCGAATTCACGTAGCACAAGTCACTCCAACATGTAGAAGCGAATTTCGACTCACGGTTTGCCAGATACGGCCGTGTACCGCTTTATTTGTTTTTTTTTTAAACCAAAAGCGATACACGACCGTATCTCTAGAACTGTGAGTCGAAACTCACGTCTACAAGTTAGGGTGGCTTTTGCTAGATGTGACCAACCTACTCGTAAAGTTTCGTATTTCTTAGAGGCCGTTTGAAGGGTTTTCTAGTCTAACCGCACTAAAAAATTTCTAAGTCATTTACTTCTTGTGCGATTAATATGAGAAAACCGCACAAATGACATCCAAAATTTATAAAACTTTGCAACTAGGTCGAATTCACGTAACACAAGCCACCCCAAGTTGTAGAAGCGAATTTCGAGTCACGATTTGCGAGATACGACATTGCACCGCTTTATTTTGGTTTTTTTTACCCTAAAGCGATACACGGCCGTATCTCTTGAACCTTGAGTCGATACTCACTTCTACAAGTTGGGGTGGCTTGTGCTACGTGAGACCAATTTACTCGCAAACTTTTGTATTTTATGGAGGCCGTTTGCACGGTTTTCTAGTCTAACCGCACTAAAAACTTTCTAAGTAATTTTGTATATATCGAACATGAAAAATTAACACAAATAAAACTGAATTATTAAGGCAAAGAATTCTACATCTACAAATTTTTAATGTCTTTGGGCACTTGAATATATTAATCATAAATGTAGACTTTTTTGGGCACTTGAATATATTAAAAGTCTTCTCAATTCTACATCTACAAATTACTAAGGCAAAGGATTTTTTGGGCTCTTGAATATATTAAAAGTCTTCCCAATTCTACATCTACAAATTACTAAGTCAAAGAATTTTTTGGGCGCTTTCTAAATAATTTAGTATGAAAAATTGAAAAATCAACACAAATAAAACTACTAAGGAAAAGAATTAGTCAATATCTTACAAAATAACTCTGAATTTAGCCTTTTAGGTGTTGTGGCCGAACTACGGTTTCGATTTGCTTTCGAAGATGAGATGAGAGAGTTGGGTTTCGATGTTTTGAGTAGAGATTGGGAGAGAGAGATTGTATGAGAATGGAAGAGGAGGAAGAAGAGTGGACGAAGGAGGATGAGCAAACAGAGGAGGAGTAGAGGTTTGTGTTTGGATTAGGGGTAGGGTTTTCTTGGGTTTGGGTTCAGCCAAAAACGAGATAGAGAGTGGGGAGAGATGGAGAGAAGAAGATGGGGTATACAGATCTAAAAAATAAAAGTATGTCTTAACCCGTTCTTGAAAACTACGAGTTAAGGCGAACTTTTTTTAAATTTTTTTTGCCTTAACCTGTCATTTCAAAGAACAGGTTAAGGCATACTTAAAAAAAAAGATCTGGGTCTCAGTTCGCACGGGTCTGTGCACACAAGATCCGTTTGCAACGGAAGAAAGCTCATATATATATATATATATATATATATATATATATATATATATATATATAGATTGTCTATTTCAGTGGACAATTCTCACAATGCGTACTCCTCTATCAATTACTTGTAAGAAAATCAACAATTGTGGAAAATCAAAATTTTGGTTACGAAATTTTATGGTGTGAAAGAATACAAAAATAGTTAAGGTACCGAAAGAATATCAAAAGTGGCACTTATGATTAACGAGGTTTGGATACTTTAATTATTGTTATATATATATATACACACACACACATACATACACATACTTAAAATGATTAATGCTACTAAATTTTCATCTTTTATAGGGAACTAGAATACTGTGACATTGTTTAGTGAAGTGGTAGAAGTGTTCCAGCATACGCTTGAGGAGAAAACAAACTTTCTTAATTTCTAATGGAATGTAGGAAAATGCCAACACAAGATATAATCCAATGAACGATAAATTTGACCGCATTTTGAAGTTGCTTTAAAGGTAAAAATTTATGTTACTCATTTTTTAAATTATATATCATATTGGTTATTACTGATACAAGATATCAAATGCTAATTACAATGAACTACAGATTTTTATTTATCAGTAATTAATACAGGAGATGTAGAGAAGGTAGACTAAAAATATGGTAATGAAGTAGATAAGAGAAATCTTACAGTTGTAGGATTCAGGTAATATCGATTAAATTATATAATAATTTAGGAAATTGTTTTGGAATTCAAATACTTTTGCTTAATTTAAGGTCAAAACCAATCTTACTAACATTGGGGAGAACTAGCGATCAAGGGAATCAAGGAAGGAAAAGCTCTTAAAGAATTATTATCCAACATGCCAATTATTGCAATTACCTATGTAAATATCTCAAACTTTGCAGATAATTATAAACAGTAAAAATTAATAATTTTATTTATTATATATATATATTTTTATTTTTTTACTGAATTTTTTAACAGGATTCGCTTTCACATCAACAGACATCACTACAATAGAGATAAATTCGAATGAACCAAAAGATGATCAAATTCAAAAATGGTATAATTTATTTTGTATATTTTATTCTATAATTGCTGCCTTTCAGAGTATTATTTACCATATTTTTTTGGTTTGTTTCAGGATAAACTGTAATGAAATTTTATTAAAAAGTAATTCCTTGCCAGTAACAAAAGGAAAGTAATAGATGTGAAAGAGGTGAAACTAACTGGCATTCTCTATTGTGCATACGAGAATTCTTCTAAGTCATTATAAATAATGAAATTATTTTTTAAATTCAGTATTTAAAATAGTTCTATATTTTTGCATAGCTTGTGCACAATATATTTTTCAATTCTCTAAATGTCTAGGAATATTTTGTTGACTTCTAATTTTTTTTAATATTTTAAGGAAAAATACTACTATTGCAAAGTTTTGATAAAAAAGGTCAAAGATGTTAGAGATCCATGGTACATTTCATGTAAAGGATGATCAACAAAAATCAATGTTGAAAATGATGAAGCTTGTTGTCGAAAATAAAAAAAGAATAATGTAGAATATGAGTCAATGTATAGAAAACATCATATTGTTAGTTTTTCATTTTTCCATTCTTCAATCAAATATTAAAAAAAAATTATTTAAGAATAAATTGTTTCAAATGTGTATTCAAAATCACAATAGAACATACAAGTGCGTAGACAAAATTGACTTTATTTGATGAGGAAGCAAGATACATCATCAGATGTTCCGCATAAATCCTAGAACATATTAAGAACAAGGTATAATGTGTTATTCCCATAATATTAAAAATGATCAAGAGCTAATTACTCAATTCTATAAGCATGAAAAATTTGTTGAAGAATTTAATAGAGGGACCAAGAAAAATATTGGAGATAGTATACTTTTTTGACCAAATTACAAGATTTCACGTATGGAAGAATAACTACAAGAAGGTTGACTGGATGCAAAATAAAAAAGTATGAACAAGAAGTTACGAGCAGTTTTAAGTTGAAGAAAGTTAAAGTAAAAAATAATAATTGGTATTCTGAAAAATACAATGATATCTTTTTATTTAATATTCTTTTTATTTAATATCAGTTTTAAGTTTAAGAAAAGTTAAAGTCAAAAATGATGATTGATCTTATGAAAAAATACAATGATATCAGTTTAGGATTTACTAATTTGTTCATTTTAAAAAAAATATTTTTATGTTGTAGATGAAACTATGGTCACTGAAGATAATATTTAGAGTTTTTAGTTTTAAAATTTTAAATATTTTGTGTACATAATTAATATATAGTGATTATACTATATATATTCATTTGAGTTCTTAATTAAATTTCTTCTATGATTGATTTTCTCAACAACATAATGTAAATCACCCTAGGGTGATTGTGCAGAAATAATTTTTTTTTAAAAATGCGTAAAGTAGAAGGATAAAGTAAGAGAAAGGAAACAGAGCAACGAGCAAAACATAGCGATATAACGTGGTTCGACCCGCAGGTCTACGTCCACACCACCTAATTATAGCAATTCTCTTCTACAAGCGTTCCACTGTACTTTAAACCCTTGTACAGTGATTATCGAAATTTAGATCGAGAGACCTATTGCACCCGCAATGCTTCTTCAAATAAGTCCCGCAAAACTCACCGAAGTGGAAAAGAAAGAAAAACTCTCAAGATCTAAAAAGACCTTGACTGAAGAAAATAATAAAATCTCTCACACTCGGAGTATTGATTGAATGATTAGTTCAGAAGAATTATAATATCCTGGGATAAAGAATACACAATGAATTCGCCTCAATATATAGAGAGGAGAAATGTATCTTTCCGAAAATGAAAAGATATTTCCAAAATAAACAGATCTGCACTGGGACGGTCGACCGTAATGATGGACAGTCGACTGCTCATCTTTTAACTCGTAAGTCGAGCGATGACCGGTCGACTGACTCAGCTTTTCCACAGAGATGAGCGGTCGATTGTTGTTGCGGTCGACTGTGCAGTCGAACATTGTTGTGCATATTCGACTTTTATTTGGCAATTTCAGTTTATATTCTTTCCAAAACTAATTTATCAGTCAACACAACTTTACATTTATTCACCTCACATAAAAAGAAATAAATCATCTCTTTTGGCTGGTTTTCTTGATGATTTGAAGCACATGTTTTTTGTTGTGCAATCTTCATTGATTTTTGGATTTATGCCGCTTTTGCTTAATTTGAATATTTTCTTTTGGTTTTCATTTTTCTGTAGATCCTGTAAATCTCAACTAAAAATATTAGTTGTAGATTATAAATTTTGTGCACACCAAACTTAAGGTCAACAATCTCCCCCTTTTGGTGTGGACAAAACATATCTTAGAATTAAAAAAATGTAAATGAGAAATATTAGAAGAGATTCAAATTCTCCCCTAAAACCAATACCCCCCCCCCCCCCTCCAAATTCATGCGTGGTAAGATTTTAATAAGTGTGATACAACCTGTAACATCCCGCAATAATTTTAGAATGATTTTTTTTTCATTTTGCACGTGCAACGCACGTGCAATTTTATCTCATTTTTTCCTAAAATTTTTCTTAAGTTATGCATAAGTTTTTTTTTATTTTTTGTCTCTTTTTGTTGTTCCTTCTTAATTAAATTCCATAGGCCTAAAAAATAAATTTAAACCCATTAGAAATAAATAAAATAGTAAAAGCCCAATAAGAAGCCCACAAATAAAATCCTACATTTATTTTCCTACTCTTGTCTTGTAACAAACACCTAGGGTATAACTAAAAATAGTTAATTAATAAAATTAGAGGTGTGCATGTGTGAAACACGTGCACATGTGTGCTCTACGGGGAGTGGCCGGCCTTGGATAAAGAGAGAGGGAGAGTGGAGGTGAGAGTGTGGGTAATGAGCTGGTTACTTGAGTAGTGGGGATCATTCTCCATCACACAAAAGCCCTATAAATACCTACACCTTTTCATGAACTAATGCACAAATTTAATAAAAGTCAAAGAGAGAAAAAAGAAAGAGAGGAAGAGAGAGGGCCAGATTTTTGCATAGGAGGGGCTTGTAGTTTTGTCCGCAAGGAGGAGAAGAGCAAACGGTGTGGAGTTAGGAGCTTTCGTTCTAAGAGTTCTAATTGTATTTTCATCAATTTGAGGTGGGTGTCTCTTCTTATTTTCCAGATAGTATAGATATCATGCCTAGGTATTTTATGGTTGATTTTGTTTGATTTAATCCTACTTGCTAAATTGATGCATGTTGTAAAGAATGCTAATGGTAGAAAAATCATGGAATTTATTGAATGTTAATGTGAAGCATATAAATTGATTGGTAGGTTAGAATGGAGAAAATGTAATTTGAAACATGTATAGAATTGTTAGGCACAAATGAATAACTTGATTATTCCACGCAATTTTGTGTCTCTTACAAATTGGTTGAAATTTTGTGTATGAATTGTGAATGAATAGAAATAAAAAATTAGAGAATCATTTTGGGGGAAAAATAGTTGTAGTGGTACAAAGGGAAAGTTGCATTAAAATTACTAGGACAATTAACTAATTGCATTTTATGCTAGAATTCTTATAAGAAAAAGAAAGAAGTAATTTGGAAAATTGGAGTTAATTCTCCCTTAATGTGAATGAAATCAGCAAGATAATGATATTTTGGATATGTATAGATACGAATTAATAGTACTAATTTGAAGAAAAGAGTTAGTTGCTAATAAGTCAAATCTTTATGTTTATATGTTTCAAAAGAATAATGTGTGCAGAAAGTGGGGTAAATACTATTAATTATAATTAATATCAGTAAAAGAGGAATTCTGGAGTGTAGAACTTTATTTTTATAATATCAATTTGGGGAAAAGGAATGGAAATTAAAATAGTTGAAATGGTAAAAAATGGGATTTAACAAAGCGTCGATACTTAAGGAATTAAACACATACTATATCAGATAAGCACTTGGCCTTAGCGGCTAGGGCGTGCACGGGCTGTGCGTGTGCCACGTGGCACTAGGGTTTGGGGTCTGGGGGTCTCGGCTTCAAGCCATGCTTTGCACATAAGTGCATTTTTTTTGTTGAGTCTTTTTGAGTTTTAAAAACCCAGAAAAATTTATATAAATATTTTAGGATATTGTGGAATAACTGAAAATATTTTACTACTGTTTTAGATTATATTTTTTGGGAATTTAAGAGCTTTATTCATTGTGTTAGATAAGATTGATATACAAGAAGAATGGGTATAATTAAGATAACAAGATTTGATGTGATAAAAGGAAAGTGATGAGTTTTGATAATAAATTTCTAATGATGAGTCTCAAAGAGTTGGTGTTAAATTCTTAGAAATTGTGTAGTGAGAAAAATAAATCTAACAAGAGCATTTTGGAAAAGAAAAGTTTGAGATTGTTCTTCATGATTGATAAATACTAAGATGAAAGAATCGAATAAGATGTAAATTGGAAATATGAATTATAAAGGTATGACTACCCATGATTATGGAACATGAAAGAATGTGATCTAGAGGTTTAGTAAGACCCGGGTACCAGCAAATGTTGAAAGGATTAACTGATATGAGAATTGGCTATATGGGCTATCTCAGTATTTTGTTTAAGTACGGTAGGAGGGGAAGCAAACTCTAGGTGGTGTAATTTATTCATATTTTAAGCATAAGGATTAGGCACTAAGTGGAGATGTAGTAAACTTGGGCAAACGTAAGTGGGTTGCCTCTATATAGACCGACAGTGGATTCCGGGACTATAGACCAAGTTTGATGGTGGACTCCGGGACTGTGGTTGCTTGCGATGGAGGCGAGCCTTAATTAAATTCGGGACTATGATTGGTTTGATTTTGGACTCCAGGATCATGAATAGTCGGACGGATGGGAGGCAGTGCTCCAGTGTATACACGTATACCAGGGCTAGAGGGACACTTGCGAGAAGTTCGGACGACGAGGATTTCCGTATAAGCTTGACGGTGGACTCCAGGGTTGGAATCCGTACTCGTAGTGTAACACCCCACTTTTTATTTTAAATTAAAAATGCATTTTTATATTTTTTGCACGTATGATGTATGTGCAAATTCTTATTCTCATTTTATTTACTCTCATTATCTATTTTTAGCATGCATCGCTTATTTAGCCTTTTTAATTAATCCATGGACCAAAAGATTAAAATCTAGCCCATTAGGAGAAGAGCCCACTAGATAATTAAACTAATTAATTAATTAATGAGCCCATTAAGCTAGCCCACTATTAAAATCACAAATAAAGTTAAGTGTACACTAATACATGGCAAGTTACAAATGTTAGTACACATTTAAAGTTATATATTGAATTTAATTTGTATATGCACATGTGCATGTGTGCATGCACACACACCTACACTAGTGGCCGGTTTTGCACTTGGTTGGTGACCGGATTTTGATGAATGAGAGGAGGGGAAAGGTTGTAAGTTATGAAGGTTGCAAAGGTCAAGCGTTGGAAAGGTGAAAGGGTGTAGGTTTTAGGAGTTTAGGAGGTGAAGGGTTGTAGGAGTTAAATAGGAGAATTATTAGGGGTGGATTTATGCATAATAGACCCTCCCAAAACCCTACAAATAGAACCCCAAATTCCTACATTTCTCTTGCACAAAAAACTTAATCAAAAGAGAAAGAAAAGAAAAGAAAGAAAGAAAGAAAGAAAAGAGTGAAAGAAAAGAAAGAGAGTGAGAGTTCTCTTACTTGAAGCCATTGCTAGAAGGAGGAGTCATAGGTAGGAGAGGAAGCTTTTCTAGGAGCAAGAAGTTCTTGTGGAGCTAGGAGCAAGAAGGATCCCACTCTTTGTAGTTTTCAATCTCCAAATTAAGGTGGGTGTTCTTATGCTTTTTAAGTAGGATTTGCATGTTAGTAGTTTAATGAGTAGTGAAAAATTGAATGAGATATTGTTGATAAGAATCCGTACTAGCATCTCATGAAATGATTTTGTTGTTACCATGTTAATAGTTTAATGAAGAGTATAAAAATTGAATGTGATATGTGAAGGTAAATTGTTGAAATTTAGTAATTGACTATTTACCATGCTAATTAAAAGTAAAGAAATAACCATATAGACCATGGTAGAATGATTGCAAATTCTTGTGTGTCAAATGTATGATGAGTAGGAATGTTTGTTAAGGACATATGCTTAGAAATATAATGATTAAAAGAAAGGAAAGGTAAAGATAAATTTTATTATTCTTGACTTGTCGACATTGTAAAATTACTAGTTTTCGCAAGAAGAAACACTTAAGATATCCAATGTTGGTTTAGAGATACATTTGGCTTTTAGGCCAAGAATTTTTATGTGGTATGATAATAGATTTAAACTAAACATGATTTCTACAAATTTCGAGTTTTGTTAAGAAAGGCAAATTTTTATAAAGAAAGTAGAAACTATTAGAAAATAAAGACATACTCTCATGATAAGTATGAACTTGTTTATTTTCTTTTTATTTGATTCAACTCAGTCTGAAAAGAGAAATTCATCCACTATTCTAAAAGATTGGATCGTTGGATAAATGAAATTTTCGAAAAAAGAACTAGATTTAGAATAGCGTAAACAAAAGAACACTAATGAAATGTCTAAACAGAAAATATATTTGGGCTTACTGGTTAGCCAGTGCACTACAAGTTATAAGATGTCTTTGGTTCAAAACTTGATAGTTACTTTTATATAAATTTATTTTTTTAAAATCCTGAAACTGAGAGAGTACTCATAAATAATCTGAAATGAAATTAGACACAAAGTCCACTTGGACTTTATGGTCAGGGCGATGGGCCTTAGGCTCTTTGCTGATCTCGGCCTGGGTTCAGGGTTCGAAACCCGGCCCTTTTGCTTTCTTTTTTTCTTTGTTTTCATATCTTTTGAGTTATCATGAAAAGGATTCTTAATTACAACTCATTTTATTCCTATAAAATTGAAGTGATAATTATTAGATGAGTTATAAGATTTTATGGTATATTTTTGAGAAAATAAAAATGAAATATAAAGTTGGTTAATGAGTTCTAACTCCAAATGATTATTATTAATTTTCATTGTAAAAAGATATTTTGATGGAAAGATGGGTAACAAGTATAAAAAGATCTTTTGTAAATAAACACTCATGTTGAAGATGTGGATTTGTTTAATTTGCTTGTAGAAGTTTTTAATCTTTTGTTCAAGACAGAAATTAATTATTCTTTGTTTGAGTTGAAAATGCATGAATAAGTACTAAGTTGAAACATGAATATTGTTTAAGAATAAGTTGGAGACATAGGCATGATTATTAAAGGGTATGAATACCCATAATTCTTGTACATGAGAAATTTTGATTTAGAATTAGTAAGACCTCGTATACCAACAATTTTAAATGAAATGATTATTATATTTTGAGATTTGCTATGGAGCCATCTCGATGGATGTTGATTAAGTCCGGTAATAGGTAATACTAATTCTAGGCTTGAAAGATTATTCATGCCTTGAACATTATGAGTTAGGCAGTGTACTTAAGAGAAGTGTAGTAAATCTGGGCAAACGTAAGTGGGGCACTTTATATAGTCGGACGATGTACTTTCAGACTAAAGACCCAGTTGGGCAGTGTACTCTGGGACTGTGCTTGCTCCGATGGGGACGATTTTTATTTTAAATCCCAGACTATGCGTAGTCGGGCAGATAGTTTTCGTTCTCCAGTGTATATACGTATACTGGGGCTAGAATGCCACTTGCAGGGGATTCGCACGACGAGGAGTCTGTATAACAGTCGGGCACTGTACTCTGGAACTGGGATCCGTACTCGTGGAATGCCTGAACCTTGTTCTTGTTACTGGGTAGTTTCATGGCGAGCGATCGAGCTCTTTATTGTGAAGAACGTAGGCGCTTGCCCTCGGACCTATGTAGTATGGGATACATAGAATCCGAACAAGTGTGCATTAGTGTCATCCTAGTATAGAATTGTGTGCATTAGGCATTAAAACATGACATACACTTACATGTTTAGCGTAGCCACATTAACACTTTCTTTTTCATTCAATTGTTGCGTTTTTATTAAAGTAATGAGATCGTTATATGTACGGCATAGAGAGGATAGCCTAGTATAACATTTCGTCAGTTGTAAGTAACTGACGTGCCCATAGATTGACATGCAGCTAATGGACTATTCTTAAAGGAGTAAAGCTGATATGATGCAATCGATGATTCATTTGATATTGTTGTACAAGTTGTATTTGTTTTCAAATGTTGTAATCCTTTATTCTTCCGCTGTGTAAAACCAAGTTGTATTTTGAACTCTAATGTAATTGAAAAAGTTTTAAATTTACTTGTAAAATTATATGAAGTGAAGTAAAGATCCTGTGAAATCTCGAATTCAGCCTTATTTGGAATTCGGGGCGTTACATGTGGGACGTCCAAAACTTGTTTTATTACTGGGTAGTTTTCATGGCGAGGGATTAAACCCTTCAATGTGGAGTACGTAGGTGCTTGCCCTCGGACCTATGTAGTATGGGGTGCATCGAATCCGAACAAGTATGCATTAGTATCATCTTAGCGTAAAACATTTTCTTTAGGCATTAAGACATCGCATACACCGACATGTTTAGGATAGTCACTTTTCACACTTTGTTTTACATTGAAGTTTGTGTACGCTAAAATAAGTGATTCGCTATATTATGTCATAGCGAGGATGGCCGTGTATAGTATTGCGTCAGTTGTATGTAAGTGACGTGCCAACAATATTCAATGCAGGGCTTGGATTTGCTAAGACTGGAAGATGAATTTGAAGCTAAAGATTGTTTTAAATGTTGATGATTACAATGCACATGCTTTGTAATTTTTATTTTTTCGCTATGTTGATGTAAAATGAACAGTGTTGTACAAATAAAAGTTTTTAAATTCCTTGTAAAATTGTACGAAGTGAAGTAAAGATCCTATTGTGCTACAAATCACCGTATTTTGGTATTCGGGGCATTACACAACCTATACGAAAAAGAACCAAAATTTGTTTGAAATCACGCTTACATATATTTGAGAATCAAGTAGTTTTGGGGAGTATTACATTTTGAAAACCAAGAGGAAATCTACTTACATGATACCGTTGATCGTGAAACTCTTTGATATACAATGCGAGCTCTACATGGTATCATAGATTTGAGATTTTGCCAATACATGTATAAGCGATATAGATCAAAAGATTCGAAGACTTAAAGAAAAAAAACATAGATTAAAAAATTCAAATTTTTAAAAGAGGAGACATATATAAAAATTCATAGAAAATACATGACACTTACACTTCTCCCCCTTTTTGGAACACGCTAAAAGATATAATATACAATAGTCAGAAATTTGAAAAACAAAAACGAGACCGATTGACCGCACAGTCGACCGATGAGAAATTGTATGCGACTGTGGAGAAGACAGAAGGAAGGACAGACGACCGCACGGTCGATCGAAGCAAAAAAAATAGGCGTGTGTTCGACTGTGAGGAAAATAGAGAGAGGACCGGTCGACCAGAAAGATTGATGTAACACGGGAAAAATAATGACCAGAATAAGAAGCACAGCACAAAAATAAATGCGAGATATATTTGACATGTTGTTTATTGCAAGCACTGACATTTGATTTCTTGATAAATATGGTTACATAAGAAAAGTCCTTACAAGGGTAACATTGTAACACCCCGAATTCCAAATAAATCTGAATTTGAAGTTTCACAGGATCTTTACACTTCACTTTGTACAATTTTATAAGGAATTTAAAACTTTTATACAACTATGTTTACATCGACGCAGTGGAATTATAATTACAACACGATACATGAAATAAATAACAACTTGAACATTTCTTTAAGCCGCATTCCTTCTTTAGTACTTTCATTCATTTTATCCTGCATGAAAACTGTGGGCACGTCAGTTGCATACAACTGACGTTAGGATATAATACATCAATTTCTCTTACATGGAAAGCTAAGGGGAACTATTTTATTGATGTTGTATGTGAATGTGCACTTCGTCTTAATGCAGTTATTTGTTATTTCATGACAATAATGCACACTTGTTCGAACTTATGCATCCCATTCTACATAAATCCTAGGGCAAGCCCTTAACTGTTCTTCATCTTGTAGGGTTGGATCCCTCGTTATGACTTAACTACTACGGTAACTACGGTAAGTATCCCAGATTTTTTTTGAATTATGAGCCCATATCCAAACAGCCTAGAGGGGAATCCTACATCATGACATGATGCATCATACAGACAACCTATGGACAATTCTCCTCCATCATGGAACGATGGCACTACTTAGTCACCAAGCACCCCACAAGCGTCGCCACGGTCCCGATAATTCCAGAGATGTATTCACGTCATGACATGACGCATCATGCAGACAGTCTGTGAACACTCTCACACCATAAATCCGAGGCCCTCATACTTGTGTTTTTCTCTTACTTTCATCACATATTCACTATAGTTTAGTCCTTAATTGGATATTTGAATCATGAATAAATTAACACCCTAGAGTTAGTGTTACCTCTATACCGGTCTTAAACATCAATTGTTAACCACGACCCAATCTTGGTCTTTTATTACAACATTTCTCTTCAAAATTTTATTCATGCCGATGTAAGGACTTAGCCAAACTTTAGTTTACAACCTCTTTTCATGTTCACCAAAAATGAGTGTTTATACTCACAAATTTTCAGACTTCATCATGATCTTTCCATTTCATTTTCCATGCACACTTGCAAACATTAAACATCAAATTTCATATTTAACTTACCACATTTCATAATTTAATCTCCACATAATTTTTTTCATTCACATTTTTCCTCTTTCTTTAATTATACTAAAACCATATTTTAAAGAAAATTTATCAAGTTCTTTAATCCATTTGAATATAAAAACCACATCCAATCTTTACAAAATACATTAAAATGTTGTAGAATTATTTTTCATAAGGTCTAGATAATATATGAAGAACAATAGAATTTTTTCCCAATTTTTATTTTCACTTTAAAACTCTTAAAACAAAAAAAAAACAAAAATTAAATAAAAGTGGGTTGGCGGATTCGAACCCAGAGCCAAACAAACCCCCGTGCCCAGCTACAGTAACAGATCCAAAGCGTACCCGAAGACCAATAAGTCCAGAGTGACTAACCGATAGGATTATGCTTACTTTATATGTTGACTGTACTGCGTTTTGAGAAAAATCAATTTTTTTGATAAAAACAGAGCCTCTTCAAGACTCAAACCTGAGACCTTATACACTGTACACAGTGCCCTATACTCACACTGGAAGCCAATATACCCAAATTAATTCTCTGTTATGAAGCGGAGATGAAAAAAGCTGTATACTTTCTGTCTGTTCACAAAATTTTCCTTTACAACTTCGATTTTCTCAATGAACTTATATCTTTCAATTCAAAAATTTTCCAGAATATTCCCTTTAAAAAATACAGTATAACAGTGATTAAAACTCTTAATTTCGACATTAAAAATAAGTTTTCTTTACAATTTATATTATTGACTTAAAATAAAACGATGGTTTCCTTTCAAAAGAACCAATATAGATCCACTAAATGCTTGTTCTTGTTCTCTTTTAATTCTACAAGTGTTTAGCAATCTTTTTCTTTTATCACACGAACATTTATATAACAACAATTTACGCATTTTATCAACTAAACATGACAATACCTATTTATTGCAATCTACAACTACAAATAGCAATATCCATTCATCTATAACTAAGCCATTCATTTAACAAGATCATCACACTAACATGGTTCATTTAAAAATAGATATTCTAGCATGAATTTCATTAATAGGACACCATGATGAGTTTCAATTCACTAATCACAATCAATATTTTCTATTTTCCTCTGCTAGTCTCTTTCGGCAATCACATGGCAATTTTACTAGTTTCTCTAGCATGTTCATGAAATTAAATTCCTAGCATGGTAACTACATTTGAAGTAGAGAAATCATCCACCTTCTTGGAGAACGAAAACTCCTAAAGAAAACTCCTTGAAAGCACGATTGCTTTCTTGTCTCCTCCTAGCTTGTGCAAAATCCGAGCTCCTCCTCCTACCTAGAACCCGAGCCTTCTCCTCCTCTTGCTTGCCGACCTCTAATGGAAAGGAACACACACACACACACACTCTCTTTCTCTCACAGAATTTTTCTTTTCACTCAATCTTTTCCTCACAAAGCCTTTTTCTTTCTCTTTCTCTTTAAAATTTTCTAAGTGTAAGTGATAAAGAAAGACAAGGGAGGGGTATTTATACACATCTCAAGAGAAAATGAAGAGTTGAGATGAGTTTGGATGAAGGGCTAGGATACAATTGGGAGTTAGAAGAACCACCCATCATCAAGCAACCAACTCTCCGCTCTCTCCATTCCTCCCCCTCCATGAATGGTCGGCCACCCCCTTGTTCCATTGCACGTGCATGTGCAATGCACGTGCCATCACATGCACACTAGTTGTTTGTTCATTAAATTGTTAATTAATTTGTTGCATGATCATGTCTACCATACAAGTTGTCTTAATTAGTATTAGAATTAACTAGTGGGCTAATTTAGTGGGCTAAAATCCATGGGCTCTTAATTAATTAATTTTATTTTAAGTGGGCTAAAATTAAACTATTAGGCCTAAAGATTAATAATAAATAATAATAGGCTTTTTAAAAGAGAATGAAAATATTTGTTCATGACATTAAAATAATTTTAAAAGCCAAAAACACACATTAATTTGCACATGCTAAACACGTGAAAACAAATGAAAATTTATATTTAATTATTTGAAAATTCTTGATGTTACAACACTCCCTCCTTAGAATAGTTCCATTCCCGGAAATACATTTAAAGAGTGAGAAAACAAATGTAAAAGAAGAAAGAAAAACAATACAATCAAACAAAGAGCTCGGGATGATCCTTCAGCATCCTCTGCTCAGATTCCCAAGTAGCCTCTTCAACCAACTGGTTTCTCCAGACTACTTTGACCATCGGTATCGTCTTGTTTCTCAAGACTTTCTCCCGACGGTCCACAATCTCAACCGGCTGCTGAATGTTCCTCAGATCTAATTGCAAACCCTCCGACACTTTGGAAAAATGGTGACTTGAATCTGGAATGTAACCTCTCAACATAGACACATGGAAGACATTGTGCACCGGAGACAATTCTTCCGGTAACTCCAACCGGTAAGCAGTCTTCCCAATCCGCTTCAATATCTTATAAGGGCCTATGAACCTTGTGGATAATTTCCCACCTCTGCCAAAACGAATCACACCTTTACTAGGTGATACTTTCAGGAAGACAAAGTCACCTTCCTCGAACTCAAGGTCCCTCCTCTGGTTGTCGGCATAACTCCTCTACCTACTCTGAGCATCTACTAACCTTTTCCTGATCAAATCGATCCTTTCCGAGGTCTGCTGCACGATCTCGGGGCCAAACATCTACCGCTCCCCTACTTTAAACCAGCAAACAGGCATTCTGCACTTCCTGCCATACAGAGCTTCATACGACGCCATCCCGATACTAGTCTAAAAACTGTTGTTGTAGGCAAACTCTACCAGAGCTAGATGCCTCTCCCAATTGCCTCCAAAATCTAGAACACAACACCAATGCATATCCTCAAGAACTTGATTGACCCTTTTAGTCTGCCCATCAGTCTGAGGATGGATGGTAGTGCTGAAGTCTGTCTTAGTACCCAAGGCTGCCTGAAGATTCCTCTAGAAATGCGAAGTGAACCGCACATCTTGATCAGACACAATGGTCAATGGAACTCCATGAAGCCTGACGATCTCCCCAACATACAGCTCGGCTAACACAATCATCATCTTCGTCTTCATCGTCTTCATCATCGTTCTCCTCTTTATTTGGAGGGGGAAGGATTTCCCAATCTTCTTTGCCTTGCAAGTACTCGATGGTGTTGACATAGTAATTGTATACTTGCCTTTGATAGGCGTTAAATGCAACATGAGTCACAAATGAAGATAAGGTGGAGGGAGGAGTAACATTCTTGCGACGAGAGGAGGAAGGAGATTGTTGGGATTGCTCGGGTTGGTGATCTTGTTAGGCTTGACGACGGCGGGCCCATTGGGTAAACAAAACGTCAATACCCATTTGTTGGTGAAGGATTGACATAGGATTTTTGCTAAGAAGAAAATTCTCAACATCAATGTAGGAACCAATAGCGAGATTATAGATAAGGGAGCTGAAAGGTAGACCACGATTACGAGTGGTGGCAAAGTTGATTGTTAGAATGATGAATGTGGCAATGTCAAATTTGTATTCACCTAAGATAAGAAAAATTATGAATGATTGGTCCATCCGAATTTCGGTCTTATCATTTTTTTAGGCCAAATATTTGCATTGAAGATTTTATTTAGAACACGGACACTATCGGTGAAATTTGTGGGAGCGGGACGAGGAACATGAAGAAAGTCGGGTTTAACAATCATAGACCTGACAGTTGTTTTGTCATGACCTGGTTTGTAATTGAGAGAATTGAAATCCAGGCGATAGGCATCAAATTCACCTTCGGGCAATGCATATCGCGTGCGAAGATATTCGGGAGTGAGTTTAACCTGTTTGCGAAGAATGATAGATGATAAAGTAAGATCATCATTCTGGATACCCTCAAGATTTGCGAAAAATTGACGGGTTAAGGATTTAGAGTGGGTGGTAGATGTAGTAAGATAATTCTCCCACCCAAAATTTTGAATAATTCTAACCATAGCACTAAATTGTCCACCCAAGGTTTCAAGATTTATCTCTCGGTTTGCAACAACCGGAGCAGTAGAAAGTGTTGGGAAATAGAGATCTGCGCAATTTGCATTTCTAAAGATGATTCCTTCTCTAGTAATAGATTTAGAGGCAACAACTTTCTTACCCTTAGATCCGTGAGAGGAAGAATGACCGTGAGAAGCCATAAAGCAAAGGAAGAGATAGCACCCAAAAACTTAGAAGATCGCAAGAATTTTTTGAAAACTTTTGCTGGGTTTTGGAAGAGATGAGGCTAGGGTTTCATGGTGGCTAAGAGAGGAAGAAGAAGAGGTATTTATATTAGAAGTGTGGTCCTTGTATATCATAGAAGGAAGGAAATATGTTGAGATCTGATCAGCCGATACGATCGGTCGACCGGTTTAGGAAGACGGTCGACCGCAACACAGGAAAAGAGAAGAATTAACTGTAATAGATCTGGCAGAAAGGAGGACGGCCGACCGTGCAGTCGACCGGTCCATTTTTGACCAACCAGATATATAAGAGAAGAATTTCATAAGTATAGAATGGTCAACCGACCGGTCGGTCGACCGAACCACTTATGAAGAAACAATCGACTATGCAGTCAACCGAACAACAAACTGACATAAAAAAAATATGCACCAAATGATTAATGTCTTTTAGTTCATCTTTTAAGATATTAAAATCATTTTTCTTTGAATAGTGTTGGATGTATATCAGCTAATTTGTAGTCTCGAACAATATTTCCCCTTTCAAAATGATCTTAGATGAAGTTACATATTTTAAGAGAGGGTTATTTATAATAGTTTTATCAAATGTTGTAAGTGAAATTAACAAAGTACATGCATTCATAGATGGATAACTAATGTTTTCGATGTCTTACTTAGAGGTATGTCATCTATAAAGCAAAAGTAAGTCGAAATTGGTTTAGATTTTACCCAGTGTTGTACTCATCAGAAGAACTAATGTCCTTCTCTTTTTCCCTTGGTAGAGATGTAGATTTCGTTGTTGTAACTAGTTGTGACTTTTGAGCATCTACCATGAAGGTACCTACGATCGTTTAAGTTGAAGGCATAGATGCGCCTACATGAAAGTTTGTAGGTGTCCAAATAGACGTTGTTCCTGTATTTGCATTCTTTCTCACCCAAACAAAATTAGTATTCATTTTTAATGAACAATTATAAGATATATATCCTAATTTACAGCAATAGTGATATGTAATACAATTATGCCTGGATCATGCACACATGCATAGTTTTGTGTTGATTTGTAATTATTTGGTGACTATGCATATGTGTATGACAGTGTTGCTTAGAATTTTAATGTTGTATTGGCTCATTGTAACCAAGTCCTTGATTATCATGATATGATCTTGAATTCTTTGTAATAAGATAATTGGGCCCTTCATATTTTTCAACAAAATTTTCGAGCTCAATTATTCTATTACAAAGCATTTTTTAGTCTTCTCATCGTCTTTGGTGTTCCAACGAAGAAGTAGCATCAAAAATTCTATTTTATTCGAGTGCTTCTTTACAACCTTCCACTGCCTCATCAAATTTTCTTTTGCTTTCATTTAAATCATCACTGACTTTAGCAACATAAACATATTTCTCATGAATTTCTCTTAGATTTTCATCATGTGTTGCTAATGATTCTTGAATCTATTGTTTTAAATACTCATTTTCTCTATCAACACATCATGGTCTTTTCTAAATGACTCGAATTTTTCAATAATCAAAGAATTTTTATTTTTCAGCTTTTGATTTTTAGCAATGCAAGACTCATGTGATTCATTTGGCATTTGTTTATATTGTCTCAATTCATGACTTAATTTCTTTGCATAATCTTATAAGCCATTACACATGTCAACTAAATCATCATAAGTGGGTTCTTCGATTACCTCTCTTGGGGTGGTGATTGCAACTCACCATTCCCAAGAGTCACAAATCCAAAGTTGTTGTGTTCTTGCTCTTCATCACTGAAATCTGAATCTAGCCATGTTGGCTTCAATGCCTTCTTTCTCAATCCTGAATTGGAGTGATAGTAGTCCTTATTTCTGTCCTGTGAGATGGGACAGTTTGCACGAATATGTCCCGGCTTCTTGCATTTGTAATATATGTCATGTTTGTCCTTTTCTCTTCCTCCTTGAGACCTGCCGTATTTTTTATGTTTGAGATACTTACGAAATTGTTTGGTCAATAGAACAATATCTTCATCTGATTCTTCATGATCCGACTCTGCTTCTGATGATCGTGAAGTTTCTGCTTTCAAGGCAATAGTCTTTTCTTCAGTTTTGGGTTCAATCCCAATGTTCTGCCAGTACCTCTTGGTTTTGGTCATCTACAACTCATACGCTTCAATTTTTCTTGGAAAGTGTAGTTATCAAACTATTTTTCTTCAAGTGTCTCCCTCATTGCGGTGACTTTTACATCCCATTTAGGCGTGAGACAACTTATTAGTTTTCCGTTCTTTCGGTCATCATTCAACCCCTTACCTAAGCTCTCTAGCTCATGTGCGATAATGTCAAAGCGAGCAAACATCTGATCTACATTCTCTCCTGGAAACAGACGAAAAATATCAAACTTATAAAAGCATAAATTAATTTTTTCCTTTACCTCGGATGTGGTTCCTTCATTCCGTTTTAGCATGCTGTTCCAAATTTCATAAGCCATCTTGCAATTTCGCCCACATCGAATTAACTCATTATTGTTTAGACCTACATAGAGTGCTTTCATAGGTTTGGAGTTTGCGGTTTTTAGTGCTAGTTCCGCTTTTGTGAAAGCCCTCTTTCCATCACTGACAGGAATATCTGTTTTGTTTATGCATACATTTCATACTTCTTTTCCAAGCATCTACAAAAAGTGAGACATACGAACTTTCCAAACATCATAACATTTTCCATCAAAATCAAGTGAATATGTTAGACTTGTCCCATTGGAGATAAATGACTCCGACGAGTATAAGTTTTCGGGAGGAGGAATTTCGGCCATTGGACATTTTGCTCAAGCTTTTAAGCTTTTAATAAGCACCTCGCTCTGATACCACCGTAAATCACCCTGAGGGGGGGGGGGAAGGGGGTGATATGGTTGTCTGTGCGAAAATTAAAATTTTTTATAAAAAAAATGCATAAAGTAAACTGATAGAGTAAGATAAAGAAAATAGAGCAACGAGCAAAATGCAACGATATAACGTGGTTCAACCCCCAGGTCTACATCCACACCGCCTAGTTGTAGCAGTTCTCCGCCACAAGCATTCCACTATATTTTAAACCCTTGTATAGTGATTCTCGGAATTCAGACCGAGAGACCTATTACACCCGCAGGGCTTCTTTAACTAAGTTCCGCAAAACTCACCGAAGTGGAAAAGAAAGAAAAACTCCCAAGATCTAAAAAGACCTTGACTGAAGAAAATAATAAAATCTCTCACACTCGGAATATTGATTGAATGATTAGTTCAGAAGAATTATAATAGTCAGGGACAAAGAATACACTGTGAATTCGCCTCAATATATAGAGAGGAGAAATGTATCTTTCCGAAACCGAAAAGATATTTCCGAAATAGTCAGAATTGCAATGGGACGGTCGACCATAATGATGGACAGTCAACCGTTCATCTTTTAACTCGTAAGTCGCGCGATGACCGATCGATTGACTCATCTTTTCCATAGAGATGAGTGGTCGACTATTGTTGGGGTCGACTGTGCGGTCGATCGCTGTCGTGCAGATTCTACTTTTATTTGGCAATTTACTTTATATTCTTTCCAAAACTAATTTATCAATCAACACAAGTTTACATATATTCACCTCACATAAATAGAAATAAATCATCTCTTTTGGCTGGCTTTCTTGATGATTTGAAGCACAAGTTTCTTGTTGTGCAATCTTCATTGATTTTTGGATTTATGCCTCTTTTGCTTGATTTGAATCTTTTCTTTTGGTTTTCCTTTTTCTGTAGCTCCTGTAAATCTCTACTAAAAATATTATTTGTAGATGATACATTTTGTACACACCAAACTTAAGGTCAACACATAAACATTGTTAAAAAAATTCAACTTGCACGTGCACTTGGTGCACGACAAGTTTCAACTTATATATATATATATATATATATATATATATATATATATATATATATATATATATATGGCCCCCTTCGGTTGCGAACAGGCTTTTGGTGTGAATTGGTATGGGAACGCCTATTGCTGCTATTGCCCAACATGGTAACACTGCAAAATTCAAAAAAGTATACAGTGAAGTCGGAATAGTGGCATCTTTGCACTGTTGCCACTATAACGGCATCACAATATATTTTTTTGAAATTTGCACTATTGCAGCTTTTGGCGATAACGGCAATAGGCATTCATACGTCGGTTAGCACCAAAAGTCCCTATGCACGGCATCAATGTATACTTTTTTGAAATTTGCATTGTTGTGGCTTTTGGTGATAACAGCGACAGGGTTTGCACATTGGTTCGCACCAAAAATCTGTTCGCAACCGAAAGGAGGCATATACATATATAGCATGCATCTTGAGGCCCATATGGATGTCTGAAGACAGATCTATTTATCCCTGTGTAAAACAACGATAATTTAATTCAAGCCAAGAATATCTAAACTTTGTAGTAACGATTATTGATTACTAAACTGATGAAACTGGCAGAACTTGTTCATAGATTATATTTTTTCCTTAACAATTCTGCACAGTCTAGTTTGCATTAATAGATAATGGAGATCCGTGTATTTCACGCCTTCTTATCCTCTGCATTCCGGGGAGATGCTGTTGGGTGTGGAAGCTTTGGTGGAAAGAAAAGTGTATTTGATTTAAAATTTTTATTGAGAAAGTAGAGTAGCTACTGCTCACTCTATTATATTTCTTGTAATTTTTCTGGATGAATTATAAATGAGAGTACAACTATTTATAGTGTGCAATGGATATTTCTAGATACATGAATACAAAGAGATGTTCAAAGCTTCATTAATTTCTTGATACTCAAAGACTACTTGTTTCAAAGTTTGAATGCCTCTTCAGGATTCAGTTTGAATGCCTCTTCAGGATTCATGTACCATTAATTGCAAATTAACTTTTAACACCCCTCCTTAATTTGCAATCTTGACTTGCTTCTTGAATCTCTCAAATTTGTCAAAGGAAACAGCTTTTGTCAAAACATCAGCTGGGTTGTCATTGGTGTTGAGTGATTCCATGCAAATTTTCCCTTCACTGACAAGTTCTCGGATGAAGTGATGTCGCAATTCGATATGCGTGGACCTTGCATGGAAAACTAGATTTTTGGTCATAGCAATTGCAAACATATTGTCACAGAAAATTGTGGTTGGCTCACTTTGCTTGAACTTCAAATCTTCCAAAATTCTTCTAAGCCAAACGGCTTCACATGATGCATCTGTAGCTGCAATGTATTCGGCTTCTGCTGATGATAATGTAACCGATTTTTGTTTCCTTGAACTCCATGATACAACATTTGTTCCAAGACAAAACACATAACCGGATGTGCTTTTTCGATCATCAAGAGATCTGGCCCAATCACTATCTGTGTAGCCAACAAGCTCAAATTTTCTTCCTTCTTGAACTCAATGCCTTGATTCTTTGTACCTTTCAAGTACCTCAAAATTCTTTTTGCTGCAGAAAAATGAATTTTACTTGGTTCAATCATGAACCTGGACAACAAACTAATAGAATGAGTTATGTCAGGCCTTGTGTTGAGATAGATCAAGGATCCAATCAACTTTCTGTAAAGAGTGGCGTCAACTTTTTCTCCATCATCACAAACTTGTAATTTCTCATTTAACGCCATAGGAGTCAAGATGGGCTTGCATTCACTCATGTTGAATTTCTTCAAGAGATCAACAATGTACTTCTCTTGATAAAGGAAAATTCTTCTAGGACTTTGTTTGACTTGAATTCCAAGAAAGTACTTCATGAGTCCCAAGTCAGTCATCTCGAATTTCTCCATCATTTTCTTCTTGAATTCTTCCACCAATCTTGTGTCTGTACCAAAATAGATGAGACCATCAACATATAGACAAAAAACAAGAAAATCATTACCAATATTTTTCACATATAGGGAAGATTCACTTAAGCTCCGGTTGAAGCCATTCTCAATGAAATAGCCATTGATTTTGCTATTCCAAGCTCGAGGAGCTTACTTCAAGCCGTATAATGCTTTCTTCAACATGCAGACTTTGTCTTCTTTGCCTTTAACTTTGAATCCTTCCGGCTGCTCGAGATAGACTTCATCTTTAATTTCTCCATTGAGAAATGCCGATTTTACATCAAGTTGATAAACACACAACTTCAGTTGAGCTACTAGAGCTAGAACAGTTCGAATTGTTTCGATCCTTGCAACTGGAGCATAAGCCTCTGTAAAGTTGACTCCAGGTTGCTGAGCATACCCTTTTGCAACAAGTCGGGCTTTGTACTTCTGAATTTTGCCTTCATCATCGAACTTGATCTTGAAGACCCACTTCACCCCAATGGTTTTCTTTCCTCTTGGCAAATCAACGAGTTCCCATATTTTGTTCTTCTCAGTGGTGGACATCTCTTCAATCATAGCTTTTTTCCATTGCTCATCTTTTGAAGCCTCTTCAAAAGTTTGGGGTTCAACAGAGAATAATCCAAATTCACAAGACTCATAGATTTCACTTAGTAGACGAGTTTTTCTTGGAAGACTTTCTTCATCTGAAACTTCAACTTCCTTACCAGCTTCAGATGCCAGGTTGTGGATCATGGAAGGTTATGGATTTTGCAACTTGCTTTTCTTTCCAATCCCAGGTTGCAGCTTCATCAAAAATCACATCACGTGAAACGATGACTTTATTAGATGAAGGGTCAAGAAGACGATATCCTTTCAACTCGTCGCTGTAGCCAATGAAAATGAGTTTTTGACCTTTCTCATCAAATTTTCCATGACTTTGAGATGGAATGAGAGCATAAGCAATGCTACCAAAAATTTTGAAATGATCAACAACAGGTTTCTTCTTGTGCCAAGCTTCAAATGGAGTCTTGTTTCTGACCGCCTTTGTTGGAGATCAGTTTAGAATGTATATGGTGGTGTGGACAGCTTCTCCCCAATATAAATTTGGAATTGCTTTACCTTTTAGCATACTTCTTGCTATCTTAACAATTGTGCGATTCTTTCTTTC
The DNA here is from genome assembly GCA_017893485.1 of Hemerocallis citrina. Classification (NCBI taxonomy): domain Eukaryota; kingdom Viridiplantae; phylum Streptophyta; class Magnoliopsida; order Asparagales; family Asphodelaceae; genus Hemerocallis; species Hemerocallis citrina. The sequence goes on from CM030365.1 coordinate 132,687,928, forward strand.
GGCCACATCGTTTTGCTGTGGTGTTCTGCTTACAGTCAGCTGCCTCTTGATTCCATTATTTTTGCAATACTCCATGAATGGGTTGTAGAAAAATTTGCCTCCACGATCAGTCCTCAAAGATTTGATTAAAAAACCGCTTTCCTTTCCCACAAGAGATTTGAATTGCAAGAAGGTGGAAAATGCCTCGGACTTTTGATTAAGGAAGTAAATCCACATCATCCGTGTATAATCATCAACAAAGAGAATAAAATATCTCTTGTTACCTGGAGTAAGAGTTTGCATTGGCCCACATATGTCGGAATGGATAAGATCCAATGGTGTTTTTGCCCGCCAAGATGTTTTCGGAAATGGGAGCTTGTGCATTTTTCCGTATATGCAACCTTCACACACTTCATTTGGTTTCTAAATAGAGGGTAGTCCATTCACCATACTTTTCTCCTTGAGTAAATGAAGCCCCTTCTAGTTGAGGTGCCCATAACGCAAATGCCAAATGTGAGATAAATCCACATTGTCTACTTTGAGAGCATGGTTATCACCGAGAGGCATATTGAAAGGAAATATTTTATTCTTCATTTCAATATTAGCAATGACCACATTCTTTTTATCAAGAATCTTGCATCTTCCATTATTGAAATGAACAGAAAAATCTTTCTGAATAAGTTGACCAACACTAAGAAGATTGTGAGAGAGATTCGGCACATAGAGAACATCAGTGATGAGTTTTTTGTTACCTTCTTTAGTGGGGACAACAATGGTTCCTTTTCCCTTTGCACTTTTCTTCGAGCCATCGTCGAGAATGATTTGTGAAGTTACATTTGGATCAAGATCCACAAAGAAATCTCGATTACCCGTCATGTGGTTGCTGCATCCACTATCCAAGTACCACATATTTGCTGACTCACGCTTGCTGTTGGAGTAGAAGAATACTTCATTCTTCGAGAAATTTGCCTCTTCATTTTTTTCACTTTTCTCCTTGTTTTGGAACCAACAATCCCTTTGAGAATGATTAGGGATTTTGCATCTTTTGCATTTGAAAAAACAATCTTTGGATTCATGATTTGATTTTTTGCAAATAACACAAGAAGGGTTATTACCGAAACTTTGCAGTTGCTTCCCTCTCGAATTGCTCTTCTTTTCATTTTGTCGCCAATTTCCAGATTTTCCCTTCTTGTAAAACGAATCTCCTTGGTTGTTTGAACTTGTCTTTGAAACCTGCCTGGACTGAAAAGCTTGATCGGTTGATTGATTGGTTGACTGGTTGATTCTTTGCTCATGTGCAAGAAGTGATCCCATTAACTCGTACATGGTCATCTTTGATAAATCTTTCGATTCTTCAATTGCGGCTGCTGCATGATCAAACTTGGAAGGAAGACAATGAAGGACTTTCTGCACAACTCTCTTTTCTTCAATTGTATCCCACAACCTTTGATTTGATTCACGATCTCTGCGACTCGAGTTGAGAAATCACGGACAGATTCTCGATCTTCCATTTTGAGATTATCAAAATCTTTCCACAACGATTGAAGTTTTAATTCATTCGTCTTCTCTGTTCCTTGAAATTCTTGTTTCAAAATTTCCCAAGCATCTATGACCTTTTTAACACCAAAGATTCGAGGCAAAATAGTTTTTCCAACTCCTTGTTGAATATATCGCTTTGCCATTGCATCTTTCTTGTTGAACTCCTTTTGCTGTTTTACATAATCTTCATCTTCTTTTGGTTCTTCAAACTCCCATTCAATTATTTCCCATAGATCCAGGGACTCAAAAAATGTTTGCATTTGAGTACTCCAATAAGGATAGTGCTCTCCTTCAAAGATTGGTACTTGACTAGGAGAGTAGGCGAATAAAGAACTAGAGGAATTTGATGCCATCGTATGGAATTATACTGAAAATGCTGGCCCTGATACCAAATTTGTTGGGTGTGGACGCTTTGGTGGAAAGGAAACTGTATTTGATTTTTAAAAAAAAAATTGAGAAAGTAGAGTAGCTACTGCTCACTTTATTATATTTTTTGTAATTTTTCTTGATGAATTACAAATGAGAGTACAACTATTTATAGTGTGCAATGGATAGTTCTAGATACATGAATACAAAGAGATGTTCCAAGCTTCATTAATTTCTTGATACTCAAAGACTACTTGTTTCAAAGTTTGAATGCCTCTTCAGGATTCATGTACCATTAATTGCAAATTAACTTTTAATAGATGCACCATCCAACCTCTCTTATCGTCTAAATCTGGTTCTTCAATGGGGACTTGGTCGATCGAGATTCTTTTTAGTAGGCATTGCCCAATCTAGTATGGAAGAAGGCTTCAGCTTTTGCAAATATTAAGAGCATCTGTAGTCGTTCAATGCCAAATTTTGGGTATTTGATATATAGGAATAGAAATTCTGGATTTGTGCTGCAGTTGTTCAAACCCAAATTTTAGGGTTTTTTTTTGAGTGGTTAAAGGCAGGTTAAGCCCCTACCTAACAAAAACTATATTAATATAGAGTAATTACAGGTCCGTAGTACAAAATGTGATCAAGTAGGTTCAGCTCACATTAGCCGAACACTTGATCAATAGGAGTAGCCAAAAGAACAGTCTAAGCAGTGATAGGACTTCTATCTACGTCCCAAAAAAAACATACATCTTGCATACAAAACATAAGAGAACATCCCCATGGAAAATCTTAGCCTGAGCAGCTGTCTTCTCCACTTTCGACTTGATCAATATGTATCTGTGCGTGCCTGAGTAGGATATCCTGCACATCGGCCTGCTCAATTTCCCTTAACAGCGCTTGCTTCTTCTTCTTGCCATCAACTCCATCTAGCCAGGATCGAAACCAAAACAATGCATTAGAAATAATTTTTTGTGGTGTGAGGGATTTAGACGTAAAAACACGCTCATTTCTAGCAAGCCAGATACTCCAACAAATTGAAATAGTGAGGAGATGCCAGGTATGTCTTTGTGCATGTGTACCAAAACACCAAGAAGTAAAGCACTCATGAAGGTCATTAGTTAGTGAGTGTTGAAAAGTGCGGTGAAGAAATTCCAGGTGGTAATGGCCATAGGGCATTTGAAGAAAATGTGGTAGGCTGTTTCGACAGGACATGCATAAGTTGTGCATGTTGTGTCTCCTGGACATTCTTTAGAGCGAAGAAAGTCTTTCGAATTGAGTCTGTCCCAGCTCAATTGCCAGATGAAGATCTTGCATTTCAGTGGTGCTGTCACGCCCCGCTTCCAAAAAATACGGAATACGAGCACGTAACATTGGCCCAGCGAATGATTTTCATCATCCATAAGCTGTTCAGAAATCTTTACAACTTCTCACAAAATAATCAGAGTCGGAAGAAAGAGAATTAACCACACATGCATCATTGAATCAATATACCAACATAATTTACTTGAAACAAAATGTATTAACCTCAAATAAATCTGATCTGAACAAGTCAAAAATCTTGGGTCATACAGCCCAAACACAAAGAATCCAAGTAACAGATACATTGTTCAAAATGAGAAAAAAAAAGTAAATGAAGATAGCAAAAGCTCCAGCCAACTAGAACTTTAGATCACATACTCCATCAGGCAGCTGATCACCAAAATCTGCAATTTGACAAATTGCAGAAAGAGAGTAAAAGAAACAAGATTCCCGTCAAAGCAAGTTACGAGCCGCTTGTAGTGCAGGATACAAGTACATGGGATAAATAACAAATATAAAGTAATAGCAGAACAAACAGATATAGCATGGTATAGTCATAACAAAACCGATAGTAAGGTCTAACATTAATCAGTAAGATAGAATCAACTAGCATGGTATACTAACAGTGCAAATACATGTGTTAAGTACAGTGTCATATGGTAACTAACAGTGTCCAGTAACAGTATCAAATAACAGCATCAGTAGCAGTATGTTCAGTATATCGATGTAATAGTATAACATCAGTCAGTAACAATATATCAGTGTCATGTTCTTACAGTCTTGTGTTATTACTAACTAGGTAGCACTTCATGTGTCATCCTTTTATCACATGGTTGCTACATTCAAATAGTTTCACTTTAGATTTCGTATGGCATCATATAGAGCAGTATACTCAGATATCAGTAACAGTAACAGTAGCAGTAACAGTCAGAACCAGTGGTCCTCCTCCGATTACACCTTCCTATAGGGAAGTGTGCAGTCAGGTAATCAGTAACAGTAATAGTAACAGTCAGAACCTAGTGGTCCTCCTCCAAGTACACCTTCCTATAGGGAAGTGTGCAGTCAGGTAATCAGTAACAGTAATCAGACATTCAGAACCTATTGGTCCTCCTCCGAGTACACATTTCTATAATTTTCCACTACTAGATCCTTCCCTTCAACCCCGGCTTGGTTATTTATTATTATTATCAGACATGCATGTATGTATCATAAAAAGGTCAAGAATAACATGGTATAAACATGTAACAGGTTTAGGGTGACGGATAAACATGTACAGATGATCGAAAGACATATAAAAGAGTGAAACAGTGTAAGTTCTAATTCAGGACAGCAAAACAGTACAGTACTAAAACAGTGAATCCCGTTGCTACAGAAATCCAAATCTGAATCCGTCAGAGAATCTGGAAAATAGACTCCCACCCGAATCTAGTTAATACATATAAGTCATATAGTATTTCACAAAATCATAACTCAAAACTAATTTGAATCCAGATAATATGTTCAGCCAGAAATCAGTAAATCATATTCAAAGTCAAAAAATAGCATTAAAACATCTCAAATAAATTCAGGAAAAACCTGGGGTATTCCCCTATAGTTCCAGTGTCAAAATATAAAGTTTCATAATATTCCAGTAAGATTAGTTTAGCCAACAAAAATCAGAAAACATCAAGAAACGATAATTTGGCAAATATGGAATTCCCAACACGGCTGTACAAAACATCAATATCTGGCAAACCGTGACACGAAATCCAGATCCGTCAAAGGGAGATGAAAATAGACAAAATAAGATAACTTTCATATTTCACAAAGTTTTCCATACAGTAAAAGGAATTAGGGTGAAAACACACTTCTTTACAGAACAGCGAGTAAAATCCACCAAGTATAGTTTTTATTCGAAAGCATGAAACGGTATGTAAATCTTATCAAATAAATCCACAAAGATTCTGGGTAATCCCTAATCAAGTATAGAAATACTGTCCAAAATTTTAGATCAAAATAATATGTTTAGCAGTAGTATCAAAATAGTTTAGTCATCGGAATCATCAAAAAACGAAATCTGAAAATGAAATACACCTCTGTAGTAACACAGCCATATCTCACACATACGAAAACAAAATCGATCAAGGTCAAAGAGTTTGGAAAGAAAACGGATTTCTCTAAAAAATCATGTTTAATACTGAAGTTAAGATACCGACCTTAATATGGTCTAAAATAGCAATCAAAACTGATCACTGACAAAATACAGATTTTTCTCTTAACAACAAATCAACATACAGCATATGAAACTCGTCCCAACACAACCAAATATGTTATAGAGTTTACTAAGTGTCCAAACATCATGAAATAGGGTATATAGCATGTCCACAACAAGTATATCACATGGATCCAAACAAACACACAAATTCTTATAATTTATCTCACAAATATAATCACATCAAGAACGGTCAAAACCTAAGTTGTTTCATGTCAAATTTGTGTCGCAAGGCAACTATGGTCAAATAGCACTATAGAGACAATACCCATCAAAGATAGCACACACGAATTGTCTCTAGAACCCAACTACACTACAAGCGGTATTTAGTACTTGTATATACAAAGAAATTTAATACAAGTTACTTGCCTAGGAGACGACGACGGGAACGGATCAAGAACAAGAATAACGGAAACGGATTTTCAGGCACGAACTCAACGAACAATGAACCACGAACCACGAACAAGATGATCACGAACATAAAATCACGAGCAAGCGGACATGAACAAGATCACGAACACAATCGGACGACTGAGATCGAAGATCAAGATTAAGATGATTGGATCAGATCGGACGGTCAGATTTTCCTGATGATGAAGATAATAATGAAGATCAAGATCGATCGATCGAACGGCTGCAATCAAAAGAAACTGATGATCATCATGATCGTGATGATCAAAAGGAGATCCGACGGTTGAGGTTGAAAGCCATGATCAAGATCAAGAAATCGGACGGTCTAGGTCAGAGATGATCAAAGCCAAGATTCAAAGATGATGATCCTGATGATCAACGACCCACATGCACTTGATCAAAACTCCATTAACAACCCATATAACAGCAACGACAAAGAGGGCACACTGTGGTCGGCATAGGACGACAAGGCGGCGGTCGGTGGACGGCACACAGGAGCAGCACCGGTGAGGACAGCGATGTCGGCCAGGGAAGGCTGGGATGCGCGCTGGCTGAAGGTGCTATAGGCGGCGCCACAGTAGTCAGTTGCTGCTATCGCGGTTGACTGGCTGACGGGGAAGAGTGCGCAGTGTAGCTGCACTGGCGATGCAGACGGGGAATGTAATGCCCCGATTTTTCATTTAATGAAAAATCATTTTATTTTGCACGTAGTGTGCACGTGCAATATTTTTGGTAAATATTTTCTTCATGATGAGTGTAGATATTTAAATATGTGCTTTTAATTATTTTATACAAAGCCTTCTTTCAATTAGACAAAAAGCCTTTCTTCTTAAAGCCCAAATTTAATTCAATTTATTATTTTTATAATTATTATTTTGGCCCAAAAACTAAAGCCCATGAGCTATTTTATCTTTAAATACAACTTGTAATGTAGGATACAATTTAAAGTTTATTTTTTTATGTAAAATATAATGTACAGTTTTTAAATAGAGACCAAGTTGCATGCACGTGCACTACACATACACGTGCACATGCACACTTGTGAGGCTGGTTGTGATTTAGGAGGGAAAATCAAATTTTGAGTGGAGTCATGGTGGTGGTGGTTACTTGATCATGGGTGGTTAGTGTAACTCCTCCTTAAATCTTAGCCATTTGTTCCTAACTCCTACTTCAATCTTAGCCATCCATTCTCCTATTTTTTTGGTATAAATACCCCCACCCCCCTTGGCTAGTATTCTTGTGCTAATTATTTCCTCCAACCTATAGTTCAAAATACAATTATCTAGTAGTTGGTAAGTGAGTAAAAGATTGAGTTTGTGTGGGAGAGTTGTGCTTGCATCAATCAAGAAGGGGAGAGGCCGGCTAACAAGAAGGAGAGCTCTCAGTTTTGATGTGCTTGGAGGCTCGAGTGCGCGCTTCTAGGAGGAGGATCATTCGTTTGCAAGGATATTTGTTTAGGAGGTTGCTAGTTGTATTTTCTCTCCATCTAAGGTGGGTAAATTTTCTATATTTCTAATTAGGAATGCATGCTGGATTTGAATGGAAAGAATGAAGCATGAAAAATATTAATAAGAGTATGCATTTAATTGGGAAAAATGACCTATGGATTGATTGAAATGTGGATGTGAAATTGTATGTGGTTCTATTAGTAAAGGCTAAATTTTGTGTGAATTGATTATAGCCATGGATTGTTGAAGAAAGTTTCATTATTTACATCACCTATTATATACAAAGTTAGTAGATTGACAATGCTACTGTATGTGGTTAAATGAATCTTTGTGATAATGTCGAAATGAATGAATTAAGATATAGATTTCTATGCTTGGTAAATGATTAAAAACAGGAAATTAATATGAAGTTTGCTAATAAAGAGATTAGTGATATTAATTGTTAAGAAATGTCAAAAAAAAAAGAAATGTGGTAGTGATAATTTAGAATTCGAATTAATTGTACGAAAAATATGTTTTAATTGTTGAAAAAATTATTTTCTATATACTGGAATATAATTTATGATGATGTTAGTCAATCTGAAAATTTACAGTAAAATTTTATAACAGCAAAGTGAAATGAGGACTAGCTGAACATCGAAATATTTTAATAACAGAGAGAATTGATTTAAGTGAACTTAGAGTTGCACCATTGACAACCCGAGCGCATAGCTCAAATGGTTGGGATGACTCTATTCATTACAGTAGGTTCGGATCTCAGGTTGCTGGTTCGAATCCTCTGGTCACCATACTTTTGTTTCATTTTTTTAAAAATAAAGAACAGCGGCCGAGAGCATTAGATGCTCTCAGCCACTCTTTCCAACGCGTGCAGCGTTCGGCCCAGTGGTCTGTGCCTTCGGCGGTTTTCCCTGTGGTCGTGGGTTCGAATACTGGGTTCGGCCAGTATTTAAATTGGGGAAAAAATATTTTTTTGGGATTTTTAATGATCAAAAAAATATGGAAAAAATATGATAATTATCCTAAAATTATGTGGGACTTGTGAAAAATAGTTTGAGAATTATTTGCATGAAGTGGAATATGTTAGAGAATAAAAGTATAATTTAGAACTATAAGTTCTATACTTGCATTTTCATAAAAGTTGTACTTTGCAAAAACACCTAAAATGGAATATTAGAAAAGAAAGACGAATAAGAAGAAATTATGTGAAGTGATGTGAATTATTCTCAATGGAGAATAGTGCGACAAATTATGAAGTGTAAATGTCCATCTTTGATTGAATAATTAGTGATGTGGATTTTAATGTGAAAATAATATTCTATGAGTTACATGATGAATAGTTGAATCTAATGTATAATTATGGACTATTGAACAATTTAGAAATCATGATTGGAAAAGAGAAATACTTTTGAGTATGATAACTCAACATGTGAACTTATGAGTTGGAAACACTCAACTTTAGAAATTGTAAATTGGAATTGAAACAAAAGAGTAGCTAAGTCTCCCCCGGCATTTGAAAAGAAATGAAATGAAAGACCAAGGTTGGTCATGTTTGAATGAATGAATAAGTCCGGTTTAGTAGAGAGGCTAACTCTAGCGCTTTGATTTTGTTCATGATTCTATTTCATTAGCACTAAGGATTAGTTACATAATGAAGATGTGATGAAAGTAAGAGAAAAACATTGAGTATGAGGGCCATTGGATTAGCGGTAAGAGTGTATCCCAGGATGTCCCATGATGAGTCATGATAGGGCATGGATACTGCTCCAGAGTACCGTCCCGGTGGCGACGCTCGTGGGATGTTTGAAGACTACGGGTGGTGTCATGTCTATGGTAGGAGCTGAATTTCCACAGGATGCCTGCATGATGAGTCATGTGTCAGTGCGATGAGATTCCCTCCAGGGCACCTAGACATGAGTTCGTAGGTCAGAAAACATCTAGGATACTTACCGTAGTTACAGTAGTAGAGTAAGTCATGACGAGGGATTGAACCCTACAAGATGGAGAACGATTAAGGGCTTGCCCTCGGACCTATGTAGTATGGGATGCATAGAATCCGAACAAGTGTGCATTAGTGTCATATAATATAAATAACTGCATTAAGGACTAAGTGCACAATCACAAGACGACATCATTAGGGTATTCCCTTTAGTTTGATATGTGACAAGTTTGTGTTTGTTAAATATAGAAAATAAGTTATACTATTTCCGGCATAGAGAGGATGGCCGTGTATAATGTTCGTCGGTTGAATAAACTGACGTACCCACAGTTTTATATGCAGGTAAGTGACATGATAAAGATTAAAGAGGAACAGATGCTTAAAGATTATTCAATGTTGTTGTACATTTATTTAATTGTTGTAAATTTACTTCCGCTGTGCAATGTAAAGAGTAAAGTTTTATGTAAACTCTGATGTAAAGTGAAAAGTTCAAATTTCCTTGTAAAATTGTACTAAATGAAGTGGAAAGATCCTGTAGAACTCTCGAATTCAGTTGTATTTGGGATTCGGGGCATTACAGGGAGAGCAACGTACTGGGGAGGCATGGATGCTGTGGAGGTCGTGATGCAGGGTTGGCAGTGGAGGACAGGGCCGGGGGAGAGAGAACCGGAGTGGGGACGACAGCGGACTGCAGGCTGTCACGAGTGCACAGGGCGGGAGAGAGGATGTGACTGGGCTATGCAGCGGCTATTGCTGTTGGAGTTGCGTCTCGACAGGGAGAGCAGAGGCAGGGAGAAGGATGAAGGGATAGGGAGAGAGACTAGGAGAGGGAAGAAGAAGCGGCGGAGGGATAGCAGATGGGTTAAATATATATATAAGCAGAGGAAGTAGGGTTTAGGCTGAGTAGGATATCAGGTTTGGGTTTTAGGTTAGTTAATAGGGTATTGGGTAATTTAATGAGTATTTGGGTATTAATGCAGATGGGTATTGGGTTGGGTAGTATACGGGTTTGGGGTTAATTAGGGAAATGGGTTTAAGTCAATGGTTATGGGTTATTGGATATGGGCTAAATGGTTTTAATGGGTTTTTAAAAATTTAATAGAAATAAATTAACCAATAAAAATGTTGTTTATAATAAAATTGTAATTTGCATTACAAAATAGTATTTATCTAAAATATTACAAATACAGTTAGTAAATAAAAGTGGATTTTTAATACCTAGTCAAAAATAATCAATAATAACCATAATACTAATAACAATAATAATAATAAGAAAATGGTAAAAATTAATAATAATAATGTATTAATAATAACAGAAAAAATAAGAATAGAATTACAATATAAAAATCATAGAAAATATTTACAAATAAAATTATAGATCGAAAACAGATTTTGATAGGAGATACAACAGTACAATTTTACAAAAGAAATTGAAAGCGGTAAAAAATAATTTATGAAAATTTTAAATACAGAAAATACACAAAAATACGTTTTTGGGAAAACAGAGGTTATTGGTGCTGCTGAAGACCACATTGCCACATAGTAGGGTGAGCGCAGTGATGTTGATATTTGCAAGTGTACAAAATCGCACAAGTAATATAGATAGATGAGTAGAGTGTCGAACCCACAGGGACTAGATATTTTACTGAGTATCGATATCGCTAGATGAATCACTATTTGGAAGATCGAATTTTATAAATAATAAAACAACTAAATTACCTTAATCTAATTTAATCTAACTAAATTGGTGAAGAGGGAGAGGGCTGTGAAACTATGAAGCTCTTGTACTTTATTAATGGTAAAGTTAGTTCTAGGGCTCTTGGTTCACCTCGTTTATCACACACACAAATTATAATTCCTTATAAACAAAAATATTATCTTTCCCAATTGTAGACCAAAATCCTAAAGATATTAACCACTCTATCCACGTAGTCTAAAAATTATTATCAACTAATTCTTCGCCTATCCATCAAATTATTAATTGAGAAATTGGATTTCTTAACGGTCACGTCCTCCAATATACTGTGTTAATTTTTATTAATCACAAATAACCTGTTCGGTCTCTTTATGATTTGAAAAATCATACAAATGTCTATCCACCATGTTGTACACATAAATGATAAAAATTAAAACACAACCAGGAAAAATAGAGTGATAATAAGGAATTAAAATTTGTGTTCTACAAAACTTGGCTACACCTTAGCCTCTAGAACAATAAATTCAGTTCATATTTGTTTGGGATTGCATAAAAAAATATAGAGAAGAAAAGATAAAAGAATACAAAATTTAATTCAAACCACTTTTCTGTCTCAAAAGTCGGAGCCAAAAGTGTTGCTGTCTCGCGCCGTTACATCAACGCATCAGTCTGTCACACTGCCGTTGTCGGGCTGCGTGTCCCAAAACCAGAGCTGTTGCCGTCAGCCGAGCTCGCCACGTCACGAACTCAGCCGACAAGCCTGTCTACTTCGCTGCACACGCCAGGAGAAACGCGTGGGACCCGGCGCAGTCTGTCACGTCCTGTCGCCTAGAACTACGCGCCGAAGCCTGGCTTGTTCGTTCTGAGCACACCGAGTCAGCAAAAAAGTCTCCTGTCACTTGGGACCCGTGCTTCCAAGTGGCCCTGCCGCACGCAAGAAGCCACGTGATGGAAGAAGACGAAGCCAGTCAAAGATGCATGGAAGCTTGCTGCTTCTTTTCTTTGTTTGCTCTGAGCACACGCAAAACGAGACAGAGTTCTCTCTCTTATATTATTATTTTGTTTATTTGTATCAGCCGTCACCTCCTAATTGATCCTCTCTCCTTTGCATTGTATTTATAGAGAACGGAGAGAACCATTAGGGTTTGCACTTTTTGCAGAAAACCCCACTCTTTTTCTTTATTTCCTTCCTTTAATTGATCTGAACTTTATTTCTTTCTCTTTTTTTCTTTTCTTCCTTTTCTGCCAACCACGTGCTTCTGCATACACAAAATAATACCAGAAATTAGAATTTTTAAATAAAATAAATTTAATTAGTTTAAAATTAATTAAACTAACTATAAATCATATTAGCGTATAAAAATCCTTTTAAAATTATTTTTACCCAACAAAACAATAAAAATTGATAAATCCATTATTTTACTTTGTTTGTTGATTTTTTCCACAAATCTTTACTTTTTGCATCAAAAATATTATTTCATCAAAAATAATTAATTAAATGAAATCCTATAGAAATAAGATGAATTATAGACAATATCAACGAAAACAAGCAATTTTTATTGGTAAATGAGTACAAATATTTGTATATAAATTAGACACATCACGCAGGCCAGAGATGATGAAGAAGTTGTAGGCTGATTTGACAGTGAAGGTCCCTGTTGTTGTGAGTCGCCATGCAGGGTGATCAACTGAGTTGGAGGGCTAGTGGTCTGCTAACAAATCTATAAGTTTCTGTTTTTCTTCATGAATGTGTGGTGTAGAGATGCAGTTTAGTCGCGGTTGCCAATGCCAGACGCCATTGATCCAAGATCCTTGGGAGAGGACCTCAGCCTACGGGTTCCAAACAGCAGCAGCAAGAGAGGGACAGAGAGTGACAATGTTGTTACCATTTACCCATCGTGACGTCCAAAATTTGATGTGGTTGCCGTTGCCTAGATGCCAGTGAACATTGATCAGAAATTGTTCTTTGAGATAGAAAATCCCCTTCCAGAAGCTGGATGCCAGGGGGGGGTGTATAAGGCTGTTTGTAGTACCTCTGTAGTATAGGTTCTTAAGTGTTTGGCTAGCTAATGAGTCTGAGGAGACTAAGTTCCACCACCACTTCAATAATAGAGCTTCATTGAGATTCTCAAGTCTAGAACACCCAATCCACCCTGCCGTTTTGGTTGGCAGATGGCCTTCTAACTCTTACAAGCCACACCTCTCACATCCGTGTCTGAGCCGCTCCAAAAGAATCTACTACGAATTTGGTCAATTCGCTTTATCACCCAGAGGGTAATCTGAAGGAGGCAAAATACACTGGCAAGGCACTTAGAACAACATTTATGAGAACCAACCTCTCCCCTCTTGAAAGCATCCTACCCTTCCACACCGACAGTCTTTTCTCAATCTTCAGGATGAGGGGCTGCCAACTTCTTTTGCTAAGCTTACCCTTGGATAGTGGCATTCCCAGGTAGTTGAAGGGTAGGGCATTCTTCTTTACATTACAGAATAGTTGAAAATGCATGAAGCTTGGCTTGCGATTTTCCAAAGTAAATGATCGAAGACTTTTTGAAGTTTATGGCTAGGCCTAAGACATTGGCAAATAGTTTTAGAGTCACCTTGAGGTTGAGTATCTCCTGCTCATCACCTCTACAAATGATTAAAGTATCATATGTTAACTGAAGAACGGACAGGTTTTCTAGGGAACCTCTGATAAGTAGTTGGGAGAATACACCATTTCTTTGACCACTAAAGAGCATCTGAGCTAGCACATCAACAACTAAGATGAAGAGCATCGGCAAAAGAGGATCCCCCTACTTGAGTCCTCGCTTAGAGTTGATTTGTTTGCCACTCTCACCGTTGATGATTACAAATGATTTTGCTGTTCTAAGGATCATATGAATCCACCTGCACCAAGCTGGGCCAAACCCTCTGGTGATGAGAAAATGGTCTAGAAATTCCAACTCAAAATGTCAAGAGCTTTGGTGAAGTCTATCTTAAACAAGAGCGTATCTGAGCTCCTTCTGCTGTAGAGGTTGATAGCTTCGTGGGCAACCAGAAAGCAATCCACCGTAGATTGACCTTTTAGGAATGCTCTTTGAGAAGATGACACAAGGGAGTGAAGGATGGGCCTGAGTCTGTTGGCGAGAATTTTGGTGAAGATCTTGAATGAGCAGTTAAGCAAGCTGATAGGCCTGAAGTCCGTTACAGAGTTTGCTCCTTCACATTTTGGAATTGGAATAATGTAAGAGTAATTCATTCATCTTAGGTCAGCATCTCCCCTCTGCACCGACTGTAGCATTGCAAGTAAATCTTCCTTGATGGTGTCCCAGAAAGTATGATAGAAGCTCATGGAGAATCCATCGGGGCCAGGTGCCTTGTCGCTACTCATATCAAACACTGCCTTTCTAATCTTCTCAGTAGTGCTCAGATTGATGTGCTCCAAGTTGACTACATTGGAAGGATAAAGAGATTGCCAATCAATGAGAAAGTCAGATGGTGTAGCAGTGCCACAAATCTTCTGAAAGTGATTCTCGAAGGCTGTTCCGATAATAAAGGGGGAGGTTGTGAGGGTGTTATCGATAGTTAAGCTATGGATGAAGTTCCGCCGCCTTCTACCATTAGCAATTGAGTGGAAGAATTTGGAATTTGCATCCCCTTCTTTGATCATTACACTTTTGATCTCTGTCTCCAATACACTGCCTCTGCTTTGAAGAGATCCTAGAGTTCAAGTTGAGTAGCTTTTAGAGAATCGTGTGGTGCGGGAAGTTGCTCTGCTTCAATCTCTAACTTGAGAAGTTTTTCATGAAGGTGCTTCTTTCGAGTGGGGATGCGGCCAAATGTATCGATTCTCCACCTTCGAATACGCCTCCTAAGAAGCTTTAGCTTGCATACAAAGATGTCCACTGGGTTGCCAGAACAGGAGAATTGTTGTCACCACCTTTGAACCTCAGGAATAAAGGAGGAGTGTGCAAGCCAAGCTTTCTCAAACCTGAAGTAATGTGCTTGGCGTGGAATGACCTGAGTGTCAAGAATTATAGGGCAGTGATTAGACGAGTATCTAGGCAGGGAGTACTCAATGCAGTTGGGGAAGCAGAGGTCCCAAGCTGATGTGATTAAGAATCTATCAAGCCTGGCCATTGAGGGGGATGATCAGAGGTTGGACCAGGTGTACTTCCTGCCTGAGAGCGGTAGAGCAATGAGGGCAAGATCATGAATGAATTCTCGAAAGTATCTCATGTCCCTTGTGGAACCCCTACCACTGGACCTCTCCGTGTCTGAGATAGTTACATTGAAGTCCCCACACAGGACCCAGGCATCTTTGAGGTGGCTTCGGTGCTGCTTATTCTCATAGAAACAAAGGTCTCTATCTTCCAGGTAAAAAGGTGCATAGACCGTTGTAATCGACCAGGATTCATCTGAATTGCGGTGCTTGAAAGACGCAGAGATTGAGAAAATATCAATGGTAGAGTATGTGCATTCTAAGAGCTGGACATTCGACCCTAAGAGTACTCTGCCACAACTGTTAAGAGAAGCTAGCTGAATCCAATTTGTGATCAGGCTTCCTCCGATCAAAAAGAGCTTACGAGGACCTGGATTGCTGTGTTTGGTCTCTTGTAGACAGACGACCGATGGAGAGCAACTGCGGATTCCTTCTTTTATGAGTTAGCATTTATTAGGGTTGCCCAACCCTCTCACATTCCAACTAGATATCTTCATGGTGAAAGAATGCAACAAATTGCAAAAACAGAAAAAAAAAAAAAAAACAAGCTACAATCCTCAGGATCAGAGAGCCAGTGCAGTAAGACAGAATGTTCTTGTTGATCAGGTTGATCAACTAAAACCTTCTGGTGGCCCTTAAAAATGTGCACCGAGCGTGGCCCTTTAGCCTCCACTCCAATAGATTCAACTACTTCTAAAATATCCTCATTCGAAAGCAGTTCAAACGGGTTAAGATGAGCATTCGTAACTGAAGCAACTGAAGAAGAGGTACCTGAGGTCTTCTTCTTTATGGTAGTGGAGAGGTGCTTCATGAAAGGTCTCGTGCTCTTGAGCTTGCCAGCCGACCATGATCGCTTGAGCCTCTTAGATGGTCCTTCATCGAAACCTGGCGGAGCTGAGATGAGGGAACTTGCAGCTTTTGGAACTGGCCTTCAAAGAAGGAGCGAGTGCGGAAGCTTTCACCTCTGACATTACTGGTGCCTACTTTGAAAACCTCAACAGCATTTAATTGATTGAGATCTTCTTGAACAGACTCTCTTAGGGCTCCTTCTACTGCCGGTTGGATCTTGGCAAAAAGTGACAGCAGGAGGGTGTCAACCTTGCCTTTCTAGAGCATTTCACGAACTCTTCTTGAGTTTCTTCATCAGTTGAACCAGCCTGGGTAAAAGGAGATTTGGTGGGACCATGTGAGGTTGCTTTATTGCTACTATCCGAGGATTCTGTGATCTGAACATCTTAGGGTGCCAACTTGGCAGAATTCGAAATCAGAGTGGGGGCCTCCTTAGATTGCAGAACAGCCTCCGGATTTGGTAGGCTCCCTGCATAAAGCTAGAATCCGCCATATTTGCTATATTCAGAAACATTTTAAAATTTCCATCACCATGCGGAGATTTCGTGGCCATTGGAATCCCCCCCCCCCAAATAATGGGGATTTGGTTCAGTGTTCGAAATTACAGCCTTGCTAAGGGGGCCACCAGCACCAGCGTCGCTAGGGCCTTCCGGCGCCTTGGGGCGCCAAAAACTCGCACTTCCAGCTTCCTCAGATGATCTAGTTGTGGTGAAAAGTTGCACCTTTCCTAATTGAACATCTTCGACCGCTATGGGGTCGCCAAGTAGCAGTATAGAGACTTCATGAACATGCCTCTCAGAACTCCAGGGAGCAGTGTACCTGATGGTTACGGTTTTTGGGATTTGCATCAAGTCCTCCACCTCGATGAGGACTGATGCCTGGTCGCTGGACTTCCCGTCTTGCATCTCTTAGATAAGAGTAATTAGTTTGCCAAATGGGGAGATAAGTTGCTCAAGTGACTCTCGATTCCAATAATGGAAGGGTAGGAGGGGTAGATTAACCTAGATGAAGCACGGTTTAGGACGGAGTCTTGCCCCGTAGTCCATTGACTAGGGGGAGAAGGTGGTATTAACGCCTGAGAATTTGAAGACCCCTTCTGCGATCGCGCTTTCAGCCTCAGTCACAGTCGGAAACTGGACGTGATACACCCCATCACATACCCTCTGCAATGTCCACCAGCGCCCGTGCCTCCCCCAGGCGAAGTTGAAGGCACTTTCCAAATCCTTTGTGAGAGGGATTCGTCTTGGGTTGATAAGGTGGATGAATGCACTTGCATGTAGCGCCGGTAGGGCTTGCGAGATGGCGTTGTTGTGTGGGAGGTTTACCTCCAACTTGGCGATCCGGTTATGGATGGGACAGTCACGGACCTTATGACCAAACTTCTTACAATTGAAGCAGTGGAATCCAAGCTTGCGGCACTCCGATGTCGCATGACCGCCTTCCCCACATTTGTAGCAGCGGCGCTCCATTCTCTTAGATCGGTAATTTTTGTAGTGAAAAGGTGGGTTTTTTGGGTACAGAGATGAGGGTTTGGGTTGGAAGGAAGGTTTGGGGTAATGGGCGGGAGGGTGAGTGGTGGGTGAGGTGACGGGATGTTGGGGGGTTTTCGAGGAGAACAGGGGATGGCATGGGGTTCTAAGAGACATGTGGGGATTCTAATGATGGCGAGAAGGCGGTGGAAGTCGAAGAACCTGAGCATATGATCTGCTCTGTTCCCGAGGGAAGAAGGCAGATTCTATCCTCACCCCTCTCTCCATTTTCAAATTTTAGGTTTTCAAGCTTTAAAATCGACAGATGATAGATAATTTATTGTCCCCCAAAGAAAAATGAAATTACAAATTGAACGGATGATGTATGATTTCTCGTTTGTTGATTTTTTTTTCAATAATAAAAAAGACGGGAAATGATTTCCCGTTTCACGGAATTCGTATTTATTTTTTTTTTAACATTCAAACAGACGGAAAATCATTTCCCGACCATTGAATTTAAAAAAAAAGGAAAATCGAAGGGACAGGAAATTCCCTTCCATCGATTTTTTATAAAAAAAGAAAGCGGGATAGGGAATCATCCCTCGTCCCAGCCAAAAGTTTGGATTATTTTGGTTTTATTTTTAGGGACGGGTAATCATTTATCATCCCAATCAATTTTTAAAAAAAATGATCGGACGGAAAATGATTTTCCGTCTAATCGTTTTTAAAAAAAATTTGGGACGAGAAATAATTCGTCCATTATTAAAATAAAAATGAATTTTAAAGCACGTCACGTTGCGGACGTAAGATCATATTTCGTTGGCTATTTTTTTGCAAAATCCTATATCTTCTGTCAAATATAGCAAATCACGCTTCATCCAAAACTCAAATTTTGGATATGTAGCCAACCGCAGCAACAGATTTTTTTCTATTTTTTTTCAAATTTTGGGTAAATAGCCAAGGAATACAGATGCTATTAATGCAACCATTTATCCCTTCATTTCCATTCCACTTTTTGATATTGTACTCTACCTGCTGTTTGCCTTATTACCGGAAAATTTATTATTCCTCAGGTAAACCAACTTGCAACTCTTTGTTTATTGAAAGAACAAATTGGAGAGAAATGCGCCAAAGAAGTAGTACCTTCACTACCTTGCTATTTCCCCCCCTGTTTAGTTTATATTATCCCCAGGAGTTCTACCTTGTGTTTTTTTGTTTCTTCTGTTACAATTCTACCTTAATATACCATATAAAATTTTAATATATTAAGTTTTTGGACTAGTTTAGCCTTCTGATCAAACTAATTGATCTTTTTCTCTTTTCCATGCTCTGCTTTAGCTGCCACCCACCAGCATCTCAATCCATGGCTTTCAAAATATGCATTTCCGACTACATATTAGTGGTGTTGTCAAGATCCTACACTCCACATGTGTGAACAACAAAACCCCCTCTTCCATTGTGCTCTTATTGTTGATCCTCTAAATTAGGGCAAAGAAATTTGTTCATTCAAAAATTAAGGGAAAAGATGAAAAAGCTCATTTAAACTTAAGCAAAAGAGGACATCGGTTCAGTGAATTCTGAGAGATGAGAGAAGGTGTTAATAAAAGATGGTTATACCTGAGTGCACCAAATGAACCTTTTAAGAATGGCTCTGGAGTTGATCTGCAACAGGAAGGTGATGAAAAGTGTCTTCAGACATAAGTTTCACTTTCTTTACGAAGCTATTTGGCCGATTCTGGAGATGAATCGTTGGTCACCAAATACTTCTCCTGGGATACAACGAGATTCTGTCTATAGTGCTGCCTGATGCTCCGATAGCAGCACGTACCGACTTGCACCACACTGAGTAAAAATTGTTCAACAATTTGGAAAAAATATTTTAGAAGATCAATAATTTGTTTTTTCTCTTCTCTGTCTCATCTATGTGACATAACCCATACATTTATATCCAAAATACACATCTCTATGATTTATTAATGTCATAACAACCAGAACATAAAGTGCCATAAAAATGGTTTTAATAATTTTACTGGTAAAAAAACAAGCTAGTAAGAAAGTAAATGTTTTTTATTTAAACCCAACAAAAAATGTTGTGTTTTTTTTCAAGAGACCCGAAGACCCCTATGGCCTGGCCCGGTCATAGATATATATATAGGAAAATGCTCCATTGAAAATGCAAATATTGTGAAAACCCGTGAAAACAACCTAGGCCGCTGTTGGGAACAGCGGCCTAGGTGGTTTTCCATATTTTCACCGACATTTGCATTTTCAACTGAGCATTTCCCATATATATATATATATATATATATATATATATATATATATATATATATATATATGGAAAATGCTCCATTGAAAATGCAAATGTTGTGAAAACACGTGAAAAGTACCTATTGTTACCGCTAAATCTGGTGTGGGCGCAAACATATAGAATTTGTGGATTCTTAGGGATGCCGAATAGCCAAACCTGAAACCTTTCCACCGGAGTTTGACCGTTGACTCCCGCCATTCACCTGCAAAAAGTGTGATACACCGGGGTTGATCCCGGCGACGCACCCTCCGACGCTCAAGTTAGTAATCAGAAAATATTATGAATAAGCTTTTACTGGCAAAAGATTGATTACCTCTTAATGGTGGTGTATGGGGGGTATTTATAGCCGTCTTTGGGACCAGTTTAGGAATGAAATCCCTAATTCCTAGTGAAAGGATAGAGTGAATCAGGACCGTTGATTCAATACAATCAGAAACCCTAATTCTATCCTGTTATACCGGGTCTGTTGCGGGTTGGAAGCCACACCCAGTTGAGTTGGATCCATTCATGGGTTGTGGGGCCTTTTCGAAAGAAGACCCTGGACCCGTTTCGAGTCCGTTTGTAAGTGAAATTACCATTTTACCCCCAAGCTTTGGATCTCAGTTTTCGGGGAGGCATGGCTGGAGGTGATCTTAACAAAGGGAAGAGGAAAGATTGCTATTCGTGGTTTTCCACAGACGGTGCCAATCTGTTACTGCTAAATCTGGTGTGGGGGCAAATAGATAGAATTTGTGGATTCTTAGGGATGCCGAATAGCCAAACCTGAAACCTTTCCACCGGAGTTTAACCATTGAGTCCCGCCATTCACCTGCAAAAAGTGCGATACACCGGGGTTGATCCCGGCGATGCACCCTCCGACGCTCAATTTAGTAATCAGAAAAGATTATGAATGGGCTTTTACTGACAAAAGATTGATTACCTCTTAATGGTGGTGGATGGGGGGGGGGGTATTTATAGCCGCCTTTGGGACCAGTTTAGGAATGAAATTCCTAATTCCCAGTGAAAGGATAGAGTAAATCAGGGCCATTGATTAAATACAATCAGAAACCCTAATTCTATCCAGCTGGACTGGGTTTCTTGCAGGTTGGGACCCGCACCCAGTTGAGGCGGATCCGTTCGTGGGTTATTGGGCCTTTATAGAAAAGACCCAGAACCCATCTCGGACCCGCTTGTAGGTGAAATTACCATTTTACCCCTAAGCTTTAAGATTCGTGCCCGATTTGGGCGGTTCCGATTTAACCCTATTTTTAGCCATATCACGAGCCCCCCACTCCCGAAAACTGAGTTTGGTCTGCCTTTGAGGAGTATTTTTACTGTTTTAATGGCTTTCAGAGTTGTATCGGAGTTCAAACGAGGGGTATTGAATCTTTGTATGAGGTTTTATGGTACTTTTCGAAGCTATTTGCGCGCTCAAGGTTGTTCTTGAGCTCTCTTGGACTTCTGGTGATTTTTCTTAATTTTTATCTATTTTTCGGACCATTTATTTATTTTTGCAAAGTGGTGATTTATTGTTCGGGGCCCTAATTAATTGTTCTAGGCAATAATTATTTACCCAGGGGTTCAAAAGTATTTCTCCGAATTTATAATTATTTTTAAGAATTTTTAATTAATTTTCCTGAATTTTAAATCATTTTCACAATTTTTTAAATAAATAAATCGAATTTAATAAATAAAAACTAATTTTTTAATCTGATTTATGACGTGGTGCAATTTGGGCCTTTCATCAGCCTACGGTGCGACTCTCTGGAGGATCGGACGGCCAGAGTAGCTCGGCAGGCTTTTTCTCCGTATGTGGAGGTCGGTGCCTCGGC
Source organism: Hemerocallis citrina (assembly GCA_017893485.1). NCBI lineage: Eukaryota > Viridiplantae > Streptophyta > Magnoliopsida > Asparagales > Asphodelaceae > Hemerocallis > Hemerocallis citrina. The sequence continues at coordinate 132,709,497 of CM030365.1, forward strand.
ACCTTGGAACCCCGTCCTCGGTAGCTCGATAGCTTGACACCTAACGAGCTGCCGAGCTACGTGGCAAGATCTGGAGCGTTCATCACGGTGCGAATCATGAGGAGGGCGGCTCAGATCATGAGAAAATGGTATCTTGTCATTTTGTGGGCGTGGCGTGATCTGAGTCGTTCATCATGTTCTGGCATGTTTTTTAACACAATCCAATGGCTGGGGTAGGTCGGCATCATTTTTCTCCCTATGTGGAGGTCGGTACTTCGGCATTTCGGCCAGAGGGCTTCGGTAGCTCGATGGTTCGGCTAAGCTGTTCGGTAGCTCGGCTGAACACTCCGCTGGCTTGGCAATTCGTCCTCTTCTCCATAGCACCTCGGTGGCTCGGCTAAGCTGTTCGGTAGCTTGGCTGGTCACATCGGTAGCTGGGCAGGTCACCTCGGTAGCTTGGCAGTTCAGGTCGAGCTGTTGGGCAACGTGGCTTGATCTGGAGCGCTCATCATGGCGCAGATCTCAAAATTATGGGTTCAGATCACGAGAAAACGTTATCTTGTCATTTTGGGGTCGTGGCATAATTTGAGCCGTTCATCAGACTTGGGCACGAATATTGAGGCAATATGACGGTGAAAGTGGCTCGACAGTATTTTTCTCCATATATGGAGGTCGGTGCCCCGATAGCTCGGTAGAGTGCCTCGGTGGCTCGCCAAGTTACGAGTCGTCAAGCCACGTGGTTGGATCTGGAGCGCTCATCATGGCATGGATCTCGAAATTGTGAGTTCAGATCACGAGAAAACATTATCTTGTCGTTTTGTGGGCGTGGCGTGATCTGAGCCGTTCATCAGATTTGGGCACGAATATTAAGGCAATCTGACGGTGAAAGTGGCTCGGCGGTATTTTTCTCCATATATGGAGGTCGGTGCCCCGGTAGCTCTGCAAGTTACGAGTCGTCGAGCCACGTGGTTGGATCTGGAGTGCTCATCATGGCACGGATCTCGAAATTATAGGTTCAGATCACGAGAAAACATTATCTTGTCATTTTGTGGGCGTGGCGTGATCTGAGCCGTTCATCAGATTTGGGCACGAATATTGAGGCAATCTGACGGTGAAAGTGGCTCGGCGGCATTTTTCTCCATATGTGGAGGTCAGTGCCCCGGTAGCTCGGCAGAGTGCCTCGGTAAGTTACGAGTCGCCGAGCCACGTGGTTGGATCTGGAGCGCTTATCATGGCACAGATCTCAAAATTGTGGGTTCAGATCACGAGAAAACGTTATCTTGTCGTTTTGTGGGCGTGGCATGATCTGAGCCGTTCATCAGATTTGGGCACGAATATTGAGATAATCTGACGGTGAAAGTGGCTCGACGACATTTTTCTCCATATGTGGAGGTCGGTGCCTCGGTAGCTCGGCAGAGTGCCTTGGTGGCTCGGCAAGTTATGAGTCGGCGAGTTGCGATGCGAAGTGAATCGACGCGACCTTCCGCTGAACCGTCACAGCTTTCTGTATTCTGTCGTTTCATCTTCCTTAATTGGCCCCCAAACATTTACAAAAGCCCAATCGTTGCCCTTCTTTGGCTATAAGTTCTCACACCCCCACCCCTTATTTCATTCTCTCACTTTTACTTCAAAGTTTTTACTTTTGCTCTTGAGTTGCTCTACTAGCGGAGATATGAGATCAAGGGCGATCACGCTAGCTGTCGCGAAGGCCAGGCAATTTCCGGCGAACTCTTTTCGACCGTGAACGTCACATCAAGGTCAGTTTTCTTTGCCTTAGATATTTATTCGAGATTTCACGAGTAAGCTCAGGTAGTGAGGCATCGTCCTCGGGGGTCGGAATGCCGAAGGAGGAAGAGAGGTGGTAAGCCGGAGGAAGGGGAAAGAGATAGTGGGGTCGTCCACTACCGACGAGAAGGGGAAGGGAGTTGTTAGGTCCTCGGTAGTTGAGGAGGTGGTGGAGACAGTGAAGCAGGCGGGCGAGCTGGGTCGGATGCCGACCGTGTTGTCCGGTCATGCCGGGATAAGGCAGTACAGCGGCGAGTTGCTGACTAAGGTTGTCATTGGTCGTGCGGAGACCTATGAGGAGAACGACCCGATGGAGATCTCCGAGGTGGACGACCTTCCCTCGGTCCTAATCGAGCGGGATCTACTCCGGACTAGGAAGGGTTTTGCCATCCCCAAGGAGTACACGCTGATTCTCCCCGGCCCCGGAGTGCGAGCGAACACCGACTTCCCACCGGACACCTGCGTCTTCCCCTACGACGCGTTGAACGCCGGTTTGCGCTTCCCCCTTCATCCCTTCGTGACCATAGTCCTTCGCTGGTTCGGTCTGGCTCCCATATAGTTCATGCCGAACACTTGGTGCCATGTGCTCGACTTTCTGCTCAAATGCCAGACTGCCAAAGTGGAACCGGAGCTCATCATCCTCTGAAGTTTATACCGAATCAACAGGATGAGCAAGCTCGAGCCTTGCTACTACTTGTCACCTCGGAAGGGAGTTAAGTTGATCGAGAATCCTGACTCGATAAAGTCGTGGAAGAGGAAGTTTTTCCTGATAAAGGGCCCTTGGCATGAGACTTTCCGACCTGGTGGAAAAATGAAGTGTGGAAGCATGCGAAGGCCGAGCCAGTGTTGACTCCGGTCGAGGCAGAGGTGGCGGCAAAGTTGATCGGTCTCCCGATGTTGAGTTGGAGGGAGATGACCGAGGAGGTGCTGCACAGGTCAGGCCTTAGTCCGATCGACCCGAGTACGCTCCTGACATCTCACTTTTGTGATTTTCTTTTCTTTAATGCCTTGTACATTTTTTTTCCTAACTTGATTTTCTCTTCTCTTGGACAGAGGCGCCGAATATGGATTTCAAAGGTATGATGGAGGAATGAAGCAAAGCCGGCGACGTCAAGAAGAGAAAGAGGACGAGCACGGGTCCCTCGTCCGGATGACCCACCAAGGCACCTTCGGCGTTTGTCACTTCTTCTCCTCGGGAGCCGTCCTCGGCTGTTATTGTCCAGCCGACCCTTTCTGCCCCGTAGGTGAGGGCTTCTCCGTCTCCACGGTGCTAGGGCTGGAGGCCCCGCTACTGACTGAACATGCCAAGCTTATTCTAACCGAGGTCCACAAGAAGCTGTTCGTCCCCAACTGGTAAGTGAAGAATCACGTTGGCTTCTTGGGAGACTAGGGGATGAGCATGCAAGCTATTCGGCACCTGCCGACCCTGAAGGACCGAGCTGCCCTGAAGGCAGGAACGACAGGTGATAATGCTCTCGAAGTAGCTCGGTCGCTCCTGTCGGTAAGTCCCTTTTGCTGTTTCAAAATTTTTTCTTTGAAAATTTTCTAAGTCTTTAGTTCGGCTTTCCTGGTGTTCTAATTGTTTCTTCGTGCAGGCCACTTGCCACTTCGGCCATCTCCTTGAGGAGTATTCCGAGCAGGAGAGGGAGCTGAAGGCCCTCAGCGACAAGGACCGGGCAGAGAGGGCGAGGGCTGTGAAACAGCTCGAAGCCGAGCAACATTGCTCGGATGCTCTGGCAGCCCAGGTAGCTGACCTCGAGGTGGCCTTGGCACAAGCAAAGGAAAAGCATGCTTCGGAGGTCGCTAAGGCAGCTGAGGAGAAGGCCGCAGTAGTGAAGGTTTTGGAGGCGGTGAAGTTGGAACAAGCCGAGGCTGTGGAGAAGGCAAGGGTGGAGATCGAGGAAGAGGCCAAGAAGCACATGGTGGCGAACATGGAGCTGTCTTACGCCAGAGCGCTCGATCACGTCGAGGCTCGAGTCCCCAGCTTCCAAAGGTTGGGGTATAGGCTGTGGCCTGTTGGCGAGGAAGAAGGTGAAAAGGAAGAGAAAGAGGAAGAGGAGGACGAGCAGCAAGGCAACGGGGCCCCAGCCGATCCCGAGATTGGGGTAGCCGACCACCGAGCCGAAGTGGCGACAGAGAATGAAGATGATGAGGTGGTGGCCGACCCCCGAGCCGGAGCGACGGGGGATGAGGGGCCGTCCACCGAGGTGCCTGCCGCTGAGGCACCGCTGCAGGTGGCTCCTTGATCCTCTTACTTTTGTAAAAAAAATTTCTTTTTTCTTTTGTACTGCCTTGTAGCGGACTGGCCACCACTTTTTTGATATAAATGAAATTTTTGTTTGAAATCACTCTGAAGTTTCTTCGAAATTTGGCTAAGTGTTGGAGTGTGTTGACTTGAAGTTTTTTTGAAATTTGGCTAAGTGTTGGGCATCGCCTCTTGTACTTCGTGTTGATATGCCCTTGTTTTTCAGGTAGTCGAGTCGAGTTCAGTAGCCGAAGTCGCTCGTCTTCGTGCTGACTTGAAAGCAGCGAAGTGGGCCCTCTCTCGTAGCCGAGAGTGTTTCCTCAAGAGTGAGTTGGACCTAGAGGATCTTAAGGCAACGGCGAGAGGATATTTCTCCGAGCTGAAACAACTACGGAAGCGATCTTGCGAGGCTCGTCTTGAAGGCGAGGTGGAATTGCTCCGAAAGGCACTGTTCGATGCGGAGACAGAGAGAGGCGAACTACTGGTGGAAGAGCACCACCTGAAGATAGTAGAAGAAGAGCTTTCGGCGGAGGAGGAAGAATTAACGGCGATCATGGGTAAGTTGATGGTCGAGCACGACGAGCTGACGGGGGAGGTCGACAGGTTGAAGAGGGTTACAGTTGACAAGAGCATCTAAGTCGCCCATCTTCGTCGAATCATCGCCGATAGCTCTGGTGAGGCAGGCTCTGCTCGGCTTCCTCACTTCAAGATATCCATAACAGACAACTTTTTGAACGATCGGATCGTCAAACTCGAGGAGGAAGTTGCTCGACTTAAACCCCAACCCGTGCGACCTAATGTCAGAAGTACATCATGTACTCGTGCAGAGAGTGAGAGGGGGATCTCATTTTATGAGCTCGCGACTCGTGAGCCTGCCGTTAGGCAGAGTCCGGCTGACGCTCAGAGTGGGGTGGCTACTTCGTCTAGTGGCGCTTCGATTGGTGCCACGGTCAGAGGCAGTGCTGAAGAGGCATCCCGGTTCGTTGGTTTAGAAACAAGCCCAAAGGTTAGGCGACGTCGTCCGCGGGTGTCCCTGCACCGATATGTTCCCAGTTCCGAAAAAGCTTTAAATAAGTTGCTGTAATTATGTTTCTTCGAGTTTTTGTAGACCTTGTAGTAACAACTTGGTCTTGTAACTTGAACGCTCTTGTGCGCTAAAATTTCACATAAGTGAAAGCTTGTTTCTCTTCTGTGTTTGTGTGCTTTGTTGGTGGGCATCTATTCAAGTACAACTCCTCCAACTCTTAACAACTACTTCAAAATCAGAAGCGAATCTTTCTTCTTATAGGCACGGAATCTCTAACTTCAACTTTTTAAACGAACCATAGGAACCAAAGGTTTAGCACCTCCAAGTACTCTTCTCCTATGCCTAGTATAGTTGTAGACACTTCGTGCGTGTCGTTTAAGCTTCAACGGTCGTGGGAGCAATTCCGAATAGCGAACCACTTCTAGCTCGCTTAAGAGCGAGCTTGCAAAGCGGAATCGAGCCAAGTGTTGGACTCCGAACTCGTTGTTTGAGTGAATTTCAACGGTTGTGGGAGCAATTCCGAATGGCGAACCACTTCTAGCTCGCTTAAGAGCGAGCTTGCGAAGCGGAATCGAGCCAAGTGTTGGACTCCGAACTCGTTGCTTGAGTGAATTTCAACGGTTGTGGGAGCAATTCTGAATGGCGAACCACTTCTAGCTCATTTTAGTGCGAGCTTGCGAAGCGGAATCGAGCCAAGTGTTGGACTCCGAACTCGTTGTTTGAGTGAATTTCAACGGTTGTGGGAGCAGTTCCTAATGGCAAACCACTTCTAGCTCGCTTAAGGACGAACTTGCGAAGCGGAATCGAGCCAAGTGTTGGACTCCGAACTCGTTGTTTGAGTGAATTTCAACGGTTGTGGGAGCAGTTCCGAATGGCAAACCACTTCTAACTCGCTTAAGGGTGAGCTTGCGAAGCAGAATCGAGCCAAGTTTTGGACTCCGAACACGTCGTTTGAGTAAGTTTCAACGGTTGTGGGAGTAGTTCCGAATGGTGAACCACTTCTAGCTCGCTTAAGGGCGAGCTTGCGAAGCGGAATCGAGCCAAGTTTTGGACTCCGAACACGTCGTTTGAGTAAGTTTGATTAAAGGCCTTAGACAGAAAGACAAAAATAATTTACAAGGAAAATATGGGGAAAAGAAGATGTTTATTGATAACTGCTAATCAGCTGCTTCTAAGTTGCAAGCCGTTATTACAATGACAAAAATAAAGAAGCATAATACAAGTGAAAAGATGGGATTGACTCGACACTCGAAGTTACTCAGAGAGGCGTTAAGGCACTCTCTTGGTACTTCAGTAGGTGGTCGGCATTCCAAGCCCTGGGTATCTCTCTACCTTCAAGGTCTTCAAGACGGTACGTTCCGGGCCGAACTACCTTGGTGATCTTGTAGGGTCCTTCCCAATTGGGGGCTAGCTTACTCTTTTGGCTAGGGAAGGAGATAGCTAGTTTTTTAAGGACCAAGTCCCCTTCCTTGAGATTGGTGGGACGGACCCTTTTTTTGTAGGCCTGCTCAATTCTTCTTCGGTAGTTTTGCTGGCAGATTGAAGCTCTTTTACGGAGCTCATCAACTAAGTCCAAATTTGTCTGAAGCTCTCTGGCATTCTGCTCTTCTTCATAGGCCATAAGGCGAGGAGATGGTAGACCGACTTCCAAGGGGATCACAGCTTCGGACCCATAGGTGAGATTGAATGGCAACTCACTTGTAGGGCTCCGTTTTGTAGTGCGGTAGTTCCACAGTACGTTGGGAAGCTGTTCTGCCCATAAGCCTTTGGCCGCCTTATCTAGCCTCTTCTTGATACCGGAGAGGATCTACCGGTTGGCATTCTCCACTTGGCCATTTGATTATGGAAGGGAGACAGAGGAGAAGCGTTGCTGAATGGCGAGGTCTTCACACAGAGATCGGAATGCGGTCCCCATAAACTGTGTTCCATTATCTGTTATTAAGACCCGAGGCATGCCAAACCTACAGATAACGTTTTTCCAAGAGAACTGCAGCACCTTGTTCTCAGTGATCGTAGCCAATGGCTCAGCCTCTATCCACTTAGAGAAGTAGTCGATCACCACGACTAGAAACTTGAGTTGACCGGGAGCTGGTGGAAATGGGCCTAGTAAATCCATCCCCCACATTGCGAAGGGAATCGGGCTTGAGAGAGACGTGAGTTGAGCTTGGGGTAGGCGACGAATGTTGGAGTACTGCTGACAGGAGCTGCATTGCCGGACATGTTGTTCGGCATCCTGTAGGAGAGTAGGCCAGAAGTACCCGTAGTTTAATACTTTCCTAGCAAGGGACCTCGACCCTGAATGGGCTCCGCCTATACCCTCGTGGAGTTCTTACAAGGCATATGAGGCTTCTTCCGGGGAGAGGCATCTCAAGTAGGGTCTGCCGTCTACTTGGGTGTAAGAGCATTTGTACAAGACTCCTTCAACAAGGGTGTACTGCTCCGCTCTTGTTCGAACTCGACGGGCTTCTTTAGGGTCTTCGGGGAGGAGCCCATCCTTAAGAAATTCTATCAAAGGTTTCATCCAGTTATCCTGAAGTTGGACGGGCAGCGACTCTGCTGAGTCGGGGGTTTCTTCTTCTATACTCGGTCTTAGAAGCACTTCAATCAGGACGGTCTACTCGAGACCTTGAAGGGAGGAGGAGGCCAATTTGGAGCGGGCATCTGCTTGGAAATTTTCTTCTCTGCAGATCCGCTGGATTTGGGCCTCTTCGAATGAAGCCATGAGACTTTGGACCTTGGCTAGGTACTTAGCCATTCGATCGTCTCGTGCCTCGTACTTCCCTAAGACTTGGTTCACAACCAGCTGCGAGTCACTGAATATCCGGAGATGTTGTGCCTCTGCCTTGCGAGCCATGCTGAGGCCGGCTATAAGGGCTTCGTACTCCGCTTCATTGTTGGAGGCCTTAAAATTGATGCAGAGGGAGTATTAGAGAACGAAGTCATTTGGGCCTGCCAGAATGACCCCGACTCTGCTCCCTTCAGTGCAAGAGGACCCATCGACATACACTATCCAGATAGGAGGCCCGTTTGCTACTTGATTGACCTCTGGTATGGTGCTCTCAACAATAAATTCAGCTAAGGCTTGAGCCTTGATTGCGGTCCGAGGCTGGTATGATATGTTATGCTGACTTAGCTCGATCGACCACTTCATCAGACGACCGGAGGTCTCGGGTTTGTGTAGAACTTGCTTAAGCGGCTGGTCGGTAAGAACGACCACCGAGTGGGACTGAAAATAAGGGCGGAGCTTCCTAGCTGCCATAACCAAGGCGTACGCCATCTTCTCCAATCTTGGGTACCGGAGCTCGGCATCCCGAAGTACTTTGCTCACGTAATAGATGGGCTTCTGGGCCTTGTCTTCTTCCCTCACTAAGACAGCACTGAGGGTTTGCTCGAAGGCAGCTAAGTAGAGGTAGAGTGTTTTCCTGGGGATAGGCTTGCTGAGAGGAGGGGGATTGACTAGATAGGTCTTTAGCTGATCGAACGATTCTTGCTGCTGCTGACCCCACTCGAAGTCCTTAGCCCCCCTAAGGGCTTTGAAAAAAGGAAGACACTTCTCTCTTGACTTAGACAGGAAGTGCCCTATGGCTGCGAGGTGACCAGTGAGCTTCTGAACCTCTTTCAAACTTTTAGTAGGGGCCATGTCCAGTATGACTTTGATCTTCTCGGAGTTGGCTTCGATTCCTCTTTGGCTGACCATGAAGCCTAGGAACTTTCCCGACGAGACTCCAAACGCACACTTGTTCGGGCTGAGCCTCATATCGTGCTTCCTCAACACATCAAATGCTTCTTGGAGATCGGCAACATGGTCGGCCCCATGGATGATTTAAACGAGCATATCATCAACATACACTTCCATGTTTCGGCCGATCTGATTCTGGAAGACTTTGTTGACTAGGCGCTGGTAGGTGGCACCTGCATTCTTCAGCCCGAAGGGCATTATCCTGTAGCAATAGAACCCTTGATCAGTGACGAAGGAGGTCTTTGGGATATCCAGGGGGAACATTCGTATTTGGTTATACCCGGAGAAGGCATCCATGAAGCTGAGTAGCTCATGGCCCAAAGTAGCATCGATCAAGGTGTCGATGCTTGGGAGAGGGAATGGATCTTTAGGGCATGCTTTGTTTAGGTCCGTGAAGTCGATACAAATTCTCCAAGTTCCGTTGGCCTTCTTAACCATAACAACATTAGAGAACCATTCGGGATAGTTAACCTCTTGTATGAATCGGGCCTTCAGAAGCTTGTCCAGTTCTTCCTTTATGGCTTGTTGGCACTTAGGAGCAAATTTGCGCCTTTTCTGTTGGACCGGTTTGGAACCCTGAGCAACGCTTAGGTGGTGGACGAGGAGCTCCTCGGAGATTCCTGGCATGTCAGTAGCCGCCCATGCGAAGCGGTCATGGTTCTTTCTGATGTATTGGACTATATCGGAACATAAGGCAGATGGAAGGGTCTTGCTGATAAGAAACTAGCGGTTCAGATCTTGCTAAAAAAAGAGCACTTTCTCCAGCTCATCCACCGGTTAGGCGTTCCCTTGGGGAATCTCGAGGGTCTCGAGGGAGAGAACAGGACCCCCGGTGGAGGTCATGTAACACTTGCGGGCCATCTCTTGACTACCTCTTACTTCCCCTACTCCTGACTTGGTGGGGAACTTCATCTTGAGATGATAAGCCGACGGGACGGTTTCTAAAGCAGCTAGGTCAGGTCAGCCTAGAATCACATTGTAAGCAGCTGGGACGTCGACGACCATGAAGTCCATCGTCTCTATCTGGGTAGTAGGAGTTTTGCCAGCAGTTACGTCGAGGGTGATCACCCCTTCGATAGTCACTGGCACTCCCGTGAAACCATGGAGCATATAGCCGGTGGGCTTGAGCCTCTCCCGCGATAACTTGAGCCCTCGGAAAGCTGCCAAGAAGAGGATGTTAACGGAGCTACCATTGTCCACTAGAATCCTTTCCACTTTAAAATTTGCCATATGGAGGTTGATGACTAGTGCGTCACAATGGGGGGTTCGGACTCCCTCCAGGTCTTCCTCTGAGAAAGTGACCGGGGCTCCGAGGCCTTTGGGAGGTGGTATGCCATGAACTGAATTGGCATCTCGTATGAAGGCCTTCAGGGAAGAGTTGGAGGATCCTCCCATGGGACCTCCATGAATGAGATGCAAGACGCACTCTTCTTCAAACTCGAGAGTCTCGTCGTGCCTTTCGGGACGCTTGTTAGCCCCCCTGGCGGGAGGAAGGAGATCAATTCAGTCCTTTCTCAAAAATTTAGATAGTTGCCCCCTCTGGATGAGGGCCTCAATTTCATTCTTCAGGGCCCGACAATCATTGGTATCGTGGCCGTGGTCCCGGTGATATCGGCACCACTTCTCTTTGTCTCTCTTCTTGCCGGGGGTATTCATCTTTGGGGCAGGAGGTAGAACTCCTTCCTTCTCGACCTCCATGAGAATGGTAGAAATGTTGGCGTTAAGAGGGGTAAACTTCTCAAATCTGGGAGGCGGGCGGCACTGGCCCCCGTTGTCTTTCAGGAGCTTCTTAGCTCCCTCTTCTTCAGCTGCCTTCCTCTTGGTTCCGGAGGAAGACTCCTCAAAAGTGGGGCGATGTTCAGCTTCCTCGGCTCGGATATACTTCTCGCTTTTGAGAAGAAGGTCGGAGAAGTTTTGCGGGGGCTTCTTGGCTAGGGAGGATCGAAGGCTTGAGTTGAGGACGTTCGACTGGAAGGCTGCAGCGGTGACCGATTGGTCGAGGGAGGCAATGGACCTAGCTTCCACGGTAAACCGCTTCACATAATCTCTCAACTTCTCACCCTTCTTCTGAGTGAGATAGAGTAGTGAAATGCTAGTCTTCTCGGTGCGACGGCTACTTACGAAGTGCGTGACGAAGAGGGTCTCGAATTGTTCAAAGAAGAATATGGAGGATGGGGCAAGGCGAGAGTACCATTCCCGGGCCGGACCTTTTAGAGTAGCTGGGAAGGTCTTGCACAGCAGAGCATCGGAAGCTTGGTGGATCAACATGAGGGTCTTGAAGCTCTCTATGTGGTCTACAGGGTCTGACTCCCCAGAGTAATTCTCAAACTGTGGGGGCTTGAAGCCTATCGGAACGGGCGCCTCCATAATGGTTCGAAAGAAGGGAGGTCGGCTTGGACGGAGGGTCCTTCCTCTCAGCTCCTCTTCTTTATCCAGTTGGCCGAGGTACCTCTCCATCTCGTGGAGATGGCAGTAGACCGCATCGTCCCTTCGACAATAGCCAAACGAGCCTCTGGACTCGTCTTCGTAAGAAGGAGAGCGCGGAGTTCGGTGATGGTAGCTAGGGGAATGACAAGGACTATGATGGCGGTGACTCGGAGCTTGAGGAGGGGTTAAGGACCGATGGCGAGGACTTTGGATCAGAGGAGGAGTGGGGACCCTCTGAGTATTGTTGTTGTTCGGCCGGAGGTTGAGGGCCTGCAGGATTGTAGCCTAGAACTCTTGGAATTCAGCTCAGGTGATAGGTCCGTTATCGCCCCTCGGGGGCTGCCGACCAGCGGGAGAACGATGTCTTCTTTTATGGTACTCAGGGGACTCTCTCCGCCCCCTGCGAGTAGGGGACCTCCTGTGGTCGCGGCGACGAGGAGATCGCTCATTTGGACGTTCCGAGCAGTAGGCTCCCTCATGGGCCTGCCTTTCATCCAAACAGTGGCGAAGGTCCTCCTCTTTCTGTCGGTTGAGCAGGGTATTGCGGAGGTCTTCGGAAAGCCGGGGGTTGTGAGATGCCATTGAATCGGTAGAAAGGTTGTGTATGGAGATGCGGTCTCGATGAGGAGGTTGCTTCTGAGGGTTGGGACGAGAGGCCCCTGCGCCGGCATTCTGGGGCCCGAGCGGAGCCTTTTGGGATTGAAGGTTCTGAAGAGGAGGATGGTCATGTTGCGGGGGCTGATCAGGTTATGGTGGGAGTTGCCCCTGTGGCTGGACGGTTTGGAGGGGGATCTCCTGTTGTGGTTGAGGAGGAGTGGGTCCACGGTTGGACCCTTTGGATCTCAGTTTTGGGGGAGGTATGGCTGGAGGAAATCTTAACCAAGGGAAGAGGAAGGATTGCTATTCGTAGTTTCCCACAGACGGTGCCAATCTGTTACCGCTAAATCTGGTGTGGGGGCAAACAGATAGAATTTGTGGATTCTTAGGGATGCCGAATAGCCAAACTTGAAACCTTTCCACCGGAGTTTGACCGTTGACTCCCGCCATTCACCTGTAAAAGTGCGATACACCGGGGTTGATCCCGGAGATGCACCCTCCGACACTCAAGTTAGTAATCTGAAAAGATTATGAATGAGCTTTTACTGACAAAAGATTGATTACCTCTTAATGGTGGTGGATGGGGGTATTTATAGCCGCCTTTGGGACCAGTTTAGGAATGAAATCCCTAATTCCCAGTGAAAGGATAGAGTGAATCAGGGCCATTGATTAAATACAATCAGAAACCCTAATTCTATCCAGCAGGACTGGGTTTCTTGTGGGTTGGAACCCGCACCCAGTTAAGGCGGATCCGTTCGTGGGTTATTGGGCCTTTGTAGAAAAGACCCAGAATCCATCTCGGACCCGCTTGTAGGTAAAATTACCATTTTACCCCTAAGCTTTAAGATTCGTGCCCGATTTGGACGGTTCCGATTTAACCCAATTTTTAGCCATATCAGTTATAATGCATTATAACTTAGGTCGTTGTTCCAACAACGGTCTAGGTGGTTTTCCACATTTTCATCGCTAAAGTACGTTTTCAATGGAGCATTCCTATATATATATATATATATATATATATATATATATATATATATATATGGAAAAAAAGGGTATGAGCAACTTGCTCATTTAGTAAATAAGCAGTTGATGATGTGGCATACATGTAATTGGAAAATCCTTAAAAGGGTTAGATGTCTAATGTATCACATGCATGCCACATAATAAATTGCTCATTTAAGAATTCAACCCCAAACCTCATGTAAACTCAAAACATTAACCATTGGGCCATAAGACATTGTTGTTAACAAGAGAAGTGATTTGAATGTATACTCAATTCTATCAGGAGGGAGTCATGAAGGGGTATTTTCATTTTTCTCTACCAATAGTTTAATAGAATGATAAATTGCTAGATTTTATTGCATTTAAGTGAAGTTGGTGGCATGTTGGGTTCTTTTATGCAATTTACGCATTTAAGAACCCAAGTGCAAATTTGGAGTAATTTATTGTGTATATCCCAAGCATTGTAAGAATTGTCAATCTTTACATCATTGCAGATTGGTCTTATGAGAAGCTTCTCTCTCATGCTTCTCTTACTTTCTATATTTGCCTCTGCTATTTTGAGATGAGGTGGAGTGGTGTTTCCACTGAGGAATGGTGGATAAACCAGCAGTTCCAGGTGATTGGTGGAGTTTCTGCGAGCTAATTAAGGGAATGACTCACTTTTTGATAAAAATTAGCGAAACGTTCCTGTTTGGAAACTATTTAGTGAAATGACCTAGTTCTTGATTAATTTTCTATAGTATTCTTCCTATAATTATTTTTATAGGATGTGTGACCTTTTTTTAAATTCTAAAAATTTTTAGATTTTAAGATAATTTCTATTTTTATTATTAGATTTTAGTTTTTCTATTCTATAGCTTGTAAATTAGTAATAAATTTATGGAAAATTTAAGAAATTAAGTAAAAAATACTTACTCTGTACTGGCTCTGATACCAACTGTGTGGTGCGAAGCGTGTAATCACTTGAAGAGCTGAAAATTAAAAGGAAGAGAGTATCAAAAACTTTAAAATTCTAAAGATGATAGTTTGGTGTAAAATAATATTCGTCGAAATAATGGATATTATCTATTCTGAAAAAGTAATAAAGAATGTCAGGAATATCGTCTTCAAGTTCTGATTCTGCCTCATATCCTTCACTATTACTATCATATGGGGGTTCTTCGAGTTCTTCCATATGTCTATTTTCTCCTTCATTCTGTTCATTTTCTTCTAGAAATTATCTGTATGCAGTTGTAGGACTCCAAACATAACTATTAAATATACCATTTTCATAAAATAACAAGATCTTTCATGATAATTAGGTCGTCAATTATTTTAACATTTATATTACTAGTTTCTCTAGGATTTATTTGGTTTAATGTTGTGCTTATTACTCTTTGTATACTAAAAAAGAATAATTTGAATTCATAGCGATCATTCATGCTTATTTCTCTATGAGAATAATAAACATAAAAAACTAGCATTTTATCACTTCCTTGGTAATTAACCATTAATTCAAAAATTGGTGAGGCAATACCAAAATGATTATTATCCATTAGTTCTTTTGAATTTGAACAATAATCAATTATAAAAGCAAAGTAGCGAGAGATTTCTAAGGATGCCTAAAAAATCAAAACAAAACGGTCCATTATGCTTCCGACCTAGTTAAACCTCTTTGAACTGCTCTGTACCAGTTACTACTAGTGGATAAAATACATCTGGAATGCACCCCGAGTTTTGTGCTCCTTTTACATTCTTCCCATCTCAGGATTACTATGCCCTCAAGAGTGCTTCATCTGAGAGATACGTCGGGAACAACTAGTAGCACTTCGGTATAAACAACCACAACCTTGCTCGTTCCTACTGCTAGGTGTACAGTTTAACTACAGAAGGTTGCAAATGGGTTTTTTTTTGTTTTTTTTTTTGAACTCATAAAAGATAATTTTTATTTCCTTCAAGCTTGTTACAAATAGAGACTCTTCAAGATTTTGAGGAATTTTTTCTCTCCAGGATAGTCTGCCCTCTCTCTTGCTTAGCTTTCCCTTTTATAGACCAAGGGATCAGCTTACAACAAGTTTTCATGCGTCACTGCTTACATCATATGTTCAATAATTGTGATAAATACGTAAGTTCTTACATCAGTTTACAATAATTGTTCTGATTACATTTTGGCCTATTCTAGGAAAAGAGATTCCTCTTGGTCGACATCTTCACATGCTGCACATTTATGTTGGTGCTCCATCTTTATCAAGCTACAGTAATATACAGCTGTCTCTGCTGTCATTGTCATTGCTCTAGTAAATAGTATCTGGTACCAGCTGTTAAACAGCTCATACTTATCTTGTGGCTGTTTGATCTTTCCTATACTATACATTATTATTTTATCTGGATCTAGGCTGTCATAGATCCATATATTGTTGTCTCTTTATTTTATGTCTTTTAATTCACAGTACATATTCCTGAAACCCATTGCCCTTCTTTCTGGGATTAATTTTTCAAATTCTTCAATTTTAAATGGTACAATATTTGATGCTCCATAGATCATTTGGGTATTCATCCCTATTTTTATAACATGTTCTACTGGAAATTCTTCATCGTCCTTAAGATGCTCGGGGATGGCTGAATACATTCTGACATATATTTTTTAGGCCTTCGTGAGCCCAAAATAACTTTTGGCTGCTTTGTAAATTTCTCTTGGTTGTTGGATTAGTTCTTCACATTCTCTGGACAGATGGATGCAATGAATAAGTTCTCTTTCGAACAATGCCCTAGTTGTTCTTGAATTAGCTCCTGGTAGGATGATGGCCTTGTTCATGTGCTGTTGAGATATGGTCTTGATGAACTGGTTTACCTCTCTTACTTGGCTTAGTTTTTAAATATATTGTAAAAATAATATTTTCTTCGATACTTTAGTAGGAGCTTTCTCAGTAAGAAGTGTCTCCTTGTATGTGGTTTTATTTGAGGATATAATTGCTTCTTCCTTTACCGACTGAGAAGGCTCACCTATCTCACTCATTTTCTCGTTATTATTGTCCACCATATTTTTCGTGGTTACATGCTGACTTACATGCTGATAGAACAGACTTTGGAGTTCGCATATTTGTAGTTGTAATTGATTAAATGCTCTTTTTAATTGCTCCATTGTTCGCTTGATGTAAATAACATCTTGTTCTATTTGCTAAACTCTGGTTTCCATTCTGCAACAAGTGAAATAGTTAATTTCTTGATAAAAAATCAGCTAAAATATTATCTTTTCCTTTTATGTTTTCTATTACGAAAATCGTAATGTGCTAACTCCATCTGCCACCAAATCAATCTTTTGTTTGCTATGGTTGGGTCTATTATTTTGTTAATCCAGTTCTTTGCTTGGGTATTATCTGTCCTTACTGTAAATTTTGTATGTATTATAAATAGTTCAAACTTTTTTATAGCTTTTAAGATTGCTAATAGTTCTTTTTCGTTTATGTAGCAATTTTGTTAGGTTTGTGTGAAAGATCCACTAGTATATCTGGCTAGTTTTTCCCCCTTTTCTTCTATTTCAATAAATTTTAATACTGCTCCCCAATTGTTTTCATATGCATCTGTTTCTATTATCCAAGAACATTCTTTAACAGGTAATCTTAGCTTATGTAATTATGAAGTTTGTTGTTTTAATATTTTAAGTTTCTTTTCATCCTCTAGGGTCCATTCCCATTTCTTAAATTTTTTTAGTTTTTATTGTAACCAATTTGTTTTTGCTGATAAATTTGGTATGTAACCTCTTGTTTGATTTAGTAACCCTATTATAGCTTGTACTTCTCTTTTTTCTTTTAGAACATTAGGCAAAGTCTTTATTTTTTCTGCTATATGTGGTTGTAATTCTATTCCTTCATGTGATAATTTTTTTCCTAAGAATTCTATCTCAGTTTTGAATAATTCTATTTTCTTTTTTGATAGTATAATACCTGCATCTTTCACTATTTCTATGAATTTTAGTAGATGTTCTTTATGTTGTTCTTCGTTTTCGGATCCTATTAGAATATCATCTACATATGCTAATATGAAATTGTTGTATTTTTCAAAAATTTTAACCATATACTCTTGAAATATTTCTGGGTATTTTTTATAACCGAATGGTAATATATTTCATTCATAAAATCTCTGAGGCATGCTAAATGCTGTTAAAGGTTTTGAATCTTCTGTTAGTTTTACATGATAAAATCCTGATTTACAATCAAACTTCGAATATATTTTTCTTATTCTTATTGTGTTAAGTAGTATTTGCATGTCTGGTAGTGGGTATCCAAACCTCTTAGTATTTTTATTTAGTTCCTTATAATTTACTACCATTCGAGATTTACCTCTTTTTTCTTCTGAATGCTTTCTTACTATGAATGCTGGTGATGAATGTGGACTTTGTGATTTTCTTATGTAATTATTTTTCATTAATTCTTTTATGTGTATTTTGAACTCTTCTAGGTCTGTTGGAGTATGTCTTATAGGTTTAATTTTTATTATTTTGTTCTTATCTATTAACTCTATATATGCCGTGGGTACACATAAATTCCATTTTGCCAAAGGGTCTTCTCCGTACAGATCTTCTAATTGTTTTTGTAAAAATTCTTTTGTAGTTGTTTCTCGAACTTGTTGTATTCTAGTTTTGTTTTGTAAATATTGGTATTCACCACGCTGGGTTGAAGAAACTCTGATGTGTGGCAGGTCAGTTCTGCAATAAAGTTGGGTTATTCTAATTGCTATTGCTTGGTGTCTGCAAGGTGTTGTAAATACGACTGATTTATGTGATATAGTTATGGGATTGTATTGTTGGAAAAAATCATTTCCTAAGAGTACATCATTATTCATATCATTAAACTGGTATATTATAGGTATTTTTAGTATGTAACTTCCTATTTGTACATTAATATTTTGTTGATATTTGTCAAGTATGATAGTTTGTTCAGTTAATCCAGTTAGTGCTTTTTTATTATATCCATCTTGTTTTCATTTGGTAGTATATTTTCGCGGCATAGGCTAGTACCTGCTCTGGTGTCTATTAGACTGTGATAGTTTCTTAATTTGTATCCTTCGTAAACAAATTCTGTTAGAATGTATAATATGTTTTTTGTTGCTCTTAATGGATTCATTTGTCCAATATCCTATTTATTATCATGCTTTCATTGTTTACTGTTATTGTGATTTTTTCTTCTTGAATTGAGTAAAGTTGTACTGATGTAAGGAAGTCAGTTCCTAATAACATTTCATGGTGTTCTGGGTCGACGTGTAAGTGTAATAACATTTTCTTTTTACCATTTATCCTTAGTGGTAGTATAATTTTATGTACAATTGGATGTCTATTATTATAATAGTCTAGGTAGTAATATGAGTTTTCTAATGTTATTAATTCAGTGGTTTTTATATTTGTTTGTTTAATATGTGAATTAGTAGCTCCTGTATCTACTAAGGCTATTTGTTTATTCCATTTTCCATTGTCATAATATTCTATTTCTATTTTAAATTGGTTATTGTTTTGGTGTTCTAATGTATTTATTATTGATATTAATTCGAATGCTTATTGTTTATTTCTTATTGATAGTGATCTCTTTCCGAACATTATTTGTGGTGCTTTTCCTTTTGTAGTTTATTTTGCTTTATTAAAATCGAATTCTATATAATTTGGTATAATTATTTCAGGATTTTCTCTAGCTGGTTTGTATCTTATGATTTCGTTGAATAGAGACTCTATTTTAAAATTATCTGTAAAATTTTTTACTTCGTGCTTGCTAGTGAAAGAGTAAATGTTTCTTATTTGTATACTCATAATTTTACTTTTTCCTATCATTTCTATACCTGATAACCTATAATACATGACTAGACTTTTATCTTTATTTTCTTCTGCCATGCTTATAGAGAAATTAGGTTTTATTGTAAACTTTATCTTTTGGTACATTAGGTTTCCTTGTACTATTCCTATTAAGGCATCTTGTGTACTTGATATTATTCTATCATCCATTAGGTTTATTTCGAGGGGTGTATTTATTCCTTCCTTAAAATAGGCTTTTATTATTATTTGTACAGCTCCTAAATGTATGTGTCTTAATATTTTTCTCGTCTTTTCATATATTTTTTCCATCTCTTGTCTTATTATTCTTTCAGTTATTAATGGGATTATGATTTTTCCTTGTGCTTGTTCAATGTTTATAGGTTGTTCATTATTCCTAGCTATTATGATGGTACTTTTCTGTCTTTCAAATACTGGTAGTTTAAAATTTTCTTTTGGATTTATATCTAATTTGGTCGCTCTTATTTTATCGTATTTTTGTATGTCAAAACACATTCTTTCTCTTAGTTCTTCATTGTTTTCTTCTCTTTCTGAAGGTTCTCCTATTTCTGTTAAATCTGTTATCATGTTCATTTCACATTCTTCTGTTTCACCTTTACTACCTCCACTATCTTCTTCCTTTACCATTATTTCTTCATCTTCACTTATTTCTGACCATTCTTCATCATATTCTATGGGTTCATAATTTATGTTATTCATTTCTTCAATTTCTTCTACGTATTTTATATTTTCTTTTTCATTCTTTTAGGACAATTTGGTGATATATGTCCTACCTCTCCACATATGTAACAACTACATTTTTTAGGATTTTTCGTATATTGCCTATTTTTATTCTTATTCATTTTTCTAAAGTATTTTTTATAAGGTTTTCTATATCTCTTAAAAGTTTTTCTATATTTTGGTTTATATTTTTGAATTTTGCAATTATTCTTCTTTGTGTATTTATAGTTATTATTGCATCCCCAATGATTCGGCCTTGCATCCTCACAACAAATTCTTTGTATATATGTTCTATAATATTTCATTGTTGCTATAGCATCTTGGCATACTTTGTCCCTATAATCTTTTACGAATTGCGTTCTATACCCTAAAGTGTCTACTTCTGGTTTTACTTTCCCACTTATGTATGCACTATATATATTTATACTCCATGGATCAGGTAGTTTTAGAAAAAATGAGTCTAAAATTGGACTCCGTTCTTCTTTTATATAATAATAACTATCTTGAAAATATTATCGGAATTCACAAGTATAGTTGTCAAAATAGCACATGTCGCATATTTCTAAGTTACTTAGTCTCCATCTTGCTTGATTCTTTTTATATATAGTGTGTTTTTTTCCTTTATCATATACACTAAATTCAGTTCTTATTGCAATTTCATAATTTGTAATTATTTCTTTTAGACCTAAGGTCTGTTGTGCTGAGCTTTCTTCAATTCCTCTATCATTAATTGGTCTTGATTTTCTTATAGTATTTCTTTCTTCTTCCTCTAGTCCATTCCACCATTTTGCTACTACTCCCATAAAGGTGGCTTCTATAAATTTCTCAAATGCATTTCCGTTAAGGTTTTGTCTAAATCCTACTATTAGTGACGCTTTTACCCATTCATTAATTGTCCTATCTATGTCTTTTACGCAATCTAGGTCTAACCATTCTCCATTTCCTACTATTCCTTTTTCGTATAGTGTTTTGTAGGTTCATATTTTGGGGTTTCCTTTTCTTTATCCTTTTCTAGTTGCATTCTTCTTTTTGTGTTTTGTCATTTTCATGGTAATTGGTAAGATTTTTTGTTAGGTGGTGGTCTTAAGATTTCGTACATGTTGGAATTTCTGAAGGTTTTGTAATAATCTTATCTTTGTCCATTTTTATTTCTTCATTTGTTATATCTAGATTTTTCAAGGCTTCTTCTACTTCTTCTGAATTAGGATTTGCCATTAAATCTTCTATTTCCAAGATATATATATATTAAGTTTTGTTATGGCTTCTAACTCTTTCATATCTTCTTCTGGGTAGTCAGCTATATATCTACCTAATTCTTTTATATTTTTATTTATGATTCTTAAATCTTTTCTTATATCTCTTAACATTTCAGGACCATTGTAATCTTCTTCCAACTCTTGTATGTTTATCATATAAATTTCTGGGTTCATGTTAGGAATTAATGCAACTGTTTCATTGGTCATACTTAGCCTATTATTTTGTATGCTAGTAGGTGTTGGTAATACCAACTTGCTTCTTCGTTTCTGTAATCTAATACTTTGTATGGTATTTCTTTTTGTATCTCTTTAAGTAGTTGATTAGTTACTTTTCTTGTTAGTAACAAGTATTCTAATATTTCTTTACTAGCAATATGTTTCCTTTCTGTTAATCTTTTATCAACGCATCTAATCTTGAATTTTGAAAGATTTTTTTATTTAAGTTTCTTTATTTTCTGTGAATTATCTAGCTTTTATAAGGATAAGGTGTATTATAGTTTATAATTTTTAAAGTAGGGTTATATATAAAATTTTGTTTTTAGGTTATTATATTAAAAAAGGTTAGTTAGTTAAATATTTAATAAAAGTGGGTCGTTTAGCTAAATTTTTTTGAAAGTGGGTCGTTTGGCTAAATGTTTTCCAAAAGTGGGTTAGTTGTTATGGTTAACTCAATTTCTGCACATGTACTCGCAGTTATTTATGGGACAATGATGATTTTGGTCCGAAAAAAAGCTAATTTGACAATTTTGACCGACAACTCTACTGAGGATGATTTCCCTGATTTTTACGCATTCGGATGGACTTCTCTTTTGATCTTGCCAACCATGGTAATCCTCATTAATTTATGGGCTACGATTGCTGGGTTATCTTATGCTACCAATGCTGAGCTGTTATTCTCTTCTTTAGTGATCATTCATCTCTACCCATTTTCGAAGGGTTTATTAGTCCGCCAAAATGGTATTCCAACAGTGGTAATTATTTGGTCATTTCTCCTTGTGACATAGGGAACAAATGATCTGGCACATCCTAGACCATCCGATCTCTTCAAAAAGCACTCACCCCTGATCATCAGATCAGCCTTAAGCCCCATGGGCTTCTACTACACCAGGCCCACGGGCATGCGGGTCCAGACCCGGCCCAAACAGATCCAGACCCGTTTGGCATGCCTATAAATACCAGGCCCTCTCCCACCTTCAAAGGTAATCAATCTTTTCCCTCTCAAACCCTAGTTACTGTTGCTCTTCTCCAGTGACTGACTAGACCGTCGGAGGCCTGCCACCGAGACCAACCCCGGTGTTCCTAGGTCGAGTGCAGGTACACGAGACTCCTGGATCCGAGCTGAGCCTCTA
Source organism: Hemerocallis citrina (assembly GCA_017893485.1). Classification (NCBI taxonomy): domain Eukaryota; kingdom Viridiplantae; phylum Streptophyta; class Magnoliopsida; order Asparagales; family Asphodelaceae; genus Hemerocallis; species Hemerocallis citrina. Next base: position 132,731,420 of record CM030365.1, read on the forward strand.
CTATCGAGCCGAGCATCCGACCTCCGCCTCTACTCCCGATCGGGTCCCTTGGCTGAGGGTCTGGCGTACCATCCAGTACCATATCCTTCCACTAAACAAACAAATAGAACTCACACCTATTTCATCCACTCCTCACAAAACAAATAGCATTAGGTTGACGCCGTCTGTGGGAATTTTCTCGGTACGGACGTCAGCTCGAACCTTGCCATCAGCGACATTCCATCGTTCCGAGCTCACATGGGACCCAAGCCCAGGAGAGCTGTTACCTCTACATGTCGTACGGACGGTCCTCCTCCTCAGGACGTCCCCGAGGATACTCACGGATCGAATAATCCAAGGGTTAGCCTCGAACACCAGTCGGGAACATCTCGCTCGATCATGCCCGACCTTCGTCGGGTCATCCAGAGCTGACAGGCGAGTCAGACCAGGGGAGGGGCAGCTTCCAACTCGGCCCCGAACCGCCCCAGACCTCAGCCCGAAGGACGAGCGTCGGTGCTCAGCCGCATCGATCGAAGACTGCCGCCCCAGCACGACCCGATTGATCATGGTGCGGTCACAAGGGCCGAGTTCCGGAGCTTCCGTGATGAAATCATGGAGGCCATTCACGGAGCACCCAGAGCCGAAACATTCAACCAATCCCACTGGACGGGCAATGGAGGGAACCACACTCGTGACCCAACCTATCTCCCTGAACGCGAAAATGCGGTGCTCCGATGCCTGCTGGAAATGGAAAACTGCCTCGACCACGTCGGCAACGGTGTTCCAAACCCCGCTCTAGGCCGCAGGTCGACCCGACCACCTTTCTCGGCTCCCATCCTAGAAGCGGAGATCCCTCGGAATTTTCGGCTTCCACGGTTTGAGACCTACAACGGCATGGGTGATCCTGTTGATCACATGGAGGGTTTCAAGACCCTCATGATGATTCACAGCGCTTCAGATCCTCTGCTGTGACGTGCGTTCCCTGCCACACTCTGGGGTCCGGCTCGGGAGTGGTTCTCCAAGCTCCCCCTGGCTCTTCTCGTTCGACCAGCTAGAGGCCAACTTCCTGGCCCACTTCGTAACCAGCAGAAAGGCCGAGAAGACAAGCGCGTCCTTACTAGACCTCCGACAGAGGAAATGAGAGTCACTCTTTGACTTCGTCAGGAGGTTCACCATCGAGCAAGATCTGTCTCCTCCCTCAATGCCGGGGTCGCCTCAGCTGCCTTTCGGAACAATGTCTGACACAGCCAGCTAAAGGTTTCCTTGGCCAAGAAGCCTCCCCAGGACTTCTCCAACCTGCTCAACCGGGTTGAGAAGTACATACGGGCGGAAGAGGCCCTAAAACAAGAAGGCGCCAAAGAAGCCACAGGGAAGGGAAAACACAAGGTCGATGAGACCGAGCTTGCCAAGAAAGTAGAAAAAGAAGGGGTCAGAATGAAAAGGGTGCCCCCAGTCCCCCGTTTCGAGAGATACACGCCCTTGACACAGAACGTGTTCTCCATACTCTTAGAAATAGAGGACAAGAGCCTCGTTCGACTACCCCCTCGACTGAGCAGCAACAAAAAGCGAGATCAGCGGTTCTACTGCCGCTTCCACCGAGATCATAGGCACGAAACCGACCAGTGTCAGGCCATGAAGGACGAAATCGAGGCCCTCATCCTACGAGGATACCTCCGTGAGTTCACTAGGGAAAACCAGAGGGACCGGAAGGATATGAGGAACCAGAGGCCTTCACCCCCCACTCACACTCCGAACCGTCATCCCGAGCGAGATCCCGAGACCGGGGGGACCAAAGGGCAGGCCATTTTACATTGCATCCACAGGGGACCCATGGGAGGGGAGTCTAATACTTCCCGCAGGGTGTTCGTCCAAGAGGTGAGCACCGTTCGAGACCTCCCGTCTCCCCAGACTCAGCTAATCCCAGTCTCTTTCTCAAGAAAGGACCTAGAGGGCATCCGTGTTCCCCACTGCGATGCCCTTGTTGTTAGCCTCGACATGGCGAACTTTGAGGTCCATCAGATCCTCGTCGAAAATGGGAGTTCGGTGAACATCCTCTTCCTTGAAGCCTTCGAGAACCTAAAACTGTCCCGGGACAAGCTCAAACTAGCCGGATACACCCTGCACGGGTTCTTCGGCATCCCAGTTGTGATGGAGGGAATCATAACTCTAGATGTCACCGCGAGTATGATTCCCCTCAGACGAACTGAATCAATAGACTTCATGGTGGTAAACGTCAAGGCGGCATACAATGCTATTCTCGGCCGACCCGGGCCTTGCTCCCTTTAGGCTGTGCGACCGGCCTACCACTTGAAGTTGAAGTTCTCCACGAAGCAGGGGGTCGGGGTCGTTCGAGGCAACCAGGAGGCTACACATTCCTGCTACATGACATCGGTCAGAGGGGGTGTATTTCCCCTCGACGCCGTCGAGCTTCAGCCAGAAAGAAGCCAACCAGATCCCGTACCAGTGGACGAGCTGGAGGAAGTCTCGTTTGAGGCAGAGGATGAGTCGAAGTGGTTCCGAGTGAGCCGCTCCCTCGCCGACAATCTGAAGTAGAACATAATCAGCTGCATCCGCCGCAACATCGACCTCTTCGCCTGGAAGACGTCCGATATGCTCGGGATATCCGAAGACCTGATCATGCATAAGCTAAGTGTGATTTCGGGATCAAAGCTAGTCGTCCAGAAAAGTTGCAAATTTGCCCCAGAGAGGCAGCAAGCAGTAAAGACAGAGGTTTTCAAACTATTGTCCGCCTAATTTATCCAAGAGGTTAGCTACCCCGAATGGCTAGCAAACGTCGTCATGGTAAAAAAGACAAGCGCAAGCTGAAGGATCTGTATAGACTTCACGGATCTAAACAAAGCATGCCCCAAAGATCCTTTCCCTCTTCCCAGCATCGATGCTCTGATTGACGCAACTTCGGGTCACGAGCTCCTGTCCTTCATCGATGCCTTTTCAGGCTACAATCAGATCTGGATGTTCCCGCTGGACATAGCAAAGACATCCTTCGTCACCGACTAAGGTCTCTTCTATTACTGCGTTATGTCCTTCGGGCTGAAGAACGCCGGAGCCACCTACCAGTAGCTTGTTAACCGTATCTTCAAGGACCTAATTGGTCGCAACATGGAGGTTTACGTTGATGACATGCTCGTCAAAAACCGTTAGGGACAGAACCACGTTGCCGACCACGAAGAAGCCTTCGGCATACTCCGAACACATAACATGAGGCTGAACCCTGCCAAATGCGCCTTCGGCGTCTCGTCCGGAAAATTCCGTGGGTTCATCGTCAGCCAGCGTGGCATCGAGGCGAACCCTGAGAAGATCCAGGCCATAATAGACATGGCTCCCCCCGGAACATCAAGGAAGTCCAAAGGCTTACGGGAAGATTGGCGGCCATCGGCCATTTCCTCTCCAAATCCAGGGAGAAATCTTTACCCTTCTTCAAAGCTCTGCGCGGAATAGGGGGCTTCGAATGGGGTGCCCCTCAACAAGAGGCATTCGAGCATCTAAAGATGTACCTGCCAACCCACCTCTTCTTAGCAAAATCGAGTCGGGCGAGCCACTCTGGCTGTACCTATCAGCCTTAGAAAGCGCCCTCAGCGTAGTACTCGTTCGTGAAGATGACGGAATTCAGAAGCCGTTATACTATGTGAGCAAGGTCCTGCTCCCGGTGGAGACGAGGTACGCAAGAATAGAGAAAGTGGCCTATGCTCTGGTCATGGCAGCCCGAAAGCTCCACCCTTACTTCCAGGCACACTTTATCCAAGTGCTGACCAACCAACCAATCAAGACCGTCCTCCACAAGCCAGAGAACTCCGGCCACTTAGTCAAGTGGTCGATCGAGCTGAGCCAGTACGACATCAGCTACCAGCCAAGGACGGCAATCAAGGGGCAAGCCCTCGCCGAGTTCATCACTGAATGCACCATTTCCAAACAGCCCAACATTGAAAATTCAGATCCGACCTGGGAAGTCTATGTCGATGGATCCTCTTGCGAATCCGAAAGTGGTGCTGGGATCATCCTGCGAGGCCCCGACCACTTCCTCCTTCAGTATTCTCTCCGCCTCAACTTCTTGACCTCCAACAACGAGGTGGAATATGAGGCTATGATTGCCGGAATGACCCTGGCACACCAGGTCGGCATGAAGCAGATCAGGGCCTTCAGCAACTTTCAGCTTATGGTCAACCAGATCACCGGAGAATACGAGGCACGTGATGACCAAATGGTTCGATACTTGGTTGTGGTCCGGCGGCTCTTGACATCCTTCAACTGTTCCGTAGTCCTTATGGTTCCGAGAAAGCAGAATGCCCAGGCAGACGCCTTGTCAAAACTTGCCTCCTCGTCCTTCGAGGGTCTCGACCGAATAGTACTCATCGAAGTCCTCCTGAAGCCGAGCATCGTCCTCCCTGAGGCAATGTGTGTAAACAACGAAGCCCGCCTGGATGACTGGACCACCCCAATCCGAAGGTTCCTGCTGAAGGGCGAGCTCCCTGAAGACCGGGCAGAGGCGAGAAGGATCAAGGTTCGAGCTGAAAGGTTCATCATGATCAACGATGTCCTCTTCAAACGCTCGTACACCCTGGCAGACGGGAAGCCCTACCTCCGCTGCCTCGCCGATGAGGAAGCTAGATACGCGCTTAAAGAACTTCATGAGGGGATCGGCAAATGTCACATGGGAAGCAGATCGCTTGCCAGGAAGGCCCTGAACCACGGGTATTATTGGCCAACAATATTGCAAGACTCCTAGGATCCAGTCAAGAGGTGAGGTCCGTGCCAAAGATTTTTCCCAATCAAGAGACTTCCTCAGGCCAACCTCCGCTCGTTGGCCAGTCTGACGCCGTTCGCCATGCGGGGGATGGACTTGGTCGGCCCCTTTCCCAAGGCAACCGGACAGATGAAATTCCTAATAGTCGCCATCGATTATTTCATGAAATGGATCGAGGCCGAGCCCCTGTCAGCAATCACCGAGCGTCAAACCCGACAATTTTTTTGGAAAAACATCATTTGTCGGTTCAGGATTCCGCAGGTCCTTATCACGGACAACGGGACCCAATTTGAGGGCCAGAACTTTCGCAGCTTCTGCAAAGACATCGGCATCCAACAGTGCTTCTCCGCCATATGCCATCCCCAGTCAAATGGCCAAGCGGAGAATGCAAATCGGCAGATACTCGACAGCCTGAAGAAGCGCCTCGATAGTTTCTCCAAGGGACAGTGGGTAGAAGAACTGCCAAGTGTGCTATTAGCGCACAGGACCACAAAAAGAATTCCTACGGGTGAAACACTGTTCAACTTAACCTACGGGACGGAAGCAGTTATCCCTGTCGAGTTCGGCCTCCCTTCCCTGTTCATCATGGCCTTCGATGAGGCCGACAACTCATCCAGCCTCAGGGCCAACCTGGACCTCGTTTCTGAGGTCAAGGAGAAGTTCGCCGTAAGAAGGAGCATCTACCAACAGCGGATCGAAAGGTTTTACAACAAGAAAGTCTGTCCCACTGACAACGAGGCCGGAGACCTCGTGCTCCGCAAGTTGTCCGTCTCTGACCCCATGAGAAAGAGGAAGCTGGCCCCCAACTGGAAAGGCCCATACAAGGTAGCCGAGGTGATATGCCCAGGCACGTACCGACTGGTGGACATGGAGGACCGAGCAATCAAAAGACCCTGGAACGCCGAACATCTGATCAAATTTCTGGAAGGGCAGAAGTAGAGTTCTAGTTTACTTCATGTAAATAACACTTTTGTAATCTGTCTTGTGTAAAAGGTCGTTTACGCCTCTCTTCATGTATTAAAAGGCTCAAGTAAAAAAGCTCTTTTTATAAACTTTATCAATATCGACAACTCCGAACCAATGTCGAGCATGTAGGTAGCTTTCTCAAGCTATGGCGCCCAAGACGGAACACTGGGCGGCAACCCACATCTCCTCAGCAGCTCTGAACAAATGTCGAGCACGTGGGTAGCTTTCTCAAGCTATGGCGCCCAAGTCAGAACACTGAGCACCGACCCACATCTCCTCGGCAGCAGCGAACCAATGTCGAGCACGTGGGTAGATTTCTCAAGTTATGGTGCCCAAGTCGGAATACTGGGTGCCGGCCCACATCTCCTCGGCAGCTCTCCCGAAGACAGGTTGCAAGAACAAAAAAGAGAGAAGACTAAACTTTTTATTCATACTTTTTTATTTGATTAAGCACCGTCAGAAGAACAAGAACGTTACAAAAAAAAAAAAGAAACCTCTCAGCGGCCCTCGGGTCCGACGCAAGATAGCCCAATTCTGATCGAACGGCTGGGACCTCCCTCCTCGTCACAATGACCCTTGGGGTCGGCCAAAGTCGACACACCAGCCACGGAGCTCTGGGCATCGACCGGCCGGGTATACTCCAGTAACATAAGTGCCGCGGGAGCACCCTCCACTCGGTGACCTCCCGAAGAAGAGCCCGTCCTCGCCCTGGACATGCCCAGCATCGTCTTGTAATGCTGTATTTCCATCTCCTTTTCCACTATAACGTCACGAAGGAGCCTCTCTGACGAGGGTCGCTGCATCGATGCACTCGATATGGTGTGCCCAAGACCGGTGCTGCCTAAGTCGCGATCTACCATTACCCTTTTCAACTTGGTCGCCTCCACACTTAGCGCCTCGAATTTGTTTCGATAATAGTGAAAGGCAACGTCCTGATCGCGAGCCTCCTTCCGATACCGGACCAAAGTGGACTCAAGGACCTTGATCTTGCTCCGGAGCCACGCCACATCGGATCGACGAGGGTATGTCTCGGAAAGAGGAGCTGGCACCTAACAAGGGAAAACAACCACCATTCTGATGCCAACCGATCTCAGTGTGAAATTCTCAACATAAGTCAGAAGTTTCGTTCGGCGAAGCTACACTTCCCTAAAATAAGCGGTCGAAGTCAAAACACTTGGCCAAACAAAAATCTTTTTTCATAAATCAAGTTCATCATACAAAAAGTGCGGTGGCTAGTCCGCATTCAATAAATACAACAAAAAAGAGGAGGAAACAAAAACAACAGGGAGGCAAACTGTCTAATTCCCCACATCTGGATCGGTCTGGTCGAGGGGAGGGTCCACAGCCGGGTCGGTAGGCGGCTCGTTCTGCTCGCCCCCTTCGGGGGTTTTGGGCGGCGGCTCGATCACCATGTCAAAATCAAAGTCGGTTAGATCGATGGTCGGGTAGAAGTGCCTCACATTACTCAGGGCCTTCTCGTATACGTCGTTCTGGGCCTCGATTATCAAGTCCTAGGCCTTCATGGTGAGCAGCTTCTTCTCCACGGCGAACCCCTTCTTTAGCAAGCTCACCTTCCGAACACACTCCATCTCCATAGAAGCAAGCTCGACCTTCAACTCCTGCTCCCTCTTATGTGAGCCCCTAAGCTCAATCTTCATCTCCCGCTGGTACTTTTTTGCTCGCTCCCTCTCATGCGCCAGGGCCTTTTCATGAAGCTTCATCACCTGGGCCCCCTCCAGACAAGCCTGCAACACAAAGAAAACGGGGTCGGAAGAGGGGTCGCATCGTATAAAAATCGGTAAAAAAGGGACCAGTAGTCCTTACCAGCACGTTCGCCTATGCCAAACGCATGTAAGCCACCTCCAAGGTGTCGTTTCTCATACTCTCCTGATCCCGGGGAGTCTCCAGTTTATCGGCAACCTCGATGGCCATGGCCCCCTCGGTCAAGCTGTTGCCCTTCCTTATCGACGAGTCCGGGCCCCAGGCTGCAACATATCGTCGCCCATGATTTTAGCAGCATCGGCCCGGAGTGGAGGAACCTTCCCCTTGGTGTGCTCGGTCAATGTCATCGCACCAGGGCTCAGTGGGACGAGCACCTCCTTGCCCGACTCAGGGCGCACCTTCTTCGCCCTCGGCTCGGTCGGCACGTCGGGGGCCGCCTGTGAAGACCCCCTCGCTCTTTTCCCCTGCTCGCCCTGCTCGATCTTCTTCTTCTTCAGGGCGATCCTTCTTGCCTTGATCGATTCGGGGTCCATACCTGCAAAAAGACCCATTAAGAACAATGAGCGCAAAAGAAAACTAGAACAAGAAAAATGGAACAAACAACATACTAGACGTGGCCCGAGCTCAGTCCGACGCGGGCCATGTGGCTTTCCATCACCTTCAGCTAGCTTATACTGTTGCCCTTCCGAAGGCATTCGACATATCCCCACTCCTCAGCGGACAGATCCTTCGTCCTCGGCACCTTGAAGTTCGGTTTGTAAAAATTCCACTGAGTGGGAATGTCCCAAGGTTTCTTGCTCCGGATGACGAAATACTTCTTCTTCCACTCCTTGATCGAATCCGGATGGTTGTGGACTACCTTCCCCCGGCTCCGAGGGGAGATATAGAAAATGCCCTCGAACTCCCCAGACGAGCTGATCCCTAGCATCGCTCGGAAGACATCCAACCTCAGCGGCACCTTCCTCTCCTCACACAGTAGCACGAAGCACACCATCTGCTTCCATGAGTTCGGCCCATACTGCATCGGAGCCAGCGACGCCAAATTCAGCACTTCTCGAATAAATGGGTGGATCGGCAATCGTAGTCCGGAACCGAACACATCAGCTGGGAAGATGCAATACCACTCGGACAGAGGATCGGTTGGCTGAAGACCCAGGCTCAGCAACATCAACTCATACTCTTGCCCAATGTGAAAGGCCGAGTGAATGACGTACAAGTCATCCGCCTCCAGGATTGACGGCGTGGCATCCATCTTTATCTTTTTGACGGTTCGGTGAAAAAGGCTGAACCCCGTACAAGATTTTATCTGCGAGGACGTCGGGGTACTACCTGATTGACCTCGGCTGCAACAAGAAGCCTGTTGCCAGGTCACGAGCGGGGGTCGCCCTGTCGGGACTACTGGGCATCATCCACTTCTTCCTTACTTGCCTCTTCTTCTTGGCCTTTTCCGGAGAAGGGGTGGCCAGTGGCTCGAGGACGGTTGCCACCGAAGAAGAACCTACCCCCTTGCCCTTCCTTCGAACCGTCCACACTTCCCCCTCTCCTTCTTCCTCACTGTCATCCGACACCAGGTCCAACACCTCCACCTCCTTCGACCCATCGCTGTCCTCCTCCTCCGAGCCACTACTCTTTACGACGAATGGCTTCCTAATGCGAAGGGGTTTCGCATCATACACCGTGACATCCTCCTCCCAAGACGTCTAATCAGAGAGGCCCATATAGGGGTCATCCTCCTCCCTCGAAGTCGAGGCCGAAGAGCTGGACTGAGCCCTAGACATACTAAAGAAAAACAACTAACTAACCTGCTTGGTTTCGCCGAGGGACAAACGGAAGGCAGAAGGCTGATGGCACCTTTTTCTAGAGAGAGAGAGAGTAAAAGTGAAGAATGAAAAAGGGGGTGGGGTGGGAGATATATATATATAGAGCCAAGGGACTCCTCGATTTTTGAAAAATAGTTCGTAGAATTCCACAATAACGGCTCCTAAAAACTTGCAAAAGTGACATCATCAAGACACGTGACAGGCGACCCTTCGGTTTCCGCATAATGCTCGTCGGACCGAGGCTACTCGAGAATTAGGATTGCCCTCCCTAAACAATGGGTTGGATGCTCGACATCGACCTCGAGCAAGGCCCTAGCCTCTTCAGGCCTTGTGACCCACTACGCTCGGTGATGACCCACAGCTACTCAACCCCAAAAGTTTATATTAAAGATTTAGGGCGCTCGCCTTCGGCAAGCGCCCCGAGCTCCAAGATTCGGTCGGCACCCCTCTCACCCGCAAACAATTCAGGACTTACGGGCCTGGGAGCCAAAACTCCGAATTGTTCGAGGGTGGGAAGAGAGCCACCATGCCCGGGCTCTCGATACCAAACCCTCATCAACCGAATCTAATATTTTTAGGTATACCCATCTGAGCCGAAACTTGGGCTCAGATTGATATCCCCAAAAATGCCAGACAACGGCAGACTCTCGTCCAACAACACCCCGAACCACAGACCTTGCTCGGCGCGCCCCCCATCTCCTGGCTCCTCAGGCACGCAGCCCTCAGAACCGCGTACCGAAAGGAAGATAGGGGATGGTGGGGGAGCCACCGGTCCGAGATTCTCTGCCTTAAAATTCAATCATTGGGCGTTCACATGCGGCAGATACCTCTGATAGCACATGGGCCACCAACGCTTTTTTTGGCAAAAGAACAACGAAGGAATGGGGTATATATTGCCCCCCAAGCCACATTTATGACCTCAGGGAGGCCAAATGAAGAAAGGTAAAGCGTCACGCCGTTAATTGTCCTTGGGAGTTGAAGCGTCGCACGAGAATTCTTCATCGAAAGGCGAAATTTCGCGTCATTAATTCTCCTAGGAAACTGAAGTGTCACACGCTAATTCTAAGTCCCCAGGCTCGTCAATGCCCTTGCCGACCCCTAAGCCCTCGACGCTCCAAGGTCAGGTCGAGCACCAGGGTAGCTTTCTCAGGAAAGCGCACCGGCTCGCCAACACCCTTGCCGACCCCTAAGCCCTCGAAGCTCTGAGGTCAGGTCGAGGACCACGGTAGCTTTCTTAGGAAAGTGCACCGGTTTGCCAACACTCTTGCCGACCCCTAAGCCCTCGACGCTCCGAGGTCAGGTCGAGCAGCAGGGTAGCTTTCTCAAGAAAGCCTCTAGGCTCGCCAACACCCTTGCCGACCCCTAAGCCCTCGACGCTCCGAGGTCAGGTCGAGCACCAGGGTAGCTTTCTCAGGAAAGCGCACCGGCTTGCCAATACCCTTGCCGACCCCTACGCCCTCGACGCTCCGAGGTCAGATCGAGCACCAGGGTAGTTTTCTCAAGAAAGCCCCCAGGCTCGCCAACACCCTTGCCGACTCCTAAGCCCTCGACGCACCAGAGTAGCTTTCTCAGGAAAATGTACCGTCTCGCCAACACCCTTACCGACCCGTAAGCCCTCGACGCTCCGAGGTCAGGTCGAGCACCAGGGTCGCTTTCTCAGGAAAGCACCCAGGCTCGCCAACACCCTTGCGAAACCCCAAGTCCTCGATGCTCTAAGGTCAGGTCGAGTAACAGGGTAGCTTTCTCAGGAAAGCGCACTGGCTTGCCAACACCCTTGCCAACCCATAAGCCATCGACGCTCCGAGATCAGGTCAAGCACCAGGGTAGCTTTCTCAGAAAAAGCACGCAGGCTCGCCAACACCCTTGCCGACCCCTAAGCCCTCGACGCTCCGAGGTCAGGTCGAGCACCAAGGTAGCTTTCTCAGGAAAGCGCACCGGCTCGCCAACACCCTTGCCAACCCCTAAACCCTCAATGCTCTGAGGTCAGGTCAAGCACCATGGTAGCTTTATCAGGAAAGTTCCGAGGCTCGCCAACACCCTTGCCGACCCCTAAGCCCTCGACGCTCTGAGGTCAGGTCGAGCACCACGGTAGCTTTCTTAGGAAAGCGTACTGGCTCGCCAACACCCTTGCCGACCCCTAAGCCCTCAACACTTTGAGGTCAGGTCGAGCACCAGGGTAGCTTTCTCAGGAAAGCCCCCAGGCTTGCCAACACCCTTGCCGACCCCTAAGTCCTCGACACTCCGATGTCAGGTAGAGCACCAGGGTAGCTTTCTCAGAAAAGCGCATCGACTCACCTTCGCCTCGGTGTTCCGAGGCTACGTTCGGCCCAGCACATACCCTTGCGCCTCGCCAGAAGGCCTACTACCGGAGGACTAGACCTCTGGCCTCCGAGCCGACCTCAGCCTCGGCGACGACCCTGAATGCTTTCAGGAGACTCCCCCTCCTCCTCCTTCACGACCAAGACTACTCTTCCACGGCTAGCTCGCACACCCCTGCAGGAGTGGGGGGCCTGTGACATAGAGGAAAAATGGTCTGGCACATCCTAGACCACCCGATCTCCTCACAAAGAACTCACCCCTGATCATCAGATCAGCCTTAAGCCCCATGGGCTTCTACTACACCAGGCCCACGGGCATGCGGGTCCAGACCCGGCCTAAACAGATCTAGACCTGTTTGGCATGCCTCTAAATATCAGGCCCTCTCCCACCTTCAAAGGTAATCTATCTTTTCCCTCTCAAACCCTAGTTACTGTTGCTCTTCTCCAGTGACTGACTAGACCGTCGGAGGGCCTGTTACCGAGACCAACCCCGGTGTTCCTAGGCCGAGTGCAGGTACACGAGACTCCTGGATCCGAGCTTCCTGATCCGAGCCGAGCGTCCACTATCGAACTGAGCATCCGACCTCCGTCTCTACTCCCAATCGGGTCCCTTGGCTGAGGGTCGGGCGTACCATCCAGTATCCTATCCTTCCACTAAACAAACAAATAGAACTCATACCTGTTGCATCCACACCTCCTAAAAACAAACAGCATCACCTTACATTCTTATTTTCTGTATTATGGGTTCGAGTGAATCTATTTGTTACAAGGGTTCAAGGACCCAATGCCCAGGATTGTGGCATTTATTGTTAGTATAGGAAATTATATTCATTTATTGTTAAAATGATATGTGCAATTTCTTGAATAAATGAAGGGATATTTTAGCAAATGCCCCCATTCAAAATGTGAAATCTAGCATATACCCCCACTATTTTTAAAAACTAAGAAATACCCCTAGTTTGGATGGAATGGTTAAAATTCCGTTAAGTTAACTTACGTGCATCACATGTAACATAGTAAAATGACCAAAATACCCCCAATAAATTTATTTTAGCAAATACCCCTATTCAGAATCTAAAAACTAGCATATACCCCCACTATTTAAAAAAAGGAATATTTTAGCAAATGCCCCCGTTCAAAATATGGAAACTAGCATATACCCCCACTATTTTTAAAAACTAAGAAATACCCTTCGTTTGGACGGAATCGTTAAAATTCCATTAAGTTAACTTACGTGCATCACACGTGACACGGTAAAATAACCAAAATACCCATTACATAAAGTAAGGGTTTCTTGAAGCAAATCTGAAAAGAGAATGAACCGTCTCCTTTCCGCTTTGCAGATCCATATGATTTTTTCTCCGATGGCCATCTACCCCACCTTGTTATATTAGGGTTTTTAAAGAAGAAATATCTCAACCCTAATCAGTCATTGACTCATTGTAAGCATCTTCTCCACCTTGTTATATTAGGGTTTTTGATAGATTATGTTTGTTTGATCGTTTCAACTTGATCAATTTTGTGATGTTTTTTTTTCTGAATTCTTTTTTAAGGAAAATTGGTTGTAGGAAGAGCCATGAATTCGAGAAGGTTCGCATCTGAATCTTTGTTCTATTATTTTGTTTATATTTTTATTATTCGGATGTGAACCTTCAAAAATTCATGGCTCTTCCTACAACCAATTTTTCTTAAAAAAGAATTCAGAAAAAAACATCACAAAATTGATCAAGTTGAAACGATCAAACAAACATAATCTATCAAAAACCCTAATATAACAAGGTGGAGAAGATGCTTACAATGAGTCAATGACTGATTAGGGTTGGGGTATTTCTTCTTTAAAAACCCTAATATAACAAGGTGGGGTAGATGGCCATCGGAGAAAAAATCATATGGATCTTCCAAGCGGAAAGGAGACGGTTCATTCTCTTTTCAGATTTGCTTCAAGAAACCCTTACTTTATGTAATGGGTATTTTGGTTATTTTACCGTGTCACGTGTGATGCACGTAAGTTAACTTAATGGAATTTTAACGATTCCGTCCAAACGAAGGGTATTTCTTAGTTTTTAAAAATAGTGGGGGTATATGCTAGTTTCCATATTTTGAACGGGGGCATTTGCTAAAATATTCCTTTTTTTAAATAGTGGGGGTATATGCTAGTTTTTAGATTCTGAATAGGGGTATTTGCTAAAATAAATTTATTGGGGGTATTTTGGTCATTTTACTATGTTACATGTGATGCACGTAAGTTAACTTAACGGAATTTTAACCATTCCATCCAAACTAGGGGTATTTCTTAGTTTTTAAAAATAGTGGGGGTATATGCTAGATTTCACATTTTGAATGGGGGCATTTGCTAAATTATCCCATAAATGAAAGATAATCTTTGTTTTTTTTACAAAAAAAAAGTTTAACCACTCCCGTATAAAAATAACATACTGCATGTGACGAGTTTAGTTGAGTTTTACATTGTTTCATCTTGATCACGAAATTCACTTCTGCACAATCGTTTTCTTGATGAATGTTTCCAAGGCATTTAACTGAAAAAGCTTTGATAAGTGATAACTTGAATTATATTCAGTTTTTCTTCCACTGTCTAGATGGAGCTTCCTGCAAATATTGTAATGGATGCTTTGATTCCTTAAATTATTGTATTCGCCCCAATGCCCTGTGATAAGTTTTTCTCTGAATTCATTTCTACCCTTTGTCCTCCTATTATTATCTTGTGCTCTACTTTGTATTGTTTGTTGGAATTGTTTTTGGCACCGGACTTTCCGAGCCTGATTCCGGTGGGCTCCGGCCACCAGCGGTGCCGGAAAGTGATTGGACCGTGTAGCCCTTGGGGTTACCACTAACGTGTAGTGGAGAGAAGACCTAGCCAAATTTATAAACACACATACACGCGCGCGCGCCCGGCCCGGCCCCAGCCTAAACTATTTTTTTTTTGCCGTTTCTCTCATTTGTGGGCTTGGGCTTCTGTTGAGTCTGCAACAGAAACTTATAGAGACGTTTTTGAATTCTGTAACTGGTGTCATAACTCTGTAACAGCAGAATAATACATCCATCAGTTACGCTTTTGTGTCATAACTCTGTAACAGCAGAATAATGGATCCATCTGTTATGCCTTTGATCTTCTATAAATTCAATCGTTTTGGTCTGTCATAAGAGACCATTTTCTTTTTAATCTCTTCTCGTTTTCTTCTGGGTGTGTCTGAGAGTACAACACAGTTGCTGGTTCGCTAGTGTCTCTAAAGGTTATGCTGCTCTTCAGAGAAGGTAATATAGTTGTATCCTGAGAAGTAGTTCATCAAGAACCGTCACACTACGGGGCAAATTTTGCTTTAAGGACAGGGATTTTGATCTCGACTTTGTATCAATTTTGTCTGGTTTGAATTTTCTTACCTGTATTTTTCTTCTTCATAAAGATTATTAGAAACATTATTTTATTTTACGAAATTTAAGTTCTAACAATCTTAATGCAAAACTTTTCCCTCAATTCTAACAGTTTTTGTGAAGAATTTTACAAGTGCTGTTTATCATTTCGGAAAAAAAAAAAACTATATTACATGTTTTCTAACAGTAGAATTTTTAACTGTTTCAGAAAAAATAATGGGTGACAAACAAACTAAGAATGTCAGTGGACTGCTACAGGGACAAACCCCTATGACCCAGAATGTGACTGCACAACCGGTTGCGGCACAAACGATTGTTCTGTCCACACATCTAACTGTAGGAGAAAAGCCTGAAAAGTTCAATGGAACTAAATTTAAGAAGTGGCAAGGAAAGATGCAGTT
This sequence comes from Hemerocallis citrina, assembly GCA_017893485.1. NCBI lineage: Eukaryota > Viridiplantae > Streptophyta > Magnoliopsida > Asparagales > Asphodelaceae > Hemerocallis > Hemerocallis citrina. Next base: position 132,746,778 of record CM030365.1, read on the forward strand.
CTACTTGACCACCTTGAAGTTTGAAAGGTTTCTGACTGAAACTGCCCCTGTGTTGGCACCTGGAGCTACGGATGCTCACTCTGTTGCTGCTGTTGATGCATGGACTCAAGGTGATTACCTATGCAGAAATTATGTCCTGAATAGTTTGGTAGATCCGCTCTACAATGTGTACTGTGTCTTCAAGACATCCAAACAACTGTGGGGGTCTTTGAAGAAGAAGTACAAAACTGAAGATACTGGCTCCAAGAAGTTTGTAGTTTGACAAATTTCTGGAATACAAGATGGCTGACTCCAAGACTGTTGTGAGTAAAATTCAGGAGCTGCAAGTGATATTACATGAAATTGCTGCAGAGAACATGACATTGTGTGAACTATTCTATTTGTAACATTCATTGAGAAGCTTCCACCTGGATGGAAGGAATTCAAGAACTACTTCAAGCACACGCGAAAGAAAATATCTCTTGAGGACCTGATTGTTAGTTTGCGGATTAAAAAGGACAATCACAAGGCTGACAAGTCCTATGGAACTAAATCCATAGAAAAAAGCCAACATGGTGGAGCACGAACAGAAGGAAAAAAAAGGAAGTTCTTACCACAGGGATCGAACAAAAAGTCAGCTGTAAAGAGGTTTGCTAGAAAATGCCACAAGTGTGGTAGGCCTGGGCACAAGGTATCTAATTGTCGCAGCAAGGATGACATCTGTACTGAAACTAGAAAGGCAAAAGGGAATGAGCCCCATGCGCACATAGTTGAGAACCTGTCAGCTGGTCTCTCTGACTTGGACCTTTGTGTTGTTGTATCAGAGGTCAATCTGGTAGAGAGCAATTCTCGTGGGTGGTGGTATGATACTGGTGCCACCAAGCACATCTGCTCGGACAAAGAGATTTTCACTTCATACCAGAAATGCAACAAGGATGAACAGTTGTTCATGAAGAATTCTTCCACTTCCAAGATTGAAGGAATAGGGAAGATAGTACTGAAGATAACTTCTGGTAAGGAACTAACACTAACCAAAGTATTGCACGGTCCGGATATTCGTAAGAACCTGGTCTCGGGATCTTTATTGATCAAGAATGGATTTAGGGTCGTGCTTGCTTCTGACAATTCTGTACTTTCAAAGAATGGGGTGTACTTAGAAAAATGGTATGTTAAAGATGGACTGTTCAAATTCAATGTATTGACAGTCATCCCAAAACCCGTTGTTCCCAAAATTAATGAAATGAATCTTGTTGCATATGTTGTTTAGTCTTCTTTTGTTTGGCATGAAAGACTAGGTCATGTTAATTTCAATTCTCTACGTAGACTAATTAACATGAATTTACTATCAAAATTTAAGGTAGACAATTGCGACAAATGTGAAGTTTGCACAGAGGACAAACTCACTAAAACTCCATCCCATTATGTAGAAAGAAGTACTGAACCTCTAGGTTTAATTCATACGGATCTGTATGATTTAAAATTCGAGCAGACCAGAGGCGGTAAAAATTATTTTGTGACGTTCATAGACGATTGTACAAAATACTGCTAAGTATACTTGTTACATAGCAAAAATGAGGCCTTTGATAAATTCAAGGAATATAAGCTTGAGGTTGAGAATCAACTTGGCAAAATGATTAAAATCGTTAGGAGTGATAGAGGAGAAAAATATGAAGCACCGTTTAATATGTTCTACTCTGAACATGGAATAGTTCATCAAACCACTGCTACTTACTGAATCAAACGGTACTGCCGAGCGCAAGAACCGAACTCTGAAGGAGATGATGAATGCCTTATTGTTGAATTCTGGGCTACCCTAGAACATGTGGGGGAAGCGTTGCTGACCACCAACTATATTCTCAATAAAATACCTCACAAGAAAACTGAACAAACACCATACGAACTGTGGAAAGGTAATGTACCTTCGTATAAATACCTCAAAGTGTGGGGATGTATAGGGAAGGTAGCAGTACCTAATCCCAAATAGGTCACAATAGGACCTAAGACAATTGATTGCATATTCATAGGCTATGCACAGAACAGTAGTGTATATCGGTTCTTGGTATATAAATTGGATATATCGGACGTGTATGTGAATACAATAATGGAATCAAGAAATATTTCCTTCTTTGAACATGTGTTTCCGTGCAAGGATGCTACGTATCCCAAACGTACACGTGAACAAGAGAGTGCAAGTACTTCGGTTGATGAACCAGAAGATGATAATGATGAACCTAGATGAAGTAAACGGGCTAGAACATCAAATTCATTTTGTCCTGAGTTTATGTCTACGCCTGATGCTTCTATGTGGACGGAAGCAATGAAAAGTAAGATAGACTCCATCATACAAAATTATACATGGGAGTTGGTCGATTTTCCTTCTGGATGTAAAGCTCTAGGATGCAAATGGATTTTTAAATGGAAATTGCAACAATATGCTTTAATAGAAAAACATAAGGCTAGACTTGTGGTACAAGGATTTAGACAAAAGAAAGGCCTAGACTTCTTTGATACTTATTCTCCGGTCACGAGAATAACTTCCATGAGAATATTAAGCCATTATAACTCTACGCAATCTCAAAATACATCAAATGGATGTCAAAATCCGCTTTCTAAATAAGAATTTAGAAGAAAAATATACATGAAACAATCTGAGGGTTATGTAGTTCCTGAATAGAAAAACAAGGTGTGCAGACTTGTATAATCCTTGTACAGATTGAAACAACCTCCAAAACAGTGGCATGCATTTGACAATGTTATAATGTCAAATGGTCTCAAAATAAATGAATGTGATAAGTGTATCTACATCAAAGATACTCCAAATAGATACATTCTGGTGTGTCTGTATGTAGATGACATACTTATTATTGGTAGCAATAATGACATTATCAAACAAACTAAGAAAATGCTTAGTGGTAAGTTTGATATGAAAGATTTGGGAATTGCAGATGTCATACTAGGAATCAAAATTTCCAGGACGTCTGAGGGAATTACTTTGTCTCAAGATCATTACGCTGAGAAGGTACTTGAAAGATTCAAGAATTACTCCAATGGAACTGCCAAAAGTTCTGTGGATCCCAGTCTTCACTTGTCCAAAAATACGGGTGACAGCATATCACAATTGGAATATGCACGTGTAATTAGTAGTCTGATTTACATAACAAATTATACAAGATCGGACTTGGCGCATTCAGTAAATGTACTGAGCCACTACACAATTAATCCAGGACAAAGTCACTGGAAAGGAATACTAGAGTATTGAACTACTTGCGACATACTCAGAGTTATGGGCTGCAGTGAAAACATACCCACTAGTACTGGAAGGCTACAGTGATGCCAACTGGATATCGGACTGTAAGAACTCGAAATCCACTAGTGGGTATGTCTTCACTCTTGGGACCAGATATTTTGGGCATGATTCCGTTGGGCTCCGGCCACCGGCGGCACCGGAAAGTGATGGGACAGCATTCCTTTCGTCGGGTACTATTCTGTAATGTACTCGTTTGCCAAAAACAGATTCCGTATGAATGAGAAATTTTGGTCCAAAGTTGGGTACTGGAAATGTACTAACTTGGAAATGTGGAGAAAATGGATAGTCCCACATTGAAATTGAAAAAAGATTTCTCTAGTATATAAGCTAAAGAAATGGACTAAAGGGTGTAGCCGTTGGGATTACCACTAACGTGTAGTGGAGAGAGGACCTAGCCAAATTTATAAACACACATACACGAGCGCGCGCCCGGCCCGTCTCCAGCCTAAACTTTTTTTTTTCCGTTTCTCTCCTTTGTGTGCTTGGCCTTCTGTTGAGTCTGCAACAGAAACTTCTAGAGGCGTTTTGAATTCTGTAACTGGTGTCATAACTCTGTAACAGCAGAATAATGCATCCATTAGTTACGCTTTTCTGTCATAACTCTGTAACAGCAGAATAATGGATCTATCTGTTACGCCTTTGATCTCCTATAAATTCAATTGTTTTGGTCTTTCATAAGAGACCATTTTTTTTTCAATCTCTTCTCATTTTCTTCTGGGTGTGTCTGAGAGTACAATACAGTTGCTGGTTTGCTGGTGTCTCTAAATCTTGGGTGCTGCTCTTCAGAGAAGATAATACAGTTGTATCTGGGAAGCAGTTCGTCAAGAACCGTCACACTGCGGGGTAAATTTTACTTTAAGGACAGAGATTTTGATCTCGACTCTGTATCAATTTTGTCTGCTTTGAATTTTCTTACCTGTAATTTTTTATTCTTCATAAAGATAATTAGAAACATTTTATTTTACGAAATTCAAGTTCTAACATTGTTTAGGTTATTCTCACATTCATTTGTAGATTCTGTGTCTTTCTTTCGATGAATGGCAGTGGAGGCAATTGCAAGTCTTGGGCAATACTTGTATTAATTGTATGCCCAAATATTTATCATGATACTTTGGTCATCTTTTATTACCCCAAAATCCTCTTCGCCTCTCATAGTTTTGGAACATTGGACTTGTAGCTTTCCCTAGAATTTGAATGAATATTTATCTCATATGCAGAATCCTTATCATTATTGGGGCATGAATCTCTTTCATCTAATAAAGGTCCAGATGCTTCTACCTTAGGTTCTATCACTATGCTTTCTGAGATCATAATTTTATTATGGACCATTCACTACAAACAGTAACATTATGGCCGGCATTTTTAACCAAAATGTTCGACATTTTAAAAACGCCGGGATTGGATGATGGCGTTTCGTGAAACTCCACCGCAAACACCGTCCTTGCCGCTGCCGGGGAAACTTATTCGATTCCCCGGCGCAAATGAACGCCGGGAAAGTTTTGAGAAATCCCCGGCGTTTGACAAACGCCGGCGATTTACTTTTGAATTTTTTAAATTTCCTGTTTGGCATTGGCAACGCCGGGGAATGTTTTATTCTTGCTTCCCACTCTTCCACAGAGTATGAAACCTATAGAATGATAACCATATTGTTGAAACTCACAAACTCCACTATATCACAAATCATCACAAACTCCACTACTCCACAAATTATGAAACTCACAAATAATCAAACAAACACTTCTTGAAACTTTCATAAAACAAAGATCTTTCAACTTAATTTAATAGTACTAAATGTACATCACATAAAAGTTTTTCAACTTCAAAATATAGATCACATAAACTTCTTTCATAAACAATAGTGAGAACTCCAACCATTCAACAAGACGGATCACATAAAGTTCTTTCATAAACATAAAGTTCTTTCATAAACATTATCACATAAAGTTGTCCAACCATTCAACAAGATCCCAGTGCTTCCTAGTCAATACAAAGGTTGATAAACAATAGTGAGAACTCTAGTCGCGTGGTAATCCAGCAAAAAGAACAAGAACAAATTCTTTAGTTAGACACTACAAACCGTATTGGCTATAGCGGCGCTTTTATAAGGCTATAACGACGTTTTTTGGCACCATTATAGCTCGTAACGGCGCTTCTGAAAGCGCCGCTAGAAAGTACGTCGTTATAGCCATATAGGCTATTGCGGCGTGTTCGGTCACCGCCGCTATATGGTGTCCACCTATAACAGCGCTTTGTTAACGCCGTTATAGAAGCGGTTCGTTTTAGGAGAAAATGGCTATAGCGGCGTTTCTGTGAAACGCCGCTATAGGTTCGCAATCAGGAAAACCGGCCTTGGTACCTTGCTGCGGCGCTGTCCCAGCGCCGCGATAGAGGGTTAGAAACTGTGTGTTGCTATGGCGGCGTTTTGTGGTAAACGCCGCTATAGGTTTTTTTTTTAAAAATATATATATATATATATATATATATATATATATATATATACACACACACACATTTACATTTACATTTTATTATAAAATTTTCAATTACAAAAATCAGTAATTAATCGCATATTACAAATACATGTAATTATATTAAATTTAAATGCAAATCAAGTAAATCAATAATATCATAATCAAGAACTAAAAGTCACAAATCACAAAAACAACTCAATTGTAACACAAACTGTCATACAACGAGTATCAAATGTATATGTTGTACAACACTTAGTTATTACAAAACATAGATATAATTCCTACAAAACATTTTTTAAAAAAGTCCAAATTCAACAAACTACGGCAGGGGAGTCTCTTCGTATGGTCCGCTGTTGCTTCCAATTCCATCGTTATTTTGCCCTGGTGTATGTGCGTGACTGGAAACCGATGGAATACGCTGACCCTGTAGAAAAAAACAATCAAAATTCACAAATATCATTTGCTCGATCGTATATGAATTAATTAGTGAATAAGATACAGTATGAAACTCAGTCATCTATAGTGACAGAGGAACTCAAACTTAATAATCATCATAATAGTAATTTATAATACATAAGAACAAGAAGAATATGAAGAAGGATCACCACTTTCCAAGCTAAAAAAAAACAGGAATTTGACTAATACAAATTCCTTTATTTATTCTTTCATATGAACTCGAATCTGGACAGTGGTATACATCCCAAAGTGTTCAAATTGATAGATGAATAGTCACAACCTGACATTTATGTTTTTTTAGCTGAAGAAAAAAATGGACATTTATGCACATATAGAATGTGACCCTTAATGGACCTGAACAAAGAAAACAAAGCATGTACCTGACCTCAAGTCTGGGGCTAAGTCCTTAGTTGTTCTCTTAGTCACTGTATCAGTAAATAAACTAAAAAATGATGTACGGATTTTGTACTTGAAATAATTTGCAAATGTAGCTTTTTAAGGTTAATGGTGCAGTTTAATTTTGATAATCACTTGAGTAGGAGTGTCTGTTAGTACTTACTAAGCATACTTTTCTAGCATATGGTTGATCTCTACCGCAAACAGGGTGCCAAGAAAGGTTTTCATACATCAATGAAGAGCTAGATGGGTTCCAGAATAATTATTTAACTAAACAGATCATTGCAAACATTCAGTTGATTAATGATTCAGCACCAATATTTATCTAATGTAAAATGCAATTTACTTGTCTTAATATGAACAAGTTAATCAAATGTAGTTAGATGCCAGCTATCATTTCACCATGTATTGTATCAATTATCAACAGCTTCAAAAATACAGCAATAATAACAGTAAAATCTTTAGATTATATATAGTTTTGACGGTACCAAGTGATCCAAATCATAAGAAACAGTGTGTTTAATAATTACATGAGGGAATGAGAACCATTATTTGCCTCCAAATGCTGTAAGCCATAAGGTATATGCTTGACAGTTGACGCATCACTACTTGAATGTGCCATGAATATTTAATTGACACGGCACTTTTACACATTCATTTATGTACTTACAACACTATTGGCTATTTTCTTGGATGTATTTAGACATTTATTGACATTTTGTTGTTACAACAAGTGCATTGGATTATGTTTTCTTCCGTTCTAGTTGTTAAATTATAGAGTTAACTGAAAGTATGTTATGATATTAGTTTTACCTCCTCTAAACAGGACTTCCTGATACTAAAAGCCTCTCCTTTCTTGCTTTAGTTTCAATAGATTCACTGAGATTGGAACTTGAAAGAGAGGGAATTGGGTTTTGATTTGGCTGGTTTGATAGTGTTCGAAGTGATTGTCCCCATTAAGCATTTGAAAATTGATTAGGATTGAGAATGGTGGGCTTCTGATAGGTAACATGTACCAGAAGAACATAGTATCTTGCTTTATTTCAATTAAGCCACCCACCAACATATAAATGGGAAGAACTTAGAATCATTAGTATCTTGCTCTATTTCAGAGATATCTACGTACTGAATGTTTTAGGGGTTAATTCCTGAACTGGGGCTTGGCTTGGCTTGGATGAGGTAAAAAATCTAATCAAAATCTGTACCACTAGGAATTTTCAAATAGTGATGCAGTTTAGGATTTTTCTGGTCTGGCTCAATCCATGTAAACATAGTCATGAAAGTCTTAACTCTGAACACCAATCAATCTGCACATAGTTCTTGAACCTCTACGTATTTGTATGTATTATATTAAATTATATCTGATTTTGCTTATTGTTCAGTTAACTTACGAAATATATTGCAGAAATTTCACTCAGACCTCATCAATTGTGAATAAGGTTATTTGACATCATTGTCATAAGTCACAACAAATCACACTGCTTTATCCTGTTGTTAGGATGTTAGCTATGGAGCCTAAACTTCAAAAACATCTTGGCATGAGTTATAAATTGGACTTCACATAAATCTCAGACTTATGTTTAAGTCTGATTAATTATCAAATGAAAATCCAATAAATTTCAATACCTAAATCCCACGCACACGACCGGGACGCTCGCGTCCCCTCAATTCGGAGAGAACTTGATACTGTAGCGTCAATGGATCGGCGGTAGAAGAAGATGACATTTCCTCAATCTTCTTTCTGGCCTCTTTCTGCAAAAGATAACAAAGATAAATTTTATTTTCAAAATTATTTTATTAAAAAGATTAAATACCTAATTGAAATTAATTTGAAAGCTTTTTATTTACCACAATATCGGCTGCCACGTCATCCTTAAATTTTCCATCCTTACCCGTGTGGGTAGTTTCAAAAAAATCTACATCGCCGATCTTCTCTCCCTCATTTGATGATTCCTATACGTATATGGAAATCTTTTGAAGTGAACATATGCAGGATATGAACTGATATGAAATATATATGCACAATGGGTATATATATATCCTCCTTTACTGAAATGTGAAGTGTATGCACAATGTGTATAAGGCTAAGGATGCAAAGCAAAATTTAGAATCAAAATGATTGGGGCATGATTATACAACTCAAACACATTTACATATTGGATATAAAACCAACCTGCTTATACATTCATTTAGTCTGCAGTTTGCATCTGCAAGTTCTATAGTTCAGAAAACACTTGACCATTTTTTTCTCCATAGGAAGTTCTAATTTTGTGATATGCAAATATAAATTACTCAATTAGAGTTTACATTTTAAAGCTAAACACTCATCTTTTTCTTATTTCAATTTGGAAGTAAAGATTGAACCAGCGCAAACTCATTACACAGTTTTAGCAAAAGTACTGAACCAGCACAAACTTCAGACAAGAAAAATCCATCATTAGTTATAAATTAGTTATCAAATGTATAATCATAACTGATGCAAAGTATTGAACCAACTCAGAATTCAAACAAGAAAACTCGATCAGTAGCTAAAGATCAGTTCTCAAAGGTATGATCACAGTTTCATATATATAACATTGCCTCGAGTTGTTTTCAGATCTTCCAGAGCAAGATCAAATCTGACAGCCTCATTACAATTGACTGCAGCTATAAGTCATGATTCAAGTAATGTCAAAACCAACAGCTCTAACAATGTCGCAAGACCCACTAGGACAGTTTTCTAAAATCTACAGTAACATCACTTCATAAAATCTGACATAAGGAACACCAAATTTAGGATATAATAAAGCAAGCTAAATTAGAAGAGAGTATATATTATCTTTTGAAAAAAACCAAGATCTTGACTAGTCATTTATATTTGTTTGTTCAACCATATGAATCATAGGTAAATAAATTCGAAGACAATTATGAAGCAATCAAATATAAAAGAATTGCAAGCAATTCACATCTTTATGGAATGCTAGATAAAAGCATATCCTTCCTCAACAATTCCTAAATTACAACTTCACATATATCTTTTTCTATCTCCTCCTTACAATGTATCTTAATCGAAAATTTAATATCATTAGAAAAATTTAAACTCAAACCCCATTCATCTTAAAATCACATCAAATAAGTGTTTTACTATCATTACAAAACAGCCAAAAAACATAAATAATTTAAACTTAAACTATTATTGTTTCATAAATACAAAAATAATATTGAAGTGGGCAGAGCGGGAGGAGGATCAGCTAAAGCTAATACAATTGTAGCCATCATATCGGCTATCAAACCAATAGGGAATATAATCTCAATCATCATCTCAACCTACTTATAATATAGATTAATGGAACAAAAATAAAAATCATTATTGACAAATTAAAGAAATGATACTTTTTCTAGCAATAAAATTTGATATCAAGTATATAACCTATCGATAATGGATGCATATCGGTTGGAGTTCATGTCATCTACCAAGACATGCTGTGATCTTAAGAACAAAACCAGAATGCAAACTCCTAACTACACTGGCATCATGAAGAGAGAAAAATATGTGCATTGCAAGTTTTGAAAAACTAAAAGTTAGAGACAAAATCCATTAGACAGAAAAAAATCAGACAAGACGAGAGTAGAAGTGGAGCAACATAATGCAGTTTCATTATGTTCCAGCAATCTTATCAGATTTTAATTATAAATCTTTATATTAAGGAATCTTCCAAAAACTTTCTCCATACATTTTACCAAATGCAGTTATTATCTTACAACAATTCCATCGAACCAAATTCTACAATCTTTATCGATCAGGAGTCTTAAATAAGACATTGTACATGATGTATTCATGCTCTTTAAAATACAATCACGTTGTTGTTGCTCTATCACGGTACACCGAGCAAGCATTCAGAGTTTATCCTCCTAGAAATCAACTACAGAATCAGGGCTTGTAGTGATATCAAAGTTCTTGTGTCACTTGATCCCTTAGGACTCTTCTCAGTAGCTTATTAGAAGCAGTTCGAGGAAATTCAGGAACAATTTTGACAAAGCTCACAGATAATTATTAAAAATAAAATAAGAAGAATTCTTTTTACAAAATTTGTTAAAAATGAAAGAAGTATCATTTCTTTAATCTTTAATTTTTAATCTGTCAAAAATGAAAGGAACAGAGATAAAAATCATTGAAAGGAACAAAAATAAAAAAACGAAAAAAGGAAATGAACGGAACAAAGATCAAAAAAATACCCAACTTACTTTGATGGAGCGAGAGAGAACGGCAAGGGTGGCGGCAATGGGTATACACAGGTCGAAGAGCGGCGAAGGAGAACCGGAGAAGGAGCGGCGAAGGAGGAGCGGCGAAGGAGCGGCGGAGGAGGAGCGGCGAAGGAGGAGCGGCGAAGTACGGGAGCGGCAAGGGTGTGCGCGCGAGAGATGCGCGCGCGAGGGAGGTGAGGCGGTGAGTGGGAAGGGGAGAGAGAAACGCGATCGGAAGAAGATGAGCGGATCGGAAGAAGATGAGCAGAGCGGATCGTGGGTTTAGAGGGGATTAGTGGAGAGCGGATCGGAAGAGGGAAAGTAAAAATTGGGGTTAGGGTTAGAGTAGAGGATGAGCGGGATTAGGGTTAGCGTAGAGCGGGAAGAAGATGAGCGGGATTAGAGTAGAGCGGGATTAATTAGGGTTGTAAAAATTGGGGAAAGTAAAAAGGGGGCGGGGTTTAGAACGGGATAGCTTTTCAGAACATTATTTACCCCACCCTATAACGGCGCGTATAAATAACCGCCGCGATAGGTCATAGATATATATATATAACAGCATTACTATTTGAGGCTATAGCGGCGTTGTTGCTACGCGCCGTTACAGAGAGTGTCTTTTTTATAAAATAAAATTCTACTATACCTATAGCGGCGCAGTGTGGTAACGCCAGGAAAAGTATGCCGCTATAGCCCATACGGTTTGTAGTGAGAGAAAAATATATAAAGAATTCATGCAATCACTCACTATAGATTAGAACTAGAAGTAAGAGATGTGTTTTGCTTTGTACAAAAGAACTAGAAGTCGATGCTAGTCGATCAGCAGTTGAGTGCTTTTAATTACTGGATGGTTTTGTGAGTATTATTATCAGTTGAGTGCTGATACATCACGCACAATTGAATAAAGTCATGCATATGCATGGGTTCTGGCCGGGCTTCTTCACTTCAGGTATCATTTAAGCTTAAAATCTGATGTAAAAGTATCCCTATATAGACAACTAAACATTTTTTTCCCACTACATTGCACTGAAGAGATCTGCTAGAAGATTCTTAACACGCTATATATATGATAACTAATTTTTTCTTATATAAGCTAATAAATTAATATAAGTGTGTATGGTGTTAATTTGTTATTGTCATCAATAATATAGCTATGAAATTAATTTAGTAATGTTAATTTATGATTCATCGTTAATTGTAAAAATATTTATCTCTGGATGTAGGACTGACATGCATGCTTAAAGTGATTCTCCTTTTGAGGAAACCCTATCTATTCTGCAATAACTTAATTAGAGGAGAGTAATTTTCATCCTATACTAGCTAGCTAGGTGAATTTATTATACTATCCTTTAGGAATATCAAAACTAATAATAGACAATGTATTTTTAATTTATCATTTATAAAATAACAAATAATGTAACTTTAAGCCAACTTAGAAAGCACATCCTTTATTTAATTAGTTCAATACCAACATATAATGAAGTCGTATATACTAATGTACTAATCGTTCCTCTAATTTAGTCAATGCTTAAACGCACAACTCAAACGACAAGTAGGTCATGACCCCACCTCACGGTGGCCATCGCTAGAGAAGCTATCATAATTTATCAACTGACAGGTTTCAGGAGAAAATGATGCAAAACATACACGAATTTTCTCATATATATGTAGTTCAATCTAAGCGTTGTAACAGAACTAGAATGCATTCTCATGCTAAGTGCGAGTATTTACGCTTAGGACCAGCTACGGGGAATTCAAACTTTTCTTCACTTCGGCCAGAACCCATGCATACGCACATTACTGGATGGTTTTACTGGATGGTTTTAATTAGTGTGTGTGTGTGTTTTCAAGTTAATTTTAGCATGCTCATATTGTTCTGAATTTACATTTATTATCAAGTATCAAATACGTGCACCAAAAGTATCTTGCACTGTTGTACCATTATAGTTATTTAGATTTCACAAACTTCATTTATTTCTGTTGAATGACATATCTTCTGCCATCCTGTGATAGAATTTATGTTTTATTCTCCATGCATGCCCTGGCTTAGGATTTCTTTGTGTGGTTCATGCTGTTCTGTGTAGCTTCATAAATGATCCATTAGTTTATAAGCAAGCCAGTTTTCAAGGCTATGTGTACTGTACAAATATGTGATTTGTGGTGTGTGCTGGTGGTGCAGTAATTAATTTAAGGTATGCAAATTACTACGGATCGTGATACCAGTGATTGGTAATTCATGAGTACGAAAAGAAAAGAAAAAAGGTATATTATCATCTGGTTCTTGCATGTATCAAACATGTGATTTCCAGCTCATACAATGTTAGTGTATAAGAATATCAACATGTCTTCGTTTGTATACTTTCAGATTTTACTAAAAGAGACTTATATGAGGTTTTTTAAATGATGAATATAAACCCATTAACCCTTCTCACAACTTTGACATTTTCATGCGTGTTAAGTTCATTTAATTTGGTATAGAGCCTCACAGCCACGAAAAGTTCCAACTCCAACCAAGCCAATACTTAAAGAACAGAGAAAATGCTGTAATACATAAAGAAGTGAAGCTAATAAGGTTATAATACCTAAGAGATGAGAAAATCCCGCCTACAGTGTACGTCTAGCGATGCCGTTGACGGAATCACGATCGTCGGCTTCCTCTTCATTTGGACGACTGGATGATGCTGGGTCTCTATCACCTTGCTGTATAAGAAATAAGTATGAAAGATGCTTTGAGTCAGATTGGTACACACAATTAGTCAGATTGGTATAAAATGCTAATGCAAATAAAATGCATAAGCAATTGATACACACAATTAGATAAGAGCAATACTTTATATAATTTCTAACCTGTCTCGGTATGTTAGCTGAGTTTTGAACATTTGTTTCCCTCATTATTTGAGCTATATGTGCAACTGTTACCTTAAGCTCTGTGACTTGCGTCTCTAGAATAGATATCTTCTCATCTCTAGGATCCGGCTGTGTTGATGAAGAAGCACAAGTTCGATAAGGTTTTGGTCATTACCCCTTCCCATGCACATGGCCATGGCGCTCCGGACCCATGTTTCCAACCAATGCCTGGTGTTGAAGCTACACTATATCAACCGCTGTTGTGGAAAATCCGGCGGTGGAAGCGATGATAGTTCGACATACCTATTTCGAGCAGTTGTCTGTTTTAAAAAAAAAAACAAATTCCAAAAACATGTGATATGTGATGAATTCTTAAGGCATATTACACATCAAATAAGCACATTTAAGATAGAAAAACTATTACCGATATCGTCGCTGCCTTTGAGGACGGAAATACGCCTTGTGAGTTTATGTGGATTGCGTCGAAGAAATCTAAATTGCCGTACTGATCCGCACCTCCTCGTTCCACATCCTACATATATTAGAATACATAGGGAATTATAAAATCAATTACGTATACTATTCAAATGAAGAACAAAACACTTAGATATACCATTATTGCGCGTCGCCTTGCAAAGTTTGTACCTCCTGAAGTGTGCAGCACGTCCTGTGCATCCCTACTTGCACGACCTCTTTCAGCTCTCTTCTGCACATAAATAAAATTATTATAATCACAATAAGATTTAATAAGCCAAATATCATATCAAAATATATTGCATCATATACTACTTTTTTTTTATTACATTCCCTTCAGGTGTACTCCAAAAATGACAAAGAAATTCTCAATCATAACGCATGACACCTCTCAGGACTACTCTTGTGTTCTCAACCATTTTTCGGTTCTCGTAATATTCTGCCTTAAGCTCAACCTTATAGTCTCTCCATTTCTTGGACATAGATTTATTTACCCAATCGGCATTAAGAACCGCCGGGTAATCAAATTTTTGCTGCAACAGTCATGAATCAATATCATATATCTAAGAATTTACGGCACAAGATAACTACCTCAAAGCATTAAACTACAACTACAAGATAATGACTCCAGTTTACTACAACTACCTGCATACCTGCATACCTGCATTAAACTACAACTACAAGTGATATGCATTAAACTACAACTACAAGTGATAATGACTCAGGCTTATTAAACATGTGATATGCATACCTGCATACCTGCATACATGCATTAAACTACAACTACAAGATAATGACTCAGGTTTACTACAATTGACTCAAATCTTGTGAATTATGCTAATAATTAACTTAAAGTTAGCTTTGTCCTTATGCTAATTACTGCTAGCATGAGAACCAAGAGAAACTCGTGACACTAGAGTAGTGATATCAACTTATTATTTAAGTAGGTAAGCTTATGTATATGATCTACACTGTGCTTCTTAATTATTGATACTTTAATGCTATGAGATTTGATGTTTATGAGTCATTGGAGTTCAGCTAAATTTTTGTATAAAATTCTGTTAATGAATTCAGTGTGTATATGAAAAGATTTTGAGATGATAAGGAGTTCAGCTATTAGAGTAAACTTTTTCTTGCAGTAATGTACTTACTCTTCATGAATGTGAATTGTTTATGTGGTGTGTCTGCTGCAAATTTAGTTCCAAATTAATGTTAGGATACTTCATTATCTCCAATTTGGTAGCAGAAACTGCAGTTTCTGTGCTGCTGCTTCTCCCTCAGCTTCCTATCCCTCATTTTCATCTCATTTGAAAGGAAATGCTATACAAGGCTAGACTGGAAGCTACAGCCAACATTGGAAACAAGCTAACATTGGTTGCAAGCTTTAGAGTAGATGTTGCTACTACTTGATGTCAATGCATGTTTGCTAGCATATGTGTGCTGTTGTGCATGATACTTCTACACTCTAATGCCTACTACTACATGGTACATGATCTCCATTCTGAATTCATTCTTATCATTCATCCATAAACATATATCTCCTTCATTCATTCATCAATTCATCAAAGATATCATATTTTAACTCAACTACAAAGTGAATTAAAGTAGATTGCATAAGTGGCAACTGACTTTGCTTAGGTGCAAACTTAGTCACTGGATGCAAACTTGAAGGTGTTTACTAAATGAAGATGATGTAACTTATATGTTGAAACCAAAAGAAAATAAGAAATACTGTAGAGATGAATGGTACCTTAAGAACTTCAACAGCTCGAACCCTTGTCGCTATGGGGATCTTTGTCCATCTATCGTAAGATAGTGGAAGATACTCCGAATTCCGAGCAATCAACCCAATGAACGATGCGAAGGTCACTGTATTTTTTCCTATGGGCTGATGATCCCCATTTATCTCCACTAGTATTTTTGGGCCCGCGGGTAGCTTCCATACATCAGTTAACTTGGTTGCTCCCCGGGTCTTTTTTTGGGGGGGGGAGTGTCTGGGTGCTCCCCTCACCTACCTCTAAGTGGGTATCCTCCTCGTTTAGAGGCTCCTCACCCCTTCCTCTAGGCGCCGTATTCTGTCGCGGCATAATTCAGACCTGCTAATCTTCAACATGTAGTTTAGCAATAAAATATTTAACATGCAGTTTAGATACTAAATAGAAAGGGACATGCTAATCTTCAATGATGAACTGTGGGAAATTACACTAATATTCAATGATGAACTAAAGGTCATGCTAATAATATTCAATGATGAACTGTAGGAAATTACACTACCATTTGAATGTGTTTACTGTATATAAATCTTATTCAATGTGAATGTTAAGGTATTAATGTGATGTGTTTACACTAGCATTTCAATGTTTTTACTGTAGGAAATTGCTAATAATATTCAATATGACTGTTCTGTTAGAAGTTAAGGTATTAAATTGAGTTGAAGGAAAACTTATAAAGCAAAATCATCATGCAACTTAAAATTATGATAAAATAAACCAAACTGAAAAAAACTAAAATTATGATAAAATAAACCAAACTGAACAAAACATTCTTCTGTAAAGCAAAAGACAAGCAGTGAAAATGAATCTACTGGTGTACTACAAAGTAACTAGATTTCTACTAGTGTGCTACAAAGTAACTAGATATAGAACAACAATAGAAACCCCTTAATGCCTCAAAGTATTGTAGGGTAGTTTATCTCTCTTTCTTATATCATGTTTGAAGTCAAATCCAAGTTGGGTAGTTTACCTCACTTTCCTATTTCACTTTGGAATCAACCCCCCAAGTTTTTATAAACTTCCCAACAAATGTGGCAAGATAATATCTTGAGCAACTACAGGTCTGTAAGACCATCGAGACATCAAAAAATACTGGTGCAACTACAGGTCTGTAAGACCATCGAGACATCAAAAAATACTGGTGCAATAACCTCTTGGCTTCAATCCTACGACACAAATTCCGTATGTCAACACCTGACTCTAGAGTATCAAGTATCAACTTCACCTTTGATAAGCAGCCGAATAAAACAACATCAATAATAGCGCTTAATCTCTAATCTCTATTCAGCAACCACAAAAAATGAGCTCCCTTAATAGCTCAAAAATGTACTTACATTAATTATACATCTACAAATAAGGGGCACGTATGATGTTCGTGTACGTATAATAACGACAAAGCTACGCATTGATGCTTCAAATAACCATAAACAGCAGAATAACAATAACCAAAGCTTGGTCATTGGCACAAAAACAAGAAGCAATAAGACAAAATAGATATAAGTTGGCACATAATAAGACAAAATAGAATTCAAAAACATACAATGCAATCTTCAAAGAGGTATCAACCGAGACAATACAATGCAATCTTCTAAACACATAATTAACAATTCAAATATGTTTCAAATATTATTATTATTCAATACTATCCAATACATCCCCTGGCTCTCCATCCGTGTGTAGCCAATTAGGTTTACTGTTGTCATCTGATATGTTTACATCAAACCTAGGAAATTCAGCAGCAACAAAAATGTTAGTGACATCTTCGTCCTTATCATCTGATGTCTCTCCCAACTGATATACATCTCTTGGTTGCATAATAAGAGCCACGTAAGATTTAGGCGAAGCAGGATCTTCAATGTAGAACACTTGGAGGATTTGAGATGGGAACACAAATGGTTCATGGCTGATGTGTGTGCCAGTATGAATCAAATTTGAAAAGTTTACAATTGTGAAACCTAAAGTATCCTTGTTTTGGGAATAATTCTTATCCATACCAGCCCAGTCCGCACGAAATAAGACAACTCGAAAATGACTAAAATAGTCTAACTCAATGATATCCGTGAGCACCCCATAATAGTCAACATCTTCATCAACTGGATTTGTGTCATTCTTAGAAGCATAACTTCTTGTCTTTGACGTCACTACAATTCTACTATTCTGGGACTTTAAATAACGTTCACGATCCTTAGTATGAAATTTAAATCTGTTATATACATATCCCTTAAATCTTCTAACCATCTTATGGGGACCTGTAGCAAGAATCTTGATTTCAGGTGATACCAAATCATCATGCAACTTCGGAACCTATAGGATGTGATGATAAACCGTATTAGTAAAATTAAGATTATTCTAACAAAAAGACAGTACTTGATAATTTGGAACACTCTTACATAGTCTTTAAGCCACATATGAAATCTTTCATTCATTATCTTATTTTGGTCACGTGGTCTTAATTTCCTTGTTCTAGAACTCTTTTCAATTCACGGATAAATTTTCTGTAAACATTTAAAAGAACAAAATATAATTAGATGTACATTGTTCAAATCGAGTTTAATTAAATATAAACCAACCCAATTATGACTTACTCTCAAAATGGCTCAACTGTTGCATGATGATCTAGCACATATCGATGTGTTTGTTCCCATATTAAGTTATCTACTCAACCACATCAACTTTACCAATGGTATTTTCAGCAGTTTGAAAGAGATAATGTGCCTCACCAAGGTTTGACCCAACTGGGTTTCTCCTTGGTCTAGTAAGACATGTCTCGACACCCTGAAAATATCGGGAACAAAAATTGGAGTACTCTTCCGAGAGATAACCTTCTGCTATTGAGCCTTCTAGATGTGATCTATTTTTAATATATCCCTTAAGTCGATAAAGATACCTATACATGTAAATGGTTAGATCAAAAAAAGTATGCACATTATCCAAATTCGAGGTATATAATTAACAAATATGAATAACTATCTCTCAATGGGATACATCCACCGATAATGTACCGGCCCACCAAGTCTTGCTTCGCCTGCTAGATGAATGACCAAGTGAATCATTATAGTAAAGAACGAAGGGGGAAATATTCTCTCCATTTGACAAAGTACCAAAGTAGCACGTTGCTCTAACAGGTTAATGTCTTCAACACGTAGAACCCTTGAGCAAAGTCCTTTATAAATGCTACACAGATCCTTGATGACGGCAGTGACTTGGTCGCACATTGAGAACCTTAAAGCCACAGGAAGGAGATCCTGCATCAAGATGTGGTAGTCGTGTGACTTTAGACCCTGAAGCCTCTTCTCCTTATCATTGACGCACCTTGGTATGTTAGATGAATAGCCATCGAAAACTTTAAGCTCCTGTAGAACTTTGTAGAATGATTCCAACTCCTTTTTAGACATGCAGTACATTGCTGGAGGAAGGCGCACTCTGCCATTCTGTAAATATTCGGGGTGCAACTCGTGTCGTATGTCCAACGCAGCTAAATCAAGACGACACTTAAGATTGTCTTTTGTCTTCCGATCATCTCCCATGATAGTCCCTACACAATTTTCACCAATATTTTTTCCAATATGCATCACATCTAAATTATGGAGCAATAAATTGAATTCCCAGTACGGCAGTGTAAAGAAAATGCTCTTCTTCTTCCAGGACCCTAACTCAACAATGTCATCACATTCTTCTTCATCGTTATCGTCATCCCTTGCCCTTTTCTTGCCCTTTTTATGGCTTCTACTTCCTTACCATAATTGAAATGATGACCATGTAGCCGCCTTAACACATCGGACCCAGACGCTATTCCATGTGAATGTTACCAATCTTCTGCCCCATCAAAAGTCGTAGTTTCTGTCCTGAAATTGTGTGTGTCAGGTAACCATCTTCTTTGACCCATGTAGCAGAACTTTCTCCCATGATATAGTCATCGTGAAGTAGTTTTATCAGCACAACAAGGACATGCATTACGTCTTTTGGTGCTATAACCGGATAAATTTGCATACGCAGGAAAATCATTGATTATCCAAGTCAATGCAACTTGAAGACGGAACGATTTCTTAGTTGTTATATCATATGTTGGAACACCCTCCCACAACTGTTGGAGCTCATCTATTAAAGGTTGGAGATAGACATCTATATCATTTCCAGGGCTTTTCGGTCCAGGAACTATTGTGGACAAAATAAATGACGATGGCTTCATACACTTCCAAGGCAGTAGATTATACGGTATCAACAATACAGGCCATATGCTGTATGTACTACTCTTTTGCCGAAATGGGTTAAAACCATCACTGGCTAATCCAAGTCGCACGTTGCGAGTATCTTTAGCAAAATCAGGATATCTTTCATCAAAACTTTTCCATGCAGCAGAATCTGCCGGATGTCTGAGAATTCCATCATTCTTCATCCCTTCAGCATGCCATGTCATATCAGAAGAAGTCTTAGATGACATAAACAACCTTTGTAGCCTAGGAATCAAAGGAAAGTAGCGCATCTTTTTTGCTGGCTTCCTTTTCTGCCTTGATTTAACTATCCCACTTGCATCTTGTTCTTTATTCGGAACACCTTTCCATTTTGAAGTACCACAAATTTCACAGTTCTCCAAACTCTCCTTATTCCCCCTAAATAACATACAATCATATCGACATGCAACTATCTTCTCATACCCCAGATCAAAATATTTAAGGAATTGTTTTATTCCATATGCTGAATTTGGGAGACAAATTTCAGAAAATGCTTCATTCAGCAATTTAAGTAACAATGTAAAGGATTTGGCAGACCAACTATTCAAACATTTGATCTGAAATAACCTCACGATGAATGAGAACTTCGAAAATTTGATTCAATCATGACACAAGGGTGTACTAGCATCCTCCAATAACTTACTGAATGCTTCAAATTCTTTGTTAAATTTAGAGTTTTGCCTTTCCTCCTCCACTCCACCCTCGTCTCCATCAGTGTGCGAGGTTTCGGTCGGTTCATCATGGACTTGGGTTGTTGAACTATTTGTGTGCATTGGATTGTTGTGAATCCCAAAAGCATCCCGCACTAAATTTTGCATCTCATCGGCAAGACTGTCGTCGTCATTCACTAAGCGTTCATTTTCCTCTTCCAACAAATCTTGTCCAACCGGAACCTATGTGTCACGCTCTCCATGGCATAACCACAGTGTGTACCCTTGGAGAAAACCATTAATCACCAAATGTGTTTGTACTTCGTAGCATGGAAGCAAATGACAGTTTAGCATCGGCGACATGGACAAAAAAATAAAGTTGGGATCATGAGAATGTTGCTTGGCAAAGATAATGAAATCTCTAACATCATCTCGTTACTCTTTGCATAATCGTGACTTACTCATCCAACTTTTATCCATTTCAATAATATCACTCAATCTGAAAATTAAATTTCATAAAAAATAGCTTTTCAGAAAGAGAGATTGAGACTCTCACAAATTAAAATATTCTTTTTTAATGAACACTGGGTTGTTTGGAGTGGATGAAGGTTTGGTATGCTTTTGAAAACAATCAAATTCATACTTTGCATTGTAGGTGTGATGGTGAAATAAGAGTGAAATAGAAACTGACATAGATGTAATACAAAACTTGATCTGAGTGTTCATCCTAAAACTTTGTTCTACACTAGTTTTTGTAGTCTTGCAGTTAGTTCTCTTCTAATAGTATAAAAGCATATTTCGATGATGTTACTGTATACTTCTACAATTCATCATTTAATCCTCAATTAAATCTATCTTTGAGTAACCCTCAATCCTCAATTGCATTAACTAACTTAGCTAGCTATTTAGCAGTTTAAATCACTATGTCCGAGTTTGAAGTATCATTTATATATTGTTCAAATTTAGTTATACACTACTATATAAGTACACGGTAACATCAAAATGAAATGATTACATACACAATATCATCAAAATGGAATGATGAACAATCTATTCATTGCAAAAATACAGTTAATCATAATTTTATCCATTAAAAAATAAAATTAGCATGTGCAAATGAGTCATTCTGCATTTAATAAGAAATCCTCTCATTCTATTATTTCTTCTCCTTAAAAGTTTCAACATGAGTTCAGTTACCAAAGAAAATTTTGATTAGCACTGACATTAGCATACTTCTAGAACCCCTCATCAGTTGATGTACACTTTCCTCACTCTTTTTGAACTCATCTCTTCACTTCCTAGTTCATTTTACTCATGAAATTCTGTCCTTAAATTTAATAAAATGGAAGATCGTATTGCCTTTTTTCTCTAAAATCAATACGGCTTGTCATCAGAAGATTAAAGTCTTACTAAAATGTAGTACATGTATTGGTAGGTTAGATGTTTATAAATGGTAGTCAGGTTGTTCTGAACATAACCAGAATAGTCTGTATATAATCTGAAACCTAGCTAGTTTAAAGTTTAAACAGAAGGTGTTTACTAAATGAACCTAAATCTCAATATTTATCAATGGTGGATACTTAATTTTAGTTTACTTGTGTCTATATATACACTCCGTGTCTTCAGCCTGTGATTGAAAATTGAAGGGTATGATCATGTCATTTGCATACATTTCTGTCGACAAAACTCTACAGAGCTAAGCTTTTGTTTATAATTGATGTGCAAGTGATCAAATGGTGTTCTTCATATTGAACATTGTAGTGTTCATTGGGCTCCTCATGGCCTTCAACCCGTTCCTAGCTACAACAAATTGTAACTAAAACTTTGAGATTTTATATCAAAGCTACAAAATTTTGAAGGCAATGTGAATGTAGTCTACACACATGAATCCGGATGTGGGTAAAATATGTAAAGTTGTATATAAACCCATTTATTCGTATCAGTTTTGCATCCTAATGAGTAAAATTGGTCTGGGCTTAGTTTGATTTGTCGAGCTTACTTTCTTTTTCTTTTTTCTCTATTCAGATGTTTTTGTTTCTTTAGGAAAATTTTACTAAACCCTCCTGCATTCTCAAAAACATTTTCCTAAACTTTTTCTACTTTTGAAGACACAGGCAGCTTTCGACTTTTAAAAATGATCACTCTATCCTCTGCAAGGATTGTCAGAAAAACTTTTTTAACTAGCATTTTACTGTGAACTTGATTTGGAATTATTCTACACTAATTTCCTTCAATCCTAAAAATTCAACGATCAGAGGAAAATTTGATCTGTAGAGTTTGTAAAAACCTGAAAGTTACACCCCCAATCCGTTAGGTTCAAAATAGACTCCAGTTGCTATATTTTATACGCAACTATTGAGAATGCGATTATAAAGTAGTAGCAGGCAGTGTAATAGGAGGGCTCAACTTGCAACCCAGATTTTGCAACAAATTTTTGTACAAGTAGGACTCAAATGGTGATTCATTTTCTCTACTTGCAACAATGGTGAACAACCTACCAACGGCATTATAGTTATAATGAAATAAGAACAAAATGAAGACCTTCTACCAAGATATCATCAACCAAAATAATTAATAACTGTAGTTCTGTATGAAGAGAGATGAACATAGATTGCTATATATCAATTTCAACTTAAACAATACTGCAAATGAATTCAATATTTAAGTTGGTCATCGTGTGTGTCGTGGTTTCAAATTGTTTCAAATTTAAAAAGATGGTAACAAAATTCATTTAAAAATTAAGGCAACGCAGTTCATCTATTTCAAAAAAAAATAACTTAACACGTCAAAAACAAATCTCTTGCCTCCACAACACATCAAACTAAAACCAATAAACGATTAAAAGGGATCCATCTAATTAATTTAGCACAACTATTGGTTACTTAACAATAAATATTCAGAACCAAATAAACCCTTCCACATCCTAAAGAGCCCTATTCCTCCATAGTGAATATACTGCCTTTCTAAATAATGTAAAGACATGCGCAAAAAAATAAACATTCATTCGCATCTTATTCAACCAATGTTTCAGCTTCCTTGTCAAAATTTTGAACCATACTAAGGGTAAGAAAGTCACCTTATAAACAGACCCAAATCAACCTTGCCCAATCTTGCAGCTTGTTTCGAACCCTTGCGCACAATATCTCAGAGTCTCGTCGTCATTCACTAACTAAACTCCTACCTGTTATATAATCAACCAAAATCCACACCATAAACCAACAAAATTCAAGAAACCCATATCCACAGATTGCATAGTAACTAACTCACCATCTTCACCAATCCAATGGCAGCAGCAACGAAATCCAACGGCGGCGGCGACAAGATCCAACGGCGGCGGCGACGAGATCCAATGGCGGCAGGCGACGAGATTGAACGCAAGCAGGCAACGAGATCGAGATCAAGCAGGCGACGATATCGAAATCGAAGAAAGAAAGAGGAACGGGGTGGAGATTGGGGCGTCGAAATCAAAGAAAGATAGAAAGGGGTAGGGTTTTCATCGAATTGGAGATCGGAGATTGGGGCGTCGAATTGGAGATTGGAGATTGGTTTCGTCGAAATCGAAGAGGAACGAAATCGAAGATTGGTTTTCGGAGAGATAGGGTTTAGGGCGCGGGTGATTAATAGATTTAGGGCGCGAGTAATTAGGAGCGAGTGAAAAAAGAGAGAGGGAAGTGAGGAATTTAGTGCGCGGGTGGCGGGGTTTTGGCCGACATTTTCCAGTGCCGGGGATTTGCGAAATCCCCGGCGCTTTTTATTAAACGCCGGGGAATTTACGCTAGATATTCCTCTTTATTTTGTAGTGATTGAAGTCTAATCCCTTCTTCCTCGTCTCAAGTTTATCTTGTGGGTCTCTTCTTTGATTGATGCCTTTCTTTGGACCCAAAGAACATTCAGTAAAAATAGTTCACATGCACTCGTGAGACCAGAAAACACCGCATAGATTAGCAATGATACAGAATCATGCTTATGTTTTGAACATGCTTACACTTATTCCTCATGATTGTCCTTCCTTCTCGCTGTCATGGGTGCTTGGTGTGTAAATCACCCTAGAGAGAGTGAATAGAAGGATTATGCGGAATTAAAAATTAAGGAAAATTAAAACTAAGTTGTAAAAGTAAATGAGAAGAGATAAGAGATGCAAACACAGATAGCACAAGTGACATAGCGATATAACGTGGTTCGATCCCCAGGTCTACGTTCACACCACCTCCTTGTAGCAATTCTCCGCCACAAGCCTTCCACTATACTCAAACCCTTGTACAGTGATTCTTGAATTCAGGCCGAGAGATCTATTATACCCACAGGACTTCTAATCACAAATTCCGTCAATCTCACCGAAGTGGAAGAAAAGAAAAGAACTCAAGATCCTCAATGATCCTGACTGAAGAATACAAATAGTTATCACACACACTCAGATTAATTGTTGAAAGATTAGTTCAGAAGATTTTTCTCAGAAGTAATAGGTGAAGAATACTGAGTGGGTTCATCCAATTATATAGACGTGGAAGTGTATCTATCAAAATTAGAAACGATACATTCCAAAAGTGTGAACAATGCAAAGTACGGTCAACCACAATTTGGGTGCAGTCGACCGTTCATCTCTCTAACGAAAAGTCGAGAGATGAATGGTCAACTGATTCATTATATTACTGCGAAGTGTGCAGTCGACTGTGATGCGGTCGACCGACATGAGGTGCGGTCGACCGTTATCGTGTTGTTCATAACGAATCCACTTTATATTCCTACCATATACTAATCAATCATCAATCAATCAAATACAGATAAAATCTCACAAATAAGGAATAGCAACAACCGGTTTTGATAGCTTTCTTGGGCACTAATCAACATGTGCTCTTTTTGAATAACTTCTTCTTTTACTTGATCTTGCAATCTTTCTATATTGCTTTCCTTCTTTGCTTATTCTTGAATCTCTTTTTAATTTCTTATTGATATTATTTTAACCGAAAAACTGAACAACTTAATTTAAACTTATTAGTATTTATGGACACGTTTTGTGCACACCAAACTAGAGTAAACAATCTCCCCTTTTTGGTGTGAACAAAATATGCCTTTGGATGTTGAAAGTAAAAAATAAAACAATATGACATATAAATACTCCCTCTAAATTTAGTACTTCCTTTATCATAGATTTTCATAGATAAAGATCAAGAGAGATTAAAAATAAAACAATAAGGCATATAAATACTCCCCCTGAATTTTGTACTTCATGTAGCATAGATTTTTATAGAAGATATATGAAGAAGAGATAATAATATTCAATATTATATTTACTTTTAGTTAAAGCATTCATAAAAATATTCTCCCCCTTTTTGGAACACACCAAGAGGGGCAAAAGACAGGCATAATAAGAACATTTATAAAAGACTTTAAATAAAGGAACATTTAATTAAATGCTTTGTTCTCCCTCAAAAGTTATTAGTAAAAGATCGTTCATAAAGCAAATGAAGAGGTTAATTTGGGGAACATGATAAAGCATGAGATGAATTTGGGAAATAATTTTTGAAAGCAGGGAAAAATCCACTTACATGATACCGTTGATAGAGAAACTTTTTGATATGCAGGGAGAGCCCTTCATGGTATCATAGATTTGACATTTTTCCAATACAGATGCAAGGCATAGAACAAGAAAAGAAGCATTTCAATAAACCAATATTATAGAAAGTTCGTAAAACTCAAAATGAGTAACCAAGAAAAAAACAGGTCGACCGCAAAACCAATTTAGCATATAAAACAAAGAATCAACCCGAGGGCAAACCGGTCGATTGTACATCCTGTAAACACAAAACGGAAGACAGAGGGTGAACCGGTCGATCGCAAATTAAAAAAAATAAAAAAAATAGTAATAATAAAGGCGAAGTGTTTCTTAGTGTAATATTCTAGAATAAGATAAAATATTTTATTATATATATATTATTTATTTATTTATTTAACTAAGTTAAGACTTGAATGGATTGGTGCATGATTATTGAATGGAATAACCATGCACATTTGTGCACTAGGGTTAGGGTTAGGGTATAGAGACCTAGGGTTTGGTGACCTAGAGTTAAAGCACACCCTCATCATGATTGTGAACTTTGGACCAAATTTTGATGAGATCTAATGGACTAGAAACAATTCATGAACATGAATTTCCAAGAGAATTCAAGAAGTCTCTAGAATTGTGTTGGCACTCACATCCACCCTCCCTCCCACCAACCCTACCCCATCTCCATCCTATCCCTCCATCCCAAAATCCGGCCATACTCCCAAACCCTAGCTCCCTTCACTCTATAAAAACTCACTCTACTCACTCTCTCATCCTCTTTTCACTTGTTCTTGTTCTTGTGTTCAAAAAAAACAAGAGAGAAAGAAAAGAAGAAAAAATTATAGTTTTTAAGTAAGAAATCAAAAGAGATTTTATTAGTTGTAGAAGAGCATTAGAAGTGAAGTAGGA
Source organism: Hemerocallis citrina (assembly GCA_017893485.1). NCBI lineage: Eukaryota > Viridiplantae > Streptophyta > Magnoliopsida > Asparagales > Asphodelaceae > Hemerocallis > Hemerocallis citrina. Next base: position 132,774,037 of record CM030365.1, read on the forward strand.
TCACGGTGCAATCTCAAGGAGTAAGGAGCAAAGCATACAAGGAGTTTCTTACAACTACAAATGTGGGTGATTTCTCTAAAAACTCAAAACTTTAGTTTCTTTTTGTGTGTATGTTATTTTTTTAGCATGAGGTAGTAGTTAAGAGTTTGATGGAAATTTGTGAAGAAATTAAATTACTAAGAAAATGATAAGTTATGTAAGACAGAAAAACTCTTTCTTTATCTCTTTTGTCTAAGAAATATGTTGTGATAAGTAGCTTAAAGAATTTCTAACTCTTAAATGGTGTGGAATTTTAAACTCAAATTTTTAGGGATTATTCTCCTATGAAACTAGAGCGTACATGAATTTTTTCATAATATTTGGAGGCCATTTAATAGCTCAAACATCAATCCAAATTTTGGACAGTAACTAGCTGAAAATAATTGTTGCTTGAGAGAATTTGTCATGACTTCCAAGAATCATAACCCAATATTGGTTGGGTACTTTTAGCTAGAAATTTTTATGGATTCTCTTGTATGTTTATAGAACCATAATCCCAAATTTTACATATTTCTAAAGTTGTTTGATGCCTCAAAACATTCTTGAGTTACAACTAGTTGTGATAACTGGAGCTGCGACTGTCTGTTTGAGAACTGAGGTTCAACCATGCATAACTACTTGTGTATACATGAGATTGTAATGAAAAATTTTCAGTAACTTTTAGTATGATTCTACATCCTAATTCTAAAATTTTAGATTTTTGTGATGACATTTGATGAAGTTTCATAAATGAAATGCATGTATGAGTAAGAGCTCTGCCTGAGATGCAGTAAGATTTTTGTGCCATGTTCAAAGAGTCATAACTCTCTGCGTAGTAGGAGTTTAGATGCCTTTTTTGGACAAAATATAGTGGTGTATGTATACTTATAGATTCTTAAATTTCATGAGCTTTGGGTAAAGGATTGATTTTATATGGAATTTATACTAGGCTGTGTCCAATACCTGGTGCTGATTGCATGGTCTGTACATTTGTATTTTTCTGGAAATGTGTGTTGGGAATTTGCAAAAGTGATGAACTAAAGACTTGGAGTAGAGACTCTAAGCTTTCCAAAAAACCTAGGAAATTGTAATTCCAAGTTGTTTAGTAATTGATATGATTTTTGAAAGCATTGGACAGATCCAGCCACCTTAAGAAGATGTCACTTTGCTTGTATGTGACTTTCTCTCAACTCTCAAGCGTTGAATTGAGAGTTAGGGGGTATTTCTATACCCCAATACTTGGTTATTCTGTGTCTTATGCTGATTATGACATAAGGTAGTGACTTGAATGACATTTGAGTCGTCGACATTGTCTAAGTTAGTTGCCTACACTTATCAACCATTAGGCCAACTTAGGGACTTCCGCCTTAATGATTGAAAGTGACTAACTCGGGCACCGAAGAAATCATGGGAGATGATCACGGGCCGAGTTGAGGACGGGACTCAATGAGGGAAGTGGCGAGCAAAGTGATCGCGTCGCCGGAGCCACAGGTTGATAGACGGGAACGAGAGTTTCTAGTAGGAAAACTGCTTGAGACTAGGCATAACTTAGACTAGGAATCAGTTGGTGACCATACCCTTGTAACATGTCTAGGTAGACTTAATATTAGTTAGTTTTGCCATCACCTATAACTGCATTAGTTTCTAGCGAACTAGTAATCGAGTGATGTACTCTCCTGTCATTAGAGATACGTGATGCGGTGCGTATCTTGTACTGTTGATTCCTGAAGTACCGTGGTAAGAACGAGATGGGATTTCTCGGCGGATACGGGGATTAAACCTTCAAGGCCGTCAAGTTCTATGTTGGTGAACACAAGCGGATCATAGGTCTGCTGTCCTGAGAATTTTTGGCACCATAGGTATGCTACGGTGTATCTTTAAGTTCGTCACAAATTTTGAGTGGGGTCCGGGCACCGGGCAGTAGTGGAAAACTCAGATACCCCTAAGTTACTGCAGAAACGGATGTGATCGATTAATCTGCAACATCATCAACCACGATCTATCTATCAAGAACAGGACGAGTACAAGAGTAGGTTGCATGGCGAGGGTTCATAACCTTGAACTTGGAGACAATGGCTTGATTTGGAAAGTATGTAGTATGGGATGCATACATTTCCAAAGTATCTCTTGCATTAGACTAAGTACATCTTGACCTGTGCATTAGATCACTAGGGCATATCATACACAGGACACCTTGGACCCGACTCCACTTTCCCTTCTTTTAGTCACTTTTTCTATTTGCTTTCAACCTTGATTATCTAGTTTGGAGATCGCTGCTTTTATTAGCCTTGTATTAGTAGAATTACTAACGTGCCCACTCTTTTAGGTGCTAGATTGCCAACCCGGGGAGCCAGGAAAGCCAAGCCAAATGGTGTGCCCAAGTGATAGTATCAAGTGTTCATTATTTACATCCTTGTTATTTTTTGTAAACTTTGATTTGTAATTTCTGAACATTGTATATTGTAACACTTGAACTTGTAATCATCATGGAATAAAATTTGTTTAAATTTTTCCTGTATTTTTCCTGTATTGTGACTGTTTGAAGGAATGATTTTGGTTTGTGTCACGAATCACCAGTATGGGGATTCGTGGCGCTACAGAGTTGGTATCAGAGCAACCTTCAGACTATAGTCTAATATAACAGGAAAATAAACTTGGATGCCACTAGGAGAGTCGGGTTTAGCCAGTAGTAGATTGTTATAATTCATATTCTTATTCTTTTTTCAACTTATTTTTTATATTTTCTATATCTGGAATAATTCCCTATTGTTTCCTCCTAACAGATGGCAGACGCACAAAATGGATTGGCGAACGGGACCCAGGCTGGACCAGATCCAGCAGGTACTCCCCGGCTACTCCACCTCCATCTCCACAGCCCAATGCTGTGGAGCAAGCCATCAGTAGACGGTTCAGGGACCTTGTCGCTTACCGATGGAGCCACGGGCACTTGGAGGACTGCCTAGAGAACTGCGGCCATGCCCTGATATCCACTGACAGGCAGGTGGCTAGACTGAAGAGGTCAAAAAAGAGGCTCTCGAGGAAGATAATGCTATAAGGCATCAGCATATGGAGAGGATGGCTCGGCTAGAGCTTAGGCTTGGAGACCTGCTGGCCAAGGTTGCCCAGCAGCAGACACAATTGGAGCAGCTAACAGCGGCCGAGCACTTCTCTACAAGGGATCACTCTGTAAGGGACATGTGTGACCTAGCCCTGTGAAGGATCTTAGGATGTCTTATTTTGATATTTTGATGTATAAATGATAATGCTTTCTGCCGGCACATGATGCCTGGGGTAATGTTTTATGGTGTAAGGTTTTGACTACACCGATGGTAGTAGTGTTTTGGTTGTACAAATGGAATGCTAATGTAACCTTCCTTATATATATTAATGAAGAACTAGTATTTTGACTACTATTTCTAGTATGATATGAGTTCACACTCAGGGCCGGCCCCACTGTATTGGCGGGTAAGGCGGCCACCGTGGGCCCCCGTGGATTTTACGATTTTAGGGGCCCCCAATTTCGAACTTCCCTTGTAAATATAGGCATGTATTTCGCGCGTAGAAAAAACTTGTTATTTGGGGCCCCCAAAATAATTATTTGATCCTTTAAAAAAAAATTTAAAAATTATTTGGGGGTACTCTAGAAGGCTTGATTGAAATTGAGGTTTTAAATTTGAGTGATTTAAAACAAATCCACATTTAAATAGATATAAAACCCGAAACCCACATTTAATTTAAATCCACCTTCAATTTACAACCCAAAACCCGATAACCCAAACCCTCTTTTAAAACAAAACCCAACCACTTCCTTCTTTTCCCCAAAACCCAACCCAAACCCGATATATATCTTGCATATTTTGCTTTGAACAATGTGCAAACTTTGCAAATTTTGCTTTGGCAAATTTTTTTATACATGTTTTTTTTAATGTATGTGGCAGGGAGGCCCATTTCGGAAGTTCGCCTTGGACCCCTCAGAACTCAGGACCAGCCCTGTTCACACTATTATTGCAAGGTAGTAATAAGAATTAGCTTTCAGATGTCTAGAAGAACCCGAAACAGCTAAAGCGGGCAAACAAAAGGTGAAGGTAGTAGGGCTAATGATGTTGGCATCAACATAGGAGCAGAATTTGCTTGACTGTATCAAATGCTAGGTGCATTCGTGGAGGCGAACAGAAACCAGGCACTGCCACTGGCAGCACCGGAAGTCACACAAGGAAACGCAGCTGCAGATCCAGTCAGGATGGTCGAATCTTTTAAGACAATGAAGCTGCCAGTCTTCGAAGGACAGGCTGACTCGACTGCCGCAGATGACTGGGGATGCCAAGTGGAAACAGTGTTTGAAATCTTGATGACTTCGAAAGATAGTAAAGTTCGATTGGCTATGATTCTAATAGAGAAAGACGTAGGGGTGTGGTGGTAATCGGTGAAGCGCGACTTGGGAGAAGAACCAATAACCTGGAAGGAATTCTTGGAGGAATTGTGGGAACACTACTTTCCCTTAGACGTACAGAAGGAAAAAGCGATGGAATTTCACAGTTTAAAACAAGGGAACATGTTGGTCAGAGAATATGAAACCAAGTTCACCCAACTATCGCGTTATGCACCCGAGATGGTTCAAGAGGAAACGAAGAAAGCCAAGAGGTTTCAACAAGGACTTAGGCTAGGATTAAGGTCTAGGATGGTACCTCTGGGAATCCGCAGGTTTGACAAATTAGTCAGGCGAGCTGCTGCAGTAGAGATGGATATGAATCAAGGTCAAGCACCATAGGGGAGAACGGAGACTTGCAACCGGGGAAAGAGGCCTGCCCCAGCATCGAAGTTCAAGAAGCACGACAGGAACCAAAAATTTCAAAGGACAGGTGACAAGATGGGAGGATGCAAGCCAGGAAGTTGTTTTCTCTGTGGGGAGCAGGGGCATTTCAGAGGTCAGTGCCCAAGGAATGAAAGGAGAACCGTTCAGACGTGCTACCATTGGGGGAAGGAAGGACATATCAGGCCGAATTTCCCCCAGTACCTGAAGAGCAACGGCAAGGCAGCATCAGGAACCACTAGCAAAGGAAAGCAACCAGTTCGCCAAGGTCGAGTATTTGCCTTGAGTGAAGAAGATGCAAAGAACAATGAGGGCGTGATTACTTGTATGTGAAGGATCATTGTAATAAGTTTTGGTTGTATTTTAAAGTTTTGTTTGAAGAAGTATAAATGAAGATTGTAACTCTTTTGTAACAGGAAGTATATATATTAATGGATTTTTTGCTACTATTTTGTTCGATAGCGGATCAACTCATTCTTTTGTGTCCAAATCATTCTCAAGAAAGTTAAGGTACACACAAGCAGCAATTCCAGAGTTAGCCTTAATGGTATCTACACCATCAAGGGCAACTCTCACTATAGATCAATGCTATAAGAACTGTGAGCTTCAGATTAACAAGGAATCTCTGAATATCGATTTGTTAGAGTTGGGTTTCGCCAGAACATATGTGATTATTGGCATGAATTGGATGTCGAAGCATAAAGCGAAAATCAACTGCAAGGTGAAGAAAGTAGTCACAAAGCTAAGGGAATGGAGCTCGTGTTCCATGGAGGGAAGAGGCCCAAGGAAGTGACTATTGCAGCCACCAAGAAGATGAAGAAACCTGAAGAAGTGAAGAAGATACCAATGGTGAGGGATTTTCCACTCGTATTCCTGGAAGAATTACCGAGACTACCCCCACACAGAGATGTAAAATTCAGCATTTCAATCCAACTAGGCAGTGCTCCAGTATCGAAGACACCTTACAGGATGGCACTAGTAGAGTAGAATGAAGTCAAGAAACAAGTTGAAAAGCTATTACAAAAGGGACTTATCAGACCAAGTGCGTCACCCTGGGGAGCACCGGTTTTGCTGGTTAAGAAAAAGGATGGGACTGCAAGAATGTGTATCGATTATCGAAAATTAAATAAGGTCACTGTTCGAAACAAGTACCCGATTCCCAGGATCGATGATTTGTTTGATCAGCTTCAAGGAGCAGCTATATTTTCCAAGATCGGCCTACGGTCCAGTTATCATCAAGTTCGAGTCAAGGAAGAAGATGTACCCAAGACAGCCTTTCAGACTCGACATGGGCACTACGAGTTTTTAGTAATGCCATTCGGAGTAACCAACGCCCCAACAATCTTCATAGACATGATGAACCGAATCTTACGATCATTTATCGACTCATTTGTCGTGGCATTCATCGAAAATATTTTGGTGTACTCCAGGACAGAAGAAGAACATGCAGGACATTTGACCACAGTACTAAGCAAGCTGCAGGAGCACCAATTGTATGCCAAATTATCCAAGTGTAAGTTCTGGAAGCCGGAAGTTGCATTTCTTGGCCATATCCTTTCTAAGGAGGGAGTGGCCACAGACCCACAGAAGAGAAGCAGTCAAGGAGTGGCCACAGCCGAAGATAGTAAAGGAGGTAAGAAGCTTTCGGGGTATGACTGGATACTACCAGAAGTTTATTCAAAATTATGCCAGGATAGCAGTGCCGCTCATTGCATTAATTAGGAATAACCAGAGCTTCGACTGGAAAACGAAGTGTGAAGAGAGCTACCAAGAGTTGAAGAACAAATTAATCTCTGCACCCATTTTGGTTTTGCCTCAAGCTAACAAAGGGTATGTCATCTACAGCAATACATCATATTTGGGGTTCGGGTGTGTACTAATGTAGGAAGGGAATGTCATAGCCTATGGATCGAGACAACTCCGACCTCATGAGAAGAACTACCATACTCATGACTTGGAACTAACAGCCATAATCTTTGTTTTGAAATTGTGGCGACATTACATCATGAAGCAAGGGTGGAAATGTATACCGACCACAATAGTTTGAAGTACATATACTAGTAGAGGGATCTGAATCTAAGGCAGAGGCGATTGCAGTAAGTCTTGGAAGATATCAGGCTAGAAATCTTGTATCATCCAAGGAAGGTCAATGTGGTAGCTGATGCACTCAGCCGGAAGAGGAGTATTGCCACGCTTACTGTAACAAGAAAAGAGCTGGAAGATGAAATCAGACAAGCAGGCATCGAGGTGATTACTCAAGACTTGAGTGTGGTTTTAGCACAGTTAGTTTTATAGCCAAGCTTGAACGAGCGAGTGAAGAAAGCTCAGACAGCAGACGCAGAGATTGAGGCACTAAAGAAGCAGGTGAATGAGGGAAAACTTCAAGAATTCAGCATAAGAGAAGGATCGCTCTGGTAAGGCAATAGGCTATGTGTGCCCAAGGATAAAGAATTGATATAAGATATCATGAAGGAGGCTCACTCCACACTACTTGCAGCGCACCCTGGAAGCACCAAAATGTATCAGGACGTGAAGCAGTACCATTGGTGGTCTAGATAAAGCGGGACATAGCAGAATTTGCATCCAGGTCCCTAACATGCCAGCAGATCAAAACCGAAAACCAGAAGCCAGGTGGATTATTGAAACCTTTTCGGAGTGGAAATGGGAGAACATTAGTATGGACTTCATCACCGGTTTGCCCAGAAGCTCTAAGGGGAACGACTTGGTTTGGTTCATTGTAGATCGGCTAACAAAGTCCAAATATTTTTTGCCAGTAAAGACGACCTGGTCACTTGAGAAATTAGCAGAGGTTTACATTGAGAAAGTAGTGAAGTTACATGGGGTACCAGTGTCCATAGTTTCTGATAGCGATGCAAGGTTTACATCTTGTTTTTGGCAGAGTCTGCAATCAGCCTTGGGAACCATAACAGATTTTAGCACAATTTTCCACCCACAAACTGATGGGCAGACCGAAAGAGTCAACTGGATTCTTCAAGATATGCTAAGAGCCTGCATTATGGATTTTGGAGGAAGCTGGGAGAAATATCTACCTTTAATGGAATTCTCTTATAATAACAGCTATCAGGCAAGTATTGGCATGGCTCCGTATGAAGCTTTATATGGAAGGAGGTGTAAGACACCCTTGTGCTGGTACGAAGTAGGAGAACAACAGATGTTTGGACCAGAGATCGTACAACAAACCACTGAGAAGAGTGAGCTTATTCAAAAAAGGTTGTAGACAGCACAGAGCAGGCAGAAAAGCTACGCTGACAGTCGCCGAAGAGAATTAGAATTCGAGGAAGGTGACTTTGTATTTCTCAAAGTCTCACCAGCGAAGGGTGTGCTCAGATTCGGCAAAAGTGGGAAATTGGCTCCAAGATACATCGGGCCATATAAGATTCTGAAGAAAATTAGAAGAATGGCCTACAAATTAGAGCTACCAGCAGAATTGTTCCGAGTACATGACGTATTCCACGTCTCAATATTGAGGAGGTACATACCAGATCCAAGCCATTAACTATTAGAGATTCCTGAAGACTTGCAAGTGAACCTCTCATACAAAGAACAACCAGTCGAATCCTCGATCGTCAGGAAAAGATACTAAGGAACAAGACCATTCCGGTGATGAAAGTTCTCTGGAGAAATCAGTTGATGGAGGAAGCCACTTGAGAACCAGAGAGCCGCATGAAAGCTTCTTTTCCTGAATTATTTGAAGTATAATGCTTTTTCTTTTTCTCCCGACTAAGTATAGTTCTGAGGACAGAACTACTCTAAAGAGGGAGTGATGTAATATCCCAGAATAAGATAAAATATTCTATTATATATATATATATATATATATATATATATATATATATATATATATATATATATATATATATATATATATATATATATATATATATATATATATATATATATAATTTATTTATTTATTTAACTAAGGTAAGACTTGAATGGATTGGGGCATGATTATTGAATGGAATAACCATGCACATTTGTGCACTAGGGTTAGGGTTAGGGTATGGAGACCTAGGGATTGGCGACCTAGGGTATGGAGACCTAGGGTTCTTCATGAATTTCCAAGAGAATTCAAGAAGTCTCTAGAATTGTGTGTAGGCACTCCCACCAACCCTACCCCATCTCCATCCTATCCCTCCATCCCAAAATCCGGCCATACTCCCAAACCCTAGCTCCCTTATCTCTATAAAAACTCACTCCACTCACTCTCTCATCCTCTTTTCACTTGTTCTTGTTCTTGTGTTGAAATAAAAAAAAGAGAAAGAAAAGATGAAAAAGCTAGAGTTTTTAAGTAAGAAATAAAAAGAGATTTTAGTAGTTGTAGAAGAGTAGTATAAGTGAAGTAGGAGCAAGGTGCAATCTCAAGGAGCAAGGAGCCAAGCATACACGGAGTTTCTTACAACTACAAAAGTGGGTGATTTCTCTAAAAACTCAAAACTTTAGTTTCTTTTTGTGTGTGTGTTAATTTTTTAGCATGAGGTAGTAGTTAAGAATTTGATGGTCAATTTTGAAGAAATTAACTTACTAAGAAAATGATAAGTTAAGTAAGAAAGAATAACTCTTTTATGATCTCTTTTTGTTCAGAAATATGTTGTGATAAGTAGCTTAAAGAATTTCTAGCTCTTAAACGGTGTAGAATTTTGAACTCAAATTTTTAGGGCTTGTTCTCCTATGAAACTAGAACTTACATGAATTTTTTCATAATATTTGGAGGCCATTTAATAGCCCAAACATCAGTCCAAATTTTGAACTGTAACTAGCTGAAAAAAGCTGTTGCTTGAAAGAATTTGTCATGACTTCCAAGAATCATAACCCAATATTGGTTGGGTATTTTTAGCTGAAAATTTTATGGATTATCTTGTATGTGTCTAAAACCATAATCCTAAATTTTATATTTTTTTGAAGTTTTTTGATGCCTCAAAAAAATTCTTGAGTTACAATTGGTTGTGATGACTAGAGCTGCGTCTGTCTGTTTGAGAACTGAGGTTCAACCATGCATAACTACTTGTGTATACATGAGATTATAATGAAAATTTTTTAGTAACTTTTAGTATGATTCTACATCCTAATTCTAAAAGTTTAGATTTTTGTGATGACATTTGATGAAGTTTAAAAAATGAATTGCATGTATAAGAGCTCTGCCTGAGATGCAGTAAGATTTTTGTGCCATGTTCAAATAGTCATAACTCTCTGCGTAGTAGGAATTTAGATGCAATTTTTGGAAACAAATTAGTGGTGTATGTATAGCTATAGATTCTTAAATTTCATGAGTTTTGGACAAAGGGTTGATTTTATATGGAATTTAGACTAGGCTGTGTCCAATACCTGGTGCTGATTGCATGGTCTATACATTTGTATTTTTCTGGAAATGTGTGTTGGGAATTTTCAAAGTGATGAAATAGAGACTTGGAGTAGGGACTCTAAGCTTTCCAAAAAACCCAGGAAATTGTAATTGCAAGTTATGTAGTAACTGATATGATTTTTGAAAGCGCTGGACAGATCCAACCACCTTAAGAAGATGTCACTTTGCATGTATGTGACTTTCTTTTAACTCTCAAGCATTGAATTGAAAGTTAAGGGGTATTTCTATACCCCAATACTTGGTTATTCTATGTCTTATGCTGATTAGGACATAGGGTAGTGACTTGAACGACATTTGAGTCGTCGACCTTGTCTAAGTTAATTGCCTACACTTATCAACCATTAGGCTAACTTGGGGATTTCCACCTTAACGATTGAAAGTGACTAACTCGGGCGCCGACGAAATCATGGGAGATGATCATGGGCCGAGTTGAGGATGAGACTCAATGGGGAAAGTGGCGAGCAAGGTGATCGCATTGCCGGAGTCACAGGTTGATATACGGGAACGAGGGTTTCTAGTAGGAAAACCGCTTGAGACTAGGCATAACTTAGACTAGGAATCAGTTGGTGACCATACCCTTGTAACATGTCCAGGTAGACTTAATGTTAGTTAGTTTTTCCGTCACCTATAATTGCATTAGTTTCTGGCGAACTAGTAATCGGGTGATGTACTCTCCTATCATTAGGGATACATACTGCGGTGCGTATCCTGCACTATTCATTCCTGAAGTACCGTGGTAAGAACGGGATGAGATTTCCTGGCGGATAGGGGGATTAGACCTTCGAGGCCGTCAAGTTCTATGTTGGTGGACACGAACAGATCATAGGGCTATTGTCGTGAGAATCTTTGGCACCAAAGGTATGTTGCGGTGTATCTTTAAGTTCGTCACAACTTTTGAGTGCGGTCCAAGCACCGGGCACTAGTGGAAAATTGAGACACCACTAAGTCACTGCAGAAATGAATGAGACTGATTAATCTGCTACCTCATCAACCACGATCAATCTATCAGGAACAGGACGAGTACAAGAGTAGATTGCATGGTGAGGGTTCAAAACCCTAAACTTGGAGAAAATGGCTTGATTTGGAAAGTATTTAGTATGGGATGCATACATTTCCAAAGTCTCACTTGCATTAGACTAACTACATCTTGACCTGTGCATTAGATCACTAGGGCATATCATACACAGGACACCTTGGACCCAACTCCAATTTCCCTTCTTTTAGTCACATTTTCTATTTGCTTTCAACCTTGATTGTTTAGTTTGGAGATCGCTACTTTTATCAACCTTGTGTCAGTAGAATTACTGACGTGCCCACTCTTTTAGGTGCTAGATTTTCAACCCGGGGAGCCGAGGAAGCCCAAGCCAGATGGTGTGCCCAAGTGATAGTATCAAGTGTTCATTATTTACATCCTTGTTATTTTTTGTAAACTCTGATTTGTCATTTCTAAACATTGTATATTGTAACACTTGAACTTGTAATCATCATGGAAGAAAATTTGTTTAACTTTTTCCTGTATTTTTCCTGTATTGTGATTGTTTGAAGAAAAGATTCTGGTTTGTATCACGAATCACCAATATGGGGATTCGGAGCGCTACACTTAGAGAGGGTCTGTGTTTAAGAGTTTAGATAAGCGAAAGGTCGACCGCACGGTCGACCGAAATACTGATACAAGAGAGTAATGCGGATAATTAACTGGATATGCAAAATGTAGCAAGGATGGAGTCATTTCTTCATAGCAAATAACAAGAGATTTACATAATGTTAAAGAACATTCATGATGATATTACATCTAGCAATCACAATTAGAAATCTATTCATCACCACTATCATCTTCGTCTTCGGCATTGTCTTCATCATCTTCCTCATCATTTTCCTCATCATTTGGAGGAGGAAGAATTTCCCAATCTTCTTTTTCTTGCAAGTACTCAATCGTGTTAACATAATATCTGATATGGATAAAAATGGGGTTAAATCGGAACCGTCCAGATCGAACACGAATCTTGAAGCATGGGGATAAAAAGGTAATTTCACATACAGATGGATCCAAAACGGGTATTAGGCCTCCTTCTTACAAAACCAACCACCCGCGAATAGATCCACTTCAACTGGGCACGGGGTCCGACCCGATACAAGCTCGGCCCGCCAAGAGGAGATTCAGGCCACTGATTTGACTAAATCAAATCAATAAGCCTGATTAGCTCACACCAGGGAATCAGGACCTACTTTCCTAAAACAGAATAGGAGGATTTTTCTCCTGGCTATTAGGCAGGAAATCAGGATCCTAACCATTCCAAAGGCGACTATAAATACAACCCCTCTACCACCAAGACCAGGTTAATCACTTTTTAACCCCTTAAGCTCTTTCTTAATCTTTTCCTGATTACTGACAAGAGCGTCGGAGGGTGCGTCGCCGGAATCAACCCCGGTGTCTCGCACTTCCTTGCAGGTTGCGGCAGGAGCAAGAAGGCCGAGTCAACTGTTCAGGTTTTTCCCGGACCCACAAATTCTATCTGTTTACCCCCACACCGAAATCAGCGGTAACAGATTGGCGCCGTCTGTGGGAAACACCACACGAACAGCCTCAGTCCATTCTCCGACGTCCTCTGCAGTCATGCCGCCGAAGAAGAACAGATCCAGAGGGTCGACCCGTGCGGGCAACCTCACCGATCCGGCGAATGAAGCCCCGGTCAACCCTATTCCTCAGTCCAACCTCCCTCCGGCGACCCAGCAGGTCCCACCTCCTCCTTCCAAGCAGCAGCCCAACAATGGTCCGTCCGGTCACAACGGTCGGAAGGAGAAGCAGCCTCTCAATCCGGGCCATGTCTCGGTCCGTAACGGGTCTTCGGACTCGATGGCTTCTCATCACCCCGACCTCCGCATCACACTTCTAAACCGCCAGAAGGACAACGACCTCCGTACCCATCTTGACGAGAGGCAGGCCCGAGAGGGAGCCTCCCGCCAGCGTCAAGGTGAGCGGTCGCCACGTCGTCGGGACGGCAGAAGGCCTCCGGACCGCAGAGGCCGAGCGGCGTCCCCCGAGCACCGGAGGAGGAGGTCCCGTTCCCCCAGGGATTGGCGTCATCCGAGGGACCGAGATGTACCTATCAGTAGAGCCGAATTCCTCCAGTTTCAGGAGACCGTACTGCAGGCTCTCAACCTTCGGCAGAACGCCCAGAATGCACAGAGGGCTCCGACGCCCCCCAGGGATCCCAGTCCTCGGCACCGAACCCGGAGCCCTTCCCCGGCTCCCAGTCGCCAGCAGCGGGAACAAAGCCCTCGCCGGTCCCAGGATTACCGGCGCCGCAGTCCACGCTCCCCTTCCTATGAAGAGGAGTCCGGAGGGTCGTACGATTACCAGCGGAGGGACGACGCCCTCATCCGTCGTATCCATGAGGTGGAAAGGCGCATCGGCCGCATGGGCAGGGAGGAAGAGTCCCGAGCAGGAACCTTCCGTCCCAGCCGACCCCCCTTCTCACGGTCGATCATGGAGGCCCACATACCGAGGAGTTTCAAACCGCCGCAGTTTGAAACATACTCAGGGGAATCCGACCCGGTCGACCACGTCGAGAGCTTCAAGACCCTGATGCTGATCCATCAGGCTTCCGACGCGGTGCTCTGTAGGACCTTCCCTGCCACCCTCAGGGGGTCGGCTCGGGAATGATATTCCAGGCTCGCCCCCTCCTCCATCTTCTCGTTCGAGCAGTTCGAGATGTTGTTCATTACTCACTTCGTGAGTAGCCGGCGAGCCGAGAAGACGAGCCTTTCCTTACTGAACCTGCGGCAGGAGAAGGAAGAAAAGTTGCGGGACTATGTGAAAAGGTTTACCGCAGAAGTCAGGTCAATAGCCTCCTTAGACCAATCCGTGGCCACCGTGGCGTTCCAGTCGAACGTCCTTAACCCCAACCTCCGATCATCCCTGGCCAAGAAGCCCCTGCATGACTTCGCCGACCTCCTCCTGAGGTGCGAGAAGTACATCCGAGCAGAAGAGGCTGAAGCCCTTCCCAGCTTTGGGGGACCCACCGCAGGGTCGAAAAGGCAGGCGACGGGGGAAGAAGGGTCCAAGAAAGCTCAGAAGGACATGGGCGGTCAGCGCCGCCCTCCCTCCAGGTTCAGAAGTTCACTCCCCTCACCACTAATGTCTCCACTATCCTCATGGAGGTCGAGAAGGAGGGGGTCATCCCTCCAGCCCCGAGGATGCACACCCCGGCGAAGAGGAGGGACAAAGATAAGTGGTGTCGGTACCACTGAGACCACGGGCACGATACGAATGATTGCCGGGCTTTGAGAGATGAAATCGAAGCCCTCATTCGAAGGGGGCAGTTGGCCAAGTTCGTGAAGGCTAACGATCGGACAGACCGCCACTCCCCTCCGCCTCGGGGGGCTAACAAGCGCTCCGAGCGGCGCGAAGAGACACCCGAGTTCGAAGAGGAACGGATTCTGCACTTGATCCACGGAGGCCCCATGGGGGGCTCCTCTAATTCCTCCCGGAAGGCCTTCGTCCGAGAGGTCAACTCGGTCCATAGTGCCCCTCCCCCGAAAGGTCTCGGCGTCCCAGTGTCTTTCTCCGATGCCGACCTGGAAGGAGTCCGAACCCCCCACTGCAACGCCCTCGTCATCGACCTCCGCATGGCCAACTTCAAGGTGCAGAGGATTTTGGTAGACAACAGGAGTTCGGTCAATATCCTTTTCCTCTCGGCCTTCCGAGGCCTGCAGCTATCCCGAGATCGTCTCAAGCCGGCCGGTTACACTCTCCACGGGTTCACAGGGGCCCCGGTAACCGTCGAAGGGGTGATAACCCTGGACGTTACTGCGGGGAACGCCCCTACTACCCGGACCGAGCCAATGGACTTCATGGTCGTCGACGTCCCGGCGGCATATAATGTCATCCTAGGCCGCCCCGGCCTAGCCGCTCTGGAGGCTGTCCCCTCGGCATACCACTTGAAGATGAAGTTCCCCACTCGTTCGGGAGTAGGGGAAGTCAGGGGAAGCCAGGAAACAGCTCGGAAGTGCTACATGACTTCCACCGAGGGACCAGTGCTCTCGCTCGAGACACTAGAAATCCCCGAGCCGAAGGCCCACCCAACGTCCGAGCCGGCGGACGAGTTAGAAGAAGTACTCTTCTCGGACGAGGATCCGAGCTGAAAATTCCTCGTCAGCAAGTCCTTGCCGACCGTGCTGTTCTCCGACTTGGTGAGGTGCATCCGGAATAACCGCGACCTATTTGCTTGGTCGGCCGCGGACATGCCCGGCATCTCCGAGGACTTGCACGTCCATCGTCTAAGCGTCGAACCGGGGTGCAAACCGGTTCAGCAGAAAAGGCGAAAGTTCGCTCCGGAGCGACAGCAGGCAATCAAGGAGGAAGTGGATAAGCTGCTAAAGGCCAAGTTCATACAGGAGGTAAATTATCCCGAGTGGCTGTCGAATGTTGTAATGGTCAAGAAGTCCAATGGCTCGTGGAGGATATGCATCGACTTCACTGACCTGAACAAGGCGTGTCCGAAGGATCCTTTCCCTCTCCCGAACATCGACACCCTTATTGACGCCACCTCGGGCCATGAGCTCCTCAGCTTCATGGATGCCTTCTCGGGATACAATCAAATCCGAATGTTCCCTCCGGACATTCCGAAAACCTCCTTCGTCACCGACCAAGGTCTCTACTGCTACCGGGTAATGCCGTTCGGCCTGAAGAACGCGGGCGCCACCTACCAGCGACTCGTCAACAAGGTCTTTCAGAGCCAGATCGGCCGAAACATGGAGGTGTACGTTGACGACATGCTCGTCAAGAGCATCCGCGGCACCGATCATGTGGCCGACCTCCAGGAGGCCTTCGGCGTGTTGAGGAAGCACAACATGCGGCTGAACCCGAACAAGTGTGCGTTCGGGGTCTCCTCGGGAAAGTTCCTCGGCTTCATGGTGAGCCAGCGAGGAATCGAAGCTAATCCCGAGAAAATTAAGGCCATATTAGACATGGCTCCGCCTCGGAACGTCAAGGAGGTGCAAAAGCTCACTGGCCGGCTCGCGGCTATCGGCCGCTTCCTCTCGAAGTCGGGGGAAAAGTGCCTTCCCTTCTTCAAAGCACTCCGGGGGGCCAAAGGTTTTGAATGGGGCCAGGCGCAATAGGAATCATTCGACCAGTTAAAGGCATACCTGGTGAACCCCCCTCTGCTCAGCAAGCCGGTCCCTGGCGAGACCCTCTTCGTCTATTTGGCTGCTTCCGAGCAGACATTGAGCACTGTCTTGGTGAGAGAGGAGGACTGGGCCCAGAGGCCTATCTACTACGTGAGCAAGGTGCTCCGGGACGCCGAGCTCCGCTATCCGAGGATAGAGAAGATAGCCTACGCCCTGATCATGGCTGCGAGAAAGCTTCGGCCGTACTTTCAATCCCACTCGGTCGTTGTCCTCACCGACCAACCCCTCAAGCAGATCCTCCACAAGCCGGAGACCTCGGGCCGACTGATGAAATGTCCATAGAGCTAAGTCAGCATGACATCTCCTATCAGCCCCGGACGGCAATTAAGGCACAGGCTCTCACCGACTTCATCGTAGAGTCCACTATCCCCGAGGTCGGCCACGTCCCGAATGGGCCCCCCATTTGGACAGTGTTTGTAGACGGATCGTCCTGTAGCGAAGGAAGTGGCACCGGCATCATACTGAACGGCCCTGACAACTTCGTTCTCCAGTACGCGATCCGCATGAACTTCAAGGCCTCGAACAACGAGGCGGAATACGAAGCGCTCATCGCAGGGCTCGGACTCGCCCGAAGTGCTGGAGCCCAGCGCCTTCGGATTCACAGTGATTCCCAGCTAGTCGTGAACCAGGTCTTGGGCGAATATGAGGCCCGAGACGAGCGAATGGCGAAGTACCTCGCCAAGGTCCGGGACCTCCCGAATCGGTTCGAAGAGGCCACCATCGAACGAGTCCCTCGGGAAGAAAATTCACAGGCCGATGCCCTCTCCAAATTGGCTTCGTCCTCACTTCAAGGTCTTGAACAGACCGTGCTGATTGAAGTCCTCTCTAAGCCAAGCATCGAAGACGAGCCACCTAGCTCGGTGGAATCATTGCCGGTCATGCTGCAGGACAATTGGATGAAGCCACTAGTAGAATTCCTAAGGGACGGAGTTCTGCCCTCGGATCCCAAGGAAGCACGCCGAGTCAGAACTCGGGCCGAGCGCTATGTCTTGATCGAGGGCATCCTATACAAGCGCTCCTTCTCTCAAATAGATGGCCGACCATATCTAAGGTGCCTCTCTCCGGATCAGGCCGAATATGCCCTACAGGAGCTTCACGAAGGCATCGGAGGGGCACACTCCGGATTTAGGTCTTTGGCCCGGAAAGCTTTGAACTATGGGTACTTCTGGCCGACCCTTCTCCAAGATGCCGAGCGACATGTTCGACAATGCAGCACTTGCCAGAGACACTCCAGCATCCGACGCCTCCCCCAGGCCAACCTCGCCTCCCTGTCGAGCCCTATCCCCTTCGCGATGTGGGGAATGGACTTGCTAGGGCCCTTCCCTCCGGCTCCGGGTCAGTTCAAGTTCTTGGTTGTAGCCATCGACTACTTCTCAAAGTGGGTCGAGGCCGAGCCCCTCGCCACTATAACCGAGAACAAAGTGGTGCAGTTCTTCTGGAAAAGTATCATCTGCAGGTTCGGAGTCCCCCACGTCCTCGTGACGGACAACGGTACTCAGTTCACCGGCACGGCATTCCGAGCTCTATGCGATGACCTCGTCATTCAGGAGCGCTTCTCGTCCGTCTCACACCCTCAGTCGAACGGACAGGCCGAGAATGCTAATAAGCAGATCCTCGCAGGCATCAAGAAAAGGTTGGACAAGTGCTCCAAATGTTTGTGGGTCGACCAACTCCCCAATGTGTTGTGGAACTACCGCACAAGCAAGCGGACGCCCACCGGAGAGTCCCCTTTCAACCTTGCTTATGGGGCCGAGGCTGTGATACCCCTCGAGGTCGGAATACCTTCCCCTCGGCTCATGGCCTATGACGAAGCGCAGAATGCCAGGGACCTCAGAGGAAACTTGGACCTGATAGATGAACTGAGGGAAAGGGCATCGATTCGGCAGCAGAATTACAGAAGAAGGGTCGAGCTAGCGTACAACAAGAAGGTCCGACCCGCCGACCTTAAGCAAGGAGATTTGGTCTTGAGAAAGCTAGCCATATCCCTCCCTAGTCAGAAGAGCAAGCTAGCTCCGAACTGGGAAGGTCCGTACCGGATCACAAAAGTTGTTCGGCCTGGGGCATACCGTCTCGAAGACATGGAAGGAAGAGAGCTTCCGAGGACCTGGAATGCCGACCACCTCCTGAAATACCAAGAGAGCGTTCCGACGCCACTCTAAGTAACAAGGAGTATCGAGCCATTCCAATCCTGCGACTTGTAACCCATTTTTTCTCAAATTGTATTTTGTAAAACGGTTCGCCGTCAAGTATCAATAAAGAAAGATCTATTATGTTTGCGAGTTTGCCTGTCTCTCTCCCTTCTTATCACCTACCTTTTATATTGAGATTTCAACCAATGGTTCGGAGTCCACGTTCGGCTCGGCCTCGTTCCCTCGGCTCGTCTCCGGACGGGACAGAGGAAGATCATCGTTCCGAACTGCTCCCACAGCCGTTGAAATATACCGATGGTTCGGAGTCCAACACTCGGCTCGACTTTACCCCCTCGGCTCGTCTCCGGACGAACAAGGGGTAGATCGCCGTTCGGAATTGCTCCCACAGCCGTTGAACTATACCGATGGTTCGGAGTCCAACACTCAGCTCGACTTTACCCCCTCGGCTCGTCTCCGGACGAACCAGGGGTAGATCGCCGTTCGGAATTGCTCCCACAGCCGTTGAAATATACCGATGGTTCGGAGTCCAACACTCGGCTCGACTTTACCCCCTCGGCTCGTCTCCGGACGAACAAGGGGTAGATCGCCGTTCGGAATTGCTCCCACAGCCGTTGAACTATACCGATGGTTCGGAGTCCAACACTCGGCTCGACTTTACCCCCTCGGCTCGTCTCCGGACGAACCAGGGGTAGATCGCCGTTCGGAATTGCTCCCACAGCCGTTGAACTATACCGATGGTTCGGAGTCCAACACTCGGCTCGACTTTACCTCCTCGGCTCGTCTCCGGACGAACCAGGGGTAGATCGCCGTTCGGAATTGCTCCCACAGCCATTGGACTACACCCAAGGCCCAGAACAAATAATCTGAACCTTTCTAACTATTCGCCGAAACCCGAAGACCCAGACCTTCGGTCGGTTCCCGAGCAAGTGCCTTCCCGAGCGTGTAAATGGGGAAAACACACTTTCCCCTCAACTTTCGTGCGTGATCTCGATCAGACGGCTCAGATCATGCCACCTGCGCAAAACGACAAGATAACGTTTTCTTGGGAACTGAGCCGCCTCGAGATTCGCGCCTACGTTCGACGGCTCAGATCTCGCCACCTGCTCTAAGCGACAAAATAGCACGTTCTTGGGTACAGAGCCGCCTAGGGATTCGTGTCGTACCGTGTCAGAACCACTAAACGACAAAGTGCCGTACCCCTGGGGATCCATTCGGCTAAACAGACACGCTCAGTTCAAAGATCTCGGCACGACCGATACAGTTATAAGCAAAGACGAATATACAAAGCAACGAAAGGGAATTTTATTAATTGTCGGCGCATAGTACAAAACATTCGATTACAAAGTGTTGGCAAACAAAACATACAATGCCCGACCCACTGCACTTGTCTCTCATAAGAAAGCATCCTCACCAGACTGTTCGTCCTCCTCGGCTGGCAGCTCCTCTGCCTCCCCCCGGAGCTTCGCCATTACAGCCTACAAGTGCCGCATCTCCGAGAGCAAGTCATCCCGCTCGGCAATAATTTTCGACTGAATGTGCCGAATGCTTTTGACCCGAAGAGCGTTGCTGAATGCGGTCTGCGAGTCTTCATCCTCTCCTGCGGGGCTCAGCTTGACGATCCTATTCTCCAAGCGTTGGATCTCGGCTTCCCGGAGACTGAGGACCAACGAAAGGTGGTCCCACTCACTCTCGGCTCGGCGTAACTTCAGATCGGCGCTCCTGGGGCTCAGAACCACCGTTCCAGAGGTGGCCTCGGATTCGGAGTCATCATTCGAACGCTCGGAGTCCGAGCCATGGATCGTCACAACGAGCTGAAAAGAAGGGAAAACGAATAACACAGTTTCAATACACTGCCGAAGTCTAACACTTGAAAATTTTTCAGAACTATTTGCATTCAGACATAATAGTGTTACAGACGATCGACCGACCCCACAACTAAGTTGTTACAACGACCAACAAAAATGGAAAACGACATAATCAGGGCCTCTTCGGAAGGGGAATGCTTCGGTTTAGGGAAACGCGAGGACAACGAGGCCTACCCTCCGAGCTCGACCCTAAACCAACGAAGCGCGATCCCCCTTCACTGCTAGTCCTAACAGCGGCGCCGACCGAAGCCCCGCTCGACGAAACAGCCGCGCTGCTCTGAGCATCGGCCGGACTTCGCCTGGTCATAGGCGAGCGCGTCGCAAGTTCGTAAAACGTAATCCCCCTCTCGCTCTCCTCGCGAGTGCACGACGTGCTGCGTACATTAGCTCTCTCCGGCGCGGGCTTGAGCGACGCGATCTCCTCCTCCAGTTCGATAATCCTATCCCTCAAGACGACGTCCTTCGCCAACTTCTTCGGTCGAGGAGCCCTCAACGAGCCCGAGGCATTGGAACTATCAGTTGCGAGCCGCCGGTAGTGGGTGACCTCAATCCCCCTATCTATTGTGATCCTTCTGAGCCTGTCGACTTCGGCCGATAGCTTCTTGCGCTCGGCCAACGCCTCCTCCAGCTCGGATGCCAGCTTCTCTGCCTCCGCTGAGCGTTCCTTCTCCGCTAACTCCAAGTGTTGGACCTCTGCCAAAAGGTCGTCATTCCTCTGCTCGACGGCAGTAAGCTCCCCACGGAGCTGCTCGACTTCCCCTTCGGGACCAGGAGCTTGGGAGCGCTTCCGCAGTTGATGCAGCTCGCAACAGTACCTCCTTAGAAGTGCCCTCACCCCCTCTGCCTGGCCGAGCAGGAGAAACCGCCTCTGTCGGCTGTCCGAGAGTTCACGCTTCAATTTGGCCAGCTCCTTCCGAAGGAAGACGAGCTCCGTGACCGGACCGAACATCACCTGAAAAGCGGAGATAAATCCGATACCCAACACTTGAAAACATCTACGACTAGTCACACACAAATCCGAGGCTCGACACTTGGACAAATTTTGGCCAAACAAAATGCTTTTCATTCAAAACAAAAGCGGTGGCCAGTCCGCAATGAGGCTTACAAAAAGAAAACAAAACGAGAAAAGACTAAAAGAAGACAACTGAGTCAGGGGTCGACCTTTTTACCGCTCGGGTCCGTCGACCCCCTGGCCTTGTCCTCGCCACCGCCCTCGCCTCCGCCTTCGCTCCAACTCTCCTCCCCGGAGTCATCTTCCTCCTCGCCCTCGGCTTCGGTCTCCCCGGGGCCTTCGACGGGTTCCGTCTCTCCCTCGGGACCGAGCAGACCCTCGGTAATCCCTTCCTCCCCTTCCACGGGCTCGTAAAAATTATAGGAGGACGTGTCGAAGCCCGGGTTCCTTGCGGCTACGTGGGTCAGGGCACGGCCGTAGGCGTCCAGCATGTTCTGGATCATGTGTTGCGCAGCCTCCTCCTGCACGGCCTTCTTCACCCTCTTCACCCTCTTCAGGTGGTTGGCCTTGATCCTCTCGGCCCTCTTCCGAGCGGTCTCTGCTTCTGACCGAGCTTTGGCCAGCTCCTCCTTCAGCTCGGCAACCTCCTTCTCAGCTCCCGACCGAGCACTGGCCAGCTCCTCCTTCAGCTCGGCTGCCTCCTTCTCAAGCTTGGCCGCCGTATCCTTCGACAATTGAATGGCGTCGGCCAGCTTCTTCTCCAGGCCCTCCACTTCAGCGGCCCTCTTCGTCGAAAGAAGCAGTTCGGAATCAAGCTGCTTCGCGACCTTGACGCGCTCCGCCCTCTCCTTCTCCTTCTCCTGATCCTTGTTCGCCATCTCCTCGATCAAGAAATTGAAGTGGCAGAGGGTCTGGAAGAGAACAACACGTTAAAATCCGAGTCCAAGAACTTAGAAAAATTCTAAGGAAGAAATTTGGATAAAGAAGAGCTCGGCCTACTTACCGACATGGTATTCCGGGCAATCTGCATCACGTCGTCCCCTGCCATCCCGGCCTTCAGGGTCGCTCGATCCTTCGGGGTCGGCAGGTGCCTCACCGCCTCCATGCAGATGTTCCCGTCGCCCAAAAAGCCGTCGGCGTTCATCACCTGCCAATCGGGGACGAAGATCTGCTTATGACGCTCGGTCAAGATCTTCTCCGCGTTGGCAGTAAGGGGCGGAACCGGGAGGAACAGCGCATCCTTCACTCCGAACACGCCGCTCGACGAACCGGGAGCATCCGCATTCGGGGTCTGCGCAGGGGCATCCGAGGCAGGGGGATCGGAGACCACGACACCCCCCTGCTCGGGGACCACAACCTCCGTTGGAGAGACAAGGACCTCAATCTCCCCCTCCTTGAGGACCGTGACCTTCGGTTGGTCGACTGTCTTCACGACCGAGGGCTTCTTCGACGCTCGGCTGTCCAGAGGCGCCGCCGACGGCCTCTTCTTCTTCTCCTGCTCTGCCCTGCCCTTCGCCACCAGAGCCTTGAAATCGAGCTTCATCGTCTCTGCAAAAGCCGAATGAAAAAACTTAGAAAATGTTTCATAAACTTTAAACAGAGAGTATAAATACCAGATGCGTACGAGGGTCGATCGGACTGAGACCCCCACGGAACAGATGCTCCTCCGTAATATCTTTCCAGCTTAGCGCTGGCAGGGCGAGGAGCTTCTTCTGGACTTCAGCCTCCTCAGCATTCAGCGGGACGTCTTTCTTTGTACGCTTGGGCAGGCCATCCTTCGCCCAAACTGTCGGTATCACCCATGGCGTCAGAGTTCGGACGAGGAAGTATTTGTCCTTCCAATGTTTGATCGAGTCCGGGTTCTCGATCAACTTGACTCCCGTCCGAGGAGAAAGGAAAAACCTTTGCTCGTCCTTCCTCGGCTGGCAAGGTCGGAAGAGACTCCGAAAGAGGTACATAGTCGGCTTGGCGCCGATCTCTTGGCATCGGAGAAGGAACGCCACGACGTGCCTCCATGTGTTCGGCATCAGTTGAGCGGGACTCAAACCATACCAGACCAGGACTTCAACCACGAACGGGTGGAGGGGAAAGCAGAGTCCGGCAATGAGGGAATCGACCGGAAAGACACATACGTCCGGTGAGGACTTAGTGTTGGCTCGGAATCCCGGCCCAGGAAGGAGCAACACATACTCAAGAGGGATCTGGAAACCCTCTCGGATCAGACGAAGATCTGTCTCGGTAAGAGTCGAGATCCTATGATCGACCTCGGACAGCTCCCTAGGCTCGTTCTCCTCCACCAGTTTAGCCGTACCTTGAGTGACCCTCTCCAAGGTATCCTCGGCGTAATCCCGGACGCCTCCCACACTCGACACGGCGATGGGCTGCCGACCAAATGCCCCCGCTCTCTTCGGCGTCTCCACTATCGTGACCATGCATTTGCCCTTTCGGGACTCGGCCACGACTTCCTCGGGCACTTCGGCCACTTCACCCTCTTTATCCGGACGAACGACGTCTTGCTCGCTCGGCTCCACTACTCCCTTCCCTTTATCCCCTCGGCCAACGGCTTGCTCCGAGGCGGGGGTCTCAGCCGAAATCTTAACCATTTTTTCCTAAAAAGAGAAGGGAAAGAGACTGACCTTGAAGTGACAGGTGCGGTCGGAAAGTTCGCCGGAACTAAGAACGCTACCGCGACAGCTAGCAACGCCACCAGGGAGCTAAAAACTTCGAAGCAAAGTAAAAACGGAAGAGAGAGAGTAAAAGTGAAAAGTGAAGACTTGGTCTTAGGGGGGTGAAGATTTATAGTAAAATTGGGACGTCCCTTGGACTTCCAACGAAAATTCGCGACTTTTGGGCTGCTCTCGAAACGTCGCGAAGGCCCATCACCACTACCTCCCTCACCAAGTCAGCTGGCTCGGCTCCTGCAGATCCGAATCCGAGCTACAAGCAATCCGAACATGCCGGCAATAGGGCCCGGTCGGAACCCGAGCAAGCGCCTTCCCGAGCGTGTAAACGGGGAAAACTCACTTTCCCCTCAACTTTCGCGCCCGATCTCGATCAGACGGCCCAGATCTCGCCAAGAACACTAAACGACAAGATAGTGTTTTCTTGGGAGCTGCGCCCGTCTCGAGATGCGCGCCATCATCCAACAGCTCAGGGTGCGCCACGTCGCTCGGATGATTGAGCCTTCGGACGCCCCACCCATACCTAGAAGGAACCGGGAAAATTTTGATTCAGTTTTGAGGTGCCGCCTTCGGCGAGCGCCCCCCAGGTCCCGTGTCTCGGCTGGTATTCCACCGACCCACGGGCCCCGGTCAGAAACAGATCGGCGCTCCCCCCATCTCTAACTCCCCCGGGCTGACATCCATCAGAAGTCATCAGCCCGAAAGGAAGACAGAGATGGGAGGGGACCCATCGACACTCAGAGATCAGGAGATACGCACCGTTCCGAGTTAGTTGTTTCCAACTGGAAGGCGCGGCTTGTCAGAGGGCTCTGACCGCAGCGCCTTCACAGTTGCAAACAACAGACTCGGACGATCCAGAAGCCCGAGCTGCAACTCATGATGAAGCGCACCATTCCGAGCTAGTTGGTTGCAACTGGAAGGCCCAGTTTGTCAGAGGACCCTGACAGCGGTGCCTTCACAGTTGCAACAAACGGACTCGGATGGCCCGGAGATCGGCATCGGACATGGATCATCACTCTCCCACCAAGACCTCCGCTCACTTCGACACTCACTTTGGAGCAACCAAAGAAAGCAGAAGATCTTGGTGAGAGAACGACCACCCGTCCTCCCGAAGAGGCCCACACCCCCGGTCCGGACTATGGTCGTCGCCACTACTGCCTTATCCCCTCCCGCTCCTGACATCCCCTTCGGAGCAGTGAGGAACGGGAGAAGAATAAGACAACAGAGCGACCACCCGTCCTTCCGAAGTAACTCATCACTCGGATCCGGACTACGGTCGTCACCACTACTACCTCGTCCCCCCTCGCTCCTAACATCCACTTTGGGGCCGTCAGGAACAAAGGGAAAACCAGGCAGAAGAGCGACCACCTCTCCGGACCTCAAGAGAGAAGCTACCCAAGGCAGATGCCTCCGAGGTCTAAAACTCAAATTTGGTTGTGACTGAAATGACAAAGGGAGTGGGGTACTTATAGCCTGCCTCCAAGAACCAGCCATTATGACCCTCGGGAGTTGAAACGCCGCGTATTGATTATGGGAATTATCCTTAATTGCTCTCGGAAGTTGAAACGCCGCGCATTAATTAAGGGAGTTATCCTTAATGACATCGGAAAGGCGGAACGCCGCACATGTCCCGAGGCTCCATTAATACCGTTGGGAACAGAGCCATCTCGGATTGCCAAAAACCACAGGCCCTCGGTCGGCTGCAGAGCAAGTGCCTTCCCGAGCGTGCAAACGGGGAAAACTCACTTTCCCCTCAACTTTCGCGTCTGATCTCAATCAGATGGCCCAGATCTTGCCGAGAGCACTAAAAGACAAGATAGTGTTTTCTTAGGAGCTGCGCCTGCCTCGAGATGCGCGCCATCATCCGACGGCTCAGATAGCGCCACATCACTCGGATGACCGAAGCCACGCCCCCTCGGTCGGCTTCCGAGCAAGTGCCTTCCCGAGCTGGTAAATGGAGAAAAAAGACACCGAGCTACTTAAACCGTTGGATCTTTCAGAAACTGGCACTCCCAATGATGAACAGCCCAGATTGCGCCACGTGCGCTAAAAGACAAGATAGCGTTTTCTTGGAAACCGCGCCGGTCTCGAGATGCGCACCAGCATCCGACAGCTCAGATGGCGCCACGTCACTCGGCCTGCCGAACCCCCTACCTCCGGTCGGTAGCCGAGCAAGTGCCTTCCCGAGCTCGTAAACGGAGAAAAACGCTGCCGAGCGGTAACAACCGTCAGATCTTTGCGAAATTCGCGCTCGTCAATGATCAACGGTTCAGATCGAGCCACGTCATTAATCGGTATTTAAATCGTTTTTTATTTATTTAAATCGTTTTATTTATTTAAAAATTGCGAAAAAATTGCTAAAAATTCGGGAAAATTAACAAAAAATTCTGGAAAATAATTGGGAATTTAGGGGACATTTTCAAACCCCTAAAACAAACAATTATCACCCAGGATGTACCGTTAAAGGCCCCCGAACGATTAGTGAACACGTCGCAAGATTAAATAAATAGTCCGAAAAAAATAGATAAAAATCCTTAAATACCCAATCTGACCAGAGAACAGCCAGCGGCGTCAAAAGCTACCTCACTATCCCCTTTCTAGATTCAACATCCCACATTTGGACTCCGATACAACTCCACCAGCCACTAAAACAGCTAGACTACTCCTCAAAGTCTGATCACACTCAGTCTTTAGGAGTGGGGGGCTCGTGATATGGCTAAAAATGGGGTTAAATCGGAACCATCCAGATCGAACACGAATCTTGAAGCATGGGGATAAAAAGGTAATTTCACATACAGATGGATCCAAAACGGGTATTAGGCCTCCTTCTTACAAAACCAACCACCCGCGAATAGATCCACTTCAACTGGGCATGGGGTCCGACCCGATACAAGCCCGGCCCGCCAAGAGGAGATTCAGGCCACTGATTTGACTAAATCAAATCAATAAGCCTGATTAGCTCACACCAGGGAATCAGGACCTACTTTCTTAAAACAGAATAGGAGGATTTTTCTCCTGGCTGTTAGGCAGGAAATCAGGATCCTAACCATTCCAAAGGCGACTATAAATACAACCCCTCTACCACCAAGACCAGGTTAATCACTTTTTAACCCCTTAAGCTCTTTCTTAATCTTTTCCTGATTACTGACAAGAGCGTTGGAGGGTGCGTCGCCGGAATCAACCCCGGTGTCTCGCACTTCCTTGCAGGTTGCGGCAGGAGCAAGAAGGCCGAGTCAACTGTTCAGGTTTTTCCCGGACCCACAAATTCTATCTGTTTACCCCCACACCGAAATCAGCGGTAACAATATCCATACACTTGCATTTGATGAGCAGGAAACTACTCATGAGTCACAAATGAAGATGAGGAAGAGGGACTGTTGTTCTTGCGAAGGGAGGAGGAAGAGGCTTGTGGGGGCTGTTTGGCTTGGCGCTCTTATTGTTGGGCTTGACGACGACGAGATCGCTGGTTGAACGGTACATCGATGCCCATTTGTTGAGGAAGGATGGGCATAGGATTTTTGCTTAGGAGAAAATTTCTAACATCAATACGGGTGTCAATGGCAAGATTGTATATAAGAGAACTGAAAGAAAGGCCACGATTTGTAGAGGTTGCATAATTCATCGTGCGAATGATGAATGTGGAAAGATCAGACTTATATCCACCAAGAATAAGAAAAATGATGAATGACTGATCGACCCGAATTTCAGTTTTGTCATTCTTTTTGGGCCAAATATTTGCATTGACAATTTTATTTAATACACGAGTTGTATCAGTAAAATTTGTGGGAGCAGGACGAGGAAGATGAGAGAATTTAGGTTGGACGATCATGGATTTGACCGTATTTTGGTCATGGCCAGGTTTAAAATTAAGGGTTATAAATTCTAGATGATATGCATCAAATTCCCTTTCGGGAAATTCATATTTCCTACGGAGGTAATCAGGGGTGACTCTAACTCTTCTCCCAAGAACAATAGAGAGGGTGAGGTCATCGTCTTGAAGACCTTCAAGGTTGGCATAGAATTGGCGAGTTAATGACTCGGAGTGGGTGCTAGGTGTAGTAAGTTAGTTTTCCCACCCAATGTTTCTAAGGATCCTAACCATAACAGAATATTGACCCCCTAAGGATGATAAATTGATTACCCGATTGGCAACGACGGGAGCATTTCAAAGATCAGAAAAGTAGATATCAGCACAATTTGAGTTCCGAAAGATAATACCATCTCTAGTGACGGATTTAGAGGCAATAGCTTTCTTGCCTTTCAATTTGTGAGAAGAGGAAGCCACTGAGAGAGGGAAAAAGCACATGAGAAATTGGAAGAGAATTTTGAGAGATGAGAAGGTTATTTGATGGGTTTGTGAATGGGGCCTAAGGTTTTTCGTGTGGTTTGAGAGGAAGAAGATGAAGGGGTATTTATACTGGAAAGAGAAAAATCAAGTCAGCCGAGTGGGTCGGTCGACCAGTTCACAGATACGGTCGATCGCATCACATGAAAGGAGTTCTGATTGAGTAGTTTTTGACAGAGGGGTGGATGGTCGACCGTATGGTCAACCGGTCCATTCTCGACTTATCAAGGACCAATGAATAGTACAGTCGACCGATCATACAATTTTTATGATTTTTGCAAAGTGGTTTTCTTCAAATCTTCAGATCTTGTAATGACAACTTTTGTAATATCCCGGTCGGATATTATATTTGTATTATTATTATTTTTAAAATTAAAATATTTTTTACGAAAATTTCTTGGTTTTACAAATAAAAACTTATCTCTATATATATACTAGTAAGTATATATATGTATTGTATTGGTTTTGTGCACTTGTACAAAATCCTGTAAAATGCATTTTTGAGAAAATATCTGTAAAATTCCGGGCTGATATTAAAAATTATTATTTTATTATTATTTTCATAATTGAAATATTTTTGGTAGATATTACCCGGTTTTGTTAATAAACATTATATATATATATATACCAGCCGGTATACATCTTTATTGTATCAAATTGATACTGGAATCTTCCAAGCAGGTAATAAAATTATTTTTATTATTATTTCTGAATTAAAATATTTTTGGTGGAGATTATTCTTTTTAACGAATAAAAATTATTTGTATAGACAGATATATGTACGTATATGTAATGTATCGATTTCGTACGTTTGTACGAAATCGTGTAGTATGTGATTTTGGGAAAATACCTCTCATTCTTTTACCAATCATGATCAAATGGAGGGTTAGAGATGAGTAGGGTGTTGATTGCAATTTTTATTTGTAAATAAACCTCAAATTTGTTTGAGCCACAAATGAGAAAAGACAAGTGGCTTCTTCTCACACCACAAACCCAACCCTCTCATCCTATAAAACCCCTCCCCCTACCCTTGGCCGGCCAATCTCAAAGAGAGCAAAAAAAAACCCCTCTTTCATTTTGTCTCTCCATCTCTTTCTCATCTCATTCTTCTAATTCTTCTACTTGTTCTTAATTAGAAAAAAAATTAAGAAAAATAGAAAAGAAAGAGAGATCAAATCGAAAGAAAAGAGTGGGTTCTCTTTCCATGAGGAGCAAGAACAAGGAGGAGAAGAGCAAAGCAAGTCCTTCCTACACTAGTTTGGGTGGGGGTTTCTCATCTCATGTTTGTTTTAGTTATTCTTATTGTTATTATTGCTAATAAATTCAAGAACTTTGAATAAATCATGTGCATATTTTTTATGTGGAAAAGAATAAATTTGCATACAAGGATCGAAGTAGTAGAACACAAAATAACACATTAAAGAATCAATCTTGTAGTTTAGACGGTTAGACGGTTAGAATTAATTACTTGTGCTAAAGTTGGAATTTTGACTCGGAATTAATTTTAGAGATTCTCATATGTGTTATTATCATGATCTAACTTTTATAGAATTTTCTAGGTTAATTTTATGAGTTAAACAAATCGTTTTCCCAAAACATCGAGTTTTGCAACAAAACTACTGTTTTGGTTGATTCGACTTGTGTTTAAGGGGTTTGATTTTGAGTTCCTTACTGAATCTGAAAAAATGTTCAACTAGAGAGTTGTAGTAGAAGTTCTCTCCTTTCCAAAATGACATATTTTGTTAGATTCCAATAAGTATTGCAAAAGTTATGAGCTTTACAAATCTCAGCAGCCAACTTTTTGGCTGAAGCTCGTTGTCTGGATGGTTCGAAGTTTTTGTACCCTTTATTGATTGATCTGGAAAAGTATTAAACTAGAGAGTTTTATTAGATGTTCTCCCCTTTCCAAAATGGACTATTTTGTCAGATGCCGATAAGTATTGCAAAAGTTATGAGCTTTACAAGTCTCAGCAGCCAGTTTTTTGGCTGAAGCTCGCTGTATGGATGGTTCGAAGTTTTTGTACCTCTTATTGATTGAATCTGGAAAAGTGTTCAACTAGAACGTTGTAGTATATGTTCCCACCTTTCCAAAATGTCCAATTTTGTTAGATTTAGATCAGTATAGCAAAAGTTATGACCTTTACAAGTTTCAGCTTTGTGCTGTCTTTTGTTGTTCTTGAATTGTGTTCAAAGAGCGAGGAATTGAATTCCATAAGGAATATGAGAAAGTTGTTAACTAGAAAGTTGTAGTAGATGTTCTCCCCTTTCCAGAAAGTTTAGTTTTGTTAGATTTCGATAAGTAAAGCAAAGTTGCGAGCTTTACAAGTTCCAGCTTTGTGCTGTCTTTTGTCGTTCTTGAATTGTGTTCAAATAGCTGGAATTGAATTCCATAAGGAATATGAAAAAGTTGTTAACTAGGAAGTTGTAGTATATATTCTTCCCTTTCCAGAAAGTATAATTTTGTTAGATTCTGATAAGTAAAACAAAAGTTTCTATCTTTACAAGTTTCAGCTTTGTGCTGTCTTTTGTCGTTCTTGAATTGTGTTCGAAGAGCGGAAAATTGAATTCCATAAGAAATCTGAGAAAGTTGTTAACTAGGAAGTTGTAGTAGATTTTCTCCCCTTTCCAGAAATTATAATTTTTTTAGATTCCGATAAGTATAGCAAAAGTTGCGAGCTTTACAAGTTTCAGCTTTGTATTGTCTTTTATCGTTTTTGAATTGTGTTCAAAGAGCGAAGAATTGAATTCCATAAGGAATCTGAGAAAGTTGTTAACTAGGAAGTTTTAGTAGATTTTCTCCCATTTTTAGAAAGTATATTTTTTTAGATTCCGACAAATATAGCAAAAGTTGTGAGCTTTACAAGTTCCAGCTTTGTGTTGTCTTTTGTTGTTCTTGAATTGTGTTCAAAGAGCGGGAAATTGAATTTCATAAGGAATCTGTAAAAGTTGTTAACTAGGAAGTTGTATTAGATGTTCTCCCCTTTCGAGAAAGTACAATTTTGTTGAATTCCGACAAGTATAGCAAAAGTTATGAGCTTTGGAAGATTCAGGTTTTGGCGTGCTTTTGTTGTTTTGAATTGTGTTCAAAGAGCAGAGAATTGAATTCCGTAAGGAATCTGAGAAAGTTGTTAACTAGGAAGTTGTAGTAGAAGTTCTCTCCTTTCCAGAAATTATAATTTTGTTAGATTCCGACAAGTATAGAAAAAGTTGCGAGCTTTACAAATTTCAGCTTTGTGCTGTCTTTAGTTGTTCTTGAATTGTGTTCAAAGAGCGGGTAATTGAATTCCATAAGGAATCTGAAAAAGTGTTTAACTATAGAGTTTTAGTATATGTTCCCACATTTTCAGAAAGTATAAATTTGTTAGATTCTGACAAGTATAGCAAAAGTTACGAGCTTTAGAAGTTTCAGCTTTTGGCTATGCTTTTTCCTTGTATTGTGTTTAAAGAGTTGGATTTTGAGTTCCATTCGGAATCTGAGAAAGTTTTCAACTAGAAAGTTGTATTAGATATTCTCCCCTTTCCAAAATGTCCTATTTGGTTAGATTTCGATAAGCAAAGTAGGAGTTATGACCTTTACAAGTCACAGCAGCTGGTCGTTTGGCTGAAGCTTCGCTGTTTGGATTGTTCGAAGTTTTTGTACCTCTTACTTACTGAATTTGGAAAAGTTTTCAACTAGAGAGTTGTAGTAGATATTCTCACCTTTCCAAAATATCCTATTTTGTTAGATTCTGATAAGCGGAGTAGGAGTTATGACCTTTGCAAGTCACAACAGCTAGCCATTTCGGCTGAAGCTTCGCTGTTTGAATTGTTCGAGATTTTTATACCTCTTATTGACTTAATCTGAAAAAAATTTCGGCTAGGGATTTTCAGTAGATGTTCTCACCTTTCTAAAAATTCTAATTTTGTTGAATTTCTATTAGAGTAGCATGTTTAATGTCTTCTAGGTTGTCAGAAGGCTTTGTATGTTGCTTTTATATAAAAGATCAAGTTTTGCTAGTAGCATGTAATTTTGCTTCTAGGTTGTTAGAAGACTTTTAGGGTTGCTTCTATATGATTCATTTGTCTCATAGCTAGCCAGTTGGCGCGTATGTAATTCGTTTGGCTCATACGCTCTTATGTAGCTTATTAGCTAGTACGCAGTTATTGTGCTCGTCTAGGGTGATATCATTGCCTTAGGAGCCATAAACCATCAAGACGTGTATTTATTTTACTCCTCGTGGACTGTGGACAAATTACCCCTCGTGCACCGTCAGATCTTAACCGGTGTAGGTTTATCGTGGGCCGGAAGTGTAGACGGAATCCAAGTTCTGGGTAGAAGCATGCGAATATGTTCGCATTGTCAGGGTCTTGGATCAATAGGCTATGAACAGGATCATTAGGGATTCTAGTAAGTCTAGGTTGAGCACCTAGTAGAATTATCTTGCGAAGTCTAACTTAAGACCTAGCATGTTGTGTTACTATTGTTGTCATCCCTCAGATTGATTAGGGTTAGTGACATCGTTAGGGTAGTAACTTATGGCTATTACCACTTAACCCTTATTTATTATCATTTTTACTGAAGGGAAAGAGTTGGTATTAAGGGTGATACCTTATGATCGGCCGATTCTATAGACCAACACTAGATGGTGTTATTGGTTGTACCCTTCCTATCAAAGGGATACAGTCTATGCCTTCTCACGAGTTGGGAGAACGGGATCATATCTCGTCTGTTAATTTTTGAAGTGCCAAGATAAGGGCGGGAGAGATTCCTGTCAAAGCTAGGGGATGGACCCCCGGAACTTCGTCAGGCTCTATATCAAGAAGGGCAAACAAGCCATAGACTATGGTCTATCAGCTAGAGGGCCACAGGAGATGCTTCGAGCTAACCTGTGCTACGGATATCCTACATTCGTCAGATTTTTGAGTGAGGTCCGGTACGCTGGGTAGTAGTGGAAAACATAGACACTATGAGCGTACTGCATTATTGGGACTTGACCACGTCTGCAACCTCGTCAGTCATGCTATATCTTCAGAAACATGTTGAGTACAAGAGTAGAATTCATGGCACGGGTTCAAATTCCTATATATGAAGAAACGGCTTGATAGGGGGCGTATGTTGATATGGGTGGCATAATGTTCCGGAACTTGCTTCCATTAGAATAAGTGCATCATTGCATTAGTTAATCTTGCATTAGAGTCTATGTCATAGCATACACTGATACATCAATTATATATATACACGTCTCTCTTTTCATCAATCTGTTTGTTTAATGTTGAGAATCGCTGCTAGTCATCAGCCTTAAAGCGTCAGTATATGTACTGATGTCCCCATTTCAATAGGTACTGGATTGCAAAACTACAGTTACTGGATTGCAAAACTACAGGTACAGAATTCAGAATGAATTAAAGCAAGAGAAGCAAAGTATTGATTTCAATTGTGATATATGTTGCTCACCATTGTAACATCTATTGTAATTTATTTATGTTAAGGAGCATCCAAGTGAAAGTACCAAGTGTTATACATTATTCATTGTACTCTGATGTAATTTTTATTGAAAGTTTGTAACACTTGGGCTTGTATGGCATTATTATAATACTGATGTAATGTATTGCAGTTTTATAACATTCGGACTTGTAATACATTTGTGTTGAATAAAAAGTTTTAAATTTTTATGTTTTTCTGTGTATTGTGGCTAATTGTAAGGAAAAGATTCTGGCTTATGTCACGGTTTCCCAGTGTATGGAAATTGGGGCATTACAACTTTAGATGTTGTAAAATTCACACATTTCATGTATTCCTTAGATAAATAGCAGATGCTCTAGACTTTTTATTTCAGAGATAAGTAATCTTAATATTTAATATAGATTCAAGCAAGTGAAGATTTTACCCGGTGCTACTCATTTGAAGAACTAAGGTCCTTCTCCTTTTTACTTGATAGAGATGCAGGTTGCTAGTATAACTTGTTGATCCTCTCGAGCGTCTTCTATCAAGGTATTTGCAATCTGCTAAGTTCAGAATGTCGAGCCACCTACATGAAATTTTGTAGGTGTCCAAGTGGGTTTTGAGCCTGCATTTACATTCTTTCTTACCCAGACAAAACTAGTATTCCCTTTTAATGGACAGTTATAAGAAATATGTCATAGTCTACAACTGTAATGACATGTGATACGACTATGTCTTGAGTCATGCACACTTACATAATTTTGAGTTGGCTTGTGATTATGTTGGTGATTGTACAGGTGTGTATGACATGATGATTTAAATTTTTGATGATGTATTGGTTCTTCGTAACCAAGTCCTCGATTATCATGATAGGATCTTGAATTTTTTGTAATAAGGTAACTGGGCCCTTTATATTTTTCTACAATTTTTTCAAGCTCAATTATTCCTTTACAAAGTCTTTTTCTAGTCATTTTATCATCTTTTGTGTTCCAACGAAGAGTGTCTAGTGTAGCATCAAGTATTCTATTTTGTTCAAGGCCTTCATTACATCCTTCCACTACCTCATCAAATTTTTCTTTTGCATTCTTTTAAATCATCTGTGAGTTTGGCTATATAAACAGATTTCTCATGAATTTCTCTTAAGTGTTCATCATGTGTTGCTAAGGATTCTTGAATTTTTTTGTTTTAAAAGTTCATTTTCCTCTGGTGAAACATCATGATCTTTTCTAAATGCCCTGAATTTTTCTATAATTAAAGCATTTTTATTTTTCAGTTTTTGATTTTTAGCGATACAAGAGTCATGTGTTTCACTTGAAATTTGTTTATATTGTCTTAGTTCACGACTCAGTTTCTTAGCATAGTCTTTTAATCCATTACACATATCTACTAGCTCATCATAAGTAGGTTCTTCGATTACCTCTTCTTGGGATGGTGATTGCACCTCACCATTTCCAAGAGCCATGAAGCCGACATCATTGTAACCTTGCTTTTCCTCACTAGAATTCGAGTCTAGCCATATTGCTTTCAACGCCTTCTTTTTTAGACATGGGTTTGAGCGGTAGTAATCCCTATTCCTGTCCTGTGAGACGGGACAATTTGCACGGATGTGTCCGGGCTTCTTGCACTTATAGCATACGTCATCTTTATCTTTTTCTCTTTCTCCTTGGTACCTACCATATTTTTTATGTTTGAGATACTTACGAAATTGCTTAGTCAATAGGGCGATGTCTTCGTTTGACTCCTCACGGTCTGAATCTGCTTTTGATGGTCAAAATTTTTCTGCTTTTATGGCGATGTTCTTCTCTTCGATTTTTGGTTCAATCCCGATATTTTGTCTGTATCTTTTGGTTTCCGTCATCTCCATCTCGTATGTCTTCAGCTTTCCTTGGAATGTGTAGTAGTCGAAATCCTTTTCCTCAAGAGTCTCCCTCATTGCAGCAGCTTTTACATCCCACTCGGGCGTGAGACAACTTATGAGTTTTCCGACCTTTCGGTCATCATCCAACCCCTTACCTAAGCTCTCAAGCTCTTATGCAATGATATCGAAGCGGGTGAGCATTTGATCTATATTTTCTCCTGGCAACATACGAAACACATCAAACTTATAAAAACATAGATTTACAATAGGTTTAACCTCAGAGGCGGTTCCCTCATGCCATTTCAGCATGTTGTTCCAGATCTCGTATGTTGTCCTGCAATTTTGCCCACATCGCATTAATTCTTCAGTATTCAATCCTGCATAGAGAGTCGTCATAGCTTTGGAATTTGCAGTCTTGAGTGCTAGCTCTACTTTTGTGAAGGCCATCTTTCCATCGCTGACCGGAATATCTGTTTTATTAATGCATACATTCCACACTTCTTCTCCAAGCATCTGTAGAAAATGAGACATACGAACTTTCCAAACATCATAATATTTTCCATCAAAGTATGGTGAGCATGTAAGACTTGTCCCATTGGAGACGAATGGCTCCGATGAGTACAAGTTTTCAGGAGGAGGGAATTTGGCCATTCGACCTTTTGCTTAAGCTTTTAAGCTTTTAATAAGAACCTCGCTCTGATACCACTGTAAATCACCCTGGGGGGGGTGAATAGGGTGATTGTGCGGAATTAGAAATTAAGAAAAATTAAAACTAAGTTGCAAAAGTAAATGAGAAGAGATAAGATATGTAAACACAGATAGCACAAGTGACATAGCGATATAACGTGGTTCAACCCCCAGGTCTACGTCCACACCACCTACTTGTAGCAATTCTCCGCCACAAGCTTTCCACTATACTCAAACTCTTGTACAGTGATTCTCGGATTCAGGCCAAGAGACCTATTACACTCACAGGATTTCTAATCACAAGTCCCGTCAATTTCACCGAACTGGAAAAAAAGAAAAGAACTCAAGATCCTCAATGATCCTGACTGAAGAATACAAATAGTTATCACACACACTCGGATTGATTGTTAAAAGATTAGTTCAGAAGATTTTTCTCAGAAGTAATAGGTGAAGAATACTCAGTGGGTTCGTCCAATTATATAGACGAGGAATTGTATCTATCAAAATTAGAAACGATACATTCCAAAAGAGTGAACAGCGCAAAGTACGGTCGACCAAAATTTAGGTACAGTCGACCGTTCATCTCTTTGACGAAAAGTCGAGAGATGAATGGTCAACTGCTTTACTATATTACTGTGAAGTGTGCAGTCGACTGCGATGCGGTCGACTGACATGAGGTGCGGGCAACCGTTATCGTGCTGTTCATAATGAATCCACTTTATATTCCTGTCATGTACTAATCAATCATCAATCAATCAAATGCAGATAAAATCTCACAAATAAGGAATAGCAACAACTGGTCTTGATAGCTTTCTTGGACACTAATCAACATGTGTTCTTTTTGAATAACTTCTTTTTTTGCTTGATCTTGCAATCTTTCTTTATTGCTTTCCTTGTTTGCTTATTCTTGAATCTCTTTTGAATCTCTTATTAATATTATTTTAACCTGAAAATCTAAACAACTTAATTTAAACTTATTAGTATTTATGGACACGTTTTATGCATACCAAACTAAGATTCAACATGGTGTTTGTTAATCATGGTCGGAAAACTCAATACGAGGATCCGGTATTGCCCTGTTACTTATCGGTAATATTGACAGATTAGAAGTATCACTAGAGCGACATGTTGATCTTATACAAGCTGTGCATCTCACTACTTACCGATATTGATCAGGTGGTGTAAGGAGAATAATATCAGGGATCTTTCATGTACTCCTTCCAATTACTCACCATATGTAGTAGCATCAGGAGGGGCCTAGGAATAAATAGGACTTCAACTATATATATCTTCGTGGCTATTACAACTTGAGAAAACATGTGTAACCCATTTACGTGTTCCCATTTGTGTGTAAATAAACCTACAAATGCAATTAATATTGTTCTCAAGCATTTATCGGCAATCAGTGAATTCATTAACTTAAAACAATGACTACCAAGATTTGTTATAGTGCTTTAAATTTGCAAAAGAACATGCACCAATTTGATATAAATTGTT
This sequence comes from Hemerocallis citrina, assembly GCA_017893485.1. Taxonomy (NCBI): domain Eukaryota; kingdom Viridiplantae; phylum Streptophyta; class Magnoliopsida; order Asparagales; family Asphodelaceae; genus Hemerocallis; species Hemerocallis citrina. Next base: position 132,811,897 of record CM030365.1, read on the forward strand.
CTAGGTTATGGACCCTTCTATTATACTAGCAACAATTAAGCACAATATTCTTTAAAATTTACCTACTCACTAATGCTTACTTTAAATATAGCTTGTGTTGAATAGGAGTTTGAGGATCACTACTTTCTACTAGTAAGTAGTGTTAGATTCAGAGATAGAAAATAATACTTTATTGGATTATTGGATTCTTGGATTGATGGATTATAACTGAGTATAATGTCTCCTATATATAGGAGAGAAGCAATGACTACACTAATACATATTTCGATATGGGACTAATATAATGTCTCACATCTAACACCCCCTCTCAAACTCAAGTTGGTTCAAGAAACTTGAGTTTAGATGAACTAACTTGAGTTTAGAATATCGACGATGTTCATGTGGTAGGGACGATGCACGGTGGTGCAGGGACAACGATCGGTAACAGCGCATGGTGATGTAGGGATGGTGCTCAGTGACGGTGCAGGGGACGGCGCTCGGTGGTACAAGGGACATGCAACACCCCATATCGTACGATACTTGAATATATATATGTATGTATATTGTCCGTATGCGTGCACTTGATTGCAGTATTATGGGTTAATTTTGCTATCATGGTGTATGGTTAGGGTTACGGGACGGTTCATGGGAGGATTGCATCCTAAAAGATGCTCGAGAACGAGGAGGACCGATACTAGTATAAACGCTAATTTTCGGTACGACGCCTATGTAAATATAACACTGTATGATACTACAATAGATATATATTGCGTACGCTCGATGAACCTCTCGTCTCGCACTCGTAGGAACCCATTTAAGCTTAAGATGGGCAGCCAGCACAACTACCACCAAACCATGGGCTAGAAGCCATAGTTTTGATCCAAAACCACCTACAAGCCTAAGCCTACCCCCTAGCTTCAAAACCAGCCCATATCCCCTTCTTTTCTCCTTCATTTCTCAACTCCATTCCACCTCCTTGCTCTGGAAATTTCAGAACACCTCCAAGAGAGAAAAAGAAAGGAAGAAGAGAAAGTGCAGAAGAAGGTCTCAAGGAAGGATTTTCAAAGGGAAAAGCTTGAGAAGATCAATTCCTCTACAACAATCCAGGGTGGGGAGTTTCTCTAAACCTTCTTTTCTGTCTTTTAATTGATTTCCTTGCATGTATGTATGATAGGATGTACTAGGATGAACATCTATGAGCTTAGAAGTTGAAATCAGAGCTGAAACTAGAAAACTGGTTCAGAATGCTATTTTGTTGGTTTTTTCGAGAACAAACTACAAAGAATTAGACCATAAAATTTTCAGGGATTGTTCATATGTATGTGTAGATAGTTGATGATTTATTTCGGATTTTTCTAAGGTCAATTGATATATAAATAAAACCGAATGGTAGAACTGTGTCGTAAGGCAGAATCAGCAATTGATAAACAGAATGACTGATGTTGTAGAAATTTTTATATTTTATTAGAGCATGTTCTTGATCTGAAATTTTTATCCTATATTCCTGCATGCATCTAGATTCTATACAAAATCAGGAAAATGTTTGGGCAAGTTTATAGGCTTTATAAAAATTGTCCTTTAATCAGTAGCTGAAGCTGAACTGGAGAACATGATGACTTTCTGTGCTACATTGAAATAGAGAGCACTCAATGTATACTTGGACTTTTGACATGAGGTCTTTTTCATGTTGTTTATTATGATCTCTAGTTTTATCACCATAAATTTTATGTCATTAGACAAGTATGGAATTTAATATGATTTTATGAGTATGTACTGTGCTGGTTTTAGCCAGTTTGAATACCCTGTAGAGATTGGACATTTGAGGCTCATTAAGGGCACATTTTGAACCTGATTATTAGAGAGTTGTAGTAAACACCTAGATCTTTCCAACAAGACCTATTTGAGGCAATTCTAGTAAAAGGTTGATTTACTGTGATTTTTGTAAGACTGGACAGAGACCTAGAGTGGATCTGAATGCTCTAATTTAGAGAGACCCAATGTGTGATTTGGTGCATTGGTGAGAGATGTGTGTGTTAGGGTGGCTTATTGGTATAATTTGGACTCATGACCAACTAGAGAGTTATTGAGGACACCTGCACCTTTCTATAGAACTTGGGATGGTGACATTCTGACGAACGAGTAGCGTTTTGTGCTACCGGTAAGGTGCAGCCCGTGCACAGGAAGCACGCAGGTTGAGGCTTGAGAGGTTATTTTGGGGAGCTAGATGATTGAATTTAAGTTCATGATCAACTAGGAAGTTGTAGCCTAGGATCTTACCTTTCCGGATTGGGCTCGTACACTCCAATTGGAGTTGTATCGAGAGAGTTATGATCATTCTAAGTTTCGGGCAAAGACCCCGTAGGTTGCTAGTCTGGAGTGTTGACTAGGTATTGTGAGGACTTTTTCCGTGTGAACTATCAGAGTTGATGACTCTTGTCTAGGGATGGTTAATATCTGTTATTGAGGTTGTTGACTCCCGAGTGGGATGTGTGACTCGAGTTAGTCACTAGGGTAAGGTATACCCTGCACCTGTCAACCCTACATTATAAACTTCTGCCGAAGCATAGGATATCCAAGCCATACCATTATTATAAGTTCACGAGGGTGAACATACATTCACAGCCGGGGCAGCGGCGAATGTAGGCCGGAAGGCTAGACAATTCCAAGTCGGGGAAGTGGCAAACCGGACCGGTATCGCCAGGGCCAGAGGTTGATAGGCAAGTGTGGAAGCAATTTCATCTTTACCTAGAATGATTAGAGTAAGGCCGGGGTTAGAATAGCATATTAAGGAGTTGGGAAATTGCATTAGTCCTAGTCAACCATAGTCGGTGTTGTACCTTCCAGTCGTAGGGATACGTTTTCGGCACTCATGGATGAGTCCTCGGCTCGTATCTCGATCTGTTAATTTCCAAAGCTTTGCCGAAGTAAGGTATGGGAGGCTAGAAGGATTTGACCTCCCGAGGCGCTCACGTTCCTATGCACGGAGGTTTTGTGTTTTGGTATATATTTAAGTTCGTAACCCTATCAGGGGTGAACACGCATGCATCGGTCCATAGGGGTGGACATGGAAATCATACGGTCGGGCAACCGGATTCAACGTAGCTTTCGGAGGAAGTCCGTACGCGGGTACGAAGTGGCAGCTATGACCACCACTTAGGCACTGCAGTGGTGGAACTGGATCAACCAGCTGCAACCTCCTTGAGAGACGGAAAATCTATTGGGAACTGGATGGGTACAAGGGTAGGAAGCATGGCAAGGGATTGAACCCTACAATCAGGAGAGGCAAACTCCTTGGAAAGTATGTAGTATGGGATGCATACGTTTCCATTGAAATTGATTTTGGAAAAGTATGTAGTATGGGATGCATACATTCCAACTGAATTGCATTAGAGTAGGTGCATCGTGTGCATTCTTGTTTTGTGCATTAGATTAGGCTATGCTTGGGTCTGGAACGCTTGTAGTATGCGATGCATGCGGATCCAGATTTTCAAGTCTTGCTTGCTTTAGAATAGGCTTGTGATTGGTGCATTTTGTTGTTAGATCATGGCATACACAAGCACTACATAATTTAGGATGCACATTTCTTTTTCTATTTCAAGATGGTTTGTGATTGCCAGTTTGGAGGATTGCTATTATTATCAGTATTGCGTTAGTCGAAGTACTGACATTCCCCACCTTTTAGGTACCGATTCTACCTTTCGACCATGTGCAGAGATATCAGAGTCACGCAGTAGAAGATTCAAGCTGAGGAGCAAGTCCCAGGAAAGCAGATTGACCGTTCAGCGGAGCTTCGGCAGTAAGCCATCGACTGCTAGTCCGGGGAAAAGTTGTTAACTTTACAGAAAGGAGTGATGTATGTTTGTAATAAGATGTACTGAGTTTATGTAATTTGTATTCTTGTCAAGAACAAGACATCGGTTGTAATCAATGATGTAATGACTTATTTGGCAATAAAAAGTTTTTAAATTTCCGTATTATTACTGTGTTGAGATGCATTTGAAGGCAAAAATTCTGGTGAGTATCACGGATGTCCGGTAGCGGGGATCCGGGGTGCTACAGGACAGCGCATGGTGGCACAGGGACGGTTCTCGAAGCACAAGAACGGCGCTCGATGGCGCATGAATGGCGCACGGTGGCGCCTGAACGATGCTTGATTGCGCATGAACGACGCATGATGGCGCATGCATGATCTGACTCTTGGATCTGGGAAGTTTTGAACTAGTTGCTCTTCGGCGGGAAGTAGTAGAAGTAATGCTCTTCAGTGGAAAGTAGTGGTGTTCTTCGGTGATTGTAGTAGAAGTAGTGGTGCTTTTCAGCGGGAAGTAGTAGAAGTAGTTGTGGAAGTAGTTTGGGTTGGCTCTGGACCGATGAGATGGACGTCGGGATCTGGGATGACAACGGAAATTGGGATGATGTCGGGATTGGTGCTCTTCAACGAGAAGTGGTAGTATCTTGGGATGGCTTTGGACCGATGAGATGGACGTCATGATCTGGGATAACGTCGGGAATTGGGATGATTTCGAGATCTCCCCTTCTCAAACTCACGATGGATTAACCAGTGTGAGTTTGTATTGGGATCTGAATGCGGAAGTGGGAGGGCATCGACAGAAGGTGGGAGGAGGGAGACATGGAGTTGTGATGAGTTGTGTTAAGATTCTATGGAGAAACACAAGTACCTATAAAAAATTACGACGAACGGTGGCGATGACAGCGGCGGCTGCAGAAACGGAGAAAGACAGAGCGGGGGTAGAGAGAAGTAGGGTCAGGGTTTAGGTTTGGGTTGGGTTTAGTTTTTTTTTAGAGTGGTCGGGGGGGAGAAGGGATAAAGTGGTTTCGGGTTTGGATTTCGGGTAGGATTTTTTTTTTCGATTTGGGATTCGGGATATCGGGTTGTGGGTTTCGGGTATAGAGAAAGTGGGTATAGGGAAGGTGGAATACGGTTTAGATTTGGGGTTTTGGAAGCTAGGAAGCGGCAAGGGGCGTCGGGTTTTTGAGTATTTGGGAGTGGGAGGAAGGATGCAATGGGGGGGGGTTCCGGATTTGGGATTTAGGGGTAGGTTTTGGGTTGGTGGAGTGGGAGATGTAATGAGTTTCGAGTTGGTGGATGTGATGATGGGGATGATGGGTTTGGTGGGTTTGGGTCACTGGGAGTGGGGTTCGGAATTTGGAGTCGAGATTTGTAGTATTCGAGATTGGGAAGAGTGTTGGGGACAACAAGCATGGTCGCTAAGAGAAGCTTGATGAAGATGCTGATGGGGTTTTCACTGCCGATGGTGGACGGTGTTATGGCAGTGGGTTGGGAGCAGAAGGGAGAGGGAGTAGTTAGGATATGTAGTTCAACGGCGAGGGACGACGGCAACATTGGGTTGTTGGAGAGCAGGAGTAGTTGGGGATATTCGGGATGTTGGATCTAAAATCGAGATAGTCGATAGTTGTTGGGCTTGATCGAAGCTGTGAAATGGAAATCGAAGATGAGGGAGGTGTGGTCGGCCTTATGTTGGTGAGGCTGAAGGTGGTGTCGGCGTTCGAGCTAAAGGTTGTAGTAAGGTCGGGATTGTGGTCGGGATTGTGGAGAAGAGTTCGGGTGGTGGGAGATTGCAGTTGTATGATGAGGGAGAAGTAGATTAGGGTGATGATTAGGGTTTGATTTGGAGAATTTGGGATTAAGGTTTCATTAGGGTTTGATATTGGGGATTTAGTAAGTAGGAATTTGATAGGGAATGGGAGAGGTATGTCGGCAACAAGAGGTGGAGTGATTCCGATGAAGGCGGGAACAACTCTACCTCATTGGCGAAAAGAAAAATAGTATAGGCCTTTTATAAGTAGATGCTCTGATACCCTGTTAGATTCAGACATAGAAAATAATACTTTACTGGATTCTTGGATTCTTGAATTGATGGATTATAACTGAGTACAATGTCTCCTATATATAGGAGAGAATTAAAGACTAAATTAATACATATTCCGATATTAGACTAATATAATATCTCACATCTAACAGGTAGAATGAAACAGATCCTTGTTTTCTTTTTAGGTGTTATGCTTTCTCTTTCTTAGATTGTTTTTTAACTCAGTAAAATTGAGACCCATTTCTTTTTCTCTATTCAGTCTTTAGATTAGTAGAGAATCAACAATCTCCTCAAAAAGTCTTACAAATCAAAATATGGAGGATATATATGTAGCTATCAGTTGAAGTAAAAAAACCTAAAAAATGTAGACAGCTACAATCCACCTTCAAAAAGAAAGAATGTAGATATATAGTATGTTGTAACCCTCATTGAAGTGAATGCAAGCAAGTGGTATTCAATGAAGAGCTCTTGTATAAAGACAGACACATAGGTCAGAGAACTAAAATAAGTTCATATTCAGATTCAGACTCAAGTTCTGAAGCCAATCCTAGTGGTGGGGCTCCTATAGTGCAACATCAACTAGCACAGGTGGCTCAGGAGGAGCCTAATGAGAATGAACAAGAGATCCAAGATGAAAAGGTACAGTAACAGCCATTAGGGGATCTTGAACCAGATGGTGATCTGGTACCTGCTTTGAGAAGGTCAACATGACATATAAGGAAACCGGTGAAGTATGACCCATCCGCCAACACAGTTCATGAGCATGTTTTGTACACAAATTCAAGCGAGCCAGAGACTCATGAAGTCGTTTTGAAAATAGTGCTCGAATTTTGTAGGAGTATGTAATGAAGGATGAGATGAACTCATTGACACATATCCAGACTTGGGAGTTAACAAAGTTACCTGCAGGGAAGCGTGCTCTTATGAATAAGTGAATTTTCAGAATTAAAGATGAGGTAGATGGAAGCAAGAGATACAAGGTGAGACTTGTTGTTAAAGGTTTTTCTTAAAGGGAATGTGTTGACTATAATGAAATCTTTGCTCCAGTTATGAAGATGGCTTCAATCAGGGTTTTGTTTAACATAGTTGCAATTAAAGATTTGCACTTAGAGGAGTTGGATATCAAAACAGCATTCCTCCATGGTGATGTAGAAGAAGAGTTGTATATGTGACAACTCGCGTGTTTTGAAGTTAAAGTAAAAGAAGACATGATTTGTCAACTAAAGAATAGTCTATATGGGCTCAAACAGGCACCTCAGTAATGGCACTTGAAGTTTGACTGTTTCATGTGAGGAAAGGAATTCGAGAGATGCAAATCTGATCATTGTGTCCATGTGTGCAGGTATGATGACAACGACATGATAATTTTAGCTTTATATGTGGATGACATGTTGTTAGCAGGTTCATGTATGAATAAAATTAATGAGGTGAACTAGTTGCTAGCTTCTCAGTTTTCTATGAAGGATTTAGGTGAAGCAAAGCAAATTATCAACATGAAAAATCAGTAGAAACAAGCAAAGTAAGAAGTTTTGGTTGTCACAAGCGGACTGTATAAAGAAAGTGTTGAAGCGATTCAATATGGATGGCACAAGGCCAGTTATTTGTCCCTTGAGTCCACACTTCAAGTTATCAATGGATTTGTGTCCTACATCGGAGGCAGATATGGAGGAGATGACTGCAGTCTCTTACACCTCAGCTATTGCTAGTCTTATGTATGCGATGGTGTGTACAAGGCCAGATATTGCACATGCAGTGGGAGTTATCAGTCAGTACATGAGGAATCCAAGTAAAGAGCACTGGTATGCAATTAAGTGTATTAACAGATATCTTGCATGTACTTCAGATCATTCTTTATGTTTTGGGGGTGATTCTTTGCATATACATGGTTATGTCGATGCAAACTTTTACGGTGATCGTGATGGTTGTAGGAGAACTACATGGTATGTGTTTACAGTTGAAGGTACAGCTGTTACTTGGGCTTCACCTTTACAGAAGGTTGTAGCACAGTCAACTATAGAAACAGAGTATATGAAACTTATATAATCGTCGAAGGACATTTGTGGATTCCAGGATCCATGGGTCAGTTGCATATGACGCAACTCATAGGGGAGTTATGGTGTGACAGTCAAAGTACAGTATTCTTGGCAAAGAACTCGGTTTATGATGCTAGGAATCGACATATTCATATGAGGTATCACTTTATGAAGATGACATTTGAAAAGAAGTGGTTGAAGTTATCGAAGATTCTTGGTACTAAGAATCCGACGGACATGCTCACTAAGGTAGCAGATAGTTGAAAGCATCAGTTTTGCTATTCCACTATCGGATTATCTCCAGATTAATTGTTAAGAAGACTCGTTGAGGCACAGGCCTTGGATAGGCCAATAGAGAAATGAAGAACTAGTTAGAGACTTCATATATATGTCTCCAAGTGGGAGATTGTTGGGATTTGTGGATCAATATACATCACATTGGGTTTGAAGAAGATCAAGAAGAAGTGTAGCAAGAAGAAGCAACAATGGCAGTAAATAATAGCAGCAATAGTCGACTGCCACTTCTTTGCAGTTGACCGCGCGATGCAGTATGATCAACGGTTGAGATATGATCTTTTGTAATCCTATATGTATGGTGTACGATTATTAGGGTTAAGTGATTAATATTCTAAGTGCGAAAGAGAGATCTAGCAGTCATTCTTGAGAGAAGAAGAAAATATAGAACCCTACACCTTGGTAGTGAGATCTAAGGTGATTGTAACTAATTTTCTTCATTATTCTAGTGGAAATTGCAGGAGTGCCTCTATGAGGAGAAGTAACAATTACATTTGGTAAACCTCAAAAAATATTGTGTGTTCTTGTATGCTTGGCTGATTTGTTTATTCCTATTTCTTTAGTTTGTTTCTTTTATTTGCATCTTGGATTAAGTTATTCCGCAATTAAACTCAACATGTTAATCATGGTCGAAAAATTTAATAAGAGGATCAGGTATTGCCCTGTTACTTATCGGTAATAGTGACAAATTATCAGTAGAGCAATATCTTGATCTTATACGAACAGTGTGTAACACCCTAAATTTTATTTATGAAGAATTTGTGATTTTACTTGTTTTGCACGTATAATTTTATTTGTATAATTTCTTTTATAAAAATATCTCTTATATAGTATTTGTTCTCTTTATTTTCCAAAAAGATTATTTTCTTTAAAAGCCTAATTATCTCTTTTAAGCTCACTCTATTAATTAATTGATTTAATTATTAGAGTCCATGGTTAAATTGGCCCATTAGTGAGCCCATTTAACTTAATTCTTTTTTAAAATAGCCTAACTTGTAGTGTAGACTCATTTCATGAACAATTAATTTTGTCACATGAACAAATTTGTAAATAGGGGATACTAGAGTGGCACGTGCATGCACTAGCATGTGCAATGTGCACACACCTTGGTAGGCCGGATTGTGCATGGAAAGAAGGGGAGAGTGGATGAGATAGTTGGGTGGTTAGTTTCATCATGGGAAGTTATTGCAACTCACTACTTCATCTTAGCCCTTGATCCTTAACCATATGATCTAATCCTAGCCTTTCATTTACCAGAAAAGTTTGTATAAATACAACCCCCCCCCCCCCCCCCTACACTAGTTCTCATTAGACCTAAAGTTAAATATAAAAAAAAGAAAGAAATACAAGTTAGTGAGACAAAAGATTGAGGAGTTTTGTGAGTTGAAAAGATTGAGTGTTGGTGTGTGTTCTTCATCCAAGGAAGTGGCCGGTTTTTTCCAAAGGGGAGGCTCGGGTTCTAGCTAGCATCAAGAAGGAGGTGGCTTTTGTGGCTTGATCTAGGAGGAGAATGCTTCACTTGTTCGTTGTAGGAGATCTCTCGGAGTTTATTTGATTTTTTTTCTCTACATTTAAGATGGGTGGTTTTCTTAAACTTCTAATTAGACATCATGCTAGGGTATGTTTGATAAGATTAAAAAGAAAGTATGACTAATCTAGCCATGTGATGTGAGAATGAGACAAATTGGTATTTGTAGAATTGTATGTTGAAGTATGTTAATTGGTTGCAAAAATTGTGATTGTTAGTTTAGAATTTACCATACTACCAGGCTTTATTTGTTATATGCTAAATTAAGAAGATATGCTTGCATGTTAAATATTTGAAATAAGAACCATGGAAAAATGTGATTTTGACTGCTTGATTGTTAAATGGCATGAAAAATGAAATTTATTGCTGAAATAAACATATGACATTAATGAAAATTTGTATAAGAGATTTAGGAAAATTTTAAGTGCATTTTTTATAAGAGAATATGCTCATTTTATGAAGTTTCGAAAAGTGAAGAACAATATGCAAGTAGGGAGCAAAATTATGTTTTTGTATCAAAAATCAAATTTTATTTTACTGAAATACTGTAATAAGATAAAAATAAAATTTGGAGTTTCTGAATAAATTGGAAGAAGAAGAGAGCTCAAAAGCATTCATTTTTGTAGAAATTCGAAATAACGGAGACCTAGATTTTAACCCTAAAAACCCCACCTTATGTCAATTTGGTCACTTAGACCAGTTGGATGAAGGGTGCTTAGGCACTCACTGTAGCCGTGGATTGGCCTTGGTGGTCTCGAGTTCGAAACTTGGGCTCTGCCCTTTGTTTCTTATTTTTTTAAAATATCCGAAACCGAGACCTACTTTATGTTAACTAAACTCCCAGTCTTTACCGCTAGTGTGTCTTGGCTGTTCTGGCTTTCGGTGGCTGTTGGTTTCTCTCAGCTCGTGGGTTCGACTCTGGGTTTTGGCACTTTAAAATAGATTTTTAAAATTTGGGTATTTAAATTGGTTTCTTTAGTATTTTAAATCCAAAAAAAATCTGACAATTATTCTAAAAATAAGTAGATCTTATGAAAAATAATTGTGTATTTCTTGACTAAAATAAAAGTGATTTAGAAGTGGAAGTTGAGTAGAATTCCATGAAAATTTACATTTGTAGAATTATAAAAAATGATCTATTTTTCATGAGAAGATTATATTAAGTGATAAAGGAAGATTTTGAATGAAAGAAAATTTAAGTGTGCTACCTATGGACTCTTATTTGCTTATTTGAGTATTGTATACAAATGAAAATACGACTTTATGGCCTTTAGAATTAAGTGAAGGAAATGAACAATAGTATGAGAAACTAATGGATTTGTAGAGATTAATTTTGAATATGAAATGCATGAATTGCAATTGAACCTTATGTATGACATTTGATTTATAGAAAAGGATGAAAATCATGTTAATTGTGAAAAAGAACTTATGAGTATGGAGACTCAAATTTTGTGATTATGAAGTAAAATTGAGAAATTAGAGTATAGCTAAGTCTTATACCGGCATTGAAAAGAAATATGTTGAAACGAAATTTGAAATGAAAAGACCAAGATTTGGGTCATGTTGTACAAATGGTTAAGACCGGTATAGTGGAAAGGCTAACTCTAGAGAATTGATTTTGTTCATAATTCAAATAACTAAGGACTAGATACGTAGTGAAGATGTGATGAAAATAAGAGAAAAACACGTGTATAACGGCCTCGGAGCTACGGTGTGAGAATATTCACAGGCTGTCATCACGATGCGTCGTGATATGACGTGGATATGTCTGCAGGAGTCCGTACCGCAGGCGACGCTCGTGGGGTGTTTGGTGACTGCAGGTGGTGTCATGTCCCATGACGGAGGCTGAATTGTCCATAGGTTCTTCACGATGCATCGTGACATGATGTGGGATTCCTCTCCAGACTGTCTGGACATGAGCTCGTAACTCATAGAACATCTAGGATACTTATCGTAGTTACAGTTTTAGTTTAAGTCATGACGAGGGATCGAACCCTACAACACGAAGAACGGTTAAGGGCTTGCCCTCAGACCTATGTATTATGGGATGCATAGAATCTGAACAAGTGTGCATTAGTGTCATGTAACATACATAACTGCATTAAGGACTAAGTGCACAGCATAACACGACATCAATAGGATAGTCCCTTGTAGTTCTGTTCGTGATCAAGTTTGTGGTTTGTTTAAGTATTTGAGAATCGTTATACTATTTGGCATAGAGAGGATAGCCGTGTATAATATTTCGTCTGGTTGTAAGCAACTGACGTGCCCACAGTTTCTATGCAGGGTAAAGTGATTAACAAAACTAGAGAATGCATGCTGATTGAAGAATGATTCAACTGTTGTACAGTTCAATTCATGTAAATTGTTGTAAATTGCTTTCGCTGTGAATATGTAATGTAAATGTAAACTCTGATGTAACAAAAGTTTTTATTTCCTTATAAAATTGTACGAAGAGAAGTGTAAAGATCCTGTGGAATTTCGAATTTAGTCTGTTTTGAAATTCGGGGTGTTACATAGTGCATCTCGCTACTTTCTGATATTGACCAGGTGGTGTAAGGACAATAATATCAGGGATCTTTCATGTACTACTCCTTCATATTATCCTATTACTCACCATATGTAGTAGCATCAGGAGGGCGCTGGCAACAAATGACACTTCAACTATATGTATCTTGGTTGCTATTATAACTTGAGAAGAGACGTGCAACCTATTTACGTGTTCCCAATTGTGTGTAACTCAACCTACAAATGCAATTATATTTTTCCCAAGCATTTATTAGCACTCTGTGAATTCAATTAACTTAAAACTAGTAATATACACGTCCGACATATTAATTTTTTAAAAAATCTAAAATAAAAACTCTAATTTACACATGCTATGCGTCTTAATAAATATGATTATATATTTTAAAAATAAATATGAACACTATGATGGGAGAGTTGGAATTTCACGTGCATTGCACGTAAGTAGTAGATTGACAACTCCAACTCTTCCATTATAATAGTTACTAGTAATATACACGTGCGATGCACGTATTAATTTTATTTAAAACTCTGATTTACAAGTGCGATGCATGTCTCAATAAATATGATTATATATTTTTAAAAGTAAATGTGGAGACTATTATGAGACAGTTGGAGTTGCACGTAACTACGTAGATTTACAACTATAACTCTTCCATTAAAATAGTTATTATATATTATATTATAGATAGATAGATAGATAGATATTTAGTAATTTACACATGTGATACACATTTAATATACTAAAAAAATTAAGGTAAAAAATCTGACGTAGTGATGACTCGAACTGAGACCTCCTTCATATTAGTTATGCACGTGCAATGCACGGGTTGGTAGATTGACAAAATGACACTAAGGTCTTCTCTCATTATAATATTAGAGATTATATATTATATTATATTATAGATAGATGGATAGATAGATAGATAATAATTTACTCGTGTGATGCACATTTAACATATTAAAAAAAATTAAAGTAAAAAATCTGACATAGTGAGGACTCGAACCTGTGACTTCCTTTATATTAGTTATGCACGTACAATGCACGTGTTGATAGATTTACAAATAACACTAAGGTTTTCTCCCATTATATTATTAGAGATTAGAGATTAGAGATTAGAGATAGAGATTAGAGACAAGGGCTACCAAGTTTTGTTACAGTGCTTTAAATTTGCAAAAGAACATGCACCAATTTGATATAAATTGTCCTAGGTTATAGAACCTTCTATTACACTAGCAACAATTAAGCACAATATTCTTTAGAGATTTCATCTTTACCCGTATTTTGCAAGTTTCTACCTTTACCTACTGACTAATGCTTAATCTAAATATAGCTTGTGTTGAATAGGAGTTTGTGACGATCACTACTTTCTACTAGTAGGTAGAATGAAACAGATCCTTGTTTTCCTTTTGGGTGATATGCTTTCTCTTTCTTGGATTGTTTTTTTTTTTTTTCCTGAGTAAAATTGTGGACCCATTTCTTTTTCGGTCTTTAGACTAGTAGAGAATCAACAATCTCCTCAAAAAGCTTTACAAATCAATGTAAGGAGTATATATATGTAGCTATCAGTTGAAGTAAAAACACCCAAAAAATGTAGACAGCTACAACCCACCTTCAAAAAGAAAGATTGTAGATATGCAGTATGCTGTAGCCCTCATTGAAGTGAATGCTGACTGCTTCACGAGGATTACATACTCATAAAAAGCATCAATTTGAGAAGTAAACTAGTAAAGAAAGAAAAGACCCATCTAAGTAAAAGAATAGATTTTGATTGTTTACATCACAACATCATCAATCTGTGAGGGTTGTCAAACAATAAGACAAGTAAGAAGTTAAAAGAAAAATTTTATCAAAAAAAAAAAAAAGAAGTAGAACAAGATTTTTATTCTGCAATACATTCTCACTCTGCACAAAGGTTCGTTCAATGGATAAATAATATAGTGGTGTTCTGTAATAATGAAACCTATTTACATGAAGAAAAAATCTATGCACAAAACCCACACCCTTTTATGCTTTTAAAAAAATCATTATTATTCCTGCAGTCTGTCTCTTTCTCCAATTGTATGAATCATAAATTCTCATTATATTGTATACATCAATCAATAAGCTAAATCTGTCCAAATAATGCAGAAAATCTCTGGATGGACTTACCACTGAGGTTGTTGATAAATGGTGAATTGGCTCTCATTTTTTATATCACCATAGAATGGTTGAGATTGATTCTGAAGTGCTGCCGATATCGGGTAAGCTCCTTCAAGATACTCTGACCATTTGAGTTCATCTGCACCGCTATCGAGCTCGATTTGCGTGTCTGCAGTCCATGGAAACATACTGCTATCGATGAAGGAGGTATTGCACTTGTTACTATTGCTAGTATTGCCAATATCCCAATATTGAATGTCGTTGATAGCACTAGTAGCAGCAGCAGCAGTACATGAAGGAAGAGGAGGAAGAGGATTATCTGGTGGTAATAAATTCACTGCAGTGATATCCAGAAGGCTAGTGCTTTGGTTGTACCAGAGAAGTGGGTTGTGGGTTTCTAGACCCGAATTCGACTGCTGAAGAGGGAAGAACCCCATTGAATTCTGTTCTTTTGTTGATGTCACTGAGTTCTTGACGGTTGAAGGCATTGGTGGAAGAGAAGCAGAGGAGAGGAGGTTGAGTTCATTCCAGCTCGAAGCCTTGTAACTACTTTTTGGGGGGGTTTCTTCTTCCTTACCTTCGGTTTCGGAAAGGGGTTTGTGGGTGTTGGGGTCAATGCCTTTCTGCCTTAGTTTCTTCTTGATGCAAGAGTTCCACAAGTTCTTAATCTCATTATCTGTTCTTCCAGGCAATTGAGCTGCAATCTGAGACCACCTGGTAAAAACATAAAAAAAAAAAAGAGGAACATATCGAGATGTCAGAACTCGGTTGAATGATATTACAGAGAGATTTTGAAAGAAAAAAGAGTGACTATTACCTGTTGCCTAATACTGCATGGAGTTCAATTATGAGGTTTTCCTCCTGCTGTGAGAATGTGCCTCTTTTAAGATCAGGCCTGAGGTAATTTATCCACCTTAATCTGCAGCTTTTCCCACACCTTTGCAAACCTGAAAAAGAGAAAGAAAAAACATTGTTCTAATCATTACCCTTTTTCAGACAATTAATCTAAAAGGAAAGGCATGCATATATAGTACTAATTTTATACTACAACATTTTGTTTTGTTACCTGCTTGTTTAGGAACAGAGCTCCAGCACCCATGTCCATGTTTGGTAATGTGCTTTAAGAGTTTCTCATCTTCTTCAGGTGACCAGAGGCCTTTCCTTAGCTTTTGCTTATAGCAACAAGAATGCCTTCCCATTTTTAAGTGAATCGACAAATGGGTATTTTGAAATTGAACTCTCAGAAGTTAGAAGAGTGAGGAATGTGACGAATGGAAATGTGAGTGGGAGTGAAGAAGAAAAGGAGAAGGGGGAATGGTGGCTCTAAAAAAGGAAGAAAGAGGAGGTGTCACAATCAAGTGGGTGTGATTTGAGCTGAGGTATTTCTCTCCTGCCTTTTTCTTCTTTTTCTTCTTCTCCTTCTCCTCCTTTTTAAAGGTGGGGATGTGGTAGAGGAGGAGATTTTAATCACCAGAGTTTTCTTCTCCCCTCTTTTTTTAATGTCTCATCACTGTATTCGGAATTTAATGTCTTGTTTCAGCAATGGTGGGGCTCTTTATAGCCTTGATATTTAATGGAGAAACCCCAGATAGAAGAAGGATTTGATTTTTCCATTTTCCCCTCATCATGGAGTTAAACTCATAGGCTGTAAAATGCTGGTAGTTATTTTAGGTAGTCTCTCCGATTCTCTCCATTCACTTTTGAAGCAATCTAATCCTTTTACTATTTTAGCGCAAGATTTGTTTCTGTGACAACTAGAAATGAATAGCCCTATACAATATTGTACATGCTAAGTTAAGTTGCCCCAAATCAAAATAAATTTTTTTACAATCGCCACCCACCCTTTATTTCTAGAAATCAGTGCAATCTGCTCAACATTTTGTCACATTAGTTTCAAGTAAAGTATGTACATAAAAATTGTAACCATGACAATTCCGGAAAAAAAAAAGATTTTCTCTAAACATAAAGGAGAAAGGATGTGAATGTGATCTAAATCCAAACTTAAACCACCCAATCAAACTTGAAGGATGAAAGATGTGAATGTGATCCAAATCCAAACTTAAACAACCTAATCAAACATGAAGAATGTGACTGCAATCCAAAAATTACTTACTATTAGGAGATGAACATTGGGAGCTTTTGAAGCTCTTCCTTGGTTGCCCCCCACCCTTACTTTCTGTGCCTTCGCCGCCGAATCTTCCATCTGGAAACCAAATCATGGAACAAAAATAAGAAGATCAGTGAAAAAAAATCAAAGTGAGTAACAAAAAAACAAAATATAAAACAACCGTGATTGTGCAAATGAACAAACGATTGGTAAAAAAAATATTACATACAGATTGGGGAGTTATTATATACATGTGGAGGGTACACGGGAGGCGGTAGCCTTGGAGGCGAGGAGGGCGCATGGCAGGCAGCGGAGAAGGGGGCAACGAGGGTTGGTGCGTAGGTCGGGGTCAAGGATGTTGAAAACATATTTGGGGGAAATCTTTATTATTCTTCTTATTCTTTATTCTTTACAGTATACATCTATATATAAGGATTATAATCTTGGAGGAGAAGAAAGGAGATTGAGAGAAGATTGAGGGATGAGAGCTACTCCGCAATACTCAGTCTCTGCACTAGAGCGTGCAACAACATTCTGCTTCTTGCTTCTCCATGTAACTATATTTTCTCCAACAAAGGTGAAGTATCCTGAAGTGGAGCGCCTATCAATTATAGATCTTGCCCAATCAGCATCCGTATATGTCTCAACCTTCAAGTGGCCATATTTCGCAAATAGGACCTCTTTTCCTGGAGCAGACTTAATATATCTCAGAATTCTCATCACTGTATACATGTGATATTCCTGAGGTGCATGCATAAATTGACTTACCACACTTGAAGCATATGATAAATATGGCCGTGTATGTGCAAGATACATCAGTCGTCCAACCAATCTCTAATATCTTTCCTTATCACAAGACATATGATCAGGTTCGTTGCAAAGTTTCAGTCGTTCTTCTAATGGTGTATCAATCGGCTGACAAGCAGATATTCCAGTTTCCTTCAATAAAACGAGAGCATACTTTCTTTGAGACGGAAATAAACCATTTCTCGAGTGAGAAACTTCAATACCAAGAAAATATCTCAAAGTGCCAAGATCTTTCATTTCGAACTCTTGTGACAAATAGCTTTTCAATGCCATTCTCTCCTCAGGATCATTCCCAGTTATTATCATGTCATCTACATATATAATAAGAGCAGTAATCTTACCTTCTTTCATTTTCAGAAATAAGGTATGATCTGAATTACTCTAACAATATCCGAATGTCCTTATTGATTTTGTAAACCTCCCAAACCAAGCTCTTGGCGATTGTTTGAGACCATATATCGCCTTCCTTAATCGACACACTTTATTACTGTGTTAGACTGGTCTGTTCGAATCCTGGTTGAAGATCCATATAAACCTTCTCTGTCAATTCCTCATGCAAAAATGCATTCTTCACATCAAATTGTTCCAATAGCTAGTCAAGATTTGTACCAAGTGACAGTAGGACTCGAACAGTAATGAATTTTACCATAGGTGCGAATGTATCTTCATAATTAATTCCATATGTTTGAGTGTATCCTTTGCTAACCAGCCTTACTTTGTATCGCTCTATTAAACCATCAGACTTATATTTCACCGTATAGATCCATCTCCATCCTACTAGCTTCTTCCATGCTGGCAGCTCGACTATTTCTCAAGTCTCATTCTTTTTCAAGGACTTCATCTCCTCGTCTATAGCTGCTTTCCACCTTGGATCAGTAAGGGCTTCCTGCACACTGTTAGGAATAGATACAGTAGATAATTGATTTACAAATGACTTATTTGATTTCGACAAGCGGTGGGTGCATACATAATTACTCATGGGATATTTGACGATACTAGTGGGATCGGTTCATAAGTGGGTTTTGGAATACCTCTATTAGTACGGTGCGGGAGTTCTCTTCTAGGAGCTTCGGACAACGATGACGATTGGTTTTGGGGTTCTGACGGTTCACTCTCACTGAAATTCGGTACTAGTTGCAATTCTTCAAGAGGGTCTTCTTTAGGAGGGTCTTCTTCCTTTGGTTGCACTTCTTCATGAGCGTCTTCCTCCCTTGCTAGGTCTTTATTCAAGTATTCACCATTATTTGTCTCCAGTTGTTCGTTCTAGCTGGTAATTACTTCATCATACCCAAGAGTCTGAACTTCACTAACCCCTTCATCATACCCATGAGTCTGAAATTCACTTCGGTACTCCCCTGAAGTTCAGTCATAGAAGAAGAAAAATATATTTCTTCTTCATGGAACACAACATCCATAATCACAAACATCCTTTGAGTTGGTGGGTGATAGCACCGATACCCTTTCTTATTTTGTGCATATCCAACGAAAACATAGCGGACAGCTCGAGGACTTAACTTATTGCGTTCATGTTGATGAAGATGAACAAATGCAACACACCCAAACACATGAGGTGGCAATTTGACGACTATTGGTGCATTCACAGCTTCAGTTAATGCTTGAAATGGTGTGAAAAAGTTTAGGATACTAGAGGGAACTCGGTTGATTAAGATGCAGCAAAAGCAAGGGCTTTCCCCCAATAAATGAGTGGCATGTTTCCATGGATAAGAGAAGCACGGACCACCTCGAGCAAGTGTCTATTTTTTCTTTCTACAACCCCATTCTGTTGAGGTGTATATGAGCATGTAGTCTGGTGAACAATGTCGTGTTCCTCCAAATATTGTTGCAGATTCCAACTCAAGTACTCTCCACCATTATCACTCCTAAGAACTTGAATATGTGATTTATACTGAATCATAACATGCTTGTGAAATTTCTGAAACAAGCCACTCACTTCACTTTCGACTTTATCAAACAAATCCAGGTCATACGGGTACAGTCATCAATAAATATTACAAACCATTTGGCTCCTCCAAAGGTAGTGATTTTGGATGGACCTCAAACATCAAAATGAATAATCATAAATGGAAGAGAGATTCTACTTAGATTTGGAGGAAAAGAGACACGGTGACCTTTTGCGAGTTCACACACATCACACCGAAAGGCAGAAATATCCAACTTCAAAAATAAACTTGGAAATAATTTCTTCAATTAACCAAAAGAAGCATGTCCTAGACATCGATGCCATAGCCAAATATCTGATTTCTTCTTCTCATATTCGGATCCTTCCACACTTAGATTTTGAGTCAACTTGCTTGAACTTTCAGATTCTAAATCCAGGTAATAGAGCTTGCCGTGTCTAACCCCATAACCAATCATCTTGCGAGTTCGAATATCCTTAAACACACAATGTGAAGGCCAAAAAACTACATTACAATGTAAGGAGGTAGTTATTTGAGCAACATATAATAGGTTAAAATTCAAAGATGGCACAACTAGGGCAGTATCTAAGGTTAGGTTGTTTGTTAGAGGTATGGTACCCTCGCCAGTAACAGTGGCAGGGTCACCATTGGCAGTGGACACAGTTGATTTGGTGGATGGTTGAAAATGTTGAACTTGTCTAGAATCAAAATTCATATGGTCGATAGCACCCGAATCAATTATCCATGTATTATTTATAACAGAGGCAGAAATATTAAATACCTTACCATCATTGCTTGCAGATATAACTAATGTAGAGACAAGTCCAATCTCTACTCAGCTCCATCAGTTTGTCCCATGGTAGCGGCACAAGAAAAAATAATGGATCTGATCTTCAGCAACCAAGTCTTCAATAAACAGCAAAATAGCAACAATCCAACACCCAAACAGTAACTCCACAGCGGATCAAAAATACCAAACACAAGATCACTCCCTCCTTCTTAGAACAGCAAAACAGCAATAATCCAGCACCCAAACAGCAACTCCACAACGGATCAAAACACCAAACACAAGATCACTCCCTCCTTCTTAGAATAGCAAACACACAAACCAACGAATCCCCTCTCTTCTTCTTAACAATGACGGAGAGAGAGAAAGAGAGTTGCTCGACGGCGGGGAACAATGACTGTGGTCGAGAAGCACAGTAGCGGCGAGAGCAAGGGCGACAACGGCGGGTCACTGGCGATCGGGAAGCGACGCAGTGACGAGTTCGGCGGGGCTTCGGGTGTTCAACGACGGCGACGAGGGGTTGAAGGTTCTTCGGTGGTTGTGGGGGACAGCGAAGTGGACGAAGACGGGGGTCAACGAGGCGGATAGCAGCATTGGAGGTCATTGAGGTGATGGGTTTAAACGGGATGGTGAAGACGATGGGAAGAAGGCGAGGGCTAGGGATGGTGGCTGGTGGTGTTAGGGTTGATCGGAGATGAAAGAGGACGATGAGGGCTGAAGGATCGGGGTTGACTAAGATCGGCGACGGGCTTGATGGCAGCGAGTATCGGGGTCGACGGGGAGGTTCAGGGATCGGGGTTTGGTCAGGATCGGATCGGGATGGAGGCGTCAGATCCGATCGCCTCCGTCTCTTCTTCTTCTTCAACTAGCCTAGATCTTGTTAGGCTCTGATACCATGTTGAAAATAGATTTGGGGAAAAATCTTTATTATTCTTCTTGTTCTTTATTCTTTATAGTATACATCTATATATAAGGATTACAATCTTGGAGGAGAAGAAAGGAGATTGAGAGAAGATTGAGGGATGAGAAATTTGGGGAATCTGTTCCATATAGATTAGGAAACAGAATATATATATTAGTATTTACTACATTTCTGTAAAAGATGGCGCGTGGGAGGAAAAAGTTGAAGGAGGATTTTGAAAGTGGGAAAAGATGGAGTCATGGAGATGATGAGATCATGGCTGGAGAGGGTTTGAGTTTTTATTTATTTTATGAAAACAAATGGAATGCACGTGTGAGTTTAAATAAGATTTTCCTACTTTTTGCTCTCGTTTCCCTATTTCAAAATAGAGGAAGGGGGAAGGAGTATACCAATTAGCTTAATATATAGTTATAAATATAATATATAATTAGATAAAATTGTAAGAATTTTTAGATATTCACTATTGCAAATTATGCGTACTTTAAAAATTGTTGGAGGCTTCAAGCATCATGCCTTGGATGAAAATAAAATAATGCTGTGAATTTTAAAAAGTTTCAGCTGCAATAGATCACCCTAGCTTACCTAAGCGTACAATGTTGGACATTTGAAGTTATTTTGAACTGAGAGATATAGGTAAAATTATTTGAACAACTTTACATAATTTGGGAAATATTTCTAATGTACATGATAGTACATATTATCTTGTTTGGGAACAGGCTAAATCAGATAGTAGAAACCAAGGTTTCATAAAGCTCTTAAAAGCATCACTTAAGCGTTAAGCGGTGGGTTATCACTTTTTTGGGGGGGAAATGCTAGAAAAGCGGAGATGTATAAAGAGCATTCAAAGAAAGGGGAGAAATTGTGCTGAAACGTTTTAAATTGACTCTTTTGTTGAGTACCTAAACTTAACTATTTTATTTGTTTGTTGTAATTATATTTGTTATCATTATGTTGCACTATATTATTATTTGGTATTTACTACTTAATTATTTTGTATGTACTATGTATTGTAACTTGTATTGAGATAATATGTTAATCTTTTCTTGTATTGTCATGTTTGTGTTAATTGGTGTCCGATAGCTATCATATATTGGTGTATAGTTCGAAATTTATTATGCAATGTGCGATGTATGGTTACTTATATTTTGTAGTATATATACATTCGGTACTTTTCCTTATTTTCTATATTATTTTGTAGTTTTTGTTGGATTTATGTCTTGCATACTATGGTTCAATGTGAAAAAAAGACGATGAAGCGAGAAGAGTTTTGAAGCGTCGTTGGTAGAAAAAGAAAGTGCAGCAGCAGTAAGCAGTGCAACATAAGTGAGAGGCAACAATAGTGCAATGGTAGTAGACTGCCACTAAGTGCAGTGACTGCTGCAACTCTCTGACTTGAGGGTTTGCATTGCTGTCAATTGCCACTTTGGGCAATCGATCACAACTAGTGGTATCAGCTGTATATGGGCTAATTCTAGGTGAATCTTTTAGGCCTAACTTCTTCTCCAAGTTAGATCGTACAGTTATTATCGTGTAGTTTTTTTCTCCAGGATATATATGATTGGTATTGTATCAAGACCACAACCTAGGTTTTCTCTATATCTCTATATATGTTTGTAATGGACTCCTTTGAAGGGCAATAGTGTGTAAAGAGCAAAAGAGAGAAAAGTATATCATTGAGAGTTAACTATCTTCAAGTGAGACTTGAAGATATATTGATTCTTGGTGAGAGTCTTTACAACTTTTGTATCTTCTCTAGTTGAATAATATATTGGTTATTTCTCTTCAAGATTAGGATTTGCCCAAACCGGGACAAAATTGTATGCTTTGTGTGTTTGATTTGATGTACTATTGCTCAGTGGTTTGTTAGTAGTGATCGGTTGTCGCAAACTCAGCAGCAAAATTTCTAACAATTGGTATCAGAGCTTCAAGTCATAAATTTTCCATAGTTCAGGAATTACTTGAGTTCCTTGGAGAAGATGACAAACCCGGGTTTCACGAAAATCAAGTCGTTCGACTATAAGATCAACTTGAATCTCCTGAAGGAGAACATGCATGACACATTGGTTCAAAAGGTCTTGGATCTAGCCCTGGGAGGAGATAAAAGGAGACCAATCAGCATAAAGCAAGAGAATATGGAAGAGATTGTTCAGAAGCCTTGGGTGTAATTCGGATGTTTTCAGCGAAATACGTGAGGTATAGAAGTGCGACGTGTTTGTAGGAAAGACTCATAACTGACTACTTAAAATTGTTGTTGTAGGATCGAATGTACTGGAAGAGTAAATTGTTCAATTACTCAATGAAGGAAAGTACCATTCTTCTAAATCATATAAAGGAAGTCAATTCAAAGTCATCTGAACTAAGGGTGAAAGACGCAGATGATCTAAAATCTTTCAACTTGATAAATTCACTACCAATTTCATACAAGTATCTGAAACCACCATGTTAGATGGAGTTTTCCAAGGAGAAGTATTCAGTAGCAGGTTTGATCGAGGGATTGGAGGAGGATGAACTCAAGAGGGAGACTCAGAGATTGACGTCTACTTCTATAAGTTGCACCGAGGTGGATGGTACTTCAAGTGGAAGGGAAAGTGCACATAAGGGTAGAATCTGTTGTCACCTTGCAGAGAGATTTTGCATTACAAGAGGGATTGTCTCAAGTGGTTGAAACATAAGAGCGTCAACATGCAAGTACCACTAAATCAGGTAATAATTTAGACTGTACTTTTCTCTCAAGTTTTATAGATGTGTATTCTGCTGGTTTCTTGATTCGGTTAGTTGTTTTTAAATTTGCACAGAGAGGAAAATGTTTTCTGCTTACAAATCTACATAAGATCATTGTATACAAACGGTGGTTGGTTAGATTTGTGAAGTAATAAGTGAGGGAACAATTGAGTTGGAGATGTCAAATGGAAAGGGGTACACAGAAGAGAATGTCATGCATATTCCTTTGTTGAAGCAGAATCTGATATCCTTGGAAACTCTGGAAGCACGGGATTGTAGGTACACAGCTCAAAGTGGAGTTATATCAGTTTGGGAAGGTCGGCGTATGGTGATAAAGGGGATGAGGGGTGTTCAACACAACATCTACAAGCTTTGTGGGAACGGAAAATCTTAGTTGAATGTTTCTAAGCACTGCGTTCCCAAAGCAATATCTAGTAAGCCGTCATTAGAATTATCGAAGCGAGACTATGACATTTGAATATTGTCGAGAAGTGCAAAGTGCCTCGGGGATAGGTGGAGTTGGTGCGGAGGGCGGCACCTTCGTGTTAATACCTACTAGGGCATGTCCTTGAGGAGACATACTATTGAAGCAATAAAGATGGAGACAGATTCAACTAGCAGAAGAAGTCATTGAACTGGGTTCGTTTGCAAGAGGAGAATGAAAGAGATAGAAGGCAATTAGTGACACGGGATGGATTCATGAGTATGCAATCAAATGTGGAGATTGTTGAGTTTATGTCTTGCATACTATGGTTCGACGTTAAGAGAAGATGACAAAGTTAAAAAGACGTTCGAAGCGTCCTTGGTAGAAGAAGAAATAGTAGCAGCAGCAATGCAGTGGCAGTCAACTGCCACTAAGTGCAATCGACTGCTACACCTCTTTGACTTGAGGGTTTGCATTGCAGTCGACTGCCACTATGGGTAGTCGATCGCAACTTGCGACATCAACTGTATATGGACCGATTCTAGGTGAGTCTTTTTAGCTCAACTTCTTTCCCAAGTTAGATCGTACGGTTCTTATCATGTAGTTTTTTCTTCAGGATATATCAGACGACTATTGAATTCTACAATCTCGGGTTTCTCTAGATCTCTATATATGATTGTCGGCCTCCTTTGAGAGGCAAGAGCGTGTAAAGAGAAAAAGAGATAGAAATATTTTATTGAGACTGTGAGAAAAAGAGAGAAAAATATTTCATTGAGATTCCTCAATTGTAAACAATAAATTATCTTTTAGTGAGACTTGTGAGATAGACAAGTTCTTGGTGAGAGTATTTGTAACTCTGGTATATTCTCTAGTTGAATAATATCTTGGTTATTTCTCTCCTAAATTAGTGCTCGCCCAAACCGAACAAAATTGTATATTTTGTGTGTTTGGTTTGATCTATTATTGCTTGGTATTTTGTTCGTGCCCCACAGTTTTCTCCTATGTTATATATATGATTTTTTAAAGAAATAGCAAAATTTTTGTTTTTCCGCATTTCATTGCTTAAACTATGAGTAAGTTTGCTTAAGTAAAATTGGAGATCAACCGCGTTTTGATTTCTCACAACAGTCTTGTGCCAGAATTGCTGTTTGTTCTCTTAACTTGCAGTTGAGCCATCTAGTATCCATGATCACGTTGAAAAGTTTTCATGATTGGTTGGATAAGAAACAAAATACTGTGGTGTACATGATACAATCCATCTTCATAAATGAAGGGTATCTTCCTTTGTTTTTGTTTTATTAAAAAAGGAAGAGAAGAAGGATAACCCTACCCTTTTTTTTGGAGCTCTTCTCAGAACATGGAAGCAATGACTTTTAGAGAATAAATGTACTCTTTATCTTATTGTGGCCTGAAGACACTTGAGTATATACTCAATTGTTTAGTGTTAATTGCACATGGCTTGTATACACCAAATGCTAATTACAATATGCTAAGGGCATTAAGATACTGCCACCACTCACCAATCATTTTTTGATAATAAGGATAGAGCCTAATCGGCTCCAGCGCTAACATTAGAATTGTTTGTCTAATGTGCATCCTCTTTTAGTTAATTTTGACTAGTTTATCTTAGCTTGTTAATGTCATTCTTGGTTGCAGTCTCTGACAATTACCAGATGATGACTGCTGGGCATCTCTTGGTCTTAGTCTCTCTGTAAACAGAGAGCACACACAAGCAACTGCTCAAATACTCAGCAATCAAAGTTTAAGCAAAGCCCGACATTATACTGCCGAGAGTAATTACTAATTAGTGCCAATTCATTCAAGAAGTTGGGTAGTGTTTGACAACAGCTCTCATTATTGCTGTTTACGGATTGATTTTGGTGGTATTCCCTTCACCTTTGTGTGCCAAATAATGTTGAAGGAAGACTTTCTTAATGACATACAACAGCTCTAACGCGTACAACTCGTTAGGAGTAGGAGTACTACAATGGGGCAGACTAATTGCATTGACCTGCTTTGAGCTCAAAACACAGCTATGGTTCGTTCCCTACACCGTTCCGGTGGTTTGCATCTTTTCTCTTTCCATCTCTGAAATTCATACTTTTCAGATTTGTGAAAATACTGAAATCGTGTATGGGTCATGTATGTACAGCATGGAAGTTTTTTTAATAAAAAAACTGAGACATTATCTTTATATTTTAGTTCTTGTATCTCATCAATCATTAGAAATGTACAGTTGATGATTGAGAACATGGGGTTC
Source organism: Hemerocallis citrina (assembly GCA_017893485.1). Classification (NCBI taxonomy): domain Eukaryota; kingdom Viridiplantae; phylum Streptophyta; class Magnoliopsida; order Asparagales; family Asphodelaceae; genus Hemerocallis; species Hemerocallis citrina. The sequence goes on from CM030365.1 coordinate 132,838,196, forward strand.
CTGAGTAAATACCAGATTAAACACACAAAAAAACAATGCAGGAAATAATTAACAATGGGAATATTTTAAGCTGTAGATTCCGACCAATTCTATTGTTATTTGTGAGGATAATTTCTGTTTGCAATTTCCCCCCCACAAATAAATAAATAAATAAATATATAAATAGATTAAAAAATTAGGAGGAATATCCATTTTTCAAAAGCTTTCTGCACCTCAAATCCATGCTGTTTCCAGCTTATATCCGGGTCCCCACTTTCCTGTATTTGTCCATAAATACTTACAAATATAATTAATTAATTAATTAATGTAAATTCTAAGTATTAGCAAAAATGATTAATAAATAAATAAATAAATAAATAAATAAATAAATTACAAAATCAACACAGCTAAAATCCAGAGAAGACTATGCACAATGCAGAGAAAAATTATCTTTAGTACTTTTTATTCCAAATATTAGCTGTCATGGATTGTGGCCGCCACCTTGAAGTGCGAAATTTCCTCCTATCATTGCTACCAATTCAGTTGATCCATATGTGGGCCCAGTGCTAAATGTTACTGCTCAAGAGAAAATGGTAAAATTTATCGTGACATATAGGTAGAATTGCAATTCAAAATGTAAAATTCTCTTCGATAGCAGAACAACTTGCATGAAAGATAAAGAAAATTATGGTTCGCTTGCACCTGCAAATTGAAATGCAAATATTATCATGGTTGGATACTATGCATTTCAGGTCAATTTCTATGCATGAGAACTTTCACCACACCACAAAACACATTCCTCGGCGGGTTTTCCCCCCCGGCATTTTTAAACGTCGGCGTTTACTACATGCGTTTCTAAAAACGCCGATAGAAACGCCGGGATATGAGGCATCGTGGAAGGTATGGGGTCTACCCCGACATTTTTTAAAAATGACGATGTAGCCCCTGTTAAGATAAATCAGAGTGATGAAAACAATACTGATTATTGAATTGAGTTTAACCAAGTACAATACCACCTATATATAGGAGGAGAACAAATATCAAAACAACCATACAACCAATATGGGACTATAATAATATCTAACCCCCACTCAAACTCACGATGGGTCAAACAGTGCGAGTTTGTCTACTAAGTATCGAAATCTTTGAACAGTATGAGATTTGGTAAAAAAGTCTGCAGTCTGCTAGGAAGAGGTAACAGAATGGAGAGAAATGGTCTCTGCCTCAAAACGCTCACGAACATAATGACAATCAATCTCTATATGCTTCATTCGCTCATGGAAGACCGGGTTTCCTGCAATGTGCAATGCACTTCGGTTATTACAATGAAGAGGAGTAGCTCCTATAAGGGTGACACTCATATCTGATAACAGCCAACGAACATGAACAATCTCTCTAGCAGTGTTCTAAAAGTCGTTAGGCGGTAGTTGGGTGGCTGATGGGGGCCTAGCACATAGACCTTGTTAGCGGGGCCTAGACGGCTAGGCACTAGGCGTTATTTATTTATTTATTTATTTATTTTAATTTAGTTTATTTTTCTCCAATTTATCTTTTGGTTTTATTTTTTTGTTCCATCATGCATTATCATGCTCTTTATTGCTCCTCATTCTTCCTCTTGATTTTTCTCCTTGTTATTGCAAGATGAACTTTAGATAGTCTAAAAGATACAATTGCATCAAAGGGTTGATTTTGGTAACAAATTTGGGTAGAGCAATAATTTGTCAGGATAAGATATTACTTTTTATCAGAATTTTTAATGTCTTAATTAGATATGTCGAGAAAATAAACTATTATACTAGTTCCAATCTATCTCTTTTGAAATATGGATTGACTTATCTTTTCATAATCAAAAGCATTGGTATATTTGATATCTTGAAGGTAAAGTGGTAAACAATATTGTACTAGTGGTTTTCAGTGAATTCCAACTTATAATTTGTAATGTTAGGCTGTGTGTTCTTTAATGAAAACAATTTTGGGGAAAAAATAAAGAAGCCATCTCTTCCTGATATGATGATTATCTAAATATATAGTACCTATATAAGTATATATATCTTTGAATATAGGAAGATTGTTGTCATCCCGTTTCATTGATAAGTTGATATCGGAACAATAACGCTAAATCCTCAAGATGAAAACAAATAACCAGACCACACCTACTACTACGAGTAAAAGACACCACCTAAGAACTACTACTACTACTACTAATATGAACCAAGTCTCTAATTCCTTGTAGATCCAAAAATTATTTTTAAACGGGCCTGAATTGGGTCAGATCGGGTTAAGCTCTATTTTATGATCCGGATCCGCTTAGGCCGCCTAGATCCACCTAGGTCGTCCAGACCCACCTAGGCCGCCCAGACCTGCCTGAACCCGCCTAGACTTGCTCAATAGGTCAAACACCTAGGGCCTAGGCGAGTCGCCTGAGGGACCGCCTAGCTCCTAGGCGCCGCTTAGGCGACCGCCCAGACCGATTTTTAGAACAGTGCTCTCTAGTAGTAGCTGTCAATTCTCTGTACTCAGCCTCGGTGTAAGAACATGCAACAACTACCTATTTTTTGCTTCGCCATGAGATCAGTGAATCACCAAGAAATAGACAGAAACCTGTGGTGGACCTTTTGGTAGTAGGATCACCTGCCTAATCTGAACCAGAATATGCACCGAGCTCTAATTTGGATGTAGAAGGTATGAATAATGAGCAAGTGATAGTTCCCCAAAGATATCTGAGGATCCGAAGAAGAGCACCGTAGTGAACTGATGTAGGACCGAAAACAAACTAACTGATAACACTAACTGCGTGAGCAATATCGGGTCTGGTCATGCATAAGCAGACAAGCTGTCCAATAATCTGCCTGTATCTAGTGAGATCAGGAAGGAGCTCACCATCTGTGGGACGAAGCTTCACATGAAGCTCTAAGGGTGTACCGGCCGATCGACTGTCAGGGTGACATGCAGCGGAAATAAATATCTTATGTGTATTTCTGTTGAGAAATGAGTATCCCCTGAGATCCATGAGTAATCTCTAAACCCAGAGAGTAACGCAGCTTACCAAGGTCTTTCATATGGAATTGCCGGTGAAGGTATTTCTGGGTGGATACAATGCCGGTGGAGTCATCCTCTGTTATGATCATATCATCAACATATAGTAGTAGAATTACCCTCCCCGCGGTGATGACCGCATAAACATGGAATGGTCCTGGAAACTTTGACGAAAATCAGCCCTGGTAATGACAAGCCAAAAACACTCAAACCAGGCTCGAGGAGCCTGTTTTAAACCATATATAGTACGGTGCAGTCTGCAAACATGACGAGGAGGAGTAGTGAGGCCAGGAGGAGGATGCATATATATAAACAACCTCAGATAAGGAACCATAAAGGAAAGCATTCTTCACGTCCAACTGGTATAACGGCCACTGACAAACTGCGGCAACAACAAGAAGAGTGTGAACTGTAGTCATCTGAGCAATTGGGGCAAAAGTCTCATCATAATCAATGTCGGGCTCCTGAGTAAATCTCCGGGCAACTAGATGAGCCTTGTGCCGCTCAATGGAGCCATCAGGTCGATATTTGACCTTAAAGATCCACTTGCAACTAACAGGCTGAACACTCACAGGCAGTGGAACAATATCCCAAGTACCAGTTTGATCAAAGGCACTGAAACTCCTCTGTAATAGCTTTCCTCCACTCGGGGTATTGAACGACTTTCTTATAGGTTCCGGGCTCACGTGTAGAGTGCATAGCTGTGAGATATGCATGAAACTGGGGTGAGTAAGAAGCTAGTATTGCAAAGCCAAATTTTTCAGAGGGACCAGTGGCATTAAGTGTGTAACGGGGTGGTGGGACGCCCGCAGTAGAACGTATAGACTGGCGAACTGGTGGTGGAAGGGCAGTATGTAGAGGTGAGGTAGGTGGTGTGGGTGTATGTAACTGTGGGGATGCAAGTGGTGTGGGTGCATGAGGTGGTGGAGAAGCAGGGGGTGTCTCCATAAGAGGAATAATAGGGGGACTGTCTGTAGCAGAAGCGAAAGGAGCCAAAGGAGAGGGATCAAATAGAATGGGTGGAGTGGAAATAGGTCCAGCAGGTGAAGAATCGAGAAAACTAGCATCCTCAGGAGAGGTCATGTAAGCCCTATTTTCAGATTTTATTGTATTTTGTATTCTTTTGATTATTGTATTTGAATTCATTTGTTATAGTGCATTCTATCTTTTCTTGGGTTCTTTTGTTCTCTCTTGATCAATCTTTGTTCTTTTGGTTGGATCCTGTTCTCTTTGCAAATTTTGCTCTTTCTATTTTGAGTTTGATTTGTTCTCCTTTGTGTTCGTCTCATCTCATTGAATTTGTTTCTCTTTTTGGAGCCAAAACCGTTACCCAGAATCCACATAATCTCAACCAAAAACCCTAATTCTTGAACCCCTATAAATAATCCCATTAAACCCTAATAATTTATTCTCTCTCTCACCTGCCGTTACCCTCTCTCTCCTCGATCCCTACCTTTCTCTCTATTTTCGCTGAACCCAAATCCAAACGCAAACCACCCTAGCCCCGTCGCCAACTCCGATCGCCCTTCACTACCGTCACCACCACCATCATCGTCTCCACCCCCTCATCTCCACCATCTCACCATCGTTGTCCCCCATCGTCCTCGCCGTAACCCATCGCTCGACCCAACCGAGTTCTCGTTGCCATTTCCCATCGCCGTCGTCTTCATCTTCCTCCATGCACTTCACCAATATCACCGTCGTCCCTCGCCGCTCCATTGCAGTCCCTAGTAACGCTGTTCGAGCCCCGGAGTCACTATCGTCGTCGCTCTCTGTTTCCAATCGAAAACAGGGTTCGCCATCGTCGTGGTTGTCGTTGCCACCGTCGCTTCTCGACCATGGTGCCGACACCGCTTCGCCCCCGCTGCAGTGCCGCACAGTCGTCATTTGCCGTCTCTCTCTCACTCTCCTTGCCGAGGAAGACGACCACTGATTGGATGCCACCGCTGTTTCGTGTTTGGCCACATCAGATCCAGACTCACTGTCCCGTGTTTGGGTCGAATCCGGTGTGGGTAAGAGCTCCCATTGGTTGGATTTTTTGTTCCGTGTTCTGGGCGCATCAGATCCGAGATCGTCGTTCTGTATTTGTCCCGATCTGGTGTGAGATTTTCTCTTGGCTTTTGGCTGTTGCTGTTGGTTCTTCGCACGTGTTTTTGGGAGATTTCGTCGGGGATTCTGATCCCGTTATTCCTATTTAATTATATCTGCAATATAACAGGCAAGTCTCTTCTTGAACCCTTTTTATTGTTTGTGTTCAAGATTATTTGATCTCCTGCAAGTAGATCCATCCATTTTGTTATCAAAAACTACTTTTGACAATTATGTTAAGATTATTGAGGGTTTACATGAGCTAACCAGATATACTCTTAACATCGTGCTATCTCTTTGATCTTAAACCCAGTCCCCATTGTTTCATGCATATGCACATTTAAATAACTAGATTCATGCATAGGACTGCTTGATAAATTAGACATTGAAATTGTATGTGTTAAATTGAAGTTGCTCGATGAATTGACACAATGACTGTGATAATTGTATCTTAGACCTTAGAAATTTGCATGTTGACACCTAGAATTGCTTTGATTACCAATTTGCATGCTATATATGATCATATGATTTATTTGATACTTTTTTATGTTGAGTTGATTTCTGGTCTGCTGGAAGTTTCACTTCGGATCAGATTTTTTAACCATGCTAATGACATAATTTGAAAGAACTTACTGAACATAAAATGTAGCCCTGGATGTCTAGATCACTTTTTCCTGGTCCGGATTTAAATTTCAATTTGTCATCTGTTAGATATCATCATTTTACTGCAATTGTGTTAGTAATTCTAGATTCATAATTTAATGCGTATCCTATTGTTTCTTATTTTATTTGACCCCGTTAACAGTAAAAAAAAATCTGAAAAAAATTAGGCTGAACCTAGACATGTATAGCTACTTTCCAGAATTTTTGTAGATTTTATTAATGAGTTCTCTGACCTGAAATAATTAGTAGAACGCAACCTACTACATGCTGATTGAACATAAAACCTGATTAGAATAGAGTTTTCACCCTAGTTCATGTGTCTTTTATATGCCTTAATTATACTCTCTGGAACCGTATGGAAGTCTAATTTCCAGATCTTCAAGCGGATCTAGGTTTGCTATTTTGTAGTGACCATAATCTATATTTTTGGTACAGCAAGGTCATGCTGTCCTGATTTTGTGAAATGCGTTATATGATGTGTTTACTTCATGCTTTGTCTGTAATGCTTAGAATTAGTCACACATAGTAATATAAAACGTTGACACCCTCTTGCATGCTCACATAGGATGAAAATAAACTATTAACAAGCTGGGGTATTATGGGTAGACTTGGTAGTGAACAATCGGGAAATGTACTCGGTAAGGCCTTCTCGCTCGCACGAATACTTGACATAGAAGGAGGAGTATTGATTGCAATGATTGAATGATGATTTTTGCACGTAAATTATTGTTATCAATGCCGAGTACACGTACCGTGAATTCACCATCGGTCTAAAATGATCATTGTGCTTGCGCGGAACCTGTGGAATGGGATGCAGTAGTACGTGCAGTAGATAGGCTAATAAAATACTTAATAACCTGCATCTTATGCTTGATCTTGACTTGACATCACTCATTACATGCGTGATTATTGTACACCTTTGATATTTTTGCCTGCTCTGTGTTTTGTTCTGTGTCTTTGACCATATTCCTTTTCCTTAATATTCATGCTTTCCTATTATCCTTTATTTTCTCTACTTGCCGCCCACGAATTGCTCTAAGGGCACTCTTTTCTTTCTTTTTAGATCAAAATTTTACAGGTATTGAAGGATCTGTTCCCGAAGGAATTGGTGAGCAACGTTTCTAGAGTTAGAACTAGTCTCCGCTGCATAGTTTTTATTTGCTGCTAGATTTATTTTCTTGAACATTGTTATAACTTGTACTTTGTTTTGGGCTCTATGACTCATAGTTTGTTTTGATCCCAGATGTTGGATATTTATACTGTTGGATTATTTCATTTATTTGGAACTTTATCATGGATTCATGTGGTTATTTTTCTTGCGTGGTTGTATTTTGTTGTTCTTATTGCTGAGTTAGTTTGGTACAACTTATGGATGGTGTGTACATCATTTGCTGGGCCTACATTACGTACTCGTGTTCTGTATTTTGAGCAGCGGGGCGTGACAGGTCAAGTAGTAGGGAGAGTCTTCTACAAAGGAGACATGTCAAGAAATACGAATATGACCGGTCACAAGATCAAAACAACGATAACCTTTATGCTCAGAATTGAGACCTAAATGAACACACTTAGCGGTGCGAGCGGTGAGCTTCATGCGCTCAGTGGGAGTGAGAATGACATAACAGGTGCACCCAAAAATACGGATAATATTGTAATCGGGTGGTGAGTGATAGAGGGCCTCATAAGGAGTGGTGCCAGAAAGGGCAGACGAAGGAGTAATGTTAATGAGACGGACAGAAGTCATGACAGCTTCAGTCCAGAAAGAGCGAGGAACAGAAGAGGAGAGTAGAAGAGATTGAGCCATCTCAAGGATATGATGATACTTATGTTCAGCTACACCATTCTGCTCATGGATGTGGGACAAGATTGCTGAAAAAGAGTGCCATGAGACTGAAGGATCGATCGCATAGTAGCGGAAGTGTACTCATGAGTACCATCTGAGCGAAAGGTTTTGATACGAACCCCAAACTGAGTGTGAACCACGGTCATAAAGAATCGGTAAATGTCAGGTATCTCAGAACGTTGGCGCATAAGAAATACTCATGTGTGTCTAGTGAAATCATCAATGAAACTAACATAATAAAGATAACCTTTTTTGAGAAGGTGTCTGAGATGGGTCCCATATGTCAGAGTGAATAAATTGAAATACATGAGTAGACTGAGAAATGCTTTTATTGTTAAAAGGGAGGGCTAAGTGTTTTGCCAGCTTACAACCCTGACAAACAGATAATGAAGTAAAATTAAAACGACCAAGAGTACCACTACGAACCAAATCTTTCAAACGAGACACATTAATATGACCTAAGCATCTGTGCCACAAATCGGCATCAGAACTGACAACACCAGCAAAACTAGAAGTAGAATCATGACACTACAACACATGCTGGATTTACCGGCGTATTTTCCCCGGCGTTTTACCAATCGCGCTGGGGTAGGATAAGACCAGGATAAGGTCGCAAAAATGTATAGTTATACACCGGCGGCCTCTAAAAAATGCTGGTGAATTATAATATTCACCGGCGCTTTTATAAAAACACACCGGTGAATAGAAAGTGGAAATATACCCCACAAATCCTCTCACATTCACCGGCGTTTATCAATAAAAATGCTGGTGAATATACAGGGATTAATTCCCCAATCCTGCTGCGAAACCCTTAGCACATTTCGTTTTTTTTATACCAAACCCTAAGTTTTTCCGCTCCGTCGCCATTGGGCCTCCTTCCCTTCCTCGACAACTCCTCCGTCGACGTCGCCATTGGGCCTCCTTCCCTTCCTCGACCCCCGCTCAGTCATTTCTCTCCCATTGCAAGTACTCTCTCTCTCTCGCGCACTCTCTCTCTCTCTCTACTTCTTGATTTTGTGATGGTAATGGTTTGAATGTAATGGTGCGATTTTGTGATGGTAATGGTGCGATTGATTCTGTGATGTTTATGTTTGTGGGAATTTTGGGTGGTAATGGTTTGATACTCAATTTAGGGGAAATCTCGATTTAGGGATAGCTAGCTTCGTTTGTGATACTCAATTTTGGGTGGTAATGGTTTGATACTCAATTTTGGGTGGTAATGGTGCGATTGATTCTGTGATGTTTATGTTTGTGATAGCTAGCTTCATTGATTTTATTTTCATCAACTGAAACTTTAGCATGATGGTTCAAGAGGCTTGTTGGTTCTTCTTGGTTCTTGTTGATTATCGGCTGAAACTTTAGCAAAATCCGAGCATGATCGTAAATTAATAAACTAGCATTGGTTCTTGTTGGTTCTTCTTGTTGATTATCGGCTAAGCTAGCTTCTTGTTGGTTCTTCTTGTTGATTTTCGGCTAGGCTAGCTTCTTGTTGATTCTTGTTGAAGCTACTGTTTTTGGTGAACATAGCATGGTTTGGGTAATTCCATCCCAACTAAATCATTGATGTTTCTGGCTCCAAAAGAAACCTGCACAAGGTTTGTTCTGACCAATTCTTGTACAGATTTTGGGAATTCTGAAGTTTTTAGATCCAGGATCACAAATTTTTATTAGGCTGTGATTGGATTGTTTAGTGACTGTCAACAAGTGTTCTTAATTGGGCTGTGATTAGAAAGAGACGAGTTGGAGTGGAGTTCTGGAAACCCATATAGAGACATCTCATTCATAATAATTTATTATTATTGTTGTTCTTGTCGCTCTTGCTGTTCTTGCTGATGTCTCTTTATGTGCGTTTGCTGAAGAGAAAGCAGGGATGAGAGAGAGATGAGGAAAATGCCGCTATGTTAGCCTGATGTATCCTCATTCTCTACCATTCCTCTTTCTGGCTTCTATATTTGGTTTCCTTCCACGATGACAGTTCCTTAAAACTACACTTGATATGAGCCCTATTCTTATTGTCATCTTAGCATGATTTTTTCACCAAAATGGGTTAACTGTCAACTAAGGATGCTGTATGTATACCAAAATCCTCCAAATCTGTACAAGAATTGGGCTGAACAAACCTTGTGCAGGTTTTTTTGGAGCCACAAACATCAATGATTTAGTTAGGATGAAGAATTAATAGACAAACATATATGCTTAGATACTGAAAATTTTCATTTTCTTTTACTGTTAAAGAAGCTGAATTCATGCATCTGATTGTTATCTTAGCATGATTTTTTTACCAAAATGGGTTAACTGTCAACTAAGGATGTTGTATGTATACCAAAATCCTCCAAATCTGTACAAGAATTGGGCTGAACAAACCTTGTGCAGGTTTCTTTTGGAGCCACAAACATCAATGATTTAGTTGGGATAAAGAATTAATAGACAAACATATATGCTTAGATACTGGAAATTTTCATTTTCTTTTACTGTTAAAGAAGCTGAATTCATGCATCTGATTGTCATCTTAGCATGATTTTTTACCAAAATGGGTTAACTGTCAACTAAGGATGCTGTATGTATACCAAATCCTCCAAATCTGTACAAGAATTGGGCTGAACAAATCTTGTGCAGGTTTCTTTTGGAGCCACAAACATCAATGATTTAGTTTGGATGCAGAATTAATAGACAAACATATATGCTTAGATACTGGAAATTTTCATTTTCTTTTACTGTTAAAGAAGCTGAATTCATGCATCTGATTGTCATCTTAGCATGATTTTTTTATCAAAATGGGTTAACTGTCAACTAAGGATGCTGTATGTATACCAAAATCTTCCAAATCTACATATTTTTTTTTAAAAAAATTTTTTAAAAATTATATACCTACACCGGCATTTTTACAAACGCCGGTATAGCTTCCAAACAAAATTACAGCACTTAGAAATACCCATACACTGGCGTTTTTATGGCCGCCGGTGTATAACCAAGATTTACCGGCGGCATGAAAAAAATGCCGGTGTAGACCCATAGTATTCCGCGACGCTCGCTTCGGCGGCATTTGGACCGGCGGTTTTAAAAACGCCGGTGAATGCTTCACCGGCGCTTTTAAACGCCGGTGTAAATTAAAAAAATGCCGGTAAATCCAGCGTGTGTTGTAGTGTGAGTATGAAAAAAATCTAGATGATATAGACGTCCATGTCTGCTAGCGCATCCAATCATATGACCAGTCTGAGGATCCTGTATGGTACAGTCCAAAGAAGTAAAGGTAACGATAAGGCCACTATCACATAAAGCACTAATGGAAACAAGGTTCGTAGATAAATAAGGGGCTTAATGGACGAAAGGTAATGTGAGAGTTGGAGTTTTAATAGACCCAGAGTGTGTAGTGAGAAGTAGTGAACCATCGGCAGTGTAAAGTGACGGTGTATGAGAGGTAAGTGTAGTGCGAGTGGTGAGGAGTGTATAATTGCTAGTGAGATGATGTGAGGCACCAGAATCTAAAAGCCAGGAAGAAGACATAAAAGGAGTGACAAAGAAAGCAGGAGCAGAGGAACCAGCACTGATGGACTGATCCGAGGTCTGAAGATCCAGCTAAGATAGACGGTGTTGTGGAATATCGTAGGGAGCAGGAGAAGACATGGTTGGAGTGACAGCCATTGCACCAGGTGTGCGGAGAGGAGGTAAACCTTGTTGTTGTCTGTGCTACTGTGCCTGAACCAGAAGCTAGGGATGAAGAATAAAACAGTTACTATGAGTATGACCATCCCGTTGAAAGTGGGTGCAATGTGGACGATGATCAGGAACACTGCAATGGGAAGAAGGAGAAGGTGTAGGGCTAGGGCAAGGCGTGCGTGAGAAGGATGTATGATGAGCAACAGTAAGAACACTTTTGCTGGTAGAGGATGGGTGAGAAGCAGGAGTACGGAGAGCACGTAACCGGGTTTCTTCAGCAACAAGCTCAGCAATAGCATCTTCAAGACGAGGGACCGGATCTCCATGGATCAATTGAATGCAAAAGACTGATACTCTAGTCGTAGACCCATTATAAAGAACATAAACTGACGATGTTCACGAGTAACATGCGCATCACTGTGCTCTAGTTGCTGTAATTCACACCAGATATTGTGCATGGCTGTGTAATGTTCCTGAATACTGCGATCACCCTGCCGATCAAGAACGGACTGAACAAGGAGCTGATACTCACGGGCCCCACTATTCTGAACATACTGAGTAACCAAGTGTTGCCAAAGAGCCTTAGTGGGACGAACACGAAGAAGATCAGCACGAAGACTACGGTCGACAGAGGAGATGAGGAAGGAAATAATCCGATGGTCATGATCATCCCAAGTGGTCTGAGATGTGTGAATCAGTTGCTTATCGGCAGCGGAAGCGGTAGCATCGGGATCTTTGGGATGAATAGTGGAATCATCAATGTGACCCCATAAAGAATGGCCGAGAAGAGTGACCTCAACAGAAGCAGACCAATAAGTCCAATTCTTAATAGAGGAAAGAAGGAAATCAGTGGAGACTGGAAGGTACTGACGAAACTGGGGCTCCATGAAAGATCCAAGTACTTGCAATTTTTATTTTTATTTTTTTATTTTTTTTTGATTTTTATTTTTAGAAAAAAAAAGGAGGCTTATCGGATTTCGAGTTGGGTATATGGTAATGGATTTCGGGTAATGGCTTTAGAAGAGAAAAGGAGAAGTAGGGTTAGGGTTTGAGATGGGAGAGGAGAGGGGCGGCTAGGGTTTGTGATGGAGCAGTGGTTTCGGAGGAGATGGTCGAGTGTGGATTTGAGGTAGGAGAGGAGTGAGGCGGCTAGGGTTTGTGATGGTGAAGTGGTTTCGGAGGAGATGGTCGGGGGTGGATTTCGACGAGGATCTGGTTAGTTTCGGAGGATTTTGGGTTGAAGATGGTGGAAGATGACGATGGTTGATCGGTTTAGGAGGATTTTGGGTTGAAGATGGTGGAAGCTGACGATGGCTGCTGCTGCCTCACTTTTTTTTGTGGATTTTTGGATGAAGAAATTTAAGAAAAGAAATTTTGTATAATTGGCTCTGATAACATGTTAAGATAAATCAGAGTGATGAAAACAATACTAATTATTGAATTGAGTTTAACCAGGTATAATACCACCTATATATAAAAAGAGAACAAATATCAAAACAACCATACAACCAATATGGGACTATAATAATATCTAACAGCCCCAAACCTACCCCGGTGTTTGGAAAACATTGGGTAGGTGTAATTTTAATTAATTTATTTTTTTCTCAAAATAATAGCTATCTCGGCGTTTTTGCAAAAAAAAAACGCCGGGATATCCTTTTTTGAAACTTATATATATAACATACAAATCAATCTGCAAGAATACAAGTACATGATTTCGAATATCTCGGAATTTGTATAAATACAAATCAATATATTTGATATCCCCAAAGTTTCTATTTGCAAGATACAAGTACACGATTCGAATATTGTCATATATAAAATGAACTTGAGATTGAGATCAATCTTACAAATAGTATAAACTACATAATTTATAAGTATCTATATAGAGATCCACCTAATCATCTATATCTCATACCCTCTAGTCCTCTATACCCGTCAAGAATCCCCCTATATGGGCAAAGTTATTGACGTGTCGCAAACAGACTTTTGGTGCAAGAATCCCGGATATCTATACTTCTCTCCACGCTTCCATCATGCAAGAAGACCAAAAAGGTAATGCACAATTTCCTCATCACATCAAATTACTTAAAAATTGACATCCTCCAAATTCTTTTGGACTGGTATGTGGTCTCGAAGTAGAGGAAAGATGATAGTTTGGCTATAGGTAGCACATTGAACTCCAAGACAAGACATATTACATGAAAAATTGGCAGAGGCAAATAATATCATGATGATTACTATGTTAAGGAGATTATAATAAAATATTATCACATCCTAATTCCCACACTATGAAATGCATGGAGCTAAGAACTATATGCAGCATCTATGATAAGAATGAACTTGTTACAATCAGAATTGAAGGGCAATGAACTAGATGTGCATAAAACTAACAAACTGCATTCAGAGGATGAGGGTTTAACTCATACATATGTCTAAAAAGGAACTACATGCAACACTCCTTTGTAAAACATCTAATTAAATTTTGATGGCAACAAAAAGCAGAAAGTTTTCTGGTACCAACTTTAATGCATGATTACCAATTTACCATATCTTAAGATAGTACAGTTGCTAGGTACAATGTAACTGTGAACTAAAGATAGAACATAACTAATGTTTGAATTGAATTATTACTTTTATAGCAGCACCAACATCTAAACTATATCCAAACTTGAATGATCCGGAGATCTAAACTATTTCTAAATGAATTAATTTCCTAATGAAGTTTAACAAAAACAATAGATCTAAAACTATATTTGAAACAACAATCATAACAATCTGAATTGAAGTACATTAGACACAAGAACAACATAACAACACAACTAACAAAAGCCAAACAAAAACCCTAATTAACATAATGGAAAGAAGAAAAAAAAACCCCACAAATTAAGCAAACTCTAACCCTAATTTTTCCAAACAACACAATATGGATCTAGAGATGGACCTGCGTCGGGCCCTAGAAACGAATAAGAAATGAAAGAAAAGGAGATGGGGGCGAGGTGATGGTGGGGGGGCACGACGACGGGGGGCAGGGGCACGACGACAGGGGGCGGGCAAGACTGTGAGGTGTGGTGGCCGAGGAATTTGAGGGCTAGGATTTGTGTGTGTGAGAGAGAAAGAGAGAGGAGATGGGGGCACGACGAAGGTGGGAGGGGACGATGGCAGGGGGGACGACGATGCCGCGGGCAGGAATTTAGAGGCTGGGATTGAGAGAAAGAGAGAAAGAGAGAAAGAGAGAGAGAATTAAGTTTAGAGGGAAAAAGAAAATTGGAAAATGTTGTAAATTTTAAGGGAGATCTCTCTTTTTCTTTTTTTTTTTTGTAAAACGCCGGAATAGAGATGTGTTATTGAATTCTTTTTTAAAATACATGTTTATTCCGGCATTTCTACCAAATGTTGGGATAGATGCGCCGGAATAGATATATTGTTTTGTAGTGTTTGAATTAAATGAATGTGAGAATTAGATTCATACTGCACGGAGTAATGATTACAACATTCACTCATAGAAGGGATGATGAGTTGGTAATTAATAGTTTAATTGTTCAAAATTAATATTTTCCTGTAATTATGTTCATGAAACATAAAACTGGTTCTTTGTTTTCTTAAAACACATAATTTATTTGAGATATAAATTAACGTCGAATATAGAAAAAGCACTTTATTAATTGATCAATTAATCCATTATTAGATACATCCCATGTTTATCTTGATTTACATGTCTTAATTAGTCTGAAGATAAATATCAAGTTGTTGGAGATTTGTTTATCCTAGTTATTATCTACAAATATATTGATCAGGGACCTTATCGACGACACATTTAGAAATGTGTACATTCGAATTGACTGAGAAAATCCTTGAAAATTTCTAACCCAAACTCTCATACATGCTACCCTTTAGGAGTTTCGACATTTGGTTCTATGAGTGTCTGAGGAGTTCCACACCGCAAGTATCTCACTCTTTTATAAAATTTTATTTCTTCACGTTTTATGAGTCTGGTATTACTCTATTATTTCTACCATCTTCTTCAATCTTCAATACGCATATGATACATTATTGTTTCAGGCTTCTTGTTCGTATATTTGTACAACTTGGATCTCGAACTGCAACAATTAAATAAACTTCAGCAGAAAATTAATGCAAATTGATTAAACAAACGCCTTTTATAATCTCATTGTGAAAAAAACAGTTTTCCTATAAATTTGCAAATTTATTTTTATAACCACACGCCTTTTATAACCTCATTTTCCAATAACTTTTTTTATGAAAATTTCATATTTTTTGGTTTACCAAACGCATTTTATACTCTCATTTTCAAAAAAAACTGTTTTCATAAAAAATTATTAGCAAACAGCTTTTACACATTCTTTTTCAGAAAACTGTTTTCAGAAAACTGTTTTCAGAAAAGAGTTTTCAGAAAACTGTTTTCAAAACAACAAACCAAACGCAACCTTAACAGTTTTTACCTGTCATTACTCCGTATTACTTTCTTTATGGGTCTTTTGGATTGTATGAGTATCATGCTCTGACCATTCGTCTTCAATGATTATTTTGTTTTAATTACTCAGTTATAACATGACCTTTAAGAGCATCTGTAGTCGTTTTCCATTTACCCATTGTTGCCGCTAAATTTGGTGTGGGGGCAAACAGATAGAATTTGTGGATTCTTGGGGAAACTGAATAGTAAACTTGTATACCTGTTCCGTCGGAGTTTGACGCTGACTCCTGCCGTACACCTGCAAAAAGTGCGAAACACCGGGGTTGTTCCCGGCGACGCACCCTCTGACGCTCAAGTCAGTAATCAGAGAAAGATTATGAAAGAGCGCAAAAACTGGAGAAAGATTGATTACCTCTTAATGGAGATGGATGGGGAGTATTTATAGGCGTCTTAGGGATCAAATTAGGAATGTAATCCCCGTGATCTGATAAGGAATATTCTCCTTGTAAACAGATTAGGAATGTAATCCCTAATTCCCAGTGGAGGGATAGGCATGAATCAGGGCCGTTGATTAGGATCGAATCAGAAACCCTAATTCTATCCATCTGATCGGGCTTTATTGCTGGTTGAAACCCGCACCCGATTGAAGCGGATCCGTTTGTGGGTTATTGGGTCTTTGACGAACAGACCCAGTACCCATCTCAGACCCATTGGTAGGTGAAATTACCGTTTTACCCCTGGGCTTCAAGATTCGTGCCCGATTTGGACGATTCCGATTAACCTCCATTTTTAGCCATATCACGAGCCCCCCACTCCCGAAGACTGAGCATGGTCAGCCTTTTTGGAGTAGTTCTACTGTTTTAATGGCTGGTGGAGTTGAATCGGAGCCCAAATGGGAAGTTTTGAATCTTGAAGGAGGTAGTGTGGTGATTTCAAGTGGATTTAACTCTGAGTCGCTCTTGAGCTCTTATGGTCATGTGGTGTTCTTGCGGGAATATCCTTTTAACCCTGCGAAGTGTCAATTCATCGTTCGGGGGCCTTAGAAGATTGTTCTTGGCAATAATTGCTTGTTTGGAGGCTAGAGAATGCCTCCCCAACTTCGCAATTACTTTCCAGGAGTCCTTCTTTAATTTTTCGAATTTTAATTGTTTTTTTGCGATCTCTTGGTGGACGGGTCGGCCGTTTTCCTCCGTTGTGTGGACCACAGGCTTGTTTCACCCTTCCGACTCCTTCTAGAGCTCGCTGGCTAGGGGACCGAGGTCTGTAGGCGGTTCGGCGCCTCTTTCCTAAGAGGAGAGGGACCTCGGCTTGGTCGTGAGTGCTGAGAGGGAGTTCGGCGAGGTCCGAGGTCCAATCTTTCCTCGTAATAGGGTCGGTGCCAAGAGCGCTCGGCAGCTGGTGCCGAGGTCTATTTTTTCTCCGTAACGGGGTCGGTGTCAAGAACGCTCGGCAGCTGGTGCCGAACCCCAAATTTTCTCCCGTAATGGGGTCGGTGTCAAGAATGCTCGGCAGCTGGTGCCGAGGTCCATTTTTCCCCCGTAACGGGGTCGGTGTCAAGAACGCTCGGCAGCTGGTGCCGAGATCCATTTTTCCCCCGTAATGGGGTCGGTGTCAAGAACGCTCGGCAGCTGGTGCCGAGGTCCAAATTTTCCCCCGTAAAGGAGTCGGTGTCAAGAACGCTCGGCAGCTGGTGCCAAGGTCCATTTTTCCCCGTAACGGGGTCGGTGTCAAGAATGCTCGGCAGCTGGTGCCGAGGTCCATTTTTTCCCCGTAACGGGGTCAGCGCCAAGAACGCTCGGCAGCTAGTGCCGAGGTCCAAAACTTATCGTTTTTGACGTATGAGTTGGTGGCTTCCGCGCGCCTTCTGAACTTCTGACAACTCTGACAGATGGGACGTTCATTAAATGCAGTGATCTCTGAGCTTCTGTCAGATGGGACGCTCATTAAATGCAGCGTACGGCTTGGCGTGGTGAACAAGGTGACGATTGAGGTCGCTTTTGTCATTTTCGGTGAATGGGCCGGTAGTACAAGCCCATTATCCTCGTTTAGCGTGCCCTTCTCTATAAAACCCCACCCCCACTCTTATTTCTCACTTCTCTTCTCTTTTGCTCAGGTGATTTCTTGTGTTTAAGCGAGTACTTCCGGTGGTCGACGTTCGTTTTCCGGCGAAGTTTTCCGGCAGCTAACCCTTCAAGGTAATTTACACTTAGTTTATTCCATAAACTATGTCTCTTGCTTCTGTCTCCGAGTCGATCTCTTGGTCCGAGCCCTCCCTCGAAGTTGTCGAGGATTCAACTCCAACTAAAGGCAAGAAGGTGTTCGGCAAGGATTCGATCGTGGAGGATCCGAAGCGTATGGGGGAGTTTGGGAGACTGCCAGGGCCACTGACCGGGCTTCACAGAGTTCGGCAGCTTCCGGAGGATCAAGCCGAGCGAATCGTTCACGGGAGGGGGAGGTCCTTCGAGGAGAACACAGCGAGGGAGACGACGGAGGTGGACGAGACGGTGTCGATCCTGCGTGAGGAGGACTTGGTAGTGATCCGGGATTCTTTTCAAATCCCGGAGGAGTACGAGCTCATGTTGCCGGGTCCCGGGGTTAGGGCCAATTCGCCGCTGCCAGTGACGATGTGTTGCTGGCCGATCGACGCCTTCATCGCCGGGGCTCGGCTGCCTCTCCATGCGTTCGCCGTTACCGTGGTGAGTTGGTTCGGGGTCAGCCCTATCCAGCTCATGCCGAACGCATGGCGAGTGATAAATGGCTTCGTGCTTCACTGCCAAGCTGTAGGGATCGAGCCGCAGCTGAACGTGCTTCGGACACTCTATCGGCTCCATCAAGGGAACAAGTCGGAGTACCGGTATTATCTGACTCCGAGGCACGGCGGCAGGCTCATCATATGCCCCGACTCCATCAAGCATTGCCGGGAGAAGTTTATGATAGTGCGGAGTCCGGAGGCTTGGCCGATCCCCTCCGGCTGGGTAGAAGGGGTGCCGAAGAGGGCGAGGGCACTGCCGAAGCTTAGTGTTGAAGAAGAAGAGGCAGTCCGGACTCTCCTCGATCGGCCGAAGTACGATTGGAAGGAGCTCACTGAGGACGTTCTGTACAAGGGAGGGCTCTGCCGCGTAGATCCCAGTATGCGGCCTTTGTTATGCTTTGCTTTCCGTACCTTACTTCTCGCCACTTGTAATGTACTAGGTTTGCCCGTTGACACGTGCCTACGGCACGTCTTCAGAACGGTGCACCTTGTTTGATCATAAAAAATAGTTTTGGAGGTCCAGCAAATTAATTGAAGTAGCAAACATAGAGCAAAAAACATATTATATGTATTTTTCGATTTTTTGAATTATTTTTAAATTTTTTAAAATTTTAAATTGTTAAATTTTTTAATTTTTTTAAATTGTTAAATTTTTTAATTTTTTAAAATTTTAAATTTTGAAAAAATTTTAATTTCTTAATTTTTTTAATAGAAGAGGGAGGGAGAGAGAGAGAGAAAAAAAATTGAAATAAATATAGGAGTTGTTTTGGGTGGGAGATTTGAATTTGAGTTTTGGGGGGGAACTTTTGGAAGGAAAATATGTTTTGTAAGGTTAGATCTGGGCCTTTGATTTTTGGGGAAATTGAAGGAGAGCCACTTGATAGCTTTCTTTGTGTTTTATTATATAGATTAACCAATTTTTATTTTAAATGCAGAAACGATGGACTACGATACAGTGCTGGCTCTCAGGGTTGGGCTCGCCAGCAAGGCGCCGAAGAAGCGCAAGAGGGTTGCGACCAAGTTGCCGACCCCAAAGACTCCGAGGATCGCAGCCTCAGTCGAGGAGGTGGAGACCCTCGACAGTCCGGTCGTCTCCATGGCGGGGACTTCGGCATCGGCTGCGGCCGGCGAGTTCCCCATCGCCGCCGCCCTCGGAATGACGACGCCGCCGCTGACGGCAGTAGCCGAGGAGCTCCTGACGGAGGAGCATAAAAGGATCCACATTCCGGACTGGCAAGTCCGGAAGCACGATGGATTCCTTGGGAACTCTCTGGCGAGCATGCAGGCCATCAAACACCTCGCCACGCCGAAGGACCGAGCCGCCATGGAGGCCGGACGAGAAGGCGACGATGTCATCGAGATCGCTCGTTCGGCGGTTTCGGTAAGTGTTGGATTTTCGTTATTGTTGATTTTCTTTAACCACAATTTTTCTAACTCTTTCAGTCCTTCTTTCTTTGTCGCAGATTATCGTCCACTTCGGACACCTCACCGAGAGGTTGACAGCTCTAGAGAAGGAGCTGAAGCAAGAATCCAACCAGGCTCGGAACGAGAAGGCTCGGATGTCGAATGAGCTCGACAAGCTTCGCGTCGATCACGAAGGGAGGTCGGCGAGGATCGAGCACCTCGAGGCCGAAGTGGCGAGGTTGGAGGGTGACCTCCTTTGCCAGAAGGAGGGGGCGGCCAAGCAGTTGGCCGAAGCCGAGGAGGCCAAGGCGGCGGCAGTGAAGGCGACAGAGGACGCGACCTTGGCGAAGGCGCAAGGGTACCTCTCCCAAAACATGGCCAAGGCCTATGCCGAAGCCATCGCCCGGGTGTTGAAGGAGTACCCCGAAGTGGACGTCTCGGGATGGAGGCTGTTCCCGGGCCACGTCGAGGGCTTCGACCCCAAATCCGAGGGGGAAGATGAAGAAGGGGAGGACGAAATCGAGACTGAGGTTGAAGTCACCAACGAGGTCCCCAGCACCGTGGTTACCCCGTTGGCAGTGGTGTCCCCCTCGGAGAAGTCGACCCCCACTCGCTCTCGTCGCCCGGTGAAAGAGGTCGCGCCTTGACTTCGCTCTTCTTTTCTTCTGTTTTTGTTCTTCTTTCTTTTCAAAATGTAATGCCTAATAGCGGACTGGCCACCGCTGTTTTTTTGAAATGAATGAAATTTTTTTTGAAGTGTTGGAGTTCGGCTCTGTGTCTTTGCCTTTTCTTCTCTATTATCGAAATTTTGTTTGAAAACTTGTGAAGTGTTAGACTACGGCAGTGTTTGAATTCTTGCTGTTTTCCTCGATCTCTTTTCAGCTCATGGTGGTTGCCCAAGATGTCGAGCCGGCTCGCTCAGATGACGTAGCTCGTGTCGAGGCTGGCTTAGGGACGACGAGGTTGTGCCTGGCGAGGTGCCGAGAGCGGCTCTACGAAGTAGAGCTCGGATTGCGTCGAGCAGAAAGCGAGCGGAACCATCTTCAGCTCGTCCTCGGTCGGCGAGACATCGAGATCCGGTGTTTGGAGAGCAAGATCGCCGAAATGACTCCCACAGGAGAGGATGAATATTCGCCGACTGCTTTCAGCAACGGGCTTCGGATTCAGTGCATTCGGCACAACTTGTCTAAAATAACGGCGGAGAGGGACGACCTGCTTTCCGAGATCCACCATCTGCAGGCCGTAGAGACGGAGCTTCGAACGGAGGGAGAGGGCTTGACGGCCAAGGTGGCCAAGCTGACGGCTGAACGGGACGAGTTGACAGCCGAAGTCGACGCGCTGAAGCGGGCTACGGTTGACAAAAGCATCGAAGTCACTCACCTTCGTCGTCTGATAGCGAGTCGCTCGGGTGTGCCGGACTCCGCGATACCCCCTCGCTTCGAGGTCGACGTAAAGGACGACTCTTTGAGGGAGCGGATCTCCGAGTTAGAGGCGGAGGTCGCTCGCCTAAAACCGCGCTCAAGGCTAATCAACATTAGGAGCACTTCGTGCACTCACGCGGAAAGCGATCGGGGCATTACGTTTTACGAGATGGCGACCCGTCAGCGCATCGACCATCCTAGTCCGGGGGACGCACAAAGCTCTGTGGCAATTTCGTCGAGCGGAGCATCCGACGGAGCCGCTACTAGGAGCGGTGCCGAGGATTCGTCCCAATTTGCCGGGTTGGGGTCGAGCTCCGGAGACAAGCGTCGTCGCCCTCGAGTGTCTTTGAAGCGGAATGCCCCGGCTCCAAGAAAGCGCTGAAGACCTCGTTTCTAAAAGCTTTTGTATTTTTTAGCCAAGTGTAATAAGTCGGCATTGTAACTTTCACTTTTTAACGCCTTGTAATCTTGCAGTGTGAAAGAGTCGCTTTGTACCGTATCCCATTTATCAATAAAATTTTGTTCCCGAACTTGTGTGTCCCCTGTGGTTTTGTGTAGTCTTTATGTTTGTGGCTATGTTCATCGCGCCGAGGTTCCTAGGTCGGCCACTTGTTTGTTCGCGGATTGGCGAGATGAGCATTCGGCTAGTGGTGCCGAGCTATGCTTCGGTCGCCCAATCTTGCGGTCTTGCGAGATGAGCTGAACAGTGAGCTCGCAGAACGCGTTCAAGCTTAAGTGTTTGACTTCGGATCTTCGCTAGAGTGGCGAACTACTTCTAGCTCGCTTAGGAGCGAACTTGCGAAGTAGAATCGAGCCAAGTGTTGGACTCCGAACCATCGTTAGATTAGTTCAACGGTTGTGGGAGCAATTCCGAATGGCGAACTACTTCTAGCTCGCTTAGGAGCGAACTTGCGAAGTAGAGTCGAGCCAAGTGTTGGACTCCGAACTATCATTAGATTAGTTCAACGGTTGTGGGAGCAATTCCGAATGGCGAACTACTTCTAGCTCGCTTAGGAGCGAACTTGCGAAGTAGAGTCGAGCCAAGTGTTGGACTCCGAACCATCGTTAGATTAGTTCAACGGTTGTGGGAGCAATTCCGAATGGCGAACTACTTCTAGCTCGCTTAGGAGCGAACTTGCGAAGTAGAGTCGAGCCAAGTGTTGGACTCCGAACCATCGTTAGATTAGTTCAACGGTCGTGGGAGCAATTCCGAATGGCGAACTACTTCTAGCTCGCTTAGGAGTGAACTTGCGAAGTAGAATCGAGCCAAGTGTTGGACTCCGAACCATCGTTAGATTAGTTCAATGGTCGTGGGAGCAATTCCGAATGGCGAACTACTTCTAGCTCGCTTAGGAGCGTACTTGCGAAGTAGAATCGAGCCAAGTGTTGGACTCCGAACCATCGTTAGATTAGTTCAACGGTCGTGGGAGCAATTCCGAATGGCGAACTACTTCTAGCTCGCTTAGGAGCGAACTGACGAACTAGAATCGAGCCAAGTGTTGGACTCCGAACCATCGTTAGATTAGTTCAACGGTCGTAGGAGCAATTCCGAATGGCGAACTACTTCTAGCTCGCTTAGGAGCGAACTTGCGAAGTAGAATCGAGTCAAGTGTTGGACTCCGAACCATCGTTAGATTAGTTCAACGGTTGTGGGAGCAATTCCGAATGGCGAACTACTTCTAGCTCGCTTAGGAGCGAACTTGCGAAGTAGAATCGAGCCAAGTATTGGACTCCGAACCATTGTTAGATTGAAGAGTTAAAAGCAGAGAGATGTTAATAAGAGTAAAATATGAAAAGACTTTATTCATTAATGACTAATAATCGGCTGCTTCTAAAGTTGCTAGCCGTAATTACAAGGAAAAAATGAAAGAAAATCATTGCTAGTAATAGGCAAGGAACGGTTCGACATCTCGAAGTACTTAGAGAGGCGTTGGTGCTCTCTCTTGGTATTTTAAGAGGTGGTCGGCATTCCAAGTCCCGGGGATCTCCCTGCCTTCGAGATCTTCTAGTCTGTATGTGCCGGGGCGGATTACCTTGGAGATCTTGTAAGGTCCCTCCCAATTTGGAGCGAGTTTGCTCTTAAGTCCGGGAAAGAGATGGCTAATTTCCTGAGGACCAGGTCCTCTTCTTTGAGGTCGGTAGGACGAACTTTCTTGTTGTATGCCATCTCAATCCTTCTTCGGTAGCTTTGTTGTCGGATGGCAGCTCTTTCTCGGATCTCATCTATCAGGTCTAGACTTGCTCTGAGCTCTCTGGCGTTTTGCTCTTCTTCATAAGCTATCAGACGAGGAGAGGGTATTCCGACTTCTAGGGGATGATGGCCTCGGACCTATAGGTGAGATTGAATGGGCTCTCTCCTGTTGGGGTCCGTTTTGTGGTGCGGTAGTTCCACAGCACATTGGGAAGCTGATCGACCCATAAGCCTTTGGAACACTTGTCTAACCTCTTCTTAATGCCGGAGAGGATCTGTCGATTAGCATTTTCGGCTTGGCCATTCGACTGAGGATGAGAGACGGAGGAGAACCGGTGTTGGATGGCAAGGTCTTCGCATAAAGCTCGGAAGGCAGCCCCAGTGTACTGGGTTCCGTTGTCTGTTATTAGGACCCTGGGGACGCCAAATCGGCAGATCACGCTCTTCCAGAAGAATTGAACGACCTTGTTCTTAGTGATCGTGGCCAGGGGCTCGGCCTCTATCCATTTCGAGAAATAGTTGATCGCCACGACCAAGAACTTGAACTGTCCGGGAGCTGGCGGAAACGGCCCTAGTAAATCCATCCCCCACATCGCGAAGGGGATCGGACTTGATAGGGAAGTGAGTGGAGCTTGTGGGAGGCATCGGATGTCGGAGTACTTCTGACATGAGCTGCATTGCCGAACATGTCGCTCGGCGTCTCGTAGGAGAGTGGGCCAGAAATATCCGTAGTTCAACACTTTGCGGGCTCAGGCTCTGGAGCCCGAATGTGCTCCGTCGATGCCCTCGTGAAGTTCTTGTAGGGTGTAGTCGGCTTGCCCGGGGGAGTGGCATCTCAGGTACGGCCTGCCGTCGACCTGTGTGAAGGAGCGTTTGTATAGGATGCCTTCGATCAGCGTGTAACGCTCGGCTCGGGTTCTTACTCTTCGAGCTTCCTTGGGATCCTCGGGGAGGAGTCCATCCCTTAAAAATTCGATGAGGGGTTTCATCCAATTGTCTTCGAGCAGGACAGGCAGCGTTTCTACGGAGTCGAGAGATTCGTCCTCTATGCTTGGCTTCAGAATAACTTCTATCAAAACGGTCTGCTCGAGACCTTGGAGGGAGGACGAGGCTAGTTTGGAGAGGGCGTCAGCCTGAGCATTTTCTTCCCAGGGGATTCTTTGGATGAGGGCTTCTTCGAACAGTGCCATGAGACTCTTGACTTTGGCTAAGTATTTAACCATCCTGTCGTCGCGTGCTTCATACTCGCCGAGGACCTGATTGACGACTAGCTGGGAGTTGCTAAAGATCCGGAGGCGTTGCGCCCCTGCATTTCGGGCCATTCCAAGGCCGGCTATGAGTGCCTCGTATTCAGCTTCGTTGTTCGAGGCTTTGAAGTTTATATGGAGGGAGTATTGGAGGATGAAGTCATCTGGGCCCGCCAGGATGACCCCTGCCCCGCTTTCCTCATTGCAAGAGGATCCGTCCACATAAACCGACCAGACAGGGGGTCCCTTCACTGTTTGGCTGGACTCGGGGATTGTGCTCTCAACTATGAATTCTACTAAGGCCTGAGCCTTGATCGCGGTTCGAGACTGATAAGTTATATCGTGCTGGCACAGCTCAATTGACCACTTCATAAGGCGGCCCGAGGTCTCCGGCTTGTGGAGCACCTGCTTCAGCGGCTGGTTGGTAAAAACGACCACCGAATGTGACTGGAAATACGGGCGAAGCTTTCTCGCGGCCATCACCAGGGCATAAGCCATCTTTTCTATCTTTGGGTATCGGAGCTCGGCATCCCGAAGCACCTTGCTCACATAGTAGACGGGCTTCTGAGCCCGGTCTTCTTCCCTCACTAAAACTGTACTGAGGGTCTGCTCGGAGGCTGCCAGGTAGAGGTAGAGGGGTTCACCAGGGATCGGTTTGCTGAGGAGAGGGGGGTTGACAAGGTAGGCCTTGAGCTGGTCGAAGGACTCCTGTTGCTGCTGCCCCCATTCGAAACCTTTAGCCCCTCTGAGAGCCTTGAAGCCGATCGGCACAGGTGCATCCATTATGGTTCGGGAGAAAGGAGGTCTACTAGGACGAAGGGTTCTCCCTCTAAGTTCTTCTTCTCGGTCTAACTGACCCAAGCGCCTCTCCATTTCATGGAGACGGCGGTATACAGCGTCGTCCCTTCGACGGTAATCAGCCGAGCCTCTAGACTCGTCTTCGTACGAGGGAGAGCGAGGGGTACGGCGATGGTAACTCCTGGAGCGACGAGGACTTGGGGTATGCCGGGAGTTGCTAGGAGCAAGAGGAGGAGATGAGGACCGTCGGCGAGGGCTTCGGACCGGAGGAGGAGAGGGGTTCTTGGGTGCATTGGTGTTAGGACGGAGATTGAGAGCTTGTAGGACGGTCGCTTGGAACTGCTGGAACTCGGCACGGGTGTTGGGTGCCTCGTCGTTCCTAGGCTGTTGCCGACCTGCAGGGGAGTGCGGCCTTCTTCGGTAATGCTCGGGGGACTCTTTCCGCCCCCTTCGGATAGGGGACCTTCTGTATTCTCGGCGACGAGGAGACCGCTCATCCGGACGGTGTTGGCAGGAGTTTCCCTCTCGGGCCCGCTTTTCATCCAGATGGCGGCGAAGATCATCATCCTTCTGCCGATTGAGGGCGGTATTGTGGGGACCAGAAGCTCGGGGATGATGGGAGGCCATAGTCCGAAGAGGCGTTGTGAATGGAGACGTGGTCCTGGTGAAGAGGTTGTTTCTGAGGGTTAGGATCCTTAGGAGGTGGCTGATTAGGAGGAGGAAGGTCCTGTTGTAGCGGGTCTTCCGCTGGAGGGGGAAGTTGCCCTTGCTGCGGAGCGGGATTAGGGGGAACTTCTTGCTGCT
The DNA here is from genome assembly GCA_017893485.1 of Hemerocallis citrina. Classification (NCBI taxonomy): domain Eukaryota; kingdom Viridiplantae; phylum Streptophyta; class Magnoliopsida; order Asparagales; family Asphodelaceae; genus Hemerocallis; species Hemerocallis citrina. Next base: position 132,864,511 of record CM030365.1, read on the forward strand.
GATCGGGATTGGGTCCTTGGTTGGACCCTCTGGATCTGACTTTTCTGGGAGGCATGGCTGGAGAGATCTGTCCAACGGGAAGAGAGGAGGTTTCTATTCGTTCGTTTCCCATAGACGGCGTCAATCTGTTGCCGCTAAATTTGGTGTGGGGGCAAACAGATAGAATTTGTAGATTCTCGGGGAAACTGAATAGTAAACTTGTATACCTGTTCCGTCGGAGTTTGACACTGACTCCTGTCGTACACCTGCAAAAGTGCGAGACACCAGGGTTGTTCCCGGCGACGCACCCTCCGACGCTCAAGTCAGTAATCAGAGAAAGATTATGAAAGAGCGCAAAAACTGGAGAAAGATTGATTACCTCTTAATGGAGATGGATGGGGGGTATTTATAGGCGTCTTAGGGATCAAATTAGGAATGTAATCCCCGTGATCTGATAAGAAATATTCTCCTTGTAAACAGATTAGGAATGTAATCCCTAATTCCCAGTGGAGGGATAGGCATGAATCAGGGCCGTTGATTAGGATCGAATCAGAAACCCTAATTCTATCCCTCTGATCGGGCTTTATTGCTGGTTGAAAACCGCACCCGATTGAAGCGGATCCGTTTGTGGGTTATTGGGTCTTTGACAAAGAGACCCAGTACCCATCTCAGACCCATTGGTAGGTGAAATTACCGTTTTACCCCTGAGCTTCAAGATTCGTGCCCGATTTGGACAATTCCGATTAACCTCCATTTTTAGCCATATCACCCATATTTTGGAAAAAATGAGAAAAAAAGCGCCGTAGTCATTGGCCATTCACCCAAATAATGGGTCTGACGTGAACAATGCTTGACCAAATATAGGAGACGAAATGGTTTTTGCCAAAATATAGCTAACGAAGGATTATCTTTTGTCCGTTTATTGGGACGAAAGATTATCTTTCGTCTGAAACGTCGGACGAGAAACAATATACCGTCCCAGCACAATCGCATACGACGAAATTGTCGGACGAAAGATTAAATTCCGTCCCATAAATTAAATATTTTAAAAAAAATAGTGAAGGACGGTAGATAATCTACCATCCCACACCAATAAGCTAAAGATAAAAACCACAGACGATTCTTCATCCCTCGTCCCAGTTAAGTTTAGTTTTTTGATTTTTTTTTTATACTGTAAATGTCACTATCATTCCTCGTCACAGGTTAGTTTAGTTCTTTGATTTTTTTTTATAGTGTAAATGTCACTATCATTAAGGTTAGTAATTAACTTTTTAATTATTTTTTTTTTAAACTTCGAATGGTAAATAATCATCCGTCCGTTCTATTCGGAGCCAAATTTTGGCTAACAACGACTACAGAGCGTCACTATTTTTTCTATTTTTATTTGTCAAATATCCAAAAATTGGGTGTCGACTAGAGATGCTCTAATCCGCCAATTTTTTTCTTCTACAAAACCCTACTCTACTATAGTAGATGGATTCCTTGTTAACACGTCGACTGGCCCTCCATAAGATGGTTCCTCTAATCCTATCAATCGTATAAGTTAGCCACTAGGGCATCCCATCATTCATCAGGGTTCTCATATGAAGCTGTACATGACCAAATTTGAATATGCACGGACAGAACTTGACATCGGGCATAGTACCCCTAGTTAGGCCTAGACCGATTCAAGCCTCCAGCTCATCGACTTAATTAGTGAGTTGAGTGAGAATTTGCCCAAATTATTTAGACAGGAACAAAGAGATTGTAGCCGTACTAAATCATATATAAATATATGAAGTGACAGAGATCATGCTATTAGCTAGCTAGCTCAACTGTATAAACAGTAAACTCATCAGCATTCACTGTTTTCTCCCTCCTACATTTTTAAAGAGATTTCTTTAAGGGTAAATTTCTGTAATGCTGAAAATTATATTCATATCGTTTGGCATACTATAGTCGATCCAAAATCTCTATAAATTAGTTTTTAAGAAGATTTGTGGTTTTTTATACTTAAAATATCCCTGATTGGTTAATTATGTATAGAAGGACTTTAATGCATAATTTTCAAAAATAATGGTGAAATGGGCCAACATATTTTCTAATATTTCCATCAATTTTGAAATAAATAATTTTCATAAAACTTATATATACATTCTTATTTTTGCAAAGAAAAAAACCCTACTTAACTTTACAAGGGTAAAATTGCCATTTTTGCCAGAATTAACAGCATTAGTGACTAGTAGGATATCACAATTAGTTTTGGCCCATAGTAGGCCAAACTGCAAAAAAAAAATTACTGAGACGGGTAGAATTTGAAGCTACAATGATCTTAGCACGCATCTTAAAGTCGACAGGGGTAGTACAGAAATTTCACAGTGAGAAGATGCCTACTAGAAGAATATTAGTTGTCTCCAGATCCATTAACCCAGCAAAATGTCCAATTATGGCTTACTTACTATCCAAGAAAAATGAGATTTTCCAGCCAATCAGAGATGGCAGTCAAATCTCCCAAATCAATGAATAATTACTAATTTTATCCCATTACTATAATAACTCTAACCAGATCTGGGAAATATATCTTTTTGGTCTATCTTCCATAACTATTTTCGGGCCTATAAATATGCTCTACCTTCATAAGTCAAAAGTAATCAATATTTTCTCCACTAAAAAACTATAATCATTATTCCGGTGACTAACTTGACAGTCAGAGTCTTATGCCGAAAAATTTTTAGTGCAAGACTTTTTGCATGTTCCCATGCGTTTCAGGTCATTCAGATCGCAGCTTTCTTCCTCAATAAAAGAACTCGTATGTAATTGCTCCCACATCAAAATTAGCAGCAACAGATATGGATAGTGTTTTATAGAAACTCATTAAAAATGTGTAGGTTTTTGTAAATTTGCCCTTTTTTAAACTATCTTATTTATTTTAAGTATCTTAAGTCGATTTAAAAGTTTTGAGGATGACTTCACATACATGAGTTTTTACCCCAAACATACATTATAAATGCATTAGGGCCCACTTCTCACTAAAAGACAATGTTAAAACTTTGTCTTTTAGTGAGAAGTGGGCCCAAATGCATTTATAATGTATATTTGGGGTAAAAACTCATGTATGTCTAGCATTTTGCAAAAGTTTTAGCTTTCAATAGTAATTTTTTTGATAACAATGATAGTCTTAAAACTCCAGCTCAAAATTGAATTAAAAATAGAAAGCTTTCAATAGTAATTATAATTGCATATTCAAAAAGTACTAATTAACGCAGTGAGCTTTGCCAGATCTTGATTTACCGTGTGGGTTGTATATGTATTGCCATTGCTGCTAGGAATTAGAGGTTATTTATAATGATTGTTCTCGTTCACAATATTAAAAATATGATAGAAAGGTACATGGAAGATGTGTTAGAGCATCCACTATTGTTGATGCTAAAATATGAGTAGTTGGCAATCGAAAATAGTAATGGAAAGAGTGTAACACCCCGATCCGAAATAACAATTTTTCTAACAACTGCTCACCACAGGCTTACCTCATAAAAGATGTTATAACTGATTGGTGACCTATAATCCCAGACAACTTTATATATATATATATATATATATATATATATATATATATATATATATATATATATAATTAATCTTTCATATCCCCGATATAGGACAAATTTCCCACACCTGAGATCTCTGACGTCAGCCAAGAGAGAGGGAGAGAGAGAGAGCACAGCAGCGAGCCCCCACGTGGGCCCCAAACACGTCAGCACCCAAGAAGCTGCCCCTCTCTCCCATCGGGCCCCACCTGCCATGCCCACGTGGCAAGCACAGGCACAACAGCATCTGCTGCCTGCCAATCGAGGGCCTACATGCACAACCAATTTAATTCTCATAGGAAACCCCCATGAATTCTTCCATAGGCCACAACCACATTTTTCGAATTAATTATCTATATATATATTCTTAATACGGGATGTTACACAAAACCGCCTTAAAAATTTAGCATCCTCGCCGAAGCCGGGATATGCAACGTAGAGCAGGATCTCCTTTCTAGCCGATGTGGAGTGGAGCACCCCTGATTCAACCAAATCTTAGTGTACTGTCCCTGGCTACACCGCCAGCGTACTGACCACGGCTCCGTCTCAGGCATACAATACATCACACCCACTCTCATCCACATCGGTGTCGAAAGTCGGCCCTGATACCATTTGTAACACTCCGGCCCGAAACAGCGATTTTTCTAATAGCTGCCCACCACATGCTTGCCTCATAAAAGGTGTTATAGCTGATTGGTGATCTCTAATCCCAGACAATTATATATATATATAATTATATATATATATATATATATATATATATATATAGCAACTAATCTTTCAAATCTCCGATATGGGACAAATTTCCCACACTCGAGACCTCCGACGTCAGCCAAGAAAGAGAGAGAGAAAAAGAGAAAGAGAGAGAGAGAGAGAACAACAGCGAGCCTCCACGTGGGTCCCAACCACGTCAGCGCCCAAGAAGCTGGCCCTCTCTCCCACCGGGCCTCACCTGCCACGCCCACATGGTAGGCACAGGCACAGCAGCATCTGTTGCCTGCCAACCGGGGGGCCCACATGCACAGCCCATTTAATTCTCATAGGAAACCCCCATGATTTCTTCTATAGGCAACAATTAATTATCCATATATATATTCTTAATATGGGATGTTATAATTAAAGAGTTTCCTTGCGATCGTTTGAGCCAAGTTTTGACAAAAAAACTACTAATAAAATATTCAGACGGAAGAACATCTTCCGTCTAACATTTTTTATTTTTTTTAATTTAAAAAATTGACAGACGGAAGAACATTCTCCGTCTATGAATTTTTTTTGTTTTTAAAAAATAAAAAAATGCAAGACGGAAGATGATCCTTCCCTTTGACACTTTTTTTTAATTTTAAATTGATGAAATGACATTTTGGTAAATATGTGAAGGGCTTTTTGGTAAATTGTGAAAAAAGTTTGAGGGAAAATTGCTGGACAGAAGAACATCTTCCATTCGAACATTTATTTTTTATTTTTATTTTTTTGATTTTTTTTATTTAAATGGCTTTTTGGTAAATATTTTGATGTCATTTTAGTATTTTTTTGGAAAAAATATATTAAATAATTCAGAGACGGAAGATCTTCTTCCTTCTTCTATATTTTGGTGATTGCTAAAATATGCTGCAATATTTAGAAGTCCACTGTTCATTAATTACTTTTCTAAAAAATAGGTTTTTAGCGAACGATAGTGGAGATATCATTGGTAAAATATGTGGTTTTTGAGTTTTTAGCAAACGACTGTGAACGCTCTAATTAGAGCATCCACCGTCGATTTGTTTTCCCTCGTACAGATCAACTTTTTGAAAATATTGACCAAACTGACCTACTTTCAAAAATATTTACTCAACTAATCCAATTTTTGACCGCCAACATAAAATGTTATTGACAATAACAACATATGTTATTTGGATGCCTTTGTTTTCAATAAAGGCACATGTGAAAAAGAAATTCGCTGTGGACATCAGTATATCTTGTATTCACTTAGTAGTTCTCAGACTTGAGAAAAAAATTATAAGTAAAAATCTCTTATAAATGATTCCACTATTCTCAATAAAGGCATAATTAGCCTGTTTCCGCTATTGGCAATAGCGGCATCAGTATAATCCACAGTTGTACTCCAAATTTTGTGCAGCTGTATCAACTTCAAGTCCGATTTCGATCTTGATGCAGTCAGTATCTCTCAAAACTCAAAACATGAAAGTTGTAGAAGTTTTTCTTGTTTTTACATAATATTTTTAATCATCTCAATCGGAGTTCGAGTGGTAGAGTTATTCCAAGATTACGAAGCAATGTCAAAATTGTCAATGATTCTAGACAGTTTCGACATTGCTACGTAATCTGGGCATAACTCTATCATTCGTACTCCGATTGAGAAGATTCAAAATTCTATGGAACACTAAGAAAAATATCTATAACTTTCATATTTTGAGTTTTGAGAGATACTGGTTGCATCAAGGTCGAAATCGGACTTGAAGTTGATGCACCTGCATGAAATTTGATGTACAGACTGTAGATTATACTGATGCCGCTATTGCCAATAGTGGCATCAGGCTAATTATGTTGTTATTGAGAATAAAGACATCTGTTATAATATTTTTTCTCTTACATTTTTTCCTCAAGTCAGGAAGCTCATAAGTGAATGCAAAATGTACTGATGCCGTTAGTTCCAATAGCGGCAACGGAAAAAAAAAAATCTACTGCTGTCGCTGTTGGTAACAATGACATTAATATAACATATTTCTTTATTGCCAATAGTGTTTTATGCTGACGTGTCCAAAATTGGATCATCTAGGTAAATATTTTTGAAAGTGGGTTAGTTTGGTCAATTCTTTTCAAAAAGTGGGTTAGTTTGGTCCATATTTTCAACAAGTGGGTCAGTACGGAAAAAATTTCTCCACAGCCATGCATGCTATAAATTACATATATGCATATTTAGAAATAGTATTTCGTTGTTTTTGCTACAGTGACGAAATGACAAAATATAGCAAAGTCAGAGAAAAATTTATCGGACGAAACATGTTTCGTCGGATGAAAAGTTTTAAACTTTTTATAATTCGTTTTGTATAATTTTAAATTTGTAATAACTTTATTTTAACTTTTTAAAATATTTTTGAAATTAAAAAATGGTGGGACGAAACATCGTCATGTTCGTCTCACCAAATTTCCCACTTAAACAACTTAATTAAGGTTTAATTATTTAACTAACTTTAATTATCTGGTTAGATATTAAATTAATTATCTAACTAAACTAATTAACTAACTTAAACACCTAATTAACTATATCAGCTTTTAACATGGAAAAAAAACTTTTTCCTCGGTTAAAACATGATATTCCTATAGATTTAAAATATTATAAAATATTTGAGACAAAATATCATGTTTCGTCCGCTATAAGAGCATCCACAGTGGTGATTGTTAGAAAATACATAAATGCATATTTACATATAACAATTTCACAGTTTGTCGTAGTTGTCAAAATGGTAAATTATAGCAATTTAATAAAAAATAAAAAAAAATTATATCAGACGGTGTTTGAAGTTGCGTAAGAGGGATTTAATTAATTTTTTAAGGACAGACAGAACTTCTCTTTGCACCGGAGGAAAAAAAACGAAAAATGATCCGACGGCATTTGCCGTCCGGGTTTTAAGGGGGTCCCGGACGCAACTTCACATTGCGTCTCACAACTTTTGTTTGTTTGTTTGTTTGTTTGTTTGTTTGTTTTGCTTTATTTGCTTCATTTTGGGCCAATTTAATTACGAAAAATAATTTTTTTCTGGAGGGACGACACTTCACTTTGCGTCTGAGGATTTAAAAAATATTATTTTACGAGCGACGGAACTCGAAGTTGCGTCGTTTATATTATGCATAATTCTCATATCTCCTCTCATTTATAGCAATCTACTGTTGCTTTTTGGCCAAAATATTCATAAATAGCAAACGACTACAACACGTCATTTGCTATAAAATGCATTATATGGATAATTAGCTAACGACTGTGGATGCTCTACATATTGCTATATATTCTCTTAAATATAGCATTCGACTGTAGCAAAAAGATTAAAAATGACAGAATAGCATACGACTGCAGTGCTCAAATTGCTATAATATGTATATATACATTTTATACCTCATTGACTGTGGACATAGAAGTTAAAACCCTCATTCTCAAAATCCAATTTTCTCGTAATGCGGACTCTTGTATCTTAGGGGGCAAATTATTGTTTCAGAAATGCCTAAATTTAACGATTTGTTTCTTTCGAGAGGGTACGTTAGTCATCAAACTCCTCATCTAACTCCCATATCGTTCAAAGTATGATAGACCCTACAAATAGGCTAAAACTTCGATTAAGGTTAAAAACTTATCACTTACTAGTAATTTACACGCGCAATGCACGTTTTAATAAAAAAAATTAGATAAAAATTCTGACATAAGGAGGATTCGAACATGAAATATCCTTCATATTAATTATGTACGTGTATTGCACATATTGGTAGATTTACAAATGTATGCACGTGCGTTGCACAGGTTGGTAGATGGACAAATTACACTAAAGCCTTCTCCCCATTATTGTAGTAGAGATGTTCTATTAAAATTCGATTAAAATTAAGTAGTGGTTACTGGTCCAGGCGAGCAATATCTGACGTTCCGACTTAGCTGTGGTCACAGCTGTGCTGGGTCACCACAAAAATGGAGTCAATATCGAATGAAAAGGAAGCTAACATGGCCACTGTGCCAAGTCCTTCTCACATATGCCTCACTCAAATCTCAACTGGCTTCATCAATGCTCTATCGCTCGACTAAAGGCTTTGATGGAGAGAATATATGCACGGGTCGCAGTCTTTCTTCTTCTTGCTAGTGCATGCTGGCTAACACATTTTATTTAGATATGTACAGGCTTAATTTCTCATAACTTTAATTCTCAACAAAAGTCTACTATTATAATAACTAGTAATTTACACGTATGATGCATGTCTTTATAAATATATATATTTAAAAAAAAATTCCGATGTTGTCTGACATCTAACCTAAAACCTCCTTTTTATTATTTATGTATGTGCATTGCACGTGATTTTTGAGTTACATTGCACGTGTTTATTTGATTAAAAATTGAGTTTGTTTGGTGACAAACTCTCCCACTAAAATAGTAGAGATAATAATAATAATAATTACTCTCATTATAATTAAAGTTAATTTTCCTATTCAAAAATATTTTTTTTCGGTGCCGCAGTTCGCAACTGCGGTCTTAATTCATTTCATATTTGGCCTAAGGACTTGAGACTTAGACGAATTTTTTCAAGTAAAAATGTGTTAAATAGAGCCCGCAGTGCGGTTCTCAACTGCGGCCTATATATTTTTTTGGCCGCAGGTGGAAACTACGACCTTTATTTAGCATTTTTTTACTTGAAAATTCGGCTAAGTCTCGAAGTCACTTATGTCAAATATAAAATGAACTATAGTCGCAGTTGGGAACTGCGATATGGAAAAATTTATTTTGAAGAGGCCGTAGTAAGGAACTGCGGCCTCACAATTGAACAGACTGAAATTTCCAACTGCAAGTGGTCTATTTTCGAAATTAGTTTTGAAAGTGACCTATTGTTAAAATTAGTTTAAAAATGGTCTATTTTGGGGGAAAAAAAAATCTTGGATATTGTGGAGAATGTTTTATCCATTAAAAAAAGTATTGTCATAGTATAGCTGATTGATTTTTTATCCATTAAAAAAAGTACTGATACTGTGGAGAGATCTTTTTCGATCTCCGAGAACTGGACTTGTCGCGGACTACCTGATCTTCTTTTGCATAAAACTAATTAATATTGTTGGATGAAAAAGTGACTAATCAAGGTATTTTTATATGTATTAATATTGAATTAAATAATAATCAACTTTTTAAAGTTGTACCTCTCCACCGACAAAGAAATAAGCTGAAAAGGTCTCCAAATAATGGGCGACAACTTTTATAAAATATATTACACTAAATCATTTTTGTCTATTACTTTTTTTTAATATTATTTTTTAAATAAAAAAGGAAAGCAAATGTAGGAGACGTACAACTCCGCAATTTTGGTTTATCCAAATTTTTAATTTGAAACCTATCTCTTAATCAAACATAAAAATTGTGCAATAATGTATAGATGCTATTAGATGAATTTTTTTAAAATAGTTTTATTATTTTCTCTTTTTTAAAAGTTATGTGCAATATTGTATAGAGTTATACTATCTATACAATATATTATGCTAAAACAATTTTTGAACAAAAGTTTTTTTTTTCTAATTTTTTTTCCTTTTCAAAAAAATAAATATAAAATAAACACAAATGTAAGAGGTAAATAGCACCGTCACAAAATCTGAAACCCAAAATCGACCAAGACACAACATTGGACCGGAATTGACCTGATCTGTTGCTGGTAGGGATTGGATCCTAAAATATGACCCATTCATATTTTCGGATCGGGTTTGGGTATGCTAAAAAAGAACCATACCCATACCCGAAAGTGGACTTGGTCTATTACAGGTAGGGTTCTGGTCCTAAAATTAGAACCCCTTCATATTTTCGGTTCGGGTCTGGTTTAGCTCAAAATGGATCCGACCCGAACCCGGCCCAAAAATAAACCTTCCCAATTAAACCTAATTTTAGAAGAAAAAAAAATAGAAAGAACCCTAATCCACCCCGACAACGAAAAAGGGAGAATAGAAGAAGCAGCAGGCCCAACCTCCTTCTCTTGCCCGACACCACCCGCTCGCCGTTACCTGGACCAGATGGCTAGCATCGTTTTAATGGGGTCAGAACCCAGTTCTAACGGGTCGGGTCTGATTCCAATATTTGGACCGGTAGAGAAGCAGGTCCAGTTTCGGTAGTGCATGACCCCACCCGACCGACTCGATAACAATGTTAGAGGTAAACCTTCCACTTGTTTTTTATCCTTACAAATTTTAAACTAAAATCATATCCGTTAATCAAACATAAAAATATTGCAATATTGTATACATTTATAATATTATTTTTTCACCAAAAAAACTTTGTTATTTTCTCAATTTTAAAAATTATGTGAAATGTTACACTGGATTATACTAGTGGTATATAAAAGAAGAGTAATGCTACACAAAGAAACCTCTAATAGTAGTATGCCACTTAAGGTAGTAAAGAAAAAGATACTGAATTTAGTAGTGGGTGTAGCGTTATTCATAAAAGAAACATAAAAGTTCAAAAATAAACTATTGGGGGCAGCAACCGGTCGGGATTCGAAACGACGGATCCTACAAGAACCGCCTGCAAATATTACTGTGATCTTATAAGGTTGAACCGGGATATTGGTTTAACGAGTTCCATTGGCACCTGACCGATAAATATTTTTTTTTTTTATCGCTCCTTCCTGTGAATTGAATATACCATACATGACTAGAGGATGACAATGATTGTTGAGTACGTGTAACAAAGAAGACCCTGCATGTAAAGTCAATTTGAAGGTTGAAGGAAAGAATGGGGAGCTTTCATACTAAGGAAAACAAGGTCATTTTCCATGAAAGTGTCCTTGTCTTACAAGATGGTGGTGCCGACAGATATATGCTATGGGCTGTTAGTGTGGTTGAATTGAAAGGTTTAACATGAAAAACATTCTCCAAAAAATAAAAAAACAAAACAAAACAAATTAGAGTAATACTAATAATAATAACATATGTATGTCCCAACTTATTGTTATTATACATGTTTACATGTATATACATGTGTGATTCCACAATTACTTGGTTTGCAATCATGTAAATACAAATACATGTAGGCAACAAATGATATATACATAAAAGAAAAAGAAAACTTTCTTTCTATCAACACGTTAACATAGTTATATACAAAAAAATGAGCTCCCGAAAATCCGGAACTCCCCTCCTCTCTTCCAAAACCAAAAACCTAACCCTAACCTCTTCCTCTCCGTCATCCTCCTCCACCACCCCCCCTCCTCTTCTTAAGCGCCGTCTGCTTCTCCAGAGTGTCCCCCTCCACCCTCCTCTCTTCCAACCCTTCGCCCTTAGAATATCCGTCACCTTCCACTGTTTTATTCCCCTTCTATGGATCCAAGTTCGAGAAAGGTTGTCAGACCCAAGCCGCATGTTGGGAAGGCGCAGGACGTCGTCCGCGCTCCCAAGAGGACTCCGGGGCCTCTCCGCTTCCACAGCGAGGTCCCTCACAAGGCGGCGGCGGAACCCATCGTATCTTTCAAGGAGCAGTAACTTACGGTCCATGCCAGCATGGATGTGGACTCGGATGGGCACGAGCGGCGAGACCGGCGAACCATCTCCATTTCTAGCGAGCGAGGATCCCGCCCTGTTTCTGAAGACGTCGCGGGACCCGAAAGAGCTCGAGTATTAGAGGGTGAGGCCATTAAGCCTGTGTCTTCTCCGGTGGAGGCTCGTCCAGCCAAACCCAGGGGCAAGCTTGTTTATGTTGAACATGATGGGTGGAAGACGCAAACGCGCGTGCCTAGCCCTAAGCAACAGCGACAGATGGACGGCTCGAGCGCTCCGAAGGGCTTCCGTCGTAAGGAGGATGGTGGCCTTGAGCCAAAGTGCTATAACTGTGGGGTGTGGGGACATTGGAAAGCTGAGTGCAAGGAGCTGTCTGGGTGCTTCTTGTGTAAGAGAAGGGGTCATCTCTCTTCGGCGTGCTCCTTGCGGCGAGGGGAGGAGAACGTTTCCTATGGGAGTGGTACTGGTCCCACGCGTATTGAAGCTCAGCGTAGGCCTTCCCCTGAACATGTAGAGACGCCCGCACGCTTGCCGTCAGGGGTTGGGGCTAGGGGGGGGCTGCGCAGGCTTCAGTCGTTGCGAAGAGTTACGCCGACGCAGTTGGGGTCCAGATGAGCAAGGCAGAGATGGATTCGGAGGCGGTTCGGGTCGTCATTCCCCCCACGGTTGAGATGGAGGAGCGCGAGAACAGTTTGCGTCTCAGCATCGTCGCGGTGGCCACGTTCGGGCAGCCCAACGAACGCAGCATCAAGCACCAGCTTTTGCAGCGATGGCCTAATTCTATTGATTGGGAATGGTCGGTTAAACGACTCCATGAGGACGCCTTCATCATTCCTTGCTCGACCGAGGCGAGGGTGCGAATGGCATTGAGTAAACATGCATTCTCCGGCGAGGGCTTTTCTGTCGCTCTCTCGAGGTGGACGCGTCAGGATGGAGAATTTAGAAGTGGGGAGCTTAAATCCGTTTGGGTATTAATCTCCAACTTCCCTCTCGTCTGTTGGAGTAAAGAGGGTTTTCAAGGGCTTGTTCAATCGTTTGGGTGGGTTGAGAAGATGGATCAGGCGACGAAGTTCCGTAACAAGGTGGACGTTGCGTGTATCCGAGTTTCCGTTCTCAACGGAACCAAGATACCGTCGACGGTTTTCGCCATTTTCAAAGGGGTGAGCTTCAAGGTGGGGGTGTGTTCGGAAGTGAAGCGTTTCGTTCCTGCTGGGTCAGCGGAGGCAGTGAAGGGGATTTCGTCGGAAGTTGTGAAGGTGGCTGCGCTTTCGCAGGTGGGTTCGAACGTGCATGGCTTCATGCATCCGGAGGTTGAAGACTCACCAATACCGTTGGATGCGATTCAATCTAAGGGTGGGGAGGAAATTAAGGTGGGTCCCAGTGTGAAAGGTACGGTTTCACAGTTGGACCATGATGGATTGGAGGTGGGTTGTACCCTTGCGTGCAGTTCGGACGACCTGGCTAGGAGAGAGGGTGCGGGTCCTATCGGCCAGCTAAGAGTGCTTCCTCATCTAGCCTTGTGCGCCTCTCAGAAGATACCTGCGATCCCTATTCCCAATTCCGAGGTTGCAGGTTCCAAGGGGGTCAAGTTCGATTGTGATGGGTCTTTTGCTGAGGGTGTTGGAGCTGTCATATCAGACTCTGTGCAAAAATCTATGCAAGAAGCTTTTGTCCAATTTTTAAGAGGAGATGTGAGCTCTCTCTCTTGTGATCAAATTGACTCTTGGGCTAGCTTACTGAGAGCTTATTCGTATGGGCCCTCCAAGCCCATTAGAGATCTATCGATTTATGGCGGTCCAACATGTAAAAGTGTTGAGCTGGATTTTGAGGAGGTTGCTGAGTCGGGTTCCAAAGGGGTTCTGCAGCCCGGGGCTAGAAAGAAGCAATTTCAGTGTGTCGAAGAGGGGGGCAGTAATTTCTCAGACCAGGAGTACCAGAGTGGCGAAGAAAAAGCAAGCTTCGATTCTCCAAATGATGATGATTTGATCGATGCGCTTAAAAACATAGAGGACACTTCTCCACTGTCGATTGCTGCTAAAATCTGGGACATTGAGAATGAGGACAGAGTTGAGAATTCTCCTATCAGATATGGTGCCTCTAGGAAAGGCAAAGAGGTGGTCGTAGAGGTTCCCCGGCGCAGTTCTCGCCAAAGGGAGAGACATGGGAGTCGCCCTCTGTCCAAAGATGATCTGATTGCTTCGGCGGTCAAACTTAAAGCCCCCAGCTCTGCTATTGAAGGTCAGCCTATTTCCAATTATGCTATTCTTGATTTTATTCCGGATGCTTTGTTAATTAGTTTAGCCAAGGTATGCCGTATTAATCTGGGGCCTGAGATGTCATCCCGAGTAGATTGTGCTAGGAGTATTAGAGAGTGGGTTAATCAGCCCAGTAGTCTGTAATTAGGCTACCTATGTGAGAGACCTCTATTGTGTATCCCAATGAAATACGCCTTTTGGAATGTTAGGGGGTTGAATAGTAGTAAGAAGCGAATAGTTATCATGGAGACGTTGTGCTATCAACGTCCTTCAGCTGTTGGTCTGTGTAAGACTAAGATGGAGCATCCATCAACAGATATGCTTGATCGGATGGTCCCTGGTCGGGAGTGGGGGTGGTGTGTTAAACCATCACGAGGTCAATCTGGTGGTATCATTGTCGGATTCAACAAGGACGTTTTTGAATGTTTAGACGTCTTCATTGGAGAGTTCTCGGTTTCTGTTAACCTTAGAGCTAAGTCCGATCGTCACATCCAAGTTTTCTCCATGGTATATGGGCCTCATTCCCCAGCCGCACGTGCTGTGTTCTGGGACGAACTCATATCTATTCATCAATTGTGGGGGAAAACTTGGGTTGTTGGGGGTGATTTTAATATTACCCGTTTTTCGGACGAGCACTTGGGGCTTGGGTGTAGCCAGGCCGAGAGAGGAAATTTCAATAGGACTATCAACTTGTTAGAGTTAAGAGAGATTTTGGTTCCCGATCGGAAATTCATGTGGTCCAATATGCATGCTAAGCCCATTTTGGCCAAGCTTGATAGGATCTTTGTGTCTGAGGATTGGGAAACTCTTTTCCCACTCGCTACGGCTTCTTCGGCATATCGGAACACTTCAGACCACATTCCGCTGCTGCTGTCAACAGGGGGTGACAGGCGTAGGCGGTCTAAGATCTTCCGATTTGAAAAAGCCTGGCTTCGCAATGAGAACCTCCGTGCCATCGTCGACGAATCTTGGAATGCTCCTCTACGGAGGAGGACTGGGGAGACAGGGGATGCTGTGTCCGATTGGAACTCCAAGATTCGGAGGCTTAGAGGTACGCTCAGACTTTAGGCTGGGCAGGAGAGGAGGCGGGCTAACGTGGATAAGGTTAGAATTATGGAACAAATTCAGGCCTTAGAGATTTTGGAGGAGGCTAGAGACCTGTCCTGTAATGAGTTGTCAGATCTTCTTAAGTGCAGAATTGATCTTGATCAGATTTTCAAGATGGAGGACGACTATTGGAGGCAAAGATCTCGTGACCAGTGGTTACTTGAGGGGGATGCTAACACAGCATACTTCCATAGGGTAGCCAACGGGCGCAGGAGATCCAACTTCATTTCGGGACTCCTCATTAACAATAGGTGGGAGTCAGACCAGAATTTGGTGTGTGCCCACATCGAGAGTCATTTCAGAGATCTCCTGGGTCGGACCAGATATCGGCTTTGCTCCCTTCATGATTCGTTCTGGGTTCGCCCTCCGGTAGCTGATCCGGATAGTCTGGAAGAGCCTTTTGAGATGAGTGAGATTCTCAAGGCGATTAAAGAGTTAGGGCAGGATAAAGCCCCTGGGCCCGATGGGTTTCCTATCCTGTTCTACTCAAGTTTTTGGGATACTGTCAAGGCGGACCTCTTTGCTATTTTTGAGGCAATGTTCCAGGGTTCCGTCCAGATTGACAGTCTCAACTATGCGTCCATCGTTTTAATCCCCAAATCTGAGGATGCCAAAGAGGTGGGTAATCTTAGACCTATTAGCCTTCTCAACGGCTCCTTCAAAATTATCACGAAGGTCCTCGCGAATAGGCTGAAACCCTGTCTCAATGCGATGATCCATCCAGTCCAAAGTGGGTTCATTCAAGGGAGGGACATTCTTGATAGTATTGCTATTGCACATGAAACCATCTTTCAATGTGATAGGAATAGAGAAGAGGGCTTTCTGCTTAAACTTGACTTTGAGAAAGCCTACGATACGGTGGAATGGGAGAGTGTGGTCGAGGTCCTTCAGTCTAGAGGTTTTGACCCGAAATGGACTGACTGGATTAGCAAGTGTATTAAAGGTGGCAAATCTTCGATCTGTGTCAACGGTCATTCTACCAACCTCATTGCTTGCAAAAGAGGGCTTAGGCAAGGAGATCCCCTTTCCCCTCTTCTTTTCACCCTCGTCGCTGATGTCTTATCAGAGATGACTCTGCATTGCGCAAACCATCATCTTCTCCGAGGCATTAGAGGGATGGACGGTATTCGTAATAGCCTCATTTTGCAGTATGCAGATGATACTCTGCTATTCGGGCGGAACGAGATGGATGAGATTCTCATATATAAAAGCATCTTGGTATTCTATGAGGCTTGGTGCGGGCTTAGAGTTAATTTCGCTAAATCTAATCTTTTTGGTCTGGGGAGGTGTGACGAGGTGACCCCCGCCCTTTTGGCTAATGTCCTTGACTGCAGAGTTGGGAGGTTCCCAATCAAATACTTAGGTGTTCCCCTGCGGCCGGGGCAACTCAAACGTAGTGATTGGGCTATTCTAATTGAGGGAATTGAGAAACGTCTCCCCGGGTGGAAGAGAAAACACCTCTCGCTAGGAGGCAGGATTACACTCATTAATGCGGTCCTCTCCAATCTACCTATTTATTGGATGTCCATCTACGAATTTTCCATCTGGGTTATCAACAAGATTGATAAGATTCGCAGGGATTTCTTGTGGAAGGGGGGCCGAGAAGATGGTAAAGGCCTGCCTCTTGTTAAATGGAGCCAGGTATGTAGGAAAAAAGAGTTTGGAGGGTTGGGAATTTTGAATCTCCGAGACATGAATAGGGCCCTTCGTTGTAAATGGTGGTGGAAGATCCATTCGCGCCTGCCCCAAGACCACTGTTGGGCTCGCTACAGGAGGAGTAGACGCTTCAAATTTGAGGGGGGGGCAGCATCGTAGAAATGTGTCCCCAATGTGGAAGGGAATTGACAAGCTCGGCGAGCTCTTCCACAGCCATTCACCAAGTAATGTGGGGAATGGGACTAGTACCCGTTTTTGGCTAGACGCTTGGGCCGGCCCAAACTCCCTAGCCTCTTTGTTCCCGGAGAGTTTTGAGCATGCCCTTGATAAGCATGCTCTTGTGGCAGATTACTGGGGCAGGTCCTCCTGGCGCCCCAGATTTGTGCCCCCTCTAGCTGTCTTCAGCGCCCCCATTGTCTCTTATTTAGGGGATTCCCATAGAGTGTCGGAGCTCTCGCCTGACCAGAGAGGTTGGCGGCTAAACCCGTCCAACCAATTTTCGGTCAGCTCCATGTACTCAGTTCTATCTGATGGAGGGATTAAATGTGCCCTCAGTAGAGTCATTTGGAAGTCGAGCGCACCGCACAAGGTCCTCGCCTTCCTATGGTTGGTCTCTAAGGATGCAATTCTCACGAGAGTCAATCTTGCTAAGAGGGGTTTGATTACCATGGTCTCCTGCCCTAGGTGCGGGTATGGAGAGGAAGATATAAGTCATCTTTTCCTTGAGTGCATGCTTAGTAGGCAGGTATGGGAGTTCTTACTTATGGGCTTGGGAATCGGGAGATTTCCTTCGAGAGTTAATAACTTATGGGGAGAATTCCGGATATCGGAGATTGGTCGAGAGCAAGTGAGAGAGTGGGATTGTTTAGTTGCAGCTACTTTATGGGTCATCTGGTTTGATAGAAATGATTCATGTTTTAGAGCTCGTTCTTGTAACTTTACTCAGTTAGTTTATAAAATATTGTCTCTCACTTCATATTGGTTGACTCTCCCAGGTGTTAGGAAGAAAGTCAAGACGAGGATCGTTTTCCCAGATGGGGATGCTGGTCCGGGCCATGCCAACTTCTGATCCAGACTTCCAGTCGGTCAGGCCAGGGCTTCGTTCGCTCTTGCTTTTCCTCTGTGTTTTGATGTATCATCAGATGTGGTTAAATGATGTATTTTGAGTTTTTGTATTTTGGGAGGTGATGCTGACTTTG
Source organism: Hemerocallis citrina (assembly GCA_017893485.1). Taxonomy (NCBI): domain Eukaryota; kingdom Viridiplantae; phylum Streptophyta; class Magnoliopsida; order Asparagales; family Asphodelaceae; genus Hemerocallis; species Hemerocallis citrina. Next base: position 132,882,500 of record CM030365.1, read on the forward strand.
TAGCATGGTTCTGTTATGTATTTGCTTAAGATATTTATGAGATCCGATGGCAATTCTCTTGCCATCTTTTATTCAAAAAAAAAAAAAACAAATGATATATACATGTCAAACCGTTAAATTATTTTTTTGTTAATAACTATTTAAAATATTAAGATAAGCTATATATGTGGATCATCCAAAACTGTTTCATCTTTTTCTTTTATTGTTTCTACTTGAGGACATGAAATTCAATAATGAAAAGTAATGAGAGAAGAGTTTAAAAAAGTAAAATTAAGACATCCAAACACCATGAACAAAAAAAATAAAAGAAGTTCACAATTTGTTTCAAACCCCTATAAAATAAACCCGACACAAATGAAAGAAGTGTACGTCTCACAAATATGATTTGATGTACTACTTCAATTACTTGAGAGCATCCAAAGTTCAATGTAAAAAATGGCAAAATGCATATTTTGTCCATCCAATTCGACGAAACGTTGCAGTCGTCGAATGGCAAAAAAATGCATAAGTTCGTTAAAAAAGAAATAGACGAAACATGATGTTTCGTCTGTAATTTAAAAAAAATACGGGACGATGTTTCGTCCCAAAAAGGGAAAAAACAGGAAGTTTTTTTTTGCAAAAAAAATTTGGAAAAAAATTTTTAAAAATAGTTTGTAAATAATATTTGCAAAAACAATTTAAAAATTTGCAAAAAAAAATTTAAAATTTTACAAAATGTTCCAAAAAAATACTGTAGCCAGACGAAATAGGGTGCTTCGTCCGGATTTGACGGAAGTTTTTTTTGCAAAAAAAAATTGCAAAAACAAATTTTAAATTAAATTGTATTTTTTTTGCAAAAACAATTAAAAAATTTGCAAAATTAATTTAGATAATTGCAAAAAAAATTAAAATTTACAAAATTAATTTTTAAAATTAATTTTTTTTAAAAAAATGGGATTGGGACGAAGCATGATGTTTCGTCTCACATTGGGACGAAACATCATGTTCATTCCCATGCTTAAATTCATTTAACGGTTATTTTATTTGTTTTTTTTTTCTTTTTACTTCGGACGAAATATCATGTTTCGTCCGATCAATTAAAAAAATAATTAAATAATGATGTTTCGTCTGCTATAATATGCATTTTGCTATATGGAATGCTACTTTTCCCTTTCTACTGTAGCAAATTTGCCAAAAAATGGCAAAATAGCTCACGAGTGTGTGAGCTACAGTAAAAAAAAAAGAAAAAAATGGCAAATAAGCAAACGACTGTGGATGCTCTGAGAGAATTCTCTACCATTATTTTAGCTGATAAACAATATAAATTCTCTCCGTATATTTGCAGTTAAAAAAATTTGTCACCAACCCTTGGACAGGACTTTTATGAACATTCTATTAAGACAGTTAATAACATAGAAGAACTCGATCAAATTAATTAATAGTTCTAACTTTTCTTTTTTGAATCTTAAAATGTAATTCTAACGTCTAGGACTTAACTACTGTTTGCTTGTGAATACACTCAAGAAAAGGCAAATATTCCATTCAAGGTGTGCAATGGGATCATGACAACCAAAGGAATCATCTCTTCCTTTATCTAATATAATACTCTTTTTCTCCTCTCACCTCATAAACACTTTGAGAACTCAAAAAAAGAAATATATTCAAAAGAATAAAATTATACTCAGCAGTACTTTTTGGAACCTTGATGAATGAAAAATAAAAGAAACATGAGCTTTTCTTGACCTTAGTAGTGTCACCTTTTGTCAAACGCATAATTGTGTTTTGAACAATTTATTAATAGAGAGCATATTAAAGAACAGACGATACATTGGCTTGGCTTTACCATATGGAAGCACATGGTCTTGCATCCAAGTCAGCTATTAAAATAGTTAAGAGGCGAGGGAGAATATTATTTAGACGATAATCAAGTATATATGTTTTCTTTAAGTTAATAAGAATTATTGATACCATCAATTTTATTAGTCAGCATAAACTTAATTGAAGTTTGTCCTATGTAGGGTGGCAATGGAACAAAATTGGAAAAGTTATTTGGTTAACTATTTTAAAATCCGTCAACATAATATTAAGCCACTTCGCTAGTAAGTAATAGATCGAAGATTAAGTATCTTTAACTCAGTTTTAACAACCATCTATTTTAAATGTAACATCAATAACGAGGACATCACAGAATGGAGTATTAACAAGGTTCCCTTGGTGTTTAATCGAATGATGTTGTCGACCGTATCACACTATTTACACATTATTACATCACATCATGCACGTCTGTGTTTTTCAAATAACTATGTGTACATTGCATTTTCCAGAGATTTACAAGTATCACAAATCTTTTGAAATCTAATATTCTTTCCATCATCCGACAAAAATACAATAATCTTCTCATATATAATTCCTCCAATATGTAATGGAGTACGTTGGCCTTCCTAACTGTATCAGGGGCCTTATGCAACAGTGTTAATTAGTCCTATGTGCTTTTCAAATAACTATGTGTACATCTTCATTTTCCTGAGATTTACAAGTATCACAAATCTTTTGAAATCTAATATATATTCTTTCCGTCGGCCAACAAAAATACAATAAGTTTCTCTTCATATATAATTCCTCCAAATAATGGAATACGTTTGCCTTCCTAACTGTAGCAAGGGCCTTATCAAACAGTGTTAGTTAGTCGTGTATATATATATATAAAACAGATCGAACTAGTTCTGTATTTGTGAGGGCCAATCCTTATCCCTTACAAAGAGAAATAAATGAAGAAGAGACCAAATGAGAGATGACAAAGTGGGGTATATAAATACATATACCCTTCAAACCCTTCTGCTTCCATTCAATGATAGTGCGAGGAACCCCCCTTAGGCAATGTGCACACGCAAAATAAACTTAAGTACCAAGTAAACAAATTAGGGTTGGTTACATTAATTAGATAATGCCTTAATTCACCATTAATTTACATGGCATATTGGTAAATACATGAGAAGAGAAGTCGATGAATTTGTAGGGTACGTCGTCCTTGAAGCTTCTGGGGAGGATAAGGTCCCAATATCTACTCTCTAAGGTTATGCGGCCGTCAAATCATAGTACACTGTGGAAACCAACATATGATGTAGGCTTTAAAAAGACTGTCAATAATTTCATGTCCTTCCAATTTGTAGACCCAACTATGTCTTAATGGTAATGGGGGACTCCAACCATTGTAACATGCATGACCACCATTTTCATGACATGTATGTGGAAACTAACTAAAACTATGATTTCTTAAATATATTACTATTACAATCATGTTCAATATTTCATAGAATTCTTTTAAAAATAAGATAACAAACTATTTTTGAAAAATTTATCTAATAATATCAATATAATATTGTACAATTTTTAGAGTTTGATTAAATGATATGATTCTGGTTCATAATTTGAACTAGAGAACCATTTTAACATGCATGGCCACCATTTTCATGACATGCAAGTGGAAACTAACTAAAATTATGATTTCATAAATATATTACTATTATAATCATGTTCAATATTTCATAGATTTCTTTTAAAAGTAAGATAACAAACTATTTTTGAAAAATTTATCCAATAATATCAATATAATATTGTACGATTTTTAAGCTTTGATTAAATGATATGATTCTAGTTCATAATTTGAATAAAAAAAATAGTGAAGGATTGCCTCCGGCATTTGCTCTTATTTTTTGTTTTAAAAAAAATGCGAAAACTATTTTAGACCAAATATGATTTTAGCATAATTTAGGATTATTTACATTAATTAGATAATGCCAATTTTAATTCACCATTAATTTACGTGGCATATTGATAAATACTCTCTCCGTTCTAAAATATAAGACATTCTAGATAATTTTTAGGAGTATTTAGAAATAACCTAAAATTGCGTAAGAGTATTAGACAATGTTGAAAATTGAAACTCGTAAATGATAGTGCTATTATAAAATGTCCTGCTAAACATTCTCTATAATTAATGACTTTTAAGAATATGCAAAAAAAATGGTGAAATTGGAATCTCTTAGAAAGTTAATTAATGGACTTTCAACAATATCGATATGCCTATCTTGAAAATTTATTTAAAACGACTTATATTGTGGAAAAAAAAAAGAATAACGTATATTTTGGAACCGACAGAGTACATGAAAAGAGAAGTCGATGCTTTGTAGGGTACGTCGTCGAAGAAGATTCTGGGGAGGATAATGTCCCAATCTCCACTCTCTAATGTTATGTGGCCGTCAAATCAAAGTACGTTGTGGAAACCAACATGTGAGGTAGGCTTCAAAAGACTTATCAATAATTCCATATCCTTCCAATTTGTAGGCCCAACTAAGTCTTAACGGTAATGGAGGACTCGACGAACCATTTGAACGTGGGCACCATTTTCATGACATGCAAAGTGAAAAGTGGAAACTAACTAAAATTATGATTTTTTAAATATTACTATTATAATCCAATGCAATACTGCACAGAATTTCAAAAGAAAAAATTAACAAAATTATTTATGAAAAATTTATCTAATAACATATATGAGTAATGTATGCCTCATATTTGTATGAGCAAATTTTTTCTCATACAAAGTGATTATATTCACTTGATGGGACCCTAATGAAAGATTCACTCCGTCCATCATGTTTATCATCTCAATGGATGTATGTGTAAAAAATCAAGTCATTTGGAGGTCATTCACTCATGCATCATGTAGGTCCAATTTGTGATTCGATTTGTATTTCTGTTGAAATCGTTCATTTTTCAACCACATGATACATGGATGAATGATCTTCAAATCACATGATTTTTTTTACACATACATCCATTAGCATGATAAACATGATGGACAGATTGCATCTTCCATAAGGGCCCCACAAAATGAGTACAATTACTTTGTATGAGAAAAGTTTCCTCATACTCTATATGAGGCTCACTTTTCTCAACATATATATATATATATATATATATATATATATATATATATATATATATATATATGGGGGGGGGGGGGGGGGGAGGTGAATCTGAATCGTTGATTTTATTTCAATTGAAGGGGAACCACTTGATAGTTCTTTTTTTAAAAATTGTCTTATATATATATATATATATATATATATATATATATATATATTGGGGGGGCGGGGGAGGTGAATCTGAACCGTTGATTTTGTTTCAATTGAAGGGGAACCACTTGATAGTTTTTTTAAAAAATTGTCTTATATATATATATATATATATATATATATATATATATATATATATAGAGCTGTTCGGTTGAAAACGGGTTTGTTTTCATCGGGTTGGAAAACAAAGATCTGAGCCATTGGATCGCTCCCGACTGTGATCAACGGCTTAGATCGAAGCCCGCTCAATGCTCTGACAAAGAGCCCCTAACAGCGGAGCGGCATTTTTGGTACTTCACGCCAAAAAACGCTTCAGACTTAGCGTTTTTTTGGCGTGAAGTTTTTTTTACAAAAAGTTATACTTAGGCCGTTGTTGGGAACAACGGCCTAGGTTGTTTTTTTTATAAAAAAAATTCAACCTAGACCATTGTTCCCAACAAAGGCTTAGGTATGTACAAGTGTTTTTCCAGACACTTGTACATACTCAAATCGTCATCTCTGTCATTCTTCGACAACTCTCTCTATCTCTATTTGGAGCTCCCGAAACCCATTCTCCAAACCCTAGCTCTACTCCAACCTCCTTTCTCTCGATCTGAAACTCTTCTTGATCTCCCTCTCTTCTCGATCTATCTGTATCTATTTCTATCTATCTCTCTCTCCCGAATACCCCAAACCTTAACCCAATCCGAAATCTTCCCAACCCACCTGAACCCTAGCACAAATTCTTCGAAAGCTTAGACTCTACAACTTGTTCGTTTACCGCAGCGGCTCCTCACATCTTTGATAACTCTTTCTCTATCTCTCTTTGGACTAGGTAGTCACTTTTTCACAATTTAATATAATGAACTTTGTTAATTTATTGAATATTTTTTCAATTTTTGAGTTTGATTTTGTACTATGCATAGTAGTCTTCAATTTAGAGAGTGTACAATTTTTGTATCATGTGTGTTGTATATATTTTGTTGACATTTTTGTAGATGTAGTGTTAGTTGTAGTTGTAGAATATAGGAAAAGCAAACAAACGAGATCCACAATTCCAAAATTTTACGACTTGGCTGGGCTCACAACGCAGAAGGCAACGCAATTTGTAGTGGCGATTTTTCTCTCACGGTTTGCAAGATACGCCCGTTTATTACTTTTATTTAATAAAATAGATATAAAATAATACACAGTCGTATATTACAAACCGAAAGTCAGAACTCTTCTCTGCAAGTTGTGTTGGCTTGTATTTGGTGTGCCAGACAGAACGACCAAATTTCGAAATTTTTGCATCTTGTTTGTGTTGTATTGTCGCATATATGAAAGAACTTCTACATACCTCAGAACCTTTTAGTACGATCTCACTAGAAAATCACTGAAATGAAATCCAAAAAATACAAAACTGTGGGAGTAGGTCGGGCTAACCATTTACAACCCAACGCAACTTGTAGTTGCGAGTTCTGACCCACGGTTTGCGAGATACGTCAATGTATCACTTTTCGCTCTTTTTTCAAGAGTAAAAGCGATAAACGGCCGTATATTTCAAACCGTCGGTCGGAACTCGCTTGTACAACTTGCGTTGCCTTGTGTGTGAGGAGTCCGACCCAATCGTAAAGTTGAGTTTTTTTTACTGTCGTTTGTGTGGTTTTTTCTTGAATTTTTTTAATGTATTTAACGATTTTTCAATAGAGAAATGACTCAAAAATTACGAAATTTTACAGGTAGGCCCTTTCGCCACTCACAAGCCAAAACAACTTGTAGTTGGGAGTTCTCACCCACGGTTTGATATATGCGTCCGTGGATCGCATTTCGCTCTTTTTTCAAGAGTGAAAGCGATACACGGCCGTATCTTGAAGACCGTTAGTCCAAACTCGTTTCTACAAGTTGCGGTGGCTTGTGTTATGCAATTTAGACCCAATCGCAAAGTTTGGTATTTTTTAAAAGTTATTTTTGTGGTTTTCTCACGTATTTTGTTTCGTATCTATATATATGCCAATTTTTTGTGAACAAATTATTTTATATATGCGAACTTTTTTACAGAGAAATGGTTAGAACGAGAAAAACCAGAAGGTCATCTGTTAGTGGTCGGGGCGAACATTCCACAAAAGTAAGGGAACTATTAATTTGTATTGTGAATTTTGTATATTGTGGTATTGTTACTACACTAATAATAATTTTACAATGTGTTGGCGTAGGTTGGTGGATCTTCTTTGGCAGCAAAATGAGGTCCAGGGCCAATATGTGAAGGTGAACTCACCATGCAAGACCGCCACAGATCCGAGGCAGTGTGGGGTGGGACGACGCGGAAGTGTAATTTTCCCACTCACGAGACTATGACGGTGCACCCACATATCGTTGAGTACCTAGTTCTATCCGGTTTCAAAGGAATCAGTATGATGGGTCCGGTGAAACTCGACCGAACACTTCTTACAGCACTCGTCGAGCGATGGAGGCCAGAGTCGCACACCTTCCATCTACTGATCGGAGAGATGACGGTGATGCTACAGGATATAAAGATGATCTCCGGTCTTCCAATAGATGGGATGACCGTGACTGTTAATATAAACTTTGATAAGATAGAGCTGTGTAATTGTAACACCCATATTTTTATTTAAATTAAAAATACATTTTTGATTTTTGCACGTATGATGCACGTGCAAATTCTTATTCTCATTTTATTACTCTCATTATCTATTTTTAGCATGCACAAGATTTTGATTAGTTTTCTTTTAATCCATGGACCCAAAAATGAAATCTAGCCCAATAGACAAATTAATTAGTTGATTAAAGGAGAGCCCACTAGGATAATTAAATTAGTTAATTAGAAGAGAGCCTATAAATCAAGTCCATTAGTAAATCACAAATTAAGTTGAGCTTGGACTAATACATGACAAGTTACAACTTTTTGTACACATTTAGATCTATATAAATTGTACTTAATTTCTATGTGCATGTGTGCATGCACATATAGTTGATTGGCTGGGTTGCACCTAGAGTGGCTGGATTTTTGGTAGAGTGGGGGAGAGGAAAGAGTTGGGGTTATGGGAGTTGAGATTGTGAAAGGTTGGAAAGATGAAAAGTTAGGAGTTTAGGAGTTTGGAAAAGAAGAGTTGAAATAATTAAAAGAGAGAGTTATTACGTTGAAAATTTTGCACTTTAGACCCTAACAAAATCCTATAAATAGCACCCCCATTTCTACTTCTCTTTTGCACCAAAAACAATATCAAAATAAGAGAAAGAAAAGAAAGTGAGTAAGAGAGTTCTTGTGCTTGGAGGAGAAATTGTTAGGAGGAGAAGCTATTGATAGGAGAAAAAGTTTTGCTAGGAGCTAGGAGTTGCTTTGGAGCTAGAAGTGGTGTTCAGTCTTTCCTTTCATTGTTCAAACTTCAATTAAGGTGGGTGATTTCATTATTTTCTAGTATAGAATATGCATGCTAAAATGAGTAGTATAAAAAAATATTGATATGAAAAATATGGATGAAATTCATGCTAGTGTAACATGATATGAATGCAGAAAATCTTGTTGTGATTGAGTAAATAGTAGATACCATATTAATTAAAAAGAAGAAATACTTTATATCATGTTAATGTGCTTGCAAATTTTGTACTTGTTGAGTATGTGAAGATTTTATTGATAAATGTCATATGCAAACCATGCCTTAGGATCTATTGTTTAAGAAAGAAGAAAGTGAAATTAATTAGTGTTGACATATGTATATTTTGCATTGTTGCATTTGAAATAATAATTTTTCATGAAGGAGATTTTTGTGAAATTCTCATGATTGAGACATGTTGGCATGCTATAAATTCCCAATTTGTATAAGCGGAAAATACATAAATTTTTCACGAAGACTATTTCTTAAATTCAAGTTTTGAGAAATGCAAGTCTAGGTGTAAATTGAAAAGAAGAATTGTCTAAGAAAAATGAAAATAGGGATTAAAAGAATTTAAAATTTGTTGTTTATTTTTCAAGATAAAGTTTATTTCAAATTCCTAGAAAGATTTAGCTCTTTGAACAAACAAGCTGTATGAAAAAGAACCATTTTCTGAATAGTTTAAACAAAGTACATTAGTACATTTTTTAAATAGAAAATACACTTGGACTTACTGGTTAGCCAGTGCAACACAGAGCTTTATTTGTAAAAGATCTTGGGTTCAAAACTTGATAATTACAATTATTTTTAATCCTTTTAATTTTTATCCCGAAAACTAAGAGTCGGTATATGAGTTTTTCGGCTTAAGAATTTGACGCCAGAGCCTAATGGGCTCACCGGCTAGCGGAATTGGGTTTGGGGCATTGACTGGGTGATCGGGGGTCATGGGTTCGAAACCCAGAGCACCCATTTTGTTTTTTTAAAGGTTTTGTTTCTTTTTCTCATTATGGAGGAATTTTTGATAAGAAAAGTTCTACGGATAAACTTCACTATTGATGATAAATGAAATGGAAAATATTGAGAATGTTTTCTTGTATATATTTGAGATATAAAGAGAAATGAAATTTTGAGTATGGTACTTTGTAGTGAAGAAAAAATAAAGTAGTATTTTTGTGAAGTGATTTTTAAAGAGATTACACTTGTAGTTTGTTTAAGAAATATTTTATAGTGAATGGAGACATTGTGATAGCTTAGATTTGTTATAACAATTCATGTAGTGAAATTGTGTTTCTTGAAAGGAATGTTTGTTTAAAAAGAATATGGATAAATAACTAGATCATGAATAGTGTCGAGACTATGTTTAATTTGTGAATATGTTGAAAGATGAAAATATCTGGGTTTAAGACATGTTTATTAAAGGGTATGTGTACCCATGATTCTTGTACATGAGAAATTGTGCATTTAGAGTTAGTAAGACCTCGGGTATCGGCACTGTTAAAATAAAAGATTTTGAGATGCGATTTTGAGATATGGCTATGGAGCTATCTCGGTAAATGTCGATTAAGTCCGGTAAGAGGTAGAACTAATTCTATACTTGAAAATTTATTCATGTCTTGAACTTAATAACAAGGCACATAAGTGAAGATGTAGTAAACCTGGGCAAACGTAAGTGGGTTGCCTCTATATAGTCGGTGGTGGACTCCATGGCTATAGATCCAGTTGGCGGACTGTGGTTGTTCTGTGGGAGACGGGTTTTTATTTTTAAATTCGGGACTTAGTGTAGTCGGGCAGATAGTTTGCCGTCTCCAATGTATATACGTATACCGGGGCTAGGGGAGCACTTGCGGGATGATTTGCACGATGAGGGATCCGTTATAATAGCCAACGAGGTTGTGACCCATATTCGTGGAATGATCTAAACCTTGTTTTTATTACTGGGTAGTTATCATGGCGAGAGATCGAGCCCTTTATTGTGGAGTACGTTGGTACTTGCCCTCGGACCTATGTAGTATGGGATACATAGAATCCGAATAAGTGTGCATTAGTGTCATCCTAGTATAAGAATGCGTGCATTAGGTATTAAGGCATCGCATACATTTACATGTTTAGCGTAGTCACAGTTTAACACTTTATTGTTCATTTCAATTTTGTGATTTGTTAAAGTAATGAGATCATTATGTGTACGGCATAGAGAGGATAGCCGAGTATAACATTTTCGTCAGTTGTAAGTGGCTGACGTGCCCACAGCTTGACATGCAGTAATGGACTTTGCCATGAAGATGTTATGATGCAGTGATGATTTACATTGTTAAAATTGTGCAAGTAGTATTTTATTTCATTGTTGTATTTTTCCGCTGTGTAAACAAGTGTATTAAACTCTGATGTATCATTGAATAGTTTTAATTTCCCTGTAAAATTGTACGAAGTGAAGTAAAGATCCTGTAAAATCTTGAATCCGATCTTATTTCGAATTCGGGGCGTTACAGTAATGAACTCCTCGGTACAGAGTTTGATGAGGAGGACGCGGAAGATAGGGCTACTTTTGTCGGACAATCAATCCGATTATCTTGGTTGAAGGAAAATTTTGAAGGGAAGTTAAAGATGCATCGACCAACCACGATGTACAGTGCTACACAAGAGCGTACATTCTAACGATTCTTGGACGGGTTCTCTTGCCTAACTCATCCGGAGATACCGTACTGCTTATGTATCTATGATTGCTCGTCGATCTAGGCTTAGCTGTCTGGTCCAGCTAGGGAAGTTGCGCGTTAGCAACGTTGTACAGGACATTGTGTTCGGTTGCGTTAGATGGAACTGAGATGACCGGTCCAATTGTAGAACCCCGTATTTTCAAATATTACTTTAATTATTTGAAAATGAATTTAAATGATTTTTGACGATTTAATTGATATTTTCTTAACCAATACTATTATTTTCTTGGTGATAAAAGAGGATTTTGGATCTCACAAGAAGAAGGTTTTTCGTTGGATCTTTGCAATCTAAAGGTGAGTGATATGAACCTTGTTTTGGTTTGTGTATGATTGTGTGCTAGTTGTTTGATGTTTTCGTATCTTGTATGTGATTGATGCCATGGTTACTATTCGTAATATGCATGAAGAATCCATGAATGTTAGTAGATCTTGTTTAACAAATTCCTTATTGCTCGAATCATGTTAAGATTTAAGTATGGTTTTGGTCGGATGTATGCACATCTGGATCTTGGGTTTATAAACAGATCTTGGTTATTAATGGTGAAAGAATCGAGTATTGAGAAACCCTATTGGGAGATTCAAGAACTGAGAACATGAGAATTTAGTATTGTAACTATGATGAAGATCATCTTGAGATTGTCACCTTTAACTAAATATAAGTTGATTTCCAAAGCAATGAATCTTTAGAGAACATCAGACTTGTTTTCGTATACAGACCTAATTTATGAAAACTATAGGCCGACAGTCGTCTGGTCTACTTATCAATCGACTGGTACGACCCTATTATTGTATCTTCAGCATTTTGAGAATTCTTCGGGACAGTCGACTGAGACCCATATTCAGTCGACTGGTCTACTGAATATTTTGTTTGTAAAGTATTGAGTTTCTCGTCTGGACAGTCGACCGATGATTTGTTAAGTCGACAGTTAGCACTTGGAATGTTTCTTGAGAATTATTGATAATTGTCTCGGGTAAGTCGACTGATGGTTTTCTTGAGTCGACTTACTGTACTTGTTATGATCTTGGATATTGGTTCTCGGGGCAGTCGACTTACTATCGCATAAGTCGACTGGTTCTGATGAGTTTTCATAATCTTGAGTGTTCTTTCAGTCTTTAGTTTGTTTGTAGGTGGATATGTTCGTCGGTGTAAGAGTCACTCTTAAGTGATTGCATACCGGGTATGTATCCGATCTATACCATCTTAGTTTGTTTGTAGGTGGATATGCTCGTCGGTGTAAGAGTCACAATTAGTGATTGCATACCGGGTACGTATTCGATCTATACGCTTTTAGTTTGTTTGTAGGTGGATATGTTCGTCGGTGTAAGAGTCACAATTAGTGATTGCATACTGGGTACGTATTCGATCTATACCATCTTAGTTTGTTTGTAGATGGATATGTTCGTCGGTGTAAGAGTCACTGCTAGTGATTGCATACCGGGTATGTATCCGATCTATATTATCTTCAGTTCTTCGTAGATGGATATATGGGTATCCGATCTATGGCATTATTGGTGATCGATCGTTGGACATACATTGTGGTATTGAGATTTATTGATAGTTGGGCATATTCTGAGATGTGAGGATTACTGTTAGTTCAGAACAGTCGACTGGGCCATTGATACAGTCGACTGTACAGTACAGTTGAGCTGTACATTTTTGAGAGTGATTGATTGATGGATATTTGATCGGTGTTATTGATTCTCGACTTGGTTCACACATGTACTGGCCTATCGTTTCTTGTTTCATATTACATGTTCAGTTTATGTATTTTTGTTCAGTACATGTTGCTTGAGAATTTATGTTTATTGTTTATTTATGTTTGTTGTTTATATCACTCACACCATTTATGGCTGACCCCGTAGTTTGGGGGTTAGGGTTCAACTCTAGCCTCACATGATGCAGGTTGCTTAGAGTTGGAGGCTTGGATGCTTGGGTTAGCTTTAGAAATTATGAGTGATATAATAGAGCCTTGTGTGATTTTGTAAAGAAGAGTATTGTAAAAGGAATTGTTGTAATTTAAAGTGTTTGTATTTTCGCTGCAATTTAAAAAGTTATTTGTATTAATGTTTGGAATAAAATAATGTGTGTTTTTGGACTATGTATGTTGTTACATTGAAGTGGATCGCTGGGAAAGTGTCATGTATTTTCTATATTGTATATTGAAAATTCGGGGCGCTACACCAATAGTCTTGTTCAGATTTAGTCAACTTACCAACAGGGGGAATTCCTTTTTTCCCTGACAAATCCATTCCGTCATATATTATTAAGGGAATATTTAGTAGTTCAGAAAAAAGAGAGAGAACATATTCATCTGCAATGAATTTTCTTAAAAGATGAGCGTCTACACTTGGATCATCCCTGAATTACGAGATCGGTGGACTGTTGGATGGCCGTAGCACCAAATGTTAATATATTAGCACCCTTGGGTGTATATTGGGCAGGTAAACGGAGTTATAGAGATAACCCAAAAGGTGTACTAACTTACTACAGAGACGAGCTCGACCAACTATGAGAAGAGTTCGTGATTTGGGTGCCGTATACACCCGAGCGGGTGGGAAGACTACCACCGGTGTGCACGACCGGATCACAGTTGTGGATGATGACGGCTCCACTCATCAACTTTGGTATAGTGGAGCATCCGCGGCTGGACAGAGTCCTTCGGCAATTCGGACTTCAACAAAATATACCCAACATATGCGCAAACCTATAAAACTTTGAGTTACATGCTGTGAGGGGTACCAGTCGTATGCCTATTCATGATTGGGCAGATTTCCACCGTGTTCATATTGTAGAATGGAATGAGCGACGGTTTGAACTCGTAATTGTTGATATTCCATAGTACGATGGCACGCAACAAACGAAGTACATGGAATGATAAAGATCTATTACACGTTTTTACATCTCTCCCAATATAGAATTACCTACTGGTATTCAAGTACTAATTGAGGAGATAGAGATTGAACTACCACTTGTGTATTCTAGTTCTCAACCCATGTTCCAACCGAATGCGTCATCTATACGTACATTGGTGAGTATAATGTTTAAATTTTATTGAAACTTCCTTCTTTTTAAAGTGATTAAATTGTTTACAAATCTGAATGTGTTTAGTATTTTTTTTTGTTTTAGATCGATAATACATGGGACATGGCAAAAGAATGCGCGCAGGTACTCAAAAGTAATGCTGCCCAGCCTATGAAGAAGTTCGCTCAGAAGATGCTATCTTCATGTCGTAGCAATTTAGATGTTTTGGGAGTGGGTGAAGCTTTGAACCGTTATTTGGATAAATCCGTACGTAAAAAGCGATGTAAGAGCGTGAGGGGTAGGCTATCTGGCCCGGGGCAACAGCGCCAATATCAAGCTACATCTCCACCTCAAGAAGAAGAGCAAGAAGAAGAGCATCAAGAAAGTGTTATTGGAGACATACAAGAGGAGGGAGAAGAAGAAGAAATTGCACGGGCGTCATCCCCAATCCGGCGACGACAACCTGCTCGGAAGATGCGAGCACCACAAACTTACACGCCTGGTGCGTGAGTGTTTCCCGATACAGTCTTTTTTGGGAGTACAATTTTTTTGTTGTTGTTAAATGTAATTAATAGAACTAGTTGTGGTTGTTGTTGAGATATGGTTAGTTGTAGTTGTTGTTGATGTAGTTGTTATTATGTGATAATTGTGAATTTTGTTGTTGTTGTTGTTTTTTTTTGGAGAATGTAGTTTTTTTTGTTGGAGATTGTATGTAGAATTTTATTTGGAGAATGTAGCTGATGGGATTGTATGTAGTTTTTTTTGGAGAATGTTGTGTAGCAGCTGCAGCTGCTGTGTTAAATTGTAATTAATTAATTTTTTTTATACTTAGGCCGTTGTTGTCTAAATTTTTTTTGATCAGTAGCTCTCTGTCTTGGCTTATCGAAATGGAGCAAATTTTTTCTAAACCTAGGCCATTGTCTCCAACAGCGACCTAGGTTATGGCAAAAAAATTGAATTTTTTGGGTTCTTCGCTGACTTGCCCAAGCTAATATGTAGCAACAAGTCAAAGAGCAACAATTCTTTTTAAAGCTAAGGCCGTTGTCTTCAACAACGGCCTAAGTTAAATGAAAAATATTATAATTTTCTGGGTTGCTCTCTGTCTTGACCAAGCCAAAAGGAGTAACAAGTCAGAGAACAATTTTTTTTTCCTAAACCTAGGCCGAGACAATGGCCTAGGTTATAGCAAAAAATTTGAATTTTTTGGGTTGCTCTCTGTCTAGCCCATACTAATATGTAGCAACAAGTCAGAGAGCAACAATATTTTTTTTAAAGCTAAGGCCGTTGTCTTCAACATCGGCCTAAGTTATATGAAAAATATTCAAATTTTCTTGGTTGCTCTCTGTCTTGGCCAAGCCAAAAGGAGCAACAAGTCAGAGATAATTTTTTTTTTTCTTTCTAAACCTAGGTCGTTGTCTCCCACAAAACGGCCTACGTTATAGCAAAAAATTTTAATTTTTTGGGTTGCTCTCTGACAAGCCACAGCTAATATGTAGCAACAAGTAAGAGTGCAACATTTTTTTTAAAGGTAAGGCCGTTGTCTCCAACAACGGCCTAAGTTATATGAAAAATATTGTAATTTTCTGGGTTGCTCTCTGTCATGGCCAAGCCAAAAGGAGCAACAAGTTAGTGAGCACAATTTTTTGAATAGTGTCTCTCGAGCAAAAATTTCTCTGGATTGCTCTCTGTCTCTCCACTCTTTACGAACAGTGTCTCTCGAACTCTATACAAAAGACATTCATATGCTTGTATATCGTTTATATATTTTATTAAATTTCATTTTTAGCCACCTAACTAACTAATATACAATCGTTAGGTTAAATGTTATAAAAAATACCAGAAAATAAAAGATGATCTTTATATTTGTAAAAATCAATTTTTTAAATATATATTTTACCCCTAATATGGAACTTCTTCTGGACTTAAGCGTATACCCATCTAGTTTAACACCTAACCCTTAACCATACCCCCAAAACCCATAATATTTCAGTTAGGGTTAGGGTAAGGTTAAGGTTAGTGTTAACAGGGGTTAGGATAGGGTTAGGGTAAGGTAGGGTTATGGTAGGGTCGGGTGAGTGTAGGGTTATGATTAGGGTTATGGTAGGGTTACAGGTGTGTGTAAGGCTATGAGTAGGGTTATGGTAGGGTTACGGGTGAGTGTAGGGTTATGGTAGGGTTATGGTGAGTGTAGGGGTATGAGTATGTGTGTGGACATGGACCAAAAATTAAAAAATACGATATTTACGAATTCTTCGATGCATAAAATTATTATTTTATTTGTTCATGTTGACGTATAATGTTGACGTATAAAAATTTACGAATCCTTCGATGTATAATATTATAATAACAAACTACCACCTGTTCATATTTGAATTTTTTTTTAACATGAACAAATAAAATAATAATATTATACATGTTAGCATTCATTAAAAAAAAATTTACGACTTATTGGCATCACATAAAACACATTTATTGGCATTGCATAAAACGTAAAAAAACGTCTTCTAGTGTAACAACTTACGATTTTAATTTTTTAACACCTAATATGTAATTTCTTATAGAAAGTGTATACCTATTCAGATAGCAACCTAACCACTAACCCTATACTAACCCATAACCCTACCATAATCCTACTCATAACCGTAAACTAACCCGTAACCCTACCATAATCCTAGCTTACCCTAACCCTATTCTAACCCCTGTTAACACTAACCTTAACTTTACCCTAACCCTAACTGAAATATTATGGGTTTGGGGGCTATGGTTAGGGGTTAGGTGTTAAACTGGATAGGTACACGCATTCCAGAAGAAATTACATATTAGGGGTAAAATTATATATTAAAACAATTTGATTTTTACGGATGAAAAGATCATCTTTTATTTTATGGTTTTTTTTTTTGTTTAATAAAATTTAACCTTAACGATTGTATATTGATTAGTTAGGTGGTTAAAAATGGAAATTAATAAAATATATAAATGATATACAAGCATATGAATGTCTTTGGTATATAGTTCGAGAGACACTGTTTGTAAAGAGTGGAGAGACAGTTGTAAAAAGCAAAAAAAAATTTTTTTGCAAAATTTCATATAACAAAGGTCGTTTTCTCTAGCTTAAAAAAATTGGTTGCTCTCTAACTTGTTGCTCCTTTTAGCTTGGCCAAGTCAGAGAACAACCCAAAAAGTTCCAATTTTTTCCATATTATTTAGGCCGTTGTTGGAGACAACGGCCTTAGTTTTAAAAAGAATTGGTTGCTCTCTGACTTGTTGCTCCTTTTAGTTTGGCCAAGTCAGAGAGCAAATAAAAATTCCAATTTTTTTCTAAGACGTAGGCCGTTGTTGGCCTAAGCTTTAAAAAAAGAAATTGTTGCTCTCTGATTTGTTGCTACATATTAGCTTGGGCAAGTCAGAAAGCAACCCAAACAATTCAAATTTTTTGCATAAGCTTTAAAAAAATTTTGCTCTTTGACTTGTTGCTCCTTTTGGCTTGGCCAAGACAGAGAGCAATAAAAAAAATTACTATATTTTTCATATAACTTAGGCCGTTATTGGAAAAATTGGTTTTAAAAGGAAAATTTGGTTGTTCTCTGACTTGTTGCTCCTTTTAGCTTGGGCAAAGTCAGAGAGCAAATAAAAAATTTCAATTTTTTTCTAAAACGTAGGTCGTTGTCAACAACGGCGACAAAGGCCTATCTTTAAAAAAAAATATTGCTCTCTGACTTGTTGCTAAATATTAGCTTGGGCAAGTCACAGAGCAGCCCAAAAAATTCAAATTTTTTGCTATAACCTAGGCGACAACGGCCTAGGTTTAGAAAAAAAAATTTGCTCTCTGACTTGTTGCTCCTTTTGGCTTGGCCAAAATAGAGAGCAACCCCCAAAAATCGATATTTTGGCTAAAACCTAGGCCGTTGTTTTAGACAACGGCCTTAATTTTAAAAGCAAAATTTAGATTTTTTATGAGTTCTACACAAAAGACTATGTCTTTCAACTAAGGCCATTGTCTTTAACAACAGCCTAGGTTAAAAAAGTAAAAAAAAAAATTAAATGAAAAGTGAACACAGCAGCTGCAGGCTGCTACACAACATTCTCAAAAAAACTTCTACACACAATTACACCTGAATCCCACCAACATGTACAATTACAATAACACTTACACCAATAACAACTCAAAAAGAACAACAACAAAAAAATTAACAATCAACACAAAACAACAACACTTGAGTCCCAACAACTTTTGCAAAATTAACAACAAATCTTACCCCAAAAAAAGCCAAATTATTGCATCAATATCTAACATACTGAAACTCTACATCAAAAAAATTCCAATTCACAATGCATCATTATATCTCTCGTTGGAACTTTCTTCATCGGATGGATTCACTTCTTGCAGATTGATTTCCCTTCATTCAAAGATAAGTTTTAGTTAGTAACAAATTCATTTACCACAAATGAAGTATAATAAATTTAAAAGAGGGAGAACCAAAGTAATTACGAGTCTTACCCCTCAAATAATGTTGGACAATTTCTTGAATCATGATCCATTTGCACAATGCCGCATGTTCGGCACTGTTTCGGTTTTTTAAAGTGAAGTTGCTCTCTTATTGGCCTCAATCTTTTGGCGCGAGGCCTTCCCTTTGTCATGCATTGTTGTGGGTCCCTTACGCGTGTAGGTACGTGTCCATTGCCTTCATCATAAGGTTGTGCACTACCATGCGGTTCTGTACTATCATGCAGTTGTGAGGCCTCTTCGGGTTGTTCACCCAATCTGAGTTGTAGCCGAGAGACGCCGTCAATGATTTTCTGCAAATTCTCTAGTGTGTATTTGTAACTTTCATTGGAGGAACAACCAAGATCGACAATCTGTTTTGCGTGGTAGCTCAATTCACAATATCGAGAAGCAAAATTCTCGGTATTGCGTTCAGTTGGAACAGATGTATAACTTTTTCTCATCACATTCCGGGTCCATCTTCTTTTAATGTATACATCTGAAAGGGAAGTGTGATGGCTGAACCGAAGAACCGCTAAAATATGCCTGCAAGGAATGCCAACGAAGTCGAAGAAGTAACAAGAACATGTAATAATTCGATTGAGTTTTCATAACCGAAAAAGGCCAGCCGGTTCTGATTCTCCACAGAGTATCACATGGAAGGTTGAACTATCCGGTGTCTCAAGATCGCCAACGAATGTCACATTATACATGAAGCTTTTTGTAAATTCATCTTGGAATTTGTAAAAAAATTTCAAAGTGTATGTTCTTGCCATTTGTGCCTCCAAAGCCCATTCTCTCTTCAACTTCGGTCTCTTTTCACAGTTACGATGATTTTCTTTCAGTTCATCGTGTCTTTGCCTTCCCAAAAAAAGGTCGAAGATAACGGCAAATTCATGCAAGGAATATTTCTTTTCTGTTTGATGCTTCAAGGCAGAATGCGATAATTCAACCCATTGGCTACTCAACATGCCAGCCCAAAAAGAATCTTTAGCATAGATGAGTGCCCATTTTTCACGGATATCAAATAGATCGTTCAACCATTTGTTATTCTCTAATCAGTATTGCGATATCAATAAATTCTATTTTTCTACAAATTCATGTACATATTCGGAATTGTAGATGACATTCTTCAATGATTCCCTAAACTTTTCGATATCGTTCGACATACGTACCTCCTACAGTAACTTATCCAATATGTGCCAAATACAAAACCGATGCCGAGTCTGAGGAAAAACTTTCTTCACTGCGGTGGCGATCCCACGGTCTTGATCGTTGACGATACCAGATGGTGCACGATTCATAACACCTAACCACTTTTCAAAGAACCATTCAAACGAAGAGGCCGTCTCATTTGAAATGAACCCACCTCCTAAGAAAATCGATTGTTAATGTTGATTCACTCCAACAAAGGGAACAAATAGCATTCCATACCGGTTCGTATTGTACGTGGCATCAAAGCAAAATACATCACCAAATTCTTGATAATTCATCCTAGAAATACCATCAAACCACATACAATATGACAACCACCCTTCGAGATCTACTTGAATGTCATAAAAAATGAAGGATCCGTCTGTTTCTTAGATTCGAAAAAATCAATTAGTATTTTCGAATCATGTCCTTTCAATGCTTCTTGTGAGTCTCTAAGCAAATTTCTAACATCCTTTTAGGTGAATCCTACTTGATCGTGACCACCACTAGCACTTTCGAAGAAGAGCATTTATCGACATGTCTGGATATTAGCTTGGTTGAATTGATCTATTATCCTTTTATCAGTATTTGATACGGAACGATTTCGGGGCAAAAGATGCCTTCTACCGGGTGAGGTGAATTTGTGATTGTGTGCTTCATGAAATGAATAAAATACCCACGTGTTACCGCTGAATCTGGTGTGGGGATAAACAGATAGTATTTGTGAGTTCTTGGAAAACCTGAATAGCAAACACCTAACCTGTTCCGCCGGAGTTTGAACGCTGACTCCCGCCGTTCACCTGCAAAGAAGTGCGAGACGCTGGGGTTGATCCCTCCGACGCACCCTCCGACGCTCAAGTCAGTAACCAGAAATGATTATGAAAGAGCGTTTAACTGGAAAAAGATTGATTACCTTGTAACAGTGGTAGGTTGGAGGTATTTATAGTCGCCATGGGGAGTTGATTAGGGATCTGATTTCCTGTGATTCTGTTAGGAGTAAAATTCTCATAATCAGTTTAGGAAACTGATCCCTAATTCCCGGTGAGAGGATAACTGTGGATCAGGCCCGTTGATTTAGACAAATCAGAGACCCTGATTTCCTCTTGCTGGTCTGGGTTCGTCTCGGGTCGGGACCCGTACCCAGTTGAGGTGGATCCGTTCGCGAGTTATTGGATCTGTGAGAAGGAGACCCAGTACCCGTTTCGGACCCATTTGTATGTGAAATTACTGTTTTATCCCTGAGCTTTAAGATTCGTGTCCGATGTGAACGGTCCCGATTTAATCCTATTTTTAGCCATATCACGAGCCCCCCACTCCTGAAGACTGAGTTTGATTAGCTTTTGAGGAGTAGTTTCACTGTTCTAATGGCGTACAGGATTTTATCGGTGTTCTTAAGAGAGTTCGGAATCTTGCTTGGGGTGTAACGGTGTTATTATGGGCTTGTAAAATACCCAAATATATCCTTAGAATTTTCTGGATTTTTGGTGATTTTTCCAGATTTTTCTGAATTTTTTCTCATTTTTTGAATTTTTTATTCATTTTCCGAATTAAATAATTAATTATCGAAAATATTAATATTCTAATTTAATAATTATTTTTTTAGAATTTAAAAATAATTTTTCTGAATTAATAATTATTTTTAGAATTTTTAATTAATTTTTTTCGATTTTTTAAATATTTTTTCGGATTTTTTAAATAATTAAAACAATTAAATAAATAAATAATAATTTAAATATTACCTGGACACGTGGCGCGTTTCTGACCGTCCATCATGATCAGATGAGTGCGCATCGTGAGGCAGATCACGATCTGGACACGTGGCGCGTTTCTGACCGTCCATCATGATCAGATGTGCGCGCATCGTGAGGCAGATCATGATCTGGACACGTGGCGCGTTCCTGAGCGTCGATCGTGCCGCGACGCGAATTTTGAGACGATCGGACGGATCGTGTGGGTCGGCGGGTATTTTCTCCATATACGAGGGTCGGTTCTTCGGCTCCTCGGATCGGCACTTCGGCTCGTCGATTTGGATCTGCCGAGGTATGGAAAATGAGGCCACGTGGCGTTGCCACGTGGCATTTTTCCCCCCTCTCTTCTTCCTTTTTCTCCTCTGCTTCTTCTCCCCTTCGCCTCTCTTCGCTTCTTCTTCGTCATCGCGAGCTCGACAGTGGGAGGCTCCGGCGAGTTGATGAAGGAGATGGGCGACGGACGACCAAGCTCAATGTGACGAGGAAGTGGTGGAGCTTCGGCGATTGCTCGCTACGAGCTCGGCGACGAAGGTGGAGAGCTTGGTGAAGGGTTCGAGTTCGGAGCTCGTCGACTCAGTAGAGAGGAGCTCGGAGGTGGGACGTCGGAGCTCGATGCTTCGGCAAGTTCAATGGAGCTCCGCCAATGGAATGGAGCTTCGGCAGTTTGAGTGTGGTTCGGCAAGTTCAATGGAGCTTCGGCAAGCTTCGGCAAGTTCAATGGAGCTCCGCCAACGTCGGAGCTCGATGCTTCGGAGCTTCGACTGTGGTGCCTCGACGCAGTGGAGGTAGCACAGTTCGAGCTCGGCAATGGCAGAGGAGAGCTTTGGCGATGGGAGACGAGCTTGACAGTGGACGTGGACAGGAGCTTCGACGAGTAGTGGAGCTCTGTTTTGGAGGTGAGCTCGCGAAGGGGGCGAAGGTGGAGCTCGGCCCTGCGCTTCGGAGCTTGTCGAAGGAGACCTCGGCTGTCATGGGGAGCTCCGTGATGGCGTTCGGTCATGGAGGAGGAGCTCGGCGGTGAGGTGTTCAGAGAAGGAGATGATGGGAGCTCGGAGCTCGGTGCTTTGGTCGGAGCTTTGTGAGCTCGGCGTTGGAGTTCGGTGATGCCGAGGCTATGGCAGATTCGACGAACGGTTGCGAGGCCAAGGCGGAGCTCGATTGCCACACGAGTTTGGCGAGGTTGGGGGTGTCATCGAACTCGGCGGGAGTTGGAGCTCGAAGGCGACGAAGAAGAGTTTGGGTTTGTTTTTTGTTGGTTTTGGCAGGAGATTGGAAGAGAAGAAGAAGAAGTAGGGGAAGTGGTTTATGGGGTTCGGGTTTGGATCCTGAACCCGAACCTATAGCCTCCTTTTTTTTTTCTCTCTCTCTCTCTCTCCCCCCTTGCTGCTCGACAGATGCATCTTGCTCGGCGGATCCGAGCACGAATTTTGAGGTGCATTTTTGCCACTTTACGGTTCAGTAGTTCGGTAGTTCGGATTTGAGATCCGAGCTACGTGGCTCAATCTGGAAGGTTGATCACGATCGTGGCGCGAATCATGAGACAAGAGGCTCACATTTCGAGAAAACGTTATCTTGTCGTTTTGTGGAGACGTGACGCGATCTGAGCCGTTCATCATGTTCTAGCACGTTTTTTGAGATGATCCAACAGTGAGATGGCTCGACAGCATTTTTCTCCATATATGAGGGTCGGTTCCTCGTCCGCTCGGCTCGGTGACTCAGTAGTTCACCCTCTGCCCGTAGTAGCTCGGTATCTCAAGAGGATGGATCGGAGCTCAGCTCCTCGGCTCGGGAGGATGGGTTGGCATATGGGAGAGGTGAAGGGCTCTGAAGCTCTGCCTCTATTCTGTTTGGTTTTGGAGATTTTTGAAGAGGAGCTCCACTCCTAGGGTTGGAGAAGAGGTGCTAGGAAGAGGTGCTGGGAAGACCCATTCTTTGAAGTGAGTGCAAGGAGCAACTCTAGGGGAGAGTTGTGAGCTCCGAACTCGTTGAGAAGAGGTCTGGTTCGGAAGCGAGCGGAAGTGAAGAGCTCGGTTCTAGGAGAGAGCAATCTGGAGGACGAGTTTGAGGAGGAACTCTAGGAGAGAGTTGTGCTCCGATCCCGATGAGAAGAGGTCCGCTTTGGAGACGAGCGGAAGTGAAGAGCTCGGTTCTAGGAGAGAGCGATCTGGAGGAAGAGTTTGAGGAGCAACTCTAGGAGAGAGTTTTAGCTCCGAACTCATTTGAGAAGAGGTCCGCCCTGGAGGTAAGCGGAGTGAAGAGCTCGGCTCTAGGAGAGAGCCATTTGGAAGACGAGTGTAAGGAGGAACTCTAGGAGAGAGTTATGATCCGAACTCGTCGAGAAGAGCTCCGCTTTGGAGGCGAGCGGAATGAAGAGCTCGGTTCTAGGAGAGCCATCTGGAAGACGAGTTTGAGGAGCAACTCTAGGACAGAGTTTTAGCTCTGAACTCGTTGAGAAGATGTCTGCCTTGGAGACGAGCAGAAGTGAAGAGCTCGGTTCTAGGAGAGAGCGATCTAGAGGACGAGTTTGAGGAGCAACTCTAGGAAAGAGTTTTGGCTCCGAACTCGTTTGAGAAGAGGTCCGCCTTGGGGTAAGCGGAGTGAAGAGCTCGGCTCTAGGAGAGAGCCATTTGGAAGACGAGTGTAAGGAGGAACTCTAGGAGAGAGTTATGATCCGAACTCGTCAAGAAGAGCTCCACTTTGGAGGCGAGCAGAGTGAAGAGCTCGGCTCTAGGAGAGCCATCTGGAAGACGAGTTTGAGGAGCAACTCTAGGAGAGAGTTTTAGCTCTGAACTCGTTGAGAAGATGTCCGCCTTGGAGGTAAGCAAAGTGAAGAGCTCGGCTTTTAGGAGAGCCATCTGGAAGACGAGTTTGAGGAGCAACTCTAGGAGAGAGTTGTGAGCTCCGAATTCTTTGAGAAGAGCTCCGCTTTGGAGGCGAGCGGAGTGAAGAGCTCGGCTCTGAGAAGAAAGAGGAAGGGGAGGAGAGGCATTCGGGTTCTCTCCTCTGCCTTGTTCTTTCACACAGTGAAGAAGAGCAGAAGTGTTGGGTACTTTTGGCGGGGAGACTAAAGAAGGAGAAGAATGAAGGAGCTAAGAAGGGTATGCGTCGGACCGTGGGTATCGGATCCGACCCCGACCCGTTAGCCTCTTTTTCTTTCTTCCTCTTTATCTGCTTGCTTGTTCGGCAAATCCGAGCACGGATTTTGAGGCACATTTTCCGCCACTTTGCTGCTCGGTAGATCGGTAGCTCGGATTTCAGATCCGAGCTACGTGGCTCCATCTGGATGGTTGATCACAATCGTGGCACGAATCACAAGACAAGAGGCACGAGTTTCGAGAAAACGTTATCTTGTTGTTTTGTGGTGACGTGGTGCGATCAGATCCATCCATCATGCTTGAGTGCGAATTTCGAGATGATCTAACGGTGAAATCAGCTCAGCAAAAATTTTCTCCATATGTGGAGGTCGGTACCTCGTCCACTCGGCTCGGTGACTCTGTAGTTCACCCTATGCTCGAGCGTGAGGAGAAGCTCGGCGAGCTGACAAAGTGGACGGGTCGGCATATGGAAGAGGTGGTGCTCTCTTTGGTCTTGGAGATTTATGAAGAGGAGCTCCACTCCTTGGGGTGGAGAAGAGGTGCTAGGAAGATCCTCGTAAGAGCCATGGGAAGACCCATCCTTTGAAGTGAGTGCAAGGAGCAACTCTAGGGGAGAGTTGTGAGCTCCGAACTCGTTGAGAAGAGGTCCGCTTTGGAGGCAAGCGGAGTGAAGAGCTCGGCTCTGGGAGAGAGCGATCTGGAAGACGAGTTTGAGGAGCAACTCTAGGAGAGAGTTTAAGCTCCGAACTCGTTTGAGAAGAGGTTCGCCTTGGAGGCGAGCAGAGTAAAGAGCTCGGCTTCTAGGAGAGCCATCTAGAAGACGAGTTTGAGGAGCAACTCTAGGGGAGAGTTGTGCTCCGATCTCGTTGAGAAGAGGTCCGCTTCGGAGGCGAGCAGAGTGAAGAGCTCGGCTCTGGGAGAGAGCGATCTGGAAGATGAGTTTGAGGAGCAACTCTACGAGAGAGTTTGAGCTCCGAACTCGTTTGAGAAGAGGTCCGCCTTGGAGGCGAGCATAGTGAAGAGCTCGGCTTCTAGGAGAGCCATCTGGAAGACGAGTTTGAGGAGCAACTCTAGGGGAGAGTTGTGCTCCGATCTTGTTTGAGAAGATCTCCGCTTTGGAGGCGAGCGGAGTGAAGAGCTCGGCA
This sequence comes from Hemerocallis citrina, assembly GCA_017893485.1. Taxonomy (NCBI): domain Eukaryota; kingdom Viridiplantae; phylum Streptophyta; class Magnoliopsida; order Asparagales; family Asphodelaceae; genus Hemerocallis; species Hemerocallis citrina. The sequence continues at coordinate 132,908,365 of CM030365.1, forward strand.
TTTGAAGAGCCATTTGAGAGACAGGTTTGAGGAGGAACTCTAGGAGAGAGTTGTGCTCCGAACTTGTTGAGAAGAGGTCCGTTTTGGAGGCGAGCGGAGGGAAGAGCTCGGCTCTGGGAGAGAGCCTTTTGGAAGACGGGTTTTGAGGAGCAACTCTAGGGGAGAGTTGTGCTCTGAACTCGTTGAGAAGAGCTCCGCTTTGGAGGCGAACAGGGAGGAGCTCGGCTCTGGGAGAGAGCCATTTGTGAGACGAGTGTGATAAGGAACTCTAGGAGAGAGTTGTGCTCCGAACTCGCTATTTAAATGACAGAATCAACGGTTGTAGGAGCAGTTCCGAATGGCGAACCACTTCTAACCCGCTGAAGAGCAAGTTATTCGAAGCAGAATCGAGCCAAGTGTTGGACTCCGAACCATCGGTAGAGTTGTTCAACGGTTGTGGGAGCAATTTCGAATGGCGAACCACTTCTAACCTGCTGAAGAGCAAGTTATTCGAAGCAGAATCGAGCCAAGTGTTGGACTCCGAACCATCGGTAGAGTTGTTCAACGGTTGTGGGAGCAATTCCGAATGGCGAACCACTTCTAACCCGCTGAAGAGCAGGCTATTTGAAGAGGAATCGAGCCAAGTGTTGGACTCCGAACTCGTTGTTAAAGGTTAGTAAGTTGCGGGAGCAGCCATGTAGAAGAAGCTGGACTCCGAACCCACCATTTAAGAGAGTCGTGACTCGGAGAGATAGAGAAGCAGGAGCAATAATTTTTAATAAAAAGATGTAAAGCTTGAAATAAACTAAGTGGCCGCTTCAATAGGGCGAGCCATTATTACATGCTATTGGCCGAGTTACAAGCATCGGCCTTACTGAAAATCAGAATCCTACTTCTACAATAAGGTGAAGACCTCTTGGGAGGAGCTGAGTCTTGAAGCTCGGCGGGCCTTTCTGTTCGTTTGGAAGAGGTGATGATCAGGGGGGAGCTCGGCCCCCTCTTTTTGGACGAACTTGATCAGGTGCCCCCACTGTATGAGTTCTTCGATCTCCTCCTTGAGAGCCCGACAATCATCCGTGTCGTGGCCGTGGTCCCTGTGAAAGTGGCACCACTTATCCTTGTTCCTCTTCTTGCCAGGTGTATTCATTCTCGGGGGAGCACGGAGTAGCCCTTCCTTGTCCACCTCCATAAGAACTTCTGATATATTGGCAATGAGGGGGGTGAACTTCTCAAACCGAGGAGTCGAGCGACGCTGTCCATTGCCGTCCTTCTGGGATTTTTTGGACCCCTCTTCGCTTGTGCTCTTCCGTTTGTTCCCGGAAGATGTCTCCTCAAAGCCCGGGAGATTCTCGGCTTCTTCGGCCCGAATGTACTTCTCGCTCCTAAGAAGGAGGTCGGCAAAATTATGTGGGGGCTTCTTAGCAAGGGACGAGCGAAGGTTAGAACTGAGGACGTTGGATTGGAATGCGACAGTCGCAACCGATTGGTCGAGGGAGGCGATTGATCTGACCTCTGCAGTGAACCTCCTCACATAGTCCCTCAACTTCTCTCCCTTTTCTTGACAGAGGTGGAGCAATGAGAGGCTGGTCTTCTCCGTGCGTCGGCTACTCATGAAGTGGGTGATGAAGAGGGTCTCGAACTGCTCGAAGGAGAAAATAGAAGAGGGGGCGAGGTGGGAGTACCATTCCCGAGCCGAACCCTTAAGAGTGGCGGGGAAGGTTTTGCACAGCAAAGCATCGGAAGCTTGGTGGATTAGCATGAGGGTCTTGAAGCTTTCGATGTGGTCCACGGGGTCCGACTCCCCCGAGTAAGTTTCGAACTGCGGGGGTTCGAAACCTCTTGGGATAGGAGCCTCCATGATGGTCCGGGAGAAGGAAGGTCTGCTCGGGCAGATGGTCCTTCCTCTTAACTCCTCATCCTTGTCTATTCGACCGATGCGCCTCTCCATCTCGTGGAGACGGCGGTAGAGAGCATCGTCCCTTCGACAGTAGTCAAACGAGCCTCTGGACTCGTCTTCATAGGAAGGGGAGCGGGGACTACGACGACGGTAGCTCTGGGAGCGGCGAGGACTTGGGATCCGTGGAGGAGTAGGAGCCCTTTGGGCATTGTTGTTGTTGGGTCGGAGGTTGAGAGCTTGCAACACTGTTGTTTGAAATTGCTGGAACTCAGCACGAGTGATGGGTGCCTCATCGTTCCTCGGATGTTGCCGACCAGTAGGGGAATGGGGTCTTCTCCTATGATGCTCGGGGGACTCTCTCCGTCCTCTTCGGATAGGGGACCTCCTGTTGTCTTGGTGGTGAGGATATCGCTCATCCGGACGTTGTTGGCGGGAGGTTCCCTCTCGGGCCCGCTTCTCATCCAGACGGCGGCGAAGTTCCTCATCCTTCTGCCGATTGAGAACGGTCTTGCGAAGGTCGGAATCTCGAGGGTTGATGGAGGCCATTGAATCCGTAGAGGCTTTGCGCATCGAAATGCGGTCCTGGTGAACAAGTTGCTTCTGCTGGTTGGGACGCGAAGCCCCCGCACCAGCATTCTGAGGACCGGCGGGACCCTTAGGGGGTTGCTGATTCTGAAGAGGAGGCTGATCTTGCTGAAGTGGGTCTTCCGCTTAGAGAGGAAGTTGTCCCTGCTGCTGAGCGGGTTGGATGGGGACTACCTCTTGCTGATCAACGGGATTGGGTCCACGGTTGGACCCTCTGGATCTTACTTTCCTAGGAGGCATGGCAGGAGAAGATCTGACCAACGGAAATAGGGGAGGCTGCTATTCGTATGGTTCCCACAGACGACGCCAATCTGTTACCGCTGAATCTGGTGTAGGGGTAAGCAGATAGTATTTGTGAGTTCTTGGAAAACCTGAATAGCAAACACCTAACCTGTTCCGCCGGAGTTTGACCGCTGACTCCCGCCGTTCACCTGCAAAGAAGTGCGAGACACCGGGGTTGATCCCGGCAACGCACCCTCCGACGCTCAAGTCAGTAACCAGAAATGATTATGAAAGAGCGTTTAACTGGAAAAAGATTGATTACCTTGTAACAGTGGTAGGTTGGAGGTATTTATAGTCGCCATGGGGAGTTGATTAGGGATCTGATTTCCTGTGATTCTGTTAGGAGTAAAATCCTCATAATCAGTTTAGGAAACTGATCCCTAATTCCCGGTGAGAGGATAACTGTGGATCAGGCCCATTGATTTAGTCAAATCAGAGACCCTGATTTCCTCTTGCTGGTCTGGGTTTGTCTCGGGTCGGGACCCGTACCCAGTTGAGGTGGATCCGTTCGCGAGTTATTGGATCTGTGAGAAGGAGACCCAGTACCCGTTTTGGACCCATTTGTATGTGAAATTACCGTTTTACCCCTGAGCTTTAAGATTCGTGTCCGATGTGAATGGTACCGATTTAATCCTATTTTTAGTCATATCACCACGTATTACTTGGTTCGTTCAATTTTACACGAACGCAAGCCTTGCAACCCGTTCTACAGGTTGTTCCCCGTCTACCATCACTATGTTGACTCGGTGACGACCCAACTTTATTACTCACATATGACTTATTTACTTCCACTCATCCCTTTAATTTATTTCCACCCTTACACATTGCATAATTCCCACATCGAGCATATGACGAATAGAAATTTTCAGCCTCAACTAAAGTTAGAAACATCATGCCTAACTTTGGTTTTAGATATTCTTCGACTAACGACATGTAATCAATGATTGGTTCTACCCGCATAAATTTATCGCCGGCAGCAGAACTCTCCGTATTGTTGTTCATCTGGAAAAAAAATATATTTTTGGTAAATTAATACACGCATTTGTAATATCCTGGTTGGATATTATATTTGTAATATAATTATTTTTAAAATTAAAATATTTTTTATGGAAATTACTTAGTTTTAATAAATAATCATTATTTATATATATATACAAGTAAGTATATATATGTATTGTATCGGCTTTGTGCACTTGTACAAAATTCTGTAAAATGCATTTTTGAGAAAATATCTGAAATATCCGGACCTGATATTAAAAATTATTATTTTATTATTATTCTATTTTTTATTTTTAGAATTGAAATTTTTTGATGGATTTTACTCGGTTTTGTTAATAAACACTATATATATATACCAGTTTGTATACATCTGTATTGTATCAAATTGGTACTGAAATCTTCCGAGCCGGTAATAAAATTATTTTGATCATTATTTCTGAATTAAAATATTTTGGTAGAGATTATTCGTTTTAACTAATAAAAATTATCTGTATAGACAGATATATGTACATATATGTACTATATCGATTTCGTACGTTTGTACGAAATCATGTAGTATGTGATCTTGGAAAAATACCTCTTATTTTTTATTAATCATGATCATATGGATAGTAGGGATTGAATAGGGTGTAAATTGCAATATATATTTGTAAATTTATCTCAAATTTGTTAAGCCACAAGAGAGAGAGAGAGAAGTGGCTCTTTCCCTCTCGTATAACCAACCCCCCCCCCCCCCCCCCCCCCCCCCCCCCCCCCCCCCCCCCCCCCCACACACACACACACACACACACTCCATTGGCCGGCCATTACCATGAGGGCAAGCCCTTTTCTCATTTCATTTGTTGTGTTCCCCCATCTCCTTCTCATCTCATCCTCTCTTATATTCTTCTACTCCTTCTTTACTTGTTTTTATTTAGAAAAAATTGAGAAGAAAAGAACATAAAGAGAGATCAAAATTAAAAGAAAGAGTGGGTTCATTAGGAATTGTTCTTGAGAGGAGGAGCAAGAACAAGGAAGGAGAAGGAAGAACTAGCAAGTTCTTCCTACACTAGTTTGGGTGGGGGTTTCTCATCTATGTCTTGTTGATTTTGTTTATTGTTTTTTTATGTTAATAAATTAGAGAACTTGGAATAAATTTCATGTGCATATTGAATGTTTATGGGCTAGAATAAATGACATACAAATTGAAGTGGTAGAACTCAAATAGAACACTAAACAATCGGTCTTAAACTAGTATGTAGTTAGAATTAATTACTTGTGCTAAAGTTAGAATTTTGACACCAAATTAATTTGAGAGGTTCTTGTATGTGTTATTACAATGCTCTAATTTTTATAGAATTTTTTGGGTTAGTTTGATAAGCTAAATAGATCATTTCCCCAAAACAGCGAGCATCAAAGCAAAATTGCTGTTTTGTGGATCCTGACATGTGTTCTAAGGGCTGGATTTTGAGTTCCTTAAGGAATCTGAAAAAGTGTTCAACTAGAGAGTTGTAGTAGATGTTCTCCCCTTTCCAAAATGGCCAATTTTGCTAGATTCCGATAAGTATAGCAAAAGTTATAAGCTTTACAAGTTTCAGCTTTTGCTGTGTTTTTTGTTGTTTTTGAATTGTGTTCAAAGGGCTGGATTTTGAGTTCCTTACAGAATCTGAAAAAGTGTTCAACTAGAGAGATGTAGTAGATATTCGCCCCTTTCCAAAATGGTTAATTTTTCTAGATTCCGATAAGTATAGCAAAAGTTATAAGCTTTACAAGTTTCAGCTTTTGCTGTACTTTTTGTTGTTTGAATTGTGTTCAAAGGGCTAGATTTTGAGTTCCTTACGGAATCTGAAAAAGTGTTCAACTACAAAGTTGTAATAAATGTTCTCCCCTTTCCAAAATGGCCAATTTTACTAGATTCCGATAAGTATAGCAAAAATTATAAGCTTTACAAGTTTCAGCTTTTGCTGTGCTTTTTATTGTTTTTGAATTGTGTTCAAAGGGCTGGATTTTGAGTTCCTTATGGAATCTGAAAAATTTTTCCACTAGAGAGTTGTAGTAGATGTTCTCCCCTTTCCAAAATGGCCAATTTTTCTAAATTCTAATAAGTATAACAAAATTTATAAGCTTTACAAGTTTCAGCTTTTGCTATGCTTTTTGTTGTTTGAATTGTGTTCAAAGGGCTGGATTTTGAGTCCTTACGGATTCTGAAAAAGTGTTCAACTAGATAGTTGTAGTAGATGTTATCCCCTTTCCAAAATGGCCAATTCTTCTAGATTCCGATAAGTATAGCAAAAGTTATAAGCTTTACAAGTTTCAGCTTTTGCTGTGCTTTTTGTTGTTTTTGAATTGTGTTCAAAGGCTGGATTTTGAGTTCCTTACGGAATCTAAAAAGTGTTCAACTAGAGAGTTGTAGTATATGTTCTCCCCTTTCCAAAATGGCCAATTTTGCTAGATTCCGAAAAGTATAGCAAAAGTTATGACCTTTACAAGTTTCAACTTTTGCTGTCCTTTTTGTTGTTCTTAAAATGTGTTCAAAGAGCTGAATTTTGAGCTCTAAAAGAAATTTAAAAAAGTGGTTAACTAAAAAGTTATAGTAGATGTTCTAAGCTTTCCAAAATGTTCAATTTTGTTAGATTCCAATAAGTGTAGCAAAAGTTGTGGCCTTTACAAGTTTCAGCTTTTGCTGTCCTTTTTGTTGTTCTTAAAATGTGTTCAAAGAGCTAGATTTTGAGCTCTGTAAGAAATCTGAAAAAGTGGTCAACTAGAAAGTTGTAGTAGATGTTCTGAGCTTTCCAAAATGTCAAATTTTTTAGATTCCGTAAGTGCAGCAAAAGTTGTGAGCTTAACAAGTTTCAGCTTTTGTTGTTCTTAAAATGTGTTCAAAGAGCTGAATTTTGAGCTCTATAAGGAATCTGAAAAAGTGGTCAACTAGAAAGTCTTATTAGATGTTTGAGCTTTCCAAAATGTCCAATTTTGTTATATTCCGATAAGAATAGCAAAAGTCATGAGCTTTACAAGTTTTAGCTTTGTGCTGTCTTTTGTTGTTCTTGAATTTTGTTCAAAGGGCAGGGATTTGAATTTCATAAGGAATCTGAGAAAGTTGTTAACTAGAGAGTTTTAGTATATGTTTTCCGCTTTCCAAAATGTCCTATTTGGTTAGATTCCGATAAGCGGAGTAGGAGTTATGTGTTCTAAGATTGACAGCAACTAGAATTTTGGCTGAAGTCGCTGTCTAGAGTGTTCGAAGTTTTTGTACCTCTTACATACTGAATTTGGAAAAGTTTTCAACTAGAAAGTTGTAGTAGAAGTTCTCAACTTTCCAAAACTTCCTATTTGATTAGATTCTGATAAGCGGAGTAGGAGTTATGACTTCTACATGATTGACAGCAGCTAGCCTTTTGGCTGAAGTCGCTGTCTAGATTGTTCGAAGTTTTTGTACCTCTTACTTACTGAATTAGGAAAAGTTCTCAACTAGAGAGTTGTAGTAGATGTTCTCACCTTTCCAAATTGTCCTATTTTGTTAGATTCCAATAAGCGGAGTAGGAGTTATGACCTTTACAAGTCACATCAGCTAGCCGTTTGGCTGAAGCTTCGCTGTTTAGATTGTTCGAAGTTTTTGTAGCTCTTAATTCCTGAATTTGGAAAAGTTCTCAACTATAGAGTTGTAGTAGATGTTCTCAAATTTCCAAATTTTCCTATTTTGTTAGATTCTTATAAGCAGAGTAGGAGTTATGACCTTTACAAGTCATAGCAGCTAGCCTTTTGGCTGAAGCTTCGCTGTTTAGATTATTTGAAGTTTTTGTACCTCTTATTGATTTAATCTGAAAAAGTTCAACTATAGAGTTGTAGTAGATGTTCTCACCTTTACAAATTGTCCTATTTTGTTAGATTCTGATAAGCGGAGTAGGAGTTATAACCTTTAAAAGTCACAGAAGCTAGTCTTTTGGCTGAAGCTTCGTTGTTTAGATTGTTTAAAGTTTTTGTATCTCTTATTGACTGAATTTGAGAAGGTTATCAACTAGAGAGTTTTAGTAGAGGTTCTCACCTTTCCAAAATATCCTATTTGGTTAGATTTCGATAAGCGAAGTAGGAGTTATGACCTTTACAAGTCATAGCAGCTGGCCATTTCGGCTGAAGCTTCGCTGTTTAGATTGTTCGAGATTTTTGTACCTCTTATTGACTTAATATGAGAAAGTTTTCAACTAGAGAGTTATATTAGATGTTCTCACCTTTCTAAAAAGTCTAATTTTGTTAAATTCCGATAAGAGTAGCAAGTTTAATTGCTTCTAGGGTGGTACAAGACTTTTATGTTGCTTTTATGAATAAAAGATCAAGTTTTGCTAGTAGCATGTTATTTTGCTTCTAGGTTGTTAGAAGACTTTTATGGTTGCTTCTATATGATTCGTTTGTCTCATACATAGCTAATTGGCTCGTATATAATTTGTTTAGCTCGTACGTAGCTAGTCGGCTCGTATGTAAGTTGTTTTGCTCGTATGTAGCTTACTAGCTAGTACGTAGTTATTGTGCTCGTCTAGGGTGATATCATTGCCCTAGGAGCCATCGACCATCAAGATGTATATTTATTTTACTCCTCATGGACTATGGACGAGTCACCCCTCGTGCACCGTCAGATCTTAACCGGTGTAGGTTGATCGCGGGCCAGGAGTGTAGACGGAATCCAAGTTCAGAGCAGTAACATGCGAATACATTCGTATTGTTGGGGTCTTGGATCGATAGGCTATGAACAGGATCCTTAGGGATTCTGGTTAGTCTAGGTTGAGCACCTAGTAGAGTTATCTTGCGAAGTCTAACTTAAGACCCAGTATGTTGTGTTAGTACTGTTGTCATCCCTCAGATTGTTTAGGGTTAGTGACATCGTTAGGGTTGTAACTTATGGCTATTACTACTTAACCTTTATTTATTATCAGTTCGCCGAAGGGAAAGAGTTGGTATTAAGAGTGATACCTTATGATTCGGCCTATTCTATAGTCCAACACCAGGTTGTGTTATAGGTTGTACCCTTCCTGTCAAAGAGATACGGTCTGTGACTTCTCACGAGTTGGGAGCACATGATCCGTATCTCGTCTGTTAATTTCTGAAGTGCCATGATAAGGGCGGGAAGTATCCTGTCGGAGCTAGGGGATGGACCGCCGAAACTCCGTCATGCTCTATATCAAGAAAGGCGAACAAGCCATAGACTATGGTCTATCAGCTAGGGGGCCATAGGGGATGCTTCGAGCTAACCTGTGTTGTACTTAACTCTGAGGCTTCGCCAGATTTTTGAGTGAAGTTCGGTATGCCGGGCAATAGTGGCAAACAGAGACACCACTATATGACTGCGAATGGCGGGATTAGACCATTTCAGGGTAACCTCATCAGTCACGTTGTATCTTCAGAAACAGGTTGAGTACAATAGTAGAATTCATGGTGCGGGCTCAAATCCCTATATATGAAGAAACGGCTTGATATGGGGCGTATGTAGTATGGGCTACATACTGTTCTAGAGTCTTGCTTGCATTAAAATAAGAGCATCCTTGCATAAGTTAATCTTGCATTAGAGTCTAAGTCATAGCATACACTGACACATAAATTATATATATACACGTTTCTCTTTTCATCAATCTGTTTGTTTAAATTTGAGAATCGCTACTAGTCATCAGCCTTAAAGCGTCAGTATATGTACTGACGCCCCCACTTCAATAGGTACTGGATTGTAAAATTACAGGTACAGGATTCAGGAGGATTCAAGGCAAGAAGAGCAAAGTGTTGACTTTATTTCAATTGTAACATCTGTTGTAAATTTATTTATGTTGAGAAGCATCCAAGTGAAAGTACCAAGTGTTATATATTATTCATTGTACTCTGATGTAATTTTTATTGAAAGTTTGTAACACTTGGGCTGGTATGGCATTATTGTAACACTGATGTAATGTATTGCAATTTTATAACATTCGGACTTGTAATACATTAGTGTTGAATAAAAAGTTTTAAATTTTCCTGTTTTTCTGTGTTTTCTGGCTAATTGAAGGAAAAGATTCTGGCTTATGTCAAGGTTTCCTAGTGTATGGAAATCAAGGCGTTACAGCATCATATATAAAACAGCTTGTTAACACACGATTGTGATATATATATAGATACTAAAAAAAATACGTGAGAAAACCTTACAAACGACGTCCAAAAAATATGAAACTCTGCGATTGGGTCCGACTTGCCGCACACAAGGTAACGAAACTTGTAGAAGCGAGTTTCGATCCATGGTTTGCAAGATACGACTGTGTCTCGCTCGCTTTCACTCTTGGAAAAGAGGGAAATGCAATATACGGACGCATATAGCAAACCGTGGGTGACATCTCGCAACTACATGTTGCTATGACTTGTAAGTGGCGAGACCGACCTACTCATAAAATTACGGATTTTTCAAGTGTGTTCTCTATTAAAAACTCGCTCAAAACATAACAAAATTTATGAGAAAACCGCACAATCGACAGTAAAAAAAACTAAACTTTTTTATTTGGTTGGGCTTCCCGCACACAAGGCAACATAACTTGTACAAGCGAGTTCCGACCCACAGTTTGCAAGATACGACCGTGTATCGCATTCACTCATGAAAAATGCCAATAATGCGATACATTGACGTAGCTCACAAACCGTGGGTCGGAACTCGTAACTACAAGTAGCGTTTGGTTGTGAGCGGTTAGCCTGACATGCTCGCAAAATTTCTTATTTTTTGGATGTCGTTTCCTAGTGAAAAGACCCTCGATAGAAATCAAACATTAATTATTGTTGTTGTTGTTTGATATACGGTAGAAATCCGTACAAACGAGATCAAAAAATTCCGAAATTTTGGGAGTAGAATGGACGCAAAACACATGAGCCAACAAAATTTGTAGAGGTGAGTTTCGACTCACGGTTTGCAATACACGTCGATGTATTGCTTTCACTCACGAAAAATAGTCGAAAGCGATACACGGCCGTACACTTCAAACCGTGAATCCTGTAATGCCCTAAATTTTCATTTAAATAAGAAATGTTGATTTTCCCGTATTGTGCACCTGCAAAATTTCGTATGCATATTTATTTTTTATAAAATTTCCTTTTGTAACATGAACAATTATTTCTTTCTTTCTCTTTATCTTTCTAAAAAACCTATTTTATAAAGCCTAAACATTATTTTCTTATTTTGAGCCCACTCTAATAATTAAATATTTTATAAATTAGCCCATAAGCCTAAGCCCACTATTTTGAAGCCCACAAACTTAATCAATCTTTTAAATTGTCACAACTTGTTATGTAGACACAATTGATGAACAACTAATTGATTAAATTTGTACAAACTTTAAATGGGGGGTACTAGAAGGGCACGTGCATGCACGTAGTGTGCTTTGCACACCCTTGGAGGCCGGATTGCATAAGAGAAGAGTGGGAGAGTGGGTGTGTGTGCATGGGTGGTTATTTGCTTATGGGTGGTTGCTACAACTTCCCATCTTATCCTAGCCATCCATCTACAACCATCTAATGAAATCCTAGCCCTCCAATCTATCCTAGAACTAGTATAAATACCCCCTACCTTCATGTATACAACACTAAGAAAAAAATAATTGAAAGGAAGAAACTATATAGGTGAGTAATATATTGGGGAGTAAAAGATTGAGAGTGCATTTGTGTGTGTGTGTCCCAACCAAAGGAGGCCGGCCCCATCCCCAAGCACAAGTGAAGCATCGGGTTGCACCAAGGAACAAGAAGGAGGGCTTTTTGCAACACAATCTAGGAGGAAAAGGCTACTCTCTTGCAATCTAGGAGACTTTAGGGGCTTTCATTTCATTTTTCTCCAAAGAGGTGGTTGTTTCTTATTACTTCTAGAATTAGATACCATGCTAGGAATGATTTTAATGAAATTATTATGAATCAACTAGTTAAAAATTGGAACCATGCTTGTTTAATTAAAAGTAGAGTGGTAATTTAGACAATAATTGATGGATTGATTGCTAATGAATAATTGTTGATTAATGTATTGGAAATCTCCATATTGTTGTGCTATATGAACGTTATGTTAAAAAAAATTTGTGATTGAATGCATCATGTGTAGTTAATTGCCAAAAATAGATTTCTTTTATTTTTTATAGAAAGATGAGATTTTGTGTTCTAAAAATGTAGTAGGATGTTAATAAGAAAGAGAACAAAAGAACATAGTAGTTGTGGAATTCTAACTCTAAATTATAAAGAAATTAGGACTAAAATACATGTTTTATAAAGCGAATAATATTTATAAAAATACTGGTTTACTGTAAATTTATGCATAGTATAGGCTGGAAAATTTTGCTTTCAAAAGAGAAGAAAAAGAAACAAAATTGTTTTTGAGAATCATGAAATATATATATGAACAGAGAACTAGTTCAAACCAAATTAAATCCTTTTCAAAACGATCTGGTCGCTTAGACCAGTTGGTCGGAAGGGTTTCAGTCGCTACAGTAGCGGGGGCTTAGTCGCTGGTCTCTGGTTCGATACTGAGACGAAGCTTTTCATTTTTTTTTGTTAAAAACCCCAAACACCGAAAGCCAATACATAGGGATAATAAAACCATATCATATCGCCTCGGTGGCTTGGCGCAATGGTCTTGGGCGCTGTCCTTTGGGCCGCTGGTTGTGGGTTCGAGTCCGGGTGTGGGCTTTGGTTTAAAAAGTTTTTTTTGGAGAAATTAAGAGTTTTTTTTTGAGTTTTTTTAAAATAAATTAAAATTCTAGAAAAATATGGAAAAATTACTGAAATTATTTGGACTTCATGAGAGAAATTTTTATAACTTTTGGTAAAGTGTAATTGAGAAATTGAGACTATTTTACAAGAAAGGACTTGTTTTTAATTAAATTGTCTTTTGGGATATAAGAAAAATAAATGAGTTTTTTTTAAAAGAGTTTCAAAATAAGAATTAATAATGAGAAATTTGAAATTGTGATTTGTGTAACTAATTGAAATTATAAATTGTGATTTTTAGTATGGATTGAAAATAAGAATAAGAGATTGGTGGAATAAATGAACTATTGAATATGACTAGTTGAAATTTATTATTATTTTTCGCATGAGATTGTGTATGGAATTGAAATATTGAATATGATGAGTTTGAAGGATATGGATACATGAATACTATGATTATGAAATGTAAATTGTGATTAATCATGAAAAGACTTTATGAGCATGAAAAGCTCGATGTTGTAATTGTGAGTTGAAATTGAGAACTAGGGTGTAGCTAAGCCTTATACCGGCAATAAAAAAATTGTGGAAATGATATTTGAAATGAAAGGACCAAGGTTTGGGTCATGTGAAATAAATGAATAAGACCGGTATAGTGGGAGTGCTAAACTCTAAGGGATTGATTTTATTCATGATTCAATTAGACTAAAAATTAGACACATAGTGAAGATGTGATGAAAGTAAGAAAAAAGCATTGAGTATGATGGCCATTGGATTGGCGGCGTGAGAGTATTCACAAGATGTCCCATGATGCGTCATGATTAGGACGTGAATACTTGTAATGCCCCGATTTTTATTTAATGAAAATTATTTAATTTTGCACGTAGTGTGCACGTGTAATATTTTTTGGTAATTATTTTCATTATGATGAGTATGGATATTTAAATATGTGCTCTTTAATTATTTTTGAGTAAAGGCCATTTTTTCAAACAAACATAAGCCTTTCTTTTTAAAGCCCAAATTGAATTTATTTATTTTCTTTTTATAAACTATTATTTTGGCCCATAAACTAAAGCCCATGAGTTATTTTTTTTATTTTTAATACAACTTGTCATGTAGAACACATTTTAAAGATTATTTTTATGTAAAATACAATGTACAAATTTTTTTTGGAGACCAAGGTTGCATGCACGTGCACTACACGTACACGTGCAAATGCACACAAGGTAGGCCGATTTTGATCTTTGGAGGGAATTGGAAAATTCAAGTGGAGTCATGGGTGGTGGTTACTTGATCATGGTTGGTTATTGTAATTCCTCCTTGAATCCTAGCCTTTTAATCCTAATTCCAAAGTTAATCCTAGCCTTCTATTTTCCTAAATTTTTAGTATAAATACCCCCCCCCCCCCCCAGCCTAGTTATTCTTGTGCTAATTGTTCTTCCAAACCTATAGTTAAAATACATTATCTAGTAGTTTATTTAAGTGAGTCAAAAGATTGAGATTGTGTGGGAGGATTGTGCTTACACCAGGCAAGGAGGAAGGCCGACACTAGGAGCTCTCGGGTTTGGCTTGTGGAAGGCTTGGGTGCGCGCATCTAGGAGGAGGACCGCTCTCGTGGCAAGGACATTTGTTTAAGAGGTTGCTAGTTGCATTTCTCTCCAAACTAAGGTGGGTAATTTTCCGTATTTCTAATTAGGAAGCATGCTAGATTTGATTTGTAATGATAATGCATGAAAAAGATTAATAAGAGTACACTTAAATTAGAAAATGGCTTATTGATTGATTGAAATATTGGTATGCAAATTGTATGTGGTTCTACCGTTAAATTTAAGTTGTGAGTAAATTGATTATAGCCATGGATTGATGAAGGAAACTTCATTATTAAACACCAAGAACTATATGCAAAAGTTAGTAGATTGACAATATTACTTTATGTGCTTAAATGGACTTTTTGTGATAATGTTGTGAAGAATGAATTAAGATATAGATTGTATGTTTGGGAAATGATTAAAAACAGAGAATTAATATGAAGATTGCTAATAAAGAGATTAGTGATGTTAATTTGTTAAGAAATGTCGAAAAAGAAGAAATGTGGTAGTGATAGTTTATAATTCAAATCAATTGTATGAAAAATATGTATTAATTATTGAAAAAATTATTTTTATATACTGGAGTATAATTTATGATGGTATTAGTAAATTTGGAAATTTACAGCAAAATTTTATAAAAGCAAAATGAAATGAGAGCTTGTTGAACATCGAAATGTTTTAATAAACTGGGAGAATCGATTTAAATAAACTTCAAGTTGTATCTATGACAACCTGAGCGTATAGCTCACGTGGTCGGGATGCTCTTATTCGCTACAGTGGGTCGGCGAGTTGCTGGTTCGAATCCCCTTAGCACCATACTTTTTGTATTTTTTGGAAAAAATAAAATGAACCGCAGCCGAGAGCATTTAATGCTCTCAGCGCTTTTCTATACCGCTGGCGCAAGTGGCCTAGTGGCCTATGCTTTCGGCTTGCTTCTCTCTGGTTGTGGGTTCGAATACTGGGCTCGGCCAGTATTTAAATTGAGGGGAAAAACATTTTTTTTCGGATTTTTGATGGTGGAAAAATTATGAAAAAATATATTTATTATTCTAAAAATATGTGGGATTTATGAAAAATAAATTGGGAATTATTTGCAATGAAATAGAGTGTATTTTGAGACCAAAAGTATAATTTAGAACTATGGTTCTACACTTGCATTTTCATGAAAGTTGTACTTTGCAAAAGGACTTAAAATGGAATATTAGAAAAGAAATATGAATAAGAAAGGAATTGTATGGAGTGATATGATGTGAATTATTCTCATTGGAGAATAGCGTGAAAATTATGAAGTGTGAATCTTCATTTTAGCCATATAAATTAGTGATGTGATTTTAATGTGGAAATAGATATTTCATGAATTACTTGACGTATAATTGGACTTCAAGTATGATTATTGACTTATGAAAAGATTAGAAATCATGATTGGAAAGGACACATATTTTTGAATAGGACAACTCAACATGTGAACTTATGAATTGAAATTGAAAATTAGAGTGTAGCCAAAACTCACACCGGCAAGTGAAAAATAATGATTTATGATTATTGACATTGAAAAGACCAGGTTTGGGTCGTTGCGAAATGAAAGAAATAAGACCGGTAGTAGTGAGAGGGCTAACTCTAGAGCTTTGATTTTGGTCATGATTTCATTAGAATTAAGGATTAGTTACATAGTGAAGATGTGATGAAAGTAAGAGAAAAACATTGAGTATGAGGGCCATTGGATTGGCGGCAAGAGCGTATCCCTGGATGTCCCATGATGTGTCATGATAGGGCGTGGATACTGCTCCAGAGTACCGTCCCAGTGGCGACGCTCGTGGGGTGTTTGAAGACTGCGGGTGGTGTCATGTCTGTGGTAGGAGCTGAATTATCACAGGATGCCTACATGATGAGTCATGTGTCAGTGCGTTGGGATTCCCTCCAGGCGCCTAGACATGAGTTCGTATGTCAGAAAATATCTAGGATACTTACCGTAGTTACAGTAGTAGATTAAATCATGACGAGGGATTGAACCCTACAAGGATGAAGAACGATTAAGAGGCTTGCCCTCGGACCTATGTAGTATGGGATGCATAGAATCCGAACAAGTGTGCATTAGTGTCATATAATATAAATAACTGCATTAAGGACTAAGTGCACAATCACAATACGACATCAATAGGGTATTCCCTTTAGTTTGATATGTGACAAGTTTGTGTTTGTTAAATATGGAAAATGAGTTATACTATTTCCGGCATAGAGAGGATGGCCGTGTATAATGTTCGTCGGTTGAATAAACTGACGTACCCACAGTTTTGTGTGCAGGATAAATGACATGATAAAGATTAACGAGGAACAGATGCTTAAAGATTATTAAATGTTGTTGTACTTTATTTTAAATGTTGTAAATTTACTTTCGCTGTGCAATGTAAAGTGTAAAGTTTTATGTAAACTCTGATGTAAAGTGAAAAGTTATAATTTCCTTGTAAAATTGTACTAAATGAAGTGGAAAGATCCTGTGGAATCTCGAATTCAGTGTATTTTGGAATTCGGAGCGTTACAGAGTGGTATCAGAGTCACGCTTCATACTTGTACAAATTTATAAGGAACGACACCCTAGAAGTAGACATTAGAGTGTGTGTTTAAGTCTAGAGATTTAAATGCAAGTGACTTACATTTGTGTTGCTCTATGACTTATGCTTCTTCCTCTCTATTTCTAAGATGGCTGATCATTTCGACCCTGCTGGAGACGACGACTGGCATATAATCGAGGAAGAGTACCATCCTAGACAAGCAGATTCCGAGGAAGAGTACTACCCAGGGCAAGCAGATTCTGACGGAGAAGAATGGCCTGAATCCCGAGAGATCACCCCGCCTCCGAATTCATCTGATGACTCTTCTGACGAAGAAGAAGAACCCGTTCCAAATGGTCTTGTGATATCTCTTCAGAGGCAGGTAGAAACACTGCGGAAGAGAGTCGGATTATTGGAGGCTCAATTGGCAAAGCATAAGGACGACTTTGCAGTTCTCAGTCATCGGGTAAGGGAACTCGAGAAGAGGAAGAATCTAACCGATGTGCTGAAGGAAGAAGTTGATGAACTACGGGGAGAGCTTCGTGAGGCGAAGAGGAACCGTAGGAGTTAGACTGTTGTAGCTTCTACTGTTTTCATTCTGATGTCAAGAAATGTTTTCAATTCGAATGTATAAAGTTTGGAATTCAATGAAATGCAAGTTGATTTAAAATTCATGTCTTATACTTCGAATTTAATGGATCTTTTGCATCAGAATATGGCTAGAAGGGGAGATAGAAATAGTGAAGGTCTGGATCTGGAAACGGAACTTGCGAGGGTCTATCAGACGCTCAATGCCGTGGCCATGAATCAGAACCAAGGAAGGGGGCCTGTGAATCCGGTGCCCGAAGCGATTAAACTAGTGGAATCGTTCAAACGAATGAAACCACCTGTGTTCGAAGGGAAGTCAGACCCTGATGCGGCTAACAACTGGATTCGTCAGGTAGAGACGATCTTTGAAGTGCTGGAGACCCCTGAGGGCAGTAAGGTGAAGTTGGCGACTTTGCAACTGGAGAAGGACGCGGCTGTGTGGTGGCAGTCGATGAAAAGGACAATGGGAGATATAGTTCTTGGCTGGGAGGAATTTCTGGAAGAATTCTGCAGTCACTATTTCCCCTCCGACGTCCAAGAGAAGAAGGCTATGGAGTTTCTGTCACTACAGCAAGGTGGCATGTCAGTTAGAGAGTATGAGACCAAGTTTACTCAGCTCTCTAGGTATGCTCCTGAATTAGTGATGGATGAAGCGAAGAAGGCTCGTAAGTTCGAGCATGGATTGAGGTCGAGCTTGAGGTCCTGGATGATACCTCTTGGTATCAGAAGATTCGACAAGTTGGTCAAGCGCGCGACAGCCACGGAAGCAGACATGGAGCAGTTTAATGTTGTTCAGAATCGGAGGAACAACTGGCAGTCTGGAAAGAGGCCCGTAAATTCTGGGAGTTTCAAGGGACAACCATCTGCACAAAGGTTCAAACTGACAGGGGCGAACGCTATTAGTGTGGCTGGAGGACCTGGGAACAATGTGGTAAGACCTCCTGCAGTGACTTGCTTTAATTGTGGTGAGACGGGACATTACAAATCTCAATGCCCCAAGCCACGGAATGGTAATCGCAATGCACCAACGCAGCAGACTGGGAAGAGACCGTACCAACCAGGGCGAGTATTTGCCTTGACGGAAGCTGATGCTGATGAGGTGGATCATGTCATCACTGGTACGAGGGCAGATATTTAGAGGTTTATGTCATTTCTTTTTCCCACTATTTAGTGAACTGTTACGTAATGAGTGTGTATTATGTAACAGGGGAACTTTATTTAAATGGAATGAAAGCTGTTGTGTTGTTCGATACTGGATCCTCTCATACTTTTGTGTCTCCTAAATTTGCTAAAGTGTTGGGAGTTGAACCAAAGATTTTTCCAGGCAAGATCTTAGCAGTAGCTACTCCATCAGGAAAAATTTTAACCACTGATCGGTATTATGCTGATTGCGAGATTGTGATTGGGGACAGAATCTTTGGGATTGATCTGATCGAGCTGACTATCTTGGGAGTCGATGTTATCATTGGCATTGATTGGATGTCGGTGTACAGTGCAAGCATCGAGTGCAAGACCAAGACGGTAACAGTGAAGGCTCCATGTGAACCTGAAGTCACTTTCCAAGAAAAGAAGAAGTGTTCTGGGCTGGTGGTAGCTATCCGCAAGGAAGAGATTCCTGTGGAAGTGCAAGGGATTCCTGTGGTTCGGGACTATCCGACTGTGTTCTTGGATGATTTTCCTGGGTTACCCCCGCATCGTGATGTAGAGTTCAGCATCACTGTTCAACTAGGAAGTGCACCCATTTCTAAGGCACCGTATATGATGGCTCCAGTGGAACAGGATGAGGTGAAACGGCAGATTGAGGAACTGTTGGAGAAAGGCTTTATTCAACCTAGTGCGTCACCTTGGGGAGCACCAGTGCTTTTGGTAAAGAAGAAGGATGGATCGATGAGAATGTATATCGATTACCGAGAGCTGAATAAAGTCACTGTTCAGAATAAGTATCCTATTTCTCGAATTGATGACATGTTCGATCGTCTACAAGGAGCAGCTGTTTTCTCCAAAATAGATCTTTTAGGATATCACCAAGTTCGAGTGAAAGCTGAAAATGTGCACAAAACTGCATTTAGAACTCAACATGGGCATTACGAATTCTTAGTTATGCCATTTGGAGTGACGAATACACCCGCGATCTTCATGGATTTGATGAACAGAGTTCTGAGGCCGTTCATTAATTCTTTCGTCGTGGTGTTTATCGACGATATCCTCGTGTACTTCAAGACAGAGGATGAGCACACCGAGCATCTGGCAGCAGTTTTGAAGAAGTTGAAAGAGCAAGAGTTGTATGCCAAGCTATCCAAGTGTAATTTCTGGAAATCTGAAGTGGCATTCCTAGGTCACATCCTTTCTAAGGAGGGAGTGGCAACTGACCCTCAGAAGACAGAGACAGTGAGAGAGTGGGCTAGGCCTACTACAGTGAAGGAAGTCAGAAGTTTTCTTGGAATGAATGGATACTACAGGAGATTCATTCAAGGTTATGCTCAGATAGCCGTGCCGCTTACTGGACTGACCAAGAAGAATGTGAACTTCAAGTGGACTGAGCAATGTGAGGCGAGCTTTCAGGAGTTGAAAGAGAAACTAACTATTGTACCTATTTTAGCTTTGCCCAGAGCAGTGTTGAGTATGATGTTTATAGCGATGCTTCACATCGTGGGCTTGGTTGTGTCATAATGCAAGAAGGAAGAGTAATCGCTTATGGGTCTAGGCAACTACGACCGCATGAGAAGAATTACCCGACTCATGATCTGGAGTTGGCTGCGATTATCTTTGCCTTGAAGCAATGGAGGCACTACGTGTACGGTGAGAAATTGAACATGTACACGGACCACAAGAGTTTGAAGTACATATATCAGCAGAAGGATCTGAATTTGAGGTAGCGAAGATGGTTGGAAGTGCTTGAGGACATACCTGAGATCAAGTATCATCCTGGAAAAGCTAATGTTATTGCTGATGCACTTAGTCGCAAGAGCAGTTTATCCAGTTTGATTACAACTCAGAAGCATCTGATTGAGGAATTGAACCGAACAGGTATTGAAGTTGTCTTGCAAGGATTGGGAGCATCTTTAGCTCAGTTGAGGCTTCAGCCTACTTTGAATGCAAGGATCATTGCGAGTCAGGAGGTTGATGCTGATATTTTGGAGATGAAGGAGCAGGTTGGTGCTGGCAGGTTGTCCGGATTTCAAATCAGGGATGGAGTGCTGTGGTTTGGAGAGAGGCTATGTGTTCCGAATCAGGCGGACCTGAAAGAGAGTATTCTTCAGGAGGCACATGCTACTCTTTTGTCGGTACATCTTGGGAGTACTAAGATGTACAGAGACATCAAACCGTATTTTTGGTGGTCAGGTTTGAAGCGGGATGTGGCTAAATTTGTGGCGAAGTGTGAGGTTTGTCAGCAAGTCAAAGCCGAAAATCAGAGACCCGGAGGTCTATTACAGCCGTTACCTATTCCGGAGTGGAAGTGGGATAACATCAGTATGGATTTCATTACAGGATTGCCTAAGAGTCCTAAAGGCAATGATGTGATTTGGGTTATAGTCGATCGACTAACCAAGTCCGCTCACTTTTTGGCGATGAAACTCACTGCTTCGATGGACAAGTTAGCTGAGTTGTATGTTGGCGAGATCGTTCGGCTTCATGGTGTTCCGTCAACTATTGTGTCTGATCGAGATGCGCGGTTTACTTCGCATTTCTGGAGGAGTCTTCAGGCAGCTTTGGGTACCAAGACGGATTTCAGTACTGCTTTTCATCCGCAAACCGATGGGCAGACTGAGAGAGTCAACCGTATTCTTGAGGATATGCTTCAGTGTTGTATACTAGACTTTGGAGGTAGTTGGGAAAGGCATTTACCCTTGGTAGAGTTTGCCTACAACAACAGTTTTCAGACCAGTATTGGGATGGCGCCGTACGAAGCTTTGTATGGCAGGAAGTGCAGGACACCTGTTTGTTGGTTTGAAGTTGGGGAGCGTCAGTTGTTTGGTCCTGAGCTTGTGCAGCAAACCTATGAGAAGATTGTTCTGATCAGGAAAATGTTGGTAGAAGCTCAGAGCAGGCAGAAAAGCTATGCAGACAACCGGAGGAGGGACCTTGAATTTGAGGTCGGTGACTTCGTCTTTCTGAAAGTATCGCCCAGTAAAGGTGTGGTTCGATTTGGCAAAGGCGGGAAGTTAGCCCCAAGGTTTATAGGCCCGTACAAGATATTGAAAAGGATCGGAAAAACTGCTTACCGGCTTGAATTACCGGAAGAGTTATCTCAGGTGCACAATGTCTTTCATGTGTCTATGCTGAGAGGTTACATTCCAGATCCGAGTCATCATTTTCCTGAAGTGCCGGAAGGCTTGCAGTTGGATCTGAATTACATCGAATCTCCTGTCGAGATAGTTGATCGTCGAGAGAAAGTCTTGAGGAATAAGACGATACCGATGGTCAAGGTAGTCTGGAGAAACCATTTGGTTGAAGAGGCTACTTGGGAGTCTGAGGAGAGGATGTTGAAAGACTATCCTGAGCTTTTTGCTTGATTAGTATTTGCATTTCTTGTGCTTGTTGTTTGTGTTTTGTTTCTCGCTCTTGACTGTAGGTCCGGGGACGGAACTATTCTAAGGAGGGAGTGTTGTAATGCCCCGATTTTCATTTAATGAAAATTATTTAATTTTGCACGTAGTGTGCACGTGCAATATTTTTTGGTAATTATTTTCATTATGATGAGTATAGATATTTAAATATGTGCTCTTTAATTATTTTTGAGTAAAGGCCATTTTTTCAAACAAACATAAGCCTTTCTTTTTAAAGCCCAAATTGAATTTATTTATTTTCTTTTTATAAACTATTATTTTGGCCCATAAACTAAAGCCCATGAGCTATTTTTTTTATTTTTAATACAACTTGTCATGTAGAACACATTTTAAAGATTATTTTTATGTAAAATACAATGTACAAATTTTTTTTGGAGACCAAGGTTGCATTTACGTGCACTACACGTACACGTGCAAAAGTACACAAGGTAGGCCGGTTTTGATCTTTGGAGGGAATTGGAAAATTCAAGTGGAGTCATGGGTGGTGGTTACTTGATCATGGTTGGTTATTGTAATTCCTCCTTGAATCCTAGCCTTTTAATCCTAACTCCTAAGTTAATCCTAGCCTTCCATTTTCCTAAATTTTTAGTATAAATACCCCCCCCCCCCCAGCCTAGTTATTCTTGTGCTAATTGTTCTTCCAAACCTATAGTTAAAATACATTATCTAGTAGTTTATTTAAGTGAGTCAAAAGATTGAGATTGTGTGGGAGGATTGTGCTTACACCAAGCAAGGAGGAAGGTCGGCACTAGGAGCTCTCGGGTTTGGCTTGTGGAAGGCTTGGGTGCGCGCATCTAGGAGGAGGACCGCTCTCGTGGCAAGGACATTTGTTTAGGAGGTTGCTAGTTGCATTTCTCTCCAAATTAAGATGGGTAATTTTCCGTATTTCTAATTAGGAAGCATGCTAGATTTGATTTGTAATGATAATGCATGAAAAAGATTAATAAGAGTACACTTAAATTAGAAAATGGCTTATTGATTGATTGAAATATTGGTATGCAAATAGTATGTGGTTCTATCGTTAAATTTAAGTTGTGAGTAAATTGATTATAGCCATGGATTGATGAAGGAAACTTCATTATTAAACACCAAGAACTATATGCAAAAGTTAGTAGATTGACAATATTACTTTATGTGCTTAAATGGACTTTTTGTGATAATGTTGTGATGAATGAATTAAGATATAGATTGTATGTTTGGAAAATGATTAAAAACAGAGAATTAATATGAAGATTGCTAATAAAGAGATTAGTGATGTTAATTTGTTAAGAAATGTCGAAAAAGAAGAAATGTGGTAGTGATAGTTTATAATTCAAATCAATTGTATGAAAAATATGTATTAATTATTGAAAAAATTATTTTTATATACTGGAGTATAATTTATGATGGTATTAGTAAATTTGGAAATTTACAGCAAAATTTTATAAAAGCAAAATGAAACGAGAGCTTGTTGAACATCGAAATGTTTTAATAAACTGGGAGAATCGATTTAAATAAACTTCAAGTTGTAGCTATGACAACCTGAGCGTATAGCTCACGTGGTCGGGATGCTCTTATTCGCTACAGTGGGTCGGCGAGTTGCTGGTTCGAATCCCCTTAGCACCATACTTTTTGTATTTTTTGGAAAAAATAAAATGAACCGCAGCCGAGAGCATTTAATGCTCTCAGCGCTTTTCTATACCGCTGGCGCAAGTGGCCTAGTGGCCTGTGCTTTCGGCTTGCTTCTCTCTGGTTGTGGGTTCGAATACTGGGCTCGGCCAGTATTTAAATTGAGGGGAAAAACATTTTTTTTCGAATTTTTGATGGTGGAAAAATTATGAAAAAATATATTTATTATTCTAAAAATATGTGGGATTTATGAAAAATAAATTGGGAATTATTTGCAATGAAATAGAGTGTATTTTGAGACCAAAAGTATAATTTAGAACTATGGTTCTACACTTGCATTTTCATGAAAGTTGTACTTTGCAAAAGGACTTAAAATGGAATATTAGAAAAGAAATATGAATAAGAAAGGAATTGTATGGAGTGATGTGATGTGAATTATTCTCATTAGAGAATAGCGTGAAAATTATGAAGTGTGAATCTTCATTTTAGCCATATAAATTAGTGATGTGATTTTAATGTGGAAATAGATATTTCATGAATTACTTGACGTATAATTGGACTTCAAGTATGATTATTGACTTATGAAAAGATTAGAAATCATGATTGGAAAGGAGACATATTTTTGAATATGACAACTCAATATGTGAACTTATGAATTGAAATTGAAAATTAGAGTGTAGCCAAAACTCACACCGGCAAGTGAAAAATAATGATTTATGATTATTGACATTGAAAAGACCAGGTTTGGGTCGTTGCGAAATGAAAGAAATAAGACCGGTAGTAGTGAGAGGGCTAACTCTAGAGCTTTGATTTTGGTCATGATTTCATTAGAATTAAGGATTAGTTACATAGTGAAGATGTGATGAAAGTAAGAGAAAAACATTGAGTATGAGGGCCATTGGATTGGCGGCAAGAGCGTATCCCTGGATGTCCCATGATGTGTCATGATAGGGCGTGGATACTGCTCCAGAGTACCGTCCCAGTGGCGACGCTCGTGGGGTGTTTGAAGACTGTGGGTGGTGTCATGTCTGTGGTAGGAGCTGAATTACCACAGGATGCCTGCATGATGAGTCATGTGTCAGTGCGTAGAGATTCCCTCCAGGGCGCCTAGACATGAGTTCGTATGTCAGAAAACATCTAGGATACTTACCGTAGTTATAGTAGTAGATTAAATCATGACGAGGGATTAAACCCTACAAGGATGAAGAACGATTAAGAGGCTTGCCCTCGGACCTATGTAGTATGGGATGCATAGAATCCGAACAAGTGTGCATTAGTGTCATATAATATAAATAACTGCATTAAGGACTAAGTGCACAATCACAACACGACCTCAATAGGGTATTCCCTTTAGTTTGAAATGTGACAAGTTTGTGTTTGTTAAATATGAAAAATGAGTTATACTATTTCCGGCATAGAGAGGATGGCCGTGTATAATGTTCGTCGGTTGAATAAACTGACGTACCTACAGTTTTGTGTGCAGGATAAATGATATGATATAGATTAAAGAGGAACAGATGCTTAAAGATTATTAAATGTTGTTGTACTTTGTTTTAAATGTTGTAAATTTACTTCCGCTGTGCAATGTAAAGTGTAAAGTTTCATGTAAACTCTGATGTAAAGTGAAAAGTTTTAATTTCCTTGTAAAATTGTACTAAATGAAGTGGAAAGATCCTGTGGAATCTCGAATTCAGTGTATTTTGGAATTCGGGACGTTACAATACTGCTCCAGAGTATCGTCCCGGTGGCGATTCTCGTGGGGTGTTTGACGACTGCGGGTGGTGTCATGTCTATGGTAGGAGCTGAATTACCACAGGATGCTTGCATAATGAGTCATGTGTCAGTGCATTGGGATTCCCTCCAGGGCGCCTAGACATGAGTTCGTAGGTCATAAAATATCTAGGATACTTACCATAGTTACAGTAGTAGATTAAGTCATGACGAGGGATTGAACCCTACAAGATGAAGAACGGTTAAGGGCTTGCCCTCGGACTTATGTGGTATGGGCTGCATAGACTCTGAACAAGTGCGCATTAGTGTCATATAAACGGAAATAATTGCATTAAGGGCTAAGTGCACATTCACAGCACGACATCAATAGGATAGTTCCTTTAGCTTTGTTTGTGAACAAGTTTGTGGTTTGCTAAGTATTGAGAATCGTCATACTGTTTTCGGCATAGAGAGGATGGCCGTGTATAATATTTTGTCAGTTGAATGAACTGACGCACCCACAGTTTTACATGCAGGGTAAAGATGCTTGACAAATTGAAGTATACACTCTGCTCAAAGATTGATTTAAATGTTGTTTCATGTAATTACTGTAAAATTGCTTCTGTTGTAATAATGTAAAGGTATAATGTAACTCTGATGTAAGAAATGTCTTAATTTCCTTGTAAAATTGTACGAAAGAAGTGTAAAGATCCTGTGGAACTTCGAATTCGGTTGTATTTTAGAATTCGGGGTGTTACAAATCCAAACACACTTCTACAAGTTGCGTTGACTTGTGCGTGGCGAGCCTGACGTACTCGCAAAATTACATAATTTTTGGATCTCTTTGTGCACTATTACTGACAATGAACAACAACAACTAATACTACATCTACATCGACAATAACAATATAATTACCTAATCTATAATTAGCTATGCATAATATACAAATTGTACACTCAAACATTGAATAAAAAATTTCAATCAATTAACCTAGTTAGATATACTAAAATAGAAAAAATTATTACCTTTCACAATGAGGGTTTTCGGAAAGGAGATAGAGGAGGTCCTTGCGCGCTGCTGTAGAGAAAGGAAGGGGCAGAGGGTTTGGCTAATTTCTTTAGGATTAGGGTTTTAGGGTTGAGGAGATTTTGTATGGGTTAGGGTTTTTTGGTAATTGGATCTTCAAAGGAAGATGGAAAGTGTGTGAGAAGAGGAAGAGAAAGAGTGAGAAGCAACGAGCAAGAGAGAGCTAGAGTTTTCAGATCGAGAGAAAGAGAGAGCTAGGGTTTGGGAAATGGGTTTCGCGAGCTCTAGTACCGAGAGAGAGAGAGAGAGTTGCGAGGGAGATGGCGATCTGAGTATGTACAAGTGTTTGGAAAAAAACTTGTACATACTTAGGCCGTTGTTGGGAACAACGGCCTAGGTTATTATTTTTTTTATGAAAAAAAACAACCTAGGCCATTGTTCCAAACAACGGCCTAAGTATAACTTTTTGCAAAAAATATCACGCAAAAAAAATGCTAAGTTTGAAGCATTTTTTGGCGTCAAGTACCAAAAATGCCTCTCCTCTCCTAGGGGCTCTTAGTGGGAGCGTTGAGCGGGCTTCGATCTGAGCCGTTGATCATGATCGGGAGCGATCCAACGGCTCTGATCTTTGTTTTCCAACCCAGTGAAAACAAATCCGTTTTCAACCAAGCATTTCTCATATATATATATATAAGATCCTCTACAGTTGTGATTGTCAAAAAATGGCTAAATGCATATTTACATATAGCATTTTTAGCGTTTGCTGCAGTCATCCGATTTTTTTGTTGTTAGATGGATGTTAAAGATTTGTCGGAAGGAAAATGAAAATAAAAAAGTGACAGACGTATCAAGAAGATACGTCCCATGATTTTTTATTATTTTTTTCGATTTTTTTAACAAGTAAAACGATTTTTTAGTTAGGAAAAAAAGCCCCCCCCCCCCCCCCTGCGCACTGGATGGATCTTCATGATCCGTCAAAGGGGGGAGAGGTTTTAAGTTTTTTTATTACTATTTAATAAAATTTTCTGGAGGGACAGATTTTGTAGTTGCGTCCGAGAATTCAAAAAATATTGTTTTTAGTGGGATGGATCTCGAGACCCGTCCTTTATAATATGCATTTTTCTTATATCTTCTCTCATTTGTAGCAATCTACTGTTGCGTTTTCGTCAAAATGCATAAATAGCAAACGACTGCAGCGAGTCGTTTACTATAAAATGCATTTAATGGATAAATAGCAAACAATTGTGGATGCTCTAAGAAAATTTGAAACAAAGCTATCAAGTGGTTCATCTCCCCCCTCCCCCCGGGAAACATATTTTCCCCCCAAAAAGTTTCTCCCCCCAAACCAAATTTTTTCCTCCAAAACTTAAAAAACTCATTACTTTATTACTATTTCTTTATTCTCTCTTCACTTTTTCATATTTCTCTCTTTCTATCTCCTTCCCCCCCCCTCTCTCTCTCTCGATCTACTCAAAGATTTGATTTTTAGATTTCAAGTTTGTAAATTTTCAGATTTTTTATATTTTTTTTATTGTTCATGTTACATTGAAAATAGCAAATATCTCCCCAATAGTTAAATTTCATCATTTTTCACCCTCAAAATTCTAAGAAGTTGGATTTTACACCCCTATTTATAATTATTTTTCAACATATACTAATAGAAACATGGACTTTTATTTACAACTAATTATTGTCATATTATTCAAACATGAGCTACATAATTGTTGTTCTACTGTTTACAAGGCTTTTCATATGCTTTATCGTTCTGAAGACGTGTCGTAGGCACATGCCCACGGAAAAATCTAGTGTATATATAATATTGTAAAATTTTTAAGATTTGGTTAAGGAATGTGATTTCAGTACATAATTTAGGTGAAAAAGAGCAGGAGATAACCTACTACATTTGATCTCATTTTTTGTTTTTTTTAAAATGAGAATAAAATTTAGATAAAAAATGACCTTTGCATAATATATTGTATACATTTCGAGTATTCACATATGAAAATTAACGAAAGAGATAAAATGGAAAAACATATTATGGAAAACTTTAATTGCAAGTAATATGTAACTAATTGAATATACACTACAAACCATAAGGGCTATAACGACGTTTCTATCCCGGCGTTTGAGTACAAACACCGTGATAAAGTGCATGATTTTCTTAAAAAAGACTTTGCATATTTATCCCAGCGTTTGGACTACACGTCAGTATAGGTGAGACATATCTCGAAGTTTATAGAAGATATGTTAGAAAATGGGTACTTGAACACCATGTACGAACCAGATTTTGAGCAATTTTTTGAGTAAGATCCTCAATAAATTAGTGAGAGATCTTGATGAATTTGTGTTCTCATTTGTGACTAGATCAAAATCGTATATTTATTTGCTCAAAATAATTATCGGGTGAGTGTGAAATTGTCTCCTAAAGTGAGACACTTCATCTCTGAAAATGGGTTGAGGGACTTTAGTCCCATATCAGAAAAATCAAGGAAATAGAAGGGTATATATAATAAACCCTTTCTTGGCATTGTAAAATAGCAAGCCAAGAGGCTCTCTCTTGCGGGTGCAGGGGGGGGGGGGGGGGGGGGAGAGGGTGCAAATCTCATACCGAATTACATACGGCTTGTTTGCATTCATACGTCTTGTAGACACGAATGCCGGACCGAATGAAAATCTCACCCCGTGTAGAGCCACTTTTTGCTACAGTTCTATTTTTCCGATCTGTAACAGCCGAAATAACTGCAGAAATGGTCTGTTACATTTTCCACCCTGATACACAAACCTCGACACAAAGAGATTTGCTTTTGTAATTTTTTTTAACTTATTTCTTTTTAATTTTAGTTTTTGGTTTTCATCTTCTCCTCATTCTCTGTTTTTGGGCATCTAAATAACATTTCGTTTACTGCAAACAATTGTGTAACCAAAGTTGTAACAAACTTAAACAGGTTTTCATTTGTTCGATTTTGGTTTCCTTGATTTTTGAGGAACTCGTTTTATTTTCTTTTTCATTCTGAAAACTTCACACTCATGTTGTGTGTTTCCAGATTCCAAAATGATAACTTTATTGGAGAATGTTGTTGTGGCTGAAATAGCCCAATTGACGACTGTTGAAACAGTCCAATTGCCTATTGTTGGTGTGGCATGAGTGCCTATGCCTATCGCTGTACTTGTCAGTCTCTCAGGGGGAGAAACCTGAGAAGTTCAATGAGCAGAATTTCAAGAGGTGGCAACAGAAAATGATGTTCTACTTAACTACTTTGAATCTCGCAAGATTCTTGAATGAAGAAGCTCCAAATCTTAAGAAAGATGAGCAAGATAACCAAGTTAGCGCCACTGTGGATGCTTAGAAGAGTGCTGATTACCTATGTAGGAAATACATAATGAACGATTTAGCTGACTCGTTATATAATGTTTATATTGACAAAAGAACAACTAAAGAACTTTGGGAATCCCTGGACCATAAATATGAAACTGAGGATGCTGGTGCTAAGAAATTCATTTTGGGGCCACTTCCTAGACTATAAAGTGGTAGATTCCAAAACAGTAATCAGTCAGCTTCAAGAAATTCAACTGATCTTGCATGGGATACATGCTGAAGGTATTAACTTAAGTGAATGTTTTCAAGTTGCTTGTATTATTAAAAAAGAAAAATTGCCAGCAGGTTGGAAAGACTTCAAAAACTACTTGAAGCATAAGAGAAAGGAAATGGTTATTGAGGATCTCATTGCTAGACTTCGTATTGAAAAAGACAATAGAGTATCTGAAAAAGTCGGAGCCATCAGTCATGTGGCCAAGGCTAATGTGGTGGAACATCATAGTCAACATTCTAAAAGGCACAATAACAAGGAATCCAAGTTGGGGGCTAAGGGAGGAATCTCCAAGAAGTCGTGTTTCAAGGCAAGTACTTCAACTGTGATAAGCTAGGTCACAAATCTACTGATTACAGACTATCCAAGATGAACATGAACAGAGAAGCAATTATAGTTGAAGGAATTTCTCAAGACATTTTTGATATCAACCTCTCAAATGTGGTATCGGAGGTGAACTTGATAGGTTTAAACCCCAAGGAATGGTGGATTGACACTGGAGCTACTCTACACATGTGCTTCAACAGAAGTATGTTCTCAACTTTCGAACCATTAGAGAATGGGGAGAAGATGTTTATGGGGAACTCGGTCACTTCAGAAATCTAGGGCCAAGGCAAGGTGATATTGAAGATAACTTCTGGGAAGTAACTGACCCTGAATAATTTTGCATATATTCCCGAAATCCGTTCGAACCTGGCATTTGGTTTGTTGCTTAATAATCACGAATTTTGTTTCGTGTTTGAGTCAAACAAATTTATTTTGTCAAAGAGTGGAATGTATGTTAGTAGAGGATATATGAGTGCTGAAATGTTTAAACTCAATGTAATGACCATGGTCAAGAATATCAATAAACCTAGCTCTTCTATTTATATGCTTGAGTATTCCAATTTATGGCATGGTAGACTAGGTGTTGCTGCTTATTTCGGTGTGGGAGCAAACAGATAGTGAGTTAATAATTGAAGGATGCTACTAAAAGCTTGACTTGTGGCCCTGGCTGTTAAAGATGGTTAGACCTCCTGAGAATGAATCTGGATCGTTGATTGACCACCGTGATCTAAATTTAACGGTTGTTGATGCGGCCAATGAACCTGCAAAAATCCTGCAACACCGGGGAGTGGCCCCGATGATAGACCCTCCGACGCTCAAGTCAGAACCAGAAAGAGAGAGAGAGTAATAGAGTGAAAACTGGCAAATTCTTTATTACCTTATGACTGAAGAGGGGGAAGGGTATTTATAGGCCTGAGAGACATTTCAAGAGATTCATTTGTGTCTGTTGGATCGATTTAACTTCCTCATTTTTTTCATGTCTCTCCCCCTGAAGAGATAAGATATCCTTGTTAGGGAATAAGAGATTTGACTCCTAGCCTCCATGGACTGGGTGTCTCTCTTAGTAGGCCTAGTCTGTCACTTTTTATGGGCTTGGAAGAAGCCCATGTCTTGGAGTGGGCCCGGACATGTAAAAGAGGCCTGTGATGGCTAATCTGCCTGTGGATGCGTTGAGACCTATGCAGAAATCGTACGGCTCTGAGTTGCTGTAATTTTTACCATCATCATAAGCCTCCCACTACCGGAAGGCAATTTTCTTGGCTTTCGGAAAGTAGTATGTCTTATTTTTAGAATCCGGCGTACAATCTTAGCACTCAGAGTGTTCGGAGATACATGGAATTGATTTGTGGCTTCTAAAGGTAGTGAATATTTTCCTGGATTTTTCCATAGTTCTTCGGATTTTTCCAAATTTCTAGAATTTTTTCGTATTTCTTCATATTTTTCTGAATTTTCTGGAATATTTCTCAATTTCAAAAATAACTTTTTCGAATTTTATAATTAATAAATTCAATTTTAATCTTTTTTTGGATTTTTAAATTGATTTTCCGAATTAAAATAATTATTTTTTGAATTTTTAATTACTTTTTCGAATTAAAAATGAAATCAGGGGGAATTTTGTAAAAAAACCAGACTTCGCACTGATCTTCACCTGATCTTGGATGCTAATCATAGCCAGGCTCGTGCGTTGAGAAGATCAAACGGCTGTGATCTAATAGTTGTGATCGCGGCGTGATCTGGAGCACCCATAATGCTTTGGCTCGCCTGCTTAGTGAATCAGACGATGGAGAGGCGAGAAGAGCGCTGGGGACGAAGGCGAGCGACGTGCATGCATCTGAGCCGTCCCTCGCACTCGAACTTGATTATCTGAAAGAACAGAGGACTAGGAATCGATGCGGAGAGCCCCTAGCTCGGCCGACCGTTTGGTCGAGCTACAACCAATTTCTTCGATTTTTGGGGACTTCGTCGTGCTACTAGGCTGTAGTACTATAGTCGAGCTATGGTGAGAGGTCTTCGTCGAGCCATTTTGGTCGAGCTATGGGATGGAGCTACGCTCGAGCTCTCAACCTGCCAGCTATGGCCAATTCCTTCAATCGAGCTATCGAGGATGGTAGTTGTCGAGCTATTTTTGGTCGAGCCCGTCGCTATATTTTGTTCGAGTCAGTCGAGCTCTGCTTTGGATGCCTTCGAGCTACAAAGCTCTTCGAATTCGTTCGAGCGATGAGAGGCGTCAAGCTACAGCTCTGGTCGAGCTACTAGCGAATTCGTTGCGCTATGGGTAGCCCGTTGGCCGAGCTATGAGTAACTCGTTGGCCGAGCTATGAGTAGCTCATTGGTCGAGCTATGGACTTAGCTTTCCTGTAGTCTTTCGAAGCCTTGGTCGAGCTCGGTATTGGGCGAGCGTGGTGACGAGCTGGTGTTTGGCGGAGTGGTCGAGTTTCGAACTCCTCCCATCGACCAGGAGTCTAGGCAAAGATTTTGGCTGAGCGTGAGCTTGGATCTAGGGAATTTAGGTGAGCTCTATTTTTGGTTTTTTGGCACTCGAATTCGAAGAAGAAGAAGGAGAGGAGAAGCAGAGCGGTGTTTTGGGTCTGTGGGTTTTGGATCCGACCCGTTAATACCCCTTCGCCCTAACCCTCTGAATTATGCTTGCGGGTTTGGGTCACGAACCTGACCCGCTTCGAAATTCTTCAATACCCATTCTCCTTGTTCACGAAATAGTGAGTGTATTTGTATTTGCTTTGGAAATTTTTTGGAGTTTTTGGACTTGGGTTTGCATATAATTTTTTATATATATTTTTGTTTATATGCAACAATATATATATATATATATATATATATATATATATATATATGTATGTATGTGTGTGTGTGTGTGTGTGTGTGTGTGTGTGTGTGTGTGTGTGTGTGTGTGTGTGTGTGTACCCAGCTTTTTAATCCATTACTCTCGATTGGTGGATCTTGTACATATATAGCTATCCTAGGAGACCTGTTGCGGACTTGTTGTTTGATCCCAGCAAGTTTGTGGGTATATATATATATATATATATATATATATATATATATATATATATATATATATATATATATATATATATATGTATGTATGTATGTATGTATGTATGTATGTATGTATGTATGTGTGTGTGTGTGTGTGTGTGTACCCAGCTTTTTAATCCATCACTCTCGATTGGTGGATCTTGTACATATATAGCTATCCTAGGAGACCTGTTGCGGACTTGTTGTTTGATCCCAGCAAGTTTGTGAAAAAAAATCTACGGCGGAATTGAGCGTCGAACTTGTTGTCTGGCCCAACAAGATTGTAGAGACAACTCTTTGACTGAGTCGGTGTAAAGATTGCCGTTTGATCCCGATGAGTTTGGAGACAACTCTGAGACAGAGTTGATGCAAAGACTGCCGTTTGATCCTGGCTAGTTCAGAGACAACTTGTAGGAGGAGTTGGTTCAGAAACTACCATTTGATCCTGGCAAGTTCAGAAACAACTCGTAGGTGGAGTTGGTTCAGAAACTGCCATTTGATCTTGTCGAGTTTTTAGGGAGAGCTATGAGACAAACTTGCTGTTTGGCTCCAGCAAGTTTATAGAGTTTACTCCTTGATCGAGTTGATTTTAGAAACTGCCGTTTGATCCCGACGAGTTTAGAGAGACAACTCATACTGGAGCTGGTCATTGAACTTGTTGTTTGTTCCCAACAAGCTTAGAGAGAACTCTATGGCAGAGTTGAATGTTTGAGCTTGCTGTTTGCGCCGGACAAGTTTAGAGAGACAACTCTTTAACTGAGTTGACGTTGAGCTTGCTATTTTACCCCAGCAAGTTTAGAGATACTACTCTTTGGCTGAGTTGACGTAGAGCTTGCTGTTTGACCCCAGCAAGTTTAGAGGGACAACTCTTTGACTGAGTTGACGTAGAGACTACCGTTTGATCCCGACAAGTTTGTGGAGGCAACTCGTAACGGAGTTGTCTGTAGAAACTGCCATTTGATCCCGACGAGTTCTGAGACAACTCTGAGATAGATTTGAGTGTTGAACTTACTTTTTGACCTCGACAAGTTTGTAGAGGCAACTCGTAGTGGAGTTGGTGTGGAAACAAACTCGAAGATGGAGCCAGAAACTTGTTGTACTTGCTGCTAGCAAGTTTTGTAAAGATAATTTTAGACCGGTGTTGGATGCCAAGCCTATTGCACGAAGATGAGGGGTTGTTAGAAAGACTCGAGCGAGTAGCGGGGCATTGTACTCGCTATTTCAAGTGAACGAATTGTTGATGGAGCTTATGCAAAAAAGCAAGGCATTGAACTCATTGTTTGGAGCCAACGAGTTGTTTGGGAGAACTTGAGAGAAGACCAAGGCATCGAACTTGTTGTGTAGGTCCAACGAGTAGTTGACGGAGCTCAAGTAGCAATCAAAGCATAGAACTCATCGTTTGGATCCAACAAGCTATTTGGTGTAGTTTGAGCGAAGGCCAAGGTGTTGGACTCATTGTTTGGAGCTAACGAGTTGTAGACGGAGCTTGTACGGAGAGCATGGTATTGAACTCGTTGTTTGGGGACAATGATTTTTAGACAGAGCTCGTGCAGAGAGCATGGCATTGAACTTGTTGTTTGGGGCTAATGAGTTGTTAATAGAGCTCATTCTGAGAGCAGAGCATTGAACTCGTTGTTCGGAGCCAACAAGTTTTTGATAGAGCTCGTGCTGAGAGCAGAGCATTGAACTCGTTTGGATCCAACGAGCTATTTGGTATAGCTTGAGCGAAGACCAAGGCGTCGAACCCATTGTTTAGAGCCAACAAGTAGTTGATGGGCTCAAGCGGTGAGCAGAGCGTTGAACCCGTTGTTTGGAGCGAACGAGCTATTGACGAAGTTCGAGCGATGACCAAGACATTGAACTCATTTTTTGGGACCAACGAGTTGTTGGATGGAACTCATGAGGAGAGCAAAGCATTGAACTCGTTGCTCGATGTTGACGAGTAGTTGGCCAGAGGAACTCAAGTAGCTGAGAGCACCAAACTCATTTTTAGAGCGAATGAGCTGTGGGTATTCTGAATCTTCTCAATATCGAAGTGAAGTCACTTATGCTTGATCAGCATTGAGGCAATTCCATTCCTCTCTTTGCTGACAAGTAGCTGTGTACATTGAACGAGGTCCTTGGGACATAGAGCTCGCTCTCCTTCGTGATACGCTGTGCTTGACAGAGTTGGGACTCTCCCGTTTGCACGGTGTTTTAAGCAGGACGGAGTTGGAGCATGCTCAAGTGAAGGTGGTCGGATAAACCTGGAGCTTGTCTACCTAAGGAAGACTTTGTCTTGAATTTCATCATCAAGAGTTAAAGCGGCCATAAGGAGCTGTTAGCTGGTAGGAGGCCAGTGAGGAGGTTCATTTCTTTTAGGTAGAGCATCTTTCCAGTGTGTAGTTGGAAGAACAACGAACATGATAGCTTGTCGTATAGTGTTCACAAGACTTTTGGTAGCGATTCATAGACGTAAAACATAGACTCATTGTAATTCTGCTGTTGTAATGAAACTTGTAGTTTTTGAAATAAGAAGTCTTCTACGTGTCGGTGTCTTGTCCTGTGATTCATCGTTTTGGGGTTCGGCTGGTCGTATGAGCTGCTCTTGGGGAGAGTTAGACTTTGGACTAGACATTTTTTATTTGTAGATGTCTGTATTGGTACTGGATATGAAAATAGGAGTTTGCGATAGTTCTGTGATTTGTAGAGTTCCTTTCATATGCTTGATCCTTGCTGTCATGGTTGAGGTTCCATCAACTAGCTTCTTTGTAGCTAAATAACAGGGCTTCAAGTCTGTTGTGTCTAGCTAACAAACTGCCAATGGTGTATGATGGAGTTTGGCATTGCTCTGTCTTGAACTCAGCTAGTTGTATGGACAACTTTGGAGGAGAGTTATTTTCCAAACTTGCTGTGTCGGTCTTTTAACACATTGTGAGGGTCACATTGAGTGAAGAGTTAAACTCTAAGTGTTACTTTTTACAAGTGTTGCTTGAGTAACTGCGATCCATGATTTTGGACCTCTTAAAATGTAGTCGGAAAAATTTAAATAGTTGCAGGAATAGATCGAATGACGAGTTGAACTCTGAATGTGTGTGATTGCAGGTTGCGAGAGTAACTCTGAGCCATGGGTATGGATTCCAAACTTGTTAGTTTGAGTATTAACAGGTTGCAGGAGCAGATCGAATGGTGAAACACACTCTGAACTTGCTTCTATGCAAATTGCGAGAGTCTCTGCCGAGCCATGGGTACGGACTCCGAACTGGTTGTGGAGGTGCTAACAGATTGCATGAACAGATCGAATGGCGAAGTGCACTGTGAACTTACTTTATTGCAAATTGTTAGAGTCTCTTCCAGCTATGGATATGGACTCCGAATCCGTCTTACGGGAATACTTATAACGAGTGTTTGGTGCCGTTTATGTGTATAAGTTTGGCACTCAACTCGTTGTATAAGTCTCCAAGGAACTTTAACTAGTTTCAGGAACAGATCGATCGGTGAATTGTGCTCTAAATGTGCAAGATTGCATGTTGCGAGAGTAACCCCCGAGTCATGGATCTGGATTTCGAACTTGTATTGTGGAAAGCTTATAACGAGGGTTTAGCGCCACTTTAAGTGTAAGTTGGGCGTTTAGCTTGTTGTTTACTTTAATGAATTAATGGGTTGCAGGAGCGGATCGAATGGCGAAGCACGCCTTGAGAACTTGCTTCATTGCAAATTGCTGGAATAACTTCGAACCATGGGTATGGACTTCGAACCTGTCTTGTAGGAATCTTTTAACGAGTTTTTAGTGCCGTTTTCATGTAGAAGTTTGGTACTCAACTCATTGTATGCATCCGTAGAGTTGTATAAGAATTTTGCAAAAAATCGTAGTAT
Organism: Hemerocallis citrina; assembly: GCA_017893485.1. Lineage (NCBI taxonomy): Eukaryota > Viridiplantae > Streptophyta > Magnoliopsida > Asparagales > Asphodelaceae > Hemerocallis > Hemerocallis citrina. The sequence continues at coordinate 132,945,215 of CM030365.1, forward strand.
ATTTTATTGGAAAATAAAACTAAGCGGCTGCTGTAGTGGCTGGCCGTTATTACAGATTGGGAAAATTTGTTGGGAAATAGAACTAAACGGCTGCTCTAGTGGCTGGTCGTTATTACAAATTGAGAGAATTTGCTACTATTAAGAAAGGACGTTTGAGACGCCCTCGTTCACCTTCAAGGCGTGCGACCTTCCAAGTTTTGCTGATATCTCCTTGCCCCGGGTCTTCAAGTTGATGATCCATTAGGCGAATAACTTGGTAGACCTTTCATGAACTTGCCTTTTTGGAAAGGAGCCCCCCATTATTTTGCATAGAGAAAGATAAATCTTCTGATGCACCAATGTATTTAGGCATGACTATTTGTCTCTGTTGAATAAGCAGAGTGGCTTCAGGTGAGGGATACAGGTTTATGACTGTGTTATGACGAGAACTAGTATGGACCTGGTGAGAGATGATTTGGTAGGTTTGGAAGTTCTTGATAGAGTTGTTTGTTGTAGTGGCTTCAAGCTCGTTTACAGTTTTTGAGTTATCGTGGCTTCTTTCTGGTGATAGCTTTATGGCGTCGATGGGGAGGACCAAGCCCACCATTGTAGTGGTGTAGCATGATTGTGCTGCTTGTTTCCTTCCTACAGCTTGGCCTACGCCAGTTGTTGTTGGAAACTTCATTGTGAAATGCAGAGGCAACTGCATGGAATGCTGCTAGGCCGGGACGAACGAATACAACATTTTATGCAGCTTTGACATCGACTACCATAAAGTCCAGTGCATCCGTTCGAATAGAGGGGGCTTTCCCTGCTGTCACATCTAGTGTGACGATGCCCTCTACTTGAACGGGTATACCGGAGAATCCGTGGAGTGTGTAACCAGCTGGCTTGAGTCGGTATCGAGAGAGCTTGAGGGCCTCGAATGTAGCAATGAGAGGATGTTTACTGAGCTGCCATTGTCCACCAGGATGCGGCGTACCTCATGATTTATTATGCAAAGGTTTATGACCAATGCATCGCAATGAGATGTTCGAATGCCTCCTAAGTCCTTGTCGGATAAAGATATCGGGACCCCAATATTTTTGGCAGGCAGGATATTATCTATGGAGTTGACTTCCCTGATAAAAGCTCTGCGGGAGGAGTTGGAATCTCCCCCCATTGGGCTTCCATGAATGGAGTGGAGAACGACCATTGGTTGAGAGTCTTGCAGCTCGCATGGCCTCTCTTGATGCTTATTAGCCCCCCCGGGGCGGAGGATTTTCTGCATCACTGTCGTTCTGAACGAAGTTGGAGAGATAGCCCTTGCGACTCAGGGCTTCCAGTTCTTCTTTAAGGGCTCGACAGTTGTCAGTAGTGTGTCCATGATCTCTGTGAAATGTGCACTACTTGTTTTTGTCTCTTCTCCTGCTAGACGTTGACATCGTAGGGAGAGGGCAGATTATTCCGTCCTTCTCAACTTCCATGAGAATGGTTGATATGCTTGCATTGAGAGGAGTGAACATGTCGAAGCATGGCGCTAGAGTTGGACGGCGTTGACCTGCGCCGTTTTTTTGAAACTTCATGAGTTCTTCCTCGCCTGTATTCTTCCGTTTGTTATTGGAAGATGAATCATTCTCGCCTCGAGGATACAGAACTTCCTCGACCATGATATACATATCACTCCTTTCTAGAAGCTCAGTTAAACTTTTTGGGTGGCTTTTTTGCGAGGGAGGCTTTCAGGTCTGTATTAGTGACGTTGTGATGGAAAGTTTCAGTTGTGACTGAAGTGTTCATGGCGGGAATTGACCTTCGATTCTCATGAGTTGGGCTCCTCATTATTGGGCATCCCCTGTGAGAGGAGGATTGCCTTGATCTTTGCTTAGAAAGATGGGTTCTCTGGTTTGCTTGATGTCTCGAACGGGAGGCCTCAGATCAGGCGCGCCTCTCGTCCAACATAATTCACAGGTCTATTTCATGTTGCCTATTGTTGATGATTTGGCAGAGGTCTCTAGACCCCCCCCCCCGCCGCCTCGTGAGGCCACTGAATCAGCTGAGGGATTATGGACTGAGATGCGATCGTACCGTGGATGTTGTTCATGCTGGGAGCCCCCCAGTGCCTCTCCGTTGGAAGGAGCGTGATTAGGCTGCCAGGGTGACTGTTGTGGAGGAATCGATCGTCCATAGGAGGAGCTGGTTGACGAAGAGAGGTAGTGCGACGGCTGGAGGCCGCCCCTTTACCTCTTAGTCTTGGTGGCATGGAGACAAGCCTGACTTGTGTAGTCTTCCCACAGACAGTGCCAATCTGTTGCTACTTATTTCGGTGTGGGAGCAAACAGATAGTACATTAATAATTGGCCATTAAAGATGATTAGAGCTCCTGAGAATGAATCTGGATCGTTGATTGACCACCGTGATCTAAGTTCAATGGTTGTTGATGCGGCCGATGAACCTGCAAAAAACCTGAAACACCGAGGAGCGGTGTAACATCCTGAATTTTTTTTAAAATTATCAATATGAAGTTTTCTTTTATTTTCACATGTTTTGCACGTGGAACTTAATATGTGTATTTAGCTTTAAAATTATTCTTATACTATGAACAAATATTTTATTTTCTTTTTAAAAGCCTATTTTAATCTTTAGGCCTAATTGTGTAATTCTATCCAACTTAAATGAATTAATTAATTTAATTAGAGAGCCCATGGTTTTTAGCCCACCTATTTAGCCCATTAGTTAATTTTATTTATAATTAATACAACTTGTAGTGTAGACTTGATGAAGTAAAAAATAAATTAATATTTTAATGTACAAACTAATTTATAGTATGCATAATGTGACACGTTCATTGCAGAAGCACATGGATTTGAGTGAGAAGAGGACTTGGCCGGCCTTGTTAATGAGTGGGATGGATGGAGAGAGTGGTGAGGTGGTTTTGTGATGGTGGGTTGTTCTTCTAACTCCCAAATGTATCCTAGCCTTTCATCTAAACTCATCTCAACCCTCCATTTGAGCTTGAGTTGTGTATAAATACCCCTCCCTTGTCTTCTTCATTACTTGAATTAGAAATTTTTCAAAGATAAGAGAAAAGAAAAGAAGCAATTGTGAGGAAAAGAAACAGTTGTGTGAGTAAAAGATTGAGTGTTGTGTGTTTGTGTGCTCTTGCAACTTGGAGGCCGACCAAAACATCAAGAGGTGGAAGAAGCTCGGTGGCACATCATGGGGAGGCTTGGGTTCACACTAGCAAGGAGGAGGAGCTCGAAATTCGCACCAAACTAGGAGGAGAAGGGAGACATTCGTGCGTTCAAGGAGTTTCTTAGGAGTTTTCTGTTGTTCTTCATTAAGGTGGGTGATTTCTCAAACTTCTAATATAGATGCCATGCTAGAATTTTAATTTTAGAAACAAGTATAAAAGTTGCTATATACTTGCTTGAAGAGACTAGTAAGGAAGAGAGAAAACTCTAGTTTATGTACATGAAAAGTTAGTAAAATGAATTGGAATGTGTTAATTAAGATTTGTTATAATGCTTGTTAATATATTTGCATGCTAGAATACATATGAATTGATGAATCATGATTAGATGAAAATTGTGCTTATGAATGAATTGTAGAATGCAATATATGAAAAATTATACTTATGAATGAATTGTAGAAAGCAAAATAATATCCATGGTTTGTGAAATAATTTGACTAGTTGCAATAAGTGTGCTTTTAATTGCATTATATGAGTAATATTATATTCACTAGATTATCATCTATGTTGTCTCTTTGAAACATGAGAAAATGATTAGTTTTGTAAATATAAGACTAACCTTAGAGCTTTGATTATGTTAAAGAATGAAAAATTGTATAAACACATTGTGAATAAAAGAGGAATAAGTTGATAAAAAGATTCATCTAAAAATGAATTTTTCTATGTCGAAAATGTAGTAATGTTCCACTTTTTCAAATAACTAAAGAGAAATAGTCTACCACGTGTTTAAAATGAGATTTTGACCATTTAAGAAAATATAAGTTACTGTTTTTCAAAGAAAAATATTCTGAGGAAGATATAGATTCTTTATAAGTACAAATTGATTGGAAAAAATCGAGTTTATTAAAAGAAGAACTAGATTCAGTACCATTTGTACAAAAAGTATTTAACCGAGCTTCATATCTGTTAGTCACTCAAGACCTACTGGTCTTCAGGTACGCTTTGGGTTTGTTACTGTAGCAGACGGGGGTGTTGGTCTTGGGTTCGAGTCTCGCAAGAGACTCTATTTTTATGAAAAGTCAATTTTTAATCAAATTCTGAGAACCAGACCTTAAGTATAATTTAAGTTCTCCCTATATCGGTTAGTCACTTTGGCCTTACTGGTCATCGGGTGCGCTTTGGGTCAGTTACTGTTAACTGGCGGGAGGCGTGGGACTGGGTTCGAATCTGGCCTTTGGCCACTGTTTTGGAATTTTGATTTTTTAGTGTAAAAAAATTGAGAAAAAATATTATAATTCTTCTAAAAATACCTAGACTTCATGAAAATTATTTCTACAATATTTGACTTATTATAATGGGAAATAGAGGTAATTTTGAGAAGAAGAAATTGATAAATTTTTCTTAGAATGTGATTTTGATAAATTAAAGAATACGAATATTTTTGAATGTAAAGAATTTTGGTGTAGAGATTTAAAAATAAAATTTTTGGACATGGAAAAAATTGAGCAAGATTAAATATGGGATTGTTGTTTAAAACTATGCAAATGTGTATGGAAAATGAAGTAAAAGAAACTTGATGAAATATGGAATTTGTGAATATGAACTCTCATTTTGATGAACATGAAATGAGTTTGACACTAGAGTTTAGCTAAGTCTTTACATCGGCATGATTGAAATTTTGAAAGAGAAATGTGATGATAAAAGGCCAAGATTGGGTTATGGTTAATGATTAATGTTTAAGAATGATATAGAGATAACGCTAATTCTAGAGTATTAATTTTATTCATGTTTCAATTATCTAAGAATTAGACACATAGTGGAGATGTGATGAAAGTAAGAGAAAAACACAAGTATGAGGACCTCGGATCTACGTTGTGAGAGTATCGACAGGCTGCCTGTATGATGCGTCATGTCATGGCGTGGATACATCTCCGGAATTATCAGGACCGTGGCGATGCTTGTGGGGTGTTCTGTAACACCCCGTAATTTCTGATAACATACAATAGTATATATAGTATATATAATAGTGTTTGGAGGCTGTTTGTATAAAAAATTTTGCATGATGGCATTTGTGTAATAATGTTGAAAATGAATAGTAGAATTGTGGGGGGTCCCACGGATGAAGGAGACAACAAGCAATGGCTGCTTGTTGCCTTAGTTCCGCTGACGTCATCATAGGATGACGTGGCGGATGTCAGGGGGGCCCACTCGGGGAATATTTGAAGAAGAGGAGAATGAGATCGTGAATTAGTCCCATATCAGATTTCAAACTAGAATATTATATTAATAAATACTATTGCCTATGATCAAGAGTCACCAATTTGGTTAACAACCTTTTGAGAGGTAACCTCTAGTGGGCAGTTGTACTATACTATAAATAATTTTTCTTCTAAATTGTATAAATTGTCCGAGCTCGGGGCAGGGGTGTTACATGTTCGGTGACTACGTAATGCCATCGTTCCATGAAGGAGGCGAATTGTCCATAGGTTGTCTGCATGATGCGTCATGTCATGACGTGGGATTCCTCTTCAGGCTGTCTGGGCATGGGCTCGTAACTCATAGGATATTCTGGATACTTACCGTAGTTACCGTAGTAGTTTAACTCATGGCGAGGGAATCAACCCTACAAGATGAAGAACGATTAAGGGCTTGCCCTCGGACCTATGTAGTATGGGATGCATAGAATCCGAACAAGTGCGCATTGGAGTCATTAAATATAAATAATTGCATTAAGGACTAAGTGCACATTCACGACATCAATAAGATAGTCCCCTTAGCTTTGTTTGTGACAAGTGTGTGCTTTCTAAGTAAAAGAAATTGATGTATTATGTCCTAGCGTCAGTTGTATGCAACTGACGTGTCCACAGTTTCTATGCAGGATAAAATGAATGACAAGACTAAAGAATGAAGCTTAAAGAAATATTCAAGTTGTTATTAAATTCATGTATCATGTTGTAATTTATAATTTTGCTGTGTTGATGTAAAACATTGTTGTAATAAAATTTTTTAATTCCTTGTAAAATTGTACGAAGTGAAGTATAAAGATCCTGTGGAACTTCGAATTCAGACTCATATGGAATTCGAGGTGTTACAAACGGCCCCGACGACAGACCCTCCAATGCTAAAGTCAGAACCAGAAAGAGAGAGAGAGAGAGTAAGAGAGTAAAAACTGGCAAATTCTTGATTACCTTCTGACTGAATGGGGGAGGGGTATTTATAGTTCTGAGAGACATTTTAATAAATTGATTTGGGTCCATTGGATCGATTTAACTACCTTATCTCTTTCATGTCTCTGCCCCCCATGAGATATGATATCCTCGTTAGAGGATAAGAGATTTGACTCCTAGACTGCATGGGTTGGGTGTCTCTCCTAGTGTGTAATAACCCAGATTTTTAAATAATATTTTTAATATTAATAAATGAATTAAAATGATTTTTCGTGATTTAATAAATATTTTTATGAATATTTATCTTTTTACACGTGCAAAACACATTCAAATATTTTCTTGGAAAGTTCAAAGTCGAAAATTATTTTTTGGAAAATCATTATTTATTATTAGATATTATTTGTGAATTTTTTGGATTTTTCTGATATTTATTGGACCTATTTGCAAATATTACAAAAAGAGGGTCTTTTGTGCAAAATTACCACTTGGAGTGAAAACTCCAGATTTTCAGATTTTTGGACTGGGTATGGTGCCTAGTCAACTCAGAGGTAAAGTTTTTACTTTTTGTTTTGATATATTAGTTATTTTGCAAGTTTTGATAAAAAAATGATCTTTTCGCAAATTTGCCATTTAGAGGGGTAAAAGTGTCAATTCGTTTTTCTGGGTTTTTCAAACAGTGCCGGCTGGTTATAAAGTAGTTGTTTTATTTTTAAAACTCAATTAAGTCGGTTTTATTTGGTTTTCAAGTATAAAGATTTATATATAGAAGGATATATTTAAAAGAGGTATTTTGCAAATCTATTTACAAAACCCTAAACCTAATATTCCGGCCTATAAAAGAGTGGGTGCATCCATCTCTTGCTGTGCTGCACAAGGATTTTATTATTTCTATTTTCTTGGAGTTTTCAAGCAAGGATTCTTGGTTTTCTGTCGAAGGAGGATTTTCTTATTCTTTATTTTCTCTTCAGTTGATCTTCATAGAGGTAAGTGACATATTTTATTTTGTTTTGTTTTACGTATGTTATACGTGATGATCTAAGCATGCTAGGAGTTTGTATGATGATATGTGAAGTTTTGATGTATAGATGAATTAAAAGTGAATCCTTTCATGAAACTATATTATTGATGATTGGAACCCTAATTTGTTAACTTGAGATTGTTAAAGAACTGAATAGATATCATGAGTAGGTCGTTTTCCTTCATATACTTGCTGTCTGAACTTATCATGATGTGTTGTATGATGATATTGCATAAAAGTGGATAAAAAGATTACATATACTTGTGTATAAATGCATAAACTATATTTGGGGACTTTTCGTTGAGTAGAAACTTGATTAGTGATTGTTATAATTGCTCATATGCATGGAAAAATTATTGTGAATGATTGTGGATGAGTTTAATGGCTATTGAATCTAAGAATCAAGTCTTGGAGTTTTGAGAAAGGGGTTTAGATTTGGATCTATGCATTATGATCAATTTGGGGATTTCGTGATTTTGTGAAGTTTTTACTTAAAATTGAATTTGCTCAAATACTGAGTTTTAATCTGAATATTTTGTTATTTTAAATTGATGGATTTGCGAAGTTTTCTTGGTAAACATTTTTATATGAATATCCTATTTTGTGGTTTTTGAAGAAATTGAATCCTTGTGTGTTTTATTGTTTTTTTATTATATCTTAAATTATTTTGGCAGTGATATGGTTTGGAACATAATACGAAGTTATTTCGATGTATAATTGATTCTTAAAAACTCTGTTTTTGAAGATGTATATGTTCATGTCTTATTTTTGAAGAAATTCAACAAATTGATACTTTTATTAATTTGAAGTGGTTTTGATTTGTTTTGTGGACTCTCATATACCATACAAGTCATATTTGACCAAATCAGAAATGTACTTTTTACATATTTCATTTTTATAAAGTAAAACTCTGTATCGGTTGAAATGTGCACAAACTAAAACTGCAGTATGTAGGTACGACAGTCGACTGGTAAGTTTCGACCGTTGCGATCCTGGTTGTAATGTTTTCTCGAGGTTTTGGATTTTTAGGCAGGACAGTCGACTGACCACCTTATACAGTCGACTGTCTCTGCTCAGATTTGTGTTTTCTTGATGTCTTGGATTTTCATTAGGGACAGTCGACTGCCACTGCTCTGATTGATGGATTTCTTGAGTTTGGATTTCACGCGGGACAGTCGACTGACTACCCTGTGAAGTCGACTGCTACCGCTCTGACTGATATTTTCTTGAGTTTTCTGATGCTCCTTTTGAACGATAGTTCCTTCAATATTATATTATTTAAAAAGATGTTTTGCCACAGATTAAAAATGCTTTACAGAGATTTATATTAGAGCTTTAAATGTATTCTTTTGGATCTTATTTGAGTTATACGTGTTTTCAAAGGAATTGATGTTTTGTGATATTCTACAACTTAAAAATATGATTTTCAGTTATTTAATAGATTTACTATTTATTTGGATTCTGGAATTTTATATAAAATTTGGATTTTTGTTGATTTAAGAAGTTTCTTCATATAATCGTTTTGGCAATGTATTTGTGAGTTTTATTGAAAGTTTTGGTCTTGATGGATGAGTTGTGATTTCTCTAGGAGTTGAGTGGGAGTCCTGTGAACCGGCAGATGAGATTTGTGGATTTAGACCTGCGGGATCTTGGATTTGTTTTGGGAATTTAGTCCAGCAGGATGTACTAACTATAGAGATGAGGATTTTTGTGTTTTAATAATAACCAACTTAAGGACAGGCACTAGTGGAGATGTGATTGAACTTGGGGAACGTAAGTATATGCTCATGGTCTGTTAGTCCAACGGATGCATTCCAGAACTGTTTGTGTTCTGTCTCGAGAGGACATTTGTATGTTCGCGTGTCGAGGGTCTGCTAGCCTATTCACAGAGCATGCCGGGTGTATTCGCGCGTTAAGGGTCGGCGGGCCTATTCACAGGATGTACTCGGTGTATCTGCATGTCGAGGCCCTCGCAAGCCTATTCATGGGGTACACTGTTGGGAAGTGATTCTCCAGTTTTAGAGCTATTCTTACATGATGCTTGGGCATCGAGGGCTGTGGTGCCTATTTGCGGAGTATTCTGGATTTTGTTTCCATCACCGTATTAGGATTAGTTGCATAACGAGGGATTTAACCCTATAAAGTGGTGATCGTTAAGGGCTTGGATCGGACCTATGTGGTATGGAATGCATAGAATTCGATAAGTATGCATTAGAGAGTCATCATTTAGCATTGATGTTTTCTTGACTTGGTTTTATTCATGTTGTTTTCTGTTTTCCTACACTTGACACTTAGTCTAGATTCACTTGTTGTTTTCATGCTCTACTATTTACTATCTTATATTCCTTGATGTTTTCATGCTTTACTTATTGTTATTTCTCATTTCTTTTATTCTTGCTGTTAATACATGTTGTTATGACTCTATGCTTTATGCTTTATTTATGTTTCTTTTCTTTTGATGTCCCTGTAGTTTTGGGGGTTAGGGTTATCTCTAGCCTCATATTTTACAGGTAGGTGTCTGTAGCATGGGAATAAGACGATACCGATGGTCAAGGTAGTCTGAAGAAACCAGTTGGTTGAAGAGGCTACTTGGAAATTTGAGGGGAGGGTGATGAAAGATCATCCTGAGCTTTTTGCTTGATTATATTTTCTTATTGTGTTTTGTTTTTCTCGCTCTTTAATTGTAGTTCCGGGGACGGAACTATTCTAAGGAGGGAGTGTTGTAATACCCTAAACTTTCATTTTAATAAAAATATTGTTTTTCACGTGTTGTGCACGTGCAAATTTCATGTGCATATTATTTATTTATTTTGTGTATAAAATTTTATTTTTAGTATGAACAATTATTTTTCCTTTCCTTTATTTTTCTAAAAGCCTATTTCTAAAGCCTAAAACACTATTTTATTTGTTTGAGCCAACTTTAATAAATTATTAGTTTATTGTCTTGGCCCACAAACCTAAGCCCACTAATTGTGAAGCCCACAAATTTAATAAATCAATTAAATGGTCACACTTGTCATGTAGAGACAAATGGTGAACATTTTGATTAATTAAATTGTACAAATTTCTAAATAGGGGTACTAGGTGGCACGTGCAATGCACATTCTTTGGGGCCGGGATGTGCTAGGAGAGATGGAGAGTGAGGGTGTGTGTGCATGGGTGGTTACTTTGTGCATGGGTAGTTGCAACAACTTCCTTTCCTATCCTAGCCCTCCATTCTATAACTATCCAACCAATCCTAGCCCTCCAATCTATTCTAAAATTTGTATAAATACCCCCCTGCATACTTGTTTTCTACATTAATAATCTATTGAAAGAAGAGAGCATTATATAGTGTTGATTCTTGATTTTGATGATCACAACACACTGCACATGTATCTATGCTATACATACAGGTGCTATACACAAAGAACTCACTACTATACAGCTGAACAAATGAACAAGCACAAAGGCTCCAGATAAAGACAATGGTTGAAGCTTCATTCAAGACTCAAGACTCAAGCCAAAGACTTAAGCTTAAAAGTGTCAATTATAGTCATGTCTTGTAAACAATGTAATCTTACTTTTGTTGAGTCTTAGTATGATGTAAAGCCTTGTCACATGCACATACACTCACTATTTTACAATGTGTGTTTTTCAAAACATCAAAAAAGGTCAAAACAGTTTGAAATAGTTTATCTGTTGAGTACCAGTCGACCGATGTCTTCTATCAGTCGACTGGCAGTACAAAACTGTTTAAATTTATTCAAACTCTGACCAGTCGACTCATTGCGGCAACCCAGTCGACTGTTCGAGTGCTTTTGACCGTTTTCTGTTTTCAAAATCTATTTTCAAATTCAAAAGCTACTTAGATCCGTTGGTTGACAGTTGGAATAACTGCCTCCCAACGTCCAAGAATTCTAACTCTATAAATAGAGTTCAGAATTCACTGGAAAAGATCTTACAACATTTTTTTAAACATTTCCGAGCACTCCTTGAGAATTTCTAAGTGTTCAAGAGATAAAGCTTTCAAGTTCTAAGTTTTTGGTTCTCTACACTCAGTCCAGTATAACATCAGAATTCGTTCTGGACTGGGTATAGAAGTCGACATCTTTTTAGCCACGTTCCACATCACATAACAGAAACAAGGCTATAGGTTGACTGTAAATTTTTTATTGTTTTCTTTTTGCTCTCGGTTGGAGAGTTAGACTCTAGGGTGTAGAGTCGGTCATTTCACTCTTGGTGGTAGAGTGGGTCTGCTTTCTCTGGTTGAGATAAAGGACTACAGGTTAGACAAGGTTGTTGTCTGAATGCTGTAGGCTATTCTTGTAAACTTGTTTTTCAAGAATAGTGAAAATCTCAAGTGGGTTGCTTGGGGACTGGATGTAGGTCGGAAGGACCGAACCAGGGTATATCGTGTGTACTCTGTGATTGTTTCTCTTGAACTTGTATTTACATTTTTCTGTTTGTTTAAGTTCTGTGAAACTTGTCTGAACAGTCGACTCAGCACATTATCAGTCGACTGGTCAGTCTCGTATCTTTGAATATTAACTGTGTCTTCAGTCGCCTGTCTCAACATTAAGTCAACTATACAGAGTTGTTTGAATTTTCTTTTATTTGGTTATCTCAGTCGACTGGTTCACTCCTAAGTCGACTGCACCGAAGAAAAATTCTTTATTCCGCAAGTTAATTTTAATAAACACTATTCACCCCCCCCTCTAGTGTTTGTTGCCTTGCCTACAGGATCCAACACTTGGTATCAGAGCAAAGTTAAAGGCTATGGCAACTACTTCGAATGCAAATCAGTACCAGAAGGCCAATCTACACAAAGGCCACCTCTATTCGATGGAACAAACTACAATTATTGGAAGTGCAGAATGAGGATCTACCTCCAATCAATCAACTATGAAATATGGCACATGACGGAGACGGAATACATTGCCCCTACTATTCCATATGCACAATGGAATGATGATATGAAGAACCAAACTATGAATAATGCAAAAGCAATGAATGCGTTATTTTGTGCTCTCACAAAGGAGGAGTTCAACCGTGTATCAAATGCTACAACCGCACATCAAATCTGGCATACACTCGAGGTAACTCATGAAGGAACAAACAAAGTGAAAGAATCTAAAATCTCTGTTCTTGTTCACAGGTTTGAGATGTTTCGCATGAAGGAAAATGAAACTGTGTCCGAGATGATCACCAGATTTACTGATATTACAAACTCACTTGTGGCACTTGGAAAGACATACACTCAAGCAGAGATGGTTAGAAAAATTCTTCGTGCACTCACTCCTGAATGGGAAAAGAAGACCACTGCAATAGAAGAAGCAAATGATTTGTCACAACTTTCTCTTGAGAATCTTGTGGAAAATCTAATGGCGTATGAGGTTCAAATTGAAGAGCGAAAGAAGGATGCAGAATCACAACAGGCAAAGAAGAAATCATTGGCTTTTAAAGCCATGACAGACTCAGAAGATGAGGAAGAAGATGAAGAGGAGATAGCCATGTTCACTAGAAGATTCAAAAAATTTCTAAAGAAAGGTAAGTTCAATTCCAAAATTAGAGATTCTAATGATCCTCCTACTTGTTTCAGGTGCAATAAAACAGGTCACATGAAGAAGGATTGTCCCCTAGAAAATACAAAGAATAAGGGAAAGACATCCAACTTCAAGAAGGACAAGTACTCAAAGAATAAGTTTGCCAAGAACAAGAAGGCTTATCAAGCAACTTGGGATGACAGTGATTCTTCTTCAGAAGAAGAAACTGATGAAAACAATGAAGTTGCAAACATGTGTTTTATGGCTTCACAAGATCATGTAAGTAATGATGTTGATTCAGAAGATTTACTTGATGCTTTTAATGAAATCTTTCAAGAGTTGAAAAAGGAAAAGATTAGAGTTAAGAATCTAGAGAAAGTTAATCAAACACTTTCTCAAGAAAATCTTAACCTTGATAAGGAAGTGAAATCTTTAAATTCTCGCATTACAAGTTTAGATACTGATCTTGAATCTCTAAAAAGGAATTATAAAGAGATATTCAAGAACGTGTCTAAGTTTAACAAAGGCAAAGAGAATTTAAATGATGTCCTTCATAATCAAGTGAAATCTAGTAAAAAATATGGTGTTGGTTTAAAAAATTCTCCTATAAAAGAATCTTCTTCTAAAAACACTAGTAGAAATAAATCAGAATCTATTTCTAGTGTTACACATAAACTATATGAATTTTTTGAAAAGCCTAAGGTAATAAATTTTAGTGATAAAAGCAAGTCTGACGTTCGGTTAAGTCGACTGAGTCCATCTATCAGTCGTCTGTCCAGAGGAACTGTGTCTTATTCAACGAGACCAGAACCTCATATAAGTCGACCTATACCATCATTCAGTCGACTGCCTCACAGTAGAAGTCGACTGAAGGATACTATAAAGTCGACTGGACAGAACAAATTTGTATGGGTTCCAGTTAACTTAAATCAGAATGATAGAATTGCGTATATCAATTCATATTTATTAAATGTGTGTAATTCTATTAATTTTATTCCTGCTTATGGAGGAAAATCAAACTCATTATGGGTTTGGTTTCCCCCAAACTAATATGTTTTGGACCCAATAAAAAGGGTACCATATTTACATTGAATATTTTATAGGTACCCAAGAAAGATCGCTGGATACTTGACAGCGAGTGTTCAAAATATATGACCGGTCATGCCAACCTTCTATCCACCATACAAAGCATCGATGGAGGAACAGTTACCTTTGGTGATAACAACAAAGGAAAAGTCATAGGAATCGGCATGGTTGGTAAAAATTCTAACCCCACTATAGAAAATGTGTTGTTAGTTAGTGGATTAAAATATAATTTGTTAAGTATTAGTCAATTGTGTGATAAAGGATATAAAATAGTATTTGAAAAGGATGCATGTTTGATTTATGACTCTACTATGCAAAATATCATTTTTCAAGGTTTTCGCAAAAACAATGTTTATGAATTGTGTTTGAATACAATTGAGTTTTCAAATGATTTTTGTTTAATAGCTTCTAACAATGATTCTTGGCTTTGGCATAGAAGATTTGGCCATGTGAATATGAAGAATCTATCAAAAATATCTAAGTATAACCTAGTTAAAGGACTGCCAAAACTATCCTTTAAAAAGGATAAGTTATGTGATGTATGTCAACTAGGACAACAAATCAAATCTACTTTTAAAACAAAAGAAGTAATTTCTACTAGTAGGCCGCTCGAATTAATTCATATGAATTTATTTGGCCCTACTAGAGTTGCTTCTTTAAATAAAAGTAGATATGTATTTGTTTTAGTAGATGATTTTTCAAGATTCACTTGGACATTCTTTTTAAAACATAAGAATGATGCTTTTGATGAATTTGCAAATTTTTGTAAACGTATTCAAAACCAAATATCTCTAACCATAGTCACTATTAGAAGTGATCATGGTGGAAAATTTGAGAATGAAACATTTACAGAATATTGCAACAAGAATGGTATAACACATTCATTTGCATTTCCTAGAGCTTCACCATAAAATGGAGTGGTTGAAAGGAAGAATAGGACTTTGCAAGAATGCGCACGTACCATGCTTGTTGAAAACAATTTACCAAAGTACTTTTGGGCTGAAGCCGTTGCTACAGCTTGTTATGTATTAAATAGGATTCTTATAAGACCTAAGCTAAAGAAGACTTGTTATGAGTTGTTTTTTAACAAAATTCCTAAAGTCTCTTATTTTAAGAGATTTGGTTGTAAGTGTTTTATTCTGAACACTAAAGATAATCTAGATAAATTTGATCCTAGATCTAATGAGGGTATCTTTTTAGGATACTCAAATAGGAGTAAAGCATATAGAATTTTCAATAAGTCTACAATGACTATTGAAGAGTCAATGCATGTTACATTCGATGAATCTCTGCCTTCATCAAACTTAATTAAAGATGATGAAACTGACTCATCACCTTTAAATAATGTGATTAAATTTTTAGAACAAACTAGTCTTACGGATAAGTCGACCGATAAGGACTCCTAGTCGACTGAAGTAAAGCAGTCGACTGAAGAACCTGTCAAGTCGACTGATCCTATTGTGATATCTTCAACTTTACCAAAATCTTTTGTTGAAGTTAAAGATCATCCTTATAACTTAATAATTGGTGACATCTCCCATGGTATTCAGACACGATCACATATTAATATGATTTCTCATACAGCATTCTTGTCGGATTTTGAACCGAAAAATATACAAGAAGCTTGTGAGAATGAATTTTAGATGAATGCCATGCAAGATGAATTAAACCAATTTATAAGAAATGATGTATGGAATTTAGTTCCACGACCTCCTGATCAGACTATTATTGGTACCAAATGGGTATTTAAAAATAAGTTAGATGAATCAGGACAAGTTGTAAGGAATAAAGCTAGACTAGTTGCTCAAGGGTACAATCAAGAAGAAGGTATAGATTTTGATGAAACATATGCTCCTGTTGCTAGACTAGAATCAATTTGAATTTTATTATCTTTTGCTTGTTTCATGAATTTTATATTTTATGAAATGGATGTTAAAAGTGCTTTCCTTAATGGGTTTATTAAAGAAAATGTTTATGTTAAACAACCACCAGGTTTTGAACATGAACAATTTCCAGATCATGTTTATAAATTGAAAAAGACTTTATACGGTCTTAAACAAGCACCTCGTGCTTGGTATGATCGTCTGAAAACTTTTGTTTTAGAAACAGGATTTGAGATAGGTAAAGTAGACACAACCTTGTTTATTAAGAGAGTTAAGAATGATATCTTAATCATACAAATATATGTTGATGATATAATCTTTGGTTCTACTAATAATAATCTATGTCAAGAGTTTGCTAACACCATGAAAAACGAGTTTGAGATGAGTCACATGGGTGAACTCAATTATTTCCTTGGACTTCAAATTAAACAGTCTTCAAATGGCATATTTATTAATCAAGGAAAATATGCAAAGGAATTACTCAAACGGTTTAACATGGATAGTACAAGTAGTAAATCCACACCTATGGCTACTACTACTACCCTTGGCAAAGATATATTAGGTAAGAGTGTTGATCAAAAACTCTATAGAGGTATGATTGGTTCACTCTTATATATTACCGCAAGTAGACCAGATATTATGTTCAGCGTATGTTTATGTGCTAGATATCAATCTAGTCCCAAAGAGTCTCATTTAAAAGCTGTGAAATGAATTTTAAGATACATTAAAGGCACATCTGATTATGGTTTATTTTATCCACGCACCGATAATTTCTAATTTTTGTCATATAGCGATGCTGATTTTGCTGGTAGTAAAACTGATTGCAAGAGCACTAGTGGGACATTCACTAGTTTCTTGGTGCAGTAAAAAGCAAAATTCAGTATTCCTATCAACTACAGAAGCTGAATATATCGCTGCAAGTTTGGCATGTGCACAAATCTTGTGGATGAAACAAACTTTATTAGATTATGGTATTTTCTTTGAAAAAGCTTCAGTTATGTGTGATAATACCAGTACAATTAATTTATCTAAAAATCCGGTTCAACATTCACGTACGAAACATATTGATATTCAACATCATTTTCTACGTGATCATGTTTTAAAGGAGATATATCTTTAGACTTTATCTCTACTGATAAACAAGTAGCAGATATCTTTACCAAACCCCTTAAAGAAGATACTTTTATTAAATTAAGAAGAGAACAAGGATTATGTAATTTTATTGATATTTGTTGAAAAATTTCACCTGTTAAGTCGACTGTGTTTTTATTAAGTCGACTGTACTGTATTTTTTTGTATACTAATTTTTTTATTTGACCAGTCGACTGAACTTTTCCTCAGTCGACTGATATGTTGATATAAAAACTTATTTTCTTCTCGACTAAGTCGACTGCTCACTATCAGTCGACTGTCGCGATTTCAATTGTCTTCAGCGACGATTCATCACACAGTTTTTGAGATAAAAGTTTATCTTCTTTTCACCCGTGACCTCTCCATCAGCCGTTTATCTCTTCTCCTTGAATCACAGCCGTCTATCTTCAGTTAAAAACCCTTCTCCACAGCCTCCATCTTCACTTTTACCTTTACCCCCAAATCTGAAACCCTAAGGCCGGAGAAGAGGAAGAGTCGACTGCTGTGCTGCTGCTCCTCGGCTGCTGTTTGTTTTCTCTCTTCCCTCTTGGTAAAATCCTTCCTAAACTTTCTTTATAATGGCACCTAAACGTTCTAAAAGATCTCATGATGGTAGTTCATCATCACAGGATTATTCCCAATATCTTTTGAGTCCTGATCTATTAGAACGATGGTATCTCATGTGTAGCATTGTCATTTTTTCCAGGAAGATTTGTCAATTTTAATGACTTAGATCGGTTTAACCTAGTTCCCCTTTTCCAAAATTGCATTCTTTATGAGTATCTATCTTTAGTCAATCAACCCGATTACTATCCCCAACTAATCTATCTTTTTTACACAAATATGAGAGTTGTTCAAAAGAAAGATGGAGATGTTGTTATCCGTTCCTCAGTCAAAAATACTAAAATGACACTCACACCCGAGAGAATAAATCTCATAATGGGTATTGATGACGAGGGACTCGATCTTAATAAAATTATCTTGGATGATTTCTCTGTTCTGTCTAAAATATTTTTGCCCAATCATGGACCCCCAATGACTAGTAAAAATATCACACCTGTTGCAAAATTGGTTGCAAGAATACTTGCTTATAACATTCTTCCCAAAAGAGGAAGTTATGATCAGTATTCTATGGAACTGCAACAAGCTGTTTATGCCATTTTTGGTAAGATTGTCATAAATTGGGGTCGTATCATTTTTTCCAAACTTGAACAAAATCATACTCATTTCTTACCCTTTGGAGGTCTCCTTACCCGTGTTTTTCAGGCTTATGATATTGATCTCGACTCCGATACCAATGTCGTTAAGCATTATGAATGCTTCGATCGTGCTAGTTTAGCCCGTATGAAGCTTCTTGACCCTCCTCCTACAACTTCCCCTAGGTCTCCTCCTCCCTCACAAGTTCCTCTAGCATCTTCTGCTAGACCATCAGCATCTTCTAGTTCATCTCGTCCTCATGCTAATTATGATGATCCATCTACTCTTTATCAATGTGTCAACTATCTTATGGAACATTCAATCTCTGTTGATTCTCGTCTTGACTCTCTTGACTCCAAAATCACCAACCTAACCAACCTCTTTACTTCTCAATTTCCCCCACTGTCTCAAGCTGTTGATGAAGACTCGGAAGACGACGATTGATGATTTTTTTTCTTTTATTATGTATTTTTCCTTATTTCCTATGTATTGATGAATTTGTTATTTATGTATGAGACAGTTATTTCTCTTATTATTACTAGTTATTTTTGTTTTTTGTTGATGACAAAGGGGGAGAAATACCTCTTATCTGTTTACATCTGTTTACTGTTCTGTGTGTTTACTGTTCTGTGTGTTTACTGTTTTGTGTGTTTATTTTTTCACTAGCAGGTCACTGCTCACATCATCAGTCGACTGATAGTACTGTAATTGTGTTTAAATTTTGTGTACTAGTCTGTTAAGTCGACTGTCTCCATTATAAGTCGACTGATACAGTCTGTTTTGTGATACATCTTTATGTATGCATGTTGTGTTTTTAATAGGGGGAGCATATCATTTCTATGCTTGTATTATTTTCTGTTATTATCAGCTATTGTGTTGTCATCATCAAAAAGGGGGAGAATGTTGATTCTTGATTTTGATAATCACAACACACTGCACATGTATCTATGCTATACTTACAGGTGCTATACACAAAGAACTCACTACTATACAGCTGAACAAATGAACAAGCACAAAGGCTCCAGATAAAGACAATGGTTGAAGCTTCATTCAAGACTCAAGACTCAAGCCAAAGACTTAAGCTTAAAAGTGTCAATTATAGCCATGTCTTGTAAACAATGTAATCTTACTTTTGTTGAGTCTTAGTATGATGTAAAGCCTTGTCACACGCACATACACTCACTATTTTACAATGTGTGTTTTTCAAAACATCAAAAAAGGTCAAAACAGTTTGAAATAGTTTAACTGTTGAGTTCCAGTCAACCGATGGCTTCTATCAGTCGACTGGCAGTACAAAACTGTTTAAATTTATTCAAACTCTTACCAGTCGACTGATTACGACAACCCAGTCGACTGTTCGAGTGTTTTTGACCGTTTTCTGTTTTCAAAATCGATTTTCAAATTCAAAAGCTACTTGGATCCGTTGGTTGACAGTTGGAATAACTGCCTCCCAACGTCCAGGAATTCTAAATCTATAAATAGAGTTCAGAATTCACTGAAAAAGATCTTACAACATTTTTTAAAACATTTCCGAGCACTCCTTGAGAATTTCTAAGTGTTCAAGAGACAAAGCTTTCAAGTTCTAAGTTTTTGGTTCTCTACACTCAGTCCAGTATAACATCAGAATTCGTTCTGGACTGGGTATAGAAGTCAACCTCTTTTTAGCCACGTTCCACATCACATAACACAAACAAGGCTATAGGTTGACTGTAAATTTTTTATTGTTTTCTTTTTGCTCTCGGTTGGAGAGTTAGACTCTAGGGTGTAGAGTCGGTCGTTTCACTCTTGGTGGTAGAGTGGGTCTGCTTTCTCTGGTTGAGAGAAAGGACTACGGGTTAGACAAAGTTGTTGTCTGAACGCCGTAGGGTATTCTTGTAAACTTGTTTTTCAAGAATAGTGGAAATCTCAAGTGAGTTGCTTGGGGACTGGATGTAGGTCGGAAGGACCGAACCAGGATATATCGTGTGTACTCTGTGATTGTTTCTCTTGAACTTGCATTTATATTTTTCTGTTTGTTTAAGTTCTGTGAAACTTGTCTGAACAATCGACTCAGCACATTATCAGTCGACTAGTCAGTCTCGTATCTTTGAATATTAACTGTGTCTTCAGTCGCCTATCTCAACATTAAGTCAACTGCACAGAGTTGTTTGAATTTTCTTTTATTTGATTATCACAGTCGACTGGTTCACTCCTAAGTCGACTGCACCGAAGAAAAATTCTTTATTCCGCAAGTTAATTTTAATAAACACTATTCACCCTCCCTCTAGTGTTTGTTGCCTTGCCTACAGAATCCAACATATAGGAGATATATACTAGTGTGTGAGTGTGAGTGTATGTGTGTACCCCCATTGGAGGCCGGCCATTCTCTACTTGGAGCTCTCGATTTTTGGCAAGGAGCAAGGGAATGTGTTCATTGCACCGTGACCTAGGAGGAGGAGGCACTCTCTCGCATTCTAGAAGGCTCTAGGAGATTTTCTTAATTGGTTTTCTTCAAAATGTGGGTGTTTCTCATGACTTCTAGAGGAGAAATCATGCTAGGGAATGAAATTGAATTGTTATTATAAGCTACTAGTTGAAATGAAATGCATGCTCGCCTAATTAGAAAAGAATTGATAATTAGAAAAGGCATGTTGTTTGATTACTAAATTTATTAACTATGAGTAAAAGTATATGTTCTCATTGTTATAAACATTAGAATGCATGTTGATTATGTTTAAATTGCTATTATGTGAAATTCGCTAGTAGGAAATTGAACCATGCTTATTGATTAAAAAAAATGTCAAAGTAGAATAGTGTGTTAAAGTTGAATTGATTGAATTGATTGTTAATAGATGTAATGAAATTTCCTATTGCGATATTTATCATGTGAATGATTTGAATAAATGAAAAAGAATGTCCTTTTGCATACGAATAAATGAATGTATTATGTGGAGACTAATTAATAAAAATGGAAGTCTTTACTCACTTATAAAGTTAATTTTTGTGCTCTAAAAATATTTTAGCTATCAATGTGTAAGCAAGCATCATAGTAGTAAATTATGTGTAAAATTATCTTTAATTATGAACAATTACGTATTAGTTTTCAAATGTCGAAATAGTGTTCATAAAATGCAAACTAAGGCTAAATACATATTTTAAAAGAGGGAAAAATACCTTTAAATATACTGGCTATTGTTGAATTAAATGTATTTTATTTCTGGACATTTTTGTTTTCAAAAGAGGAGAAAAAGAGACAAACTCGTTTTTGAGAAATTTTTAAAGTATAGTTTGAACAGAGAATTAAGATCAAAACTTATTTCTTATACCTTCCAATCGATATGTCCACTTAGACCGACTGGTCGGAAGAGACTTGGGTTCGATACCCCGAAGCTGCGTTTTATTTTGTTGTTTTGTTAAAAACTCCAAATCACTGAGAACAGAACACGTAGGGTTTATAATCCCTAGTTAAATCGATGGGCGGCTGTGGCGCTTTGGTCTTGTGCGCTGTCTGCCTCACCGCTGGTCGCTAGTTCGAATCTTGGTGGGTTTGGAGTTTAGGAAAAAAATGTTTTTTTTTTGAGATTTTGAATTAAAATGGACTTTTAAAATAGAATAAAAATGAGAAAAATTATTGGAACTTATTAGGAAATATTTATACAACTTTTGAAGAAGTGTGAATAAGAAATTAGGGTTTCTGCAATAAAAGGACTCATTTTTGAAATTGAATTACTTTTTAAACAAAGAAAAATAAATGAAGATTTTGTGTTATAAAAGAGGAATTTTTGATAGTTGTGACGCGTGTAATTAAATGAAAATTTGAAAATGTGTTTGTAGTAAGATTTGATATGTGAATAATAGATGTGTGGAACACATAAATTATTGGTGATTATTAATTGAAATTGACTCTTGCATATGGATTGCACATGAAATTGAATTATAGATTGTGATGAATTATGAAAGATATGAATACATGAGTAGTATGCTTTTGAAAAATGAACTGTGATTAATCATGAAAAGATCTTATGAGTATGACATTGTAATTATGAGTTGAAATTGAGAATTAGGGTATAGCCAAGCCTTATACCGGTAAAGAAAGAATTGTGAAATGATAGATGCAGAGATTCAAAGGTTGTTGCTACATGGTTCCGATGGCAAGTTATCAGAGTGCGCAACAGGAGCTATTTGGGAGCCGGAGGATCCCATGTGGAAGGTTATTCCTGAACTTTTGTATGATTGTATTCTTTTGTATGATTGTGCTCTTTGAGTTGGTGGTATTTCTTTTGTTAGATTACATTCTCTTGTGTAATTGTATTTCTTAAACTATGTTTCCATTTATGAGATTTCAATTTCTTTGCTTATTTTTGTTTGTACCCTATTAGTAGTAGTTCTGAGGACAGTTCTATTCTAAGGAGGGAGTGATGTAATACCCAAGATTTTTAAATAATGTTTTTAAGATTAATAAATGAATTAAAATGGTTTTTCGTGATTTAATAAATATTTTTCTGAAGATTTATCTTTTTACACGTGCAAAACACGTGCAAATATTTTCTTGGAAAGTTCAAAGTGAAAAATTATTTTGTGGAAAATCATTATTTATTCTTAGATATTATTAGTGAATTTTCTGCATTTTTCTGATATTTATTGGACCTATTTGCAATTATTACAAAAAGAGGGACTTTTGTGCAAAATTACCACTTGGAGTGAAAACTCCAGATCTTTGGATTTTTGGACTGGGTATGGTGCCTAGTCAACTCTGAGGTAAAGCTTTTACTTTTTTTTTTAATAAATTAGGTTTATTTTGCAAGTTTTAATAAAAATGATCTTTTCGCAAATTTGCCATTTAGAGGAGTAAAAGTGTCAATTCGTTTTCTGGATTTTTCAAACTGTGCCGGATGGTTATAAAGTGGTTGTTTTGTTTTTAAAACTTAATTAAGTTGGTTTTATTTGGTTTCCAAGTATAAAGATTTATATATAGAATAATATATTTAAAAGAGGTATTTTGCAAATCTATTTACAAAACCCTAAACCTAATATTCCAGCCTGTAAAAGAGTGGGTGCAGCCGTCTGTTGCTATGATACACAAGGAATTTATTATTTCTATTTTCTTGGAGTTTTCAAGCGAGAATTCTTGGTTTCCTTGCGAAGGAGGATTTTCTTATTCTTTATTTTCTCTTCGGTTGATCTTCATAGAGGTGAGTGACATATTTTATTTTGTTTTGTTTTATGTATGTTATACGTGATGATCTATCGATTAGAAAGCATTCTAGGAGTTTGTATGATGATATGTGAAGTTTTGATGAATAGATAAATTAAAAGTGAATCCTTTCATTAAAGTATATTATTGATGATTGGAACCCTAATTTGTTGACTTGAGATTGTTAAAGAACTGAATAGATATCATGAGTAGGTCATTTTCCTGCATATAATTGCTGTCTGAACTTATCATGATGTGTTGTATGATGATATTGCATAAAAGTGGATAAAAAGATTATCTATACTTGTGTATAAATGCATAAACTCTTTTTGGGGGCTTTTCGTTGAGTAGAAACTTGATTAATGATTGTTATAATTGCTCATATGCATGGACAAATTATTGTGAATGATTGTGGATGAGTTTAATGGCTATTAAATCTAAGAATCAAGTCTTGGAGTTTTGAGAAAGGAGTTTAGATTTGGATCTATGCATTATGATCAATTTGGGGATTTCGTGATTTTGTGAAGTTTTCACTTGAAATTGAATTTGCTCAAATACTAAGTTTTAATCTGAAATTTTTGTTATTTTAAATTGATGGATTTGCAACGTTTTCTTGGTGTACAAACATGCACAAACATGCACAAACATTTTTATATGAATATCCTATTTTGTGGTTTTTGAAGAAATTGAATCCTTGTGTGTTTTATTGTTTTTTATTATATCTTAACTTATTTTGGCATTGATATGGTTTGGAACCTAATACGAAGTTATTTCGATGTATAATTGATTCTTAAAAACTCTGTTTTTGAAGATGTATATGTTCATGTCTTATTTTTGAAGAAATTAAACAAATTGATACTTTTATTAATTTGAAGTGGTTTTGATTTGTTTTGTGGACTCTCATATACCCTACAAGTCATATTTGACCAAATCAGAAATGTACTTTTTACATATTTCGTTTTTATAAAGTAAAACTCCGTATCAGTTGAAATGTGCACAAACTAAAACTGTAGTCTGTAGGTACGACAGTCGACTGGTAAGTTTCGACCGTTGCGATCCTGGCTGCAATGTTTTCTTGAGGTTTTGAATTTTTAGGCGGGACAGTCGACTGACCACCTTATACAGTCGACTTTCACTGCTCAGATTTGTGTTTTCTTGATGTATTGGATTTTCATGCGGGACAGTTGACTGACCACTTTACACAGTCGACTGCCACTGCTATGATTGATGGATTTCTTGAGTTTGGATTTCACGCAGGACAGTCGACTGACTACCCTGTGAAGTCGACTGCTACTGCTCTGACTGATATTTTCTTGAGTTTTCTGATGCTCCTTTTGAACGATAGTTCCTTCAATATTATATTGTTTAAAAAGTTGTTTTGCCACGTATTTCTAGGTGTTTTCTATTCATCTGTGTTTTGTAAATAAGTGATGTAATAAAAGTTGTAATAAAAATTATTTGTGTTTTTGGCTATGTTTACTAATGCAATTGAAGTTGATGCTGGGAATTGTGCCACGTATTTCTGAGATATCATATTGGAAATTCGGGGTGCTACATAGTGGGCCTAGTTTGTCACTTTTTATGGGCTTGGAAGAAGCCCATGTCTTGGAGTGGGCCCAGACCTGTAAAAGAGGCCTATGGTGGCTAATCTTCCCGTGAATGCTTTGAGACTCGTGCAGGAATCGTACGGCTTTGATTTTCTGTGATTTTTACCATCATCACTTGGACATGTCAAATGACTTGTCTCAATTTAGTGATTTTATTGTACATATATCCTTAATTATTTATTGTTTCATGTATATTTCCTTAAGTATTAATTTTTTATGTCATTGTTCTAATTTGATGGTGTATCTCAATTTAATGATTTATCTTAGTTTTCTGTAAACAGGTGACAGATGGCGAAAACAAAGAGGAAGGTGGTCACGATTAGGCAGGAGGAGGTGGTAGATACTTCCAACATGGGATATATATTAATAATCTAGAAATAGTATATATCCATTTTACTTTCTGGTTAAGTAATCCCTTTAGTTTCCTTGTAATATATAAATCTATAGAAATGTTTCAAACTCACATCGATTCATCAAGAATTCTTCTTCATAATTAATCATTAGGAGTTTCAATACATATTCTTTCAAAACATAATAATTGTCGTATGTTTGCAAACAATATTTTAGTCTAGTTCATCCTAACTCTCTAAACTTCACCAGAGATTATATATACTTTTATATGGCTAAAAATGGGGTTAAATCGGAACCGTTCAAATTGGGCACGAATCTTAAAGTTTATAAGGGCAAGATGGTAATTTCACCCACAGACGGGTCCAAAATGGGAACCGGGTCTCTCCTCTTGGACCCAATAACCCATGAACGGATCTGTTCAACTGAGAACGGGTCCCAACCCGTTGGGAGGCAGTTCAAGAAGATAGGGAGAAATCTTGAACCGCCCTTATCCTTAGGAGGTGGTTCTAATCACCTCTATCTAGCCACACAGGGGAGTAGAGATTCGTTCTTATCTCGAAGCAGATCCCCCACGACACTATAAATACCCCCTACCTCCTACCATTACAGGGTGATCATGCTTTGCCTATCTAAAGTTCTTTTGATATTCTTTTTCTGAGTATTGACAAGAGCGTCGGAGGGTGTATCGCCGGGATCCATCCCGATATTTCGTACTTCGTGCAGGTTAGCGGCAGCACCAAGGAGCCATCTTAACAGCAATGGAAGAGGTTAGATTTGACCCATTCGAGTTCTCGCGAATCCACAAATCATCTGATCGCCCCACACTGAAATCAGCGGCAATAGATTGGCGCCGTCTATGGGAAGTCTCGAATAGCTATCCGACCCTCCTCCTTCAACCAAAGCTACTCCTAACAATGCCTCCCAAGAGGAAGTCGACCTCCAACCGTAGAACAACTTCCACTCTCCCTCCTCCTCTGGAGGGTCTCCCTCCGCCCGTCCAACCGGCCCTACAGCTCGACAGCCGATTCCTTAATCCGTTCAGCAGCCTCTAGGGCCTCAAGCGACTGTTGGGCAGCCCTCTCGACGAAGCCGCTAGAAGCAACCCCTGCATCAAGTTCGGGTCTCCATCCATATGCCTCCACAGATTCCATGGCCTCCCATAGTCCTTCAACCCTGAAGGATCTGCGAGATGTTCTCAATAACCGACAAAACGAGTCCGAGCCCGATCTTTGGATCCGTTTAGACGATAGGTGGACCCGCAATGTGAACCCTCACCGGGAGCACCAGAGGGACCGGTCACCCCGCCGAACATACCGCAGAGGGTCCAACTCTCCTCGGAGACGGAAAGATTCACCCCAGCATTGCCAGAGATGAAGTCACTCCCCGACCGGCCGTCCTGTCGCTCGAGCCCATCAGGAGAAGGAGGCCCCATCACGAAGGTAGAATTTCAACAATTCCAGGAGGCAGTCCTTTGGGTGCTCAACGCTGCCCCTAACAATGGCCAACGGGCTCCTAGCCCTCAGCCGTCGCTCCCTCAGTCCTCGGCCAGCTTCGAGCCATCGCCGCTGCCTCTCAGTCCTCAGCCAGCTCCGAGCCATTGCCATCTCTCTCTCAGTCCTCGGCCTACTCAAAGCTATTGCCGCTGTAGTCCCAGCCCTCCTCCATATGAGGACGAGTCTCGAGGCTCAGCGAGGCAGGACCGAAGGGAGGAGTTGGTCTACCGCCGTCTCCACGAGATGGAGAGGCACCTTGGCCAGCTCAACCGAGACGAAGAACAACAGGCGAGGAACCTCTGCCCGAGCAGGCCCCCATTCTCCCGCACAATCATGGAGGCCCCTGTCCCAGATAACTTCAAGCCTTCACACTTTGAGACTTACACCGGGGACTCGCACCCCGCAGATCATATTGAGAGTTTCAAAACTCTCATGATGATCCATCATGCCTCCGACGCCCTCCTCTGCAAGACCTTCCCGGCCACCCTCAAAGGTCCCGCTTGGGAGTGGTATTCCAGGTTCGCTCCAGCCTCCATTTTCTCCTTCGATTAGTTCGAAGGCCTCTTCCTCACCCATTTCGTGAGCAGCCGCCGCTCCGAGAAGACTAGTACCTCTCTACTCTTCGTTAGCCAAAGGAAGGGCGAACGGCTGAGGGATTATGTCAAGCAGTTCACTACGGAGGCCCGGTCTATCACTTCCCTATATCAGTCAGTGGCTTCGACCGCTTTCCAATCCAATGTCATCAACCCTGATCTCAGGGAGTCCCTGGCCAAGAAGCCTCCTCGGGACTTCTCAGAGCTCCTTCTCAGGAGCGAGAAGTATATCCGAGCTGAAGAGGCTCTCAACCGCCCCACTCTTGAGGGGTCATCTTCCAGTGACAAATGGAAGAATGCTGAAGAAGAAGGAGCTAAGAAGCTCCAAAAGGACAGCGGAGGTCAGCGTCGCCCTCTTCCCCATTTCGAAAAATTCACTCCGCTCAACGTGAGTGTATCTGCTATCTTGATAGAGATTGGGAACGAGGGTCTTTTACCGCTGCCTTCTAAGATGAACACTCCTGGAAAAAAGAGAAACCGGGATAAGTGGTGCCGTTTCTACCGGGACCATGGGCACGACACAAACAACTATCGGGCCCTAAAGGACGAGATTGAAGCCCTTATTCAGAGAGGGCAGCTCGCTCGTTTCATGAGGAAGGACAAGGCTGATCAACCTCCACCCCCCAGGGGGGCTAACAGACGAACCGAGCAACATGCGAAGACTCCAGAGGACGAAGCAGTGGCCATCCTACACCTGATACACGGAGGCCCAATGGGGGGAGATTCCAACTCCTCCCGAAAAGCCTTCGTTCGGGAAGTGAATGCCGTCCAGAGCCATCCCCCTCCGAAGGGTCTTGGGGTCCCGGCCACCTTCTCCGATAGAGACCTGGAGGGCGTCTGCACACCCCATTGCGACACCCTCATTATTAATCTCCGAATGGCCAACTTTGACATTTGCCGGGTCTTGGTGGAAAATGACAGCTCAGTTAATATCCTTTTCTTGGAGGCATTCAAGGGCCTCCAGCTATCGAGAGATCAGCTCAAGCCCGCGAGTTACACTCTTCATGGGTTCACTGGGGTGCCGGTGACGATCGAGGGAGTTATAACCCTCGACGTAACCGCTGGAAAGGCCCCGGTCACTCGCATAGAGCTGATGGACTTCATGGTGGTGGATGTGAAAGTCACCTATAATGTTATCCTGGGTTGACTAGGTTTGGCCGCACTCCAAGCTATCCTTTCGGCCTACCACATGAAGATGAAGTTCCCCACCCCCGCAGTAGTGGGAGAAGTGAGAGGAAGCCAAGAAGTGTCTCGCAAGTGCTACATGACCTCGATGGGAGGCCCAGTCCTCTCTCTGGAAGCCCTCGAACTCCCATAGGAAAGTAGCCAGACTATCTCTAAGCCTGTGGACGAGCTGGAAGAAGTGGCCTTCTCAAAAGAAGACGTCACCAAGACGTTCCGGATAAGTAAGGCACTTTCTCCCTCCGTCAAGAAGGACATCTCCCAATGCATAAAGGAGAATCGCGATCTCTTCGTGTGGACCGCGACAGATATGCTGGGGATCTCAGAGGAGCTATTGGTACACCACCTTAGCGTTGCCCCGGGAATCAAGCCTGTCCAGCAGAAGCGGTGTAAGTTCGCTCCCGAGCGCCAACAGGCGATCAAGGAAGAGGTCGAGAAGCTCCTGAACGCCCGATTCATCCAAGACGTGAACTACTCCGAGTGGCTGTCCAATGTGGTGAGGGTCAAAAAAGCCAATCGAAGCTGGAGGATATGCATCAATTTTACCGACCTCAACAGGGCGTGCCCAAAGGATCCATTCCCCCTTCCGAGCATCGATGCTCTGATCGATGCGACCTCCGACCATGAGCTACTCAGCTTCATAGACGCTTTCTCGAGGTACAACCAGATCCGGATGTTCCCCCCGAACATCCCGAATACCTCATTTTTGACTGATCAGGGCCTGTACTGCTATCGAGTCATGCCGTTCGGTTTGAAGAACACAGGTGCAACGTACCAGTGCCTAGTCAACAGGGTCTTCCGAGATCAGATTGGCCAAAACATGGAAGTCTGTGTGGACGACATGTTGGTCAAGAGCATCCAAGGGCAGGAGCATGTCCTCGACCTCTAGAAGGCCTTCGGGATGCTAAGGAGGCACAACATGAGGCTGAATCTGAACAAGTGTGCGTTTGGAGTTTCATCCGACAAGTTCTTAAGGTTCATGGTCAGCCAGAGGGGCATAGAGGCCAACCCCGAGAAGATCTAGGCCATACTAAAAATGGCTCCTCCCCTCCAGTGT
This sequence comes from Hemerocallis citrina, assembly GCA_017893485.1. Lineage (NCBI taxonomy): Eukaryota > Viridiplantae > Streptophyta > Magnoliopsida > Asparagales > Asphodelaceae > Hemerocallis > Hemerocallis citrina. The sequence continues at coordinate 132,974,826 of CM030365.1, forward strand.
TAAAGATATCCAGAGGCTCACCGGGCGCCTCGCGGCGATTAGGTGCTTCTTCTCCAAATCCAGGGAGAAGTGCCTCCCGTTCTTCAAGGCCCTCACGGGGGCTAAAGGCTTTGAATGGGGGCCAGCGCAGCAAGAGTCCTTCGACTAGCTCAAGGCGTACTTAGCCAGCCCCCTACTCTTGAGCAAGCCGAGGCCGGGGAGGTCCTCTATCTATACCTCGCCGCTTCGGAGCAGACCTTCAGCGCTGTCTTGGCAAGAGAAGAAGACAGGACGCAAAGGCCCATCTACTACGTGAGTAAGGTCCTCCGGGACGCTGAGCTTCGTTACCCAAAGCTGGAGAAGATGGCCCTTGCGTTGGTCATGGCGGAGAGGAAACTCCGCCCTTACTTTCAATCTCATTCGGTGGTTGTTCTTACCGACCAACCGCTGAAGCAGGTGCTCCACAAGCCAGAAACGTCGAGATAGGCACGCCGACGACTGATGAATGCCCCAGATTGTGCCACGTCATAAATACGATGATTAAAATTATTTTTTATTTATTAAATTGAATTACTTATTTAAAAATTGCGAAAAAATGATTAAAATTCAGGAAAATTGATTAAAAATTCTAAAAATAATTATAAATTCGGGGAAATATTTTTGAGCCCCTGGGTAAATAATTATTGGTTAGAATAATTAATTAGTGCTCTCAAAAAATAAATCATCGCTTTGCAAAATTGAATAAACGATTTGAAAAATAATTAAAAAATCAAGGAAAATTACCAAAAATCTAGAAGAGCCTAGGAACAATCTTGGGCACGTTACTAGCTCAAGAAAGCACCATTACCTCTCATACAAGATTCGAACACCCTTTAAGAACTCCGATAAAGCCCTATACGCCATTAAAACAACAAAACTACCCCCCCAAATAGCACACAGTCTTTAGGAGTGGGGGGCTCATGATATGGCTAAAAATCGGGTTAAATAGGAACCATTCAAATTGGGCACGAATCTTAAAGTTTACAAGGGCAAGATGGTAAATTCATCCATAGACGGGTCCGAAATGGGAACCGGGTCTCTCCTCTTGGACCCAATAACCCGTGAACGGATCTGTTCAACTGAGAACGAGTCCCAACCTGTTGGGAGGCAGTTCAAGAAGACAGGGAGAAACCTTGAACCACCCTCATCCTTAGGAGGTGGTTCTAACCACCTCTATCCGGCCACACTGGGGAGTAGAGATTCGTTCTTATCTCGAAGCAGATCCCCTACGGCGGCTATAAATACTCCCCTACCTCCTACCGTTACAGGGTGATCATTCTTTGAATACCTAAAGTTCTTTTAATATTCTTTTTCTGAGTATTGACAAGAGCATCGGAGGGTGCGTCGCCGGGATCCATCCCGGTGTTTCGTACTTCGTGCAGGTCAGCGGCAGCACCAAGGAGCCAGCCTAACAGCAGGGGAAGAGGTTAGATTTGACCCATTCGAGTTCTCGCGAATCCACAAATTCATCTGATTGTCCCCACACTGAAATCAACGGCAACATACATGAATATAGACGTGAAGGGAAATAGGACATAGTGACACAATAGTATGAAAGACTATATATAGATGAATGCAAAGAAAAGCACAACACATGAATTAATTAAGTGTTTTATAATATGTTATTAAAAATATACTAATCTATTATGTTTATTGTTTTTGTAGATGTTTTAGTAGTTTTCTATCAATACTACAGGCTTCACATATTTTAGTTTTCTATTGTATATGTATTTTAATTTTCTATTGTAGTATCTGTATTTGTTACTATATATCTTTAATTAATGTGTTTTTGAAGGTAAAATTTTCTTACTCTGATGTTGTTAATGGATGGGTCGATAAATCGGTCTCTAAGAACTAGAGAGACCATAAGAGCTTCCTAAAAAGAAAGTACTATATACCGGAGAGGGCAGAGGTAGAGAATGCGAGGGAGGTTCTCAAAGGTGTGATGGCACAATTGTCAATTTCTTGCCAATTTTTTGAGAAGTGATACGGAAAAGGTATATACTAACGCAATTTCCAGTCTTTTGTATTTCTTTGATGATATACTTCATTGATGTTGCTAATTATAATCATTAACAGAGGAAAGCTAACGTCGGTGTCAAAAGCCGAAAAATGTTGAAACTGAAGCATACCATTGGGAGATCCAGCTTTGCGGTAGTCCGAGATGAGCCGGTAAACCACACTTCTTTTTATCTGCAGTCTTTTATTACACTTATATACATAGTCCAATATAAAATTGGCATCTCGCACAGGTTTGTAAGAATGTAGACTTAATTACAGTGCATAATAAATTTAACAATTACCCTCATTCAATAAATACAACTCTCCCGCGCACCCACACATGTTAACTACAGTATATTGTTTTAACAATAAAGTCACTTGCGTAGTTTAGTGTGTTATAGTATGTTGTCAATGAAACACATTATATTTCAAATTAAGTGTCGTGAGCAGTGGGCACATATACTCAGTGTTATAGTGTGTTAATTTTCCTATTAACACTTAACCTAAAATAATTTACTTTCGGTAAAATCCAATTCCCAAATCATAATTTATTCAATTTCTCTTCAATATAACATATTTTTCAATTCTGCTTCTCTGAGCACTGAAGAGAACAAAGATGAATCTGAACACAGTTTCCTCTTTCCCTAATTGAAAAAAACTTGTCTGTACACTCTTATGTTCTCAAACTTATGACAAAACTAAGAATGAGAAAATTGAGATTCAACAGTTCCTTTTCTCATATGCCAATGCCTCCGCCATTGACATTGCAAAGCTAAAATGTGACAATCAATCCCCACCATCCTGTATGGATGTATTTTTTAATGATCAAAAGTAGAAGACATTGTTTTCCCTGTATATCATTTAGTAAAATTTGCAAGGGCAGCATGTTGTTTCAGTTTAAACCAATCAGAACACGTTACAGTGTGCACTGAGTTCTGATTTTTTTATTATCAGAAATAAAATTCATGCAAATTATTTGCTTTGCTATAGTATTTTCTGTTAGAGATTATAAGAGATAAAAACAATGGAAATTAGGGTTAATATCCTAGACGAAGGTGCTTGAGAAATTTACTCTAGGTATTAAAATTGGAATACCTAGATTACTATCACAAGTCAGTATTTATAAGATAAAGACTGGTTTGGGTACTGGGTTCTCAACCCACTCAACCCGCGTTCCGATATCCACACAATTAGTACGTGTAACACACGTGTTGCCCATAGAATAATATTACACATAATATTATTCATATAGTGAGAATATACCTATATATCCAACAATGTTCTCCTATATTCTCAATATATAAACGTACTGAATTATATCATCAGTTCAACATGAAGCTGACTGGCTGATAGCAGTCTTTAAATAGAAAAATATATCACTTAATGTACAGTTCATAAGGACTAAATCAATTATAAATTTGAATAGTTCAAAAAAGACGAAAGCAAAATAATTAAATAGTTCTCAAACCATATCATAACAGAACAGTTCACAATGACCAAACCAACTGGAGAAATCTGTCATAATTTCAAAATCAAACAAAAATAAACTTCAAGAACAAAATAAAAGTTTTAAGCTCAATGAACACAAGAGTCTTAAACTCAACAGAAGTTTTATCAAGCAAGTGACAAGTTTATTATTGAGAGGAATAAACTAAAACTATATCATTACAAACTGCTTTATGTTTACTCCTCCATTTTGAGCAAATCATCATTCTGAAATCTGTATTGACAGATTCAACTCCTCCATCTTTTCTAGCTTATTGAGAACAAGAATATCAAGTGACACATCTCTAAGAATTCTAGCGAATTTCATAAAGTATCTAGTTTCACTAAATAACTTAGTACAATTCAACGATAGTTTAGCAAAATATAACGCAAGCATCACTGTAAACCTTGTTTCCCTAAATCCGTATTTTCTGTATTTAAAAAATTTTTATAAATCAATTTTTTTTATCCATAGTTTTATTTACAACCAGTTCCCAATGATATTTTGTTATACTACAAATCTTTTATTATTACCTTGATTATTATGTTTAAGCTTATGATTATTATTATTATTTGTAGCTTTCACCCTTGATCCTTAAATTTAAAACTATCTCTATCGATAAATGTATTGTAGTATTCAAATAATTCTCATACTGTAGGACTAATATACCTTGTTATATAATCCTACCTTACTTTAGTTATTTTATCTCCTTATTGGATTTTATACACTATTGGATTTATGTATACCATGATTTTATTAATTTATTATTCTAAATTAGAACTCTATTTTTTTTCCTTATTGGATAATCCAATACCCAATACCTAAAATCCCACCCTAATCTTATTGGATCCATTACCCAATACCCTATTATATAAATACCCTATTATTCTAACCTACCCAAAACCCTAGCCTACTGTTACACCCTACAGCCGCCAACATCTTCTCAACCATTCTTCTCCATCTTCCAACCCATCGTCAAGCTCCCTCACCACCGATCTCCCAACCCCTCGACCACCTCTACATCTCCGCTTCGTCACCACCACCACAGAATCCCACCGCCATCTCTCCATCCTTCGAACCCAAAACTCCGATCCCCTTCCGCTCGCCTCGCCCACCTTCGACATTCACCCCGTCGACCCCACAGCATCACCACAACCTCCATCACCGTCGCCTCCGCCACACGCCGCTGAACCCCAACACCCACTCCCCTAACTCCTCCCCTGTTCTTTGAACCGAACAGAGGGCACCCACTGTCGTCGCCTCCCGTCACACTCGTGCCTCCGCCAGTGCCATAGTCGCAGCGTCGTTCCTCGACATAGCGTCGCCGTCGAAGCCACCGCAGCTGCGTCGCTGTCACCCCTCTCCCTCTCGCACTTTGTTTCGAAGCAGCGAACGAAGAAGAAGAAGAAAGGGGAGAAGGGCGGGATCAAATCTCGACCGTTGGATCGCGCCAAGATCCGCACCTGTGATCGCTATTCGGTGTTCGCCCACAGCGAATCCCAGAACCGCTGTACGCTGTTCGGCCCCGATCTGGTGTGCGGAATAAATCCGATTGGTGGGATTTGCTGTCCCGTGTTTTGGCACGCCTGATCCCGCTCGCTGTTGCTGTTTGGGCTTGGATCCGGTGGGGGGAAAACTCAATCCACAGTGATTTTCGCACGTGCTTTTTTGAGGGCTTCTTCCGGGATTTTTCTATCCAATTTTCTACTACAAGTCGATCTAATCATCGTCAAATTAAGGCAAGTATCCTTGTACAATTTATTTGTTCTAGTACAAGCAACCCTTGAAAAATACTACAAATAGTTAGATTTGTGACTCCTCCTTGAATATCATTGTAGATCAATATTGAACTTCCAAAATTACAATTCTAAGAGTCACAAAATTTCCTTGTATTAAATTATAACTATTTGGACTCTTTTACCCCTTGAACGCATGAACACATGAACATATGAATTAAGGAGCCATAAATTTGTAAACACATGTTGTATTTAATATTTGATGAACTTGCGACCACTTAACTCGAAAAATAATTATTATTTACTGTTTTGACCACCATTATCCTGTATTTTATATCATACAATAACTTAAACGTCAAATGACAAATTTCCATGTAACCTACACTAGTAAGTTATTTCTACGAGTTGCTGTCCTGAATCTTCTTTTGCTGATCGACCCATTTAACATTAGAATACGAACCTAAGACCTGAATAGAAGATGTAGCCCTGGATGTCTAGATGTCGTTAGACTCCGAAATTTTTGAATTTGGAGTTGCGGTCTAGGAGTTATGGCAGTTTTACTGCAGCTGTGTCGGTAGACGCAGATTTGCAAAACTGCTGCACACAATTACTTTGCGCATTAATTTAGCTATGTAACCAGCGAGCGTTTGACTCAAAATTTTATATGTAGTTGCTGGACACCCTATAGGACATACCCAATTTTTCTTAGAATTAATTTTCATTATTTTAACCCTGTTCCACCTGTATAAACTCAAATATACAATTCTGCCTGAACAAATATAACAAGCCGGGATTTGAGGGAAGGACTATAGAGTGGACAACATAGGTAAGTGTACTCGGAAGGGGGGCCGTGTTTCCCAAGTTGTATGTTAAATGGAACTAAGTGCCACGTAGAACTAAGTGCCACGTCATGGTGACGGGGGCCATATCTAGAGCCGGGGGCCACCTTTAGAGCCCATTACAAGGTTACATGATATATATTTGCGATCACATGGAACTAAGTGCCACGTAGAACTAAGTGCCATGTCATGGTGACGGGGGCCACCTCTAGAGCCTACGGGTGCCACCTCTAGAGCCCATGGTTTGATCACCTGCTTATTTGATGCCTGAGTACACCGCCCTATAGACTCCACTACTAGGTCTAAACGCAACTGATTTGACTGTAGCAACTATGTAGTAAAAATTGGGATGCATGTCGAGCTACCTAGATAGTAATCACACAAGACTTGAACTTAATACCTGATATATGATTATCCTGATACCTGATTATCCTGTTACTTGATTATCCTGTTACCTGATTACCTGGTTACTTGATATCTGATACATGAAAATTGAACATGACACTGTAACTTGATACGTGAAACCTTACACATGAAACATGATACTTGATGTTAGTTACCCCTACAGGTTCACCTGTCATATGATTTACCATTAACAGTTGTTAACTAGCCTGTTTACTAGGATGTCCCTCTTGTCAGCTAGTTCTTATTTTTTCCACTACTTATCATAACTCTGTTACATTCTTGATTCCAGTTCCTGTTCCCCATACTTGTACTTGTTTTTACTATTTGTGGCCCTAGCTTGCACTAAGGGCATTTTCTCTTGTTTTCTCCTATTTTTCCTTTTTATATTTATCAAGCAGACTTTGGGACAAGCTACCTGCTGGAATTGGCGAGCAGACATTTCAGGTTTTGCTTGGAGCAAGGACTTGTTTAAATAATTGCATTCCTTGAGGTATTTATTTCTTCTGCTGTATAAGACTTGTTTCCGAGTTTTACATTTGATCCAGATATGGGAACTATTTGAATATTATTATTTGTTTAAATTGTTTTCTGTTGCTTAATAAATTATTCATGCATGCTTGGTTATGTATATCTCTCTTGTTATATTCTTGTTCTGATGCTGAGTCGATCCTACAGTTTATGAATGATGTTAAGATCAGTCGCTGGGCTTCGTCATGCACTCGTATTCTACTATTCCGTATTTTGGGAAGCAGGGCGTGACAATCACAATCAAGTTTCTTTAACAATATAAAGAACAAGAACTATTATAGTTTCTACACAAGAACTATATTATGTTTCATATTGGAATGATAGAACAGTCAAATCAATTATGGTTAATTCTGAATCATCTAAATTGGAATGAAATAAGAATCCATAAAAGAGATATATCATCAAAATTGAAATGATATAACGACATTCTAAACATCGGAAACACATCGACAAGTTTTCACCCTTTCTTTTGGAATAATAAGATGATTCTAAGTAAATTATGAAAATCTATAGCATAATCAAAATTGGAATGAAATTATATATTAACATAATTTACATAGAATTTTCAAATTATCTAAAGCATGACAACTGCATAAATGCTTCAGTTTGAACTTCTCCATGACTCCAATTGGATTCTACATCTCAAAACAACTTGAATGTTAAAGCTTTTGACTCAATAGCTTTTAACTCCATTTTCCCCACAATTTTGATAATTAAGTCACTTTAAGTCTGTTAGTAAGAGCATTAGCCATATTTTGTCTCATTTGCACTTAATCTATGAGAAAGTTCAATTAGGATTCTTTTAGCCTTAATATACTCAACTTACTATTATAGAGTGAGTTATGAGCTTCAGTGCATTATAGCTTGATAGTCGCATAACAGAATTAGAGAATTTACATTAAACTTCTTAATGGATGACTAACAATAAATCATTCAATCCACTCAGCCTCTTTTCCTGCGGAGGATAACACATAAAGATCTGATTTCTTGGGTGAGAACGCAATGCTTGTTTGCCTTTTAATCTCCATAATTTTTTGCTCCTCCTACTGTGAACACATATTCACCAGTTGTCGAATTTCACTAAACTTTGAGTAGCACAAAGTAAACTCTTGAGTACCACTCAGGTATATCATTAGCCTATTAAGGGCACTCAAATATATATTGGATTATTAGTGAATCTGCAGATCATGCCTACCTCAAAGAATATGTCTATTCTAGTGTAGATCTTTGAATACATGAGACTTTCAATTCTTTTAGAATGATCTACCTGTCTCATGGTTGCATCATCATTATGTGTTTTATGCTGAAATCTTTGGATAGCACAGTTTTAACTTCATTTGTTATAGAGAGGTCACTTCCAATCAACAAGCATGTCAACAGAACATGTAAATAATATCCATTATATTCCACACACCACAAAGTTGAATGCACTGATCTGAATTACTTGATTCGTATACTAGGCTCTTTAAGAAATTTGTCAAATTATTTTTTCGTTGGCTATACATGTTTTAAGAGCATTCAAAGATTTTACTAAATTGTAAATCTTGTTCACTAAACATATTAGTTCAAAACTTTCTAGTACAAAACTGTTCAGTACAAAACATCAAGTACAAAAGTTTTAGTACAAAACTGTTTAAATATCCTTTATGAATAACAAAATTTTCAATAGATGTAAAGGTAAGAAGAATACTTATTGTAGCAATATGACAAACATGTGAGTAGACTTCAAACAAATCTTCCCCACATTGCAAAATTAAGTTTCTTCTACAAACCTCACTTACTATAGTTTTAGTCCCTTTCGGCAAATCAACCAGTTCAAAATATTATTTTAGAACCACAAATTCATTTCATTATCTACTAAAGAATCTACTTGGCTCATTTGTCATTGAAGTTTTAAGTGTCAGTAAGGCTAGTTCTTGATTCCAACTGTGAATCATTGACCGTGTCTGTAGGATTAGATAATTTCATATATTTATCTTTGATGAACACATCCTCAAAAAACTCAGCAAGTCTAGATTCTTCTAACACAAATTAGATAGATCCAACATCTGTCTACAAAACTACATTCTGCACTTTCTAAGCACACACAAATATTTATTATAGGTCCTATTTTAGGCCTTCTAGGGTTATGTACTCTGATAAATGTACCGTACCACATGTTTCCACTTTAACAAAATTATTTGTGTTTCTATCCCATAGTCTATATGGTGTAAATAATTTAGAGTGTAGTAACATATTATGAATATGATTAATAATACAATATCACCCATAATTACACAAAGTCAAATAACAATCAATAATATAGAATTCAACATTTCACCAAGTGTTTGATTCTAACTTTTATCAATACCATTTAATTGCAGTAAATAAAGTGCACTAGAGATTATGCAAAATGCAAACTTCTCTAATATTGTTAAAACATATTCACCACCTCTATCAAATCTGAAACCTTTTGATCATAGCATTTAATTAGATTTCAATTCATTACAATAACGAGTGCTTCATTCTCCAAATATATATGACAAACATTGAATAATCATCTACATAGGTCATTAAATACTTATGACCAATTATCGTCTCATCTAGTCATAAAACTACTGTGATCACAAATATCAGAATGTATTGATTCAAAAAGTTGTGAACTCCTAAAGACCATACAAAATGATTTACTAGTGATCAAAATCTGAGTTCAAACTTCACATTTGTCATATTTAATGAAGTGTCATTTAGTAGAGTTATAAGTTTTAACAAGAACAAACAATTTAATATATAGTTCTAAAATCCTAGCCAATTATGCTATGTTCAAGAACAATAGAAAATTAGAACTATTATTATTAATTGTCTCAATTGTTAAACTTAACTTTTACATGCGATTGACAATATATGCATATTTTTAGAGTTAATACAAAATTACTCTTCCATATTTTACCAAATTGTTTGCTTTCTTTAGTGATTCTAACAATATCAATTTACTCAAATACATTGAGCTATATTTTCCTTTTATTCGTTCTTCATCATTTTCGAGACACTAAACGAGATAATGACCAACATTCAACTTTCCACACACAGTACAATGAACGAGAAAGAACAAATGTAACTAATGGAGCAATGTCCACTTGCTCAAACACACTGAGCTATATTTTCCTTTTATTCGTTCATCATCATCTTCGAGACGCTAAACGAGATAATGTAATGCCCCGATTTTCATTTATGAAAATTATTTATTTATTTTGCACGTAGTGTGCATGTGCAATATTCGTAATATGAAATCTTATAATTATTTTCCTTATGGATGATGAATATATGCATATATATATGTATATGTGTTCTTTAAATTATTTTTTATAAAAGGCCCTTTTGTCTCAAATAAGCACAAGCCCAAAAATCTAATTTATTTATTTTGTAAAAACTAATATTTTGGCCCATCAATTTAAGCCCATTCTCTTAATAACAACTTGTAAGGTAACATCTTTTAAAAGATTATTTTTATAAAGATGTATAATGTAAAAGTTTTTATATGGAGACTAGTGCATGCACGTGCATTGCACGTACACGTGCATGAGCACCTTTCCTTGGCTGGTTTTGGAAGGAGTGGAGTTAGTGTATAGGTGGTTACCTAGTTGTGGGTAGTTACTACAACTCCTACTATCATCCTAGCCCTCCATCTCATAACCATCTACTCAATCCTAGCCCTCTATCTCACCCAAGATTTAGTATAAATACCCCTCTCACTCATTTGTCTTCTACACTAAGAACTTTATTTGAGAGAAAGATATATTTTAAGAGAGTTGTGAGTGGATATCTTGGAGACCGATCATCACTTCAGAGGATTCTCTGTGGCAAGGAGCAACGAGCAGGAGTCACATTGTCACACTAGAAGGCTTTACGGGATTTCGTTAAACTCTTCAACAAGGTGGGTGTTTCTCAGGACTTCTAATATAGAGATAATGCTAGGGCTAATATTGATTGTTATCATATTTGTGAAAAGTGGATTGATAGGGTGATTGTATATTAAAATGCCTTGTGTTATACTTATTGTGGAAGATGTGAATAAACGAAAAAGAACTAGTGATAATTAGAGTACTGGAAATGACCTGTATAGTCGACCGATCATGTGAGCAGTCGACTGGTACACTGAAATAAAATATGAACAGTTCGGAATTCTATGAAACGATGTATTTAATGTGAATTGTTAACTTGATTTTCTAGCATGTTAAATTGGAGTTAGCATTCATCTTCGTGGATAAATGGTGAGTAAAGAAAAAATGTATGTTTAGCATCTCATTTGGAGGAAAGAACATATTAATTGTGTGAGATTTACATTTAATCATAAACTATGTTATGATGATGGTAAATAGATATGAATCACATGTTTATGTTGACATTGAACATACTGTAGTTGAATAAAATGCTGTGTGCTAATTGAAGAACAAAAGGGAGAGATGATCCCTTAATTCAAGAATTAACCCTGTTCAGTCGACCGAATGTACGTAACAGTCGACTGTACTGGACTTGAAAAGTTGTATAATTGAACTCTGTAGAACAGCCGACTGGTTTGAATGACAGTCGACTGCCCCGTAAATGATATTTAGATTTTGAACGCTGCGGAACAGCTGACTGGCCATGTGCAGCAGTCGACTCTTCCGAGCGGTTATGGAAGAACTTTCTTCGACTGAACAAGTCGACTGGATAAGCTCTAAGTCGACTGTCCAGATTACTTTTGACATTGCAGAAATTCTATGAATTGTTTTATGGTAGAGATTATGAATCATATGTTGAATGATTATTGGTTGTGACAGTAAGTAAACTCTATTTGTCTTTGCATGAATTTATACCTGAAATGAAGTGAATCATTATTTGAATATATGAAAGTTGTATGAATGTGGAAGTTATGAACATGGAAAAAGAAAATCTATTGAGATGATGAAAATGAACTCATGAGCTGGAAACGCTCAAACTTTTGGTAATTGTGAATTAAAATTGAAACAAAAGAGTAGCTAAGTCTCCCACCGGCAATTGGAAAGAAATAAATGAAATGAAATTTGAAAAGAAAGACCAAGGTTGGTCATGTTGAATGAATGATTAGTCCGGTATAGTGGAGAGGCTAACTCTAGAGCTTTGATTTTGTTCATGATTCTAATAAAATAAGGATTAGATACATAGTGAAGATGTGATGAAAGTAAGAGAAAAATATTGAGTATGAGGCCCATTGGATTGGCGGCGAGAGAGTATCCCAGGATGTCCCATGATGAGTCATGATAGGGCGTGGATACTGCTCCAGAGTACCGTCCCGATGGCGATGCTCGTAGGGTGTTTGACGACTGCGGGTGGTGTCATGTCTATGGTAGGAGCTGAATTACGACAGGATGCCTGCATGATGAGTCATGTGTCAGTGCGTTGGGATTCCCTCTAGGGCGCCTAGATATGAGTTTGTATGTCAAAAAACATCTAGGATACTTACCGTAGTTACAGTAGTAGATGAAGTCATGACGAGGGATTGAACCCTACAAGATGAAGTACGATTAAGGGCTTGCCCTCGGACCTATGTAGTATGGGATGCATAGAATCCGAACAAGTGCGCATTAGTGTCATATAATATAATAATTACATTAAGGACTAAGTGCACAATCACAACACGACATCATTAAGATTTTTCCTTTAATTTGATATGTGAACAAGTTTGTGATTTGTTAAGAAATGAGAATCGTTATACTGTTTCTGGCATAGAGAGGATGGCCATGTATAATTTTCGTCGGTTGAATAAACTGATGTGCCCACAGTTTTGTATGCAGGATAAATGGCTTGATAAAAGTGAAAGGAGAACTGATGCTTACAAATTATTCATTGTTGATGTACATTTATTTAGATGATGTAAATTGCTTCCGCTGTCATTACATGTACATTATTGTGTTATATGCTTCCGCTGTAAAATGTAAAGTGAAAAATCTCATGTAACTCTGATGTAAAATGGAAAGTTTCAATTCCTTGTAAAATTGTACCGAATGAGACGAAAAGATCCTGTGGAAATCTCGAATTCAGTTGTATTTGGAATTCGGGGTGTTACAGATAATGACCAACATTCAACTTGCACACACAGTACAATGAACGAGAAAGAACAAAATGTAACTAATGGAGTCATATCCTACATTAAGAGATGCTCTCTCCTAAATTACAGACATTTGTTATACATTTTATACATCAATCTTTATTAGAGAAGCAAACATACAATCTTACACAAATTGCAAATGATGTATCACCCAATATATCTATATGTGTAGTATGACGCGACACACTAAACAATTTAAAACATGCTAGTTTGAAAGTGAGAATAATTATGATCTAAAACTCTCAATCATGTGATCAAACGCACAAAACGTTAACACATTCATCACATGAAAATACTAAGAAAAATTAGATTATATCATACCAACACTTCAAGTTAGAAGTGTTTTCCAAATTCAATGGAGAAGCCTGTGTACTGCAGACTTATTGATGCATATGCATCGTCTCCAACACACATAATTTGTAAGTAAGTTTGAAGTTCCTACATTCATCAAATTGTTAAAGATCAGCCAATTAAACAAATTATTAGCACTATCTAATTCACAACAATTTAATTGGAGATTCAATTTTATAGTCAAAATCATAATTTATCAAAATAAATATTTGACCATTAGCACGTAGCCAAAGTAGTTATTCAAATTTGTATTTAATTAAACAATTCTTAATACAGTTTTGAACTTTAGCACTTAGCAACAAGATTCAAACAAATAATTAAATAACAATTTAAATTTGGTGAAGAACTTATCTTTAATTTAGATTTGATCCAGTCCAAATATATTTGGATCTAGTCTAAACAATATCGTCACTGCCCACAATATCTCCAATAACTACATCCACATCTCTTATTGTGCATTCACTTTCCAACTGTTAAATTCAGAATTATCAAATATTTCTAGTTTCAGAATCTTTTACGCACGATTAAGTTTTTCCATCTTATAGGAATAAACAGTAAATTCCAAAATTTAGAGGGTTTATTCTGAATAATTACTACTAGCATAATTTCAGTAAAGGAAAAGATTTTTCTGTAAAACTGTGTAATAAACAATCAACAAAGAAAATAACATTAAAGAATAAGCACACATCTTAAATTTTATAGCGGACCGTATCTTGATGAAGATCAAGAAGTAGTAAAGGGTTAGATTTTAGTCAGAAGTGTACACTGCATTAGATCTCGTCTTCTCCCCAAAACATCGAACAGAAAATGAAAACCCCAATCAAAAAAGCTGCAGTCAGATGTGTAGAATCTGAGTTGAAGTAGCACCGCTGCAAGATCCCCTCTTGGATCCGAACATGAAACACCAGATTTCGCCCAATTGAAAACGGATCTGAACCAGGATGGCATTGGAGCGATCTGCTCCTCTCCCCGAACATGAAGACCCGAAGTCCTCCACTAGAAAATTCGGATTTTGGATCTCACTACAACACCCGTTCTCTGGAGAGAGAAGGAGGCTGGGGTCGGGGTAGCGACTAGGCTAGGTTGCGGTAGCGCCAGCGACGACTGCATCGGAGCCAGCGACGGTGGCTGCGGCTCCCAACGGCTCCTCCACCACCTCAATCTCCGACGTCATGGCGGGATCGGGTCTGAGGAGAGGAAGGTGGGTCGAGGTTGACCCGGTTTTATTAGGTTGAGGAGTACGGCGGCGCTGGTAGCGCCAGCGGAGACTATGGAGGTGAGTGTCGACGCCGGCGATGGTGGCAGTTGGCGATGACGACAACGATGAGATCCCGACGAACAGTGATTTCGACGACTACGATGATCTCTTTTTTAATCTCAAAATTAAAACTAAATATCTCAAGATTGTTAGAGATTATGAGAGATAATAACAATAGAAATTATGGTTAATATCCTAGACTAAGGTGCTTGAGATATTTACCCTAGGTATCAAAATTGGAATACCTAGACTGCTATCACAAGCCAGTATTTATAGGACAAATATTGGTTTGGGTACTGGATTGTCAACCCACTCAACCCGCATTCCGATATCCATACAATTAGTACGTGTAACACATGTGTTACCCATAGAATAATATTACACATAATATTATTCATATAGTGAGAATATACCTATATATCCAACATGTTCATCAACTATTTGATCAGCTTCGTAGCCAACAAGAGTGACATAGTTAACGAGCTTCAGTATCTTTATCTTAATGCAATTTTTTTCTCTAATGAGAAAATAGAAGACATTCGACTCATGCTAACAGATTAATAATAGTATCCTCATCTCTATGCAATCTTATGTACATGCTATACTTGCCAAATAAACCTATCTAGTTTTGTCATGCTTTTGAACCTTGGTAACACACGTTAATCTATAACTTTTTTATGTAATACAATTGGACCTCCTTGAAGATAGATTCCTCAGCAAAATCAATCACAGGCTGACAAATTAAATACAATTCAAGGAATATATAGTTGTACACAATTTCATACTATTTGTTGCTCCTTAGTTCGGTGTGGGAGCAAACAGATAGTGAGTTAATAATTGAAGGAAACTACTAAAAATCAAACTTATGACCCTGGCCGTTAAAGACGGTTAGAGCTCCTTGGAATGAATCTGGATCGCTGATCGACCACCGCGATCTGAATCCGACGATTGCTGATGCGGCCGATGGACCTGTAAAAAGCCTCAAATACTGCGGAGTAGCCCCGATGACAGACCCTCCGACACTCAAGTCAGAACCAGAAAGAGATAGAGAGAGTAAAAGAGTGAAAACGGGCAAATTGTTGATTACCTTCTGACTGAAGAGGGGGAGGGGTATTTATAGGCCTGGGAGACATTTCAATATATTGATTTGCATCCGTTGGATCAATTTAAATACCTTATCTCTTTAATTTCTCTCCCTCTCAAGAGATAAGATATCCTTGTTATGGGATAAGAGGTTTGACTCCTAACCTGCAGGGCTGGGTGTCTCTCCTAGTGTGCCTAGTCTGTCACTTTTTATGGGCTTGGAAGAAGCCCATGTCTTGGAGTGGGCCAGATGAAAGGAGGCATGTGATGGCTAATCTGCCAGTGGATGCTTTGAGATCTGTGCAGGAATCGTACGGCTCTGACCTGCTACGGTTTTTACCATCATCATAAGCCCCCCACTTCCGGAAGGCAATTTTCTTGGCTTTCGGAAAGTAGTACGTCTTATTTTTAGAATCTGGCGTATAATCTTAGCAGTTAGAGTGTTCAGAGATACTTGGAACTGATATGTGTCTTCTAAAGGCAGTGAATATTTCTCCGGATTTTTTCATAGTTCTTCAGATTTTTCCGAATTTTCTGGAATTTTTTGCAATTTTTTCATAGTTCTTTGGATTTTTCCAAATTTTCTAGAAATTTTCCCAATTTTAAAATCACTTTTTCAAATTTTATAATTAATCAATTCAATTTTAATTATTTATTCGGATTTTTAAATGAATTTTCTGAATTAAAATAATTATTTTTGAATTTTTTAATTACTATTTCGAATTAAATATGAACTCATGGGGATTTTTGTAAAAGGCCAGACTTTGCACTGATCTTGATGCGATCTTGGATGCTAATCATAGCCAGGCTCGTGCATTGAGATGATCAAACGGCTGTAATCTGAGCATTGTGATTAGGGGGCGACGTGGCGTGATCTAGAGAGCCCATCATGCCCTAGCTCGCCTGCTAAGTGAATCAGACGGTGGAAAGGCGTGAAGAGCGTTGGGGAAGACGATGGGGCGACGTAGATGCATCTGAGCCGTCCCTCACACTCAAACTCGATTTTTGGAGAGGTCCAACGGCTGACAGCGGCTGTGAGCGACCCCTTAGCTCGGCCGACCTTTTCGCCGAGCTATGGGCGATCTATTCAACTCTGAGGGCTTGGCCGAGCTGTGGGGACCTTGTGCCTTTGCAGAGCTATGGGTTTCCATCTTCGTTGAGGTACCACGACATCGGACCACCTCTTCGTCGACTCATCTGTAGCGCCCCGAATTTCCAATATGACATCTTAGAAATACGTGGCACAATTTCCAGCATCAACTTCAATTATAATATTAAACACAGTCCAAATACCAATAAATTTTTTCAACTTTCATTACATTAATCTTTACATAGCACAGCGGAATACAAAACACCTTGAATTACAAATTTCTTTCCGTACAACAATTTCTTTTACAAATTACAGAAGCCATCACATCACTTAAACTCAAGCATCCAAAATTCAAGCTATAAGTAATCACCTGTAAAACATGAGGCTAGAGATAACCCTAACCCTCAAAACTACAGGGGTCAGCCATAATGGTGTGAGTGACATAAAAACAAAGCAACATAAATAAAAACATGGAATCATAACAACATGTAGTAAAGACAAGAATAAATGAATTAAGAAATAATAATGAAACATGAAGAACATCAAGTGTAGCTAGACTAAGTGTCAAGTGTAGAAAACAGGAAAACATATGCATAAACCAAATCAAGAAAACACAATACTATATGCTGACTCTTTAATGCGTACTTGTCGGATTCTATGCATCCCACTCTATATAGGTCCGGTGCATGCCATTAACGTCTCCACTTTATAGGGTTTAATCCCGCGCCATGCAACTAATCCTACCACGATGACTACTATGAGATATAGATAAAATGTGGGTATTATCCCAAGCCCCGATAATTCCGGAGGTCAAACTCTATCCACAGATAATTCCGGAGACTATTTCACTCACACCTGGGAATCTTCGAGAATACCCCACACCGCAAGTTATGACACCTCATCACACGAATACCACATGAGCGTCGCCTCGACTCCAATAATTCCGGAGATCAAACCCACACCACAGTTAATTCCGGAGACTATTTCACTCACACCTGGACAATTCTGGGGATTATCTCACACCGCAAGCCATACTGAGGTCCATAACCCATGTTTCCGTTCATCATATCACCACTAGTGTCTGTCCTTATCTTTTTAAGTTAATTAATTTAATTTCGAACCTCCTAGAGATGGTGTGCCCTATCGGACTTAACTCAACAACAATATGCCTCAACATGCCTAAACACAATATCTCAACTTCCGGTATACTAGGGTCATACACACCCTCTAGAGACTCACACTCAAATATTTGAACCAACTTCCATTATGAATACTTAATTAAAAACAACTTGAAAACATATGTTCAGTAGGAGATAAAGTATAGGATAGTAAGTTATAGATCAAGTCATTTAAAGAATCAACCATTTTAAAATAGTATCAAAATATCTCAAGACACATCAGTAACAGTTGACTGTAAACCAGAGTCGGTCGACTATCCAGAGCGTAAAACAAACACTTCGAGAAAATAATTCTAAGTACTAGCAGTCGACTGCAAAAGGTCATCGGTCGACTATCCAGAGCGAAAATTCAAAACTTCAATTAAAATAATTATAAGTAGTACCAGTCGACTGTAAAAGTCAGCGATCGACTGTCCAGAGCGAAAATCTAAAACTTCGAGAAAATGTCAAAACAGGGTAGAGCCAGTCGACTGCAAAAATGGGTCAGTCAACTGTTCTGCACGAAAATCCAAAACTTCAAGAAAATACTACAGCCAGGATCACGACGGTCGACTGTCGAAATATACTAGTCGACTGTCACACCTACAGGCTGCAGTTGGGTTGTGCATGTTTCAACCTATACGAAGATTTACTTTATAAAAACGAAACCTATAAAAAGTATATGTCTGATATGATCAAATATGACTTGTAGAGTATATAAGAGTCCACAAAAACCAATCAAAACCACTTCCAATTTCTAAAATAGCTTTTAGATGAATTTCTTCAAAATCGAACAACAATGCGTATATACAAAAAAATTGAGTTTTAAGAATCAATCATACATCAAAAGACCTTCGTATCATGTTCGAAACCATATTAATACCAAAATGAGTTCAGATATAACCAAAATCTTCAATATAACAAAATAAGATATTCATGTAATAGTGTTCGTGCATGTTGGTGCACCAAAGGAAATTCACAAATCCTCAATTTAGAAAATAGATAAATGTTCAGATTAGATCTCTAATAATTGAGCAATTCAAATCCAAGTAAAAACTTCATAAAATCGCGAAATCTCCAATTTATTTATAAAGCATCAAATCCAAATCTAGTTATCACAACTCCAGTCCTCAAGACATGAACTTTAATTCATTAGTCCTTCTCAAAATTTCTTAAACTCATTCACAATTATTCTCATGGGTTAACTCATGAATATAAACCAATTTAAGATTACCATAATCAAGATGCACTCATCCAACCTCATAAATAGTCAAAATCTTTTCTTTAATCAATTTAAGCATAACATTTCCCATACTCAATCAAATCAACATTAACCCAAAAGAAATAGCTTACTCATGATTTATATTAGGTTATTTAACAATCTCAAATCATCCACATGCAAATTTTACTCATAAATAACTTAGGGTTTCATAAAAGATCCAATTTTAATTCATCAATTTATCCAATCCATCATATATATATTCATACCAAACCCTAGCATGCTTTCTAATAGATGAAACACCACATACAACATTCAAATAACAATACAAAATAAATTATATCACTCACCTTGTTGAAAGAATAGAACGAAGACGAAAAGAAAGTAAGAAAAGCCTCTCCTTAGCAAGAAATCCAAGACATTCTCTTTAGAACTCCATAATAATAAGAAATAAGAAATCCCTTGTGTTGTGCAGCAAGATGACGGCTGCACTACACCCTAAATAGGCCGGGATTAAAGATTCTACAGTTTTTTTTGAATACATTTGCAAAATACTCCTTTTAAATATACCCTTACATAAATAGATCCCCATACTAGGAAATTAATTAAAACCAATTTAATTGGGTTCAAAAATAAAAAATATCCCCCACTAGTATCAGCTGGCACTGTAGGGAAAACCTCAGAAAATAATTTTGCATTTTCATCTCTTCAATTAAGCAATTTTGCAAAAAGATCATCTTTTATCAAAACTTGTAAAATACATCAAATGTGTTAAAACAAAATGCAAAATCTTTACCCCTGAGTTACCTAGGCATTATATCCAGCCTAAAGTCCGAAAATATGGAGTTTTCACCCCTATTTGGTAATTTTGCACAAAAGTCCTTCCTTTTTGAATTTGCAAATGAGTCCAATAATTATCAGAACAATCTAGAAAAATCACAAATAATCTCAAATAATAAATAATGAGTTTCTCCAAAATAATTTTGGCTTTTGAACTTCCCGAGAAAACATTTGCACGTGTTTTGCACATGTAAAAAGATAAATTTTTATAAAAATATTTATTAAATCACCAAAAATCATTTTAATTCATTTTCTAATCTTGAAAACCGTATTTCAAAAATACGAGGTATTACATCACTTCCTCCTTAGAAGATTTGTCCTCAGAACTACCACTAATAGGGTCCAAACAAATATTCGAACGAAAGAAATGCAAATCTCATAAATGGAAACATACTTCAAAGAATACAGTTGCATTGAGAACATCATCAAATAAAAGGATTACAACTTAGCTCAAAGGTACAGTCATACAAAAGAATTACAATCACATATAAGGAAATACAATCATACAAAAAGCTCAGGAAAATCCTTCTGCATGTGATCCTCCGGCTCCCAAGTAGCCTTCTCGAACTGCTGATTCCTCCACAACACCTTGACCATAGGTATCACCTTGCTCCTTAGAACCTTCTCCCTATGATCAACGATCTCTGCAGGCTGTTCCTTGTAACTCAAGTTCACCTGTAGACCTTCACGAACCTTTACCAACTGATGACTCTGATCCGACACATACTTCCTCAACAGTGACACATGGAACACATCATGCACTTGCACCAACTCCCTTGGAAGTTCCAGCATATATGCTGTCTTACCAATCCGCTCCAAAATCCTATATGGCCCAATATACCTTGGCGCCAACTTGTCTCCCTTACCAAACCTGATCACTCCTTCGGTCGGAGACACCTTGAGGAAAACTGCATCCCCAACCTCAAACTCCAAGTCCCTTCTTCGAGTGTCTGCATAACTCTTCTGCTGACTCTGAGCTTCAACCAACCTCTTGCGAATCAACTCAATCTTCTCCGATGTTTGTTGCAAAATCTCGGGCCCAAACATCTTCCTCTCGCCAACCTCATACCAACAAACATGCATCCTGCAGTTCCTCCCGTACAGTGCCTCATACGGAGCCATCTCGATACTCGCATGGTAACTGTTGTTATAAGCAAACTCAACCAATGCCAAGTACCTCTCCCAACTACTACCGAAATCCATAACACAAGCCCTGAGCATATCTTCCAATACCCGATTTACCCTTTCTGTCTGACCATCAGTCTGTGGATGAAAAGCGGTATTGAAATCAGTTCTAGTACCCAAAGCCTCTTGCAGCTCTTCCAAAACCTCGAAGTGAACCTCGCATCCCTGTCGGACACAATCGATATAGGAACTCCATGAAGTCTCACAATCTCATCTACATACAGTTCTGCCAACTTTTCTAACGACCAAGTAATCTTCCTGGCCAAAAAGTGAGCTGACTTGGTCAAACGGTCAACAATAACCTAAATCGAGTCATTGCCCTTCGCACTCCTTGGCAAACCGATAATGAAATCCATACTGATATTCTCCCATTTCCACTCCGGAATGGGCAAAGGCTGCAACAAACCTCCAGGTCTCTAATTTTCTGCTTTGATCTGCTAACAAGTCAGACACCTCGCCACAAAATCTGCCACATCCGTCTTCATTCCGGACCACCAAAAGTGCAATTTGATGTTCTTATACATCTTTGTGCCTCCAGGATGTACTGACAACAAAGTACTATGTGCCTCCTGCAAGATACTCTCTCTCAAGTCAGCATTCTCCGGAACACACAACCTCTCACCCATCCATAGCACTCCATCTTGGACACAGAACTCTGAAAACTTGCCATCGAGAACCTGTTGTAACATCTTCTGGATCTCTGCATCTGATTTCTGACCTTCCACAATCTTCTCTCTCAAAGAAGGCTGCAGCCTCAACTGAGCTAAAGACACCCCCAAACTCTGCAGTACCACCTCGATGCCTGCCCGATCAATCTCTCCTGCCAACTCACTCCGAGTAGTGATCAAACTCGATAAACTACTCTTCCTGCTAAGTCCATCAGCTACCACATTTGTCTTGCCCGGATCATACTTGATCTCAGGACGAATGTCTTCCAACACTTCCAACCACCTTCTCTGTCGAAGATTTAGATCCTTCTGTCGATAAATATACTTCAGGCTCTTGTGGTCAGTGTACATGTTGACCTTCTCACCATATACATAATGCCTTCACTGTTTCAAGGCAAAGATAATAGCTGCTAGCTCCAGATCATGCATCGGATAATTCTTCTCATGCTGACGCAACTGCCTCAAACCATAGGCAATAACCTTGCCTTCCTGCATCAAAACACACCCCAAACCTCTGAGAGCCGCATCACTGTAGATATCGTAATCATTCCCAGCTTGTGGCAAAGCTAAAATAGGTGCAGTCGTCAACCTCTCCTTTAGCTCAAGGAAACTCGCCTCACACTTATCAGTCAATGTGAATGCCACATTCTTCCGAGTCAAACCTGTTAAGGGAACTGCAATCTGAGAATAGTTCTGGATGAATCTCCTGTAGAACCCAGCCAAACCTAAGAAACTCCTGACTTCCTTCACAGTCGCTGGCATGGGCCAATCCTTCACTGGTTCAACCTTCTGAGGATCAGTGGCCACTCCCTCCTTAGAAAGGATATGACCAAAAAAAGCTACCTCAAACTCCCAAAACTCACACTTCGACAACTTGGCATACAAGTTATGCTCTCACAATTTCTGTAATACCTCTGTCAAGTGCATAGAATGATCCTCCTCCGACTTCGAATACACCAAAATATCATCGATGAAAACAACCACGAAGGAGTCAATAAATGGCTACAAAATTCAATTCATCATATCCATGAATATTGCCGGCGCATTCATCAACCCGAATGGCATCACCAAAAACTCATAGAGTCCATGACGAGTCCTGAAAGATGTCTTACTCACATATTCCTCCTTGACTCGGAACTGATGATACCCTGATCTCAAATCAATCTTTGAAAACACAGTTGCTCCCCGAAGCCTGTCGAACAGATTATCAATCCGTGGAAGCGGATACTTGTTCTGAATGGTCACCCTATTCAACTCCCGATAGTCTATGCACATTCTCATTGACCCATCCTTCTTCTTGACCAACAACACTGGTGCACCCCACGGTGAAGAACTCGGCCTGATAAAACCTTTACTCAGTAGTTCCTCAATCTTCTTCTTCACTTCATCCTATTCTACAGGTGCCATCCTGTACGGAGCTTTAGAAATCGGAGCACTCCCCGACTAAATATTAATACAAAACTCCACATCTCGCTGCGGCGGCAATCCTGGCAAATCCTCCAAGAACACTGTAAGAAAATCCCTCACAACTGGAATGCCTCTGACTTCATCTGGAATCGTCAACTTGGACACCAGTGTAGCCACTTTCGAAAATTTCTTCTTCCCTTGAAAAGTCACTGCGGGACCACCTGGTGCTTTCACTAACACATCTTTCTGCTTGCATTCAATTATGACATCATATATTGCCATCCAATCAATGTCCACCATCACATCCACACCTAAGACTTGCAGCTCAATAAGATCAATGCCGAATAATTTCTCGCCAATCCCGATATCACAGCCCTCGTAATATCGATCAGCAATCAATTCTTGACCTGACGGCATTGCCACCGACAAAACCCTGCTTGGAAACAACTTAGGCTCCATACCTAAGACTTTTGCAAAATTGGGCGACACAAAAGTATGTGAAGAACCAGTATCAAATAAAAATTTTGCTTTAATTCCATTAATCAAAACAAATCCTGTTACATGAAGAATGATACTCAAATATCCAATTTATTCTCAAACAAAGTTTTACTTAATACATTGAATAAAACAAAATTCAAAATTCTTGTATACCCTAAATCACATCTTCTGAGTTGCCCGCATCCTCCTCAGTCAATGCGAATACTCGCCCTTACCTCTTAAATTTGTGATGTGTCAAATTTATATACAAATATTTGTACTCATTTACCCATTAAAATTGCTTGTTTTCATTGATATTGTCTATAATTCATCTTATTTCTATAAGATTTCAATTAATTAATTATTTTTGAAGAAATAATATTTTTGATGCAAAAAGTAAAGAATTGTGGAAAAAATTCAACAAACAAAATAAAATAATGGATTTATTAATTATTATTTTTTTGTTGAGTTAAAAATGCAAAATAATTTTAGAAGGATTTTAATGAGCTATTATGATTTTTAGTTAGTTTAATTAATTTTGAACTCATTAATTTTATTTTATTTTTAAATCCTAAATTTTGGTCTTATTTTGAGTATGCAGAAGCACGTGGTTGAAAGAAAAGAGAAAGAAATAAATTTCAGGCCAAATAAGGAAGGAAATAAATAAAAGAAGTAGGACTATTCTGCAAAAAGCGCAAACCCTAACTCCTCTTCCCGTTCTCTATAAGTACGAACCAAAGGAGAGAGAAGGAGTAAGAGGTGATGGCTCATCATTAAAAAAAAAAAAAGAATAGTTAGAGAGAGAGAAGACTTCTCTTCTTCTCCTCTCTATTTGACGCGCTCAGAAGAAACAAAGGGAGAGAGAGAGGGGACCCACATGCAGCGACAACAACTGCAGTGGATTGACGCAGACAACAGGCGGGACCCACGCGCTCAACAACTTCGACACGACAGGCGTGACAGGCTTGTGCGATCTGACGTGGACGCGGTCTTCGACGCTGACTGACTCGCTGACGTGGCTGCTACAGTTGTTGGCTCTGGCTTTTGAGACAGAAGAGGGGTTTGCATTAAATTTTGTATTCTTTTTGTATCTCTTGTTCAAATTTCTTTTGATGCAATCCAAACAATTTTTATTAGTTGCAAATTGAATATGAACTGAATTTATTGTTCTAGAGGCTAAGATGTAGCCTAGTTTTGTAGAACACAAATTTTAATTCCTTATTTTATTTTATTTTTCCTGGTTGTGTTTTAATTTTTATTATTTATGCGTACAAAATGGTGGATAGAAATTTGTATGATCTTATAAATCACGATGAGACCGAACTGGTGATTTGTGATTAATAAAAATTAAATACCGTTATTGGAGGACGTGACCGTTAAGAAATCCTAATAATTTGATGGATAGGCAAATAATTAGTTGAGAATAATTTTTAGACTACGTGGATAGAGTGGTTAATATTTTTAGGATTTTGGTCTACAACTTGGAAAGATAATATCTTTAGTCATAAGGAGTTATAATTTGTGCGTGTGATAAACGAGGTGAACCAAGAGCCCTAGAACTAATTTTACCATTAATAAATTACAAGAGCTTCATAGTTTCACAGCCCTCTCCCTCTTCACAAATTTAGTTAGCTTTAATTAGATTAATTTAATTTAGTTGTTTTATCCTTCATAAATTTCGATCTTCCAAATAGTGATTAATCTAGTGATATCTGTACTCAATAAAATATCTAGTCCCTGTGGGTTCGACACTTTATTCACTAACTATATTACTTGTTGCGATTTTGTACACTTGCAAATATTCACATCAATTTGCCTCTGCTTGGACCATCTTTCCTCAACTGTGGACTGTAAGGCTTAGAATTTCCTGCTTATCCACACTGAAAACAAGTCTGCTTTGCCAACTGGGGACACACTGACCTGTAGTAACCTGCCTCCTTGCAGTAGTAACAAGTCACCTCCTAAGATGCAGGTGCCCTATGTTCTGGCTTACTGAACTTGCTCTGCTTTACTGGGAACTTCTTCCCACTCTAACTAGTTGCTGGCCTCTTGTTCCTGCTCCAGATCTCTTACTTCTTCTGGAACTGATCCAGATCTTCTTCTGTCATGGCTGCTCTCCTGACCAGCTTATCAAACCTCCTTATGCCCAAAGGAATCATCCTCGACCTCAAATTCGGCCTCAAGCCCTGCTCGAATTTTTTGGCCTTCTTCGCCTCATCAACAATCAGCCCCGGTGCATACCTTGACAGCTGAGCGAACTTAGTTTCATATTCACGCACTGTCATGTTGCCCTACTGCAGATTCAAGAATTCCGTTGCCTTCTTCTCCTGAATATCCAGAGGGAAGAAACGATCCCTGAACTCTTCCATAAAAGCTTCCCAAGTCACTTGCTGACCTCCAAAGGTCCTCTTCATTGACTGCCACCAGACGCCAGCATCCTTGTCTAATTGCATAGCAGCCAATTTCACCTTATTGACTTCTGGGGTCTCCAAGACTTCAAAGACCATCTCCATCTGTCTAATCCAATCATCAGCCTCATTCGGATCAGACTAGCCCTCGAACACTGGCAGCTTCATCTGCTTGAAGCACTCAACCTGCTTGATAGGATCAGCATTAACAAACACTGGTTCAGTCCCGGGATTCTGATTCCGATTCTGCGCCATATTAGCTTCCATGAATGCATTCAAGGTGCGATACACCCTGGCAATCTCAGTCTCAAGATCAAGTCCAGCTCCAGGGAAATTACCAGTCCCATCACCATTAGCACCATTCCTAGTCCTGGGTACTGCCATTTTTCGGAATACTGCAAAACGAGGGTAAAGTTAGTGCATCATAACACAATTCATATTCACATCAGTGTCCCATGGCAAAAACCCAAACAAAACATCATGCTTTAGCTCTATATGATACTCACACTCGAATGTCCACACCTAGGTACTCATGCTCTAGTGTCCACACTTAGAAATACGTGGCACAATTTCCAGCATCAACTTCAGTTATAATATTAAACACAGTCCAAATACCAATAAATTTTTTCAACTTTCATTACATTAATCTTTACATAGCACAGCGGAATACAAAACACCTTGAATTACAAATTTCTTTCCTTACAACAATTTCTTTTACGAATTACTGAAGCCATCACATCAATTAAACTCAAGCATCCAAAATCCAAGCTATAAGTAATCACCTATAAAACATGAGGCTAGAGATAACCCTAATCCCCAAAACTATAGGGATCAGCCATAACGATGTGAGTGACATAAAAACAAAGCAGCATAAATAAACATTAAACATGGAATCATAACAACATGTAATAAAGACAAGAATAAAGGAATTAAGAAATAATAATGAAATATGAAGAACATCAAGTGTAGCTAGACTAAGTGTCAAGTGTAGAAAACAGAAAAACATATGCATAAACCAAATCAAGAAAACACAATACTATATGCTGACTCTTTAATGCGTACTTGTCGGATTCTATGCATCCCACTCTACATAGGTCCGGTGCAAGCCATTAACGTCTCCACTTTATAGGGTTTAATCCCCCGCCATGCAACTAATCCTACCACCATAACTACTATGAGATATAGATAAACTGTGGGTATTATCCCAAGCCCCGATAATTCCGGAGGTCAAACTCTATCCACAGATAATTTCGGAGACTATTTCACTCACAACTCGGAATCTTCGAGAGTACCCCATACCGCAAGCAATGGCACCTCATAACACGAATACCACATGAGCGTCGACCCGATAATTTCGAAGATCAATCCCACACTACAGGTAATTCTGGAGACTATTTCACTCACACCTGGATAATTCTGGGGATTATCTCACACCACAAGCCATACTGAGGTTCATAACCGATGTTCCCATTCATCATATCACCACTAGTGCTTGTCCTTATCTTATTAAGTTAATTAATTTAATTTCGAACCTCCTAGAGATGGTGTGCCCTACCGGACTTAACTCAACAACTGATTAACAATATGCCTCAACAGGTCTAAACACAATATCTCAACTGCTGGTATACTATGGTCACACACACCCTCTACAGACTCACACTCAAATATCTGAACCAACTTCCATTATCAATACTTAATTAAAAACAACTTGAAAACATATGTTCAGTAGGAGATAAAGTGTAGGATAGTAAGTTATAGATCAAGTCATTTAAAGAATCAATCATTTCAAAATAGTATCAAAATATCTCAAGACACATCAGTAACAGTTGACAGTAAACCAGAGTCGGTCGACTGTCCAGAACGAAAAACCAACACTTCGAGAAAATAATTCTAACTACTAGCAGTCGACTGCAAAAGATCGTCGGTCGACTGTCCAGAGCGAAAATTCAAACTTCTTGAAAAATAATTCTAAGTAGTACCAGTCGACTGTAAAAGTCATCGGTTGACTGTCCAGAGCGAAAATCTAAAACTTCGAAAAAACATCAAAACAGGGCAGAGCCAGTCGACTGCAAAAATGGGTCAGTCGACTGTTCCGCACAAAAATCTAAAACTTCAAGAAATCACTACAACCAGGATCACAATGGTCGACTGTCGTAACATACAAGTCAACTGTCACACCTACAAGCTGCAGTTGGGTTGTGAATGTTTCAACCGATACGAAGATTTATTTTATAAAAACGAAACCTATCAAAAGTAAATGTCTGATATGATCAAATATGACTTGTAGAGTATATAAGAGTCCACAAAAACCAATCAAAACCACTTCTAATTTATAAAATAGCTTTTAGATGAATTTCTTCAAAATAGAACATGAATGCGTATATACAACAAAATAGAGTTTTAAGAATCAATCATACATCAAAAGACCTTCGTATTATGTTCCAAACCATATTAATACCAAAATGAGTTCAGATATAACCAAAATCTTCAATACAACAAAATAAGATATTCATGTAATAGTGTTCGTGCATGTTGGTGCACCAAAGAAAATTCACAAATCCGCAATTTAGAAAATAGATAAATGTTCAGATTAGATCTCTAATAATTGAGCAAATCAAATCCAAGTAAAAACTTCATAAAATCGCGAAATCTCCAATTTAGTCATAAAGCATCAAATCCAAATCTAGTTATCACAACTCCAATCCTCAAGACATGAACTTTAATTCATTAGTCCTTCTCAAAATTCCTCAAACTCATTCACAATTATTCTCAAGTGTTAACTCATGAACATAAACCAATTTAACATTACCATAATCAAGATGCACTCATTCAACCTCATAAATAGTCAAAATCTTTTCTTTAATCAATTTAAGCATAACATTTCCCATACTCAATCAAATCAGCATTAACCCAAAAGAAATAGCTTACTGATGATTTATATTAGGTTATTTAACAATCTCAAATCATCCACATGCAAATTCTACTTATAAATAACTTGGGGTTTCATAAAAGATCCAATTTTAATTCATCAATTTATCCAATCATATATATATATATATGCATACCAAACCCTAGCATGCTTTCTAATAGATGAAACACTACATACAACATTCAAAAAACAATACAAAATAAATTATACCACTCACCTTGTTGAAAGAGTCGAACGAAGATGAAAAGAAAGTAAGAAAAGCCTCTCCTTAGCAAGAAATCCAAGATCTTCTCTTTAGAACTCCAAAATAATAAGAAATAAGAAATCCCTTAGTAAGAAAAGCCTCTCCTTAACAATACAAAATAACTATCAGAAAAATCTAGAAAAATCACAAATAGTCTCAAATAATAAATAATGAGTTTTCCAAAAATAATTTTGGCTTTTGAACTTTCAGAGAAAATATTTGCACGTATTTTGCACGTATAAAAAAATAAATTCTTATATAAATATTTTTTAAATCATTAAAAGTCATTTTAATTCATTTTCTAAGCTCAAAAACAGTATTTTAAAAATATGGGGTACTACATCATTCCCTTTATTGAGCTATGAGGCTTTGTTTCTTTGGTTGAGCTACGAGCTATGGGTTTTTGAGGCTTTGCTGAGCTCTGAGGGCCAGTTATTCGTCGAGCTATGGGTTATAAATGCTTAGCCGAGCCATGGTTTTAAGCGGATTCGCCGAGCTATGGAGGTCGCGACTTTGGCCGAGCTATGAAGACGACTCTTTGCCGAGCTAGGGGAGCTATTCTCGCCGAGCTGTGGTGGCTTTGAAGTTTTGCTGAGCTATAGGCGTCTCGTTCTCGCCGTGCTATGGGTTTTGGCGAATTCGCCGAGTTACGGGGCATTGGGCTTTCGCCGCCGAGCTCTGGCGATTTGCTATGGCCAAGCAATGGAGGTTGGTAGTTTTCGAGCAACAGAGCATTGAAGGCTCATCGAGCTATGGAGTTGGTCATCATTGCCGAGCAAAGGACTTTGAATTTTTTTTGAGAATTTTTCGAAGCTTGGGATGCTTTGTTTTGAGCTCTGTTGTGGGTTTCGACGAAGTGAAACTAAGCTCTCAGATGGAGCTCGACTGAGGAAGCTCGACGGTGGAGCGGACGCGCGAGGCATTTGGCAAGGTGGGAGCTCGAAGTCAGAGTTGGAGTGAGGAGGAGGAAGGCTCATCGACGAGCTTCATTTTTCCTCGTTGGCGCTCAAATTCGAAGGAGAAGAAGAGAGAGAGAGAGGGAAGAAGAGGTGAGTGAGGTTGTGGGTTTCAGATAACGGGTTTGGATCCGACCTGTTAATACCCTTTCACCATATTCCTTATTTTGAATTCCGTTTGTGGGTTTGGGTTGTGGATCCGAACCTGACCCGAATTCATCCCTTCACTTCTTTAACCCGCAAGCTTGCTTTGGGGGGACTTTTTGAAGTATTTTGTGGTTTTTTGGTCTCCTCTTT
The DNA here is from genome assembly GCA_017893485.1 of Hemerocallis citrina. Lineage (NCBI taxonomy): Eukaryota > Viridiplantae > Streptophyta > Magnoliopsida > Asparagales > Asphodelaceae > Hemerocallis > Hemerocallis citrina. Next base: position 133,005,514 of record CM030365.1, read on the forward strand.
GAGATTTGTGAGCGCTTGCAAATCTTCGGAGCTTATGTGGCAATTTTTTGGAGTTTTTTGACTTGGGTTTGCATATAATTATATATATTTGCAAATAATTATATATATATATATATATATATATATGTGTGTGTGTGTGTGTGTGTGTGTGTGTGTATACCTATATATATATATGTGTGTGTGTGTGTGTGTGTGTGTGTGTGTGTGTGTGTGTGTGTGTACCCAACTTTTTAATCCATCAGTCTCGATTGGTGGATCTTGTACATATATAGCTGTCTTAGGAGAGCTGTTGCTGACTTGCTGTTTGATCCCAACATGTTTGTTGAGAAAGATCTACGACAGAATTGAGCATTGAACTTGTTGTCTTGTCCCAACAAGATTGTAGAGACAACTTTTCGAGTAGAAACTGCAGTTTGATCCTGGCAAGTTTGAAGACAACTCTGAGATAGAGTCGATACACCGACTGCTGTTTGATCCCGGCAAGTTCAGAGATAACTCGTAGGAGGAGTTGGTTCAAAAACTATCGTTTGATTCGGACGAGTTTGTAGGGAGAGCTATGAGATAAACTTGAGCTTCAATTTGCTCTTTGGACCCAGCAAGTAGGGTTGGAACACGGGTCGATCGGGTTGGGTCGGGTCAAACCTGTCCGGGTTGGAACCCAACTAGGGCGGGATCGGGACGAGTCTGAGTGGCAACCAGGCCGGGCCGGGTTGGAATTCCAAAAACTCGACCTGCCCAACCCGCGAACCCATTCGGGTCCAACTCGGGTCGGGTCGCGGGTTAGCCCGTCTAATTTTTTTTAAACTTAAAAAAGTGTAATTTTAATAATAATAAAAAATGTAATAATAATAATAAGAATCAAAGAGTGAAATTGCCAACAAAAAATATATATATTATTAATATGATTTCAACTTATACAAGTTTCCCAATTTTTAATAAGAAACAAAGATTTCTACAAATTTGTTTTATACAATAACAAATTTCTTCAATACAATTTCAATTTTCTTCAATTATCCTAATTTTTATAACAAACAAAGATTTTATACAATTTTTTTATACATTTACAATTATCTTCAATTTGTTGGTCTTCAATTTGTTGTTGCTATTGTTGGTCTTCAATTCTTCTTGTTGCTTGCTATTGTTGTTTTTGTTGTTCTCCCGGTGAGTTGCTTCCACTTGTAGACGTGTCGAACCATTTTTGTTGAGTCCTATCTTCGGCCTTCATCCAGTGTTCCGTGTAGACGAGCATCTCCAACGATTGGAGCTTCAAGTGATTCATGTAATCGGTTAAAACCATGCCACTTGTAGAAAATGCACTTTCTGAAGCAACTGTAGAGACAGGAGGAGTTAGTAAATCTTTAGCCATATATTTAAGAATACTATAAGTATATTTATGGTCTTTCAACCATTGTAAAATATCAAGTGTAGAAGTAAAACTTTCAGAATCTTGTTGATTATACCAATGTAATTCATTTGGTTGATTAGTCCTAGATTTTTTTTATTGAAGTTGTGCAAGTAAATTAAATGTGGCATCATCTAATTTATTCTTACCCTTACCTCTAGAAGTAGCAGAAGAAGAACTAACTAAACTAGTTATACTACTAGATGCAAAAACTTCTATTATAAAAATTATACAAGTTATTTAATGTCGATTCAAAACTAGCTGAAAATGTTTGGTAATAAATTTCAGATTCATCTCCTAGTAAAGTAAAAAATATTTCAATCAAACTCTTCGTACCTTGTACTTTGATACGATGATCCATTACAGTAGCAATACAATACAACATAGGAGGTAGACTAAAATACTTCAAAATTTTGGTATATGCAGGTTTCACAATATGACCAATAAAAGCATCATCGATATTTCTTTGAAAGTTTGCATCAGAGTAACTATCCAAATAAAAATGCTACTAGAAGTAGGTTCATAAGATTTTGAAAATTTTAAAGTTGCAGTTTTAAAAGGTTCTAAAAATTTTAACAAAGATTCGGCAAAATGCCAAGCTTCGGGAGTCATTTGAAAATTTGGCATATTTTTTGCCATACAAAAATCATTTATACATGCTTTATATTCAGTAACAACATGTAGCAAATAAAAAATAGAGTTCCATCGGTGTTCAACATCCTTTGGAAATTTTCGAAAATGTACATTTTAAAGTCTACACCATGCTTTCCATTCTTGAAATATGGGGCCACTTAATGCAATAAAATGTACACAATTTCTAATGTTAACTATATATGGGTCGGCTATTTTAAATGCATCTTGAACATATAAATTTGAAATATGACATGCACATTTAACATGAAAAATATTGTCAAATGGAGGGTTTAATGCGGTTTGTAATATACTAATTGATGCATTGTTGTTAGATGCATTATCAAAACTTATACACATAATTTTATCACGAATATGGAAAAAATCACAAAATTTCTAAAATATGATTTGCAATTTCATTACCACTATGGGGATAGGACAACACGGCAAGTGATATGATCCTTTTTTGAAGAATCCAATCACTATCGATCCAATGACAAGTTATTCCCATTATTGGAATATTGTTGCAACCCTTATAACAATCAGAAGTTATAGAAACTCTACAAGTTAAACTCCATAAAATAGCAATCAAAGCTTCTCTCATTTCGGTGTATATTTTAAAATAATCCAACTTTACAGTATTCCTAGGGATTCTTTTAATTTGCGGGTTTAATGCAGTTTGATTAAAAGTTTCTAATTCCCTACTCTCGGAATAGGAAAATGGTAACTCTTCCGTAATTACTCGTCAGGCCATTTCCCGATGAACAAGTTCGTGATCATAAGGGTGGCTATCAACTAGACCGGTCCTATGGTGGATTTTTTGTTGGCCGGGTAGGTCTACAAGAAGTTTCTTGTGTACATTTTGGATGTGTCATTTTATTGTACCCGTCCCCTTACCCTTCTTCCATTTGTATGCTTTCAAACAAGTTTTACAAATTTTTATATCTACACCTGGATTTTCTTCGTCGGGAACATAGTCATAAAATTTGTGCCAATCACTTATTTCCCCTTCATTTTTCCTACTACTAACCGGTTGTGTTGTTTTGGCTGCTTGTGTTTGTGGTTATTCTTCTATGTCTATGTCTCCTACTGTAACGCCCCGATTTCTTTACACTGGAAAACTGTGACATAAGCCAGAATCTTTTCTTTCAATTAGCCACAATACACAGAAAAACAGAAAAATTTAAAATTTTTTATTCAACACAAATATATTACAAGTCTGAATGTTATAAAACTGCAATACATTACATCAGTGTTACAATAATGTCATACAAGCCCAAGTGTTACAAACATTCAATAAGAATTACATCAGAGTACAATGAATAATACATAACACTTGGTACTTCACTTGGATGCTTCCCAACATAAATAAATTACAATAGATGTTACAATGGTGACCAACATATATTACAATTTGAAATCAACACTTTGCTTCCTTGCCTTGAGTCCTCCTGAATCATGTACCTGTAGCTCTGCAATTCAGTACCTGTAATTTTTCAATTCATTACCTATTGAAGTGGGGACGTCAGTACATATACTGATGCTTTAAGGCTGATGACTAGCAGCGATTCTTAACTTTAAACAAACAGATTGATGAAAAGAGAAACGTATAGATATAATTGACGTGTCAGTATATGCTATGACTAAGACTCTAATGCAAGATTAACTAATGCAAGGATGCTCTTATTCTAATGCAAGCGAGTCTCCGGAACAATATGCGTCCCATACCACAAACGCCCATAACAAGCCGTTTCTTCATATATAGGGATTTGAACCCGCGCTATGAATTCTACTCTTATACTCAACATATTTCTGAAGATACAGTGTGACTGATGAGGTTGCAAACGTGGTCAAGTTCCACCAATGCAGTCAGCTCATGGTGTCTATGTTTGCCACTACTACCCGGCGTACCAGACCTCACTCAAAAATCTGACGAATGTAGGGTATCTGACAGCACAGGTTAGCTCGAAGTATCCCCTGTGGCCCCCTAGCAGATAGACCATAGTCTATGGCTTGTTCGCCCTTCTTGATATAGAGCATAACGGAGTTCTGGGGGTCCATCCCCTAGCTCCGACAGGAATCGCTCCCACCCTTATCATGGCACTTCAGAAATTAACAGACGAGATACGGATCCCGTGCTTCTAACTCATGAGAAGGCACAAACTGTAAACCTTTGGCAAGAAAGGTACAACTAATAACATCAACGTGTGTTGGCCTATAGAATAGGTCAGATCATAAGGTATCACCCTTAATACCAACTTTTTCCCTTCGGCAAAAAATAATAATAAATAATGGTTAAGTAGTAATAGCCATAAGTTACTACCCTAACGATGTCACTAAGACTAAACAATCCGAGGGATGTCAACAGTACTAACACAACATGCTAGGTCTTAAGTTAGACTTCGCAAGATAATTCTACTAGGTGCTCAACCTAGACTTACCAGAATCCCTACGGATCGTGTTCATAGCCTATCGATCCAAGACCCTGGCAATACGAACGTATTCGCATGCTACTGCCCTGAACTTGGATTCCGTCTAAACTCCCGGCCTGCGATCAACTTACACCAGTTAAGATCTGATGGTGCACGAGGGGTGACTCATCCAACGTCCAACACGGAGTAAAATAAATACACGTCTTGATGGTTGATGGCTTCTAAGGCAATGATATCACCCTAGACGAGCACAACAATTGCGTACTAGCTAATAAGCTACATACGAGCAAAACAACTTACATATGAGCCAACTGGCTGTGTATGCGACAAATGAATTATATAGAAGCAACCATAAAAGTTTTCTAACAAGCTAGAAGCAAAATAACATGCTACTGGCAAAACTTGATCCATTATGCACAAACGCAACATAAAAGTCTTCTAATACCCTAGAAGCAAAATAACATGCTCACTAGTAAAACTTGATCTTTTATAATTAGAAGCAACAGAAGAATCTTCTAACAGCCTAATATAAACATACTACTAATGAGCACACAAAAGCGACATAAAAAGCCTTCTAACAGCCTAGAAGCAAACAGTTCTGCACTTATCGAAATTCGAAAAAATTAGACTTTTTTTTAAAATGTGGGAACATCTACTATAACTCTTTAGTTGAAATTTTTTTCAGATTCAGTAAGGAACTCAAAATTCGGTCCGTTAAACACCATTTCAAACAATAACAGTACAGCCAAACGCTGAAACTTTTCAAGCTCATAACTTTTGCTATACTTGTCGGAATTTAACAAAATAGGACATTTTGAAAAGGTGAGAATACCTAATACAACTTCCTAGTTGATCAATTTTTCAAATTCCGTAAGGAACTCAAAATTTGGTCCTTTGAACACATTACAAAACATCAAAAGACAGCTCAAAGTTACAGCAAAGTTGAAACTTCTAAAGCTTGTAACTTTTTCTCTACTTATAAGAATCTAACCAAATAGGACATTTTGGGAAGGTGGGAACATCTACTAAAACTCTCTAGTTGACCACTTTCGAAATTCAGTAAGTAAGAGGTACAAAAATATCAAACAATGTAAACAGCAAGCTTTCAGCCTAAGGCTGGCTGCTGTGATTTGTAAAAGCCATAACTCCTACTCTGCTTATCGGAGTATAAACAAATAGGATATTTTGGAAAGGTGGGTACATCTACTATAACTCTCTAGTTGATCACTTTTCCAATTTCAGTAAGTAAGAGGTACAAAAACATCAAACAATCTAAACTGCAAGCTTTCAGCCGAAGGCTGGCTGCTGTGATTTGTAAAAGCTATAACTCCTACGTCTATTTAAATCTAACCAAATAGGACATTTTCGAAAGGCAGGAACATCTAATACAACTCTCTAGTTGATCACTTTTCCAAATTTGGTAAGTAAGAGGTAAAAAAACATCAAACAATCTAAACAGCGAGCTTTCAGCCAAAGGCTGGCTACTGTGATTTGTAAAAGCCATAACTCCTACTCCGCTTATCGGAATCTAACCAAATAAGAAATTTTGGAAAGGTGGAAATATCTACTAAAACTTCCTAGTTCATCATTTTTTTAAAATTTCGTAAGGAACTCCAAATTTGGTCCGTTGAACACATTACAAAAGTTAACCTAAAATGGCAAGTTGCTGTTTTTGCTAAATTTTTGCTGTTTTGGGGAAACGGTTTGTTTCACCCATCAAACTAACTTAGAAAAATCTATAAAAGTTAAAGCATGCTAGTAACACATATGAGAATCTCTAAAATTAATTTGGACTCAAGATTCCACCTTTAGCATAGGTAATTAATTCTAACCCTAAAACTACAAAGAATGAATATTTATGCTTTATTTTTGTGTTCTACCACTTCAATCTGGTATGCCTTTTATTCTAGTACACATAAACAATATGCAAATGATTTAGTCCTAGTTTTTAACAACATACAACAATAAAATAAATAAATAAGGCATAAAAGTATAGAAACCCCCACCCAAAAGTTTAGGAAGAACTAGCTTTGCCCTTCTCCTCCTTGTTCCTTGTTCTTACTCTTCTTCAAAGAGAACAAATCAAGAAATGAAACCTACTCTTTTTCTTTTGATTTTTGATCTCTTTTTCTTTTCTTTCCTTCTCAATTTTTTTCTAAACTAAAAACAAGTAAAGAAGAAGGAAAATGAGATGAGAAAGAGATGGAGGGGCAAAATGAAAAGGGTTTCTTGCCCTTTTGGAGAAGTGTCCGGCCATAGGAGGGGAGGGGGGGTTTTATAGGATACTGTATCGAGTTTTTGTGATGTGAGAAGATACCACTTGTCACTCTTCTCATGGTTCAACAATGGGATGTTCGATTTGCAATTTTATATTACAATCAACACCCTAATCCAGTCCTAACCATTCATTTTATCATGATTGATAAAAAGTAAAAGACATTTACCCAAAATCACATACTACATGATTTCGTATAAACGTACGAAATCGATACAGTACATGTGCGTACATATATCTGTCTATACAGATAATTTTTATTAGTTAAAATGAATAATCTCTACCAAAAATATTTTAATTCAGAAATAATAATAAAAATAATTTTATTACCAGCTCGAAAGATTTCAGTACTAATTTGATACAATACAGATGTAAACAGAATGGTATATATATATATAGATATTGTTTATTAACAAAACCGGGTAATATCCATAAAAAATATTTCAATTCTAAAAATAAAAATAAAATAATAATTTTTTATATCAAACTCGGATATTTCGGACATTTTCTCAAAAACGCATTTTACAGGATTTTGTACAAGTGCAGAAAACCGATACAATGCATATATGTACTTACTAGTATATATATACAGATAAATTTTTATTAGTAAAACCAAGAAATTTCCATAAAAATATTTTAATTTTAATAATAATAATAATATAAATATAATATCTGATCGGGATATTACACCTACAAACACATCGTGTGTACCAATGTGTCCAGTCATAGGGTACTCTTCGGCGGGCTCAATTTGTGAGACACTAGGAGGCCTACGAGAAGTGTCGGTAGAATCTTGTCTACTTTGGCTACGGTCACTACCTCGTGATCTAGACATGTTTATATAGAAGTGTATGTGAAAAAATTAAATACAATCTAGGCGAGACACATTTTAAAAAAAATATAGAAAAAAATAGGAGGGTGGTGAGAGAGAAGATCAAAAAACCAACAAACAAATATGATACAATAAATTTACACTACAAAAAAATATCAAGACAATAAGAGGGTTGTGCAAATTTGATACCGTACTTCGCGGATACTCGTATATAGAATGAGAGTGAAAATAAAGAAGTAGAAGTAGAAGTAGAAATCCGAACTCGTATATAGAAAAAAAGAGAGCTTCGTTGTGGGAGCCTTGTAGGAGTTGAAGACTTGAAGTAGACATAGTTGAATGTTGAATTCGATACGATCGGAATTTGTCACTTCTATGTTGCTAGCTTTTTTGTTGACAAAATTCAAAGAATTGAGATTGAATTGAGTAGTAGTAGTAGAGATAGTAAAAGAATAAGTGTGAAATTTTTAGAGTGGTTTAAGGGGTATTTATAGGGAAAAAGAAAAAAAACAAAAAAAATGGCTAAAACAGTCGATGGCTGTTTTTTCTGCCGTTGGACCCGCGTGTCAAACGTTTGACCCGTACGGGTCAAACAGTTTGGAACCTACGGGTTGACCGGCGAGTTGGTCGGCCGGTTTGCCACTGTTCATAGGGTTAGCGGGCTAGGTTCGACGGGTTGGAAATCCATATTACTCGACCTGGGTCGACCTGCTTAGGCTCGCGGGTTTGACCCGGACCCGAACCGTAAATCAACGGTCCGAGTTTTTGCTAGCGGGTCGCGGGCGGGTTGCGGGTCAGCCCGGACCGGTTGCCAACCCTAGTTGCAAGTTTATAGAGGTTATTACTTGATCGAGTTGATTTAGAAACTATTGTTTGATCCCAGCGAGTTTAGAGAGATAACTTGTTATGCCCCGCTTCTCAAAAATACAGAATACGAGTACATGACATTGGCACAACGAATGACTAATGTCACCCATAAGCTGTTTATCCGATCAACTCAACAATATAATCAATACAGAACAATTGCGCAGACAATAATAATAATCTCATGAACAATAATACTTGGAAAGAAGCAATATAAATATCAAAATACAATAATAATCCAACGTCTGGAAACAAATAGCAATATTCAGGACATAAGCCCAATACAATAATATTCCAATCATAAATAGATAATAAGTCTCAATACATTAAGTTTGATAAAATAATAAGCAACCAGAAAGCATTAACTCTTCAGAATCTTTGTTCTCCAATCCCAACAGGTAATTCTCCGTCATTACCTGTGAACACTTTATCTAAAAAGAGGAGAAAAATTGTCCTTAGAGCAAGTCATAGATAACAAGTAGAGAAAGCAAAGAAAAATGGAATAACTGTATAACAATGATTTCAATGGATCAATATAAATCAATAACATGGTACGAAAACAATAATCTATATTAATCGATACAATGGCTATAAAAAATGATGCAATAATCGGTAACGGTAATCAATGATCAATAACCGTAACACTTAGCCAATATTCGATATCAATAGGAACAATGAGGAACAATATGCAGTGTCAATGTTGTATCAATCCTTATGTCTATTAATCATTTTAATCCTAACTAATGCACGTACTACTACATCCCATACTACAGGTTCGATGCATACAATCAATTTCGTTTAAACTCAAGTGGAAGATTCTATAGATCATGTACTCGGCAACGATAATCAATATTCACCTTTCGGTGCACGGTACGGTCATCAGCAACGATACAATACACGATAGATTGGGTTACTGTAATCCTTATTTTCCATAATCTGTATTTTGGATGTATTTTTCTTTTTGTGAGTATTTATTCATTGTAGTCTCCATCTCTTTTTGAACCGTGTATTTGATCTTCATTATCAATATTTTCATCTATTTGATTTGTCGTATTTTATTTGATCTTTTTGATTCAATTGTCTGCCTATTATTTCATTTATGGTTAATCAGGCCATTATTTTTTATCTTCATTATTTAAATTTTTCATGTCCTATTCTAGTTATTCATTTTTGTTCCCATCTCTTTATTGGATTTTTGTTATTAAACCATATATGCTTTTAGAGCCTTTTTAACCCATGAACCCAATAATACCCAAACCCAATAACATTTCACCTAACCCTATTGGACCCATATACCCAATACTCGTTACCTCTGTTCTTTAACCTTAATATCCCTAATACCCTATATATATACTACCCTCATATTTCCCCGTTCATCCCCTAACCGCCTGTGATCCTCAAAACCCTAGCCGACCTCCTTACTTCACCCCCTACCTCTTTGCATCCCGACTTCAACCCATCCCCTCACCCTGTGCTCATCCCGATCCTCTTCCTCTACCCCTGTGCACCTCCTTATTTCGTGACCCCTGTCCCTGCCACACCTCCACAGCGGCATCCTGATGTCCCTGGCGCTGTGCTCCTCCCACCTCAGCAGGCCACCCCCTGGTCCCCTGCTCCCAGTCGCACCTCTGTGACAACAACCCTCCTCCTTGTCGCGACCCTACAGCGACACATTTGTGATGTGTTTTCCCCGACGACAGAACATCAACAACGGCAGCTTCGTGTGCTGCCGCCTGTCCCCGTCGCTGTCCCCATCGGCTGTCCCCTTGGCTGCTGCCAGTTGTTGAGCCAAAGCCGAAACCACTGCAAGTTGCTGTTGATGTTGGTTTTGTGTCACTTTGAATTTGGGTCGTCCGATCTCTTCTTGATCATCAAGCACCCTTTGATCACATCCGTTCGTTTGATCTGATCTTGATCTTCATCATCAAGTGAATCTGGGCCATCCGATTTCCATCGTGATTGTGATCTTTGATCTCTAGATCTCTTGATCTCGGCCCTTGATCGTCTCTTTCGTCTTCTACTTGGTGAGTTAAACATGTGATCCACTTTTTGTTCCCATTCATCAAATTGTCAATCACAGTATATTTACTCCTTTGGTACTCATCTAATTCTTATATATTCTATATTCAATTTCGGTCGTTGAATTCGCTTGATCTTCATCTTGATCACCATCTTGATCATCGAGATCTGTGCCGATCACGTTCGTGCCCGGGATCCGTTCTCGTTATTCTTTCTTCGGATTCATCGTCGTCTCTCAGGCAAGTAACTTGCTTTAATTTCTGTTGCATATACGAGTACTAAATACTGCCTGTAGTGTAGTTGTGTTCTAGATACAATTTTTGTACAGAACCCCTGTTATATCTTGTCTCTATGTGTTGACCCGCCCATAGTTGTCATATTACACACACGACATGAAATAACTTAGGGATGATCACTTCTTGATGTATACATGCATGTTGTTCGTGATTTATAAGGTGTTGTATGATCTTATATGCTTGATGTGTTAGGAGTAGGATAACTTGTTCTAGACATGTTAAATACCCTATACCATGTTGCTTGGACATCTAGTATACCCTATTTCACGTTTGGTTATGACTTGGATGTGTTTCATATGATCTAGTTGATTTTATGCATGAAGAATAATTCTGTCATTGTTGTTACCTCGTTTTTGTTCAGTATTTTAGACCCTATTAAGGTCAGTATATGAAAATTATTTGTGAATATGAATTATAGAGAATTCGGTCTACTTTTCAGAATTTCTGATAGATCTCAGTTTCGATTTGTGAGTTGCAAGATATTGCTGTTTTACTACAGAGGTGTAGAAAATTCCAGATTCTGTTTTGTATGAATTCTGTATGACTATTGATGCTAAAGATAAAATTTTAATCCAATATTTTGCTGAGTACAACTAGACATGATTGGGATTAACCCTAAGTTTTTTGGATTTAATTAATGACTTTTACAAACTACTCTATACTTATAAACAACTACTACACTTGCAGAATTTTCATACTCTTCAGTAAAGAACCTTAATTTAGACCTAGTTCTATTTGCTTTTTATAAAAACTTTGTAAATAAGAATTGTAGCCTACTGTATCTATTTTATCATCCTTTTCACGAATTTCGATTTATATTTTGCAATCTACTGATGTTTTGGTACTGCTGTGTTTATGATTTCAGATTTACAAAACTACCGTATCTTGCTGCTTTCTGATTTTACTTGACTATTCTATCTATATTGGAAAATCATGAAACTTTATTTTCTGTTACTAAACATACTAGGAAATACCCTAGATTTTTCTTGGATTTAATCAGTAAGTTTTTATGCCGTTTTCCTGTTTATGAATACAAACTTCTGATTTCTGGCTGAACATGTTTTCTGGATACAAATCTGTTTTGAGTTCTGTTTTTGAATTACCATATGACTTATATATATTTTCTGGATTCGGCTGAGAGTCTATTTTCCATATTTTCTGACGGATCCAGATTTGCATATTTGTGGCAACGAAAATTCCAGATTTGGTGCAATACTGTCTTGCTGTTCTGAACTAGAATTTTTGTTGTCTACTCTGTTATGTGTTGTCTATCACCTTTACATGTTTATCTTTTGACCTGAACCTATAACTTTTTTATGCCATGTTATTCTTGCTCTGTTTTGTGCACATATATGCCTGTTTTAATAATAATAATAAGTGATCAAGCTGGGGTTAAGGAAAAGACCTTAGTAGTGGACAATATAGGTATGTATACTCAGAAGGGGGCCAATGTTTCCCATTTTTATATTTGATTCATGTTGATACATGAACTTGTTGCACTTTATGTTTGATTCATGAATTCTTGGATTCGTGAACCAGTTGTACTTTATGCTTTGATGCATGGACCTGTTGGTTCGTGTACCTGTTACCTGTTGATTCATGAACCTATTGATACATGAATCGATTGATTCGTGTACCTGTCTGATTCATGAACCTATTTTTGCTACCTGCTACCGGATGTCTGGGTACACGGTCCTATAGAAACCCACCACTAGGCCTAAACGTAAATTGTATGTAAGTAGCAAGCATGTGGTAAAAACCTGGGAGGCATGAAGTGCTACCTAGATGGTAATAAATACAAGAATTGGCATGATATAATACCTATTACATGTTCACCTGTTTACATGATTACCTGTACATGCTACTTAACACCTATTAAATGTTTACCTGCTTGCATGATACCTGTTACCTGTTACATGTTATATACACCTGTTAACACACTACATTACTTGATTCTATTTATGATTCATGCTAGTTGTTCTATTTTGTTATGATGTCTATTCCATGCCATGCTTGCTTTCACTATTACTTTATACTTGTTTATTCTTTTCCTGTTCTTGTGCCTGCACTAGAAGCGGCTCGTAGCTTGCATTGACTGGAATTTTGTTTCTCTTTCCTTTTCCTGCAATTTATTAAATTACAGATTATCGTGATCAGCTGCCCGATGGAGTAGGTGATTTAAGATTCTAGTTCCTGGAGTTCTTGCCATTATTGTTATTATTTCCTGTTTCTTTTATTTTAATAAATGTATTGCTACTTGGAATATTTGTATTGGGTAGTTAGATCCAGAATTATTCACTTATTCAGATCTGGTTTATTTGAGATTTATTAATTTTTTGTTTCAAGTAATCCTGTTGGTATATTGATTCATTCATGCATGTGTGGTTGATTTCTCCGTGTTTACTTCCTGTTATTCTTGTGAAATATTGTAAAGATCCTGACAGCTTATGGATGATGAAAAATTATTCACTGGACTTAGTCACGTATCCGTATTCTGTATTCCTTTTTGGGAAGCGGGGCGTGACAGTTACGGCCGTAATCCACAATCACGCGATAAAACAATAGCCGGAATAATATTTAGTAAAACACAGGTCCCTCCTCCGAGTACAGTCACTATATTATCAACTACTCAAGTCAATCCCTTAAATGCCGGCTTGTTAATTATTTTATCGATGCAATAACACGATATGAAATTTGAAGCATGAGATGAACAATAGTAACAATAGGAGGGCAATAGGATGATAACATGAAGTAGGATAATTAGAATGATGACGATAAGATACTAGAATCATGCAATGCACCATACACACTTTAATTCATGCAATACTATAATATAGGAATGATTAATCTATTAAAAACTGAAAAGTAAAATTTTGGATAGCAAGAGTAGTCTGTACAAAAATACAGTTTCCCACTGTTTCAGAACTAAAAAACTGAATCTGTCAGAAATTCTAGAAACTATACTTCCACACGGTTCCAACGCATATTTAAAGTTCAAAATCCGACAACAGTAGCTAGGTCAATCAAAGTGTTCTTTACAGATTTCATATTCAGGAAGAATTTTGACATTATGTTATTTTAATTTTAGAATCAGCATAAACCCGAAATAAAATTCATTGAAAATATTTTCTGGACTCCCAAACATTTTTAGCAACAATCTGGAAATTTTCAGAGTAAAATTTTATCATTTGATCAGCCTTTTTTCTGTTTAAACTTGAAAGATACAAGAATCTAAAAATCTAAAATTAAAAACACAGCTGTAGTAAAATGGGCATAACTTTTGCTACATAACTCGAAATTCAAAAATTCAAGATGTTCTGGAAACTAGAAAGATAAGGCTACATTTCATGTTCAGAAATTAATTTATTTCAAGATCTTTTACTGATTAAAAAATAGCAGTCAACATAGACGCCAGCAAGTAATATACAGTTTTTAGGGTATTTTTCATGAAATAAGTAAAGTAAACATGTGGGTATCAATTCTACTAGTCGATGAACTTCTCAATCACCATGAAGGGTGCACAAAACAAGATGAATAAAACTAGAACACACTCATACATTAATTTATCATCAACCAACAACAATCAATCAACCAAACATACAACCTAACAATTCTCTTTACAATAATTAATTGTTTCTTGATTATATGATCAACCATATTATCAATTCTATATGTACACACGAAAGATTCAGTCTTTGGAGTCAAAAGTGACACGATATCAAGAATATCGGGATTAGCTCGTGTAAACCCTCAATAGACCCAACAAAAGATAATCAATACAATGATATGATAACGAATAGGATCTACTTGCAAGAATTTCAACAAAACTTGAATTTGATACGATGTTCAATTCAAGGGGACAGTGACTTTCCAGTTGGACGACATTAGATCCGAATACATTAGAATAACAGGATGAGAATACTGACGGTAATGGCAAAGATCGCAAAGCAAGCAACATCAATGACGATCACAATCGGGTACGAATCTTGATGGCGATCGATGATCGAGTGCAAGATCAAGCAACCAACGGCCGAGATCAAATATCGAGATCAAGATTGAAGATTAGCGATCGATGGCTCAGATTGAAGGATCAAAATAAAAGATCAAAGGTCAAGATCAAGCCTGATCAACTCCATATGCACAACAGCAAACATCAACCTTGGCCAAAACACCAAACGGAAAACTCATCCTATCAGAGACAGCAATCACTTTAGCACAGCAACACCCCAGCCAGAGCAGCAACTAGCAATGAAGACAGCGGCGATGGGCTGGATGGCAAGCGAGGGCAACTGGGGACAGCAAGGGGACAAGCTACAGTGAAGGCTCGACGGCAATGCCCTGTTGTTTGGGCAGGAAATAGAGGAAGGAGCAGGGCATCGATGGGATAGACGACTGGGGATGTGGCGGTGCTCGATGGAGGGTGGCGACGCAGATGGGGTGAGGGAGAGGCAGATGGGATGGTAGAGACGAGGACTGGATGACGAGGGTGGTGACTAGTGGTTGAGCGATGGTGGGTTGCGGATGGGTTCAAGTGTGAAGGGAGGTTGATGACGGGGGATGAAGGTGCTTCGGTGGAATCGAACAGAGAAGAAGAAATTGGGGGATGAACGTGATGGCGAGGACGACGGTGGCAGCAGTGAAGCTTCGTCGGCAATCACGAGGATGAGTTCAGGTGATAGGGAGATGAGGGCAAGGATGGCGATGGCAAAGGGGTGATGAGCGGTCGACGAAAAGGGAGAGCAGGGGAGGGGACACAGAGGAGGTTGCGGGAGGTTGCGAGTGGCGATGAGGGGAGAGAGAGTGTGGGAAGTTGAAGATGGGGGGGTCTGAACAGTAGGGATGGGGTTTAGGCGGCTGGGGGTTAGGCTAGAATAGGATTAGGGTTAATGAGATAGATTAGTATATATATGGAATTATTGGGATATTGGGTTTCAGGTAATAAATCAATTAATAGGTTTTAGATCCAATAAGAAAATAGGCTACAGGGTTTTAAAAATATTCATATATATACATTAAATCAAATAGTGAAATACATATAAAATGGAGCATGTTCGGGCTTAAAACAAATTAATAATAATAATAACAATAATACTGGTAACAACAATAATAATAACAGCAATCAAAGTAATAAGAATAATAATAATATTAAAATAGTCCAATAATAATAATTTATTTGATTTTGGACTCAACTATAAATAGTCAATCAATAAGATGTAGAAAAGCAAGATCAAAATACACTATTATTTGAAATAAATAAAATTTTCGATTAGAAATCACTTTAATAAAAGATCCAAAAGAATTTAGTACAAAATAAATTTACAAAAATTAAATTATAGAAAATACACGGAAAAATACCTATTGTCGAGAATGGGGGTTACACAACTCGTAGTGGAGCTGGTCGTTGAACTTGTTATTTGTCCCCAACGAGTTTGTAGAGGCACTTCCGTGACAGAGTTAAACATTTGAGCCTGCCGTCTGCGCCCGATGAGTTTTGAAGCAACTCTGAGATAGAGTTGATGTAGAGACCGCTGTTTGACCCCTAGCGAGTTCAGAGACGACTCTGGAATAGAGTTGATATAGAAATTGCCGTTTGATCCCAATGAGTTTATGGACGCAACTCGTGGTGGAGCTGAGTTGGAGGTTGCTGTTTGATCCCAGCAAGTTTAGAGAGGCAACTCTTTGACTGAGTTGGCGTAGAGCTTGCTGCTTGTTCCTAGCAAGTTTAGAGAGGCAACTCTTTGACTGAGTTGGCATAGAGCTTGCTGTTTGTTCCCAGCAAGTTTAAAGAATTCTGCGACAGAGTTAGATGTTTGGACTTGCTGTTTGCGCCCAGCAAGTTTGGTTGAGAGAAAACTCCGTGACGGGGTTAGTCGTTAAACTTGCTATTTGTGCTCGACAAGTTTGGAGAGAACTCTGTGGTAGAGTTGTATGTTGATCTTGCCGTTTGTACCCAACAAGCTTTGCGAGACAACTCACTGACGAAGTCGGATATCTGAGCTTACCGTTTGCGCTCGACAGTTTAGGGATACAACTCTTTGACTGAGTTGACGTAGAGCTCACTGTTTGATCCTAGCGAGTTTGGAGGGACAACTCAGTAACAGAGTTGTGCGTAGAGCTTGTCGTTTGTGCCCGACAAGTTAATAGTGACAATTATGAGATGAAGTTGGTCGTAGAGCTCCCTATTTTGATCGTTGAACTCGCTGTTTGTGCCCAATGAGTTTTTTAGAGACAAACTTGAAGACGGAGTAGGGACTTGCTGTTGCATCCAAGAAGTTTTGTAAGGAAAATTTTCGGCCGGTTTTGGATGCCAAGCCCATTGCACGAAGATGAGGGGTTGTTTAGAAAGACTCGAGCAATTAGCGGGGTGCTGTACTCGCTGTTTGACGTGAACGAGTTGTTGATGGAGCTCATGTGAAAAGCAAGGCATTGAACTCGTTGTTTGGAGCCAACGAGTTATTTGGGAGAAACTTGGGCGAAAACAAAGGCATCAAACTTGTTGTGTAGAGCCAACGAGTAGTTGACAATGCTCAAGTGGCAATCAGAGCATAGAACTCGTCGTTTGGAGCCAACGAGCCGTTGACAGAGCTTAAGCGGTAGTGAGAGCGTAGAACTCGTTGTTTGGAGCCAACGAGCTACTTGGTGGAGCTTGAGTGAAGACCAAGGCATTGAACTTATTGTTTGGAGCCAACGAGTTATTTGCAAAGCTCGTGCGGAGAGCACGGCATGAAACTCGTTGTTTGGGGCCAACGATTTGTTGATGGGGCTCAAGTGAAGACCAAGGCGTTGAACCCATTGTTTGGAGCCAACGAGCTATTTGGTGGATCTTGAGTGAAGATCAAGGCATTGAACTCGTTGTTTGGAGCCAATGAGTTATTGATAGTGCTCAAGCGGTGAGCAGAGCGTTGAACTCGTTGTTTGGAGCCAATGAGGTGTAGATGTAGCTCATGCGGAGAGCAGAGCGTTGAACCCATTGCTCGATGTTGACAAGCAGTTGGCCGGAGGAAATCAAGTGGCGCGCGTAGCGCCGAACTCATTTTTATAGCGAAAGAGTTGTGGGTATTCTGAATCTTCTCAATATTGAAGTGAAGTCACTTGTGCTTGATCAGCGTTGAGGTGATTTCATTCCTCTCTTTCTGACAAGTAGCTGTGTACATCGAACGAGGTCCTTGGGACATAAAGCTTGCTGTCCTTCGTGATACGCTGTGCTTGACAGAGTTGGGACTCTCCTGTTCGCACAGTGCTTTAAGCGAGACGGAGTTGGAGCATTCTCAAGTGAAGGTGGTCGGGTAAACCTGGAGCTTGCCTACCTAAGGAAGACTTTCTTGAATTTCATCGTCAAGAGTTGAGGTGGCCCTAAGGAGCTGTTAGCGGGTAGGAGGCAGGTGAGGAGGTTCATTTCTCTTAGGTAGAGCATATCTCCAGTGTGTAGCTGGAAGAACAGCTTACATGGCAGCTTGTCGTACAGTGTTCACAGGACTTTTGGTCGCGATTCCTAGACGTGAAACGTAGACTCATTGTAATTTTGCTGTGGTAATGAAACTTGTATTTTGTAAGAAGTCTTCTACGTGCTGGTGTCTTGTCCTGTGATTCATCGTTTTGGGGGTCGACTAGTCGTATGAGCTGCTCTTAGGGAGAGTTAGACTCTGGTCTAGCCATTTTGTATTTGTAGATGTCTGTAGTGGTACTGGATCTGAACATAAGAGTTTGCGATAATTCTGTGATTTGAAGAATTCCTTTCATATGCTTGATCCTTGTTTTCATGGTTGAGGTGTCATCAACTAGGTTCTTTGCAGCTAAATAACATGGTCTCAAGTCTGTTGTGTATAGCTAACGAATCGCCGACGGTGTATGACAGAGTTTGGCATTGCTCCGTCTTGAACTCAGCTAGTTTTAGGGACAACTCTAGAGGAGAGTTGTTTTCCAAACTTTCTGTGTGGGTCCTATAACACATTGTGAGAGTCACGTCGAGTGGAGAGTTGAACTCTACGTGTTGCTTTTTACAAGTGTTTCTTGAGTAACTGCGATCCACGATTTTGGACCTCTCAATCTGTCGTTGGGAAAATTTAACTAGTTGTAGGAATAGATCTAATGGAAAGTTGAACTCTAAACGTGTCTGATTCCAGGTTGCGAGAGTAACTCTGAGCCATGGGTATGGATTCCGAACTTGCTAGTTTGAGTATTAACAGGTTGCAAGAGCAGATCGAATGGCAAAATGCACTCTGAACTTACTTTTTGCAAATTGCAAAAGCCTCTGTCGAGTCATGGGTATGGACTCCGAACCGATTGTGGAGGCGCTAACGGATTGTAGGAGCAGATCGAATGGCGAAGTGCACTGTGAACTTGCTTTATTGCAAATTGTTAAAGTCTCTTCGAACTATGGGTATGGACTCCGAATCTGTCTTACGGGAAGAGTTATAATGAGTATTTGGTGCCGTTTATGTGTATAAGTTTGGCACTCAACTCGTTGCATAAGTCTCCAAGGAACTTTAACTAGTTTCAGGAACAAATCGATCGGTGAGTTGTGCTCTAAATGTGCAGGGTTGCATGTTGCGAGAGTAACCCCCAAGTCGTGATCTGGATTTCAAACTTGTGTTGTGGAAAGCTTATAACGACTGTTTAGAGCGGCTTTAAGTGTAAGTTGGGCGTTTAACTTGTTGTTTACTTTAATGAATTACAGGGTTACAGGAGCAGATTGAATGGCGAAATGCGCCTTGAACTTGCTTCATTGCAAATTGCGAGAATAACTTCTAACCATGGGTATGGACTCCGAACCCATACTGTAGGAAGCTTTTAACGAGTTTTTGGCACCGTTTTCGTGTAGAAGTTTGACACTCAACTCATTGTATGCATCCATAGAGTTGTATAAGAATTTTGCAAAAAATTGTAGTATATTTTATTGGAAAATAAAACTAAGCGGCTGCTCTAGTGGCTGGCCGTTATTACAGATTGGGAAAATTTGCTGGGAAATAGAACTAAGCAGCTGCTCTAGTGGCTGGCCGTTATTACAAATTGAGAGAATTTGCTACTACTATTAAGAGAGGATGTTTGAGACACCCTTGTTAACCTTCTTGGTGTTCCACCTTCCAAGTTATGCTGATATCTCCTTGTCCCTCGGGTCTTCAAGTTGATGAGCCGTTGGGCGAACAACTTGGTAGACAATGCCTGGACTTGCCTGTTTTGGAGGGAATCCCCCATTGTTTTGCATAGAGAAAGAGAAATCGTCTGATGAACCAATGTGTTTAGGCATTGACTATTTGTCTTCGTTGAATGAGCGGAGTGGCTTCGGGTGAGGGATTCGTTGATGAGAACTATTTTGGACCTGGTGAGAGATGATTTGGCAGGTTTGGAAGTTCTTGGTAGAGTTGTTTTTGACAGAGGCTTCAAGCTCGTTTACAGTATTGGAATTATTGTGATTGCTTTATGGCGGTAGCTCTATAGCATCGAGGGGGAGGACCAAGCCCCCCATTGTAGTGGTGTAGCACGCTCGTGCTGCCTGTTGGCTTCCTACAGCTTGGCTTACCTCAGCTGTTGTTGCGAACTTCATTTTCATGTGAAATGCAGTGGCAACTGCATTAAGGGCCGCCAGGCCAGGACCGCCGAATATAGCATTGTATGCGGCTTTGACATCCACTACCACAAAGTCTAGTGCTTCCGTTCGAATAGCGGGAGCTTTTCCTGCTGTCACATCCAGTGTGACGATTCCTTCTACTTGAACGGGGACACCGGAGAACTCGTTGAGTGTACAACCGACTGGCTTAAGTCGGTCTCGAGAGAGCTCGAGAGCCTCGAATGTGGCCATGAAGATGATGTTTACTGAGCTGCCATTGTCCACCAGGATGCGGTTTACCTCATGATTCACCATACAAATGTTTATGACCAATGCGTTGCAATGAGGTGTTCGGATGCCTTCTAAGTCTCTGTCAGAAAAAGATATCGGGACCCCGGTGTTTTTGGTAGGCAGAGTGTTATCATGGAGTTGACTTCCCAGACGAAAGTTTTGCGGGAGGAGTTGGAATATCCTCCGATTGGGCCTCCATGAATGAAGTGGAGGACAACCATGTATTGAGAGTCTTACGGCTCGTATGGCCTCTCTTGATGCTTATTAGGCCCCGAGGCGGAGGGTTTTCGGGAGGGTTTTTGGCGTCGTTGTTTTTCTGAATGAAGTTGGAGAGATAGCCCATGCGAATTAGGGCTTCCAGTTCTTCTTTAAGGGTTCGACAGTTGTCAGTAGCGTGCCCATGATCTCTGTGAAATGTGCACCACTTATTTTTGTCTCTTCTCCTGCTAGACATTGACATCATGGAGGGAGGGCAGATTATTCCGTCCTTCTCAACTTCCAGGAGGATGGCTGACACGCTTGCATTGAGAGGAGTGAACTTATCGAAGCGTGGTGCTAGAGTTGGACGGTGTGAACTTGCACTGTTTTTCTGAAATTTCTTCTTCCTTGCTTGTGTCCTTCCGTTTGTTTTCGGAAGATGAATCATTCTTAACTTGGAGACTGAGAGCTTCCTCGACTCTGATGTACTATTCATTCCTTTCTAGGATTTTAGTGAAATCTCGAGGTGGCCTCTTGGTGAGGTATGCTTTCAGCTCTTTATGCATGACATTGTGGCGGAAGGCTGCAGCCGCCACTGAGGAGTCTAACGAGGAAATTGACCTTGCTTCCGCTGTAAAATGCTTGAAAAAATCCTTTAGCAATTCTCCATATCTTTGCTTCAGTTCTAGTAGGGAGACACTGGTCTTTTTAGCTCTCCGGTTAGTAACGAAGTGTGTAATGAAGAGTTCTTCGAGTTGTTCAAAGGAAAATATGGATTCGGGTGTCAGACGTGTATACCATTCCCTTGCTGATCCTTTCAGTGTTGGGGAAATATCCGACACATGAGTGCATCAGAGTGATTTAAAGCTCTCGATATGGTCTGTCGGGTCTGATTCCTTATTGTAGGATTCGAATTGAGGAGCCTTGAAGCCCCTTTGGGCCAGGTGCGTCGAGGATAGCTCTGCTGAAAGGAGGTCGGCTAGGGCGGTAAGCCTTGTTGGAGTGGCTTCTCCTCATTCTTCATCTGCTCTAGAAGTTTCTCTACTTCTTGGATTCGGCGAAGTACTTGATCGTCCTTCTTTTGAGATCTGGTTGAGTCTGCAGATCCTTTATTTAAGGGGAGGCCCAGACCTTGACTTCCTTGGAGAGCATGGAGGATGTCAAGTTTGAATTTATTCAATTCAGCCCTTGTGACTAGGGCGTTTTGCTCTTTGTTCTGCACAGGAGGCCTTTGATTCTCATGAGTTGGGCTCCTCATTGATGGATGCCCCCTATAAGAGGAGGATTGCCTTGATCTTCGTATAGAAAGATGGGTTCTCTGATACCTGATGTCCCGAAGGGGAGGCTTCAGATCGGGCGCGCTTCTCGTCCAACCTAATTCGCAGGTTGGTTTCTGGTTACCTGTTACTAATGATCTAGCGGAGATCTCTAGACCCCTGTGGACCTCGTGAGGCCATTGAGTCAGTTGAGGCATTATGGACTGAGATGCGGTCGTATTGAGAATGTTGTTCATGCTGGGAGCCCCCCGGTGCCTCTCCGTTGGAAGGAGCGTGATTAGGCTGCCGGGGTGACTGCTGAGGAGGAATCTGATCATCCATAGGAGGAGCTGATTGACGAAGAGAGGTAATGCGATGGCTGGAGGCCGTCCCTTTACCTCTTAGTATTGTTGGCATGGAGACAAGCTTGACTTGTGTAGTGTTTCTCACAGACGGCGCCAATCTGTTGCTTTTTATTTCTGTGTGGGAGCAAACAGATAGTGAGTTAATAATTGAAGGAAACTACTAAAAGTCAAACCTGTGACCTTGGTCGTTAAAGACGGTTCGAGCTCCTGGGAATGAACCTAGATCGCTGATCGATCACCGTGATCTGAATCCGACGGTTGCTGATGCGGCCGATGAACCTGCAAAAAGTCTGAAACACCGGGAGTGGCCCCGACTACAGACCCTCCGACGCTCAAGTCAGAACCAGAAAGCTCATAAGCTCGATAAGTGGCACAGTGGAACTGGATCAAAAAATTTAAATTACTAATTTGATCTCCAAAAACTACCCAGTCTAGTTACATGAGATCAATAATTGACAAATTAACAAGCATACAAACTACTAAGGTACATGGGAAAATGAATTTTAGTCTGTAGCTATTTTGGCTAAATATGTTGCATTTGGTAATCTAAAAATTCATTGAGAGTATAGTTTCAAAGCTTTTATAAAACCCTTAGACGAAGACTACAATCATATTTTATAACAACTATCTTTAAACATTGTCAGTAAATGCTAGATAATACTTTGTTCTGTTAAAGTTTTTATCACTGTATATCACCATGTTTGATGACCTTCTTACAAGTCTGAATTCCATAATTCGGAAGTATCGCCACTTATGCGAATAAAATCTTCAATTTGATTGTCGTTTGCTCCTCATATTCTTCTTCATATTCTTCTTGTATACACTCATCTGTAGAAAATCATCTACAGGTAATTGATATGGAATATATTATTAGTTTATTTTATTTGCTTATACATATCTCTATATGATCATCCATACTCTCTTCAATATATTCTCTTCTTTCGTTTTAAAAATTGAAAATGAAACATTTATGTTTTTCTAAAGGGCCAGCGAATTCCATCGGTTTCCAATCACGCACATACATTAGGGCAATACCGATGGAATTGAAAGCAACAATGCACCACACGAGGATACCCTAGTTGGTTGTATTTCAAATGATTTTTTCCCCCTTAGATTTTGTTAGAACTTTATGTATGTTTTGTAAAACTGCGTTGTACAACTTATATATATATATATATATATATATATATATATATATATATAGGAAAATCTTCCATTGTGCACCATCCCTCCGTGTGCACTCGGCCTTCCCGCCTTTGTATCGATGATCCGAACCGTTCACATTGATCTACACATATAAATTAGTCTAAATATGTAAAATCAAATCATTTGAAATTCATTTGCCTATCCATCATGTGACTATAAAAATCAATGATTTTCAGCCTTACAATTTTGTAACACTTCAATGGATGAGCAAATGAATTTTAAATGATTTGATTTTATATATTTATACTAATTTAGATGTATAGATCAATGTGATCGGTTTGGATCTTCGATACGAATGCGGGAAGGCCGAGTGCACACGCCGTGTGCACCATAGTTGGTGCACAATTCTTTCAAATTGTCTTACCATGCCTAGGGCTGCAAACAAGCTGAGTCAAGCCGAATATCTTGAGGTTCGATCTCGGCTCGTTTATGTATCGAGCTCACTTTCAAGCTCGAGCTTGACACGAGACGAGCTTTGACCGAGCTTTGACCGAGTTCGAGCCGAGGACTCGCGAGCTTCTGCCTAACAACCCACGTACCTTCAAGCTCGGGCTCGGCTCGTTTACGTTATCGAGCTCGCTTTTGAGCTGGAGCTCGGCTCGAGCTCAATACGAGCCGAGCTTTGACCGAGCTTTGACCGAGCTCGAGTAGAGTAGCTCAGTTTGTTTGCAGCGCTAACCATGCCAAAGAATAAAAGGGCAGCTTTATGGTAGCTTTGACCAGTGGCGTAGCCAGGATTTTTATTCAGGGGGTGCGACGCTTACTATTAAAAAGTAATAAATTATAACAAATACACTTATATTTCTAAAAATATCATATATTAATACCAAATATCATAAACTATTACAATCACTAAATAGTCATTTTCTTTGACAATAAAATCCTTGGACACTTCATATTGTGTGCATCAGAGCAGTGATTATTCATTAAAATCCTTGGACACTTCACTAAATGTCAGAATATTAGCCATCAAAGTAGTGATTATTCATCAAATGTAAATGAAATGCAAACTCACACTGTGTGCAGTGGATTAGTGTGTTTGACTTCAATTTTTAGAAGGTCATGGCTTCAACTCCCGTTGTCGTCAAATAATTTTTTATTTTGGTCATTTAAAAAAATAAAAGTAGAAACTAAATCCAATTTTGTTTCCGAAATTGAACAAAAATAAATTAAAACTTCAAAAAAAAAGTATTAAAAGAAAATTTCAATTACCGGGACTTGAACCAAGTTCTCTTAGAGTGAGAGCCAATTACCCTAACCAACTAGACTACAACAGATTAGAAAAATTGAAGTGTTATATTACCCTATTTATAAACTGCTCATGTAAATTCAAGGGGCGCAACCGAAAATCGAGGGGGCGCAGCCGCACCCCCTCGGGTCAAGGTAGCTACGCCCCTGGCTTTGACTAATAGATATTTAAATGTGTAGAGGAACCACATTGTGAATACAGTTTCCTTTTGAAATTAGAAGTTGATCTGGTCTCTGTTCAAATCATGTTCTATTTATTTTCTCCGTTGCCGATTCCATCTTAATTATATAATACTCTTGTGCAGAAAAGAAATTGTCATGCAATGTATAAAATAGCTCGAAGTAGCTCGTTAAGTAACCTAACTCTACCCGGTTCGCTACAAAGCTCATATGCATAACTCATTTTCAACATAGCTATGCGCTATTTTTGTGTAGCTTACGTTATTTGCACATCGTAACTTAACTTAAATACCCTACGCTACAAACATACCATTTTATTTAACTGAACAGTTGAGATATAAACATAAGTGACGAACACCTTTTTTTCCTTTTTCATCATGTTTTCTTTATACTAAGACACTCAATCCTTTACGGATTCCAATTTCTTCAAGTAGTGGCGAAGACTCCAACAACTATATGTCCGTTACCAGTGGACTTCTCAGTATTTCTTTCTTTTCTTTAATTTTGTCCTGCTAGCAACTCAACTATTAGGGTTTCTCTTATTTTATTTATTCTTTTCCAATTCTTCATTTCAATCTCATAGTTTTATTATTATTTTTTTTTTAAAGTTTGAATTAGGGGTATTTGATTAGTCAAGAAAAATAATCTGCTTCATTCACTTAGCAGTTCTGTTCCTTTTTATATTCACGTTTATGTGTATTCTTAGCCTTTGTAAGTCTAGATTTTTGAACATTGAAGTCTCATTTTGGTGATATTTATTAGAATTTTTAACCTTTGAATTTATTTTTTTTATTTTAAAAAATTATTTAGAATTTTATAATTTTTTAGTTAATTAATTTTAAAATTTTAAATTAAAAAAGAAAGACTCTTCATAGCTTACACTATACATTATGCTATTTTCTTTTTGCGCTATTAATGGTTTGAGCTCTACACTTGCACTACCACTATTTTCAACATTACTATAAATGTCCCATTTTGGTATAGTATTTATCTTTATTATTATTATCCTTCAAATATTTTTTCTCGATTGTAGTAATGTATTTAGAATTTATAAGAATTTTTAGATAATTAATTTTAATTTTTAAAATGAAAAAAATTAAATTTCTTCATAGCTTACACTATTATGTTATGCTATTTGCGCTTTGTACTACCAGAACATAACACTACGTTATACGCTATCGCTATTTTTAACCATTTTCCACATTGCTGCCATGAGTTATTACTGTGAAGGACCCAACTTTCACAGATACGATCATTCACTAGCCTTAGATACCAATGCCATACCAGTCTGGTAACGTACAAGCATGTCGTTATTCTTGTTGTTTAAGACATCAGATGTAATGAATAGGTTAAAGGAATAATAATTTCATTAGTTTTCGGCTGCTTAAGTTCGCTTCTTTCTTTCCCAAATGGCTATAACATTTGCATCTTAAATCTACTTTGAGAATTGATTTCTGATTCATGAGAGCCCAAGTTTGTACTCGTAGATTCTCTCTTAAAATATTATGTATCGTAAATCCAGTAAACCCTTACTACCCACCCTGCTCGTATATGTGTCGTGTGTTTGTGTTCATACACATGTATATGTGCATTTCTCTTCGCTAAACTTTTATGTATACACTACAAAAGATATTGGAATTGTAGGATAATGGCTCGATTCTGGTTCAGATTGTTTTGGAGTATCTGCAGCAAATGAAAGTTACAGTATCAGTCGACTGATAGAAGGATCAGGCGACTGTCCAGAGAGTTTTCGAAGGCTAAAGATACAAGCAGCAGCAGAGGATCAGTCGACTGATCGGTCGACTGCCAGATGGATTTCCAGTCGACTGGTAAGTCGACCAGTCGACTGATGACGGGATTTTGAACTAGATCTGGCCCAATTCGAAAAGGCCCTGCAGGGGCTTGTGAAGCAAGGGTTGCTTAAAGATGCTAAAGGGTGCAAGTTGGAATTTTGTGAACATTGTGTTTTGGGTAAGCAAACTAGGGTGAAATTTGGTACAGCTGTACATCAGACAAAGGGTATCCTCGATTATGTGCACACAGATGTTTGGGGCCCTACTCAGACACCTTCTATGAGTGGTAGACACTGGTTTGTTACTTTTGTTGATGATTACTCCAGACGAGTTTGGGTATATACCATGAAGCACAAAGATGAAGTTTTGACATTGTTCACAAGTTGGAAGAAGAAAGTTGAAAATCAGACTGGTAGGAAGATTAAGGTTCTGAGGTCAGATAATGGAGGAGAATATAAGAATGATCCGTTTCTGAAGTTGTGTGAAGATGAAGGGATCCAGAGGCACTTCACAGTTAGGAAGACTCCACAGCAAAATGGGGTTGCAGAAAGGATGAACAGAACCTTATTGGAGAAGGTGAGATGTATGTTAGCACAGTCTGGATTGAAGAAAACATTTTGGGCAGAAGCTGTTATATATGCAAGCCACATCGTCAACCGTTTACCATCAGCAGCACTTGAAGGCAAAACGCCTATTGAGGTATGGAGTGGTAAACCTGCATCTGATTATAGTTTTTTGCATATATTTGGTTGTCCTGCTTATTTTCATGTAACTGAAACTAAACTTGATGCAAGAGCCAAGAAGGCTATATTTGTTGGTTTTAGTACTGGTGTCAAAGGTTACAGGTTGTGGTGTCCAGAACAGAAGAAGTTAGTAATCAGCAGAGATGTCACTTTTGATGAGACCAGCATGATCAGCTCGGGACAGTCGACTGGTGTTATAGGACAGTCGACTGGTGAGCAGCAGAAGAGTGGGACAGTTCTTCAACAGGTGAGTGGAAGAAGTTCGGGACAGTCGACTGATGAACAGGAGCAGTCGACTGATGGTCCAAAACAGCAGAATTGTGGGAGCTCGGGACAGTCGACTGGTGGCAATAACCAGTCGACTGGTAGGAGAGTTTTTCAACAGGTGGAGTTAGAAAATTTGTCAGTTGAAAATCCTGTCCCTGTCCAAGATGAAGATGATGTGGTTGATACTGAGAATGATGAAGAAGTTCCTATCCAGCAGGAAGAATCAATTGCAGTAAGAAGGCAAAGAAGAGATATCAAACGACCGTCTCGTTTTACAGACACAGTTGCATTTGCTCTTCCCATTGTGGATGATGAAGTTCCCTCCAACTTCAAAGAAGCCACTAGAAGTTCAGAAAATGCAGATTGGAAAGTTGCTATGGGTGAAGAGATGAACTCTCTTCATAAGAATAAGACTTGGGATCTAGTGCAACTACCAAAGGGGAAGAAAGCAATTGGTTGCAAGTGGGTGTATACGAAGAAAGAAGGTCCAAAAGGCAGTGTTCGGTTCAAGGCAAGACTAGTTGCAAAGGGGTATGCTCAACAGGAAGGTATTGACTATAATGAAGTGTTCTCTCCGGTTGTGAAGCATCCTTCTATTCGGATTTTGTTAGCATTGGTAGCACAGTTTGATCTTGAATTGACACAGATGGATGTGAAGACTGCGTTCTTACATGGGGATCTAGATGAAGAAATTTATATGTTGCAGCCAGATGGGTTCAAGACAGCTGGGAAGGAAAATTGTGTTTGCAGGTTGAAGAAGTCTCTCTATGGTTTGAAGCAATCTCCAAGGCAGTGGTATTTGAGGTTTGATCAGTTTATGAAGGTGCAGAGATATTCCAGAAGTGAGTTTGATCATTGTGTTTACTTCAGGAAGTTGCAGGATGGCTCTTTCATATATCTGTTATTATATGTGGATGACATGTTGATTGCCTCTAAGAATGCTAAGGAGATTCAAAATTTGAAGAATCAGTTGAGTTCTGAATTCGAGATGAAGGATCTTGGCGAAGCCAAGAAGATACTTGGGATGGAGATAGCTAGAGACAGGGCAAAGGGCACAGTGAGTTTGACTCAGAAGCAATATCTTTTGAAGGTGCTGAAACGGTTCGGTATAGATGAGAAGACTAAACCAGTAAGTACACCCTTAGCCAGTCATTTCAGAATTAGTGCTTCTCAGTCTCCAAGTACAGATGAGGAGAGACAGTATATGGCGAATGTACCTTACACAAGTGTAGTTGGCAGTTTGATGTATGCCATGGTTTGTACTCGACCAGACATCTCTCAGGCGGTGAGTATGGTTAGTCGATATATGCATGATCCAGGCAAAGAGCATTGGCAAGCAGCTAAATGGATTCTAAGGTACATAAGTGGCACCACAGATGTGGGTTTGAAATTTGAAAGGGATGACAATATTAGCAGGTTATTAGTTGGATATGTTGATTCAGACTATGCAGGTGATCTAGATAAGAGGCGGTCTACTACAGGCTATTTGTTTACGATGGCTAGAGCACCTATAAGTTGGAGGTCAAATTTGCAGTCCACTGTAGCGTTGTCTACTACTGAGGCTGAATACATGGCGGTTGCTGAGGCCATGAAGGAAGCCATTTGGATACATGGACTTTTGAAGAGCTTGGGGATTCATCGGGAGAAGGTGGAGGTACACTGTGACAGTCAGAGTGCTATCCATTTAGCGAAGAACCAAGTTCATCATTCGAGGACCAAACATATTGATGTCCGTTATCACTTTGTGCGTGATTTG
Source organism: Hemerocallis citrina (assembly GCA_017893485.1). Taxonomy (NCBI): domain Eukaryota; kingdom Viridiplantae; phylum Streptophyta; class Magnoliopsida; order Asparagales; family Asphodelaceae; genus Hemerocallis; species Hemerocallis citrina. The sequence goes on from CM030365.1 coordinate 133,035,111, forward strand.
ATAAAGGATGGTGATATTCATTTGGTGAAGATTGGGACAGCTGATAATCCTGCTGATATGTTGACAAAAGTTGTTGGAGCAGCCAAGTTCAAGCATTGCATGAACCTGGCTAATATTTTGCATGTTTGATGATTTGGAATGGGGGGTTGGAATAGTGCTTCGCTATTTGTTCGCCTAGTATGTGATATCATACTAAGGTGGAGTTTGGATTTGTTGTTACATTTGATGATGAGCATTTGGAGTATTTGTGGAGATTGCTTGGGCTACTTGGAAGATCTTGCCAAGGTGGAGATTGTTGGTTGGTGGAAGATCTCGCCAAGGTGGAGATTGTAGGATAATGGCTCGATTCTGGTTCAGATTGTTTTGGAGTATCTGCAGCAAATGAAAGTTACAGTATCAGTCGACTGATAGAAGGATCAGGCGACTGTCCAGAGAGTTTTCGAAGGCTAAAGATACAAGCAGCAGCAGAGGATCAGTCGACTGATCGGTCGACTGCCAGATGGATTTCCAGTCGACTGGTAAGTCGACCAGTCGACTGATGACGGGATTTTGAACTAGATCTGGCCCAATTCGAAATCACCTAAATAGGGATCTCTAATTTTTGGCTCTGATACCACTTGTTGTGCGCGAGTACAAATCAAACCAACAAGAATCAATGCGGAATACAAAGAGAGAACCAGCGAGAGAAAACACCTAATTCGGATTTTGTAGCCGTCATCTATTGTAAAGGCTTTGTTTGCCCATTGGAGATCATAGTAAAGAAACCCCAACCGCCCCTTGTGGATGTAGGCATCGTTTTGCCGAACCACGTAAATCTTGTGTTCTTGTGTTGTTTGGTTTTCTGTGTTTTCTCTCGCTGGTTCTCTCTTTGTATTCCGCATTGATTCTTGTTGGTTTGATTTGTACTCGCGCACAACAGGAATACCCGGCAAAACAACGTCGGCGTTTAAATATTTCGCCGGGACATTCCCCGGCGCTTTTATAAAATCGCCAGCGGGGTCCAAAGAAACCCCGGCATTTGTTAATAAACGCCGAGCTATTCTCACACCCCGGCGCTTTAAAAACGCTAGGGATATATCCTATCTGATAAACCCCCCCCCCTGATTATAGCCCACTTCCCTCTTTCTCTTTCACGTTTTGCGCCCAATTCTTTTCGCCCCGAAACCCTATTTCGATTTCGCTCTTCGATTTCGCTATGCGATTTCGCTCTAAATCTGCGTCGATTTCAACTCTGAAACCCTATTTCCTGAATCCCCCTCTTCGCCAAACCCTATTTCTCTCTGAACCCCCCAATTTCTCTCCTGATTTTAATTTTCGAGCTTTATACAACTTTTGCTCTCGCTCCCGCCGCCGTCACCGTTCGCTCTCACTTCCGCCGTCGTCGTCCTTCGCTTCCGTCGTCGTCGTCCTCTCTCCTTCTGAAACCCTAGGTATGGATTTTCTCATTAGTTTGATTTAGCTACAATAATGATATGGACTGAAGAACAAATAGTTTGATTTAGCTACAATAATGATTAGCTGATAGCTAATTTGAAATAGAGAAGATCTTGTTTATAGCAAAAGATCATGTAGGTGGGTTGTTTGTGTTATTTTGATTTGATTTGTGTTATTTTGAGTTCTATACATTCTATATATGTAGTGAAGTAATTGTAAATGATCTAAAACCTAATTCGTAGGTGGGTTGTTTGCTTGTTGGTTGACACCAGAGATGGGTTTGTTCTCAACTTATACCCTAATAACGGAGTTTGTTCTTCATGATGTCGGTGAGGCTAAAAAGGAAGAGATTCTTGCGTTTCATAGCAAGAAGCTGGCTGTTGCTTTCGTTACTTTGCGAAAAAGAGAAGGTGTGATTAGGGTGATAAAGAACTTAATGGTGTGTGGTGATTGCCATAACTGGATGAAATTTTCTTCCAGGGTTGAAGGGAGAGAGATTGTGTTGAGAGATTATAGGAGGTTTCATTTGTTCAAGAATGGATGGTGTTCATGTGGAGATTATTGATAGCATTGTAGATTTTTTGTACATGAATAATCAGTTATGAGAATATTGGATTCAATCGTTTCGGAGAGGCTTCTTGACTTGTGATACAAATAACTCGGTAAAATTTACCAGTCATACACGCACTAGAAATATCATACTTAATCCGTATTTATAAAGTATCCTCGCAATGAACACACTGATCTAGATACAACATAATTTACTATATTTGTGCATTAAGCCCAATTTGGAAATGAGGTTTAACTTCTTAAGCCTGCTTGGAAATGAGGTTTAAGTTTAGATAACTAAAGTTGCTATAGTTAGAAAATTAATTTAGTTTATACGAAACTGCAATTATCTAAACTAGTAATCTGGATGCTGCCGTTCTAATAATAATAATAATTATTATTATTATTTTATACCCTAGTAATTTCATTTTAGATCCTATTAGCAATTTTGAGAATTTCAGATCCTAATCAGAATTTTGAGATTTTATACCCTAGTAATTAAAATTATTATTTTGAGAATTTTTGAGAATTTGTTTGTCTTCCTACTAATTGTGTATGTGTGTGGATGAATATTTTTTTGGGTGCATGTCCATGTGTATATATATTTTTTTCGACTTAGAAACCTAATGTGTGTGTGTGTGTGTGTGTGTGTGTGTGTGTGTGTGTGTGTATATATATGCCTTGTACAGCAAGGCGATAGAGACCCTACAGGAGCCAGTCAGATGAATGAAGAGGGAGTCGGTGAACGTGATCCCCCCAACAACGAATTAGCTGGACGTACCCAGTAGGTGGGATTGTCTCATCTTGTAAGTATTAAAATCTTAGCTTCACTTATTTAACTTGGTATATTCTTTTAATTTTCAAGAAGTTGTTAGTTTTTGTTGATTTGAGAATTGTTTACCCTTTAAACCCTTCCTAGATCAACTTGAATGACATTTTGGGATACACTGATGAAGGAAATATTAACTATTTATTCCCATATTTTTGTTTGTGGATAGTTTCCCTTCTTCTTTTCCATTTATGTACACTAACTTCATGTCTGTTAAACTCTTATTTCAATGCCAAAAATACTAACTTTGGGATGTGCTGATGAAGGAAATATTATAATTTTTTGTGTGACATCAAGATGTGAGGAGTCGCAGTCTACATCTCCTTGTGTTTAAGAAACATGAAGTTGCTGCAATGACACGTGCAAACTGGACTTCGGTCTGTTCTGGTTAGCTTTCATAGGGTGTTTTTTCTTTCATATCCATGGCTGTAAGTTCATGAATTAATGTCGATCCCTTAAATTGTCGGCTTTGCACAGAAGAAAGGAAAAACTATATTTGTTGCAGTTATCAAATTTATGTTAAAAGTGGTCAAGTCTATGAACATGTTTTATGTCTGTTGTACTACAATTTGTGCATTCCCATGGTTGCATGATGGTTTTTTTTTTAGCTTCACCAATTGTTGCGCTGACCGAGAGTTTTAATGTAGAATTTCATTTTTCCTTTCTTGCAATGTCAACTAAAGGTCTTTTGAGAATTCATCAGTGTTTGGCACATAACAGTGCTTATGGAGTTCAACCATAACAGTGCTTGTGGAGTACAACTTGTAGCTGTGGTTTATTTATAGATATAATGTTAGTTAACCACCTCTATAGCTTATTCTTTTCCAATTAGTATTTATGTTAGTTGCGCTGTATGTATGGATTGAACCCATGGTCAGAGCATCTGTAGTCGTTTGCTAAATATGCGTAATATGCATATTTTGTCAAAAATAACACTGTAGTCGTTGGCTAAATATGCATATTTTGCATATATCACTACAGTAGACTGCTATATATGAGACTCGATATAAGAATTATGCATAATATGAAGGACGAAAGTCGAAGTGCCGTCGCACAAAAAAGATATATTTTTATCGTCGGACGACACTCCAAAAAAAATGAATTTTTATAATTAAAAAAAAAATTAAAAACAACTAGTTTATAGTATAAATGCATATAGAAAGCTTTTGACCCTTTTTTTAATTAAAAATTTTGGTTGGACGGCACTTGATGTGCCGTATGACCCTATTTTAATTTTTTTTTTCTCCGACGGAACTCGAAGTTCTGTACCACCTTTTAAATTGTTTTTTTTTTCTCCGACGCAATGTGAAGCACCGTCTGTTCTCTGGTTTATATTATTTTAAATTAAAATGGTAAAATATAGCTTTCGACGACTGCAGCGAAATGATAAATTGATATATACATTTATTCATTTATGCATTTTTTAACTATCACGACTGTGGATGCTCTGACATCAATATTATAACTTTTTGTGTGACTTCCCACTAAGCAGGGGAGAGTTTTAGGGCATGAGCTATGCTCCGCTGAGAGCATAGCTCTCTTTTTTCTTTTCATGGATGACTATGAAAGCTATGAAAGCTATTTATTTACTAAGATGATCAATAAATCCTCTCTTTTTACTTTTCATGGATGACTATGAAAGCTATCTATTTCTAAGATGATCAACAAAATAGTTAAGTTCATATATAGTTTTCATTGATTAAAGTAAGTCTTTTTATAGTGCCTTTAATGGATTATTTAGTTAAGTTCATACAGAGTTAAGTTCATACAGAGTTTAAGTTCTTTTCATAGTTAAGTTCATACAGAGTTTGAAGTGTTGGAAAACTTAATTCATTGCAACATTTAGTATGTATGAGTTTGAAGTGTTGCTTATTCATTTTCCATTGTTCTTAGTGCCTGGAGTTTGCATTGTGATGATTATGTTCTCGAATTGTATCAGTTAGAAGTTTTTGCTTCTAGATTATCTCAAGTTGTATCGGTTAGAATTGTATCAATTAGTAAACAATATATTGATTCTAACCATATGCATCTTATTTAATTCCAGGTAGCTTGAGATGGTGGTGTACATTGAGGATTTGACTCTCAGGCGTGCAGGATTTGACTATTAATGTTTCTGTTTCTTTTCTTTCTTCTTTTGTGGTGTTTTATGTCTTGTTTAATCGTGCAAATTTGTATCCGAAGAACAATGAAAATCAGACTTTATATATGTATGAGATTAAAAATCAATGAAACAAATTTCGTATGTATGTTGTCAAACTAATGTTAATTTGAATTTTGTTATATAATGACTTCGGTGAACTGCTTAATTATGAAATATATCGTATTGATCATTATTATGAATTGTGTATAGATTTTTTTGTGTATTTAAATATTTTGAAATAGGGGAAAAAATTCAAAAACCTTCCCCGGCGTTTGGAAACGCCGGGGATTGAAGATACCCCGACATTTCTAAAACGTCGGGGATTATAAAATGCCCAAAAAAAAATCATAACCCCGGCATGTAAAGCGCCGGGTTAAAAACTAAAAAACGTCAGGGTTTCCTGAACATTGCCGGGTGTTTGGAAGCGTCAGGGTTTCCATAAATCAACCTCGGCGGAGGAATGGACGGCGTTTGCGGCGGCATTTGTAGAAATGCCGTGGGGTATATCCCCGACGTTTTTAAACGCCGGGCAAATAAAAAATAAACGCTGGGAAATAGGTTCTTCTTTGTATTGATAGATGTGCTTGCATTAATATAGTCAGGAATTTCATATATCTATATATAAATCAGTGTAGATGTACATATTAATTTATGATGAAATTAAGATTAATGAAAAAGATAAATTCCTTCAAATAGTAGTGTAGTTAAGATGATTTCCTGACAAAGGTGAGCATATCTATTCCTTTATTTTCTCCTAGAAATGTGGCTAATATGCAGACATCATGTGAATATGTTCCTAATCACTTTTATGTCAATCTTTATTGATGATGGTAAAAATCATAGCAAATTAGGATAGTACAATTTCAGCACATATCTCAAAGTTTTTACAGGCAGATTAATCATAACGGGCCTCTAACAGGTCCAGGCATTCTACAGGCTCCTCTACAGGACATGGGATTCTTTCAAGCACATAAAAAGTGACAGATTAGGTCCACTAAGAAAGACCCAACCCATTAAGGTTGTTAGTCAAATCTCTTATCCCCAAATAAGATAGATTATCTCTTGAAGGGGAGATTCGAATAGGAGATAAGGAATTCATAGGCAACCCAATGGATTCATATCAATCTTCTGTACTGTTTTTCAGGCCCATAAATACCCTCCCCCCTCCTCAATAAAAAGGTGATCAACAACTTCTCTCTCAAACTCTCTTTCTCTTTGTGGTTCTGACTTGAGCGTTGGAGGGTCTGTCGCCGGGGCCAACCCCAGGTGTATCAGGCTTTTTGGAGGTCCATCGGCCATACCAACAACCGTCAAATCCAAATCATGGTGTTCAATCAACGAACTATATTCAATCTCAGGAGCTCTAACCACATTTCATGGCAATGATCAAATTTCAGATTTTTAGTAGTTTCCATCCAATATTAACTCACTATTTGTTTGCTCCTACACCAAAATAAGAAGTAACAGATTGGCGACATCTGTGGAAAACCACACAAATCAGACTTACCGCCATGCCAACAAGACTAAGAGGCAGAGCAGAGGCCTCAAGCCATCACACCAATTCTCTTTGTCAACCAACTCTTCCTGTGGAAGATCCACTTCTTCCTCAACAGTCGCCTCGATAGCCTAGTCAAGCTCTTTTCAAGGGAGTGGCACCGGGGGGGGGTCTCGACAAAGCTGTCATCAACAATATCCTCTATACAACCGTGTCTCAGTCCATAATGCTTCAACCGATTCGATGGCCTCACGAGGCCCCCAAGGATCTAGAGATCTCTGCCAAATCATCAGTTTCACGCAACAAGGAACTAATCTACGAATCCGCCTGAATGAGAGGCACGCCCGAACTGAGGCCTCCCGCTGAGAATGTCAGACAAACCAGAAAAGCAACTCTCCTAAATAGATATCAAGATATTCATCCTCTCACAAGGGGTGCACCACAATAAGATGCTCAACTCATGAAAGAGTCGAAAGCTTCTTAAGCAGAACACTAAGAAATATGCCCTAGTCACTAGGGCCGAATTGGATAAGTTCTGGCTCGACATCCTCTGAGCTATCCAAGGTAGTCAAGATCTGGGCCAGCCCCCCAAAGAAGGATCCCACAACTCAACTAGATCTAAGGGGAATGACGACCAAGTCCTTCGCTGTATCTAGAAGTAGAAGATCGTCAAGATGAAGAATGAGGGAAACCGTTCCAGTAGAGCCTACCGCCCTAGTCGAAATCCTTCTAGCAAAACCATCCTCGATGCACCCATCCCAAAGGACTTCAAAGCTCCTTAAATCATACGATGGGGAATTGACCCGACTGGCCATATCAAGAGTTTCAAGACCCTCACAATGGTCTACAATGCCACCGATGCGCGCATGTGTAGAACATTTTCTGCAACACTGAAAGGATCAGTTAGGGAATGGTATTCCCGCCTCACTCTGGAGTCAATATTCTCCTTCAAACAGCTCAAGGAGCTCTTCATAGCGTACTTCGTTACTAGCCGAAGGTTGAAAAAAAAAGTGTATCCCTGTTGGAATTGAAGCAAAAGGAAGGAGAATTACTGAAAGACTTTGTCAAACGCTTCACGGTCGAAGAAAGGTCAATTTCCTCATTGGATTCTTCAGTGGCGGCTGCAGCTTTCCGCCATAACGTCATGCATAAAGAACTAAAATCTTCTATCGCAAAGAAGCCACTGAAAAAATTCACTGAGCTCCTAAAAAGGAGTGACAAGTATATCATGGTCGATGAAGCTCTCTATCCTCCAGGAAAGAACGATTCATCTTTCTGGAACAAACAGAAGAATACAAGTGAGGAAGAACTCAAGAAGTTTCCGAAAGACGATCTCGTCAATGCCGTCTGCCTCCAACACCACGCTTTGAAAAGTTCATTCCTCCTAATGCAAGCGTATCAACAATCCTCATGGAAGTTAAGAATGACAGAATAATCTGCCCTCTGCCCAAAATGTTCATAGCTTGCAAGAGAAGAGACAATAATAAGTGGTGCACATTTCACAAAGACATGGACACACCACTGACAATTGCTGAGTCCTCAAAGACGAACTTGAGGGCCTAATTTTCCAGGGCTATCTCTCTTAATTTTTCCAACAAAATAACAACGCAGAAATCCTTCCAGCACAGGGGACTAATAAGCGTCGAGAGAGGCCCTCCGAACCGCAAGACTCGGAACACATGGCCATTCTCCACTCCATTCATGGAGGTCCGATGGGGGGAGACTCCAACTCCTCCCACAAAGCCTTTGTAAGCGAAGTCAACTCTGTACATAACCTTCTGCCTGATAAAAGCACTGGGGTCCCAATATTTTTCTCCGACAAGGACTTAGAAGGTGTCTGAACTCCTCATTGTGACGCATTGGTCATAAACATTTGCATGGTGAATCACGAGGTACACCGCACCCTAGTGGATAATGGCAATTCAGCAAATATCCTTTTCATGAATACTTTCAATGCCCTAAAGCTCTCCCGAGACAGACTGAAGCCAGCTAGTTATACACTCCACAGATTCTCCAGTGTCCTCGTTCAAATAGAAAGAATTTTCATACTTGACGTGACAGCAGGAAAATCCCCTACTACTCGAACAGAAGAACTAGACTTATGGTAGTCAACGTCAAAGCTGCATACAACACAATATTCGGCAGTCCCTGCCCAGCAGCCCTCCATGCAGTTGCCTCCATGTTTCATATGAAAATGACTTTCCCAAAAATAGCAGGCGTAAGCTAAGTTGGGAACCAATAGGCAGCACGAGCATGCTACACCGCTACAATGGGGGGCTCAGTTTTCTCCCTCGTTGCCATAGAGTTACCACTAGAAAGCAGTCAAAATAATTCCAGGACTATAAAAAAGTTTGAAGCCACTGCCATAAACAATCCCACCAAAAACTTCCAAACCTGTCAAATCATCCCTCACCAAGTCCATACTCTTTTTTATCATAACACAGTAATAAATCTGAATCCTCTGCCCGAAGCCACTCCGTTCATTCAACGGAAAGAACTAGTCCTGCCAAACTTATACAAAAATGGCACAAAATACTCGTTAAAAGTTTCCTATTAGACGGGTTCGGAGTCCATACCCATGGCTCGAAGTTACTCCAGTAATTTGCAACAAAGCAAGTTCAGAGTTCGCTTCGCTATTTGATTTGATCCTGCAATCTGTTAACGCCTCAACGATAGGTTCGGAGTCCATACCCATGGCTCGATGTTACTTTAGCAACTTGCGACAAAGCAAGTCCGGATGTAACCCCCATTTTTGAGTTTTCAAATTTCTTTTGTAATTCTTTTTCGCTCCTCAATTTGTGTAATCTGTTTTATTTAATAATAATCTCGTTGTTTTCTTCAACCCAATTGTATTCTTCCGGTTGATCAATTTTTAGTTGAGCCCTACAAATTATTATAGAACCTATTCAATTTTGTATGTGGACTATTCTAATTAATCTATTATAGTTTTAATTGATTCTTATCGAATTCTACACCAAGTTCTTTAGCCCAGTTAAACCCTAAATTTATACTATTAAAGCTCATGGATTATTTTATTTTATTTAATGTTGAGCCCATCCCAATGCCACCCTAAAAAATTCCCTATTTGTCTCCTCACAATCCCTAACTAACCCCATGGCCAGATCAATCCCAACTAATCCTCGTATTTTCTACTAACTACCCAGTATCACCTAATCTCTTTCATAATCATTTCCAAACCCCCTTCCATGCTCACCTCTTCCATCTCGTCTACTTCTTCTTCTTCTTCCTTCCGCAACCCAACACGATGCCGCCCATGTGCACCACCTCCACATCCACAGCAACCCGACGCTGCCGCTCCAGTGCCATTGCCTCCATCGACAACCGAGCTCCTTCATCACCACCATTGCTGCACCCCGAGATCCTCCCGTTGCTGCTCCACCCGCAACCACCTTCAACCACCTCACCATCTCTCCCTCCACCGAGGCACCATTGTCGAGCTCCGCCTCCCTATCGACAGCTGCCTCCAATTTGCCGATGACCGCCATCGACAGCCGTCACACCACCTTAGCGCCATCATCACCACCACCTATGACCTCCCTCTTTTATCCTCAACCTCCAACCGACAACAACCACCCCGACCACTACCATCCCCATCATTGTTGCTGCTCTCATGCTCGCTGCCTCCATTGCAGCCCCGACCACCTCCACCGATCGCTAAACAAACCGAAGCTCCACCTTCTCCACACTATTGCTGACCCGACTTCTCAACCTTTCTGTTTGCCTCTTGCTACCTCAACCAACTTGAGCTCGACTTGCAGAGTTTCTGCTCTCTTGATGCTGTTGCTGCCCGAGGTTCTTGCTGCATCTCACTGCCGTGCATCTTTATTGTAGCCGCTCTCTTCTCCATCATAGTATTCATATAATAATCATAAGGCAAGTCCTCTTGAACCAACTTGTTACTCTAGTTCAAGAATTATTTGATCTCTGTAAGTAGTTCCCATTTCAATTATCATATTTTATTTGCTTAGTACCTCTCAATGAAGCTATTACAGATTCATCAGCCAAACCAAATAGTAATTTTCTTTCGTGTTAGCCCCTTGACTCAAACCCAAGCCTTTTTATACATCGTCATATGCATACACTACAAGAATAAAAACTAGAAACATGTTATATAGAAAAATGATGATTCTAATGCTTCTTGATTGGATATGATGTTATACCTAGATTCATAAATTTAATGATATGTTAATGTTAATCTTATCTTGTTAACAGTAGAATTCCACCCCATTGATTGAGTATAATTTCCTGTTAATTAATTTCCATGTTATATGCTTGTGTATCTCGTTTGTTGCTAATTAATAATAATCAACTTCCTGGCATGCTGTTTATTCCATGTTGTTTTGAGTTTTTGACCTAGTTGCTGTTATATTTAAGTGAAACCTTGTAAACAACATTTGTTGCCTTTTGGATCTAGTTTCTAGGACATTCCACGGATTTAAATTCTAATACATAAACTGCAAGTTATCATATTTTTAACACTGCTAGGTTTAAATTTTCAGATTGTCGTTTACAAGCATATCGACATGAATTGGTAACTGAAATAAAATGTTAACAGTAAAATTAAAACTTTATATTAACTAGGTTGTTAGTAGACATGATTAAGAGTCACTTGAAATTTCTTATAAGATTAATTGATGATTTTTAGACCCATTTTATATATGAGAACATGACCCTAGGTTGCTGTCAGAACATTAGTTCAGTAAAGAACTAGATTTTTGACCTTGCTACAGATAATATTATTTAGAACTTATTAAATGATAGTTGTAGCCCTCTATGTCTGGATTCTAGAATATTTGATGATTTTACAATCTGACATACAGATAGTAAGATATTCATCTTCTCGTGGTGTAACGTCTGAATTCCAGAATACAGACTGAAAATACATTACCATATTTAACTAATTGAAACAGGGATTAAATTAAGAATTTAGACCTGAGATTAATCGTGTTGTTGCTAAATACTATTAAGAACTAAATTATGATTTTTATGAGGTTTTTAAATGATTTTACAACCAACTTTTATATATGGGAATTTGACCCTAACATGCTGCCTGAACACAAAACCAGTAAAGAATGAAACTGTACACATAGCAACTGTGATTGTAATATATCTTTTGAATATGCGTTGGAATCGACAATGGAGTCTAGTTTTTTGAACCCCTGACAGAACTTCATTTACTTTTCCTATAACAACAGGAAAGTCTATTTTTGTACAACAACATCTTGTTGTCCAGATGTTTGTTTTGTGTTATTAAGTATAACCATGACTGATTTGGTATCTAGGGAATAGAATTAATTATACCATGCATTGCATAGCCTTTACATCTTCTTGACATCGCCTCGATATTTTCTATACTCTTTGCATGTTCATAAAAAGTATAATAAAATAATAACAACACGGGGTAATAAGGGTCAACTTAGTAGTGAATAATCGGAGACTGTACTCCAGGAAAGGTCCTTTATTGTTCGACTGATTATGGCTATGGACTGTGGATTATTGATTTTGGATTATTAATTATTGATTAATGTGCCGAGTATACGATCTGTAGAGTTCACCACTATAGTCTAAATGATCACTATTTGTATGTACCGAACCTGTGGTATGAGACACAGAATTACGTATATTAAATAGAATAATAAAAGACTAATGGACTTAAATGGACACTTGCATTCTTGATCATGATTATTGTTATTGAGTTTGAATCATTGATCGCAATCATTGATTATGCATCGTTAATTCTAGACCTTGAATTTTATTATCATCCCTTGTTGTTGATTTTGTCTTTGATCTAGTTCATTATATCTTGATATACCATATTTTTCTTGCTCCTTGCTTGCTACTCCTTGCTGTTCGTAACTTACTCTAACAGACAATTCCCATCCCCCCATCTCTAGATGATGAGCTTGCAGGTATAGGAGGAGATTTGACTGAAGGACATGGTGAGCAAATCTTCTAGAAAATGGTGCTGATTATTAGACTGCTACAATTATTTCGTTCGTGTTATTTTCTTTCCAGCATTGTTATTATTGTTGTACTTTGTATTCCGGGCTTTTGTGACCAGAAGTTTATTTATTTTTCTCCAAGATGTTGGATATTATTTTATGGATTTATATCATGGATTACTGAAGTTTAATTCTTTGTTTATGTGATTATTTATTCATGCGTGGTTGTGATCATAATTCATATTGTTAAGTTTAATTCTTCTCCTCCTTGCCCCAACTCCGACTTTTAGCTCTCGCCTTGTCAAATGCATCTCCGAATTCCTAGCCAAACTGCATCATCATCCTCGAGCTCTCGCCTCGTCTAAATAGCTCGACGAAGGAATAGCTCAACAGCAAACCCATAACTCAATAGCTCGGCCAAATACAAGAGCTCGATACCTCGGCGGAGCTTGACCACCATAGCTCGGCGAGGCCTTCAAATCCACAGCTTGCCGACAAAATCTCCGAAACCATGGCTCAGCTCAAATCAAGGAAACCCATAGCTCGGTGAGAACGGGACACCTATAGCTCGGCAAGACTTCAAGAATCTCCATAGCTCGGTCGAATCTCATCTTAGCTAGCTCGGCAAAGTGGATAAGTCGACGAGGAAATGTCTCGACGATGTGGTGGCTCGACAAGTACGAGAAATCGTAGCTTTGTAAAAACACGGGATCCCCATAGCTCAGTTAAGGCCTCAAGATCGAAAAAATTAGCCATAGCTCGGCCAAACGGTCGGCCGAGCTAAGGGGTCGGTCGCAGCCATTGTCAACCTATGGATTTCTCCAAAAGTCGAGCTCAATCATGAAGAACGGCTCAGATGCATCCACATCGCCCGCCTTCATCCCCAATGCTTCTCTCCCTTCTCCACTGTCTGATCTCGCTCAGCGGGCGAGCCTAGCATTGATGAGCGCTCCAGATCATGCCACGACAGCCCCTAATCGCAACGATCAGATCTTTGCCATTAGATCTTCCTCAACGTGTGAGACCTCCATGATCAGCGATCCAGATTGCGTCAAGATTCGCTCCGAAGTTGGTTAATTTACAAAAAAAACCCTGAATTCATTTTTAATTTGAAAAGTTAATTAAAAAATTCAAAAATAATTATTTAAATTCGAAAAATTAATTAAAAATTCCGAAAAAATAATTAAAAATGAATTGATTAATTATAAAATTTGAAAAAATGATTTTAAAATTTGAAAAATTTCCAGAAAATTTGGAAATATCCGAAGAAATATGGAAAATTCCAGAAAATTCAGAAAAATCTAAAGAACTATGGAAAAATCCAGGAAAAATATTCACTACCTTCAAAAGCCACAGATCAATTTCAGGTATCTCTGAACACTCTAACAGCTAAGATTATATGCCAGATTCCAAAAGTAAGACGTACTACTCCCCAAAAGCCAAGAAAATTGCCTTCTGGGAGTGGGGAGCTTATGATGATGTTAAAAATCGCAGCAGATCAGAGTCGTACGATTCCTGCACAGATCTCAAAGCATCTACAGGCAAATTAGCCATCACAGGCCTCTTTTACAGGTCTGAGCCCACTCCAAGATATGGATTTTTTCCAAGCCCATAGAAAGTGATAGACTAGACCCACTAGGAGAGACACCCAGTCCATGCTGGCTAGGAGTTAAATCTCTTATCCCCTAACAAGAATATTTTATCTCTTGAGGGGGAAAACATGAAAGAGATATGGTAATTAAATCGATTCAACGGATATAAATCAATCTCTTGAAATATCTCTCAGGCCTATAAATACCCCTCCCCCTCTACAGTCAAAAGGTAATCAACAATTTGCCAGTTTTCACTCTCTCACACTCTCTCTCTTTCTGGTTCTGACTTGAGCGTCGGAGGGTATGTCGCCAGGGCCAACCTCCGGTGTTTCAGACTTTTTGTAGGTCCATCGGCCGCATCAGCAACCGTCGGATTAAGATCACGTTGGTCAATCAATGATCTAATTCATTCCTAGGAGCTCTAAACGCTTTTAACGGCCAAGGTCACAGGTCAGCTTCGTAGCAGTTTTCATCAATTATTAACTCACGATCTATTTTCTCCCACACCGAAACAAGCAGCAACAATATCATCCATGGTCTTAACTTTAATCATCCTGATGCGGTTTGTTTTTGGGGGGTGGCTACACCAGGTGTGAGTTCTTCTCAATTTGTATTTTTGCGAAAGCTTCGGTACTGGACGGTACGCCTGACCCTCAGTTGAGGGAATGGCTCGTGAGTAGGCGGGAGTGAGCTGGAGGTCGGATGCTCGGTTCGGATCTGGAGGCTCGGAGCCGGGGGTCTCGTGTACCTGCACTCGGCCTAGGAACATCGAGGTTGATCCCGGTGGCAGGCCCTACGACGATCTAGTCAGTCACTGAAGAGTAACAGTAACTAGAATTTTGAGAGGGTGATATTGGTTACCTTGTGAAAGGGTAGAGGGTCTGGTATTTATAGGCAGTCCCAAACGGGTCTGGACCTGTTTGGGACCGGGTCTGAACCCGGTTGCTCGTGGGTCTGACGTGGCGGAAGCTCAATAGGCTGAGGGCTGACCTGACAGATCTGATGATCGGGGATGAACGACTTTTGAGGGGATCTTGTGGTCCAGGAGGGGCCACGTCATTTGACCCATATCACATCCAATTAAATCTCTCCCACAAATTTCTAAATCAATTCATATCATTTAAATATATCATTATCAAACTACCCATTCCCTTCACGGGAAAGATAACTTAGAAAAAAAATGGAAAATAGAAAAACTCATCCGCTTAAATTTAGCAGTTCAATCACTAGTGTTTTTTTTTATTTTTTTTTGGGATAAACTACTAGTTACTTATAAAGCAATCTTTTTAATATATGTGATATAATTACGTATCTGATATCCATATTTAATTAAATGATTATGTTTCGAAATATATTGTGCTATTTCTCGTTAGTCTAAAATAGATACTCCAAAGTCCAAATTACATGGTTTACCGTGTTCTTATCTTTAAATGAAATTTTCACTTCTTAATAGGTTTGAATCCTCAAGTGGATTTTTAAGAGAATACGACCAAACCCAACCTGTTACCATCTCTGCAGAAGACCCACTCTACTAGCTCCAAACAGTGGGGGGTGAATCTTATTGGGTGGGCTCCACAAGCCACGAGAGTTTGCCTGCCGGTTGCATTTCGTTTCTTCCCTCCCTCCAAAATAAGAACCCCCGAAATTTACGTGGACACATGCATAGAAAGCGACCCATCCATGATTGGACACGTGTACACTTGTAGGTTCCTAACAGGTAGGGCCCCCTCTCCCTCTGACAGCCTGCAACCGTACGGTTGGTCATCTCCGGTCCCGTCAAGTGGGTCCCACAGCCCAAGTTGTAGCTGTCAGTATTTCCTTTTAGGGCCCCAAATGTGGGACCCTCTTTAATTAGCGTGCTCCTTTAAGACTCGTCTAGTGTCTACTCTCGGTGTAGGGCTCCGACAAGGATATGTTCGTCTACATGGAAAGAAAAAACGTATATATAAAGACTTGTCTAGTGTCTACTCTCGGTGTATGGCTCCGATAAGGATATGTTTAAATGAAAACCACGTATCTATATAATAAAATACAAAAAAAAACTATCAAGTGACTCTTCTTTAATTCCTCAAAATTAAAGGTCCAGATCTAATCTAACAAAGTACATCTTCCCAAACTCAAATTCAATTTTTTCCCAAAATAACTTCTTTTTTTATTTAATTCCCCCCCTCCCCCCCTCTCTCTCTCTCTCTCTCTCTCTCTCTCTATATATATATATATATATATATATATATATATAGAGAGAGAGAGAGAGAGAGAGAGAGAGAGAGAGAGAGAGAGAGAGATCTTCGATTGCACACTACTTTAGTGAGCACTCCGTGAACACTTACGAACTAGAGACCCTATAAAAAAACCGAACTGCTCATATTGTTCTATATGCCTAAGATAGCCTAACCATAAAAAATCAAGTAATTTGAAATTCATTTGCCCATGATTTACATCATCACAAAATTGTATGGCTGAAAATTATAACAGCATGATGGATGGGCAAATGAACTTCAAATTACTTGATTTTTTATGGTTAGACTATCTTAGGCATATAGTACAATATGAGCGGTTCGGATTTTTCATAGGGTCTCTAGTTCGTGAGTGTTGACGGAGTGCTCACCAAAAGTAGTGTACAATCGAATGGGACTATATATATATATATATATATATATATATATATATATATATAGTAAGTCTATTAAGAGCTGGGAAGCTGGAATCCTTATCGGGAGCTGGAGATCTCAGCCATCCCATCGATCTTGATCGCGATCGATCGGCTGAGATCTCCAGCCGCTTATACTTTGATTTGAGCAGGGGTAAAAGGTGTATAATCGAAATCCCCCTATCTCTTATCTGCTCATGCTCTCCTCTCTCCCGCTCTCAATCTTTGAGAAACCCTAATCCCAGCTCTTATCTTCTCGCGCTCTCTCTCCCGCTCTCGAAGATCGTCCCGCTCTCTTCGAAACCATAATCCCTATCTCTTCTCTTCTCACGTTCTCTCTCCCGATCTCCATCTTCGAAAC
Source organism: Hemerocallis citrina (assembly GCA_017893485.1). Classification (NCBI taxonomy): domain Eukaryota; kingdom Viridiplantae; phylum Streptophyta; class Magnoliopsida; order Asparagales; family Asphodelaceae; genus Hemerocallis; species Hemerocallis citrina. Next base: position 133,052,124 of record CM030365.1, read on the forward strand.
CCTAATCCACCTCCCTTCGAAACCCTAATCAACACCAAAGTGGAGCTTTCTCTCCCGCTCTCTTTCTTCGTCACTTGTGTAAACCCAACTCCACGATCAACGAAATCTCCAGCCGCTTATCTTCAGATCTGTCGATGGGTAAAAGGGGTATAATCGATCAGTCCCTATCTCCTTTATCGTCTCAGCACCAAAGAAGAGCTCTCACAAGTTCGTTCTCTCTCTCCGACGGACACCAATAAGGGTTTCGATTTCTCAGCTCAATTTCAAATTTTATTTCCTTTAGAAATGCTTCTAGTTTGTTGTTATATTTTTATCCCTTAAATTATGCATTCATTTCTTTAACAACTATACATTTATTTCTTGAAATTTATTTAAGCCATGTCAAAAACTTGTAGGCTCAGTAAAGTTGCATTTGTGAATGCTTCATAATTTTTTGAATAACAAATAATATTCGTATTAGTATATGGAATATTGAGATGTGGACATGACACATGCATATAAGCACGCATGATGCATGTAATATACAGCCTAGTTTCTGTTTCTTTTGAGATTTGCTTCAATCACTGCTAATACTTTAGAGGAAGCAGCTGAGGGATGTTTCCCATTTAACCATGAGTTTCTTCCAAAAAAGAAAAATATTTAACTGTCCAAAATCTGTACATACTTAACTTTTTTCAACACTAAGTTTCATATCCCCTCAGTATGAAGACTTTATTACTTGTAGCTTCAGAATGTAGTTTGTTAGACTTTTTCCTTTGTGTTAATTTAAAGTTGTAGCTTTTTTTTAAAGTTTGTTGTCTCATTCTCTTATGAAGGATGGAGTTTGAAAATGAAGAATTACTAAGCCAAGATATTCAGTCCGGTTGGAGGGACGTTGATGATGCTTCTAAACCATTTGTTGGTTTAGTATTTGCAACATTAGACGAAGGATATGAATTTTATAAAAGATACGCAAAATTAGTTGGTTTTTCAGTGCGCAAGTTTGCAACAATGGTTGACACTACTACGAAGGAGAGGTATTCACAATAATTTGTATGCTCAAAGCAAGGTAAGCCGGTTGATACAGTTGGTGTGAATGTTGCCAATATTGAAGAATCGTCTTCTTCAAATTTGATCAAGAGAAGGAAAAGGGCTGTGACGAAAGAAGAGTGTATGGCTCAAATACGAATTCAAAAGGACGATGACGGGAGATGGTCAATTCGAAGGTTTGTTGAAGAGCACACCCATCTTTGTGTTACACCTAGAAAGCAACAATTCTTAAAATGTAATAGAACTGTTTCAGAAGCGCAAAAAAGTTTACTTAGTTCTTTCAAAGAGGCTAACATAAGAACTTCAGAGTTTATGTCCTTTATGGAAATAGAAAATGAAGGTTTCAGTAATATTAATTGTACTGAAAAAGACATTAGGAATTCGTTGCAAAGAGAGAAGGATGGGATGAAAGCTTATGATGTTGATATATTGCTGGAGCACTTGCAAGAGGAAAAAGAGATGAATCCTTCTTTCTGTTTTCATTACAAGGTTGATGAAGACAACAAATTAACCCATGTATTTTGGGTTGATGCTATTGCCAGGAAGGCTTATAAGCATTTTGGTGAAGTGCTAATTTTTGATACCACATATGACACAAATGAATACTAATTGGTTTTTGCTCCATTTACTGGAGTTAATCACCATGGTCAATCTGTCGATTTTGGTGCGGCTTTCATAAATAAAGAGACCACCGACTCGTTTGTTTGGTTGTTTGAAAAATGGGGTGAAACAATGGGTGGGTCTCCACCTAAAGTTATCATTACAGATCAAGATCCTGCAATGGAGAATGCAATCCGCATGTGTTTTCCTGGTTCGAGCCACAGGCTATGCATGTGGCACATTCTTAAAAAGCTACCCGATAAGCTTGGTGGTCCGGACCTTAATAGTGATTTTAGCATTCCATTCCATAGTTGCATTTGGAAATCAGAGACCCCGGAAGAGTTTGAGATGAGATGAATACTTGATACTTGATACATATTACAATAACAGGTAATCCTTGGCTTGCTGACATTTATGAGCTTCGTGAGAAGTGGATACCAGCTTATGCTAAGCATATTTTTACTGCTGGAATTCGCACAACTCTGAGATCAGAAAGTATGAATGTTTTTGTAGATAAGTATGTTAATAGCAAAACTTCTTTACATGAATTTATCACGAGGTTTGAAAGGGCAATAAAGAAACAAAGAAAAAATCAGTTAGCAGCTGATTACACAACTCTTCATACAAAACCAAAGCTGCAAACAGAATTTGAAATCGAGACACAAATGTCTGAGCTGTAAACTAGAGAGAAATTTCATGTATTTCAAGCTGAATTAGTTGAAAGCTTGAATTATGTCTCTTTAATGAAAGTTGACGATGGTATTGTGCGACACTATATTGTGAGGAGAATGGGAAAGTCAGTAAAAGTTGATAAAACAATAGATGTGTTCTATAAGGGAATGGACAATGTTGGGTCTTGCACTTGTAGAAAATTTGAGGTGGAGAGAATTCCTTGTAGACACATCTTTGTGGTATTGAGGAATGAGTTTGTTGATTTCCTGCCTCAAGCTTATATTTTAAAAAGGTGGACTGCTTCGGTAACTACCGAGATTGTATATGATGATGCTGGTGAAGAAATCATTGGTAGCTACGGTAGTTCACAAGATTTGGATATGGTGGAGTTGTCAAATGAAATCAACAAAGTGATGAGGATTGCTCGCTCATCAAAGGAGATGCGCCAGAAGGCTAAAACATTACTAGTTGGTGTTATTGCAGAATTGCAGCAAGATATGCCCCAAGAATTACAACAAGCAACAAGTACTTCACTACCTAAAACAGTCAATATTCATGTACCGGATATTGCAAAGACCAATGGTAGTGGGAAGCGAATTAAAGGGGGAAAGGAGAAAGCATTGGAGAAGGCTGCGAGACCACTAAGGAAGTGTCGTTTGTGCAAGAAGCTTGTTAATCATGACAGTCGCACTTGTCCTTTAAAGGAAAGGTTAGTATTTAAATACAAACTCTATAGTTTATTTTTGTTATATATGATATAATCTTATTTTCATTTTGTGAATATTAATCGTGTAGCTCCACTATAAATGAGTCACAAGCTTCTACTAATTTTTCAAGAATTGAACCCATAACAGAAGAGGCTCCAAACATTGCATGAACTTTATTGGGTTATTTCTGTGGATTTTGCAAGGTATGTGTCATACATGATTTAAAATAATCTCTGACCCATATCTGCCATTATTGTTCTTTAATACCTTATAGCACATTTATTAAATTAACCGTTATGTCTTCATTGTGTGCAGGTAAAATAATGATGGAAATGAAATAGATGCTCGACTAAGAAATTTATACTCGAAAAGTTGGAAAAAAGATTTGGTTTATAGTTTATAATTCCAAGTTAGTAGGCAATGATGAAAAGTATTATGCAGCTTGAATTTTTTTTTTGGAAGCTAGTAGGCATGGCTTAATAAAGCAGCCCTAGTGACTATATTCAAAATTCCACATTTGACTCACTTATACTTGATTTAGTATGCGGTAGTGATGAAAAGTTTATACATGATTTTGTTTATTCATGATTATATACTCGGCAATTGGTATAGAAAATTTTATTGGAAGCTTGTTCAACTTCATGTTCAATTTGTGTTTGTTTTGAGCTGGGGAGCTGAAATTATTTGATACTTCACCATTTTGTTCAATAAAAGTTGTTCTAAGCTTACCCATTTTCAACTTCATTTTCAAATGCATTTGTACCGAGTTTACAAATTTTGAGGTTTATGGTGGTGTTATTCTGAGCTAACAAAATTTGATACATCATGCTCAGTTTCTGGTTTTCCTGAGCTTACAAAATTTGACACTACATGCTCTGTTTGTGTTTGTTCTGAGAATACAAAATTTGATACTTCATGGTCTGTTTGTGTTAGTTCTGAGCTTACAAAATCTGACACTTCATGCTCAATTTCTATTTGTTATGAGGTTACAAAATTTGATACTTCATGCTCTGTCTCTGTTTGTCATGAGCTAACAAAATTTGATACATCATGCTCAGTTTCTGGTTTTCCTGAGCTTACAAAATTTGACACTACATGCTTTGTTTGTGTTTATTCTGAGAATACAAAATTTGATACTTCATGGCCTGTTTGTGTTAGTTCTGAGCTTACAAAATCTGACACTTCATGCTCAATTTCTGTTTGTTATGAGCTTACAAAATTTGATACTTCATGGTCTGTTTGTGTTAGTTCTGAGCTTACAAAATCTGACACTTCATGCTCAATTTCTGTTTGTTATGAGCTTACAAAATTTGATACTTTATGCTCTGTCTCTATTTGTTATGAGCTAACAAAATTTGATACATCATGCTCAGTTTCTGGTTTTCCTGAGCTTACAAAATTTGACACTACATGCTCTGTTTGTGTTTGTTCTGAGAATACAAAATTTGATACTTCATGGTCTGTTTGTGTTTAGTTCTGAGCTTACAAAATCTGACACTTCATGCTCAATTTCTGTTTGTTATGAGCTTACAAAATTTGATACTTCATGCTCTGTCTCTGTTTGTTATGAGCTAACAAAATTTGATACATCATGCTGCGTAATACACCAAAACAATCACAGAATTTCGATTATGACACCAAAACAATAATGAACTAAATATGTGGAAGAATTTCGATCTTCATAGAATTGTAAGGTAATACTTTACAAAAACTTTACAACGTAACAAATGTTCTTGACATCTGACACTTTACAAAAAACTGAAACTTAACAAAAACTTTACAACGTAATACAATGTTCAATAACGCACAGGTACATGAAAAACTTTACAAATACTGAAAGTATACAACTTTTTGTTGGTCCTAATATATAGTCTTTTGTATAGTGTCAACAAAAACACAATTTTTTTTTGCTCCAAGTATCAACTTTTCACGTAGTCCAGTATTCAATAGCTCCAAGAAGCACTTCATGTTGAAATCAACCTGAAATCAAAATTAAACATAGCACATTTAACCTGGAAAAGATAAAATAATTACAAAATATAGTCGGCTCAGAACACAAAATATTATTCAGCAAATATAGTAGGCTCAGAACAACAGAGACTGAACATGAAGTTCAAAATTTGTTAGCTCAGAAAAACCAGAAACTGAGAAACAAGTATCTGGTGTTGTTAGCTCAGAACAAACAGAAACAGATAATGAAGTATCAAATGTTTGTAAGCTCATAACAAACAGAGACAGAGCATGAAGTGTCAAAGTTTGTAAGCTCAGAACTAACACAAATAGATCATGAAGTATCAAATTTTGTAAGCTCAGTACAAACACAAACAGAGCATGTAGTGTCAAATTTTGTTAGCTCAGAACAAACAGAAACAGAGCATGAAGTGTGTAATTTTGTAAGCTCATAAATAACACAAACAGAGTCTGAAGTATCAAATTTTGTAAGCTTATAACAAACACAAACAGAGCATGTAGTATCAAATTTGGTAAACCCAGAACAAACAGAAACACATCATGAAGTATCAAATTTTGTTAACTCAGAACAAATAGAAAATGAACAGCAGAAACTGGACATGAAGTATCAAATTGTGTATGCTCAAGACAAACAGAAGCTGAGCATGAAGTTTCAAATTTTGTAAGCTCAGAACAACAGACACTGAACATGTGGTTTAAAAAAAACCAGTAGGCTCAGAACACACTATTCATAACTAGGGCTGCATTGGGGTGCCGCGCCAATTAGGATATGATAGATATATAATCAAGAATAAATACAACAAGCTTGAAATAATTATTCAGATCATAAAGTGTTTTGCATAACGGCCTACACCAACAAACAGTTGGAGAGAATCAAACACCAAAAGGCTTAAATGAGTACCCAACACATACACATCCAACGTCAGTTACTATAAAATCTAGTTTTCTGTTGTTTGGAGCTTACAAAATTTGATACTTCATGCTCTGTTTCTGTTGTTTTGAGCTTATCATCAACTGTCTTATATAAATAGAGTAAGTCTATTAAGAGTTTGGGAGCTGAAATCCTTATCCTGAGCCGGGGTTTTTAACCATTCGTTCACGACTGATCGCGATCGAACAACTCATCTTCGATCCCGCTTATCTTTAGAATATTTTTCGGGGTAAAAGGGGTAAAATCAAAAACCCCTATCTCTCTTTCTTACTCACGATCAATCGACCTCCTCTCATAATAGACTTACTCATGAATATATATAGACTAAAAAAAACCAGTAGGCTCAGAACACACTATTCATAACTTGGGCTACATTGGGGGGCCGCGCCAACTAGGATATGATAGATATATAATCAAGAATAAATACAACAAGCTTCAAATAATTATTTAGATCATATAGTGTTTTGCATCACTACCTACACCAACACACCAAAGGAGAGAATCAACCACCAAAAGTCTTAAATGAGTATCCAACACATATGCATCCAACATCAGTTACCAAAAAAATATAGTTTCTGTTTGTTCTGAGCATCACAAAATTTGATAATTCATGTTCTGTTTATGTTGTTTGGAGCTTATCATCAACTGTCTTATATATATAGAGTAAGTCTATTAAGAGCTTGGGAGCTGAAATCCTTATCCAGAGTGGGGATTTTTAGCCATTCGTTCGCGATTGATCGCGATGGAATGACTCATATTCGATCCTTCTTATCTTCAGAATGTTTGGGGGTAAAAGGGGTAAAATCAAAAACCCCTATCTCTTATCTTCTCACAATCAATCGACCAAGCATACATAATACACTTACTCATGAATATATATAGACTAAAAAAAACCCATAGGCTCAGAACACACTATTCATAAGTAGGGCTGCAATGGAGTGCCGCGCCAACCAGGATATGATAGATATATAATCAAGAATACTTAAAACAGGATTGAAATAATTATTCAGATCATAAAGTGTTTTGCATCACTGCCTAAACCAACACACCGAAGGAGAGAATCAAACACCAAAAGGCTTAAATGAGTATCCAACACATACGTATCCAACGTCAGTTACAAAAATTATACTGATACTATCAATCATTGTGTGTCATCGGTGCCCAAAAATTTGATGAATTGAGCTAGTCTCAAATCACATAAATGTAAGGTAAGTATTGAGAGCATTGGACATTCAAACACCTTTATTTCATTTCTTCACCATCTACTCTCCCGCTCATACCCCAAACTCTAATCAACTTTGAATAATTATCATGGCACACAACTAAATACCCTTGAAAACAATAATTTCAATGCCCAAAAATTTTGTAACCAACTTATATCAAAATCAATATCATCATTGCCTACACACAAAACCGAATGAAAATGCAAGAAATTAAACAGAAATCATAAAAGCATTTATGAGAGTCAAACACTTCCCTCCGGAATCTGAGAGAGGCAGAACCCAATGAGCTGAGAAATCGAAACCCTTATCGCGGTTTCGGTTTTCCGTCGGAGAGAGAGAACGAACTTGTGAGAGCTCTGCTTTGGTGCTGAGACGATAAGAGATATAGGGGATGATCGATTATACCCCTTTTACCCCTCGACAGATATGAAGATAAGCGGCTGGAGATTTCGTTGATCGTGGAGTTGGGTTTACGCAAGTGATGAAGAAAGAGAGTGGGAGAGAGAGCTCCACTTTGGTGTTGATTAGGGTTTTGACGAGAGGTGGATTAGGGTTTCGAAGATGGAGATCGGGATAGAGAGAGCATGAGAAGAGAAGAGATAGGGATTAGGGTTTCAAAGAGAGCGGGACGATCTTCGAGAGCGGGAGAGAGAGCGCGAGAAGATAAAAGCTGGGATTAGGGTTTCTCAAAGATAGAGAGCGGGAGAGAGGAGAGCGTGAGAAGATAAGAGATAAGGGGATTTCGATTATACCCCTTTTACACCTGCTCAAATCAAAGTATAAGCGGCTGGAGATCTCAGCCGTTCGATCGCGATCAAGATCGATCGGATGGCTGAAATCTCCAGCTCCCGATAAGGATTCCAGCTTCCCAGCTCTTAATAGACTTACTGTAATACCCTGATTTTTCAATAAGTGAGAAATTATTTATTTTGCACGTGTTGTGCACGTGCAACATTTTATTTGGATTATTTTATCATGATGTGTATATTTAAATATAATTTTCTCAAATTATTTTAGTCCAAAAAGCCTTCTTTAAAAGCCTTATTTGATTTAATTAAAAAGCCTTTTCTTAAAAAGCCCAAAAGCATTTTTATTTTAATTATTTTTATAAAATTATTTTGGCCCAAAAAGAAAGCCCATGAATTAATTTATTTTAATTAAACTTGTCATGTAGAAGACCTTTTTTCCACTAAATTATTTTTGTACAAATTAAGAATGTACAAATTTGGCCTAGTTGCATGCACGTGCACTACACGTACACGTGCATTGCACACTTTATTTTTTTGAGGCCGGTAGCATTCTTTTTGGAGGGAATTTTTGATTTTGGGTGTGGAGAACATGGGAGTAGTTTCAAGGAGGTGGGTAGTTCTTCTAAATCCTACTTTGATCTAAACCCTTCATCCAACAACCACCAAGACAATCTTGGCCCTCCATTCCCCTCATTTTTTAGTATAAATACCCCCCTTGTCATGGCTAATTTTTCATATGCAAAGTATAATCTCTAAGTTATAGTATTATCATTGTGTGAGTTATAAAAGATAAGAGATTGTGTGGGTGTTGTTACTTGGAGTGGCCGGCATCACCAAGGAGGGAAGTATTCGGTTTGGAGCTTGAGGAAGCATTCGGCATTGGTTGGAGGCTTGGAGCTTGAGCACTTTTGGCTAGGAGGTGGTGCTTTCATCTACAAGGACTTGATTGCTTTTGTTTGTGTTTCTCTCCAATTGAGGTGGGTAAAACATTTTATATTTCTAAAGTAGATCCTTGCTAATTTTACACCATTAAAGATGCATGAAAAATATTATAAAGAGCCCACTTAAATTGAGTAGTTAGCATGTGAATTGATTGAAATGTATTGATTAACTTATATGGCTCTAGTGTTAAGATTAAATTGTGTGTAGATTGCCCCATGTTTATTAGTGTGAAGTTGTGATAGTGATTAAATTAAATTAAGAGTGTTGTTATTATGATTAGAGACATAATGTACACTTGTTAATTGTGATAGATGGACCTTCATGTTGATATGAATGTGGACTATGGAAATCATATGTGATGGGTGAATTAAGAACTAATATCAGTAAATTATCTCCATGAAATTATTAATAAAAAGACTAGTAGATTGATTATATGGCAATGTCGAAAATACAATAGTGTATTTTAATAAATAATTTTTGGGTCTTTGTATGTGAAATTACATTTTATTAGTACCAAAAAAATTATATTATTTTACTGGTATGAACTTATATGACTGAGGATCTAATCTGGAAGTTTTTAGAAAATTTTATCAAAGCAATAAGCAACTATGGCTATTTGAATGTCGAATTATTTTCAAACAGTACGAATATAACATATAAGAAATTTTATTGGGTTTGTGACAACCCGAGCCAGTGGCTCAGGTGGTCTTGGACGCCGGTTGGCTTCTCTGTGTTGCACAGTTCGAATCCCGAGCAGAACACTTCTTTTGTTAAATTCCCTAAAAACAGTAAACAGCGAACTCACGGTATAAATAGACCCCAGTCGCTCTTATGACGTGTTCGGCGAACGGCCTAGCGGTCGGAGCTCTGTGCTGTCTTGGTGAGGCGCCTGGTTCGATTCTTGCCTTCGGCATATAGGGAAAAATAATTTTTTTGGGTGTTTTTGAAGTCCAAAAATTATGAAATAAATATGGCAATTCTCATAAAAATACAAGGAATTTTATAAGAGTAATTTGGGTATTTATTGAATAAAAGACAATATGGTTTGTGAATAAAAGGTATAATTCGAGCTTTGGATAAAAGATATATACTTATGGAATTTATAACTCATAAAGATTAAGTGAAATAGGCTATTATAAAGTGATGGGAAAAAGTATTTGTGGTGTGACATGATTTTATTATTATTCTCACACATGAATATTGTGCAAAATGTGGAGTATGGATGTTACTAGTAATATTACGAAGTTGTTGAATTCATGTATGTTTATGAAATTAAAATCATGATTTTTATGAAAGGGAAAAAGAAATTGTTGGCTAATTATGAACTTTGTGAGTTAAAAGTACTCATTGTGGACTTGTGAATGAAGTGAAATCATGAAATGAAAAAGAACATCCAAGTGAGTTTGAGAACTCGACATGGAAATTGTTATGAGTTGAAGATTGTGAAATGAAATTTGAAATAGAGTAGCTAAGTCTCCCCGGCATTGAGAAAATGGATTGAGATGAAATTAGACCAAGGTTGGTCATGATGAAACAAATGAATAAGTCCGGTTGATGGAGAGGCTAACTCTAGTGATTATTTTGTTCATGATTTTTAATAAAACTAAGGACTAGTGCATAGTGAAGACGTGATGAAAGTAAGAGAAAAACACTGAGTATGAGGGCCCTGGGTAGCGGCGAGAGCGTATCCCAGGAATTCCCATGACGAGTCTGGGTGAGGATACTGTTCCAGAGTACCGTCCCAGTGGCGACGCTCGTGGGATGTTTGAAGACTACGGGTGGTGTCATGTTTATGGTGAGAGCGTATCCCAGGAATTCCCATGATGCGTCTGGGTGAGGATACTCCTCCAGAGTGCCTAAACATGAGTTCGTAGGTCAGATAACATCTAGGATACTTACCGTAATTACAGTAGTAGATTAAATCATAACGGGGGATTGAACCCTATAAAGATGAAGAACGAATAAGGGCTTGTCCTCGGACCTATGTAGTATGGGATGCATAGACTCCGAACAAGTGCGCATTAGTGTCATATAACATAATTAACTGCATTAAGGACTAAGTGCACAATCACAACACGACATCAATAGGGTAGTCCCTTTAGTTTGAAATATGACAAGTTTGTGTTTGCTAAATATGAAATGTTAAGTTATACTATTTCCGGCATAGAGAGGATGGCCGTGTATAATGTTCGTCGGTTGAATAAACTGACGTACCCACAGTCTTACATGCAGGTAAATGACTTGTTAAAGATTAAAAGAGGATGGATGCTTAAAGATTACATTATGCTGTTGTACTTGTATCAAATTGTTGTATTTTTACTTCCGCTGTGCAAAAGAAAGATGTAATTATGATGTAATCTCTGATGTATGATGAAAAGTTTTAATTTCCCTATAAAAGTGTACTAAGAAAGTGAAAAGATCCTGTAGAACATCTCGAATTCAGTGTATTTGGGATTCGGGGCGTTACAGAGTGGTATCAGAGCCACGCTTTCTACACTTTCACACTTGTACAACTTTATAGGGAACGACACCCTAGATGTGGACATTAGAGTGTGTGTTTGAGTCTAGAGATTTAAATGTAAGTGACTTACATTTGTGTTGCTCTAAGATTTATGCTTTCTCCTCTCTATTTCTAAGATGGCTGATCACTTCGACCCTACTGGAGGCGACGACTGGCACATCATTGAGGAAGAGTACCATCCTGGACAGGCAAATTCCGAGGACGAGTACTACCCTGGACAAGCTGATTCTGATGATGAGGAGTACCCTGAATCCCGAGAGATCACCCCACCTCCGGATTCATCTGATGATTCTTCTTCCGATGAAGAGGAAGTACCAGTTCCCAGTGGTCTTGTGACTTCTCTTCAGAGGCAAGTGGAAACCCTGAAGGAGAGAGTTGGATTATTGGAGGCTCAGCTGGAGAAGCGGAAGGCTGACTATTCTGTTCTTAGCCATCGGATTTGGGAACTTGAGAAGAAAAAGAACCTAACTGATGTGCTGAAGGATGAGGTTGATGAACTGCGGGAAGAACTTCGAGCAGCGAAGAGGACCCGTAGGAGTTAGATTGTCGTAGCTTCTGTTTCTTTCCGTTCTGATGTCAAAAATGTTTTTTAAATTCGAATGTATAAACTTTGGAATTCAATGAAATGGGAGTTGGTTTAAATTCTTGTTATATACTTCGAATTTGACGGATCTTTTGCATCAGAATATGTCGAGAAGAGGAGCAAGGAATGGGGAAGGTTTGGATCTGGAGACTGAACTTGCTAGGGTCTACCAGACGCTGAATGCAGTGGCTCAGAACCAAGCTAGGGGGCCGGCAAATCCAGTGCCCGAGGCGATAAAGCTGGTGGAATCGTTCAAGAGAATGAAACCACCTGTATTCGAGGGAAAGTCAGACCCAGATGCGGCTGACAACTGGATACGGCAAGTGGAGACAATCTTCGAGGTGTTGGAGACACCGGAAGGTAGCAAGGTCAAGTTGGCGACTTTGCAGCTGGAGAAGGATGCAGCGGTTTGGTGGCAATCCGTGAAGAGGACCATGGGAGGTCTGTTGTTTGGTTGGGAGGAATTTCTGGAGGAGTTCCGCAGCCATTATTTCCCCTCCGACGTCCAGGAGAAGAAGGCGATGGAGTTCCTGTCGCTTCAGCAAGGCAGCATGTCGGTGAGAGCATATGAGACCAAGTTCACCCAGCTCTCCAGGTATGCTCCAGAACTGGTGATGGATGAGGCCAAGAAAGCTCGCAAGTTCGAGCATGGTCTGAGGCCTAGTTTGAGATCTCGTATGATACCCCTTGGTATCAGGAGATTTGACAAGCTGGTCAAGAGGGCGGCAGCGATGGAGGCGGACATGGAGCAGTTCCAAGTTGTTCAGAATAGGAGGAACAACTGGCAGTCCGGGAAGAGGCCTGCACATTCGGGGAGTTTCAGGGGGCAACCATCTGCGCAGAGGTTCAAACCGACAGGGGCGAACGCTGTGAGTGTGGCTGGGGGGCCTGGAAACAATGTGGTGAGACCTTCTGTGGTGACTTGCTACAACTGTGGTGAAACGGGACACTACAAATCTCACTGTCCCAAACTACAGGGTGGAAACAGCAACGCACCAACGCAGCAGGCTGGGAAGAGGCCGTACCAATCAGGGCGAGTATTTGCCTTGACAGAAGCTGATGCTGAGGAAGCAGATCAAGTCATCTCTGGTACGAGGGCTGGTGTTTAGAGTCTTTGTCATTTCTTTTCCCTTTGTTTAGTGAGGCTGTTATGTAATGATGTATATTATGTAACAGGCGAACTCTATCTTAATGGAATGAAAGCTGTCGTATTGTTTGATACTGGATCCTCTCATACTTTTGTGTCTCCAAAGTTTGCTAAAGTGTTGGGAGTTGAACCGAAGATTTTTCCAGGCAAGATCTTATCAGTAGCTACTCCGTCAGGGGAAACTTTAACCACTGATCGGTATTATGCTGATTGCGAGATTGTGATTGGGGATAGAATCTTTGGCATTGATCTGATCGAGCTGACTATCTTGGGAGTCGATGTTATCATTGGCATTGATTGGATGTCGGTGTACAGTGCAAGCATCGAGTGTAAGGCCAAGACGGTGACAGGGAAGGCTCCAGGTGGACCTGTAGTCATGTTCCAAGGGAAACGGAAATGTTCTAAGCTGGTGGCTACTATCCGCAAGGAAGAGACTCCGGTGGAAGTGCAAGGGATTCCTGTGGTTCGGGACTATCCGACTGTGTTCTTGGAAGATTTTCCTGGGTTACCTCCGCATCGTGATGTAGAGTTCAGCATCACTGTTCAACCAGGAAGTGCACCCATTTCTAAGGCACCTTATAGGATGGCTCCAGTGGAACAGGATGAGGTGAAACGGCAGATTGAGGAACTGTTGGAGAAAGGCTTTATTCAACCTAGTGCGTCACCTTGGGGAGCACCAGTGCTTTTGGTAAAGAAGAAGGATGGATCGATGAGAATGTGCATCGATTACCGAGAGCTGAATAAGGTCACTGTTCAGAATAAGTATTCGATTCCTCGAATTGATGACTTGTTCGATCGTCTACAAGGAGCAGCTGTATTCTCCAAAATAGATCTTCGATCAGGTTACCACCAAGTTCGAGTGAAAGCCGAAGATGTGCACAAAACTGCATTTAGAACTCGGCATGGGCATTACGAATTCTTAGTTATGCCATTCGGAGTGACGAATGCACCCGCAATCTTCATGGACATGATGAACAGAGTTCTGAGGCCGTTTATTGATTCTTTCGTCGTGGTGTTTATCGACGATATTCTCGTGTACTCCAAGTCTGAGGAGGAGCACACTGAGCATCTGGCAGCGGTTTTGCAGAAGTTGGAAGAGCAGAAGCTGTATGCCAAGTTATCCAAGTGTGATTTCTGGAAATCTGAAGTGGCATTCCTAGGTCACATCTTTTCTAAGGAGGGAGTGGCAACTGACCCTCAGAAGATAGAGGCAGTGAGAGATTGGGCAAGGCCTACTACAGTGAAGGAAGTCAGAAGTTTCCTTGGGATGACTGGATATTATCGGAGATTCATTCAAGGTTATGCTCAGATAGCTGTACCGCTTACAGGGCTGACCAAGAAGAATGTGAGTTTCAAGTGGACCGAGCAATGTGAGGCGAGTTTTCAGGAGTTGAAAGATAGGCTGACTACTGCACCTATCTTGGCTTTGCCTAGAGCTGGTGTCGAGTATGATGTTTATAGCGATGCTTCACATCGGGGGCTTGGTTGTGTCGTAATGCAAGAAGGAAGAGTAATCGCTTATGGGTCTAGGCAACTACGACCGCATGAGAAAAATTACCCGACTCATGATCTAGAGTTGGCTGCGATTATTTTTGCTTTGAAGCAATGGAGGCACTACGTGTACGGTGAGAAGTTGAATATGTACACGGACCACAAGAGCTTGAAGTATATATATCAGCAGAGGGATCTCAATTTGAGACAGCGGAGATGGTTGGAAGTGCTCGAGGATATGCGACCTGAGATCAAGTATCATCCCGGAAAGGCTAATGTTGTGGCTGATGCACTTAGTCGCAAGAGCAGTTTGGCCTGTTTGATTACAACTCAGAGGCATCTGATTGAAGAGTTGGACCGAGCTGGTATTGAGGTTGTCTTGCAAGGATTGGGAGCATCTTTGGCTCAGTTGAGGCTTCAGCCTACTTTGAATACAAGGATCATTGCAAGTCAGGAGGTTGATGCTGATATCTTGGAGATGAAGGAGCAGGTTGGTGCTGGCAGGTTGCCCGGATTTCAAATCAGGGATGGAGTGCTGTGGTTCGGAGATAGGCTGTGCGTTCCAAATCAGGCGGACCTGAAAGAAAGTATTCTTCAGGAGGCGCATGCTACTCTTTTGTCGGTACATCCTAGGAGTACTAAGATGTACAAGGACATCAAGCAGCATTTCTGGTGGTCAGGTTTGAAGCGGGATGTGGCTGAATTTGTCGCGAAGTGTGAGGTTTGTCAGCAAGTCAAAGCCGAAAATCAGAGACCCGGAGGTCTATTACAGCCGTTACCTATTCCGGAATGGAAGTGGGATAACATCAGTATGGATTTCATCACGGGATTGCCTAAGAGTTCTAAAGGCAATGATGCAATTTGGGTCATAGTCGATCGACTTACCAAGTCCGCTCACTTTTTGGCGATGAAACTCACTGCTTCGATGGACAAGTTGGCTGAGATGTATGTTGGTGAGATTGTCCGACTTCATGGCGTTCCTTCGACTATTGTGTCTGATCGAGATGCGCGGTTTACTTCGCATTTCTGGAGGAGTCTTCAGACAGCTTTGGGTACCAAGACGGATTTCAGCACTGTTTTTCATCCGCAAACCGATGGGCAGACCGAGAGAGTCAATCGTATTCTTGAGGATATGCTTCGGTATTGTATACTAGACTTTGGGGGCAGTTGGGAAAGGCATTTACCTTTGGTGGAGTTTGCCTACAACAACAGTTTTCAGGCCAGTATTGGGATGGCGCCGTACGAAGCTTTGTATGGCAGGAAGTGCAGAATTCCTGTTTGTTGGTATGAAGTAGGGGAGCGTCAGTTGTTTGGTCCTGAGCTTGTACAGCTGACTTCTGAAAAGATTGATCTGATCAGGAAAAGGTTGGTGGAAGCTCAGAGCAGGCAGAAAAGCTATGCAGACAACCGGAGAAGGGACCTTGAGTTTGAGGTTGGTGACTTCGTCTTCCTGAAGGTATCACCCAGCAAAGGTGTGGTTCGTTTTGGCAAAGGCGGGAAGTTAGCCCCGAGGTTTATAGGCCCGTATAAGATATTGAAAAGGATCGGGAAGACTGCTTACCGGCTTGAATTACCGGAAGAGTTGTCTCAGGTGCACAATGTCTTTCATGTGTCTATGCTGAAAGGTTATATTCCAGACCCGAGTCATCATTTGCCTGAAGTGCCGGAAGGTTTGCAGTTAGACCTGAATTACATCGAGTCTCCTGTTGAGATTGTTGACCGTAGGGAGAAAGTCTTGAGGAATAAGACGATACCGATGGTCAAGGTAGTCTGGAGAAACCACTTGGTTGAAGAGGCTACTTGGGAATCTGAGGAGAGGATGTTGAAGGACTATCCTGAGCTTTTTGCTTGATTGTATTTTCGTATCTTTTATTCTTGTTGCGTGTGTTGTATTTTGTTTGTTTTTCTCGCCCTTGATTGTAGTTCCGGGGACGGAACTATTCTAAGGAGGGAGTGCTGTAATACCCTGATTTTTCAATAAGTGAGAAATTATTTATTTTGCACGTGTTGTGCACGTGCAACATTTTATTTGGATTATTTTATCATGATGTGTATATTTAAATATAATTTTCTCAAATTATTTTAGTCCAAAAAACCTTCTTTAAAAGCCTTATTTGATTTAATTAAAAAGCCTTTTCTTAAAAAGCCCAAAAGCATTTTTATTTTAATTATTTTTATAAAATTATTTTGGCCCAAAAAGAAAGCCCATGAATTAATTTATTTTAATTAAACTTGTCATGTAGAAGACCTTTTTTCCACTAAATTATTTTTGTACAAATTAAGAATGTACAAATTTGGCCTAGTTGCATGCACGTGCACTACACGTACACGTGCATTGCACACTTTATTTTTTTGAGGCCGGTAGCATTCTTTTTGGAGGGAATTTTTGATTTTGGGTGTGGAGAACATGGGAGTAGTTTCAAGGAGGTGGGTAGTTCTTCTAACTCCTACTTTGATCTAAACCCTTCATCCAACAACCACCAAGACAATCTTGGCCCTCCATTCCCCTCATTTTTTAGTATAAATACCCCCCTTCTCATGGCTAATTTTTCATATGCAAAGTATAATCTCTAAGTTATAGTATTATCATTGTGTGAGTTATAAAAGATAAGAGATTGTGTGGGTGTTGTTACTTGGAGTGGCCGGCATCACCAAGGAGGGAAGTATTCGGTTTGGAGCTTGAGGAAGCATTCAGCATTGGTTGGAGGCTTGGAGCTTGAGCACTTTTGGCTAGGAGGTGGTGCTTTCATCTACAAGGACTTGATTGCTTTTGTTTGTGTTTCTCTCCAATTGAGGTGGGTAAAACATTTTATATTTCTAAAGTAGATCCATGCTAATTTTACACCATTAAAGATGCATGAAAAATATTATAAAGAGGCCACTTAAATTGAGTAGTTAGCATGTGAATTGATTGAAATGTATTGATTAACTTATATGGCTCTAGTGTTAAGATTAAATTGTGTGTAGATTGCCCCATGTTTATTAGTGTGAAGTTGTGATAGTGATTAAATTAAATTAAGAGTGTTGTTATTATGATTAGAGACATAATGTACACTTGTTAATTGTGATAGATGGACCTTCATGTTGATATGAATGTGGACTATGGAAATCATATGTGATGGGTGAATTAAGAACTAATATCAGTAAATTATCTCCATGAAATTATTTAATAAAAAGACTAGTAGATTGATTATATGGCAATGTCGAAAATACAATAGTGTATTTTAATAAATAATTTTTGGGTCTTTGTATGTGAAATTACATTTCATTAGTACCAAAAAAATTATATTATTTTACTGGTATGAACTTATATGACTGAGGATCTAATCTGGAAGTTTTTAGAAAATTTTATCAAAGCAATAAGCAACTATGGCTATTTGAATGTCGAATTATTTTCAAACAGTACGAATATAACATATAAGAAATTTTATTGGGTTTGTGACAACCCGAGCCAGTGGCTCAGGTGGTCTTGGACGCCGGTTGGCTTCTCTGTGTTGCACAGTTCGAATCCCGAGCAGAACACTTCTTTTGTTAAATTCCCTAAAAACAGTAAACAGCGAACTCAGGGTATAAATAGACCCCAGTCGCTCTTATGACGTGTTCGGCGAACGGCCTAGCGGTCGGAGCTCTGTGCTGTCTTGGTGCGGCGCCTGGTTCGATTCTTGCCTTCGGCATATAGGGAAAAATAATTTTTTTGGGTGTTTTTGAAGTCCAAAAATTATGAAATAAATATGGCAATTCTCATAAAAATACAAGGAATTTTATAAGAGTAATTTGGGTATTTATTGAATAAAAGACAATATGGTTTGTGAATAAAAGGTATAATTCGAGCTTTGGATGTAAGATATATACTTATGGAATTTATAACTCATAAAGATTAAGTGAAATAGGCTATTATAAAGTGATGGGAAAAAGTATTTGTGGTGTGACATGATTTTATTATTATTCTCACTCATGAATATTGTGCAAAATGTGGAGTATGGATGTTACTAGTAATATTACGAAGTTGTTGAATTCATGTATGTTTATGAAATTAAAATCATGATTTTTATGAAAGGGAAAAAGAAATTGTTGGCTAATTATGAACTTTGTGAGTTAAAAGTACTCATTGTGGACTTGTGAATGAAGTGAAATCATGAAATGAAAAAGAACATCCAAGTGAGTTTGAGAACTCGACATGGAAATTGTTATGAGTTGAAGATTGTGAAATGAAATTTGAAATAGAGTAGCTAAGTCTCCCCGGCATTGAGAAAATGGATTGAGATGAAATTAGACCAAGGTTGGTCATGATGAAACAAATGAATAAGTCCGGTTGATGGAGAGGCTAACTCTAGTGATTATTTTGTTCATGATTTTTAATAAAACTAAGGACTAGTGCATAGTGAAGACGTGATGAAAGTAAGAGAAAAACACTGAGTATGAGGGCCCTGGGTAGCGGCGAGAGCGTATCCCAGGAATTCCCATGACGAGTCTGGGTGAGGATACTGTTCCAGAGTACCGTCCCAGTGGCGACGCTCGTGGGATGTTTGAAGACTACGGGTGGTGTCATGTTTATGGTGAGAGCGTATCCCAGGAATTCCCATGATGCGTCTGGGTGAGGATACTCCTCCAGAGTGCCTAAACATGAGTTCGTAGGTCAGATAACATCTAGGATACTTACCGTAATTACAGTAGTAGATTAAATCATAACGGGGGATTGAACCCTATAAAGATGAAGAACGAATAAGGGCTTGTCCTCGGACCTATGTAGTATGGGATGCATAGACTCCGAACAAGTGCGCATTAGTGTCATATAACATAATTAACTGCATTAAGGACTAAGTGCACAATCACAACACGACATCAATAGGGTAGTCCCTTTAGTTTGAAATATGACAAGTTTGTGTTTGCTAAATATGAAATGTTAAGTTATACTATTTCCGGCATAGAGAGGATGGCCGTGTATAATGTTCGTCGGTTGAATAAACTGACGTACCCACAGTCTTACATGCAGGTAAATGACTTGTTAAAGATTAAAAGAGGATGGATGCTTAAAGATTACATTATGCTGTTGTACTTGTATCAAATTGTTGTATTTTTACTTCCGCTGTGCAAAAGAAAGATGTAATTATGATGTAATCTCTGATGTATGATGAAAAGTTTTAATTTCCCTGTAAAAGTGTACTAAGAAAGTGAAAAGATCCTGTAGAACATCTCGAATTCAGTGTATTTGGGATTCGGGGCGTTACACTTACTCTCTCTCTCTCTATATATATATATATATATATATATGAAAATCTTTCATTGTGCACCACCTCTCCGTGTGCACTCGGCCTTCCCGCCTTCGTATCGTCGATCCAAACTGTTCACATTGATTTACACATCTAAATTAGTATAAATAAGTAAAATCAAATCATTTGAAATTTATTTGTCCATCCATCATGTGACTATAAAAACAATGATTTTTAGCCATACAATTTTGTAACACTTCAATGGATGGGTAAATGAATTTCAAATGATTTGATTTTACATATTTAGGCTAATTTAGATGTGTAGATCAATGTGAACGGTTCAGATCGTCGATACGAAGGCGGGAAGGCCGAGTGCACACGCCGTGTGCACCATAGGGGGTGCACAACAGAAGACTTCCCTATATATATATACACTTATGGAAACATGAACTTATATACTCCAATTTATAATTATTTTCAACATATACTAATGAAAACATGAAAATTTATGTATAACTAATTATTGACATACTATTCAAACTTGAGCTATATAATTGTTGATTCACTGTTTACAAGACTTTTCATATGCTGTATCGTTCTGAAGACGTGCCGTAGGCACGTGTCCACGGGAAAATCTAGTTTATATAATAAAATACAAAGAAAGCTATCAAGTGGCTCTCATTCAATATGGTTGAAATCAACGGTGCAGATCTAACCTCACAAAATATATTATCCCACCCAAAAGTTTCTCCTAAAACTCAAATTCAAATCCCCAAAACAACTTATTTATTTATTTATTTCTCTCTCTCTCTCTCTTTCTCTCTCTCTCTCATTCTCTCTCTATTTACTCAGAAATTTATATTTTCAGATTTCATGTTTGTAAATTTTCATTTTTGTTATGCAATTTTATTATTGCTCATGTTACATTCAAAATAGCAAATATCTCATCAACAGTTAAATTTTATCATTTTCCACACTCAAAGTTCTAAGAAGTTGGATTTTACACCCCCATTTATAATTATTTTTCAACATATACTAATGGAAATATGGACTTTTATTTACAACTAATTATTGTTTTACTATTCAAACTTGAGCTACATAATTGTTGTTTTACTGTGTACAAGACTTTCATATGCTGTATCGTTCCAAAGACTTGCCGTAGGCACGTACCCACGGGCAAATCTAGTATATATATAACGATAGAAATCGTTCGTTTTTCAACCACATTATGTATGAGTGAATGACCTCCAAACTACTTGATTTTCTCTACACATATATCTATTAGCATGATAAACATGATTGACGGAGTAGAGCTTCCATTAGGGCCCCACTAATTGAGTATAATCACATTGTACGAGAAAATTTTTCTCATACTCTATATAAGGCTCTCTTTTCTCTGTCTCCCTCTCTATATATATATGTTGCAAAACTTGAAATTATTAAATGAACCAGGTGTGAACTTTTTTGGAGGATATAAATTGAAAAATCTGAACCGTTCATTTTGGTCCACTCATCTAAATTAGTCTACGGATGAGAAATCAAGTTGTTTGAGATTTTTTTGTCCATTCATTTAAGTATTACAAATTGTATGGCTAAATATCGTTATGTTTCTATAGTGACATGATGGATAGACAAATGAACTTCAAATAGCATGATTTTACATATTTATACTGATATTGTCATTCTAAACAATGTGAACGGTTCGGATCATCTATGTGACAGCTATGTAAAAAGTTTACACGAAAGGTATTGTAAGAATTTGTTCTCTCATGATCACTCCCTATATATATATATATGTATATATATTACAAAACTTGAATAATTTCTTTTGTAAGATCTTTTACGAGATTATGGTTAATTGTAAGTATCTTGTAATTGAATATATGCATTAATTTTTCATCGACCTCGAACCAACAACTAGTTAAATTTTTGGAGGTTTCATTAACTTAAAGGTGTGTTTGGTACGTGGATTGAAGAATTCCTTGGAATGGACAGATTCCTGGGAATATGAGGATAAGAACCATGATTCTCACAAATGTTGTAATACTGTGTTTGGTACAAGACATTGCTTTTCAGAGAACATTTTATTATTTTATTTGGAATTGGGCATTCCTCTTTATTTATAAATATGCACAAACCTCAACATGATAAGGCAGAGTAACAAATTATTTGCAGAGAACATAGAGCAGCAATATGATAAGACCAAAAAATTTCAAAATCTGGAGGGTGTTTTGGTAACGTGATGATATCAATTATTTTTTATGTGGAGGAATCCACAAATGACACCCTTTTAAAGTGGAATGTATATCCTTCACATTAAAGAATTTTTTTTCCATGGGAATTTAAGAATCCTTCCAAAACTATACTCATCTTACCAAACCAGATAATCCAGAGGGTAATTCTATATTCTCTTGTTTATTACCGCTTACACCCCCTGATGGCCTGGTTTGACTGTTTGCACTGAGTAGACAACTATATGTATTCTTCATTTGTTAACTTGTTACTGTTGGATATTTATGTATAGTCTAAATATATATATAATATGATTGTGTATAATATTATATGGAGCAACACATGAGCTACACATGTCATATGTAAATTATTAGACCAGGTTGAGTGTGCCAAGTGCCCAGTACCCAAAACTCAGCCTTATCCTATATATATTGGTTTTGTGGTAGTACTTGAGATTATTCAAATTTTGATAATCATAGTATAATATCTCAAGGAGTAGGGATATTAAGCCATAACCCTAATTTCTCTTTTCTTAATATCTCATAATTATCAAAAATATTGAGATATTTATTATATTAATTTATTCGTGAGATTAAGAAAAGAAGAGATTGTTGAATCTCGTCGTTGAAATCTTTGTTCGTCGGGATCGCACCGTCGTTTCCACCGTCCGGTGTCGTGGCCACAACTGCAGCCGTATTTGGCATCGTGGCTGCCAGCGCCACCAAGCCACCTACGGGTGCAGCTTCCATTCCTCGCCGCCCCATCAAGAAATCCCCCTTCTATGTAATGTTTGATTTGATGTGGTGTAGTTGGTCTTGAGTGATTGTTTGGGGTTGTGTGTTTTGATTTGGAGGGCAATTTGGATATGGTGTTAGGTGAATTTGTGTGTTTGATGTGTGGGTCTAAGGCTATTTGGTTTGTTTGTCAAACCAGACACGCAAACCCGAGTGGACCCAACCCGCTCTATGTGAGCTTGTTGCACCCCGAGTTTTCAATATGATATCTTAGAAATACGTGACACAATTCCCAGCATCAACTTCAATTGCAATAGTAAACATAGCCAACAACACAGATAATTTTTATTTCAACTTTTATTACAATAATTATTTACAAACACAGCGGAATACAAAACACCTTGAATTACAAACATTTTCTTTTACAATATTTTCTATTACAAATTACACAAGCGCTTTTATCTTTCTAGCACAAGTATCCAAATCCCAAGCTACAAGCACCTACCTGTAAAACATGAGGCTAAAGATAATCCTACCCCCCAAAACTACAGGGGTCAGCCATAACGGTGTAAGTGACATAAAAACAAAGCAACATAAATAAAACATAAAACATGGAATCATAAACAACATGTAATAAAGATGAGAGTAAAAGAAATGAGAAATAATAATAAGTAAAACATGAAAACATCAAGGAATATAAGACAATAAATAGTAATACATGAAAACATCAAGTGAATCTAGACTAAGTCTCAAAAGTGTGAAAAACAGGAAAACACAAGCATAAAACAAAGTCAAGAAAACACAATCTTTATATGCAGATTCTCTAATGCATACTTGTCTGATTCTATGCATTTCATAGTACATAGGTCCTGTGCAAGCCCTTAACAATCTCCACTTTTTAGGGTTAAACCCCTCGTTATTGTAACGCCCCGCCCCAATACTCAGACAATTTTTAATAATTTTTGGAATACAAATTAGATACTATGTAGTACAACTGCCCACCACAGGCTGCCTCTCAAAAGGTGGTTAACCGAATTGGTGACTCTTGATCATAGGCAATTATATTTATACTCAAATTAGTTTTTGTATACTTCCCATGTGGGACTATATTTCTCAATCTTTCTCTCAAATTCTCTCAAATCCCGTGTACCTCACGTACACGTCATTCAGTAGTAGTCGACTGCTCTAACCACCAGTCGACTGTTCGTTGAAAACCTGGGGTATTACATACACCCCACCTTTAGAAATCAGCATCCTCGCTGAGTACGGGACACACATCTAGTGTAGGACCGCCCTTTCTAGCACCCTGCCTACTTCCGTGAATACCCCACGAAGCAAATTCCGGAGACTCATCTCCCTGCCGTGTATCAAATACACCCGGTGTGTCGAAAGTCGGCTCTGATACCATTTGTAATGCCCCGCCCCAATACTCAGACAATTTTTAATATTTTTTGGAATACAAATTAGATACTATGTAGTACAACTGCCCACCACAGGCTGCCTCTCAAAAGGTGGTTAACCGAATTGGTGACTCTTGATCATAGGCAATTATATTTATACTCAAATTAGTTTTTGTATACTTCCCATGTGGGACTATATTTCTCAATCTTTCTCTCAAATTCCCTCAAATCACGTGTACCTCACGTACACGTCATTCAGTAGCAGTCGACTGCTCTAACCACCAGTCGACTGTTCGTTGAAAACCTGGGGTATTACAGTTATGCAACTAATCCTACTACGGTGATGGAAAACAAGATCCAGAATATTCCGCGAATAGGCACCACAGCCCTCGATGCGCAAGCATCATGTAAAAATAGATCTAAAACCGGAGAATCATCTCCCTGTCGTATACCCCACGAATAAGCTTGCAAGTCCCTCGACGTGTAGATACACCAGCTACATCTCGTGAATAGGCCTGCCGACCCTCGACAAGCGAATGCACCCTGCATGCTCCGTGAATAGGCCTGTAGACCCTCGACACGCGAACATACAAATGTCCTATCGAGATAGAACACAACAAACAGTCCTGGAAAGCATCTGTTGGACTAAACAAACCAAGAGCCTATACTCACGTTTTCCAAGTTCCATCACATCTCCACTAGTGCCTTTCCTTATGTTGATTATTATTAAAACACAAAAATCCCTATCTCTCGAGTTAGTGAATCTTGCCGGACTTAAATACTCAATAACAACCCCAAGACCCAACAGGTCTAAATCAACAAATCTCAATTGCCGGTTTACAAGACTCCCACTCAACTCCTAGAGATATCGTCAAGACCAAAACTCACAAATCTATCGTCAAAACGATCATATGAAGAGACTTCTCCAATCAGCAAAAACCAAATCTTTTATAAAAATTCCAGAATCCGAACCCAACAATAAAACATCTTCAAAACATATGTTATGTAGAAAATATAGTATTTAGAATAGTAAGTTTATAGATCCAAAAACTTTTAAAGAATCAATTGTTTAAAGAATATCTGAAAAACTCCAGAAAACATCAGTAACAGTCGACTGTAAACAGCAGTCGGTTGACTGTCCAGAGCAAAAAACCCAACACTTCAAGAAAATAATTCTAAGTAGTAGTAGTCGGCTGCAAAAAAGTCATGGTCGACTGTCTAGAGTGAAAATCCAAAACTTCGAGAAAACATCAAAACATAGTAGAATCAGTCGAGTGTAAAAATGGGTCAGTCGACTATTCCGCGTAAAATCCAAAACTTTAAGAAAACATAAATTTGAGCAGACCAGTCGACTGTGAAAAGTGGTCAGTCGACTGTCCCGCATGAAAATTCAATACATCAAGAAAACACAAATCCGAACAGTGACAGTCGACTGTATAATCTGGATAGTCGACTGTCCTGCAAGAAAATCCAACACTCAAGAAAATACTTTAGCCAGGACCCCGACAGTCGACTGTCGACCTTGGTCGGTCGACTGTCAGTCCTCCAGACTGCAGTTTTAGTTGTGCACTTTTCAACCGATACGAAGATTCACTTTATAAAAACAAAATCTATGAAAAGTATATTTCTGATATGATTAAATATGACTTGTAGAGTATATAATAGTCCATAAAAACCTATCAAAACCACTTTGAATTGATAAAATAGCTTTTTGATGAATTTCTTTAAAATAAAATATGAATGTGTGCACATATCAAAACTCGAGTTTTTTAAGAATTAATCATACATCAAAAATAACTTTATTTTATATTCCTAGCCATATCAATACCAAAATAAGTTGAGAAATAGTCAAATCCACTGAAAACACATAAAGACTCAAGTTCTTCAAAAACCATGAAATACGATATTCAGGTAATGTGTTTGTGCATGTTCGTGCACTAAGGAAAACTTCACGAATCCATCGATTAAAAATAACAAAATAGTCAGGTTAAAAACATAGCATTTGAGCAAATCCAAATTTCAAGTAAAAGTTCACAAAATCACGAAATTCTCCAATTTAGTCAAATTGTATCAAACCCAAATATAGTCATCACAACTCAAATTCTCAAGACATGGTCTTTTAATCCATTACTCTTCTCAAAATTCCTAAAACTCAATCTCTACTATTCTCAATAGTTAATTCATGAACAAAAATAAATTTATCATTAACATGGCCAAGTTGCATTCATCCAACTCACCATATTTCAAAAATCTCATCTTTAATCAATTTATGCATAATATTCACCATACTCAATCAAATCAGCAATAATCCAAAAGAAATAGCCTACTCACCATTTATATTGGGTTCTCCAACAATCTAAAATCATCCACATGCAATTCTACTCACAAATAACTAGGGTTTTCACAAAAGATCCAATTTTTAACTTATCAATTCATCCAATCCACCATATGTATTTATATCAAAACTCTAGCATGCTTTCTAATAGATAGATCATCACATACAAGATACATAAAACAAAACAAAACAAAACATGTCACCCACCTTGTTGAACAGATCAAATGAAGATAAATAGAAATTAGGGAAAAGCCTCCTCTTCGCAAGAAATCTAAGATATCCTCTTAAAAACTCCAAGAAAATAAAAATAATAAAACCTTTGTGTTTTGGAGCGAAAGACGGCTGCACTCCATCTTTTTAAATAGGCCGGAATAAGAGAATTAGGGTTTTGATTACATTTGCAAAAATACTCTTTCTAAATATCTATATAATAAAACACAAAGAAAGATATCAAGTGGCTCACCTTCAATCCCCCCAAAATCAAAGGCTCAGATCCAACCTCACAAAACACATTTTTCCTCCAAAAATTTCAAACCCCAAAACCAAAATTTTCCCCTTAAAACTAAAAAACTCATTACTTTATTACTATCTCTCTCTTCTCTCTTCACTTTTTCATATTTCTCTCTTTCTCTCCCCCCCCCCCCTCTCTCTCTCCCCCATTCTTTCTTTATTTAATTAGAAGTTTAGATTTTAAGATTTTAGGTTTGTAAAATTTTCAGAATCTAGTAACTTTACATATATAGATCCATATACTTGGAAACTTGATAAAACCAATTTAATTGAGTTTTAAAAATAAAATAACCATCATAAAATCAGCCGACATTGTAGGAAAAATCGAGAAAAATGAATTTGCATTTTTACCCCTCAATATGACAATTTTGCAAAAAGATCATTTTTTATCAAAACTTGTAAAATAAATCAAATTCATAAAAAAAAGGTAAACTTTTTAACCCTGAGTTGACTAGGCATCATAACCAGTCCAAAAATCTGAAAATCTGGAGTTTCCACTCCATTTGGTAATTTTGCACAAAAGTCATTCTTTTTGAAATATTTGCAAATAGGTCCAATAATTATCAGAAAAATCCAGAAAAATCACAAATAATCTCAAATAATAAATAATGATCTTTCACAAAATACTTTTGGCTTTTGAAATTCTCAAGAAAATATTTCCACGTGTTTTGCACGTGTAAAAAGATAAATCTTCAGAAAAATATTTAATAAATCTCCAAAAAATTTTTTTAGTTCATTTATAAATCTTTAAAATAATATTTAAAAATACTGGGTACTACATCACTCCCTTCTTAGAATAGTTCTGTCCTCAGAACTACTACTAATAAGGTCCAAACAAAAATAAGCAAAGAAATTGAAATCTCATAAATGGAAACATAGTTTAAGAAATACAATCACACCAGAGAATGCATTTCAACAAAGTAATACAACACACAAGAGAATGTAATCTAACAAAAGAAATGCAATTCAACTCAAGGAGCACAATCTTACAAAAGAACACAATCATACAAAAGTTTAAGAAAAACCTTCCGCTGCGCAACTCTGATAACTTGCCTCCGGAAGCCATGCTGCAACAATCCCTGAATCTCTGCATCTAGCTCTGACCTTCCACCATCTGCTTCATCCTTCCGAGGATCAGTGGCCGCTCCCACCTTAGAAAGGACATAACCAAGAAAAGCTACCTCAAACTTGCAGCTCAAAAGAGATCAATACCAAATGATCTCCCACCACTCTCGATATCACATTCTTCGTAATATCGTTCAACAATCAATTCTTCCCCTGATGGTGTTGCCACCGTCAAGGCTCCGCCTAGAAACACCTTAAGCTCCATACCTAAGACTAGCAAAAAAATTGGGCGACACAAATGTATGCAAGAAAATAGTATTAAATAAAACTTTTGCTTTTATTCCATTAACCAAAACAAATTCTGTTACATGGAGAATGATACTCAAATCTCTAATTTATTCTCAAACAAAGTTTTGCTTAATAAATAAATGAATGAATTCAAAATTCTTGCATGTCCTGGATCACATCCCTGAGTTACCCGCATCCTCCTCAGTCAATGCGAACACTCGCCCCTACCTCTGAACTTTGCCTCCACCTACAACATCTTTCTTCAGCTGTGGACAGTTTAGTGGGATATGCCCTTCACGACCACACTGATAACAAACCTGCACCCTCCGAGGCTTGGTGCATGCTGCCTTGCTGCAGATTCAGGAATTCCATTGCCTTCCTCTCCTGAATATCCAAAGGAAAGAATTCCTGAACTCATCCAGAAAAGCCTCCCAAGTCACTTGCTGATCTCCGAACGTCCTCCTCACCGACTGCCACCAAACGCCAGCATCCTTCTCTAACTGCATCGCAGCCAACTTCACCTTATTGACTGTTGGAGTCTCCAAGATTTTGAAAACCATCTCCATCTGTCTAATCCAATCATCAGCCATATCTGGATCAGACTGCCCCTCAAACACAAGCGGCTTCATCCGCTTGAAGGACTCAACCTGAATGATCGGATCAGCATTGACAAACACTGGTCCAATCCCTTGATTCTGATCCTGCGCCATATTGGCTGCCATGAATGCATTCAAGGTCTGATACACCCTGGCAATCTCAGTCTTCAAATCAAGTCCTGCTCTATGGGAACTACCAGCCCTATCACCATTACCACCATTCCTGGTTCTGGGTCCTGCCATTCAACTGAATACTGCAAAATAAGGGTAAAGTTAGAACATCACAACACAATTCACATCCATATCAATACCCTATGGTGAAACCTCAAGCATACCACAAACCAAAACATCATGCTCTAACTCTATGTGATACTCACACTCTAATTTCCACGCCTAAGTACTCACGCACTAGTATCCACACCTAGGTTTGTTTTCATACTATGTCTTTTATTATTATTGAAGCATGCACTGATACTAATCTCTGTAGGGCCCCGAATTTTCGATATGAAATCTTAGAAATACGTGGCACAATTCTCAGCATCAACTTCAATTGCAATAGTAAACATAGCCAACAACACAGATAATTTTTATTTCAACTTTTATTACAATAATCATTTACAAATACAGCGGAACACAAAACAACTTGAATTACAAACTTTTTCTTTTATAAAACTTTCTATACAAATTACACAGGCTCTATTATCTTTCTAGCACAAGCATCCAAATTCCAAGCTACAAGCACCTACCTGTAAAACATGAGGCAAGAGATAACCCTAACCCCCAAAACTACAGGGGTCAGCCATAACGGTGTGAGTGACAAAAAAACAAAGCAATATAAATAAAACATGAAACATGGAATCATAAACAACATGTAATACAGACGAGAGTAAATGAAATGAGAAATAACAATAAGTAAAATATGAAAACATCAAGGAATATAAGGTAGTAAATAGTAATTCGTGAAAACATCAAGTGAATCTAGACTAAGTGTCAAGTGTAGGAAAAACAGGAAAACACAAGCATCAAAACCAAGTCAAGAAAACACAATCTCCATATGCAGACTCTCTAATGCATACTTGTCGGATTCTATGCATTCCATAGTACATAGGTCCGGTGCAAGCCTTTAACGATCTCCACTTTTAAGGGTTAAACCCCTCGTTATGCAACTAATCCTACTACGGTGATGGAAAACAAGATCCAGAATACTCCGTGAATAAGCATCACAGTCCTCGACGCGCAAGCATCATGTAAGAATAGCTCTAAAACTGGAGAATCATTTCCTTGCCGTGTACCCCACGAATAGGCTTACAAGGTCCTCGACGTGCAGATACACCAGGTACATCCCGTAAATAGGCCTGCCGACCATCGACACGTGAATGCACTCTGCATGCTCCGTGAATAGGCCTGCAGATCCTTGACACGCGAACATACAAATGTTGTCTCGAGACAGAACACAACAAACAGTCCTGGAACGCATCCGTTGGACTAAACAAACCAAGAGCCTACACTCACGTTTCCCAAGTTTCATCACATCTCCACTAGTGTCTGTCCTTATGTTGATTGTTATTAAAACACAAAAATTCCCATCTCTAGAGTTAGTGTATCCTGCCGAACTTAAATACTCAACAACAACCCCAAGACCCAACAGGTCTAAATCAACAAATCTCAACTGTCGGTTTACAGGACTCCTACTCCACTCCTAGAGATATCATCAAGACCACAACTCACAAATCTATCGTCAAAACGATCATATGAAGAGACTTCTCCAATCAGCAAAAACCAAATCTTTTATAAAAATTCCAGAATCCGAACCCAATAATAAAACATCTTCAAAACATATGTTCTGTAGAAAATATAGTATTTAGAATAGTAAGTTTATAGATCCAAAAACTTTTAAAGAATCAATTGTTTAAAGAATATCTAAAAAACTGAAGAAAACATCAGTAATAGTCGACTGTCCAGAGCGAAAACCCAACACTTCAAGAAAATAATTCTAAGTAGTAGTAGTCGACTGCAAAAAAGTCATAGGCCGACTGTCTAGAGTGAAAATCCAAAACTTCGAGAAAACATCAAAACAGAGCAGAATGAGTCGACTGTAAAAATGGGTCAGTCGATTATTCCGCGTAAAATCCAAAACTTTAAGAAAACATAAATCTGAGCAGGCCAGTCAACTGTCCCGCATGAAAATCCAATACATCAAGAAAACACAAATCCGAGCAGTGACACTCGACTGTATAATCTGGATAGTCGACTGTCCTGCAGAAAAACCCAACACTCAAGAAAATACTTTAGCCAGGACCCCAACAATCGACTGTCGACCTTGGTCAGTCGACTGTCAGTTCTCCAGACTGTAGTTTTAGTGGTGCACTTTCAACCGATACGAAAATTCACTTTATAAAAACGAAATCTATAAAAAGTATATTTCTGATATGATCAAATATGACTTGTAGAGTATATAATAGTCCATAAAAACCAATCAAAACCACTTTGAATTGATAAAATAGCTTTTTGATGAATTTTTTCAAAATACAACATGAATGTGTGCATATATCAAAACTAGAGTTTTTTAAGAATTAACCATACATCAAAAATAACTTTGTTTTATATTCCAAACCATATCAATACCAAAATAAGTTGAGATATCGTCAAATCCTTCGAAAACACATAAAGACTCAAGTTCTTCAAAAACCATGAAATACGATATTCATGTAATTTGTTTGTGCATGTTCGTGCACCAAGAAAAACTTCACGAATCCATCGATTAAAAATAACAAAATATTCAGGTTAAAAACTTAGCATTTGAGCAAATCCAAATTTCAAGTAAAAGTTTACAAAATCACGAAATCCCCCAATTTAGTCAAATTGTATCAAACCCAAATATAGTCATCACAACTCAAATCCTCAAGACATGGTCTTTTAATCCATTACTCCTCAAAATTCCTCAAACTCAATCTCTACTATTCTCAATAGTTAATTCATGAACAAAAACAAATTTATCATTAACATGGCCAAGTTGCATTCATTCAACTCACCATATGTC
Organism: Hemerocallis citrina; assembly: GCA_017893485.1. Taxonomy (NCBI): domain Eukaryota; kingdom Viridiplantae; phylum Streptophyta; class Magnoliopsida; order Asparagales; family Asphodelaceae; genus Hemerocallis; species Hemerocallis citrina. The sequence continues at coordinate 133,084,100 of CM030365.1, forward strand.
AAAAATCTCATCTTTAATCAAAATTATGCATAGCATTCACCATACTCAATCAAATCAACAATAATCCAAAAGAAATATCCTACTCACCATTTATGTTGGGTTCTCCAACAATCTAAAATCATCCACATGCAATTCTACTACAAATATCTAGGGTTTTCACAAAAGATCCAATTTTTAACTTATCAATTCATCCAATCCACTATATATATTTATATCAAAACCCTAGCATGCTTTCTAATAGATAGATCATCACATACAACATACATAAAACAAAAAGATCATTTTTTATCAAAATTTGTAAAATAAATCAAATTCATCAAAAAAAATGTAAAATTTTTAACCCAGAGTTGACTAGGCATCATAACTTGTCCAAAAATCCAAAAATCTGGAGTTTCCACTCCATTTGGTAATTTTGCACAAAAGTCATTCTTTTTGAAATATTTACAAATAGATCCAATAATTATCAGAAAAATCCAGAAAAATCACAAATAATCTCAAATAATAAATAATGATCTTCCAAAAAATAATTTTGGCTTTTGAACTTCCCAAGAAAATATTTGCACTTGTAAAAAAATAAATTTTCAGAAAAATAATTATTAAATCTCCAAAAAATCATTTTTAATTCATTTATAAATCTTTAAAATGATATTTAAAAATACGGGGTACTACAAAGCTTGCTTGTTGGATTCGAGCCAGACCCGAAGTAAATCCAACCCGTAAGTTATCGAACCCGATTCGCCGACAACTAGATCTAACCCACTCACATGCTAGATCCAACCTGCATTCACCTTGATCTTCATCCAGATTCGGTACAATTATCTTTAAGATTTGTGCCTTTTCTTTTAATTTTTTTTTTTTTAATTTTTTAGTACACAGTTTTACTGAAAACCCCGTCATTTTACTGAAATTGCGTAAGTAGTAATTGTTCAGAATAAGTCGTTGTATTTTCTAGAATTTATTGTTTATTCTTTTTAGATGGAAAAACAAGATCGTCCATACGAGTTCTTAAACTAGAGAGATTTAATAGTTCTGAACTTAACAGTTCGAAAATGAAAGCACAATATGAGATAAAATTTATGAAAATATATGATATTTGACCAACAAATTATGATGATTGTGTTGAGAGATATGAATGTGATGCAATTATTGGAGTTAGTGGGGCAGTAGGGATGTTACTTGGATGAATTCAAATATGAAGATAAGTCGTCTCTCATATCTATGTTATAGTTGTTGCTTAATTGTTTGTTTAAGTTTTGTTGCTCAGTGTTAAAGTTCAAAACTTTGTTAAGCATTGTTTATTCTAATGAGTTTGAATTTATTATTGTGCGCTAAAATTTAAGGAATTATTTTTAGATATAGGTTTATTGTAAAATAAATAATTACACATTGACTATCTTCTATGATGATAGTAGGAACCTTGAACACTTGTTTGAAATAGTTTTTGTTGGAGACCGTGGAATCCTTCTAACTCTAGCAGAGCAATTGAAGGTTAAATAAGTTTGCACTTAACAGACTTCTCCATTGAATTTGGAAACCACTTAACATGAAGTGTTAGGATGATATACTCTAATCCTTATAAGTATTTTCATGTGTTGAATGGGATATCCCAACTTCGATTTTTTTTTAAAAAGTGTTACTTTGTAGGAGTGATCACATGTTTGGAAATTTTGATTATAATTAATCTCGTGTTATAACTAGCACGTCTAGGGTTCTTAAGTGTACCTTATTAGACTGTGTGTATAAGTATAATGGCTAACTCTCTATTTGCAGTTTGTGTGAAATTGTATATTTTCTTCTTAAATAAAGACTAATGTATAAGTTCAGTGGCAAATGTCTGTAACTTTGGTAGGAGCATCCCGTAATGGAGGATGTGACTCCATAATCCACAAGGTGTGACTTAGAGTATAGTAACATATTAGGAATATGATTAACAATACAACATTACCCACAATTGCACAAAGTCAAACAATAGTTAATAACATAGAATTCAATATTTCACTATGTAATACCCCTAGATTTACATAGTCCCATATTGGTTGGGAAGTAGGGTATGAGTTATTATATATTAGATTGTCTCTTATCGAAGAACACCTACTAAGCTATAACACTTTTGGTGAGACTGTGCTTTGTGGTAGGGCTGTGGTTAGGTTCTGTAGGGGGCATAGCCGTGCAGGCTGCTGAGCGGGCTCGAGGCCTTCCAAATAGTATCGGAGCCGACTTTCGACACTGATGGTGGGGTCACATGGGGTGTACACACTGGTGGGGTCGGGGTCAGTACGCTGGTAGCTAGGATGACCAGGTCAGTATGCTGGCGGGACCAAGGTAGTGTATCCATGTAAACTACATCGACTAGTAAGGAGATCCTGGTTAGATCAAGTGCCTGAGCTTAGAGAGGACGCTAACTCCAAATGAGGGGTGATTGTAATATCCCTAGATTTACATAGTCCCATATTTGTTGGTAAGTAGGGTATGAGTTATTATATATTAGATTGCCTATAATCCAAGAACACCTACTAAGCTATAGCACTTTTGGTGAGGCTATGCCTTGTGGTAGGGTCGTAGTTAGGTTTTGTAGGGCGCGTAGCCGTGCAGGTTGCTGAACGGCCCTGAGGCGTTACACACTTAGTGTTTGATTCTAACTTAACAATAGCATTTTGACTGTGGTAAATAGAGTGTACTAGAGATTATGCCAAATGCAAGCTTCTCTAAAATTATTAAAACATATTCACCACCTCAATCAAATCTGAACCCTTTTGATCCTAGCAATAACTTGATTTTTAATTCATTAAAGTAACAAGCGTTTCATCATTTATATATATGAAAAACTTTCCATAATCATTTACAAAAGTGATTAAATACTTTTGACCAACCATTATCTTATCTAGTCACATAGCTACTGAGATCACAAATATCAGAATATATTGACTTAAGAAGTTGTGTACTCCTACAGACAATACTAAATGGTTTTCTAGTGATCATAATCTAAGCACAAATTTCACACTTGTCATATTTTAGTGAAGTGTCATTTTCTAAAATTATGAGTTTTGACAAGAACAAACAATTTAATATAAAGTTCACACGTCCTGGCCTATTATGTCGTGTTCAAGGACTACACAAATTGGAACTAATATTATCAGTTGCGTCATTTGTTTAACTCAACTTACACATGCCATTGACTATATAGACACATTATAAAATAATAATAATATGAGTTAATATAAAATTACTCTACCACATTTCACAAAATTGTTTGCTTTCCCTAGTGGTTCTGACAATGTTCAAGTGCTCAAACACTTTGAGTGAAGAGTTCTTTCCTTTATTTGTTCTTCATCATCTTCGAAACACTAAATGAGATAATGATCAATATGTTAGAGTTCTACTTTGCACACACAGTATAATGAACGAGAAAGAATAAAAACGTAACTAATGGAGTCACATCCTCCATTACAGGAAGCTCACACCTAAGTTACAGATATTTGTCACGGAACTTATACATCAATCTTTAATAGAGAAGCAAATATACGATTTCACATAAACCCCAAATGGAGGGTTAGCCACTATACTTATATACACAGTATGATAAGACACACTTAAGAAAACTACACATGCTAGTTATAACACGAGATTAATTATGATCAAAATTCTCAAACATGTGATCACTCTCACAAAGTAACACAGATCATTTAATCAAAGTTGGGATAACTCATTCAACACATGAAAATACTAATAGAGTTTAGAGTAGATCGTACCGACACTTCACGATAGAAGTGTTTTCCAAATTTGATGGAGAAGCCTGTCATGTGCAGACTTATTTGACCATCAAATTTTCTTTTAGAGTCAAGAGGATTTTACAGTCATCAACAATTTTTGTTGCTAGCAACCGTTCTAGGTTCCTACAATCATCATAAAGGATAGTCAATATGTAGTTATTCATTTTTCACAACAAAACCTGTCTCAAAAATAATTCCTTGGACTTCAGGGCACAACAATAAATTCAAACTCTTAAAAAGTAATATATTAAGTGAGGTTTGAATTTTAGTCCTTAGGAACGAGGTTTATTCACTTAAACACTTGATTTGTTATCTTTAACCTTCTAGCACATAGTAAAATTAAAAGAGTTAAAATAAATGCACAAGCATGGAGAACTTATCTTCCACTTTCTGGCCAATGCTTGATTTTCTTGCGCAGCATAAGTTGCATCATCCACATTCTCAATGAAATCATTACAAGTAGTTTGAAAAATATAAAATATTTTCATAAACTTCATCACGTATTGTGCTTTTCTCTTCCAAATGTTAGATTCAGAACTACCAAATCCATCTAGTTTAGAACACCCGTAAAAATAATTTTGTTTTCTCATCTGAAATGAATAAACAATAATTTTCAAAAATTATAAGGTTTATTCTGAACATTTACTAATCATGTAATTTTCGAGAAAAATGTTTTTTATAAAGTTGTTTAATAAATAATAAAACAGAAAATCGGATTAAATAGATGCAGCACAAATTTTAAAGTTCAAAGTGAACTGAATCTTGATGATCATCAGGATGTAGTTGCATGTGGGTCAGGTTTGGACGAAAAGTAATAGCACACAGTTAAGTTTGTTTGAAGCCACAACCAAAGAAAACAACAAACATCAGACCCCCAACACCAAACTGCAAACAGCAAGCACATCCATTGGGTTTCTTGCGGGTCAGATCTGGCTCAAACAGAAGCAACAACAACTGGATTTGATGCTTACTCCAAACACTGAACACCAAGTCGCAGCCAATAGGAGACCTCCTTTGCTGATCTGATTCAAACAGCAGCCGTCGCAACCGATCCTGTCATCGGGGCCGAACACGGAACAACAAGACACAACAAGTGGGACTGCTTCTCACTACAAAAGATACTGGTTTTACCGGCGAATATTCCCCGGCGTTTTACTAGTAGCGCCGGGGTAGGGAGCGAATAGGAATTGGGCGCCAGATGGGATGGTTATACACTGGCGGTCGATTTAAAATGCCGGTCAATCTTCGTATTCACCGGCATTTTATTTAAAAACGCCGGTGAAGTGTATTATTCACCGGCGTTTTTATTATAAACGCCGGCGAATATACGGACACATTCACCGGCGTGTCTAATTGAAACGCCAGTGAATAAGCTGCAATAAAACCCGCGAATCCTAATCTTTCGCTCGCCATTTTCCCAAACCCCCCCCAAAAAAAAAGAAAGGGGCGCTTCGTTTCCCTCCTTCCTCGCTCTACTTCCCGCGCGTTTGCCTCCGCCGCTTCGTCCTCTTCGACGGCCTTCGACCTTTCGAAATCGTCCCTTCTTCCCTTCGTCATTTTCAATTTCCCTCTTCCCTCTCTCTATTTGGAGGTGAATCGGCGATCGCCCCGCTCTCTCTCTCTCCTACGCCCCCGCCCTCGTCGCCCCGCTCTCTCTCTCTCTCTCTCTTCGGTATCATCTCTTGATTTCCCTTATTTTTCAAAAAAAGCAGCTTTTTTCAGATTATTCATCTTGATTTCCTTAACATGAATGGTTTAGTTGGGATGAAGAATTAATAGAAAAATATATGCTTAGATACTGGAAATTTTCATCTTCTTTTACTGTTAATGAAGCTGATTTCATGCATCTGATTGTCTTCATGGCATGTTTGTTTTTTTACCCAAAATGGGTTCACTGTGAACTGAGGATGCTGTAGGTACGTATGCCAAAATCCTCCGACCGGATATGCACAACAATTGGATTTTAGATTTAGTTGGGCACAGTGAATTAGTAGAGCAACATATAAGCTCAGATAATGGAAATTTTCATTTTCAGATACTGTTAAAGTTACCTGTTTGCCCTCGTTGGCATGATTTTTTAACAAAAAATGGGTTCACTTCCAAACTAAGTATGCTGCTAGCATACCCATTTTCTTTCACTGTTAATGAAGCTGATTTCATGCATCTGATTGTCTTCTTGGCATGTTTGTTTTTTTACCCAAAATGGGTTCACTGTGAATTGAGGATGGTATAGGTATGTATGCCAAAATCCTCTGGCCGGATATGCACAACAATTGGGTTTTAGATTTAGTTGGGCTAAAGAAGTATTAGAGCAACATATAAGCTCAGATAATGGAAATTTTCATTTTAAGATACTGTTAAAGTAACCTGATTGCCATCTTTGGCATGATTTTTTAACCAAAAATGGGTTCACTTCCAAACTAAGTATGCTGCTAGCATGTCCATTTTCTTTCACTGTTAATGAAGCTGATTTCATGCATCTGATTGTCTTCTTGGCATGCATGTTTTTTTACCCAAAATGGGTTCACTGTGAACTGAGGATGCTATAGGTACGTATGCCAAAATCCTCCGGCCGGATATGCACAACAATTGGATTTTAGATTTAGTTGGGCTAAAGAAGTAGTAGAGCAACATATAAGCTCAGATAATGGAAATTTTCATTCTCAGAAACTGTTAGAGAAGCTGATTGCCATCTTAGGCATGATTTTTTAACATAAAATGGGTTCACTTCCAAACTAAGTATGCTGCTAGCATCCTTATCTTCTTTTACTGTTAGTGAAGCTTATTTTCATGCATCTGATTGTCATCTTGGCATGTTTTTTTGACCAAAGTGGGTTCGCTGTGAACTAAGGATGCTATAGGTACGTATGCCAAAATCCTCCGGGTATGCACAACAATTGGGTTTTAGATTTAGTTGGGCTAAAGAATTAGTAGAGCAACATATACGCTCAGATAATGGGTATTTTCATTTTCAAATACTGTTAGATAACCTGATTGCCATCTTAGGCATGATTTTTTAACCAAAAATGGGTACACTTCCAAACTAAGTATGCTGCTAGCATCCCCAGTTTCTTTTTTTGTTGTTAGTGAAGCTTATTTTCATGCATCTGATTGTCATCTTGGCATGATTTTTTGACCAAAATGGGTTCACTGTGAACTGAGGATGCTATAGGTACGTATGCCAAAATCCTCCGGATATGCACAATAATTGGGTTTTAGATTTAGTTGGGCTAAGGAATTAGTAGAGCGACATATATGCTCAGATAATGGAAATTTTCATTATCAGATACTGTTAGAGAAGCTGATTGCCATCTTAGGCATGATTTTTTAACAAAATGGGTTCACTTCCAAACTAAGTATGCTGCTAGCATCCTCATTTTCTTTTACTGTTAATGAAGCTTATCCCATGCATCTGATTGTCATCTTGGCATGTTTTTTTGACCAAAATGGGTTCACTGTGAACTGAGGATGCTATAGCTGTATGCTAAAATCCTCCGGATATGTACAACAATTGGTTCACTCTGAAAAATATATGCTTACATACTGGACATTATCATTTTTCTTTTACTGTTAATGAAGCTGATTTCATGCATCTGATTGGCATCTTGGCATGTTTTTTACCAAAATCCTCCAAATCTGTACAAGAATTGGGCTGAACAAACCTCGTGCAGGTTTCTTTTGGTGCTACAAACATCAATGATTTAGTCGGGATGAAGAATTATTTTAGAAAAACTTATTAGTAGCCATATTAGTTTCTTTTGTTTAGTATTATTATTATTATTATTATTATTATTATTATTATTATTATTATTATGAGATAAGTAAGTGATAATTAGTAGCCATGAACAGAATAGTTCATGATTCATCAGATCTTCTTGTTACCGTAGTTACAGCACGACGCGCTCATTATTCGGCCGATTCCTCTTCATCAGCAAAATACCCTTTACCATCATCATCTCCTTGAACGGAAAGCCAAATACAGGGGAGACTATAGTCGGTTTTTTTTACACTCGAACACAGGGTGTGCGATAAAATACCACTCAGGTGGTTGTGATAATTTCCACAAAAGGTAGTTTAGGGTTATGTGAATAGAGTAGATTGTGTTAAGATTTAGTTTTTTTTTGTACATTTTTTGGAACCACAATTTCTTTATTTTACAGTTAAAGATTATATTGTTTATTTATTTACAGCTAGGGATGGTTTTCAAATAGGTGAAATTTAATATACAAAATGCCTTTCACTGTTATTACCGTTTAATATATCAAATTTTAATTTCAGATTGTGTGCTATTGTTATAATGGTTAGAAGTTGGATTAGTAAACCACGATTATCCAAGGAGTACCGTGATGGTATTAAAGATTTTATTATCTTTGCCAAACGATATTCCCGTGATCCCAACCTAATCCTTTGTCCATGCCTCCGGTGTACAAATTGTAATTTGAGGACATGTGACGTAGTACATACACACTTGGTTGTCAACGGTTTTCTTCCAGGGTACACAAGGTGGTTTTGTCATGGAGAGGATCATACGTCAGCTCCTGTTCGTCCGGTTGTATTAGAAAATGAAGCTGAGCCCTTAGTGAACGAAGACTTAAGCGTTTCCGATGAGATGCATGCTTTGTTGCAAGATGCCATGGGGATTCATAATGTTCCTTTCCACACCAATAACCCAACAACCCAAGTTCACAATGAGTCAACAGAAACAAACCAGATTGGTGGTGGGGTGGACGAGGAAATATCTGGCCCCACCCCTGAAAATAATAAGCAGCAAGAATCCTTCGCTAAGTTACTTGAAGATGCTAGTACTCCGTTGTATCGCGATTGCACCAAATTTTCTAAATTCTCATTCATTGTCAGGCTATTTCAGATTAAATGTTTAAATGGGTGGTCTGCTAAGTCCTTCACTATGCTACTTGAATTGTTGAATGAAGCATTTCCTGAAATCTGTATTCCAAACTCAGCCTATAAAATCAAAAAATTCCTAAGTTCTTTCGATCTAGGATATGAGAAGATAGCAGCATGTCCAAATGACTGTATGCTTTTCACGAGTGGTAAGGAAAGTCTGGAGAATTGCGAAGTGTGTGGTTCTTCGAAATGGAAAGAAAGACCAAATCAAGACGAGGGAGCCAGTGGATCTACTAAGCGAAGTAGGAAAAAGAAGCCTGCCAAAATACTGCGTTACTTTCCTCTGATTCCTAGGCTACAAAGGTTGTTTATGTCTACGAAAACTTCTTCTGATATGAAATGGCATGCTGAAGGTCGCACTAATGATGAGATTCTTAGACATCCTGCTGATTCTCAATCTTGGAAAAAATTTGATGAAAGATATCCTGATTTTGCGGAAGATCCTCGAAATGTGAGACTTGGACTAGCTAGTGATGGTTTCAACCCTTTCAGGCAAATGAGTAGTACATACTGCATATGGCCGGTTGTGTTGATACCATACAATTTGCCGCCTTGGAAATGCATGAAGCAGTCCTCATTTATTTTGTCCATGATAGTTCCTGGACCGAAAGGTCCTGGAAATGATATAGATGTGTACCTACAACCGTTAATAGATGAACTTCAGAAGTTGTGGGTGGGTGTTCCAACCTATGATGCTGTGGCTAAAGAAACTTTTTCTCTTCGGGCCATGTTGTCTTGGACAATCAATGATTTTCCAGCATATGCAAATTTATCTGGATATAGTACTAAAGGACGTTATGCATGTCCATATTGTGCTGACCAAACTAGTTCAAGGTGGTTGTACAATGGCAGAAAGTTTTTCTATATGGGTCATAGGAGATGGTTGCCTGACACACATATATTTCGGGTAGAGGCAGCAACATTTGATGGTACCGACGAGTGGGAACATGCTCCTGGGTCTTCTTCTGGTTCAGATATTTTGAGGCGGGTAGATGGTCATCAATTCAAATATGGAAAAGAACCAGAAGTCAGGACAAAGGGCAAGAAAAGGGCAAGGCCGGAGCAAGGTGAGGAGACCGATCTATATGGCGAAGATGAGGATCAAAACATGACGAGTTTAGGTACATGGAAGAAGAAGAGTATTTTCTTCAAGTTGCCGTATTGGGAATTCAACTTATTGCGACATAATTTAGATGTGATGCATATCGGAAAAAATATTGGTGAAAATTGTATAGGAACAGTTATGGGAGATGATCGGAAGACAAAGGACAATCTCAAGAGCCGAATTGATTTGAAGTCAATGGGCATCCGACATGAGTTGCACCCAGAAGAATTACCGAACGGGAAAGTACTCCTACCTCCTGCAATCTATTCAATGTCAAAATCGGAGTTGGAATTGTTTTGCAAAGTACTACTGGAACTTAAAGTCCCTGATGGCTATTCTTCTAACATGGCAAGATGTGTCAACTTTAAAGAGAAGAGGCTTCAGGATCTAAAGTCACACGACTACCACATCCTAATGCAGGATCTCCTTCCTGTAGCCCTAAGGTCTTCAATGTGTGAGCAAGTCACTACTGTCCTGAAAGATCTTTGTAGCATATATAAAGGTATTTGCTCAAGAATGCTTCGTGTTGAAGATCTGGACCAATAGGAGCAGCAGGCGGCATTGACACTTAGTAAAATGGAGATGATATTTCCTCCATCGTTCTTCACTATAATGATTCACTTGATAATCCACCTTGCTGGTGAAGCCAGAATCGGCGGTCCTGTTCACTATCGGTGGATGTACCCCATTGAGAGGTAAAAGAATTCATTCATCTTACGAAATTGATTTTTCAAAAGCTCATTTCTTTTAATCCCCTAATCCGCTCTAATTCATTAATTGTACATGTTCAGGTACCTATACTGGCTAAAGGGTTATGTGAAAAATAGAGCATACCCTGAAGGGTCAATAGCCCAGGGATATCTATCAGAGGAGTGCTCACATTTTTTTTCCAGGTATTTGCCGGGTGTGGAGACATCTTCTAGTAGACCACGTAGAAATCCCGACATTTACAACCTTGATGGTGCTCAATATCTTTTTGATACCGCTGGCACTACTGTTGGTAAAGTTGATGCATTTGAGCTAGATAACTTAGCGTGGGAACAGGCACATTAATATGTGCTAGACCACCATGCATCAGTGGAACCATTTCGAAAGTAAGTTGCTTTTGAATTTAAATTGAATACAGTGAAAACCGCGGAGTTCGATATTAACTTACTTTTTTTATTCCTTATTTCAATTGCTTGTTTTTTAGCGAATTTGTCAGGGACATCAAACGAAGGGCTAGACCAAGAAGACTACCACCACGTGAACAAAACAAATTGATGAATGAAAAATTTCATAAGTGGTTTGAATCTCATGTAGGTGAATTACAGTTATGCGAGTTAATCTTCATTCTATCTACATTTTTTATGGTGCTGATACGATTTGCGCAAAATTAATAGGTACATTCTTTGGGTCCTGAAGGTGCGTCATCTGAAATACAAGTACTTGCCAAAGGTCCTTATAAGATGGTCAAAAGATACGGAGGATACATATTCAATGGTTTTAGATTTCGTACTAAGGATCGTGAATGTCATTTGATGTCTCAAAATAGTGGAATGGTAGTGACGTCTAAGACTAGAAGTTATGCTTCCAAATCGGACACGAGGCCTGTAGATGGAGATCTCGACTACTATGGAGTGCTCACGGATATCATTGAGTTGAATTATTTTGGCCATTTCCGTGTTGTCTTATTTCGTGGGGATTGGGCTGAGTTTGATAGGAATTTTGCTAACAACAAGGATAAGCTTGGCTTCACAGTTGTAAACTTCTTAAAATTGATTCACATTGGTACACACATTAGCCATGAGCCATTTGTGTTTTTATCCCAAGTGCAACAAGTGTTCTGCATTGAAGATCCAACCCTGCCAAAATCGTATGTGGCTCTCCCTATGCAACCAAGAGATGTATTCCAACTGGGCGATACTTCAGAAGATGAAGACGGTGAAGTCATGAAAAGTTACATTGCTTCTGAGTTTCCTGTGTTTGATGTAAACACAACCGACGTTGAAATTTGCGGGACTTGGCTCCGCAAGGATGGAGAAGAGGGCGATGTACTGGAAGATGTCGTATTGTAGTTTACATGATTTTCAATCTCAATATTATATGTCTGTAATTTTATGTCTTAAATCTTGTTTTAATATTATGTCTGTAATTTCGAATATGTTAATTGTGAATTTAATACACCGGTTTAATTATCTTTCTATTTTCTACTGCTTGGTATTATTTACATTAAACTATGCTTAGTGTCATTTGAACCAAACTATCGTTGCAATTTAATCTGAGCCAGAATCTCATTTTTTAAATTTTTTTATAATTATGTTGGTTTGTTAATCCTACCAAATCTGGAATTTTATGATAGTTATTATAAACATGTTATTAATTAAATTTGCATCTCTAAGGAAGTTATCGAATCCTTGACAGGTACAACATGCCGAGGCGTGGAAAGGGTAAATATAAATGATGGCAACGAGAGCCATGGGGATGAGCAGCCACTAAATAATAGTGGCAGTCAAACATATGAGAGTGAGGGTAGCACGCCGCCCACTGTCAAAAAACATCAGTAAGTCTTTAAATTGGTATTTTTAAAGAGATTATGGTCTTGAATGCGTGAAGGACACGTACTAGTGTTTGTGAGTCTGCATTGTGGCTGTCGTCTATAAGCATTTCGTCTATGTTTCTTAAGTGGGCTGTGATTAGAAAGAAAGGGCTGGAGTGGAGATCTGGAAACCCAAATAGAGACATCTCGTTTATTATAATCTACACATATTGTTGGACCAACCCCCTCTTGCTGTTGTTGCTGATGTCTCTTTGTGTGCGTGTGTTGAAGAGAATGAAGGGATGAGAGAGAGTTGAGGAAAATGCTGCTATGTTAGCCTGGTGTATCCTCATTCTCTACCATCCCTCTTTCTGGCTCCATATATGGCTTCTATATTAAATTGGTTTCCTTCCACGATGACAGTCCGTAATACTACACTTGATATGAGCCCTGTTCATAGCTGCACCCTATTGCATATTCACAAACAACTAATACGTGTCGTTCATGCATTGAATGACCAACCCCACTTTGGCACATAACATGGTGTAGATGACATTGTATGACCTGTAAACATGGTGTGTTCAGCCGTGTTCTTGTTCTGATTTGGAGGATTTTGGTATGCTGGCAGCATACTTAGTTTGGAAGTGAACCCATTTTGGTTAAAAAATCATGCCAAAGATAGCAATCAGATGCATGAAATCAGCTTCTTTAACAGTATCTGAAAATGAAAATTTCCATAATCTGAGCATATATGTTTCTTTAACAGTGACTGTGAACAATTGTTCTTAATTGGGCTGTGATTAGAAAGAGACGAGTTGGAGTGGAGATCTGGAAACCCAAATAGAGACATCTTGTTCACAATAATTTATTATTATTGTTGTTCCTGTCGCTCTTGCTGTTGTTGCTGATGTCTCTATGTGTTCGTGTGCTGAATGGGAAAGAAGGGATGAGAGAGAGATGAGGAAAATGCCGCTATGTTAGCCTGGTGTATCCTCATTCTCTACCATTCCTCTTTCTGGCTTCTATATTTGGTTTCCTTCCACAATGACAATTCCTTAAAACTACACTTGATATGAGCCCTATTCGTATTTTTCTTCAAAGAAGAATTGATTTATGACTACAATCTCCATTCAAAACCCAATTGTTCTATATTTGGTTCCCTCTTGCTGTTGTTGCTGTTGTTGCTGATGTCTCATCTTCTTTTACTGTTAGTGAAGCTTATTTTTCATGCATCTGATTGTCTTCTTGGCATGTTTTTTTGACCAAAATGGGTTCACTATGAACTGAGGATGGTATAGGTACATATGCCAAAATCCTCCGGCCGGATATGCACAACAATTGGATTTTAGATTTGGTTGGGCAGAGTGAATTAGTAGAGCAACATATAAGCTCAGATAATGGAAATTTTCATTTTCAGATACTTTTAAGGATAACCTGATTGCCATCTTAGGCATGATTTTTTTAACCAAAAATGGGTACACTTCCAAACTAAGTATGCTGCTAGCATCCTCATCTTCTTTTACTGTTAGTGAAGCTTATTTTTCATGCATCTGATTGTCTTCTTGGCATGTTCTTTTGACCAAAATGGGTTCACTGTGAACTGAGGATGCTATAGGTACGTATGCCAAAATCCTCCGGCCGGATATGCACAACAATTGAATTTGAGATTTGGTTGGGCACAGTGAATTAGTAGAGCAACATATAAGCTCAGATAATGGAAATTTTCATTTTAAGATACTGTTAAAGTAACCTGTTTGCCCTCGTTGGCATGATTTTTTAACCAAAAATGGGTTCACTTCCAAACTAAGTATGCTGCTAGCATGTCCATTTTCTTTCACTGTTAGTGAAGCTTATTTTTCATGCATCTGATTGTCTTCTTGGCATGTTTTTTTGACCAAAATGGGTTCACTGTGAACTGAGGATGGTATAGGTACGTATGCCAAAATCCTCCCTCCGGGTATGCACAACAATTGGATTTTAGATTTGGTTGGGCTAAAGAAGTAATAGAGCAACATATAAGCTCAGATAATGAAAATTTTCATTTTAAGATACCGTTAAAGATAACCTGATTGCCATCTTAGGCATGATTTTTTAACAAAAAATCGGTTCACTTCCAAACTAAGTATGCTGCTAGCATACCCATTTTCTTTCACTGTTAATGAAGCTGACTTCATGCATCTGATTGTCTTCTTGGCATGTTTATTTTTTTGACCAAAATGGGTTCACTGTGAACTGAGTATGCTATAGGTACGTATGCCAAAATCCTCCCTCCGGGTATGCACAACAATTGGATTTTAGATTTAGTTGGGCACAGTGAATTAGTAGAGCAACATATAAGCTCAGATAATGGAAATTTTCATTTTAAGATACTGTTAAAGTAACCTGATTGCCATCTTAGGCATGATTTTTAAACCAAAAATGGGTTCACTTCCAAACTAAGTATGCTGCTAGCATGTCCATTTTCTTTCACTGTTAATGAAGCTGATTTTCATGCATCTGATTGTCTTCTTGGCATGTTTGTTTTTTTACCCAAAATGGGTTCACTGTGAACTGAGTATGCTATAGGTACGTATGCCAAAATCCTCCGGCCGGATGTGCACAACAATTGGATTTTAGATTTAGTTAGGCACAGTGAATTAGTAGAGCAACATATAAGCTCAGATAATGGAAATTTTCATTTTAAGATACTGTTAAAGATAACCTGATTGCCATCTTAGGCATGATTTTTTAACCAAAAATGGGTTCACTTCCAAACTAAGTATGCTGCTAGCATGTCCATTTTCTTTCACTGTTAATGAAGCTGATTTCATGCATCTGATTGTCTTCTTGGCATGTTTGTTTTTTTGACCAAAACGGGTTCACTGTGAACTGAGTATGCTATAGGTACGTATGCCAAAATCCTCCGGCCGGATATGCACAACAATTGGATTTTAGATTTAGTTGGGCACAGTGAAGTAGTAGAGCAACATATAAGCCCAGTTAATGGAAATTTTCATTTTAAGATACTGTTAAAGTAACCTGATTGCCATCTTTGGCATGATTTTTTAACCAAAAATGGGTTCACTTCCAAACTAAGTATGCTGCTAGCATGTCCATTTTCTTTCACTGTTAATGAAGCTGATTTCATGCATCTATTTGTCTTCTTGGCATGCATGTTTTTTTACTCAAAATGGGTTCACTGTGAACTGAGGATGCTATAGGTACGTATGCCAAAATCCTCCGGCCGGATATGCACAACAATTGGATTTTAGATTTAGTTGGGCTAAAGAAGTAGTAGAGCAACATATAAGCTCAGATAATGGAAATTTTCATTCTCAGCAACTGTTAGAGAAGCTGATTGCCATCTTAGGCATGATTTTTGAACATAAAATGGGTTCACTTCCAAACTAAGTATGCGGCTAGCATCCTCATCTTTTTTTGCTGTTAGTGAAGCTTATTTTCATGCATCTGATTGTCATCGTGGCATGTTTTTTTGACCAAAATGGGTTCGCTGTGAACTGAGGATGCTATAGGTACGTATGCCAAAATCCTCCGGGTATGCACAACGATTGGGTTTTAGATATACTTGGGCTAAAGAAGTAGTAGAGCAACATATAAGCTCAGATAATGGAAATTTTCATTTTCAGATACTGTTAAAGTAACCTGATTGCCATCTTAGGCATGTTTTTTCCCCCAAAAATGGGTACACTTCCAAACTAAGTATGCTGCTAGCATCCCCAGTTTCTTCTTTTGTTGTTAGTGAAGCTTATTTTCATGCATCTGATTGTCATCTTGGCATGTTTTTTTGACCAAAACGGGTTCACTGTGAACTGAGGATGCTATCGGTACGTATGCCAAAATCCTCCGGATATGCACAACAATTGGGTTTTAGATTTAGTTGGGCACAGTGAATTAGTAGAGCAACATATAAGCTCAGATAATAGAAATTTTCATTTTCAGATACTGTTAATGAAGCTGATTGCCATCTTAGGCATGATTTTTCAACAAAAAATGGGTTCACTTCCAAACTAAGTATGCTGCTAGCATTCTCATTTTCTTTCACTGTTAATGAAGCTTATTTCATTAAGATCCAGGATGGCAAATTTTGATTGGGCTATGATTGGATTGTTTAGTGGATGTTGTCTATGTTCTTAATTGGGCTGTGATTAGAAAGAGTGGGCTCGAGTGGAGATCTGGAAACCCATATAGAGACATCTTGTTCATAATAATTTATTATTATTGTTGTTCTTGTCGCTCTTGCTGTTGTTGCTGATGTCTCTTTGTGTTCGTGTGCTGAAGGGAAACAAGGGATGAGAGAGAGGTGAGGAAAATGCCGCTATTTTAGCCTGGTGTATCCAAAGTCTCTACCTTTCTTCTTTCTGTTTCCATTTCTGGCTTCTATATTTGGTTTCCTTCCACGATGACAGTTCCCTAAAAATACACTTGATATGAGCCCTATCTTATTTTTCTTATTTTTCTTATATTTGGTTTCCGTCCACGATGACAGTTTCATGGATTGTCTGAACAATCCATGAAGGACATGCTTAGATACTGAATTTTCATTTGTTTTACTGTTTTAGATAGTGGATATTCCCAATCAGAGGAGAATATAAAGGTTTCAAGTTAGATACTAAATTTTCATTTGTTTTGTTATTTTAGATATATTTAAAAACAAAATTAAGTACTAGATTTTTAGCATTGCAATGTAATTATTTTACCTCTGTATATATCATTAACAATTCCATTTGCAGTTGGCACTTTGATCTTATAACTTAAGATACAGGTAGTTCTTTTTGCAAGTTCAAAAAATATGTATATTCTGTATTGTGGTCTACTGTTCAATTAAACTATTGTTTTTTTTTTCACAGAGCGGTCGCCCAGATGAAGGAAATTCTGATGATCAGAGCTGAAGCTACTCGAGGGGTATGAATCTGCGGTCCTCCTTGCTGTTCTTATGTCCTCCTTGCTGTATGGTTGTTGTTCTTATGTCCTCCTCCTTGCTGTTGTTATGTCAGACTGGTTTTTTTTATGAGAGTTTTGTCAGACTTTTAATTTGGGATATTTTGCATATTTGTCAGACTGGTTTGTTTGGATATTTGGGATGTTAGTCCCTATATTAATTTGTTAATTATGACACTGTTAATTAATCAATAAATTTGGACGTTGATATGACACGTGTGAAACTTAGTTATCTTTAATTATTCTTGTGTTTGGTTGTGATTTGCACAGTAATATGCAACGAAATTGGTTGAATCAGTTGTGAGAATTAGTTTACAGCTTTTGTAAATGAAACTGTGAATTGAAATCGAATGGAAAACCGGAGTATCGAAAATAAACGAGCATAGCTAGACCGGCGTTTTAAAAAATGCCCGTCTATCTAATCTATTTGTTGGAGTGTGCGATATACCGGCGTTCCCACACACGCCGGTGAATGTCGTCAGTTGTAACGGCACAGACGTACACCAGCGTTTTATAAAATGCCGGTGTATATAACTACACCGGCGTTTTTTGGTCACGCCGGTGCTTGTAAGTAGGGAAAACCAGGCACTCATAAACGCACATACACCGGCGCTCTTTGACCGCCGATATACTTTCGTTCTACACCGGCGTTTTCATAAACGCCGGTGAATGAATAAATACCGGCGGTTTACGACCGCCGGTGAATGTATATAGGGTGTTAAAGAACGACACTCAGAGACCCACATACACCGGCGTTTTATGACCGCCGGTGTAGTTCTCACATTTACCGGCGTCCATTAAAACCGCCGGTGTAGACCCCTTCGTTTCTGCGATGCTCGCTTCTGCGGTATTTGGACCGGCGCTATTATAAACGCCAGTGAAAGTTTCACCGGCGTGAAAAAACGCCGGTAAAGACGTCAAAAAACGCTGGGAAATCTAGTTTCTTAGTGTCTTTTTTTAGGATCTGGAACAAATCCAGAGACCGGATTACACAGTGATCGGGGAAGAGAAGGTGGAGGCTACAGCGGCAGCGGCGGAGAAGGCATGCGGCTACGGCGGCGAACAGTGACGACAATGAAATCTCGATGAACGGTGACTTCGACGATAACGATATATTTGATTGCAACGATCTCTCTCTTAATATCAAAATTAAAATACTAATATTTCAAGATTGTTGATAATTATGAGAATAATAAGAAAATAGAAATTAAGGTTATGATTTAATATCCCTGCTGCTTGGATATTATATCCTGATTATCAGATTTGGGATAATCTCAGGCGCTACCACACAACCAGTATATATGGGGTAAGACTGGGTTTTGGGTACTAGGCTTCATGCCCACTCAACCCGGTCCAATAACTTACAGATAATACGCGCAACCATGTGTTACCCCATAAAATATTATACATATTATTATTCTATATATATTGATAATATACCTATATATCCAACATATATAACTTCTGGAAGTATTAGTCTAGATAGTTCACTTCCGATACCATGGGTGTTTACTTTACGCAAAATCCTAATTATTATTCCTATGATATTCTCTTGATTGTTCTTTATTATACTTCCAATAATATCTCTAACATAAGTTTTCTCATATACAGTGATAATTAATTTTAATATCGGAGCAAAATTTATGGAAAATTAAATAATAAATCTGGTTTCTAATTTAAGTTTATTGGTAAGTGTTAAGGCTACGTTTGGCCTAGCTTTTTTTGGGCTTTAAAGCTACTTCAAAAGGAAAAGTCAGAAAGTAGAGCTTTGAAATAAAAAGCTGAAGCTGTTTGGAAAGTCTATTTTTTTAAACTTCAAAGCTACTTTAAAGCTATAAGTTGTTTGGCATATGATATCAATTGTAAGCTACTTTTATACTCAATTTAAGTTTTTGATTTTATTTAAGAGTAAAATATAAGTTATCAAATTACAAAAATATCTTTATATTACTAATAAAGATATTTAAAGTCCAGAAAAAGACTATCAACGCCGAAAAGAGGAACCTAATATTGTCTACTTGTAAGCCTCTTCATCGGAAATTCAATTTCTATTTGAACTAAAAATATTCTTAATTTAATAAATATTTGTGATAAAGTGTGGGAATGTGCGACTATAGTCTTATTCTTAAGACAAAGGAAAAAAAGGTTTATTGAGAACATTATTCTTTGTGTAGAAGATGATACAACATATTCCTGTCAATTGTAAATAACAATAAGATTTAACTACAAAAAAATTAGTTATAAATTAATGCAGTTGCACGACCAATCGAATGGTGACAGGACTTTGTGGCTTCATCAATAATAATTATGTGGTAGAACTTTATTAATCTTTTTGAGCAACCATCATGAAACCAGGAATATTAAAGCTCATTCATTCTAATTCAATTATTAAGTGATTGAGAGTGTAGGACAGCCTATGTGATGTGCTAATTTTTATACAATTATTTGTAATCATTTATTTCTAAAAATTGCTTATTCGTTTATATAATGTTTAATTTATTTTATTTTCATAAGATTTCAAGTAATTAATTATTTTTAAAGAAATAAGATTTTCGATGCAAAAAGTGAAGATTTTTTAGTAAAAAATCAACAAACAAAACAAATATATTGATTTCTTAATTTTTATTGTTTTGCTGATTTTTAAATTATACAATTTTGACCATGTGAAATGCAAAATATAAATTTTAATTTGTCAATTGAGCTAAAAGTACAAGAAATAATTTTAAAAGGGTTTAAATGAGCTAATATGATTTTTAGTTAGTTTAATTAATTTTAAACTAATTATTTTTATTTTTATTTTTATTTTTAAAACCTAATTTCTGATTTTATGTTGTATTTGTAGCACATGTTTCAAATAAATAAAGAGAGAGGTTCTTTCTGCTAAAGTAAACCCTAATTCCTCGTCTCCTACTCCTATAAATACAACAGCAGATTGAACAAAGAGAGGAGCGCTAAACGAAGGGAAGAGCGACGGCTAACCCTAATAATAATATAAATAATAATAATAAAAAAAAGAACGGAACATGAGAGACGAAGAAAGAAAAGGAGGTGCGGCACTGTGCTTGGGTGCGGTTCAAAACGGAGGAGAGAAGAAGGTGACGTGGCTGATTGAGGGCATGAACTTCGAGGCGGTCCCTTGTGCTCCAGGACGAAACAGAGTTGTCGGCGTGCTGATCCAATCAGAGAGAGAAAAGGAGATTCTTTGCTCTCTCTCTCTGTTGACAAAGACGAAAAAGCCAGATGATTTGACATGAGGACGTGACAGGACAGGTGCTGACCTGGCGCACTCTGGCACTGACAGGCGGGAGCCACCCGAGGACGTGACGGCTCCAAAGCTGACGTGGCGGTGCATTTTACGAGACAGAGGACTGAGAAGGAGAGAGAGTTGCTGACTTGTACTTATTGTTTCGCGCAACTGGTTTGCAATTTTTATTACAAAATAGTCCCTTTTGTATCTTTTTTCTTTCTCTAATTTTATCATGCAATCCAAGACTATGTTTGTTAATTTCAATATTTTTATTATGAACTAATTTTTATTTTTCTAGGGCTTTGATGTAACATAATTTTGAGAACACAATTTTAATTCCATATTATTTTTCTATTTTTCATGGTTGTGTGTTTGGTTTTTATTCTTAATGCGTACAATTGGTGGACAAACATTTGTATTATCTATTGGATCATGGAGAGACCGAGAGGTAATTTGTGATTTAGAAATATAAAATTAAACACCATTGATTAAGTGAAATTAGAGATGATTTACCGCGATTGATGTGACCGTTAAGAAATCTACAGAGATGTGACAAACTGTTAGTTGGAGATATTTTTGGTGTTGTTCGAGAGAAAGCATTGAATAATTTGGGGATTTCGGTCTACAACTTGTAAAAATAATCTTTTTATTCATATGGAACTATAAATTGTGTGGGATTAACTAGGTGAAGTCAAAAGCCCTAGAATTAATTTTGCCATTAACAAATCACAATTTTCAGACTCCGCTCCTGTTAATTAATTTAGTTAGATTTTTAGATTAATTTAAATTAGTTGTTTTCTTTATTAATCTCGATTTTCCAAATAGTGATTCATCTAGTAATATCGGTACTCAATAAAATAATTAGTCCATGTGGGTTCGACACTCTTTTCACTTAACTATACTACTTGTTGCGATTTTGTACACTTGCAAATTTTCACATCAAGTTTTTGGCACCGCTGCCGGGGACTATTTATTCTTTTACTGATATTGAAAATTGCTAGATTATTATTAGTTTGGATTTTTTTTATTATTTTTTTGTTTTATTATTATTTTACCTCTTTATTTTCTTTTGACTTACTTTTATTTTATTTTATTTTATTTTTAGTTTTTTAGTTTTTCTATTTTTTTCAATATGTACATTTCAGGACATATAAGGAAATTATCATGGCGAACTATGAGAACAAGGCTTTGAGAGACTATGCTATGCCCTCAATTAATGGAACAATGTCAAGCATGAAAAGGCCGGTTATTGAAGCTAACGATTTTGAGATTAAACCGGCGATTATTCAAATGATTCAACAGACTGTTCAATTTTGGGGACTACCGCACGAGGATCCGTATGTTCACATTGCAAACTTTCTAGAAATTTGTGACACTTTCAAGTAGAACGGAGTATTAGATGATGCAATCAGATTGAGACTCTTTCCTTTTTCACTACCAGATAAGGCGAAGGCTTGGCTACATTATCTACCACCCGGTAGTATTACTACTTGGGAGGGACTTGTACAAAAAATTTTGGCTAAATATTTTTCACCAGCAAAAACAGCGAAGCTAAGGAATGATATTACCACATTCATTCAATTTGAAACCGAGTCTTTGTATGATGCATGGGAGAGGTACAAAGAGTTATTGAGAAAGTGTCCTCATCATGAACTACCGAAATGGCTGCAAATTCAAATATTCTATAATGATTTGGGAGTTACACATCGATCTATGGTTGATGCAGCAGCTGAAGGTGCACTTATAAGCAAAACTCATGAAGCAGCCTATGAACTTTTAGAGGAGATGGCATCAAATAATTACCAGTGGTCTTCAGAGAGAACAATGCCAAGAAAAGTGGCTGGAGTTTTTGAACTTGATCCTACTTCTACTTTAAATGCAAAAATTGATAAACAAGCAAAAAAATATGAATTTTAATGCAATTCAATCTAATATGATTTGTGATCTTTGTGCAGGAAATCATTCAAGTGCAGATTGCCATGTGGGGAACCCTTTTGCTCCATCAAATGTCGAACATGAAAATTTTGTGTCAAACTTCTAAATGTAACACAATCATTATGCAAACATATACAATCTAGGATGGAGAAACCACCCCAGCTGTCCATGGAACAACAATCAAGGAGTGATTAAACCACCACAAAATTTTCCACAGCAAGAAAAGAAGCCGACACTTGAAGATATGTTTATGCACTACATGCAAAAGACAGAACAATACATACAAAAGACAGATTTGGCAATCAAAAATGTTGCAAATTCAACTTCGGCTTCCATTCACAATCTTGAGGTACAAATTAGTCAAATTTCAAGTATTCTGAACGAAAAAACTGCAGGAACATTACCAGGCAACATAGTTGTCAATCCCAAGGAGCATGTCAAAGCAATAACACTAAGAAGCGAGAGGACAATTGAGCAACCACAAGAAAAATATGGCGAACAAAATGTGGTTGAAAAGGAAGAACAGTACGAACCAATTGTGGAGGAACAAATGCAACATGAGCAAGTAACTTTTGATGTTTTTAATTCCATAAAGTTTCCTCCCGAAGAACAGTCATCTTTTCAAGTAAGTGAAACTGATTTAATTGTGGGCGAGAAAGATAGTGCTGAAATTGAAAAGTTGCCAATCGAAGTATGTCCAACAAATTCAGCAATTTTTGAAACTTAAAAAAAAAAATATTTTTGAACATGTTATGTATTTGGATGCTGCACCATCTATTTATTCATTTTTTCAGCAAAAATTTAAAGAGGTGGGGATATCAAAGACGTCATCATCACGAAAGAAATGACTCAAAGTAGAGCTTGAACCTGATCCACACCTGAAGAGAAGTATTAGAAAAGATGTTTTGATGCTGTTGGATCTTGGCGTCACATAACTATCTCACCTCCATGTATGGCTGAAGATTTAAAACTTAGCGCTTCTTGGGAGGCAACCCATGTTTTCTTTAACTGCATTTAGATTTGATTTTTTCTTTTAGTTTATTATAATTTTAGTTTTTGATTTTATTTTGTAAGATTGCATAAATTTTGAAGTCAACGGGAGGAGCTGTTTTATACACCTACATTGATGGCTGTTTTTGAGCAGTATGGAGTTAGAATCTGGAAAACTGATTCCAAGAGAAATTGTAGACAATTGTCTTAGCTTTCCAGAAAAAAAGAAACCAGCCCATTTGGACATCTACAGCTCCAGATATCGTAAAAATACTGAACACCGCGCGTGCAGAATTTTTAAGACGAATCAAGGGAGAAATTCTGAACTTTTTGCATTCCTTTTGTTTTTGTTTTTCCTTTTCCATTGAGGAAAATGTGATATTCTAGTTTGGGGGGAAGGTTTACAAATTTATTATTTATTTTTAAAAGAAAAACAAAATAAAAATGATTTCAATTAGGCTTACCATTACACTTTTGAGTCCTTTACTGTGCTAAGCATTGAATTATTTTTTTTTTTGGATAGACAATTGCTTATAAAGCAAGATTAAGCATACTTATTTACTTTAGGATTATTGAATTTCAAAATTACTTACACAATTGTGTCAGTCATGAGATTATACATAAAAGAAAAATGTGATACTTTTTCTTGTGATTATCCATTTTGATCTAGTCTTAAACAGAGTTTAAGTAAATAGAGTAATAATGAAAAAAAATTTGATGAATAAACTGTATCTAGTCCTATGTTTTGAGTTGCTTAGTAACTAGGTGTATTCATCACAAATGTTTACTTTTACGTCAAACGGCAACTTGAAATATGAGTATGCAAAGCACTCTAAGTTTGTGACTTGTTAAGTAACCCGGTGAATTCATCATAAATGTTTGCATTTGCCTAAAAAGGCAAGCGAAAACTTAGAGAAGAGACCAAAAAAAAAAAACTCTAGTTTGCTATTCAGTTTGTAGTAGTGAGAAAGGGTAATCACAGTTGGAGTTGTCACATACTATAATTATATTAATTGCATGACAAATTTGATTTGGTGTGGAATTATGAATCAATAATTGCACTAGAGAAAGTGAGTATGCTTGATTTTACTTTATTTGCTGTTGTTTATATTTTTAATTGAAATTTTGATGCTTGCATGATGAGATCTCTTAGTGTGATGAGTTGAGCTATTATTGATGACTTTTCCTTATTCATGATTTTACTTTTTGCTCGAGGACAAGAAAAATCTTAAGTTTGAGGGTATTTGATGTGTCTAATTTTTATACAATTATTTGTACTCATTTACCCATAAAAATCACTTGTATTCGTCTATATTGTGTTTAATTTATCTTATTTCCATAAGATTTCAAGTAATTAATTATTTTTGAAGAAATAATATTTTCGATGCAAAAAGTGAAGATTTTTTGGTAAAAAATCAACAAACAAAACAAACATATTGATTTCTTAATTTTTATTGTTTTGTTGATTTTTAAATTATACAATTTTGACCGTGTGAAATGCAAAATATAAATTTTAATTTGCCAATTGAGCTAAAAGTGCAATAAATAATTTTAAAAGGGTTTAAATAAGCTAATATGATTTTTAGTTAGTTTAATTAATTTTAAACTAATTAATTTTATTTTTAATTTTATTATTAAATCCTAATTTCTGATTTTGTTTTGTATTTGCAGCACGTGTTTCAAATATAAAAAGAGAGGGGTTCTTTTGCAAAAGTAAACCCTAATTCGACGTCTCCTACTCTTATAAATACAACAACCGATTGAACAAAGAGAGGAGAGCTGAACGAAGGGAAGAGAAACGGTTAACCTTAATAATAATAATAATAAAAAGAACTGAATAGGAGAGATGAAGAGAGAAAAGGAAGTGCAGCACTGTGCTTGGGTGCGGTTCAAAATGGAGGAGAGAGGAAGGTGATGTGGCTGATTGAGGGCATGAACTTCGAGGCGGTCCCTTGTGCTCCAGGACGAAACAGAGTTGTCGGCGTGCTGATCCAATCAGAGAGAGAAAAGGAGATTCTCTGCTCTCTCTCTTTGTTGACAAAGACGAAGAAGCCAGACGATTTGATGCGAGGACGTGATGGGGCAGGTGCTGACCTGGCGCACTCTGGCACTGACAGGCAAGACCCACCCGAGGACGTGACGGCTCCAAAGCTGACGTGGAGCGCGTTTTTCGAGACAGAGGACATAGAATGAGAGAGTTGCTGACTTGTTACTTATTGTTCCGCGCGATTTTCGAGACTGTTCGGTTTGCAATTTATATTACAAAATAGTCCTTTTTTGTATTATTTTTCTTTCTCTAATTTATCATGCAATCCAAGACTGTGTTTGTTAATTGCAATATTTTTATTATGAACTAATTTTTATTTTTCTAGGGCTTTGATGTAGCCTAGTTTCGAGAACACAATTTTAATTTCATATTATTTTTCTATTTTTCCATGGTTTTGTGTTTGATTTTTATTCTTAATGTGTATAATTGTTGGACTGACATTTGTATGATTTATTAGATCATGGAGAGACCGATAGGTAATTTGTGATTTAGAACTATAAAATTAAACACCATTGATTGAGTGAAATTAGAGATGATTTACCGCGATTGATGTGACCGTTAAGAAATCTACAGAGATGTGACAAACTGTTAGTTGGAGATATTTTTGGTGTTGTTCGAGAGAAAGCATTGAATAATTTGGAGATTTCGGTCTACAACTTGGAAAAATAATAATTTTATTCATATGGAATTATAAATTGTGTGGGATTAACTAGGTGAAGTCAAAAGCCCTAGAATTAATTTTGCCTTTAATAAATCACAATTTTCAGACTCCGCTCCTCTTAATTAATTTAGTTAGATTTTTAGATTAATTTAAATTAGTTGTTTTCTTTATTAATTTTGATTTTCCAAATAGTGATTCATTTAGTAATATCGGTACTCAATAAATAATTAGTCCCTGTGGGTTCGACACTCTTTTCACTTAACTATACTACTTGTTGCAATTTTGTACACTTGCAAATATTCACATTATTATGCCAAGAAATGCTTCATATATTGTACGGGTGAGGGTAAAAATAACGGCTATTCAGCACTGCACGATTCTTACACGAATATCGAGATTCTTAGGGCCAAGAGAGTAATCTCGCAAGCAGCTACAGGTTCGGAACCAGCTCATAGACCGTCCACAGGCCCATTATGCAGACTCAGCCCACCAAGGAAAGGTTGACCAGTCCTTTATGGCTGGTAATTAAATTTCTATAATTAGGGGATCAGTTGCTCCATCACATCCCTAATTCATGAGATTTAATTAAGCAGCTGGGGATCTTTTCCTAACTAATTCACTACAGGCCTATAAATTCAGGCCAACATTCTCAGTTGCGAGGTAAGGAATCTTTTGCTGCACAACCCTATTTGTACACATTTGGTTGCAGACTTGATCGTCGGAGGGTATGTCGTCGGGAATATTTTTGGTGTTTCAAGCTATTTTGCAGGTATTCGGCGACCAACAACCAAAAAATCCACATAATCCAATCACATATTAGCCTGCATTAGGATCAGATCTACTACTGAGATCCGTGTCTTCTAGCTAACAAAAGAACTCATCATTTGTTGCTCCCACCCCAGAAAATAGTAGCATCAGATTGGGGCCGTCTGTGGGAAATATAGATCCAGCCTCTGACCCAGATCTACATCGTAACTGCCTTCTCCCATGGCCCCCAAGGCTAAGAAAGACCGCTACCACGGGGCATTACGCCAACCCTCCTCCTTCTCCGCCATGTCCGTCCCACAATCGAGGAGCCACTCAAGGGTCGCAATAATAGCGAGTTGAATGCCCACATGGGCCGGCTCTGACCCCCTGTCGTTTAGTCACACAAAGGTCTAATTTCTTATGGGAGTCTGATCTCCAAAATCTTATCAACAATCGACAGAATGAGAAGGACCTCCACCATCACATTACTCATTTTAGAAACGGTGAAGGACCTTCGAATCATCTTTCAAGTGGTAGTGGTCACTCCTCCCACGACCGAGAGAAGGAGCATAGCATCTCTCCAAGAGATCACTGACCAGCGAACGGCCCCAGGGAAGAGGGTCACGTAACAAGGGCCGAATTTCAAGAGTTCTGGAATGGGGTCCTCCAAGCTCTCCGAGAGGGAGCTAGAAATGACCACTGCTTAGACAACCGGTGCATTGGACGAACCAAGAATGAAGAGTCCTACGAGTCGAATTGATCCGAGGGACCAAAAGATGCAGTTCTTAAGCGAATGCAGGAGATGGAATATCGGCTCGCCCGAATAGAGTAAGGTGAGAGGCAGTCAAGTAGGGTCTACTGCCCGGTCTGACCTCCCTTCTCCTCCTACTTCCTCGAAGCTCCGGTCTCTAAGAGCTTCAAGCCTCTCGCATTCAAGACCTATTACGGGGAGTCGGATCTAGCTGATCACATTAAGGGGTTGAAAACCCTAATGACGATTTACAGTGCCTCGGATGCCCTACTCTGCTGCGCGTTCCCCATCATGTTGTGTGGTTCTGTGCGACAGTGGTACTGTAGACTTGCCTTGAATTCGATATATTCCTTCGACTAGCTCGAGGAGAGCTTCCTTACCTACTTTTTGACCAGCCACAAGGCTGAGAGGACGAGTTCCACCATGCTTGATTTGAAATAAAAATACAGCGAGTCCCTCTGAGACTTCGTTCAGAGGTTCACTATGGAGGCCTGGTCCATTTCCTCCCTCGACGCCGGGATCGCGACAGCTGCATTCAGACATAACGTCTGACACGACTAGTTGAAAGCTTCCCTAGCTAAGAAGCCACCCTCAGATTTCCCTGACATCCTTATATGGTGCGAGAAATACATCCGAGCCAAGATGGCCTTGCATTCGGGAGGCTAAAAACAATCCCCTCCGAGGGGAAAAAACAAGATGGACAGTTTTGAGGCACCGAAGAAGGCTCAAAAAGATACTGCTGGGAAGAGGCATCCACCTCCAGTGCCTCAGTTTGAGAAGTACACTCTGATTAATGTGAGTTTCTCTACTATTCTCATAGAGGTGGAGGAAAAGGAGCTAATCCGACACCCCCTCGGTTCAACAATGGTATTAAGGAGAGGGACAGAAGATTCTGTTGCCAATTCAACCGAGACCACGGTCACGAGATCGACAACTATCGGGCACTGAAGGATGAAGTTGAGGCCCTTATCCGCATAAACTACCTTTCCATGTTCACCTGAACGACCATAGATCCCTTCCCCATCCTAGCGGGCCAAATCAGCATCCGGAGACGGACTCCAAGACCTAAGGCTCTGAAATATTGGCCATCCTCCACTCATTACATGGGGGACCAATGGTGGGCGACTCCAACTCTTCCCACAAGGTGTTTGTCCGAGAAGTAAACTCGGTCCATAACTGTCCCCATCCCTGGGGCCTTCTTAAATGAAGATCTCGAGGGTGTCCGAATCCCTCACTGTGATGCCCTGGAAATCAGCCTCGGCTTGGCAAACCATGAGGTCTGGCACATCCTCATGGATAATTATAGCTTAGTCAATATCTTGATCCTCACCGCCTTTGAGGGATTGAAGCTCTCTCAAGAAAGGTTGAAGCCCGCTGGCTACACCCTTCACAGCTTCTCAGGCGCTCCAGTCCAGATCGAAGGGATCATCACTCTGGATGTCACTATGGGGAAGTCCCCAACCACTCGAACCAAACCAAGGGACTTCATGGTGGTCAACATCATAGAGGCCTATGCTGCCATCCTCGGATGCCCCGATCTCGCATCCCTTTAGGTAGTACCTTCAAATTATCACATGAAACTGAAGTTCCCCACAAAGGCCGAGATAGGGACCGTGAAGGGAAACCTGGAGCCCACTTTGCCCTAATATACTACCACAGTGGGAGACTCGATCCTCCCTCTTCACACTGTCAAACTCCCCTGTGACAGGAATTCAATCAGCTCTGAGTCAGTTGACGAGTTGGAGGAGTCCTCTTCTCCAAAGCAAACAAAACCAAATTATTCCAAGTGAGCAAGGCACTGCCTTCTGACCTCAAAGAGTAGATCATCCGTTGCATCCGACGGAACCGGGACTTGTTCTCCTAGACCCTTTCGGACATGCCAGGCCTCTCGCAAGACCTAATCATGCATAAGCTGAGTGGAAATCTAGATTCTTAGCAGGTACAACAGATGCACCGAAATCTCACGCCAGAGAGACAATAGGTAGTAAAGGAGGAAGTCGAGAAGCTCCTCTTCACCCACTTTATCTAGAAGGTCAACATTCTGGAGTGGTTGACTAATGTCATGATGGTGAAAAGGGCCAACGGCAAATGAAAGATCTGTATCGACTTCATAGATCTCAACAGGGCATGTCCGAAAGACCCCTTCTCTTTTCCGCTCATTGATGCCTTGATTGATGTGACATCCGGGCACAAACTCCTGAGCTTCATGGATGACTTTTCAGGATACAACCAGATCTGAATGTTACCTCCGGATATCCCGAAGATAGCTTTTGTAACACCCTAGATTTTTTTAAATAATGTTTTTGAGGTGTATAAATGATTTAGAATGATTTTGGTGATTTAATAAATATTTTTCTGAAAATTATCTTTTACACATGCAAAACACGTGCAAATATTTTCTTGGGAAGTTCAAAGTTAGAAATTATTTTGGGCAAACCTATTATTTATTAGTAGGTTTTATTTATGAATTTTTTGGATCTTTTCTTATATTTATTTGGCATATTTGCAAATATTACAAAAGATGGGCTCATGTGCAAACTTACCACATGGAGTGAATACTCCAGATTTTCGAATTTTTGGGCTGACCATGATGGCTAGTCAACACAGAGGTAAAAAGTTTACTTTTTGTTTTAATAGATTTGGTTTATTTTGCAAATTTCTTATAGAATGGTCTTTTTGCAAAACTGCCACTTAGTAGTAAAAATTACAAAGTTGTTTTTCTAGATTTAAACCCAGTGCCGACCAGTATTAGGGTGGTTATTTTTATTTTTAAATTTAAAGTGAATTGGTTAATCTAATTTCCATATATAAGGATTTATATATGTAAAGATATATTCAAAAGGGATATTTTGCAAAATCTATTCAAAACCCTAATTACCCTAATTTCTGGCCTATTTAAAAAAGAGTGCAGCCGTCTCCTTATTGTACTACACAAAGGGGTTTCTTTATTATTGATTTCATGGAGTTTGGAAGCGAGGATCTTAGTTTTCTTGCGAAAAGGACTTTTATTATTATCTTTATTATTTCGGTTGATTCTTCAATAAGGTGAGTGACACATGTTTGTTTTCTAATTATTCTATGCATGTTTTATGTGATGATTTGTCTATTAGAAATCATGTTAGAGGATTGTATGATGATATAATGAATATTAATAAATCTTGATGAATAAAGATTGAATCTTTTCATGAAAACTATGCTATTGATGATTAAAACTCAATATAGATGACTTGAGATTGTTAAGAACCTAATAAAAATCATGGGTATGTTGTTTTATTTCGTAATCTTGCTGATTTGAACATTTACAATGAATTTTATGATGAATATTGCATGAAAGTGAACAAAATTTAGTTTTTTACTGTGTGTATATACCCATGTTCTGTTTTGACACTTGATGAAGTAAAACTTGATTAATTTCATGTTGTAATGGCATATATTTGTGGATAAACTGATGTAAGTGATTAGGTATGTGTGTAATGAATTGTACGGTGATTATTGGATAAAAAAGAATCAAGTTTTGAGAGGGAAAAGAGGTTCGATATTTCGGGTCTGATGGGTGGAGACCAAAATTTGATTTTTGAGTTTTATGAACTTTTCGAGTGAAATTTGATTCTATATGATACTGGTATTTAATTTGGACAATATAACATTCATTTACCCTGATTCTTATTGAGCCTACTAATCTATGCAAATATAAACACATATACACATATATCCCTATGTTATTGTTTTGAAGAATTGTTGAAAATTGATGTTTTGTGAGATTTCGATTGGATCTTGATTGTTTGGATACTAAGGCTGCATTGAAACCTTATACTACTTGTAACCAGTGATTTATTGATGTTCTAACTAGTGCATATACATACATATATACATATATGAACATAGTTTACTATTTTGAAGAAGTTTTGTCGAAAAATTGATATTTTATGAAATTGATGAGGTTTGATATGTTTTGTAAACTCCAGTATGTTAGACAAGTTGTATTTAATCATCTCAGGAATTTTTTTTTGCAAATTTATGATTTTACAGAGTATAATCGATGTATCAGTCAAAATGTGCACAATCTTTCAAAACTGGCTGTATAGCAGCCAACGGTCGACCGATCACTTTTTGAACTAAAAGTGGCAGTCGACTGACGTTCTTTATTTTTGGGATTTTCTCATGATGGTCGGCCGTCACTTTCTGAACTGGTTTTGACGATCGACCATCAGCTGCTTGGTTGATTGGTTTCTTGAGTTTTTCTGTTGTTTTTCTTGAACGATTATTTCTTTGAACTTATGGATTATTGATCTACTATTTAGATGATGCTTTTACTACAGATTATAGTATTTTACAAAAATTTATATTTTGATTTTAATAGAATTTAAATTGTATTTCTATAACTTTATAAAGTGAAATACATATGGTTTTTGAAGAAATTGATGTTTTGCGACTTTCTACGACTTAAAAATATGATTCTTAGTTATTTAATAGATTTAGTACATTATTTTATTTCTAGAATTTGTGAGTATACTAAATGAATTTGGTTTTGTTGATTAAAGAAGTTTTCATTGATATAAACATTTTGAGATTTGGAATTAAGAGTTTTATTGAAAGTTTTGGTGTTGATATTAGATTTGTGAGTCTCTAGGAGTTGAGTGGGATTCCTGTGAACTAGCAAATGAGATTTTGTGGATTTTGACCTGTTTGGTCTTGGGGTTATTGTTGTGGAATTAACTCCGGCAGGATACACTAACTCTAGAGAGGAGAAATTTGTGTATTAATAATAATCAACTTAAGGACATACACTAATGGAGATGTGATAGAACTTAGAAAACGTAAGTATATGCTTTAGGGGTCTAGTCCAACGAATGCATTCCAGGACTGTGTGTTGTTCTGTCTCGAGAGGACATTTGGTATGTTTGCGTGTCGAGGGTCTACATGCATATTCACGGAGCATACAGGTGCATTCGCGTGTCGAGGGTCAGCGGGCCTATTCACGAGATGTACTAGTGTATTTGCACGTTGAGGGTTTCGCAAGCCTATTTGTGTTGAACACGCCAGGGAGGTCATTCTTCATGGGGTCAGAGCTATTCGTACATGTTGCTTGCACATTGAGGGTTATGATGCCTATTCGCAAAGTATTCTGGATCTTGTTTCTATCACCGTAGTAGGATTAGTTGCATAGCGAGGGACTTAACCCTATAAAGTGGAGAACAATAAGGGCTTTCGCTGGACCTATGTAGTATGAAATGCATAGAATCCGACAAGTATGCATTAGAGAGTCATCATATTGCATTTGTGTTTTCTTGACTTGATTTTATGCATGTCTGTTTTCCGTTTTCCTACACTTGACACTTAGTCTAGTTTCACTTGATGTTTTCCTATTTTATTTATTATTATTTCATATTCCATTTGTTACTACTGTAGATATGTGTTGTTTATAACTTTATTCTTTATGTTTTATTTATATTGTACTTCCTTTGATGTCACTAACACCGTTGTGGTTAACCCCTATAGTTTTGGGGGTTGGGTTATCTCTACCCTCATGTTTTATGGGTAGGTACCTATAGCATGGGATTTGGATGCATGTGGTAGAATGATAATGTGGTTTATGTAAATTGTAAAAGAAGGAATTAAAATTCGAGGTGTTTAATTTTCAGCCGTGTTTTGTAAATAATTGATGTAATAAAAGTTGAAAAACTATTCTGTCTTTTGGTTATGTTTACTATTACATTGAAGTAGATGCTGGGAATTGTGCTACGTAATTCTGAGATATTATATTGGAAATTCGGGGCGCTACAAAAGTTGGTATTAGAGCATGCTTCAATAGTTAATAGATATGGTATAAAAATAAACCTAGGTGTGGACATTAGAGTGTGCGTACCTAGGTGTGGACATTAGGGTGTGAGTTTCACATAGAATTAAATCAAGATGTTATGATTTGGGGTATGGTTGAGGTTTTGCCATGGGATATTGATGTGAACGTGAACTGTGTTGTGATGCTCTAACTTTTCTCTCATTTTGCAGTAATCAGTATAATGGCAAGACCCAGGATCAGGAATGGTGGAAATGGTGATGGGGCTAAGAGTTCCCGTGGGGCTGAACTAAATCTTGAGACTGAGGTTGGTAGGGTGTGTAATATCCTAAACATTTATTAATTGAGAAAATATTGATTTTACGTGTTGTGCACGTACAAACTCTTGTACATATTTTTCTTATAAAAAAATTTATCTCTTTTATAACATGAACAAACAATTACTTTTCTTTCTTTCTCTTTATTTTCTAAAAAAAGCCTATTTTAAAAGCCTAAACTTTTTTTTTCTAATTTAAGCCCACCCTAATTAATTAAATGTTTTATTAATAACCCATGAGTCTAAAAGCCCACTATTTTTTGAAGCCCACAAATTAATTAACCTTTTAATTGTTATAACTTGTAGTGTAGACACATTTAGTAAACAATAAATTAATTTACAATGTACAACTTATTAGGAGGGGGTACTAGATGAGGCACGTGCATGCACTAGTGTGTGCAATGCACACCCCATGGGTGGCCGAATTGTGGCATGGAGAGATGGAGGGAGTGGAGTTGTGTTGAGGGGTGGTTATGTGATCATGGAAGTTACTACAACTTCCCATTTCATCTTGATCCTTGATCTCTAACTCCTTGATTAAATCCTAGCCATCTATTCACATCCCAAAAATGTATAAATACCCCTAGTTTCTTCTCATTAGTACACTAGAAATTATTAAGAGAGAAAAAGATTAAAGTGAGAAAAGATTGAGAAGTAAAGTGAGTAAAAGATTGAGTGTGCATTTTGTGTGTGTCCCTTCAAGTAGAGGCCGGCCATTTCACCAAAGGAGCAAGGGAGGCTCGGGTTCCAATCAAGCACAAGGAGGAGACGAGTTGGCAACACAATCTAGGAGGAGAGGGCTACTTTCGTGCATTCTAGGAGATTCTAGGAGCTTTTCATTTCGTTTTTCTGTAATAGGCGGGTGTTTCTCATGCTTCTAATCTAGATACCATGTTAGGAATGGATGATAGAATTACTAAGGGGAAAACTAAGTGAAATTGGCCACATGTTTGCTTATTTAGAAAAAGGATGGTAATTAAGAGAATGCTTGACAATTTGATTGCTAGTTATTAAATTGTGAATGAATGTGCTAAAATCTATCATGTTGCCATGCTATATGTTTTGAAATATACTTTATTGATAAATTTGTGTTCATGAGATGAAAAATTGATTAAATGCATCTTGTAAGTTGATTCTTTAAATTAAAGCAACACTAATGTAGAAAGATGGAAAATTTGTGTTCTAAAATGTTGTAGGGTGTTAATAAGTAGAAGAACAAAGAAATAAAGTAGTTATGTGGACATCTAGAGTCTAATTTTGTAGAAATGTGATTTGTTCTCAATGTCGAAATTATGGACATAAAACATGAAATAGGACAAACAATGCATGTTTTATAAGGCAAATAATGATTATAAATATACTGGTTTACTGTAATTTTATATAGCTTATAATCTGGAAAGTTTTGATTCAAAAAGAGTAGAAAAAGAACTAAAAACATTTTGAGAATTATGGGAAAAAATAGAAATGAACAGAGAACTATATCAAGAAAAACCCAACTTATTTTGAGGCAATCTGGTCTCTTAGACCAAGTGGTTAAGTGTGCGGTGGCGTTTACTGTAGC
The DNA here is from genome assembly GCA_017893485.1 of Hemerocallis citrina. Lineage (NCBI taxonomy): Eukaryota > Viridiplantae > Streptophyta > Magnoliopsida > Asparagales > Asphodelaceae > Hemerocallis > Hemerocallis citrina. The sequence continues at coordinate 133,119,388 of CM030365.1, forward strand.
CGTGTGCTGACCTCTGAGGTCTCGATTTCGATACTGGGCAAGAGCCTTTTACCTTAAAATTTTTTTTTTCAAAAATCCCGAGTACCCGAAAGCCGATTCATTTGGATAATAATCCATCTCTTTGTCGCCTTAGAGGCTCTGGCTTTGTGATTAGCGGGGGCACCACAGTGCGGACACTGTAGCGCCATGTGGCTTGGCGTCGTGGGTTCGAATCCGGATGTGGGGGTTTCGGATTAAAAACCGATTTTTTGGGAATTTAATTTTTTTTATAGAGTTTTAAATCAAATAAAAATTTAGAAAAAAAAACAGGAAAATTCCTGAAAGTATGTAGATTTCATGGAATAATTTTCTACAACTTTTGGTGTAATGGAATTGAAAATTGAGACTATTTTGCAAGAAATGACTTGTTTTAATTATTAAATTAAATTGCCTTTTAGATAAGAATAAGAAAAAAATAAATGGGTTGCTTAAAAGAGTTTAAAATGAGATTTAGTAATGGGAAAATTGAAAGTGTGAATTATGGAATTAATCGAAAATGTGAATTATGAAATTAGTATTGATTAAAATGAGAATAAGAGAATTATGTAGAACGAATAAATTATTTATTGTGACAAGTAAGAAAAATGAATTCTTTTTGTTTATGCATGAGATTGTACATGAAATCGAAATTGAATGTCATGATGAGTTTTGAAAGATCTTATGAATATGAATATACAAGTGCTATGAACATGAAATGAGAATTGTGTTAATCATGAAAGAGACTTTATGAGTATGAAACTCGATGTTGTGATTATGAGTTGAAATTGAGAACTAGGGTATAGCAAAGCCTCATACCGACAATGAAAGAAATATTGAGATGATATTTGAAATGAAAAGACCAAGATTGGGTCATGTTAAATGAATGAATAAGACCGGTATAGTGGGAGTGCTAATCCTAAGGGATTGATTTTGTTCATGATTCAATTAAATTAAGGATTAAATACATAGTGAAGATGTGATGAAAGCAAGAGAAAAATATGAGTATGAGGGCCATTGGATTGGCGGCGTCAGAGTATTCACAGGATGTCCCATGATGCGTCATGAGTAGGACGTGGATATTGCTCCATAGAACCGTCCCAGTGGTGACGCTTATGGGGTAGTCTAGTGACTACGGGTGGTGCCATGTCTATGGTAGGAGGTGAAGTGACCACAGGATGCCTGCATGATGAGTCATGTGTCAGTGTGTTGGGATTCTCTCCAGGGCGCCTAGACGTGGGCTCGTAACTCATAAACACCTAGGATACTTACCGTAGTTACAGTAGTAGATTAAGTCATAGCAAGGGATTGAGCCCTACAAGATCCGAGTAGTCTCATTGTGTCTCTTCAGAGGCAAGTTGAGACTCAGAGGGAGATAGCAGAGCTGCTGCAGGCACAGTGTACGAAGTGCAAGGAGAGCATTGCAACTCTTAGTCATCATGTTTGGGAACTTGAGAAGAGGAAAAACATGTACGATGTACTGAAGGAGGAAGTGGCAGAACTACGGGAAGAGCTTCGAGAAGTCAAGAGGAACCGTAGGAACTAGAATATTGTATCTTCTTATTGCTTTCATTTGATGTCAGAAATGTTTTAAATTCGAATGTATAAAGTTTGGAATTCAATGAAATGAAGGAATTGATTTAAATTCATGTTTTGTTACTTCGAATTTAATGGATCTCTTGCATTAGAACATGGCTAGACGAAGAGCTAGAAGTGGTGAAGGACTTGACTTGGAAACGGAGCTAGCGAGAGTCTGTCAAACACTCAATGTTGTTGCCATGAATCAGAACCACAGGGGAAAGCTTGCAAATCTAGTTCCTGCAGTAATCAAACTCGTGGAATCAATCAAGCGGATGAAACCACCAGTGTTTGAGGGGAAGTCAGACCCAGATGTTGCTGACAATTGGATCCGACAGGTAGAGACTATGTTCGAAGTTTTGGAAACTCCGGAGGGCAGCAAGGTGAAGTTGGCTGCACTACAGTTCGAGAAGGACACAACTGTTTGGTGGCAGTCAATGAAGCGGACAATGGGAAATGTTGTTCTTGGCTGGGAGGAATTCTTGGATGAATTCCGCAGTCACTATTTTCCATCAAATGTCCAGGAGAAGAAGGCCACGGAGTTTCTGGCGCTGCAGCAGGACGGCATGTCGGTTAGGGAGTATAAGATAAGATTCACTTAGCTTTCAAGGTATGCACCCGAATTGGTGATGGATGAGGCGAAGAAAGTTCGAAAGTTCGAGCATGGTTTAAGGCTAAGTCTGAGATCCAAGATGATACCCCTTGGTATCAGGAGGTTTGTCAAGTTGGTCAAGCGAGCTGTAGCTACGGAAGCAGACATGGAGCAGTTCCATGCTGTTCAGAACAGGAGAAACAACTGGCATGTTAGGAAGAGGCTCGCAGTTTCTAGCAATTTCAGGGGACAACCTCCAGCTCAAAAGTTCAAACCGACAGGGCGAACGCTGTTAACGTGGCTGGAAGACCCAGAAATGGTTTTGTGAGATCTCCAGTGGTGACTTGTTTCAGCTGTGGAGAAACAGGGCACTACAAGTCTCATTGCCCAAGGTTGCGAGATGTCGTCCGTTATGGACCAATACAGAAAGTTGGGAAGAAGTCGTACCAGTAAGGGCGAGTATTTGCCTTGGCTGAAGCTGATGCTAATGAAGTGGATCATGTCATCACTGGTACGAGGGCAAATGCTTAGAAGTTTTCTGTTGTTCTTTTTTCTGCTTTATTTAGTGAACTGTTATGTAATGAGTGTGTGTTATGTAACAGGAGAACTTTATTTGTATGGAAATAAAGCTGTTGTTTTGTTCGATACTGGATCCTCTCATACTTTTGTATCTTCTAAATTTGCTAAAGTCTTGGGAGTCGAACCGAAAGTCTTTCCAGGCAAGGTCTTAGTAGTAGCTACTCCACCAGGGGAGACTTTAACCACTGATCGGTACTATGAGGACTGTGAGATCAAGATTGGGAACAGAATTTTCGGGATTGATCTGATCGAGCTGACTATCTTGGGAGTCGATGTTATCATTGGCATTGATTGGATGTCGGTGTACAGTGCGAGCATCGAGTGCAAGACCAAGGAAGTAATAGTGAAGGTTCCAGGTAGACCTGAAGTCACTTTCCAAGGGAATAAGAAGTGTTCCAGGTTGGTAGCAGCCATCTGCAAGAAGGAAATTCCTGTGGAAGTGCAGGGGATTCCTATGGTTCGGGACTATCCGACTGTGTTCTTGGATGATTTGTCTGGGTTACCTCTGCAATGTGATGTAGAGTTCAGCATCACTATTCAACCAGAGAGTTCACCCATTTTTAAGGCACCGTATAGGATGGCTCTGGTGGAGCAGGATGAAGTGAAACGACAGATTGAGGAACTATTGGAGAAAGGCTTTATTCAACCGAGTGCGTCACCTTGGGGAGCACCGGTGCTGTTGGTAAAGAAGAAGGATGGATCAATGAGAATGTGTATCGATTACCAAGAGCTGAATAAGGTCACTGTTCAGAATAAGTATCCTATTCCACGAATTGTTGACTTGTTCGATCGTCTACAAGGAGCAGCTGTTTTCTCTAAAATAGATCTTCGATCAGGATACCATCAAGTTCGAGTGAAAACTGAAGATGTACATAAGACTGCATTTGTAACTCGACATGGGCATTACGAATTCTTAGTTATGCCATCTGCAGTGACGAATGCACCTGCAATCTTTTTGTACATGATGAACAGAGTTCGGAGGCCATTCATTGATTCTTTCGTCGTGGTGTTTATCGACGATATTCTTGTGTACTCCAAGTCGGAGGAGGAGCACAAATAGCAACTGGCAGCAGTTTTGAGGAAGCTTCAGGAGCGTGGGTTGTATGCCAAGTTATCCAAGTGCGATTTTTGGAAATCTGAGGTGGCATTCCTGGGTCACATCCTTTCTAAGGAGGGAGTGGCGACTGATCCGCAGAAGATAGAGGCGGTGAAGAATTGGGCAAGGCCTACTACAGTAAAGAAAATGAGGAGTTTTCTTGGGTTAACTGGATACTATAGGAGGTTCATTCAAGGCTATGCTCAGTTAGCCGTGTCGCTCACTGGTTTGACCTAGAAAAAAGTAAGTTTCAAGTGGACTGAGCAGTGCGAGGCAAGCTTTCAGGAGTTGAAAGAGAAGCTGACTACTGCCCCCATTTTAACTTTGCCTAGAGCAGGTGTTGAGTATGATGTCTACATCGATGCTTCACATCGTGGGCTTGGTTGTGTCATAATGCAAGTAGGGAAAGTGATCACTTATGGGTCGAGACAACTACGACCGTTTGAAAAGAATTATCCGACTCATGATCTGGAGTTGGCTGCGATTATCTTCGCCTTAAAGCAATGGAGACACTATGTGTACGGTCAGAAATTGAACATGTACACAGACCACAAGAGCTTGAAATACATCTATCAGCAGAGGGATCTGAATCTGAGGCAGTGGAGATGGTTGGAAGTGCTTGAGGACATGCGTCCTGAGATCAAGTATCATCCTGGAAAGGCTAATGTTGTTGCTGATACACTTAGCCACAAGAGCAGTTTGGCCAGTTTGATTACGACTCAGAAGCGTCTGGCTGGTATTGAAGTTGTTTTGCAAGGCTTGGGAGCATCCTTAGCTCAGTTGAGGCTTCAGCCTATGCTGAATGAAAGGCTTATTGCAAGTCAGAAGGTAGATGTTGATGTTTAGATGATGAAGGAGCAGGTTGGTGCAGGCAGGTTGCCCGAATTTCAAATCAGGGATGAAGTGCTGTGGTTTGGAGAGAGGCTGTGTGTTCCAGATCAGTCGAACTTGAAAGAAAGTATTCTTCAGAAGGCGCATGCTACTCTTTTGTCAGTATATCCTGGGAGTACTAAGGTGTACAAGGACATTAAACAGCAACTCTGGTGGTCAGGTTTGAAGCGGGATGTGGCTGAATTTGTTGCGAGGTGTGAGATTTGTCAGCAAGTCAAAGCCGAGAATCAGAAACCCAGATGTCTATTGCAATCGTTACCTATTCCGGTGTGGAAGTGGGATAACATCAGTATGGATTTCATCACGGGTTTGCCCGAGAGTTCGAAGGGCAATGATGCAATTTGGGTCATTGTCGATTGACTAACCAAGTCTGCTCACTTCTTGGCGATGAAACTCACTGCGTCGATGGACAAATTAGCTGAGTTGTATGTTGAGGAGATCGTCAGGTTTCATGGTGTTCCGTTAACTATTGTGTCTGATCGAGATGCACAGTTTACTTCGCATTTCTGAAGGATTCTTCAGACAGCTTTGGGTACCAAGAAAGATTTCAGCACCGCTTTTCATCCTCAAACCGATGGGCAGACCGAGAGAGTCAACAGTATTCTTGAGGATATGCTTCGGTGTTGTGTGCTAGACTTTAGAGGAAGTTGGGAAAGGCATCTAGCTTTAGTGGAGTTTGCCTACAATAACAGTTTTCAGACTAGTATTGGGATGGCACCGTACGAAGCTTTGTATGGCAGGAAATGCATAACACCCGTTTGTTGGTTTGAAGTGGGGGAGCGACAGATGTTTGGACCTGAGATTGTGCAGCAGTCCTCTGAAAAGATTGATCTGATCAGGAAGAGATTGGTGGATGCTCAGTGTAGGCAGAAGAGCTATGCCGACAACCGGAGGAGGGACCTTGAGTTTGAAGAAGGTGACTTTGTCTTTCTGAAGGTATCGCCCAGTAAAGGTGTGATCCGTTTTGGCAAAGGCAGGAAGTTAGCCCCGAGGTTCATAGGCTCGTATAAGATATTGAAAAGAATCAGAAAAACTGTTTACCGGCTGGAGTTACCAGAAGAGTTGTCTCGGATGCACAATGTCTTTCATGTGTCTATGCTGAGAGGTTACATTCCAGATCTGAGTCATCATTTGCCCAAAGTGCCGGAAGGTTTGCAATTGGATCGGAGTTACATTGAGCTCCCATTTGAGATTGTGGATCGTCAGGAGAAACTCTTGAGGAATAAGACGATACCGATGGTCAAAGTAGTCTGGAGAAACCAGTTGGTGGAAGAGACTACTTGGGAATTTGATGAGAGGTAGTTGAAGGACCATCCTGAGCTCTTTGCTTGATTTGTATTTTTCTTTCCTTTTCTTCTCGTTATGTTCAATTTATCCTCACCCTTTAAGTGTAGTTCCGGGGACGAAACTATTCTAAGGAGGGAGTGTTGTAATATCCTAAACTTTTATTAATTGAGAAATTGTTGATTTACGTGTTGTGCACATACAAACTCTTGTACATATTTTTCTTATAAAAAATTATCACTTTTATAACGTGAACAAACAATTCGTTTTCCTTCTTTCTCTTTATTTTCTAAAAAAAGCCTATTTTAAAAGCCTAAACATGTTTTTCTAATTTAAACCCACCCTAATAAATTAAATGTTTTATTAATAACCCATGAGTCTAAAAGCCCACTATTTTTTGAAGCGCACAAATTAATTAACCTTTTAATTATTATAACTTGTAGTGTAGACACTTTTAGTAAACAATAAATTAATTTATAATGTACAACTTATTAGAAGGGGGTACTAGATGAGGCACGTGCATGCACTAGTGTGTGCAATGCACACCCCATGGGTATCCGGATTGTGGAATGGAGAGATGGAGGGAGTGGAGTTGTGTTGAGGGGTGGTTATGTGATCATGGAAGTTACTACAACTTCCCATTTCATCTTGATCCTTGATCTCTAACACCTTGATCAAATCCTAGCCATCTATTCACATCCCAAAAATGTATAAATACCCTTAGTTTCTTCTCATTAGTACATTAGAAATTATTAAGAGAGAAAAAGATTAGAGTGAGAAAATACTGAGAAGTAAAATGAGTAAAAGATTGAGTGTGCATTTTGTGTGTGTGTCCCTTCAAGTAGAGGTCGGCCATTTCACCAAAGAAGCAAGGGAGGCTCGGGTTCCAATCAAGCACAAGGAGGAGACGAGTTAGCAACACAATCTAGGAGGAGAGAGCTACTTTAGAGCATTCTGGGAGATTCTAAAAGCTTTTCATTTCGTTTTTCTCCAATAGGTGGGTGTTTCTCATGCTTCTAATCTAGATACCATGGTAGGAATGGATGATAGAATTACTAAGGGGAAAACTAAGTGAAATTGCCCTCATGTTTGCTTATTTAGAAAAAGGATGGTAATTAAGAGAATGCTTGATAATTTGATTGCTAGGTATTAAATTGTGAATGTGCTAAAATCTATCATGTTGCCATGCTATATGTTTTGAAATATACTTTATTGAGAAATTTGTGTTCATGAGATGAAAAATTGATTAAATGCATCTTGTAAGTTGATTGTTTAAATTGAAGCAACACTAATGTAGAAAGATGGAAAATTTGTGTTCTAAAATGTTGTAGGGTGTTAACAAGTAGAAGAACAAAGAAATAAAGTAGTTATGTGGACACCTAGAGTCTAATTTTGTAGAAATGTGATTTGTTCTCAATGTCAAAATTATGGACATAGAACATGAAATAGGACCAAAAATGCATGTTTTATAAGGCAAATAATGATTATAAAAATACTGGTTTACTATAATTTTATATAGCTTATAATCTGGAAAGTTTTGATTCAAAAAGAGAAGAAAAAGAACCAAAATCGTTTTGAAAATTATGGTAAAAAAATAGAAACGCACAGAGAACTATATCAAGAACAACCCAACTTATTTGAGGCAATCTGGTCTCTTAGACCAAGTTGTTAAGTGTGCGGTGGCGTTTACTGTAGCCGTGTGCTGACCTCTGATGTCTTGGTTTCGATACTGGGCGAGAGCCTTTTACTTTTATTTTTTTTCAAAAATCCCGAGTACCCGAAAGTTGATTCATATGGATAATAATCCATCTCTTTGTCGACTTAGAGGCTCTGGCTTTGTGATTAGTGGGAGCGCCACAGTGTGGACACTGTAGCGCCACGTGGCTTGGCGTCGAGGGTTCGAATCCGGATGTGGGGGTTTCAGATTAAAATTTGATTTTTTGGGAATTAAATTTTTTTAGAGTTTTTAATCAAATAAAAATTTAGAAAAAAATACAGGAAAATTCCTGAAAATATGTAGATTTCATGGAATAATTTTCTACAACTTTTGGTGTAATGGAATTGAAAAATTGAGACTATTTTGTAAGAAAGGACTTGTTTTAATTATTAAGTTAAATAGCCTTTTAGATAAGAAAAAGAAAAACATAAATGAATTGTTTAAAGGAGTTTAAAATGAGATTTAGTAATGGGAAAATTGAAAGTGTGAATTGTGGAATTAATCGAAAATGTGAATTGTGAAAGTAGTATTGATTAAAATGAGAATAAGAGAATTATGTAGAAAGAATAAATTATTGAATGTGATAAGTTAGAAAAATGAATTCTTTTTGTTTGTGCATGAGATTGTACATGAAATCGAAATTGAATGTCATGATGAGTTATGAAAGATCTTATGAATATGAATAGACAAATGCTATGAACATAAAATGAGAATTGTGTTAATCATGAAAGAGACTTTATGAGTATGAAACTCGATGTTGTGATTATGAGTTGAAATTGAGAACTAGGATGTAGCTAAGCCACATATTGGCAACGAAAGAAATGTTGAGATGATATTTGAAATGAAAAGACCAAGATTGGGTCATGTTAAATGAATGAATAAGACCGGTATAGTGGGAGTGCTAACCCTAAGGGATTGATTTTGTTCATGATTCAATTAAATTAAGGATTAAATACATAGTGAAGATGTAATGAATGCAAGAGAAAAATATGAGTATGAGAGCCATTGGATTGGCGCCGTGAGAGTATTCACAGGATGTCCCATGATGCGTCATGAGTAGGATGTGGATACTACTCCAGAGTACCGTCCGGTTGGCGACGCTTATGGTGTGGTCTAGTGACTATGGGTGGTACCAGGTCTATGGTAGGAGGTGAAGTCACCACAGGATGCCTGCATGATGAGTCATGTGTCAGTGTGTTGGAATTCTCTCCAGGGCGCCTAGATGTGGGCTCGTAACTCATAGAACACCGAGGATACTTACCGTAGTTACAGTAGTAGATTAAGTCATGGTGAGGGATTGAACCCTACAAGATGAAAAACGATTAAGGGCTTGCCCTCGGACCTATATAGTATGAGCTGCGTAGACTCTGAACAAGTGCGCATTAGTGTCATGTAAAAAGAATAATTGCATTAAGGACTAAGTGCACATTCACAACACGACATCAATAAGCTAGTCCTCTAGCTTTGTTTGTGATCAAGTTTGTGATTGTTTAAGTATTTGAGAATTATTTTACTGTTTCTTGCATAGAGAGGATGGTCGTGTATAATATTTTGTCGGTTGTAAGCAACTGACGTGCCCACAATTTCTATGCAGGATAAAGTACATGAAAAAGACTAAGGAAGAATTGATGCTTAAAGAGTTTTTCAAGTGTTGTACATTTGTATCCTTGTAATTGTTGTGAAATTGCTTCCGTTGTACAAGTGTAAATGTAAATGTAACTTTTATATGAAGTAAAGTTTTAAATTCCTTGTAAAGTTGTACGAAGTGAAGTGTAAAGATCTTTTGGAACTTCGAATTCGGTCTTATTTGGAATTCGGTGTGTTACAGGGTGTATCAGATCTTGAACGCATTCATTGCAACTAACATGGGTCAGAATCAGAATCAGAATCAAGGGCCCGGACCAGTGCTTGTTAATGCTAATCCAATTAAGCAGGTTGAGTCCTTCAAGCGGATGATGCCGCCTGTTTTTTAGGGGCAGTCTAATCCAAATGAGGTTGATGATTGGATTAGACAGATGGAGATGGTCTTTGAAGTCTTGAAAACCCTAGTAGTCAATAAGGTGAAATTGGCTACAATGCCGTTAGAGAAGGTCGCTGGCGTCTGGTGGCAGTCAGTAAAGAAGACTTTTGGGGATCAACAGGTGATTTGGGAGGCTTTTTTGAATGAGTTCAGGGATCGTTTCTTTCCTCTGGATATTCAGGAGAAGAAAGCAATAGAATTCTTGAATCTGCAGCAAGTCAGCATGTCAGTGCACGAATATGAGATAAAGTTTGCCCAGCTGTCAAGGTATGCACCAGAGCTGATTGTTGATGAGGCGAAGAAGGTCAAGAAATTCGAGCAGGGCTTGAGGCCGAATTTGAGGTCGTGGATGATACCATTCGGCATCAGAAGGTTTGATAAGCTGGTCAGGAGTGCAGCTATGAAAGAAGAATATAAGGATCAGTTCCAGAAGAAGCAGGATACCTAGAACCGGAACAAAAGGCCAGCAGCTAGTCAGAGCGGGAAGAAGTTCACAGTGAAGCAGAGCAGATTCAGTAGGCTAGAGCAGAAGACACCCGCTATTCAAGGCGTGACTTGTTTCATCTGTGGAGAGGCAGGACACTATCAGTCAGCATGCACCAAGCCACTTAAGGCGTGAGTTTGTTATCAGTGTGGTCGTGAAGGGCATCTCAAACTTGTAATATCCCAGAATAAGATAAAATATTTTAATTTATATAAATTATTTATTTTTTCAACTAAATTTATACTTAAATTGAATTGGTGCATTGTTGAATTAAATAACCATGTATATTTGTACTCAAAGGTTAGGGTTAGGGTTAGGGTTTGGTGACCTAGTGTTAGAGCTAACCCTCATCATGATTAGAAACTTTGGATCAAATCTTGATGAGATCCAATGGGTGATTTTGTGCCATGTGAAGTTTCCTCATGAAGACTCATGAAGCTTCTAGGGCTTGTGTGTTGGAACCATCTCATCCCTCTACCTCCACTCACTCCCACACTACTCCATCCTAGCCCTCCATCACCATCTCCCATTTCCAGCCACTCTCCAAAACCCTAGCTCCCTCACTTCTATAAAACCCCCATTTCACTCACCTTTTCATTCTTTCATCTTATCTTCTTGTCTTGTGTCCAAAAAAAAAGAGGAGAAGGGAAGGGAAAAAGGTGAAGTCTTTTAGAGTAGAAGGTAGTAGAGAAGGAGAAGAGCAGGGTGCATCTCAAGGAGCAAGCAAGCTCAAACTAATTGGAGAATTCTCTAGCAACACAAGTGGGTGATACTCTAAACCTTAAAAGATTAGTATTTTCATTTGTTTGTGTTGTTATCATGTAAAACTATCTAAGAAAAACTTGATTGCCATGTATGAATATGGACATGCTAAGAAAAGAAAAACGTGTATGGTAGAACAACTCCTTTTCGAGACTTTTTTAAGAAACATGTCCTTGGTGTGTAGTTTGGGAATTTCTAACTCATAAACAGGTTTGGAATTTTGAACTCAAATTTTTGGGGCTTGTTTTTCTACGTATCTATAGCTCACATGAATTTTTTCATAATATTTGGAAGTCATTTAATAAATAAATTTATATTGGTTGGGTATTTTTAGTTGAAATTTTTCATGGATGCTCTTTTAGGTGTGTACAACCATAATCCCAAATTTTTCATTTTTCTGAAATTGTTTGATGCCTCAAACAATTGCTGAGTTCCAACTGGTCTGAGAAGACAGAACTGAGATTGTCTGTTTGGGGACTAAAGGTCATTTAGTCATAACTACTTGTGTATCTATGATATTGCTTTGAATTTTTTCCAGTAGCTTTTGATATGAGTCTATTTGATGTTCTAAAATTTTGGAATTTTTAGATAACAATTGATAAGGTTTCAAAAATAAATTGTAAGTAGAAGTAAAAACCTTGTCTGAAAAGCAGTGGAAACTTTGTGCTGTATTTGAAGAGCCATAACTCTCTGCATAGTAGGATTTTAGATGCAATTTTTGGAAAAAATATAATGGTTTATGTCTACCTATAGATTCTTAAATTTTATGAGAATTGAACAAGGGGTTGATTTTATATGGAATTTAGACTGTACTATGTTCAATACCAGGGGCTGACTGCATTGTCTGTACATTTGTGATTTTCTGGAAAATTGTGTTTGGATTTTGCCCAAGTGATGAACTAGGGACTTGTATTAGAGACTCTAAAGTTTTCAAAAAGCCCAGGAACATGTAATTACGAGTTGTGTAGTAATTGATATGATTTTTTGAAGGTGCTGGACAGATCCAGCCACTCGTACAAGCTGTCACTTTGCATGTGTATGACTTGTTCTCAACTCTCAAGTGTTGAATTGAGAGTTAGGGGTATTCCTATACCCCCAATACTTGGTTATTTTGTGTCTTAGATTGATTAAGACATGGGTAAAGACTTGAACGATATTTGAGTCGTCGACCTTGTCTAAGTTAGTTGCCTACACTTATCAACCATTAGGCCAACATGCAACATAGGGACTTCCGCCTTAAATGATTGAAAGTGACTAACTCGGGTTCCAACGAAATCATGGGAGCTGATCACGGGCCGAGTTGAGGACGAGACTCAATGGAGGAAGTGGCGAGCGAGTGATCGCATCGCCGGAGCCATAGGTTGATATACAGGAACGAGGGTTTCTAGTAAGGAAACCGCTTGAGACTAGGCATAACTTAGACTAGGATTCAGTTGGTGACCATACCCTTGTAACATGTCTAGGTAGACTTAATGTTAGTTAGTTTTGACGTCACCTAAACTGCATTAGTTTCTAGAGAACTAGTAATCGGGTGATGTACTCTCCTGTCATTAGGGATACGTGCTGCGGTGCGTATCTTGCACTGTTGATCCCTGAAGTACCTTGGTAAGAACGGGATGGGATTTCCTGGAGGATATGGGGATTAGACCTTCGAGGTCGTCAAGTTCTACGCTAGTGGACACGAACGGATCATATGGGTTGCGGTCCTGTGAATCTTCGATGCCATAGGTATGCTGGAGTGTATCTTTAAGTTCGTCACGGCTTTTGAGTGGGGTCCGAGAGTTGGGCACTAATGACAAATCGAGACACCACTAAATGACTGCAGAAATGGATGGGGACCGATTAATCTGCAGGAACAGGACGAGTACAAGAGTAGGTTGCATGGCGAGGGTTCAAAACCCTGAACTTAGAGACAACGACTTGATTTGGAAAGTATGTAGTATGGAATGCATACATTTCCAAAGTCTCTTTCGCATTAGATTAATTACATTTTGACCTGTGCATTAGAGTACTAGGGCATGTCATACACGGACACCTTGGACCCGACTCCACTTTCCTTTCTTTTAGTCACTTTTTCTATTTTACTTTCAACCTTAATTATCTAGTTTAGAGATCACTGCTTTTATCAGCCTCGCATCAGTAGAATTACTGACGTACCCACTCTTTTAGGTACTAGATTACCGACCCAGCGAGTCCAGGAAGCCCAAGAAAGATGGTGTGCCCAAGTGACAGTATCGAGTATTCATCCATTACATTTTTTGTTATTTTATTGTAAAACTCTGATTTGTAAATTCCGAGACAGTGTAAAATTATAACACTCAAACTTGTACAACATGGAATAAAATTGTTTAAATTTTTTCTGCATTTTCCTGTATTCTGACTGTTTGAAGGAAAGATTTTGATTGTGTCATGAATCACCTGTGTGGGGATTCGGGGCGCTACAAGACCAAATTGTCCGCAGTTGAAGAAGCATGGTGCAGGTGGAGGAAAATTTCAGAGGCAGGGGCGAGTGTTCGCATTAACTGAGGAGGATGCGAGTAACTTGGAGGATGTGATCCACGGTATGCAAGAATTTTAAATTTATTTATTCGATGTATTAAGTAAAATTTTGTTTGAGAATAAATTAGAGATTTGAGTATCATTCTTCATGTAACAGGATTTTTTTAATTAATGGAATAAAGGCAAAGTTTATTTGATACTGGTTCTTCGCATACATTTGTGTCGCCCAATTTTGCTAAAGTCTTAGGTGTAGAACCTAAGGTGTTTCCAGGTAGAGTCTTATCGGTAGCAACGCAATCAGGGGAGGAATAGATTGTTGATCGATATTACGAAGGCTGTGATATCGAGATTGGTGGGAGATTATTTGACATTGATCTCATTGAGATGCAAGTCATGGGTGTGGATGTGATCATGGGCATTGATTGGATGACAATATATGATGCCACAATTGAATGCAAGAAGAAAGAGGTGTTAGTGAAAGCACCAGGAGGTTCCGCAGTGACTTTTCAAGGGAAGAAGAAGGACCCGAAAGTGACCACAATGATATCTAAGTTGATGATTCCAGATGAAGTCAGAGGCATTCCAGTTTTCTGGGATTTTCCTACGGTAATCATGGAAGATTTATCGGGATTGCCGCCGCAGCGAGATGTTGAGTTCTGTATTAATGTTCAGCAGGGAAATGCTCCGATTTCTAAGGCTCCGTACAGGATGGCACCTGTAGAGCAAAGTGAAGTTAAGAAGCGGATTGAGGAATTGCTGAGTAAGGAATTCAACAGACTGAGTTCTTCATCATAGGGAGCACCAATGTTGTAGTGAAGAAAAAGGATGGGTCAATGAGGATGTGCATTTACTATCGAAAGTTGAATAAGGTGACTTTTCAGAATAAGTATCCATTTCCATGGATTGATGATCTATTTGACAGACTTCGGGGAGCAGATGTATTTTCGAAGATTGATCTACGGTCAGGGTATCATCAGGTTCGAGTTAAGGAGGAAGATGTGAATAAAACGGCTTTCAGGATTCGTCATGGACTCTGTGAGTTTTTAGTAATGACATTCAGAGTGACGATTGTGCCTGCAGTGTTCATGGATATAATGAATTAGATTTTGTGGCCATTTATTGATTCCTTCATGGTGGTTTTCATTGATGATATTTTCTTGTATTCGAAGTCGGAGGAAGAGCACTCTAAGCACTTGGCAGAGGTATTGAAGAAGTTACATGAGCATAACTTGTATGCCAAGCTGTCGAACTGTAAGTTTTGGAGGTTTGAGGTAGCTTTTCTTGGTCATATACTTTCTAAGGAGGGAGTGGCCACTGATCCTCAGAAGGTTGAAGCAGTGAAAAATTAGCCTAGGCCAACGACAGTGAAAGAAGTCAGGAGTTTCTTGGGTTTGGATGGGTACTACAGGAGATTCATTCAGGGCTATACAAAAATTGCAGTTCCTTTAACAGCGTTTACTCGGAAGAATGTAGCATTCACATGGCTGATAAGTGTGAGGCTATTTTCCTTGAGCTAAAGGAGAGGTTGACGACTGTGTCTATCTTAGCTTTGCCACAAGCTGGGAAGGACTATGATATCTTCTGTGTTGCATCTCTCAGAGGTTTGGGGTGTGTCTTGATGCAAGAAGGGAAGGTTATTGCATATGGTTTGAGGCATTTGTGTCCGTATGAGAAGAACTATCCGACACATGATATGGAGTTGGCAGCTATTATCTTTGCCTTGAAGCAGTGGAGGCATTATGTATATGGAGAGAAGATCAATATGTATACCGACCACAAGTGCCTGAAGTACATTTATCAACAGAAGGATCTAAATCTTCGGCAGAGAAGGTGGTTGGAAGTGTTGGAAGACATTCGTCCCGAGATCGAGTATCATCCAGGCAAGGCGAATGTGGTGGCCGATGGGCTTAGTCAGAAGAGCAGTCTGTCAAGTTTGATCACTACTCAGAGAGGGTTGACATCAGAGTTTGATCAGGCAGGTATCAAAGTGGTACTGCATGGTTTTGGAGCATCTTTGGCTCTATTGAGGCTGTAGCCTCCTTTGAGAGGGCAAATTGTGGAAGGTCAGAAATCAGATACAGAGATTCAGAAAATGTTGCAGCAGGTTTCTGAAGGCAAGTTATCAGAGTTCCATGTCCAAGATGGAGTTCTATGGATGTGTGAGAGGTTGTGTGTTCTGGAGAATGCAAATTTGAGAGAGAGTATCTTGCAGGAGGTACACAGTACCTTGTTATCAGTACATTCTGGAGGCACAAAGATGTATAAGAACATCAAACAACACTTTTGGTGGTCCGGTATGAAGAGAGATATGGTAGACTTTGTGGCAAGGTGTCTGACTTGTAAGCAGATCAAAGCAGAGAATCAGAGGCCGGGAGGTTTCTTATAGCCATTGCCTATTCCGGAATGGAAGTGGGAGAATATTAGCATGTATTTCATTACAGGGTTGCCGAGGAGTCCGAAGGGCAATGACTCAATTTGGGTTATTGTGGACCGTTTGACCAAGTCAGCTTACTTTTTGTCCATGAAAATTACTTGGTCATTGGAGAAACTGGCAGAACTGTACATTTGTGAGACTTCATGGAGTTCCTGTGTCGATTATTTCTGATAGGGATGCGAGGTTCACGACGAGGTTTTGGAAGGGTTTGCAAGCAGCTTTGGGTACCAGAACCGATTTCAGTACTTCTTTCCATCCGTAGACTGATTGTCAGAATGAAATGGTGAATCGGGTATTGGAGGATATGCTAAGGGCTTGTGTTATGGATTTTTGTGGCAGTTGGGAGAGGTACTTGGCATTGGTTGAGTATGCTTATAACAACACTTACCATGCAATTATCAGAATGGCTCTGTATGAAGCTCTGTACGGAAGGAAGTGCAGGACACCTGTTTGTTGGTATGAAGTTGGTGAGAGGCAGATGTTTGGGCCTGAGACTGTGCAGCAGACATCGGAGAAGATTGTGCTGATTCGTAAGAGGTTGGTCGAGGCTCAGAGTTGGCAGAAGAGTTATGCAAATGCTTGATGAAGGGACTTGGAGTTTGAGGTTAGGGATGCAGTTTTTCTCAAGGTGTCTCCAACTAAAGGAGTGATCAGGTTTGGAAAGGGAAGCAAGTTGGTGCCACGGTACATTGGTCCATATAGGATTTTGGGGCAGATTGGTAAAACAACTTATTGAGGAATAAGGTGATACCTATGGTCAAGGTATTGTGGAGGAACTAGCAGTTTGAGGAATCTACTTGGGAGCCGGAGGATCGCAAGCAGAAGGATATTCCTGAGTTTTTTGTATGATTGTATTCTTTTGATTAAATTTTATTCTTTTGGGTTAAATTGTATTCTCTTGTATGACTGTATTCTTTAAACTATATTTCCGTTTATGTGATTGCATTTTTTTGCTTATATTGTTTGGTCCCTATTAGTAGTAGTTCGGAGGACAGAACTATTATAAGGAGGGAGTGATGTAACACCCTAGATTTTTTAAAATAATTTTTTTGAGGTGTATAAATAAATTGAAATGATTTTGGTGATTTAATAAACATTTTTCTGAAAATTATTTTTTACACGTGCAAAACACGTGCAAATATTTTCTTGGGAAGTTCAAATTTAAAAATTATTTTGGAGAAACGTATTATTTATTAGTAGGTATTATTTATGAATTTTCTGGATATTTTCGGATATTTATTTGGTATATTTGCAAATATTACAAAAGATGGGCTTTTGTGCAAAATTACCACTTGGAGTGAAAACTCCTGATTTTCAGACTTTTGGGCTGAGCATGATAGCTAGCCAATTCAGAGGTAAAAGTTTTACTTTTTTTTATAAAAGATTTGGTTTATTTCGCAAATTTATTAAAGAATGGTCTTTTGGCAAAACTGCCACATAGAGGCAAAAATTAAAAAATTGTTTTTCTGGATTTAAACCCAGTGCCGGCCAGTATTAGGGTGGCTATTTTTTTTAATTTAAATTAAATTTGTTAATCTAATTTCCAGGTATAAGGATTTAAATATGTAAAGATATATTCAAAAAGGATATTTTGCAAAACCTATTCAAAACCTTAATTACCCTAATACTCGGCCTATTTAAAAGAGAGTGCAGCCGTCTCCTTGCTGTACTACACAAAGAGTTTTCTTTATTATTGATATCTTGGAGTTTCGAAGCGAGGATCTTGGTTTTTTTTGCGAAAGGAAGGACTTTAATTATTCTCTTTATTATTTCGGTTGATTCTTCAATAAGGTGAGTGACATATGTTTGTTTTCTTGTTATTTTATGCATGTTGTATGTGATGATTTGTCTATTATAAATCATGTTAGAGGATTTTATGAAGATATAATAAATATTAAATAATCTTGATGAATAAAGATTGAATCTTTTCATGAAAACTATGCTATTGATGATTAAAACTCATATATAGATGACTTGAGATTGTTAAGAACCTAATAGAAATCATGGGTATGTTGTTTTCTTTCATAATCTTGCTTATTTGAACATATACTATGAATTGTATGATGATATTGCATGAAAGTGAACAAAATTTAGTTCTTTACTGTGTGTATATACCCATGTTCTGTTTTGACACTTGATGAAGTAAAACTTGATTATTTTCATGTTGTAATTGCATATATTCGTGGATAAACTGATGTACGTGATTAGGTATGTGTGTAATGAATTGTAAGGGAGTTATTGGATAAAAAAGAATCAAGTTTTGAGAGGGAAAAGGGGTTTGATATTTTGGGTCTGATGTGTTCAGACCGAAATTTGATTTTTGAGTTTTATGAAGTTTTCGAGTGAAATTTGATTCTATATGATACTGGGATTGAATTTGGACAATATACCATACATATACCCTGATTCTTGTTGAGCCTACTAATCTATACATATATAAACACATATACACATATATCCCTATATTACTATTTTGAAGAATTGTTGAAAATTGATGTTTTGTGAGATTTCGATTGGATCTTAATTGTTTGGATACTAAGCTGCATTGAAACCTTATACTACTTGTAACGAGTGATTTATTGATGTTCTAACTAGTGCATATACATACATATATACATATATGAACATGGTTTAATGTTTTGAAGAAGTTTTGTTGAAAAATTGATGTTTTTTGAAATTGATGAGGTTTTGATATGTTTTGTAAACTCCAGTATGTTAGAAAAGTTGTATTTAATAATCTCAAAAAATTTATTTTGCAAATTTATGATTTTACAGAGTATAATCGATGTATCAGTCGAAATGTGCACAATCTTTCAAAACTGGCTGTGTAGCAGCCAATGGTTAACCGACCACTTTTTGAACTAAAAGTGGCAGTCGACCGACGTTCTTTATTTTTGGGGTTTTTGCATGACGGTCGACCATCGCTCTCTGAACTGGTTTTGACGGTCGACTATCAGCTGCTTGGCTGATTGGTTTCTTGAGTTTTTCTGTTGTTTTTCTTCAACGGTTATTTCTTTGAACTTATGGATTATTGATCTATGTTTTAGATGTTCTTTTACTACAGATTACAGTATTGATGTTTTGTGAATTTCTACGACTTAAAAATATGATTCTCGGTTATTTAATTTATTTAATACTTTATTTCAATTCGAGAATTTGTGAGTATACTGAATGAATTTGGTTTTTTTGATTAAAGAAGTTTTCATTAATATAAACATTTTGAGATTTGTAATTAAGGGTTTTATTAAAAATTTTGGTGTTGATAATCGATTTGAGAGTCTCTAGGAGTTGAGTGGGATTCCTGTGAACCGGCAAATGAGATTTTGTGGATTTTGACCAGTTGGGTCTTGGTATTATTGTTGTGGAATTAAGTTCGGTAGGATACACTAACTCTAGAGAGGGGGAATTTGTGTTTTAATAATAATCAACTTAAGGACATGCACTAATAGAGATGTGATAGAACTTGGAAAACGTAAGTATATACTCTAGGGGTCTAGTCCAACGGATGCATTCCAGGAATGTGTGTTGTTCTGTCTCGAGAGGACATTTGGTATGTTCGCGTGTCGAGGGTCTGCATGCCTATTCTCGGAGCATACAGGTGTATTCGCGTGTCGAGGGTCGGCGGGCCTATTCACGGGATGTACTAGTGTATTTGCACGTTGAGGGTTTCGCAAACCTATTCGTGGGGTACACGTCCGGGTGGTGATTCTTCCTGAGGGTTAGAGCTATTCTTACATGATGCTTGTATGTCGTGGGTTGTGATGCCTATTCGTGAAATATTCTGGATCTTGTTACTATCACCGTAGTAGGATTAGTTTCATAGCGAGGGACTTAACCCTATAAAGTGGAGAACGATAAGGGCTTGCACCGGACCTATGTAGTATGGAATGCATATAATCTGACAAGTATGCATTATAGAGTCATCATATTGCATTTGTGTTTTCTTGACTTGGTTTTATGCATGTATGTTTTTTGTTTTCCTACACTTGACACTGAGTCTAGTTTTACTTGACATTTTCATGTTTTATTTGTTGTTATTTCCTATTCCATTTGTTACTACTATTGGTATGTATTGTTTATAACTTCATTCTTTATGTTTTATTTATATTGTACTTCTTTTGATGTTACTCACACCGTTATGGCTGACCCCTGTAGTTTTGAGAATTAGTATCTCTAGCCTCATGTTTTACAGGTAGGTACCTATAGTACGGGATTTGGATGCATGTAGTAGAATGATAATGTGGCTTATGTAAATTGTAAATGAATGTGTTGTAAAAGAAAGAATTGTAATTCAAGGTGTTTAATTTTCCGCTGTGTTTTGTAAAGAATTGATGTAATAAAAGTTGAAAAATTATTCTGTGTTTTGGTTATGCTTACTATTACATTGAGGTAGATGCTGAGAATTGTGCCATGTATTTCTGAGATATTATATTGAAAATTCGGGGCGCTACAGCTTTCGTGGCAAATCATGGGCTCTACTGCAATCGGTTTATGCCCTTCTGTCTGAAGAACGAGGGAGCCACCTATTAGAGGTTGGTTAAATGGATCTTCAAAGAGCAAATAGGCTGAAATATGGAAGTATACGAGGACGGCTTGCTTGTCAATAGCTTCAGAGGAGGTGTCCACATGAAGGACCTAGATGAAGCCTTCGTGGTCTTGAGGAAACCTAATATAAGGCTTAATCCTTCTAAATGCACCTTCGACATGATGTCGAGAAAATTTCTCGGCTTTATGCTTAGCTAACGAGGGATAGAGGTGAACCTCGAAAAGTTTCAGGCCATCCTGGGCATGGCCTTTCCGAAGAACGACAAAGAGGTTCATAGGCTCACTGGCAGGCTCGTAGCAATTTTTCATTTCCTACCAAAATATGGGGAGAAGTCCCTCCCCTTCTTCAAAGTCCACTGGGGGGAAAAGAATTTCGAGTGGAGAGAACCTCAACAACATGCCTTCGACCAACTAATGGAGTATCTCGCCAACCCACCTCGGCTCACCAAACCCAAGTCGGGTGAGGTCTGCTACCTCTACTTAGCAGCATCTGAGCAAGCCCTCAGTGTGGTCCTAATCAGAGAGGATGATAGGGTGCAAAGACCATCTATTATGTAAGCAAAGTGTTCCACGATGCTGAGCTCCATTATGCCAAACTGGCGAAGATCGCTTACGCCCCGGTCATGGCCGCACGAAAACTTCGCCCTTAATTCAAGGCCCATTCCATCCATGTCATCCTGGACTAGCCCCTGAAGCAGGTCCTCAACAAGCAAAAGAACTCTAGTCAATTTAAGTGGTCCATCGAGCTTAGCCAGCACAACATCAGTTATAAGCAAGAACCTCTATCAAGGGTCAGACGCTCACGAGTATATCACCGAGTGCACCATCCCCGAAAACATCCGAACCCCCAGAAGACGAGCTTGTTTGGGAGAACTATGTGGATTGTTCTTCCTGCAAAGAAGGAAGTGGAGCAAGCGTGATACTGAATGGCCTGGACAACTTTGTCCTCCATTATTCCTTGTGCCTCAATTTTTGGTCTTCCAACAATGAAGCTGAGTACGAGGCACTAAATTCAGGACTCCTCCTAGCCTGAACTCCGAAGAATCCAAGTATGTTGTCGAAGAGATGCACAGGGGAGTCGAAAGTTGCCACATAGGCAGTAGGTCGCTCGCGAGAAATATTCACAACCATGGTTATTATTGGACAACCTTGTTAAAGGATACTCAGGACCTCGTCCGAAAATGTGGCTTGTGCCAAAGGTTTTCCTCGGTCAAGAACACCCCCCAGTTCGAAATCAAACTGCTAGCGCGCCCAGCTTCCTTTGCCACGTAAGGGATGGATCTAGTCAGCCTCTTTCCTAAAGCGACGGGTCAACGACACATCCTAGTTGCCATCACTGATTACTTTACAAAATGGGTCGAAGCTGAGCCTTTGGCCACCATCACCGAGCATCAGGCCCAACAGTTCTTATAGAAGCACATCTATGCTGGTTTGGGATCCCTTGAACCCTAATCACCGACAATGGAACTCAGTTCGTGGACAAAGGTTTTAGCACGTTTTTCAACATTCTGGGAATCTTACAAAGGTTCTCTTCTATTTCGCACCCCCAATCTAATGGGCTAGCCGATAAAGCCAATCGTCAATCACCAAATTCTCAAGGCCTCAAGGAGCAATTTGACAAATCCCCCAAGGGATTATAGGTTAACGAGCTGCCTATCATGCTTTGGTCATACCGAACGACAAGGAGGATTCGGATGGGAAAATCACCCTTTAACCTCACATTTGGAACCGAGGCTATCATTCTCTAGAAGTCAGACTACCTTCTCCTCGGATTATGAGCTTCGATGAGGACTTAAATTCAAACGGTCTCAGGGCCAACCAGGATCTCCTTGATGAAGTCCGTGAGCGATCGGTCATTAGGAGAAATGTCTACTAGCAATAGGTATAGAGATTTTACACTAAGAAGGTTCTGCCGGCTAATATCAAAGAAGGTGACCTGGTGGTAAGATGGCTTGACATCTCCGAACCAAGCAAGAAGAGAAAGCTGGCTCCCAACTTGGAAGGCCCATACAAGGTCTTAAAAGTGGTATGCCCTGGGACTTACTGACTTGAAGATCCGGGGGGTGGGGGTGGGGGTGGGGGGGCAACGTGTTTAAGAGAACTTGATATGTGGAACACTTGAAAGGACTCTAGCAGTCTATAATTGTTACGAAGCTCCATACGTCGGTGAATGTAATGAGTGCTTGCCTATCTGTAGCTAATGAACAAAATTTTATTTCAATTCAACAAGTTTGCATACTCTGGCTAAAGTTACAAGTCCATGGACATTGCCACTTGGCATATTACTCTGGGCCACTCATGAGTTTAACTCACTAAGGCCTAGTCACAGGACCGCACCCCTCGGCGTGATATTCCGTCTCCGAGCCACTCACGGATTCCACCGCAGTTACGCTTTCTCCTTGTGCCTTGCCCCACAGCATAGCATGCCAGATTCAAGGCATTTGCGGACTTTTCTGTACGAGGTGAGCCACTCGTGGACTTTTCCGTAGTAGACCAGATCATCAGATTCATCGATCGTGATCATCGGGATCATCGCGATCATCATCTAATCAAGGCAAGTAACTTGTATGAATTTTCTTGTTCCTCATACAAGCATAAATACCGCAAGTAGATCTTCACTATAACTTGTTCTTCATGTTCTTACTCATTGATGTTCTGGATTCTATTCGTTGGTTGGCTTCTTATCAACCCTATAGTCAAAGAGTTCCCAACAATACATTATTATAACCTTCACACAAACACTATGTAGATCTTGGAGATTTATCCATATGAATGCATGTTATAGATGTTTGGTTGTGTGTTGAGCATGTGAATGTTGTCTCCCCTGTTAATGAGTTGAAAATATAAGTGGCTTGCTGATTAGATACTTGTTACACTCTGAATTACACTATATATCAACCCGAATCCATCATAAATACTAATCATGTTATAATCCAAGCAAAAAGTATCTTTATATACTACTGTCCTGATTTTGTATGATAATTTCAAACCTGTTAAAGAAATTTTTTTTTTGAATTAATTTATGAATATGAATTGTAGCCCCATGTGTCTAGTTTACATACCTTTTTACGGAATCGGATTCCGAATTATGTTTTGTGAGTTATGTCTGTTTTAGTGCTGCTGGATCTGGAATTTCATATTCATAATTTTGCTGCATCACCTTCTTTTACAATTTAATTTGAGCATGCTATCTGTAATATAATAAGATGAAATTTACATTGCCGAGACTAGACATGTTAAGGCATTTTAGGGAACCTCCCTAAATTTTCCTGGATTTATTTATTGATTTTTCAGACATGTTTCATGCGTGTGAACACAACTTTAAGAATTCTGGATGAACACGAAATCTATGTAAAATGTTGTTTTGAACCCAGTTGCTGTAGCTTTTATATAGAATGTGTATGTGCGATGGAACCGGAAGAGAGTTTAGTTTCTAGAACTTCTTACGGATCTAGATTTGTATTCTTGTAGCAACGGAAATCTCAGTTTTGGTACAGCAATGTCCTGCGGTCCATAATTGAAATTTTCATTGTTTCTAATAATTATAAGTTAATTCGACATCCAGTTGTGTGTTCTACCCAACTCGAACTTGTTTCATGTTTCTTATCATGTTTACTTGCCCCGTTTGTGCACTTTCATGCCTGTTTTGATAATAATAATAAGTAACAAGCTGGAGATTAAAGGGAAGGACCTAGTAGTGGAATATATAGGAAATTGTACTCGGCAGGGGACCCGTGTTTCCCGAGATGATGATGTATGATTACAATTAGTTTGAACTAAGTGCCACGTCATGGGTGACGAAGGCCACCTCTAGCCTCTACGGGGGCCCTCTAGCCTCCATGACATGAAAACAAGATTACAAGTCAGATGGAACTAAGTGCCACGAAGAACTTAGTGCCACATCATGGGCGACGAGGGCACCTCTAGCCTCTGCAGGGGCCACCTTTAGCCTCCATTACATGAGTATAGGATTCCCGAGTATTTGTCCCTGTATAATCCACCACTAAGTCTAAACGCAACTTGTTTGTATGTAGCAACCATGTGGTAAATAAATGGGATGCATGAAGTACTACATTCGATAGGATTAAGCATAGACTCAAGAATAACATGTTTACTTCTACATGCTTGTTACTTATCTCGCATGCTACTTGATACCCGTTACAATTTACCTGTTCACTTGTTTACTTGATACCTATTATAAATTTACTTGTTCTCTTGTTACATGATCCTGTTACTCGACTCGATTTACTTGCCTTCTAGTTTCATTAGACCCCATTACTTGTTGCATTCCTGCCCTATCATGTTGTATATTCTTGATTCCAAATCCCTGTTTCATCCTTTCTTGTATTTGTCCCTATACCTGTTGCTTGTACTACTTGCAGCCCGTAGCTTGCACTAACGAGCATCTTGTCTTTCGTTCTCTATTTTTCTTCCAAATGTTATATATACAGGTTTTGGAGATCAACTACGTACAGGAGTGGGTGAGCACACATTCTAATCATCGATTGGGATAAACCATGCTTTAGTTTATTTGTGCTTGAGTTTACTTATTTTCTTGTTGCTACTTAAACTTGTAATGGGCTTGTTGTCCCGAAGTTTTACTTTTGTTCCAGATCTTATATTTATTTGAGAATTTTGTATTATTTTTCAAATAATTCTGTTGATTTGAGTTTTGTTTCTTGCACGCGTGGTTGGATATTTCTTTTATATTTCTTGTTATGCTGTTAAGTTGATCCTACAGCTTATGAATGATGAAAATCATTCGCTAGGCTTTGTCATGTACTCGTATTCCATATTTCTTTTGGGAAGCAGGGCGTGATAGGTTTTTCGTGGTATCAGAGCCAGGTTTGATTTTGTCTAATGTATTGGCTTGACTAATATGTTAGTCGGACTTGACTTAGCCAGGATTAACTTGACAATTAACAAGGCCATGCAATTACATGAACAATTGATGATCAACTTGATCTGGATACTAATTATTTTGGGTTTTGTGCAGACGATGGCCCGCAGAAATGCTTCGTCTTCCTGCTCCTAGGATGAATAGCCTGAATTGGCGGCTATTACACAAGTGCTGCGACAGATAGTCCAAATGCAGCAGGAGCACAGTAAACTGGTGCGGGCCGCATTGGAGGCTCCCAACCGGAACGCTGCTGTACCGACTCCCACCATGCCCGCTCAGGCAGCTCTTCCCCTTCACCGTGGAACCATTGCGGACTTCATGAGGCTGCATCCCGAAAAGTTCGCAGGCACTGTAGCGCCCCGATTTCCATATACTGGGAAACCGTGACACGAGCCAAGACCTTTTCTTCAATTAGTCACAATACACAGAAAAACAGGAGAATTTAAAACTTTTATTTCAACATCCAATGTATTACAAGTCTGAATATTATACAATTGCAATACCTTGCAATAGAGTTACAATATTACCTTTACATTTTCAAGTATTACAACCTTCAATATCTTACATCAGAGTACAAGGAATGAAGAACAACACTTGGTAACTCTCACTTGAGTACTTCTCAACTAATAGATAATCAATACATATACTGCAGCGGAACTAAACATAACACTGACTCCTTACTTTCCTTGCCTTGAGTCCTCCTGAATCTCGCCTTTGTACTTCGGTGATCCAGTACCTATGGAAGTGGGGATGTCAGTATTCACTGGCGCTTAAAGGCTGATCATATAGCAGCGAATCTCCCAAACAACATACAAAATATAGCAATGGTGTTGGTGTAGTTTAAGTGTTCGTGAGTGCTAGGACTAGACTCTAATGCGATA
This sequence comes from Hemerocallis citrina, assembly GCA_017893485.1. Lineage (NCBI taxonomy): Eukaryota > Viridiplantae > Streptophyta > Magnoliopsida > Asparagales > Asphodelaceae > Hemerocallis > Hemerocallis citrina. The sequence goes on from CM030365.1 coordinate 133,145,665, forward strand.
TTTAAATAGAACTAGGATGCTCCCTATTCTAACGTCAGCAAGTCTCCGAAGCAACATGCAGCCCATACTACATGCGACCCCATCTCAAGCCGTTTCTCCATATATAGGGATTGAACCCGCGTTATGAATTTCTAATTGTACACAACCTGTTCCTGACACCTACACGTGACTGATGAGGTTGCAGATGTGGTCATGTTCCACTGATGCAGTACGCCCGTGGTGTCTATGTTCGCCACTGCTACCCGGCTAACCGGACCTCACATAAAAAACAGATGATCGTCATTCCAAAATCCAAATCATCGGGTTTCGCAAACGCAGGGTAGCGCGAAGCCTACCCTGTGGCACCCTCTGGGGTCTCGCAAGCGCAGGGCAGCGCGAAGCCTACCCTGTGGCACCCTCAGCCACGGTACTCCAGGAATTAACAGCGCGAGATACGCAACCCGTGTCCTCAACTTGTGAGACGGCACCGTACGTATCCCTTTGACGGGAAGGTACAACCCACTATCACCACCTAAGGCCTGCCTCAAGGGACAAGTTGGTCGTAAGGCGCCCCCTACAACCAACTCCTCTCTATTCGGCTAGGGTCTGAACAAAATGACCTTTATAAGTCACTACCTTAATGATGTCCCTGACTCGACAATCCTAGGGACGATAATATTATAACATAACATGCTAGGCCTTAAATTAGGCTTTGCAAGACAACTCTACTAGGCTGCTCAATCTAGACTCACCAGAACCCCTCAGGATCCGGTTCGTGGCTCATCGATCCAAGACTTCGGCCGTGCGAATATACATGCATGCCGCTACCCTAGACTTGGATTCCGTCTATACTCCGGTCCTCGATCAACCTACCCTGGTTAAGATCCGACGGTACACAAGGAGTGACTCCTCCACATTTCCTTAGGGTAAGAAAACATATGTTTTGATGGTCGATAGCCCTTAAGGTGGTAATATCACCCTAGACGAGCACAACGCTCAGTGTACTAGCTAACCAGCTATACACGAGTAACAACCACATACGAGCTAATAAGCTACGTATGAAACAATAATTACCTACGAGCCAGGCGGGCCTCGTAGGAGATAACCACGTACATACCAGCCAAATAAGCTGCGTATGAGACCAACAGCTACGCACGGGCTGGTCGAGCCGCGTGCGAGACGACAACCTACATACGAGCCAAATAAGCTACGTATGAGACCAACAGCTACGTACGGGCCAGTCGAGCCACGTACGAGCACAACCATATGCAAACAACCATACAGGTAATCAATCTTAAAAGCAATCAAACGTGCTTACTAGCAAACTTGATCTTCTATTATTAGAAGCAACAGAAGAATCTACTAATAGTCTATGATCGGTATTCTACTAAGGAAGAACCGAAGGCGACATAACAACCATTATCAAACTAACCATTACTAGTGGCCTCCCAAATCCTTATTACTTCAATCTATAGCACTTTAAGCATGACATACAATTGCAAGGATCTATCCACGACAATCTAATTATGGTACATAACATACCTACTCGCCACAATACTCCTAAGTACGAATATGATTAAGCATGTACTTATATCAAGCTTAGCATGAAAATCACTATGATCTAGACATGAAGTCCACTACGGTCAAGCATAGGTTATAACTTGAGCGTGAATGCTTTACTACTTATCGTGACTAATCACCACAACCCAAGCATAGATATATAACTAATATAAACATACAACATTCCAAGGCATGGTAGGTATTCTAACATTAATCCTACAACATTTTAAGCATGTATTTACACTTTAACATGGTATACCTTATTCTTAGACATGGTATGCTACTTTCACATTAACATATAGCATGGTATACATTTTAGTAACATTCTAGTCACGTATACTAGCTAAGTGTCAACCTACAATATAGCATGAGTTTCTACAAGCATGGGTAGGACATAACATAAAAATCACTACAACTAACCATGGGTAGTTACTTTAATCTAAGCATGAATATCATTAGTATGGATATCATTAACTTAACATAAATCATCATTAGCATGGTCATCTACTAACTTAATATAACAACAATTAGCATGACATCTCCTAACTTAGCATGAATAATGATTAAGCATGATCACTTACTAACATAACATGAACATATACTTATCTAAGCATGGGTATCATGTAAACATGAATATTTATTTAATCTAGCATGGTATACTACTTTCCTACTATCATCCAAGCATGAATCTTTATTAAGCATAAATAACTACTAAGCATGAATGTCTTACTAAGCATGGGTAACTACTAGTATGAACATACAACATTCCTAAGTATATATATATATATATATATATATATATATATATATATATATATATATATATATATATACCCTTCTAACATGGTAAGTAATTTTATCATGGATCCTACAACATTCTAAGCATGTAGAAAGACTTAGCATGGTACATATCATCCCTAAACATGGTAAGTAATTTTATCATGGATCCTACAACATCCTAAGCATGTATGTCATTCTTAAACATGATAGACAATTTTAGCATGAATCCTACAACATGTATATCATTCCTACACATGATAGGTAATTTTAGAATTAATCCTACAATATTCCAAGCATAAATAACCTTCCTAAACATGATAGGTATTTTTAGAATGAATCCTACAACATGTATATCATTTCTACACATGATAGGTAATTTTAGAATTGATCCTACAACATTCCAAGCATAAATAACCTTCCTAAACATGATAGGAAATTTTAGAATGAATCCTACAACATTCTAAGCATCATTAAACATGCTAGGTATTTTTAGAATAAATCCTACAACATTCTAAGCATAAATAACCTTCCTAAACATGATAGGTATTTTTAGAATTAATCCTACAACATTCTAAGCATAAATAACCTTTCTAAACATGATAGGAAATTTTAGAATGAATCCTACAACATTCTAAGCATCATTAAACATGCTAGGTATTTTTCGAATAAATCCTACAACATTCTAAGCATAAATAACCTTCCTGAACATGATAGGTATTTTTAGAATTAATCCTACAACATTCTAAGCATAAATAACCTTTCTAAACATGATAGGAAATTTTAGAATGAATCCTACAACATTCTAAGCATCATTAAACATGCTAGGTATTTTTCGAATAAATCCTACAACATTCTAAGCATAAATAACACTCCAAAACATGGTAGATAATTTTAGAATGAATCCTACAACATTCTAAGCATGGCTATTATTTCTAAACATGGTAGGTATTTTTAGAATGAATCCTACAACATTCCAAGCATAAATAACACTCCTAAACATGTTAGATAATTTTAGAATGAATCCTACAACATTCTAAGCATAATAAATTAATCTAAACATGGTAGGAAATTTTTTGAATGAATGCTACAACATTCTAAGCATAAAACATGATAGGTAATTTTAGAATGGATGCTACAACATTCTAATCATAAAAATCATTCCTAAACATGATAGGTATTTTTGAATGAATGCTACAACATTCTAAGCATGAATAAATTAATCTAATCCAATCTTAGCATGGTATTTACTTTATTAACATAAAATAAACATCTACAACTATCTACCACTACTACTACTCCATTTTAACCAAGAACATAACATACAACTATCTACTACTACTACTATTTCATTTTAACCAAGAACATAACACACAACTATCTACTACTACTACTACTTCATTTTATTCAAGAACATAACACACAACTATCTACTACTACTACTACTTCATTTTATTCAAGAACATAACACACAACTATCTACTACTACTACTACTTCATTTTAATCAAGAACACAACATACAACTATCTACTACTACTACTACTTTATGGACATAAAACATCAACAACTACTTCTTTTAACACTTACTACTACTTCTTTATTTTAACAACATACCACTACTACTTTATTTTAACAACATACTACTACTACTTTATTTTAACAACATACGACTACTATTTTATTTTAACAACATACCACTACTATTTTATTTTAACAACATACTACTACTATTTTATTTTAACATGCTACTACTTAATTGTCTACTAGTCTTTATTAGTATTGATTTATTATCACTAGTGATTATAAAAGAAAAGATCTTTTTATTCATTCTACAACTAGTGATTTAGGTTAATTTCTTTTTTCATAAATTAGAGATAACATCTAATTTAGGTTCTTTTTAAGATAACAACAATAATAAAAAATAAGGTGAGAACCTTCATTCAACATATGCTTATTATTATTTAGTCAAAGTCCAATACAAGTCCTACAACCAAACATGGTTGTATAAAATGGTTCATATGCTTTATGTATAGTTCATATCAAGTCCTACAACCCCAAACGGTTGTATATTCAAGTTCATATGCCTTATGTCATTTTAGTCCAATAACAAACACAAACAACAACTACAACTATAAAGATTTAATCTTTATGTGTATTTAACACTACCATTTGTTTCTTTTCTTTTTATGTGGTTATTACTATTTACAAACATACATACAATAATATCATTACAACAAACCATTCCCAAAGAACCAAAGAAAACAAAACAAGGAGGGTAAGAAGAAGAAGAAGTCAAAACAACCATTTAAAGAAACAAACAAACAAACAAACAAAAAACCAAACAACCAAAGGAGAACCCCCACCTTGGTCTCTTTTTTTTTTGGAAGGACTTGCTAGCTTAACCTTCTCCTTCCCCTAGCTCTTAGAACTCTTAGGAAAAACCTACAAGGAAAACTCTCTTGTTAGTCTCCTCTCTTTCTTTTCCTTTCCTTTCTTTCTTTGTGTTTTCTAAAATGAGACAAGGTGGAAAAGGAGGGGGTATTTATAGGAGGGGATAGGAGGGGGAGAGTGTAAATGTGCACTCACATTTTGCACAAAAACCCCAAGAAGGGTGAGGGCCGGCCATGTTTAGTAGGGGGTAGGGGTAAGGTGGAGGTAAGGTGTAGGTATGAGTTGGAAGCATGGTGAAGGGATAAGGTTTCTAGAAGGGGTTTAATCTTCTCATGCATACAAACCCTACTTTAAGCCTCCTAATCAAACCCTAACTATCTTATTAAGTTGTCATGACAAGGATGAGTACATTGTCCTTGAGTACATACTACATACTTTGTATAATGTACTAAGTACCATACAATTGTATGTATATGTATATGTATGTGTATACCAAAAATTTCTTATATAATCCTCATAAATAGTTTAATTTGAAAATAATAATAAAATAAGTTTTTATTATTAATTCAGAGGATCGTGCTATCAATTTGATGCACTTCGAATGTACACTGACCGATATATGCGCGTAGACACTGTTTGTGGACAAACCGGCGAAAAATCACCAAAATAATTTGATTTTGGAATTAAAATAAAATAATAATAAAATAATAATAAAATAGTAATTTATACGAGGTAATATCCGTCCGGGATATTACAGGCACCGAGACGCCACTGGAGGCTGAGCAGTGACTGATCCGAACAGAGCAGCTATTGCAGGCAAATAGAGTCGCTGATGTGGATCGTGTGGATGTTGTGAGCATCCATCTGGTGGACCTTGCCCACATCTAGTGGAGGGCTGAGTTTGAGAGGCTTGAGTGACCTATCGCTTGGGCCACCTTCACCCGGAGCTTTTTGGAGAAGTTCTTTCCCAACATCACCAGGGTGAAAATGGAGCAACAATTTTGCGTCTTGAAACAGGTTGGTCATTTAGTGCTGGTGTTTTGAATTCTGTTATATATTATATACGTGGTATCGTAACACAAAGATTTTCTTGGCACAGGGCACTAGATCCGTAGATGAGTACGCTGCGAAATTCACCAGGCATAGTCGCTTCGCTACCGCCTTGGTGGCGAATGAGGAGGACCGAGCATGGAGGTTTCTTTTGGGGCTTGACCATGGGATCCAGATGCACTTGGCTGCCCATTGCCTCTGTACCTATGCTGATGCTTTGGAGGCAACTCGACCAATGGAGTAGACTCGAGCCCGGGTGGCCCCTCTTCAGCGGGCTGCTCAGTACCCTGCCGCTATTGCTAGGCCCACAGGAGGGCCGATCAGAGGCCAGCTCCAGCCCCAGTACCAAGGGAACTGCCATACCCATCTACCGCACCCAGGAGTGTGGTGACTTGTTATTTCTGCCGTAAGATTGGCCATGTGCACAAGGATTGTTGGGCTGCTAACCGCCTGTGCTTCACCTGTGGAGCAAGCGACCGTATATTCTGGGACTGCCTGTACAGGAGGTTGGTTCCACCAGCCGGAGAACCAGTTCAGCCAGGAGCACCAGCTCATGGTCAGGTCAGGCTGTCGCTTCCCCCTCAGCACCAGATTTTGGTCAGAGGACCGCTGCTCCGAGGAGAGGTCAGGCCTATAACCTGACAGCGGAGGAAGCTGAGACCGCAGAATATGTCGTTGCATGTATTTTTGTGTTTTACTGTTCTATTATTTTCTTGCTTTATTTACTTTTCTCTTGCATTATTCATTCATATGATCATCCTTGCATCATATTCTGTACTCCTTATTCATGATTCATTATTCATCTTCCCCGTGTTTTTGGCTCTATCATAGGTATCATCCTAGTTCATTCTTTTTCGGCCCATTTCCTATTTGATTCTGGGGTGACACATTCTTTCGTCTCTTCCTGCTTCATGGATCAGCATCAGTTGGAGTGCAACATTATGCCAGCAGTTTGGAACATCACCACATGTGTCGGTGTTGTCCTTTGTTCTAGGGAGTGCAACTAGAGCCCAATGGTAATTGGTGGTGCAGACTTCAAGGCCAATCTAATCGTGATTAGGAATTCTGGGTTTGACATTATTCTCGGGATGGATTGGTTGGATGAGTCTCATGCTATTATCGATTGCCGAGCGAACAAGGTTGTGTTCAGAATCACAAGCCGTTTAGGGTTTGAGTTTCATGCTAGGGAGACACCCCTTGGGCATCCTAAGAAGGTGGTTGATAAGGAAGGTTGTGCAATGGACTTGCACACAGGCTGTAAGGCTGCACCTCTAGTGGTGTAGGAATTCATGGATGTGTTTTCGGAGGAGTTACCCGGGTTACCACCAGACCGAGAAGTGGTGTTTGGCATTGAAGTTCAACCGGGTACGATGCTGATATGAAGAGTCCCTACAGAATGGCACCTGTCGAGCTAGTAGAACTGAAAGTGCCGATTTAGGAGTTGTCAGATTTGGGTTTCATCAGGCCCAGTGTTTCACCATGGGGACCTCCTATCTTGTTCATCAATTAGAACGATGGAAGCCGCAGAATATGCATTGATTACCGAGAGCTGAACCGTGTTACGCTGAAGATTCGGTATCCACTTCTCTGGATTGATAACTTATTTAATCAGTTGGAAGGTATTGCAGTCTTTTTGAAGTTGTACCTTCGTTCGGGGTATCATCAGGTGAAGGTGAAGGCGGCAGATGTGCAGAAGATTGCTTTCAGGACAAGGTACGTGATGGAACTGCGATGAATCCCAGGAATACGGATTGGTGTGCGTATCGATCATAAAAGTTTAACAGATTTAATACGTGATCTAACCCTTTATAGCGGAATCTAGGGTTCACGAATTATACCTGCGATGAGAAGAAGACGATAGTTTCTAGCAACTTCGAGCCGTCTGCGACCCCAAGATCTTCTGCACGTATTCCTTCCTCGGGTTGGACGTCGTGTGGGCGACGGTCTACCAACCTTTCTTCTCCTTGGCTGACCTCTCTTTCTCTCCTTACATAAATCACGAATTTAGAGAAAACTTCTTATCTCTGATGATAATAATGACAAGCAGAGAATAGAGGATATATATAAGGCTACGGCAGGGACCATGAGGAGAAATTAGGGTTAGGTCTCCTAACGAATCTGGGTATCCCGTGTTCAGCCCGAACACACAACCCAGGCCCATTAACAATAGCTCGGTCCACTAAGGAGCTATTGTTGCACAACCTTCCTAATCCCAAATTATATTTATGGGCTCCTTTTATTATATGCTCGTTCAGCTCCCCATGTTAAGATATCGAATGTCCGTCGATCAAATTAAGTTACTGACAACTATATTGATCAACATCTTTTATTTTTAAGTAGTACCACTCAACTTTATTTGTCATGTTGGATGTAATCCACCTGCAGGGTTTACATGACAATCCTTATGAGCTCCTTAAGGGGACATCATCAACCCGACGTATCGGAACATGGATTCCTTTTACAATCAACAGCCCATCATACATACAATGCTATTACCCAATTCATAGAGGTTGTTGATCCATAATGAATCTCACTCTTTTATGAGTCAAAGTAATGCACACTGCATATACATATCTGTTATTATATCTGGATTAAGAGCATAAGCATCCATAATAACAGAGGTGTTCGTTCTCTTTTGTAGTCAGTACAAAGAGAACAACCTCAAGTGGTCCTGTTCAATACACACAAAGTGTACTAGTGTAAACCTATAGTCAAGTTAGACTAATACCAGATTACACTACAACCTTTCCAATGGATTATCCAAGTCCGTCTAGGTTGTGAACTATTTATATATTCCATAGGGAACTGATAATATGATCTTTTGTGTGTCATCTCACACCATATTATCAACCTTATAGAATATCAGATACTTGCATTAATATTATAATAAACACAATATGCAAACATATGCCCATATGATTCTCATTCAAAAAATATAAGGAAATAAAGTTAATACAAAAGTGATGCTTTCAGTATATAACCCTAACAATCTCCCACTTATACTAAAAGCATTGCTTTTCAGTATACCTGTTACAAATCTCCCACTTATACTTAAAGCCATGCTGCTACGCATCTGATTCCCATTCCCTCAACATGACTATCAAAAGCCTTAGCTGGTAAGCTTTTAGTGAAGGGATCAGCTAGGTTGTCTGCTGATGCTATCTTGATCACAGCAACTTTTCCTTTCTTTACGAAATCTCGTATCAGGTGGTACTTACGCTCAATGTGTTTACCTGTCTTATGGGCTCGTGGTTCCTTCGAATTTGCAACTGCACCACTATTATCACAATAAAGTGTAATAGTCTTAGGCAAATTAGGTACCACATCCGAGTCCAATAGGAAGTTTCTGAGCCAAACCGCTTCTTTGGCTGCCTCAGAGGCTGCCACATACTCAGCTTCCATGGTAGAATCAGCAATACATTTTTGCTTGATACTCCTCCATATAGTGGCTCCACCTCCCAAAGTAAATACATAACCTGAGGTTGATTTCCTGGAATCCCTATCTGACTGAAAATCTGAGTCTGTATACCCCAAGGCAACTAAACTATCTGCCTGGTAAACTAGCATGTAATCTTTAGTCCTTTTCAGGTACTTCAAAATATGCTTTACGGCAGTCCAGTGCTCTTGTCCCGGGTTAGACTGATATCTGCTAACCATGCCAACGGCAAAGCAGATATCTGGTCTCATACATAGCATTGCATACATTAAGCTTCCTACTGCTGAAGCATAAGGAACTGCTTTCATGTTCTCTATCTCTTTAGGTGTCCTCGAACACTGCTCCTTTGATAGGACAATTCCATGCCTAAAAGGTAAGAAACATTTCTTAGAATTTTGCATGCTAAAACGAGTTAGTTTAGTATCGATATAGGAAGCTTGGGACAAGCCCAACATCCTTTTCTTGTGATCTCGTAGAACTTTGATCCCAAGGATGTGACCTACTTCTCCCAAGTCCTTCATATCAAACTGTTTGGATAACCATACCCTTACGTTAGATAATACCTTCACATTGTTTCCAATGAGCAAGATGTCATCCACGTAAAGTACTAGGAATACCACTACGTTTCCGTCACACTTTTTGTATACACACGATTCATCTTAACATTGATCAAATCCATAGGATTTAATCACCTGATCAAAACATATGTTCCAGGATCTGGAAGCTTGCTTAAGTCCATAAATGGACTTCTTGAGCTTACAAATAAGATGCTCTTGGCCCTTTTCAATGAACCCGTCTGGTTGCTTCATATAGATGTCTTCCTCAAGACTTCTATTAAGGAAAGCTGTCTTGACATCCATTTGCCAAATCTCATAATCAAGATGAGCTGCAATAGATAAAAGAATCCGGATAGACTTAAGCATGGCTACTGGCGAAAAAGTTTCCTCATAATCGATACCCTCTCTTTGAGTAAAACCTTTTGCAACAAGCCGAGCTTTAAAGGTTTCAACCTTACCGTCTGATCCTCTTTTTCTCTTATAGACCCACTTGCATCCAATGGCTTTTACACCAATAGGTGGTTCTACAAGCTCCCAGACTTGATTAGAATCCATAGATTCTATTTCGGATATCATTGCTTTTTGCCAAGACTCTGCATCTTTATCTTGGAGTGCTTCATTGTAGGTACAGGGATCATAATCTTGTTCCTCAGGGACAAAGTCTGACGACTCTCCCAAGAACAAATATCTATCAGGTTGTATCACAACCCTCCCACTACGACGTGGCACTATCGGTTGTGGTGTAACATTTGTGACACGTTGTGCAGTTACTGGTGGTACAAACTGTTGTACTGTTGGTACTGAAGTATTTGGTGTCTCACTTCTCAGTTCTTCTAGAACACCTCTAATTATGGGTTTATGGTTTATGACATTGTAATATCCTGATTTTTCAATTAAAGAAAAATTATTTTATTTTGCACGTAGTGTGCACGTGCAATATTTTGATTGAATTAAATCCTATAATTATTTTATTGTGATGTGTATAATTATTTAAATATGTGTTCTCAAGTTATTTTTACACAAAAGCCTTTCTTTAAACAAATAGAAAGCCTTATTTTAATTTAATTAAAAGGCCTTTTTCTTAAAGCCCAAAATGTGATTTTTTATTTTATTTTAAAGTAACTATTTTGACCCAAAATAAAGTCCATGGATTAACCTATTTTTATTTAACTTGTCATGTAGAAGACAACTTAAAAACTATTTTATTTTTTGTACAAATTAAAATGTACAATTTTGGTCCTAGTTGCATGCACGTGCACTACACGTACACGTGCAATGCACACTTTTCCATGGCCGGTTTGCATTCTTTTTGGAGGGATTTTCAAATAATTGAGTGGTGATAATGGAGGTGGTTGTATAGTTGTGGGTAGTTTTTATAACTCCTACTCTAATCTTGGCCCTCCATCCTACAACCAACTAGTCAATCCTAGCCCTCCATTTCACTTGATTTCTAGTATAAATACCCCCCTCCCATGGCTATATTCATATGCAATTATATCTTTCCAAACTATAGTCTTATTTTAGTAATAGTGTGAGTTAAAAAAAAAGAAGTGAGAGTTTGTATGGGATTGCTTGCATTTTCCAAGGAGGAGAGGCCGGCCATTCCAAGGAGGAAGCATTCGGTGGTGGTGTTGTGGAGCTTGTGCGCGCATCGTCTAGGAGGAGGTGCATTCATTCGCAAGGACTTTGTTACTATTGTGTTGTTTTCTCTCCATACAAGGTGGGTAGAATTTTCTTTATTTCTAACATAGGAATATATGCTAGATTTAATTAGCAAAAGTTGCATGGAAATGATTAATAAGAATGCACATTTAATTGAAAAGATGATCTCTAGTTGATTGAATTACTGATGTGGGAATTATGTGTGATTGTGTGCAATAAGAATGTGGCTATAAAGTGGTTTGATTTTCTTTATTTCTAATCAGAAATGATGCATGGAAAATATTAGTAAGAATACATTTTAATGGAAAGTTAGTTCATAAATTGATTGGTATGTTAATGAACAATTTGCATGTGACTACATTGTTAATTAAGTTGTGGGTAAAATTCTCCATGCTTATTAGAATAAATGAATGATGCTAGTATTGATGCTTGAGAATACTAATGAGGATGTTAGTTTAATTGAAAAAAATTGAAGCATGAAATTGGCTAAGAAAGAGCACGCTTTTTGAAAGAGTAACTTTCTTGAATGTTTGATGTGTGAGCATGATAAGTGATAAGTGGCTATATATTTTGTGATGTATATGATTGAACTAGAAGTATATGTTGATTTAAAGAAAATACATTTATTGCCATCACTAATTGTATGTAAAGAAAAATTAATACCTTGTTAATGCTAATTTGTGAAGAGACCTTTTTGAATTATTTTGGGGTTGGACAAATTCAAAGAAATTAGATTTGCATGTTGAATGAAAGATTAATATCAGAAAATTAGTATAAGAAATTTGGATGGAAAAGATTTGAAGACTAATTGTTAACCAATGTCGAAAATGAAAAATATAGTATTTTTAATGAATAATTCATTGATTTGTGTGAAAAATATATTTTTATTAGTGCAAAAATTACTTTATACTTACTGATATGAAAATCATGTGAAGGGGATTTAATCTGGAATTTTTCAGTAATTTTTTACAAAGGCAATTTGAACCAAGATTAATTGAACATCGAGTATTTTTAACAAACATTGGCAAAATGATTCATATGGGTTTTAATTTGGTACTGTGACAACCTGAGCATGTAGCTCAGGCGGTCACTATGTGCGGTTGTGTTCTCAGGGGTGACTGGTTCGAACCCCTGTAACCGCATATATATTCCACGTTTGTGAAAGCATATAACTTCCGACCCGAGAGTAATAAATACAATTTTTGCCCCCTTTATACCGCTAGCACAGATCGGCCTAGTGGCGAGTGCTCTTGGCTTTGTTTCCCGTGTGCCTGGGTTCGATTCCTACCTTCGGCATATATAAAAAATATTTTTTTTGGGGTTTCTAGATGTCCAAAAATTGTGAAAAAAATATGGTAATTCTCATAAAAATGTAAGGAATTTTATAAGAGTGATTTGGGCATTATTTGAATGAAATACACTATGGTTTGTGAGCAAAAGGCATAAATAGAACTATGGTTCTAGATTATGTATTTGTGAAAAAGTATAGCTTATAAGAATAAATAATAATGATGTATTAGAAGGTGATTTGGCAAAAGAAACTTGGTCGTGTGACTTAATGCAATTTATTTCTCATTGTGGAACAAAATGAAGTATGCACATTTGTTAATAAAGTGAAATTTGATTCATTGTGATAATTGACGAAGTCCATGAAATTCATGTACAATTATGGACTTGTGAACAAAGTAGGAATCATGAATTGAAAAGAGAATTTACATGTGAGTATGAGAACTCAACATGGAAAATTTATAAGTTGAAGATTGTGAAATGAAAATTGAAATAGAGTAGCTAAGTCTCCCCCGGCATTGAGAAATGAAATGAAATGAAATGAAATTAGACCAAGGTTGGTCATGTTGAAATGAATGAATAAGTACGGTTTAGTGGAGAGGCTAACTCTAGAGATTAAATTTTTGTTCATGATTTTTAATAAAACTAAGGATTAGTCCATAGTGGAGATGTGATGAAAGTAGGAGAAAAACACGAGTGAGAGCCATCGGATTTGCGGCGGAGTGTATTTCACAGGTTCTTCACGATGAGTCGTGACATGACGTGGATACGGCTCCAGGGTGCCGTGAAGGCGGAGAGTATTTCACAGGTTCTTCACGATGCGTCGTGACATGACGTGGATACTGCTCCAGGGTACCGTCCCTGTGGTGACACTTGTGGGATGTTTGGTGACTGCATGAGGATCGTGTGCCATGAAGGAGGCTGAATTGTCCATAGGTTCTTCACGATGAGTCGTGACATGACGTGGGATTCCCCTCCAGTTTCTGTATACGTGCTTGCACTCATAGATCATCTAAGACACTACCGTAGTTACAGTAGTAAATTAAGTCATGGCGAGGGATTGAACCCTACAAAGATGAAGAACGATTAAGAGGCTTGCCCTCGGACCTATGTAGTATGGGATGCATAGACTCCGAACAAGTGTGCATTAGTGTCATGTAACATAAATAATTGCATTACAGACTAAGAGCACAATCACAACACGACATCAATAGGGTAGTCCCTGTAGCTTGATTTGTGACAAGTTTGTGTTTGCTAAATATGGAAAATTAAGTTATACTATTTCCGGCATAGAGAGGATGGTCGTGTATAATGATCGTCGGTTGAATAAACTGACGTACCCACAGTCTTATATGCAGGTAAATGACATGTTAAAGAGGAATGGATGCTTAAAGATTGTACCATGTTGTTGTACATTTATTTAATTGTTGTATTTTACTTCCGCTGTGCAAAAAGAAAAGTGTAATATCGATGTAAACTCTGATGTAATATGAAAAGTTTAAATTTCCTTGTAAAATTGAACTAAAGAAAGTGAAAAGATCCTGTAGAACATCTCGAATTCAGTGTATTTGGGATTCGGGGCGTTACAGAGTGGTATCAAAGCCACGTTTTCTACGCTTTCACACTTGTACAAATTTATAGGAAACGACACCCTAGAAGTGGACATTAGAGTGTGTGTTTGAGTCTAGAGATTTAAATGTAAGTGACTTACATTTGTGTTGCTCTAAGATTTATGCTTGCTCCTCTCTATTCTAAGATGGCTGACCACTTCGACCCTGCTGGAGAGGACGACTGGCATATCATTGAGGAAGAGTACCATCCTGGACAGGCAGATTCCGAGGACGAGTACTATCCAGGGCAAGCAAATTCTGACGGTGAAGAATGGCCTGAATCCCGAGAGATCACCCCACCTCCGGATTCATCTGATGACTCTTCTTCTGACGAAGAAGAAGAACCAATTCCAAATAGTCTTGTGACTTCTCTTCAGAGGCAGGTAGAGACACTGTGAGAGAGGGTCGGATTGTTGGAGGCTCAGCTGGCGAAACGGAAGGACGACTTTTCTGTTCTCAGTCATCGGGTTTGGGAACTCGAGAAGAGGAAGAACCTGACTGATGTGCTGAAGGATGAGGTTGAAGAACTACGGGAAGAACTTCGAGCAGCGAAGAGGACCCGTAGGAGTTAGACTGTCTTAGCTTCTATTATTTTCCGTTCTGATGTCAAAAATGTTTTAAATTCGAATGTATAAACTTTGGAATTCAATGAAATACAAGTTGGTTTAAATTCTTGTCTTATACTACGAATTTGATGGATCTTTTGCATCAGAATTTGTCGAGAAGAGGAGCTAGGAATGGGGAAGGGTTGGATCTGGAGACTGAACTTGCAAGGGTCTACCAGACGCTTAATGCAGTGGCTATGAACCAAGGAAGGGAGCCGGCGAATCCAGTGCCTGAGGCGATTAAGCTAGTGGAATCATTCAAGAGAATGAAACCACCGGTTTTCGAGGGAAAGTCAGACCCAGATGCGGCTGACGACTGGATCCGTCAAGTGAAGACGATCTTTGAGGTGTTGGAGACCCCGGAGGGTAGCAAGGTCAAGTTGGCGACTTTGCAGCTGGAGAAGGATGCGGCGGTTTGGTGGCAATCCATGAAGAGGACCATGGGAAGCATAGTGCTTGGCTGGGAGGAATTTCTAGAAGAATTCCGCAGTCACTATTTCCCCTCCGACGTCCAGGAGAAGAAGGCGATGGAATTTCTGTCGCTTCAGCAAGGCAGCATGTCAGTGAGAGCATATGAGACCAAGTTTACTTAGCTCTCCAGGTATACTCCAGAGCTGGTGATGGATGAAGCTAAGAAGGCTCGTAAGTTCGAGCATGGGTTGAGGCCGAGCTTGAGGTCCCGGATGATACCTCTTGGTATCAGGCGATTCGACAAGCTGGTAAGAGGGCAGCAGCGACGGAGGCAGATATGGAGCAGTTCCAAGTTGTTCAGAACCGGAGGAACAACTGGCAGTCTGGAAAGAGGCCTGCATATTCTGGGAGTTTCAAGGGACAACCATCTGCACAGAGGTTCAAACCGACAGGGGCGAACGCTGTTAGTGTAGCTGGAGGACCTGGGAACAATGTGGTGAGACCTCCTGCGGTGACTTGCTTCAACTGTGGTGAAGCGGGACATTACCGATCTCAATGTCCCAAACTACAGAGTGGAAATAGCAATGCACCAACGCAGCAGACTGGAAAGAGGCCGTACCAATCAGGACGAGTATTTGCCCTGACGGAAGCTGATGCTGATGAGGCAGATCAGGTCATCTCTGGTACGAGGGCTGGTGTTTAGAGTTTTTGTCATTTCTTTTCCCGTTGTTTAGTGAGACTGTTATGTAATGGTGTGTAGTATGTAACAGGCAAACTCTATCTTAATGGAATGAAAGCTGTTGTATTGTTCGATACTGGATCCTCTCATACTTTTGTGTCTCCAAAATTTGCTAAAGTGTTGGGAGTTGAACCGAAGATTTTTCCAGGCAAGATCTTAGCAGTAGCTACTCCATCAGGGAAAACTTTAACCACTGATCGGTATTATGCTGATTGCGAGATTGTGATTGGGGATAGAATCTTTGGCATTGATCTGATCGAGCTAACTATCTTGGGAGTCGATGTTATCATTAGCATTGATTGGATGTCGGTGTACAGTGCAAGCATCGAGTGCAAGACCAAGACGGTAACAGTGAAGGCTCCAGGTGGTCCTGAAGTCACTTTCCAAGGGAAGCAGAAATGTTCTAAGCTGGTGGCAACTATCCGCAAGGAAGAGACTCCTGTGGAAGTGCAAAGGATTCCTGTGGTTTGGGACTATCCGACTGTGTTCTTGGAAGATTTTCCTGGGTTACCCCCGCATCGTGATGTAGAGTTCAGCATCACTGTTCAACCGGGAAGTGCACCCATTTCTAAGGCACCGTATAGGATGGCTCCAGTGAAACAGGATGAGGTGAAACGGCAGATTGAGGAACTGTTGGAGAAAGGCTTTATTCAACCTAGTGCGTCACCTTGGGGAGCACCAGTGCTTTTGGTAAAGAAGAAGGATGGATCGATAAGAATGTGTATCGATTACCGAGAGCTGAATAAGGTCACTGTTCAGAATAAGTATCCGATTCCTCGAATTGATGATTTGTTCGATCGTCTACAAGGAGCAGCTGTTTTCTCCAAAATAGATCTTCGATCAGGATATCACCAAGTTCGAGTGAAAGCTGAAGATGTGCACAAAGCTACATTTAGAACTCGACATGGGCATTACGAATTCTTAGTTATGCCATTTGGAGTGACGAATGCACCCGCAATCTTCATGGATTTGATGAACAGAGTTCTGAGGCCGTTCATTGACTCTTTCGTCGTGGTGTTTATCGATGATATCCTCGTGTACTCCAAGTCAGAGGAGGAGCACACCGAGCATCTGGCAGCAATTTTGAAGAAGTTGGAAGAGCAGAAGTTGTATGCCAAGTTATCCAAGTGTGATTTCTGGAAATCTGAAGTGGCATTCTTAGGTCACATCCTTTCTAAGGAGGGAGTGGCAACTGACCCTCAGAAGATAGAGGCAGTGAGAGATTGGGCTAGGCCTACTACAGTGAAGGAAGTCAGAAGTTTTCTTGGGATGACTGGATACTACAGGAGATTCATTCAAGGTTATGCTCAGATAGCCGTGCCGCTTACTGGACTGACCAAGAAGAATGTGAGCTTCAAGTGGACTGAGCAATGTGAGGCGAGCTTTCAGGAGTTGAAAGATAGATTGACTACTGCACCTATTTTGGCTTTACCTAGAGCAGGTGTTGAATATGATGTTTATAGCGATGCTTCACATCGTGGGCTTGGTTGTGTCTTAATACAAGAAGGAAGAGTAATCGCTTATGGGTCTAGGCAACTACGACCGCATGAGAAGAATTACCCGACTCATGATCTAGAGTTGGCTGCGATTATCTTTGCCCTGAAGCAATGGAGGCACTACGTGTACGGTGAGAAGTTGAACATGTACACGGACCATAAGAGCTTGAAGTATATATATCAGCAGAGGGATCTGAATCTGAGGCAGCGGAGATGGTTGGAAGTGCTCGTGGATATGCGACCTGAGATCAAGTATCATCCTGGAAAGACTAATGTTGTTGCTGATGCACTTAGCCGCAAGAGCAGTTTGGCCAGTTTGATTACAACTCAGAAGCATCTGATTGAGGAGTTGGACCGAGCAGGTATCGAGGTTGTCTTGCAAGGATTGGGAGCATCTTTGGCTCAGTCGAGGCTTCAGCCTACTCTGAATACAAGAATCATTGCAAGTCAGGAGGTTGATGCTGATATTTTGGAGATGAAGGAGCAGGTTGGTGCTGGCAGGTTGCCCGGATTTCAAATCAGGGATGGAGTGCTGTGGTTCGGAGATAGGCTGTGCGTTCCAAATCAGGCGGACCTGAAAGAGAGTATTCTTCAGGAGGCGCATGCTACTCTTTTGTCGGTACATCCTGGGAGTACTAAGATGTACAAGGACATCAAGCAGCATTTCTGGTGGTCAGGTTTGAAGCGGGATGTGGCTGAATTTGTGGTGAAGTGTGAGGTTTGTCAGCAAGTCAAAGCCGAAAATCAGAAACCCGGAGGTCTATTACAGCCGTTACCTATTCCGGAATGGAAGTGGGATAACATCAGTATGGATTTCATTACGGGATTGCCTAAGAGTTCTAAAGTCAATGATGCGATTTGGGTTATAGTCGATCGACTAACCAAGTCCGCTCACTTTTTGGCGATGAAACTTACTGCTTCGATGGACAAGTTGGCTGAGATGTATGTTGGCGAGATCGTCAGGCTTCATGGTGTTCCTTCAACTATTGTGTCTGATCGAGATGCGCGGTTTACTTCGCATTTCTGGAAGAGTCTTCAGACAACTTTGGGGACCAGGACAGATTTCAGCACTGCTTTTCATCCGCAAACCGATGGGCAGACCGAGAGAGTCAACCGTATTCTTGAGGATATGCTTCGGTGTTGTATACTAGACTTTGGAGGCAGTTGGTAGAGTTTGCCTACAACAACAGTTTTCAGGCTAGCATCGGGATGGCGCCGTACGAAGCTTTGTATGGCAGGAAGTGCAGAACGCCTGTTTGTTGGTATGAAGTTGGGGAGCGTCAGTTGTTTGGTCCTGAGCTTGTACAGCAAACCTCTGAGAAGATTGTTCTAATCAGGAAAAGGTTGGTGGAAGCTCAGAGCAGGCAGAAAAGCTATGCAGACAACCGGAGAAGGGACCTTGAGTTTGAGGTTGGTGACTTCGTCTTTCTGAAGGTATCGCCCAGTAAAGGTGTGGTTCGATTTGGCAGAGGCGGGAAGTTAGCCCCGAGGTTTATAGGCCCGTACAAGATATTGAAAAGGATCGAAAAAACTGCTTACCGGCTTGAATTACCGGAAGAGTTGTCTCAGGTGCACAATGTCTTTCATGTGTCTATGCTGAGAGGTTATATTCCAGACCCGAGTCATCATTTGCCTGAAGTGCCGGAAGGTTTGCAGTTAGACCTGAATTACATCGAGTATCCTGTTGAGATTGTTGATCGTCGAGAGAAAGTCTTGAGGAATAAGACGATACCGATGGTCAAAGTAGTCTGGAGGAACCACTTGGTTGAAGAGGCTACTTGGGAGTCTGAAGAGAGGATGTTGAAGGACTATCCTGAGCTTTTTGCTTGATTGTATTTTTGTATCTTTTTGTTCTTGTGTGTGTGTTGTATTTCCTGTTTTCCTCGCTCTTGATTGTAGTTTCGAGGACAGAACTATTCTAAGGAGGGAGTGCTGTAATATCCTGATTTTTCAATTAAAGAAAAATTATTTTATTTTGCACGTAGTGTGCACGTGCAATATTTTGATTGAATTAAATCCTATAATTATTTTATTGTGATGTGTATAATTATTTAAATATGTGTTCTCAAGTTATTTTTACACAAAAGCCTTTCTTTAAACAAATAGAAAGCCTTATTTTAATTTAATTAAAAGGTCTTTTTCTTAAAGCCCAAAATGTGATTTTTTATTTTATTTTAAAGTAACTATTTTGACCCAAAATAAAGCCCATGGATTAACCTATTTTTATTTAACTTGTCATGTAGAAGACAACTTAAAAACTATTTTATTTTTTTGTACAAATTAAAATGTACAATTTTGGTCCTAGTTGCATGCACGTGCACTACACGTACATGTGCAATGCACACTTTTCCATGGCCGGTTTGCATTCTTTTTGGAGGGATTTTCAAATAATTGAGTGGTGATCATGGAGGTGGTTGTATAGTTGTGGGTAGTTTTTATAACTCCTACTCTAATCTTGACCCTCCATCCTACAACCAACTAGTCAATCATAGCCCTCCATTTCACTTGATTTCTAGTATAAATACCCCCCTCCCATGACTATATTCATATGCAATTATATCTTTCCAAACTATAGTCTTATTTTAGTAATAGTGTGAGTTTAAAAAAAAAGAAGTGAGAGTTTGTGTGGGATTGCTTGCATTTTCCAAGGAGGAGAGGCCGGCCATTCCAAGGAGGAAGCATTCGGTGGTGGTGTTGTGGAGCTTGTGCGCGCATCGTCTAGGAGGAGGTGCATTCATTCGCAAGGACTTTGTTGCTATTGTGTTGTTTTCTCTCCATACAAGGTGGGTAGAATTTTCTTTATTTCTAACATAGGAATATATGCTAGATTTAATTAGCAAAAGTTGCATGGAAATGATTAATAAGAATGCACATTTAATTGAAAAGATGATCTATAGTTGATTGAATTATTGATGTGGGAATTATGTGTGATTGTGTGCAATAAGAATGTGGCTATAAAGTGGTTTGATTTTCTTTATTTCTAATCAGAAATGATGCATGGAAAATATTAGTAAGAATACATTTTAATGGAAAGTTAGTTCATAAATTGATTGGTATGTTAATGAACAATTTGCATGTGACTACATTGTTAATTAAGTTGTGGGTAAAATTCTCCATGCTTATTAGAATAAATGAATGATGCTAGTATTGATGCTTGAGAATACTAATGAGGATGTTAGTTTAATTGAAAAAAATTGAAGCATGAAATTGGCTAAGAAAGAGCACGCTTTTTGAAAGAGTAACTTTCTTGAATGTTTGATGTGTGAGCATGATAAGTGATAAGTGGCTATATATTTTGTGATGTATATGATTGAACTAGAAGTAAATGTTGATATAAAGAAAATACATTTATTGCCATCACTAATTGTATGTAAAGAAAAATTAATACCTTGTTAATGCTAATTTGTGAAGAGACCTTTTTGAATTATTTTGGGGTTGGACAAATTCAAAGAAATTAGATTTGCATGTTGAATGAAAGATTAATATCAGAAAATTAGTATAAGAAATTTGGATGGAAAAGATTTGAAGACTAATTGTTAACCAATGTCGAAAATGAAAAATATAGTATTTTTAATGAATAATTCATTGATTTGTGTGAAAAGTATATTTTTATTAGTGCAAAAATTACTTTATACTTACTGATATGAAAATCATGTGATGGGGATTTAATCTGGAATTTTTCAGTAATTGTTTACAAAGGCAATTTGAACCAAGATTAATTGAACATCGAGTATTTTTAACAAACAGTGGCAAAATGATTCATATGGGTTTTAATTTGGTACTGTGACAACCTGAGCATGTAGCTCAGGCGGTCACTGTGTGCGGTTGTGTTCTCGGGGGTGACTGGTTCGAACCCCTGTAGCCGCATATATATTCCACGTTTGTGAAAGCATATAACTTCCGACCCGAGAGTAATAAATACAATTTTCGCCCCCTTTATACCGCTAGCACAGATCGGCCTAGTGGCGGGTGCTCTTGTCTTTGTTTCCCGTGTACCTGGGTTCGATTCCTACCTTCGGCATATATAAAAAATATTTTTTTGGGGTTTCTAGATGTCCAAAATTTGTGAAAAAAATATGGTTATTCTCATAAAAATGTAAGGAATTTTATAAGAGTGATTTAGGCATTATTTGAATGAAATACACTATGGTTTGTGAGCAAAAGGCATAAATAGAACTATGGTTCTAGATTATGTATTAATAATGATGCATTAGAAGGTGATTTGGCAAAAGAAACTTGGTCGTGTGACTTAATGCAATTTATTTCTCATTGTGAAACAAAATGAAGTATGCACATTTGTTAATAAAGTGAAATTTGATTCATTGTGATAATTGACGAAGTGCATGAAATTCATGTACAATTATGGACTTGTGAACAAAGTAGGAATCATGAATTGAAAAGAGAATATACATGTGAGTATGAGAACTCAACATGGAAAATTTATAAGTTAAAGATTGTGAAATGAAAATTGAAATAGAGTAGCTAAGTCTCCCCCGGCATTGAGAAATGAAATGAAATGAAATGAAATTAGACCAAGGTTGGTCATGTTGAAATGAATGAATAAGTCCGATTTAGTGGAGATGCTAACTCTAGAGATTAAATTTTTGTTCATGATTTTTAATAAAACTAAGGATTAGTACATAGTGGAGATGTGATGAAAGTAGGAGAAAAACACGAGTGAGAGCCATCGAATTTGCGGCGGAGTGTATTTCACAGGTTCTTCACGATGAGTCGTGACATGACGTGAGATTCCCCTCCAGTTTCTGTACACGTACTTGCACTCATAGATCATCTAAGACACTACCGTAGTTACAGTAGTAAATTAAGTCATGGCGAGGGATTGAACCCTACAAAGATGAAGAACGATTAAGAGGCTTGCCCTCGGACCTATGTAGTATGAGATGCATAGACTCCGAACAAGTATGCATTAGTGTCATGTAACATAAATAATTGCATTAAGGACTAAGTGCACAATCACAACACGACATCAATAGGGTAGTCCCTGTAGCTTGATTTGTGACAAGTTTGTGTTTGCTAAATATGGAAAATTAAGTTATACTATTTCCGGCATAGAGAGGATGGTCGTGTATAATGATCGTCGGTTGAATAAACTGACGTACCCACAGTCTTATATGCAAGTAAATGACATGTTAAAGAGGAATGGATGCTTAAAGATTGTACCATGTTGTTGTACATTTATTTAATTGTTGTATTTTACTTCCGCTGTGCAAAAAGAAAAGTGTAATATCGATGTAATCTCTGATGTAAGATGAAAAGTTTAAATTTCCTTGTAAAATTGAACTAAAGAAAGTGAAAAGATCCTGTAGAACATCTCGAATTGAGTGTATTTGGGATTCGGGGCGTTACAGACATAGTCTTCCTCTAAGAATCGAGCATTGGTGCTAACAATGACCTTCTGATCTTTAGGACTATAAAATAAACCTCCTTTCGTTCCTCTTGGATAGCCTAACAACAAGCGTACTTCTGTACGAGATTCCAGCTTATCGGCTTTCCCATTCAGCACGTGTGCTGGACTACCCCAAATCCGAACATGTTTCAAACTAGGCTTACACCCAGTCCACAGTTCTGTAGGAGTAATTGGTATTGACTTAGAAGGAACCAAGTTCAAAATATAAGCTGCAGTTTCTAAGGCATATCCCCAAAACGAATCTGGTAAATCTGAATAACTCATCATTGATCTAACCATCTCCATAAGAGTCCTATTCCTTCTTTCTGCTACACCATTCTGTTGGGGTGTTCCAGGTGCTGATAATTGGGATGTAATCCCAGCCTTTGACAAATAGTCCCTAAACTCCCCAAAGAGATACTCGCCACCACGATCTGAACGTAATGACTTGATACATTTTCCATGACGTTTCTCCGTTTCTGCCTTGTACTCTTTGAATTTCTCAAAGCACTCAGACTTACGGCGCATCAAATAAATATATCCATACCTTGAATAATCGTCAGTAAATGTGACAAAATATTCAAAGCCACCTCTAGCCTGGACAGTCATGGGCCCACACAAATCAGAATGAACCAATTCCAACACATCTTTGGCCTTATACCCCTTTGCCTTGAAAGGCCTTTTGGTCATTTTACCTACCAAGCAGGATTCACAGACTGGTAATGCCTCCACTTCCAATGAACTCAACGGTCCATCTTTAACCAGTCTTTGAATCCTTCTTAGGTTAACATGCCCCAATCGCAAGTGCCAAAGATATGTTTGGTTCATACAAGAAGGTTCTTTTCTCTTATTTATGTTAGAAGACATATTATTCATTTCCATAAGTTGCATCATGGGCAAAATAGGATTAATGACATATAGATTATCAACCAATGCACCAGAACAGATAAAATGCTTATTTTTTCTAATAACAATATTGTCATTAAAATAAATTGAATATCCATCCTTAACTAGCATGGAAACAAAAATTAAATTCCTTCTAAGTGAAGGTGCATTAAGACAATCTCTCAATGTCAAAGACTTATTTCTACCAAAAGATAAAATAACATCTCCTATTGCAACGGCCGCTACTCTTGTAGCGTCACCCATAAACAAGCATATCTCTCCATCACTGAACCGTCTGGTTTCCTGGAACCCCTGCAATGTATTGCAGACATGATTAGTGGCTCCTGTATCTACACACTAGGTGCCGGTAGATAACACCGCTAAACATGTTTCAACAACTAGTAAATGAGATATACCTTCTTTGTTCTTTTGTTTGAGAAGTGGACAGTCAGTCTTCCAATGTCCTGACCCTTTGCACTTGAAACACTTGCATTTCGGCTTTTTCACAGCGCCTTGAGGTCCCATGCCCTTCTTTGCTGAGTTTACTTGTTTCTGAACTTTCTTCTTCTTACCACCTTTCGGCTTAGAAGTAGAGTCCTTTTCAGTCACATAAACATGGGCATTCTGCTTGAAGAGAGCTTCAGCATCCTGTAGTTCTTTTGCAAGTTCTGCCAAACTATACAACCTTTTGTTTGTTGTAATTAAGGCAAAACGAGTCAAAACTTTTAGGCAGAGTCCCGAGAATGATATCGACCTGGGTTTTCCCATCGATTTCAGCACCAAGGATCTCCATCTCATTTAGATGACCCATCATCTTGAGAACATGATCCCTTACTGGTGTCCCCTCAGCCATAGATGCTCTCATCAAACTCTTCATAGCAAGTTGCCTAGCTGCTCTACTCTGATGTCCGAAGAGTTACTTAAGGTTGTACATCATATCATAAGCTGTGGGCATGGCCTGATGCTGATGCTGCAGTACATTTGACATAGATGCCAAAATGTAACACCGCGCCATCTCATCTGCCTTATTCCACTTCTTATAAGCCTCTTTGACCTCTTCATCAGAGTTAGCATCAGGCTTAGGTGGGCATACTTCATTGAGTACAAATTTGTACTCTTCAACAGTTAAGACAATATCCAAGTTACGTTTCCAGTCAATATAATTAGGTCCAGTAAGTTTGTTTTCTTTAAGAATCACCATAAGTGGACTGAAAGAACCCATTTTTGAAATCCTGAGAATCACAAAAAAAAATTATGTAGGGAAAAACTTTTTGAATTAATTAAATATTGATTCCCTCAAAACAATAAAAAAAATTCACCAACACCTTAAACACCATGAATTTAGCATGCCACGATAGTGTGAACGTATACAAATTCAATATTTGTTCAAGTAGGTTTTTCCTATTAATTTTACTATCATATCAACACAACTTTATGACAAATAAAATTAATCTGTTGGTCTTGCTCTGGTCCTACAAATATTAGCAGTGACTCCGATGGGGAGGATACCATTATTTGTATCTAAGTGTATACCATTGCTTAATACTAAGTCCATTATCTTGTATTAAGTTCCTTCAGATGGAGAAGTGAACACATACTAGGTAACTTTCTACAATTATTCCTAAGGAAGTTTGTACTGGTGATCCATAATTATACTCATCCGATATGGAGGAAAGCACTAAAGCCAACACGCAAGTATAATTATATCACCTACAAACCAGCAATAGAGACCGTGGGATTCATGTTAAATGAATTCCCTCTCCCACTTAGTTATTTAACAATGAGGGTTTTTCTACTAGTTAATTTATGTCCATGTTGTCCATTATTAATGTGATCCTAGTTTTTCAAAAAAATCACAAAATAATAAACATGCATAATCAGAATAAGCAATAATGGCAATAAATTTGAAAATAAATATCCAACTATTATGGCCATCTTTCCTGATTCTTCCCCGACTGTGCGAATCCCAAATCTGACCCTGTGCAGAGTTATTCGGGGTTCGACCTGCCCGGTCAGGTTGTGGGGTTCGGGGCAGCGCCCCGATTTTTTTTTTATAGGTTTGGCTGCCCGATTTCTTCATCGAAAACCATCTGTCGATCTCCGGACTGCCTAAAAACAACATCTCCTCCGGCGTCAGAAACAGCCACCACCGCCATCACGATCGAAAAAAAAAATAAAATAAAATTACATCAATCCTATGCCTCCCGAAGGAGTTCACACATAATCTAGATTGAAAAATTAAAATTATAAGCACGATCAACCCTCGTGATATTAATTACATCCACAAAACAACAACAACACAAACAAAACATGCATTGGACCATAATAGTTGGATCTAAGATGCCTGCAAAACCGAGTTAGAACAGATCTACATCTACCGATTATCACACAACGCAAGTTTTATTGGACAACATGGATGTAACAATCAATACGCAGATCCAATACCGGCTCTGATACCAATTGATGGAACTGCGATGAATCCCAGGAACACGGATTGGTGTGCGTATCGATCATAAAAGTTTAACAGATTTAATACGTGATCTAACCCTTTATAGCAAAATCTAGGGTTCACGAATTATACCTGCGATGAGAAGAAGACGATAGTTTCTAGCAACTTCGAGCCGTCTGCGACCCCAAGATCTTCTGCACGTATTCCTTCCTCGGGTTGGACGTCGTGTGGGCGACG
Source organism: Hemerocallis citrina (assembly GCA_017893485.1). NCBI lineage: Eukaryota > Viridiplantae > Streptophyta > Magnoliopsida > Asparagales > Asphodelaceae > Hemerocallis > Hemerocallis citrina. The sequence goes on from CM030365.1 coordinate 133,172,204, forward strand.
GTCTACCAACTTTTCTTCTCCTTGGCTGACCTCTCTTTCTCTCCTTACGTGAATCACGAATTTAGAGAAAACTTCTTATCTCTGATGATAATAATGACGGCCAGAGAATATAGGATATATATAAGGCTACGGCAGGGACCATGAGGAGAAATTAGGGTTAGGTCTCCTAACGAATCTGGGTATCTCGTGTTCAGCCCGAACACACAACCCAGGCCCATTAACAATAGCTCGGTCCACTAAGAAGCTATTGTTGCACTACCTTCCAAATCCCAAATTATATTTATGGGCTCCTTTTATTATATGCTCGTTCAGCTCCCCATGTTAAGATATCAAATGTCCGTCGATCAAATTAAGTTACTGACAACTATATTGATCAACATCTTTTATCCTTAAGTAGTACCACTCAACTTTATTTGTCTTGTCGGATGTAATCTACCTGCAGGGTTTACATGACAATCCTTATGAGCTCCTTAAGGGGACATCATCAACCCGACGTATTGGGACATGGATTCCTTTTACAATCAACAGCCCATCATACATACAATGCTATTACCCAATTCATAGAGGTTGTTGATCCATAATGAATCTCACTCTTTTATGAGTCAATGTAATGCACACTGCATATACATGTCTTTTATTATATCTGGATTAAGAGCATAAGCATCCATAATAACAGAGGTGTTTGTTCTCTTTTGTAGTCAGTACAAAGAGAACAACCTTGATGAACCAAATATTATTCACATTTAGGAGCAATAATCTTAATGTAATTAGACATTTAAAAGCTCTATATGTGGTATTTTACTCTTCTTTTCTCTTTTCCACAGGAAATAGCCTGAAAGCAGCAAAACGAAGCAGATTCTGGATTTTAAGGATGATACACAGGAAACTGAAGTGATCAGTCGACTGATTATGCTAACAGGCGACTGGACAGAGAAGCTGAAGCTGCTCGGCACAGTCGACTCCTCCAACAACAGTCGACTGGGCTGATGAATCATGAAACTACTGAAGTCTCGACACAGTCGACTTATATCAAACACCAGTCGACTGATCGGCGGCAGAGTCAACAGATAAGATAACCAAAGATTCATCCAAATCCAAATACAAATCGAAGCAGATTCAGAAAGAAAGAAGAAAAGAGAAAGATATATATATCGCCAATCAGATAAGGAAAGAAATAAATAAAAGAAGAGGGCGTTTATGCAAAAGAGTAAAAACCCTAAATCTCTAGCCGTGTCTATAAATACCAACCAAGATGCAGGGGATGAGGAGGCTCGGATTATCTCAAGACGGCTGGACCGACCAAGAAAGGCCATCAACAGCTAGCATCAAAGAAGGAAGACGATTGCTGATTGGGCTCAAGATCAATATCATACAAATCAGTGTTCTTCTATTCTTCTCTTTATTTTCATTGTAGTCATGAACTCCATTATATTAATCAATAAAGGTTGTATTATGTGCAACTAATTTAATAGTTGGGTAGATTGAAACCGTAGTCATGTGATGCTTATATTTTCTAAGTGCTACTTTATTGCTTATTGATTAAATCTGAGAGTATTGGAATAGATTTATAGTAATCAAACTAGTTCAGAAACCTAGGACAGTCGACTGAAGTGACAGCCAGTAGACTGCAGTCGACTGAAGTGACAGCCAGTCGACTGATCCGAACCTGGGATTATAAGTTTGTGTATTATAGATCTGAATCTGTTATGTGAGCATATTGAGACGACCCGTATCTCGTGTTCATAACTTGTAACAAGGGAATCTTTAGGGGTTCTTGATTTAATCAACTTGAGGGACCTAGATCTGATACCAATTACTAGAACCTTGAGTGTTTGTTCGTTTCCACTGATCTTATGTTTTCTTCAAGTACAACTTAGTAGATACCATGCTAAACACTTGATGAAAGAAACGAATTAGAGTAGATACCATGCCTAATTTTTGGCTTAGGGAAACAGTACTTTAAGGAGTAGATACCATGCCCTTGAAGGGAACAAACATGAGTAATAAGAGTAGTGGATAACTTCGCATTACTGACTATAGGTGGAAATCAATGCCCAACTACTTAAATAGATATTCGTGACTCAAATCGTGACACTTCTTAATTTAGTTTTAATCTTTTCATTTCTTTTAGACTTTTAGAACGACACTTCAATATTTTGTTTTCTATTTTATTGATTAGTAAGTTAAGTACTACAATCTCTCTGGGATCGACCCTTGCTTGCCGCTACGCTTCTTCAAACGATTCGTGCACTTGCGAGGTTTATAATTTGTGTCTAGTTTTATCTATTTATTTAGGTAGCTAGATTGCACAACAAACCTCAAGTGGTCCTGTTCAATACACACAAAGTGTACTAGTGTAAACCTATAGTCAAGATAGACTAATACCAGATTACACTACAACCTTTCTAATGGATTATCCAAGTCCGTCTAGGTTGTGAACTATTTATATATTCCATAGGGAACTGATAATATGATCTTCTGTGTGTCACCTCACACCATATTATCAACCTTATAGAATATCAGATACTTGCATTAATATTATAATAAACACAATATGCAAACATATGCCCATATGATTCTCATTCAAAAAAAATAAGGAAATAAAGTTAATACAAAAGTGATGCTTTCAGTATATAACCCTAACAGTACGGGCATTACGAGTTCTTCGTGATGCCCTTTGGAGTCACGAATGCACCAGCAGTATTCATGAGATTGATGAACAGGGTATTCTCCCCATTCCTGGACAGATTTGTGGTGGCCTTTATTGGTGATATTTGGTGTATTATCAGAACCGGGAGGAGCATGCTGAGCATCTGAGATTGGTCTTGCAGACTCCGAGGGAGAATCTGCTCTATGGAAAACTCAGCAAGTGCGAGTTCTGACTTAACCGAGTTACATTTTTGGGGCATATTATCTCGGGCGAGGGAATTTCTGTTGATCCATCCAAGATTGTGGCAGTGAAGGATTGGCCGGCGCCTAAGTCAGTTTCAGAGGTGAGGAGTTTTCTCGGGCTAGCAGGGTATTATCGAAAATTTTTCCAACATTTCTCTAAGATTGCTGGGCCATTGACTAAGTTAACTAGAAAGGATCCTAATTTTGCTTGGGATGGGGCTTGTAGTGAAGCTTTTGCAGAGTTGAAGAGCAGGTTGACGTCAGCGCCAATGTTGACTGTACCGGATGGTTCAGGTGTTTTTGTGATTCACTGCGACACATCTATCAGAGGTCAAGGTGCAGTGTTTATGCAGAAGGTCGAGTTGTTGCCTATGCGTCCAGGCAGTTGAGGCTGCACGAGAAGAATTGTCCTACTCATGACTTGGAGTTGGCAGCGGTGATCTTTGCGTTGAAGCTTTGGAGGCATTACCTACTTGGAGACTGAGTGGAAATCTTCACTGACCACAAAACTCGCAAGTATGTTTTCACCCAGAAGGAACTGAACATGAGGCAGAGGCGCTGATTGGAACTGATGGCGGACTTTCATATCAATTTGCAGTATCACCCTGGCAAGGTTAACTTGGTGCCAGATGGCCTGAGCAGATGACCAGTCGTCATGGTCCAAACTAAGCAGAGGGAACTTGTTGAGCAGATGAGGAGGTTGGAATTGGAAGTGATTTTGCCGAGCACCGACCGGAGCTGTATGATGCTTCCGTTACAGTCTTCTCTAGTAGAGCAGATTAAATAGGCACAGGCAGATGATGAGCAGTTATAGAAGTTCAGAGCCAAAGTTGAGGCAGGTTCCAGGACCGATATGGTTATTCATGAGGATGGATCTCTCCGCTTTGGGAGCCTTCTATGTGTTCCAAAGGGGGAAGTCAGGCAAAAGTTGCTCGAGGAGGCTCATCGCTCACCAAACTATATTCATCCTGGTGGTTTTAAGATGTATCAAGATTTGAAGCTGCACTTCTGGTGGCATGGTATGAAGAGGGCCGTAGCGAGGTTTGTTTCACAGTGCTTGATCTACCAGCAAGTGAAGGTAGAACATCAGAGGATTTCTGGGCTTCTTCAACCTCTTCCTATTCCGAAGTGGAAATGGGAGAACATCACGATGGATTTTGTGACTACCGTGTCAAGGAGTCTCAAGGGTCACAATGCCATCTGGGTGATTGTGGACAGGCTGACGAAGAGTACTCACTTCATTCCCTTCAGAGTTGGTCAGTCTACTGAAAGTTTCGCACAGAAGTACATACAGGAGATTGCCAAGCTTCATGGAGTTCCGGTCAGCATTGTATCCGACATGGATACCAGATTCAGATCTTAGTTTTGGGAGAGTCTTCAGAGCAGTCTTGGGAGCAAATTAAACTACAGTACAGCCTTTCATCCTCAGACAGATGGGCAGTCAGAAAGGACCATTCAGACAGTGGAGGACATGTTGAGGTCCTGTGTACTATAGTTTGAAGGATCTTGGGAGGATCACTTGCACTTAGTAGAGTTCTCGTACAACAACAGCTGTCAGGAAAGTCTTAGGGCTGCACCATATGAGGCACTTTACGGTCGGAAGTGTAGATCGCCAGTGTGCTAGGATGACATTGGTGAGAGAAAGTTGTTAGGGCAAGAATTGATCACAAGGACTGTCGATGCAGTGGCTCAGATCAGGAAGCATTTTCAAGCAACGCAGGACAGGTAGAGGAAATGGGCATGTGTTCATAGAAGGCCGTTGGAGTTCACAGTGGGAGATCATGTGTTCCTTAAGGTATCACCGTGGAGAGTTGTTATCCGGTTTTGTGGTGGAGGCAAGCTAAGCCCCAGGTTCATTAGGTCGTTTGATATTGTGGAGCGAGTAGGCAAGGTGACCTATAGACTCGCGTTGCCGCCGACTCTATCTAGAGTGCATGATGTCTTTCATCTCTCCCAAATCAGGAGGTACATCATAGATGAAAACCATGTGATCGACTATTCGGAGTTATCCGTGTAGCCGGATTTATCGTGTGTGATCCCACCAGTTGCCATCTTGGACAGACAGGAGAAAGTGTTGAAGAACGAGGTTATCAAGTTGGTCCGGGCTTCTTGGAATCCTCACTCGCCGAGTGAGTTGACTTGGGAACTGGAGGAGTAGATCCAGAAAAAGTTCTCCCATTTGTTTGAGTAGTTCCTCTGTTTTCTTTTTCTTGTCAGGGTTACCTATATACCAATTGTCTGAATTTCGATGACGAATATTTGCTTGTACGGTGGGTAGGATTGTAACCCCTGTTTTCATTATTTGTATTTTTCTTCTGTATATTATTCATTGTACTCTCATTTTGACCAATTCTGAACCCTGTATTTAATTTTCTCCATTAATAGAATTCATTTGTTGCTTCGACACAATTGTTGTCCCCAATCTAATTAATTTTAAATTGGTTTTTCTTCTTGAGAATTGACTAATCCTAATTTATGGCTTAATTATTTACTTATTTGACTTTTTCCCTATTGGATCCAAACCATCTATCCTATTACCCAATAACCCCAAACCCCTTTACCCTATATATATACCTATTCTATACCCTATTCTAAAACCTAACCCTATACTGTTATAACCTAACCTAGCCGCCAAACACCCTTCTTCTTCCTCCAGAACTCCGAACCCATCGATCACCTCGCTGACGCTCACCTTCAGTCGTTCCTTTTCCTCTCTCACCTTCGCCCCTACCCTCTTCGAACCTCGCGCTTTGTCCCATCACCTCCACCCTCATCTTCTTCCTCAGAGTTTTCGCTCGAACCCATCCGCTGCCATCCCGTCCATCACCACCTTCAACCCTGTTGTGCAATCTAGATGATCTAATTAAATAGACAATCTGGTCACAAATTAAAAACCTCGCAAGTGTACGAATCGTTTATAGAAGCGTAGTGACGAGCAAGGGTCGATCCCACAGAGATTGTAGAAATTAACTTACTAACCAATAAAACAAAAATAAGAATCTTAAGGTTTTGTTCTAAAAGAAATGACAAGATTAAAACTACATCAAGTAGTTCTGAATCACAAATATTTATTAAGTAGTTGGGTTTTGATTTCCACCTTTAGTCAATAATGCCAAGTCTCCTTCTTCTCTATTCTAATTACTCATGTTCGCTCCTTCAAGGGCATGGTATCTACTCCTTAAAGTTATTGTTTCCCTAAGCCAAGAATTAGGCATGGTATCTACTCTAATTCGTTTCTTTCCTTAAGTATTTAGCATGGTATCTACTAAGTTGCACTTAAAGAAAACATAAGAACAATGGAAACGAACAAACACTCGCAGTTCTAGAAATTGGTATCAGATCTAGATCCTTCAAGTTGATTAAACCAAGAATCCCTAAAGATTCCAGTGTTACAAGTTAGAAGCACAAGATACGGATCGTCTCTATACTCATATAACAGATTCAGATTTATAATATGCAAACTTGATAATCTCAGGTTCTGTATGTCAGTCGACTTGCTGTCACTCTCAGTCGACTGCCCTTAGAACTTCTGAACAAGTTTGTATATTATAAATCTATACCAATACTCACAGGTTTAATCAATGTGTAACAGAATAGCATTCAGAAGAATATAAGCATTACATAACTACGGTTTCAATCTACCCAACTATGAAATTAGTTCCACATAATAAAACTTTTATTGACTAACAGTTTTGAATACATGATGAAAATAAAAACTAGAAAGAGAAGAGATAAACTGATGATGTTTGGTCTGAGAAGTCGATTGCTGTCACTCAGTCGACTGGCTTGTTGCTTCAGCGTACTCGATCTCCTTCTTCTTCGATGCTGCTAGAATAATCCTCTTGGTGATTTGATGATTCAAAAATTCCGTGATTCGGTCCTCTCCTTTTAGAATAACGTCTCTTGGTTGATATTTATAGAACACGGGAAGAGAATTAGGGTTTGCATTTTTTTCCAGAAAAGTCCTCTTCTTTTATTTATTTCCTTCCTTATTTGATCTGCGTTTTATTTCTTTCTCTTTTCTTCTTTTCTTCATTTTCTGCTAACCTCGTGCTCTTGCCAATCCCCCGGCCTCTAGCTTTGATTTGTTGGAGAAGTTGTTATTCGCATATAACCTGGGTTTGGATAACTAGATCTTGCTTCGTATTTGGATGAGGATGAATCTTCGCTGTTCTTATCTTTTGACTCCGCCGAATACCAGTCGACTGGCTTTGGAAGCAGTCGACTGTGCCGAGCAGCTTCAACCTTTCTGTCCGGTCAACTGTTGGAAGAATCAGTCGACTGTTGCCCTGTAGTTTTTGTGTATCATTCTCTCAGTCTGTATTAGTCTGGAATCTGCTTCGTTTTGCTGCTTTTGGTTGTTTCCTATGAAAAAGAAGAAAAGAAGTGTAAAATAACACATAAAGAGCATTTAACTGTCTAATTGCACTAAAATTATTGCTCCTAAATGTGAATATTATTGGGTTCATCAAATACCCCCAAACTTAGCTTTTGCTTGTCCTCAAGCAAAAAGTAAAATTATGAACAAGGGAAAAATATTAGTAGACTCAACCCATCACACCAAAGATTCTCATTATGCAAGCATCAAAATTTCAATTAAAAGTATAAACAATTGCAAATAAAGTAGAAACAAGCATACCGACTTTCTCCAGTGCAATTGTCTATTCATAGCTCCAAACCCAATCATATTTGTCATGCAATTAATTATAGTTATAGTATGTAACTGCCCAATCTGTGATTATCTCTTTTCTCTACCACAAACCGAGTAGCAAACTAGAGTTTTTTTTTTTTTTTTAAGTCTCTTCTTTAAGTCGTCACTTGCCTTTTGACGCGAGTGCAAGACATTTGTGATGAATCCACCCGGTTACTCAACAAGTCACGAACTTTAAGTGCTTTGCATACTCATATTTCAAGTTGCCGTTTGACGTAAAGGTAAACATTGGTGATGAATACCCCTAGTTACTAAGCAACTCAAAACATTGGAGTAGATTGATTTTATTCATATATATATTCTTTTCGTTTTTACTCTATCTACTTAAACTCTGTTTAGGACTAGATCAAAGAGGATAATTACTAGAAAAAGCATCACATTTGTTTTTTTTTTTTTTTTTTATGTATAAGCGCATGACTCTTATAATTTTGTAAGGAATTATGAAACTCAACAATCCTAAAGTAAATAAGTATACTTACTCTTACTTTATAAGAAATTGTTTATCCCAAAAAATCACAAGACTCCAAATGTAAATAACTACCCCCAAACTTAGATGGAACATTGTCCTCAATGTTCGCGCAAAAACTTAAAATAGGCATGTGTTACCACCCAGTTTGAAGGAAAAATAAAATAAAGAAATAAAGAAATGACTAAAGAAATGAATAAAGGAAGAGAGTGTAAGTACTCCCTTGAAAAATTGGGTTGCCTCCCAATAAGCGCTGTGTTTTCTGTCTTCAGCTAGACTTGACGAGTTCATGCAATGTATTGAATGGTTTGAAGATTCACATCTTCCTCGTGCGACTCTAAACTCATCTCAATGTACGGCTTCGCCCTATGCCCGTTCACCTTGAATGTTTGATTTTTCTCTTTGCTATGAACCTCCAATGCACCATGTGAAAAGACTTTTGTAACAATGTATGGGCCATACCATCGTGACATAAGCTTGCCTGGAAAGAGTCTTAATCTTGAGTTGTATATTAATACCTTCTGTCCTTCATAAAACTCCTTCCTTGCTAGCTGTTTATCATGGTATATCTTGGTCCTTTCTTTGTACAACCTTGCATTTTCATATGCATCGTGTCTCAACTCTTCAAGCTCGTTCAGTTGCAATCTTCTTTTGTCGCCTGCTTGTTTCATATCAAAATTGAACCTTTTAATGGCCCAATAGGCTTTGTGTTCCATCTCCAATGGCAGATGACAGGCTTTTCCAAAAACCAAACGGTATGGTGACATGCCGATGGGTGTCTTGTATGCCGTCCGGTAGGCCCATAATGCATCATTCAAGCGTAGTGACCAATCCTTCCTCCTTGTATTTACAGTCTTTTCCAAAATGCTCTTGATCTCTCTATTGCTAATCTCCACTTACCCACTGGTTTGAGGATGATACGGAGTACCCACTCTATGTGTAATCCCATATTTCTTCATCAGAGAAGCAAATGGAAAATTATTGAAGTGACTCCCTCCATCACTAATTATTGCTCGTGGTGTACCAAACCTAGTGAAGATGTTCTCTTGCAAAAACTTGACAACAACTTTGTGATCATTAGTTTTTGAGGGGACAACCTCGACCCATTTAGACACATTATCCATACCCACAAGAATATATAAATAACCAAATGAGTTAGGAAAGGGACCCATGAAGTCGATTCCCCAAACATCAAAAAGCTCGATTACTTGGATGTTTTGCAATGGCATTTGATTTCTAGAAGAGATGTTGCCTGTCCTTTGGCATTTGTCACAAGTCCTGCAAAAAGAAAAAGCATCTTTGAATACATTAGGCCAATAAAAACCTGATTGTAATACCTTAAGTGCTGTTCTTTTTGGTCCAAAGTGTCCTCCACATGCATATTGGTGACAATGTTGTAGAATACTCATTTGCTCTTCTTCTGCCACACATCTTCTTATAATTTGATCAGGGCAGAATTTGAACAAATAAGGATCATCCCAATAATAGTGCTTGCACATGGCCACCAGTCTCTTCCTTTCCTGATTTGTCATACCTGGAGGGAAAACATGAGCAGTGAGATAATTTACAATATCTGCAAACCATGAAAGTTGTATATTTATTTCAAATAAATTTTCATCTGGAAAATTTTCATTAAGTGGGGGCACAATTCTTTCTTCCTCATGCAGTAATCTAGACATGTGATCTGCTACAACATTATCACTTCCTTTCTTGTCTCTAATCTCAAGATCGAATTCTTGAAGCAACAGCACCCATCTGATCAACCTAGGCTTAGCATCTTTTTTAGCAAACAAATATCTCAAAGTAGCATGGTCAGTGAAAACAATGACTTTAGAACCAATCAAATATGATCTAAACTTCTCTACAGCAAAAATGACAGCTAACATTTCTTTTTCAGTAGTGAAATAATTTAGCTGTGCATCATTTAAAGTTCGAGAAGCATAGTAAATAACATGGGGTACCTTATTGATTCTCTGACCTAAAACAGCTCCCAAAGCATAATCACTTGCATCACACATAAGCTCGAAAGGATGGTTCCAATCTGGTGCCATGACAATAGGTGCAGAAATGAGAAGATTCTTCAATGTAATAAAAGTATTTGTGCACTCTTCTGTCCATGCAAACTCAACGTCCTTAGCCAACAATTCACAAAGGGGTCTGGAGATTTTTGAGAAATCTTTTATAAATCTCCTATAGAACCCTGCATGTCCAAGAAAACTCCTAACACCCTTGACTGTAGTAGGAGGGGGTAGCTTTGATATGATGTCAACTTTTGCCTTGTTCACCTCTATGCCTCTTTTTGACACCACATGTCCCAAGACAATACCTTGTTGTACCATAAAATGGCACTTTTCCCAATTCAGCACTAAATTGCATTCTTCACATCTCTTAAGTACCAGCTGCAAATTGTTAAGGCATTCATCAAAACAAGATCCAAAAACACTAAAGTCATCCATAAATACCTCGATGAACCTTTCCACCATGTCTGAAAATATACTCATCATGCATCTCTGAAATGTAGCTGGTGCATTGCACAATCCAAAGGGCATCCTCCTGTATGCAAAAGTACCAAAAGGACATGTAAAAGTGGTTTTTTCTTGATCTTCTGGAGCAATAGAAATTTGATTATAGCCACTATAACCATCTAAAAAACAATAATGACTATATCCTGCTAATCTTTCTAACATTTGATCAATAAAAGGAAGAGGGAAGTGATCTTTCCTGGTTTCGTTATTCAGCTTTCTGTAGTCAATGCATACCCTCCATCCTGTGGTCACTCTAGTAGGGATAAGCTTATTCTCTTTATTTTTCACCACTGTGACTCCACTTTTCTTGGGCACCACATGTATAGGACTCACCCATTTGCTATCTGAGATAGGGTAAATGATGCCAACATCTAATAGCTTCAAGACCTCTGTTCTTACCACTTCCTTCATGTGTGGATTAAGCCTTCTCTGTGCTTCCCTGCTAGGTTTTGCATTATCTTCAAGAAGTATTTTATGCATGCATTTGGATGGACTTATCCCCTTGATGTCTGCAATGGTCCATCCTATTGCACCTTTGTGTTCTCGCAGTACCCTCAGCAGCTTATCTTCTTCCTGTGCACTCAAATTTGCAGCAACTATCACGGGTAGCGTCTGGTTCTCACCCAAATATGCATGCTTCAGATGTTCAGGCAGCGGCTTCAGTTCCACGTCTGGCGTCCTGGTAGCAGTCGAGACAGTCGACTTGTTCCGTTCACCAGTCGACTGGTCTGAGGAAACACAAATGTTGTCAGACACAAAATTTTCAAATGCAGGTGCAAGCTTACCTGAATATGACTTTGGAGTTTCAAGGTGATGTACTGTCTCTGCAATCCTACAGTCATCGTATTCCTGTTCAACATGAGATAATGTTAGAGACTGTGTAATTGCGGCTTGTAGTGATTCAATGCTATGTACCTGAAATGTTTGATCAACAATCTCCTGTACCACATCAACATTATAGCATTCATGGTCATCATGTGGTAATTTTAGTGTATCAAACATTTTAAACTCAACTTTTTCTCCATTTATTTTCATACTTATAGTACCCTTTTTAACACAAATCTTTATATCCGCTGTACTCATAAAGGGCCTACCTAAAATGATCGGTAAAGAAGATGGCATTGAAGAGTCCTCCATATCCAACACAACAAAATCTGCAGGAAAAATAAAATCATTTACCTGAACTAGGACATCTTCCAAAATACCTCTAGGTCTTTTGATGCTGCGATCAGCCAACTGCAAAGTGATGGTTGTTGGTTTGAGTTCCCCCAATCCTAGCTTTTCGTAAACAGAGTAAAGAAGAAGATTGATGCTTGCCCCCAAGTCTAGTAGTGCCTTTTCAAAGAAGTGCTCGCCAACCCTGCAAGGAATGGTAAAACTACCTGGGTCCTTCAGTTTAGGAGGTAATTTCCTTAACAAAACGGCGCTTACTTCCTCTGTCAAAGCCACATCCTCCCTAACCTGAAATGTTCTTTTGTGAGTACAACATTCTTTAAAAAAATTGGCATAAGAAGGAATTTGTTTCATAGCATCAAGTAGGGGGATATTAATTTCTACCTTTCTGAGAGTTTCAAAGATATCAAATAAATGTTGTTCTTTCTTTTGCTAGACTAACCTTTGAGGGAATGGTGGCAAAACTGTCCTTTCTTTTTCACTTACCTTGTTGAAACCCAAAACTTTTGATGGTTGTGTATCTGCTTCGTCTGCGTGTGTTCCAACCTTGCTATCAATTGTCTTACCACTTCTCAGAGTTGTTACTGATTTGAGCTGTTCTTGGCCTCTAGGGTTTGGTATGGTTTGTGAAGGGAGTTCTCCTGCCTTTCTTTCACTCAACTCCTTTGCGATTTGCCCGATTTGAGTTTCCAATTTCTGAATTGCCTGCCCTTGTTGGTTGCTTGTTTGATGTTGTTGTTGGAGCAATTGAAGAACGGTGGATTCAAAATCCAACTTCTTCTGTTCTTGAACTGGCCGATCAAACCCACTTTCCATCTGGAAGTTCCATGCATGTACTTGCAAAGATTGAGTGCCTTGATTGTTGCTCCATGAGAAATTTGGATGGTTCCTCCACCCTGGATTGTATGTGTTCGAGAAGGGGTTGTTCTTTGGCGGAAACACTCCTTGTCCCACATAGTTTGCATGCTCCTGATCTGTGAAAGAAGACATGGGACATGTGTCAGTTGTATGATCACAATGAGAACAAATTGCACAAATTTCTTTTGTTAGATTTTTCACATTGCCTATTGTTGTCATTGCATTAACAAGCATATCAATTTTTTTGTTCATGTTTACCATTTCTAATTGTATGTTATTACTACCAGAAATTTCGTAAACTCCCTGTTTTTTAGAAATGCCTCTTCCCCTTGTTGAGAATTACTGTGAGTTCTCGCTGAGTTCTTCAAATAATTCGATGGCCTCCTCACCACTTTTTCTCATCAAGATCCCGTTGCAAGCTGAATCCACAATTGCCTTGTTAGTGTCATTTAAACCCTCATAAAATGCTTGTACCTGATCATCCTTACGCATATTGTGCTTTGGACACTTGAGAAGCTTGTTCTTGAAGTCCTTCCATGCTTCGAAGAATAAATCTCCATCTTTTTGTTGGAAGAGTTGAATCTCCCTTTTTAACTGTTTGGTTTTCTGGGCTGGAAAGAATTCTTTAAAGAATTTTGTTGCCAATTGCTCCCATGAATTAATTGATCCTGGTTCCAAAGAATTATACCACAATTTAGCGTTAAGTTTTAAAGAGAATGGAAACAAGATTAACCTGATTTGTTCAGGGGTAAGCCCTTGGACACTTTGTGTTCTGCAAAGATCAAAGAAGTCTTGCAGATGGAGGTGAGGCTCCTCGTCTGGTTTTCCACTAAAGTGGGGAACCATGCTAAGTAATTGGGGAGATAGATGCATATTCTCTGTGACATTAGGTTGATAAGCAATGCAGGAAGGTTGCTCGATATTCTTAGGCGCGAATTTATCCTGCATTGGTACTCGATTTGGTACTTCCTCAGCCATTGTTGCTCGTGAATTGGGTCTCTGTGGAGTCGCCTGGTTCCTTGTAGCAGTCGACTGGTTGGTTGCAGACAGCCGACCCAGTCTGTGCAGAGTGCGTTCTGTTTCCGCGTCAATAGGTAGTAGCTCTGGGCGAAGTGATCGCCTTCCGTGCATCCACCAAAATCCTGTAACCTAGGAGAGTAAATATTTATTAATAAAAGAAAAGAAAATAAAAGAAAAGATTTACTGATTTGTAAGTCAAAATGCTAACAATCCTCGGCAGCGGCGCCAAAAACTTGTTGTGCAATCTAGATGATCTAATTAAATAGACAATCTGGTCACAAATTAAAAACCTCGCAAGTGTACGAATCGTTTATAGAAGCGTAGTAACGAGCAAGGGTCGATCCCACAGAGATTGTAGAAATTAACTTACTAACCAATAAAACAAAAATAAGAATCTTAAGGTTTTGTTCTAAAAGAAATGACAAGATTAAAACTACATCAAGTAGTTCTGAATCACAAATATTTATTAAGTAGTTGGGTTTTGATTTTCACCTTTAGTCAATAATGCCAAGTCTCCTTCTTCTCTATTCTAATTACTCATGTTCGCTCCTTCAAGGGCATGGTATCTACTCCTTAAAGTTATTGTTTCCCTAAGCCAAGAATTAGGCATGGTATCTACTCTAATTCGTTTCTTTCCTTAAGTATTTAGCATGGTATCTACTAAGTTGCACTTAAAGAAAACATAAGAACAATGGAAACGAACAAACACTCGCAGTTCTAGAAATTGGTATCAGATCTAGATCCTTCAAGTTGATTAAACCAAGAATCCCTAAAGATTCCAGTGTTACAAGTTAGAAGCACAAGATACGGATCGTCTCTATACTCATATAACAGATTCAGATTTATAATATGCAAACTTGATAATCTCAGGTTCTGTATGTCAGTCGACTTGCTGTCACTCTCAGTCGACTGCCCTTAGAACTTCTGAACAAGTTTGTATATTATAAATCTATACCAATACTCACAGGTTTAATCAATGAGTAACAGAATAGCATTCAGAAGAATATAAGCATTACATAACTACGGTTTCAATCTACCCAACTATGAAATTAGTTCCACATAATAAAACTTTTATTGACTAACAGTTTTGAATACATGATGAAAATAAAAAACTAGAAAGAGAAGAGATAAACTGATGATGTTTGGTTTGAGAAGTCGATTGCTGTCACTCAGTCGACTAGCTTGTTGCTTCAGCGTACTCGATCTCCTTCTTCTTCGATGCTGCTAGAATAATCCTCTTGGTGATTTGATGATTCAAAAATTCCGTGATTCGGTCCTCTCCTTTTAGAATAACGCCTGTTGGTTGATATTTATAGAACACAGGAAGAGAATTAGGGTTTGCATTTTTTTCCAGAAAAGTCCTCTTCTTTTATTTATTTCCTTTCTTATTTGATCTGCGTTTTATTTCTTTCTCTTTTCTTCTTTTCTTCATTTTCTGCTAACCTCGTGCTCTTGCCAATCCCCCGGCCTCTAGCTTTGATTTGTTGGAGAAGTTGTTATTCGCATATAACCTGGGTTTGGATAACTAGATCTTGCTTCGTATTTGGATGAGGATGAATCTTCGCTGTTCTTAACTTTTGACTCCCGAATACCAGTCGACTGGCTTTGGAAGCAGTCGACTGTGCCGAGCAGCTTCAACCTTTCTGTCCAGTCGACTGATGGAAGAATCAGTCGACTGTTGCCCTGTAGTTTCTGTGTATCATCCTCTCAGTCTGTATTAGTCTGGAATCTGCTTCGTTTTGCTGCTTTTGGTTGTTTCCTATGAAAAAGAAGAAAAGAAGTGTAAAATAACACATAAAGAGCATTTAATTGTCTAATTGCACTAAGATTATTGCTCCTAAATGTGAATATTATTGGGTTCATCAAACCCATCACCACCTCCGCCATTGCCAACTTCTTCCCCTGCATCGACCTTGCCACCTCTGAGCCTTCGAACCCATCACAACCACCACCATAAAATCCCCTCATCAAACTCCCGACCTCCCCTATTTCCTCTCCAAAATAGAGGAGCACCTTCGATGTCCATCGCCGCCTTTCCAACCACCACAGACCCCAACTCTATCCTCGACTCCCTTTCCTTACACCTCACCACCCCAGTCGACAACCACTTTCCTCCTTCCTCGCCGTCAGCCACCGTTCTCCATTTGAGCTAGAGTCGAAGCCCATTGTTGTTTGCTATTTGATCATTGATCTTTGATCATTTGAATCTCATCCGCCAGATCTCCTCTGATCATCCTTATTAAGAGCCACCAGATCTTCATGATCACATCTTGATCATCATAAAGCCTCCTTTGAATCTCGGCCGTCTAATCACATCTTCATCGTCATCCAGATCCGCAGCAAATCAGATCATCGGATTCATCGATCGTGATCACGGGATCATCGCAATCATCATCCAATCAAGGCAAGTAACTTGTATGAATTTTATTGTTCCTCGTACAAGCATAAATACCGCAAGTATATCTTCACTATAACTTGTTCTTCATATTCTTACTCATTGATGATCTTGATTCTATTTGTTGGTTGGCTTCTATCAACCACATAGTCAAAGAGTTCCCAAGCAATCCATTATTATACCCGCCACACAAACACTATGTGGATCTAGGAGATTTATCCATATGAATGCATGTTATAGATGTTTGGTTGTGTGTTGAGCATGTGAATGTTGTCTCCCCTGTTAATGAGTTGATAATATACGTGGCTTGCTGATTAGATACTTGTTTCACTCTGATTTACACTATACATCAACAGGAATCCATCATAAATACTAATCATGTTATAATCCATGCAAAAAGTATCTTTATATATGGCTGTCCTGATTTTGTCTGATGATTTCGACCCTGTTAATGACAAAATTTTGAATTAGTTTCTGAAAATAAATTATAGCCCCATGTTTCTGGTTTACATAACTTTCGACGGAATCAAATTCTGAATTATATTTTGTGAGTTATGGCTATTTTAGTGCTGCTAGGTTTAGAATTTCAGATTCATAATTTCACTGCATCACCTTGTTTTAAAATATAATTTGAGCATGCTATCTGTAATATAATAAGATTAAATTTACCTTGCTGAGACTAGACATGTTAGGGAACCTCCCTAAATTTTCTTGGATTTATTTATTGAGTTTTCAGAGCTGCTTCATGCGTGTGAACACAACTTTAAGAATTCTAGCTAAACACGAAATCTGTGTAAAATGTTGTTTTGAACCCAGTTTCTGTAGCTTTTATATAGCATATGTATATGCACTGGAACCGAAAGAGAGTCTAGTTTCTAGAACTTCTGAAGGATTCATATTTGTATTTCTATAGCAACAGGAATCTTAGTTTTTGTGCAGCAACGTCCTGCTGCACAGAATTGAAATTCTCGTTCTTTCTAAACATCCGATTTTTTGTTCTACCCAACCCGAACTTGTTTCCTATTTCCCATCATGTTTATTTTTCCTGTTTGTGCACTTTCATGCCTGTTTTGATAATAATAATAAGTAACAAGTCGGGGATTAAAGGGAATGACCTAGTAGTGGAATATATAGGAAATTGCACTCGGCAGGGGACCCGTGTTTCCCGAGATGATGATGTATGATTAAAATTAGTTGGAACAAAATGCCACTTCATGGGTGACGGGGGCCACCTCTAGCCTAGCGGTGGTTACCTCTAGCCTCCATGACATGAACACAAGATTACATGTCGTATGGAACTAAGTGCTACGTAGAACTAAGTGCCACGTCATAGGTGACGATGGCCACCTCTAGCCTCTACGGGGGCCACCTCTAGCCTCCATTATATGAGTACAGGATTCCCGATATTTGCCCCCGTATAATCCACCACTAAGTCTAAACGCAACTTGTTTGTATGTAGCAACCATGTGGTAAATAAATGGGACGCATGAAGTGCTACATTCGATATGATTAAGTATAGATCAAGTATAACATGTTTACTTGTACACGCTTGTTACCTGTCTCGCATGATACTTGATACCCTTACAATTTACATATTCACTTGTTTACTTGATACCTGTTACAAACTTACTTGTTCACTTGTTACATGATCTTGTTACTTGACTCGATTTACTTGCCTGCTAGTTTCATTAGACCCCATTACTTGTTGCATTCCTGCCCAAACATGTTGTATATTCTTGATTCCAAATCTCTGTTTCATACTTTCCTGTATTTGTCCCTATACCCGTTGCTTGTACTACTTGCGGCCCGTAGCTTGCACTAACGGGCATCTTATCTTTTGTTCTCTATTTTTCTTCCAAAAGTTATATATACAGGTTTTGGAGATCAACTACCTACGGGAGTGGGTGAGCAGACATTCTAATCTTCGATTGGGATAAACCATGCTTTAGTTTACTTGTGCTTGAGTTTACTTATTTTCTTGTTGCTACTTAAACTTGTAATAGGCTTGTTGTCCCGAAATTTTACTTTTGTTCTAGATCTTATATTTATTTGAGGATTTTGTATTGTTTTTCAAATAATTCTGTTGATTTGAGTTTTGTTTCATGCACGCGTGGTTGGATATTTCTTTTATATTTCCTGTTATGCTGTTGAGTCGATCCTACAGCTTATGAATGATGAAAATTATTCGCTGGGCTTTTTTATGTACTTGTATTTCGTATTTCTTTTGGGTAGCAGGGCATGACATCTACAGAGACGGCGATCCCCCGGGGTTGAACCCTCAGATCAAGGAATGGATCCCTGTCGATTCAACTTCGAGGTATTTCTCTTCACCTATCCTGACCCTCGGATTGCCATTCAAGGCACTCACCAAAAGAACCTTCGGGAGCTCAAGCATTCAGAAAAGCAAAACTGTAAAGATTTGAAAGCCAAATTTGAGAAATGGGAGAATGTAGAGACCTTCTCGTGGGATGCTTCTTGGATATTGCGAAACCCCCATGATGAGGTCTGAGCCCTCCATATCCACTCAATGATCAAGATGGAGAAATGCTTCAAATCTCAGCGCAAGTCAACATTTCAATCTAAGATGAAAGACACCTCGATCCCCACAAAGAATGACGTAAGCCAACCCACGTGATAGCTCACCTAATGACCTGAATGAAAAGAAAAACCTAAGGACACAGGACCCCCATCGCAGAGAGAGAGAGAGGCCTCGGTCACTCACTCCTTGGCTCGACAATCCAAGGAATGACATACCGCTACGAGTAAAAGACGACTGAAACAATGGAGTCCCTCTCGAATACATTTTTATTCATTTCAGAAAATCGAATTACAAGAGCGGTGGCCAGTCTGCAAGAAGGCATACATGGAAATGAAAAATCGAGAGCCTACTGCTTGGAAGAAGCCCCCTTCTCGAAGATGGGTGCGAGGTGAGAACCTTCGATGTAGTACCCCGTATTTTTAAATATAATTTTAAAGATTTATAAATGAATTAAAATGATTTTTTCTGGAGATTTAATAAATATTTTCATAAGATTTATCCTTTTTACACGTGCAAAATACGTGCAAATAATTTCTTAGAAGTTTCAAAAGACAAAATTATTTTGTGGAAAATCATTATTTATTATTTGAGATTATTTATAATTTTTCTAGATTTTTTTGATATTTATTAGACCTATTTGCAAATATTACGAAAAAAAATGATCTTTTTGCAAAATTGTCATTTTGAAGGATGAAAGTGCAAAACTACTTTCTGGACTTTTCAAGCAGTATCGGCTGGAAATAAAGAGTTTATTTTTCTTTTAAATCTCAATTTAAATTGTTTTATCAAGTTTCCAAGTATAGGAATTTATTTATGTAAAGTTATACTTAAAGGGGTTATTTTGCAAATGTGTTTAAAAACCTTAATTCTCCTATTCCGGATATTAAAAAGAAGTGGAGTGTAGCCGTCTTTCTCTGCACAACACAAAGGTTTTATTGTTTTCTTAGAGAATTAAGGAGGGAATCTTGGATTTCGCAGAATAGGATTTTGCTTGTTCTCCATTAATTCGGTTGGACTTCTTCATTTAGGTGAGTGACTTGTTTTGTTTCATTTTTTTTTTTGTGTATGTTGTATGTGGTATTTTATCTACTAGAAATCATGTTAGGGTTTGACCATGAATATGTACATGATGGATTGGATGGATTGATGAATTAAAATTTGATATTGTGAAACCCTAGTTGTTTATGAATTAAATTGTATGTGGGTAATTCGAGATTGATGAGCGACCCATTGGAGATCATGGGTAGGCTATTTCTTTTGAATTAATGTTGGATTTATTGAACATAGTGGACATTTTTATGCATAAACCTAATAAAGATGAGACTTTTATTACTTTTGAGTATTGGTTGAATGAAACTTGATATGGTGATGTTATAAATGGATTATGGTTGTAAGTTATAATGGTAACACAGTTTTGAGAAATTTGAATGGAAAAGTATGAATCAATAGATCATGTCATAGAAATCGAAATTGGGAATTTAGTTGAGTTTGAGGAAATATATCCAAATTGGGGATTTCTTTGGATTTTGATATTGATATGGTTCAGATCTGAATATGAAGCTATTTCAAGGAACAATTAATTTTTAAGAAACTCTATTTTTGATTATATGGACAATTTATGTTTTATTTGAAAGAAATTAACAAATCGCTAATTTTATAAATTTAAGTAGTTTTGATTTAGTTTTTATGGACTATTATATATCCTACAAGTTGTATTTGGTCAAATAAGAAATATGCGTTTTGTAGAAATTGTTTTCACAAAGTAAAATTATGTATTGTTTCAAATATGCACAACCAAAATCTACAGTCTGCAGGTCGACAGTCGACTGGTGTGACTTTACAGTCGACCGTCGCGACCCGGCTGTTGTGATTTCTAATTTTTCTTAAAATTTCGTTCTGGACAGTCGACTGATGACCTTTTACAGTCGACTGCTATACTTAGAATTATTCTCAAAGCTATTGTGCCACGTATTTCTAAGATATCATATTGGAAATTCGGGGCGCTACAGAGATTGGTATCAGAGCATGCTTCCATAGTAATAATAAACATGGTATAGAAATAACCTAGGTGTGGACACTAGAGCGTGAGTACCTAGGTGTGGACATTAGAGAGTGAGTATCACATAAAACTGAAACGTGATGTTTTTACTTTTGGGGTATGTTTACGGTTTTGCTAAAGGGTATTGATGTGAATATGAATTGTGTTGTGGTGCTCTAACTTTCCCCTCATTTTGCAGTATTCAGAATGGTTGGACCCAGAACTAGAAATGGTAACAATGGTGATGGGGCTGGAAGTTCCCAAGGAACGGGAATTGATCTCGAGGCCGAATTTGCTAGGGTGTATCAGACGTTGAATGCACTAATGGCAGCTAATTTGGCACAAAATCCGAACCAGAATCAGAATCATGGGACTGGACCAGGGTTTGTTAATGCTGATCCTATCAAGCAGATTAAGTCCTTCAAGAGGATGAGGCCGCCCGTATTTGAGGGGCAGTCTGATCCAAATGAGGCTGATGATTGGATTAGATGGATGGAGACAATCTTCGAGGTCTCGGAAACTCCGACAACCAACAAGGTGAAGTTGGCCACTATGCTGTTGGAAAAGGATGCTGGTGTTTGGTGGCAAACGGTAAAGAGGACTTTGGGGGACCAGCAAATTACTTGGGAGGCTTTTCTGGAAGAATTCAGAGATCGTTTCTTTCCCCTGGATATTCAGGAGAAGAAGGCGACATAGTTCTTGAATATACAGCAGGGCAGCATGACCGTGCGAGAGTATGAAACTAAGTTCGCTCAGCTGTCGAGGTATGCACTGGAGCTTATAGTTGATGAGGCGAAGAAGGCCAGGAAGTTTGAGCAGGGCTTGAGGCCCAACTTGAGGTCGAGAATGATTCCGTTGGGTATAAGGAGGTTCGATAAGCTGGTCAGGAGAGTAGCTATGACAGAGGAAGACATGGACCAGTTCCAGAAGAAGCAAGAGACTTGGAACATAAACAAGAGGCCAGCATCAGGTCAGAGTGGGAAGTGATTCCCAACGAAGCAAGTCAAGTTCAGTGGTCCATTGCAGGAGGCACCTGCAACTCAGGAAGTGACTTGTTACTACTGCAAGGAGGCAAGTCATTACACGTCAGCGTGTCCTAAGTTGGCGAAGCATACTTGTTTCCATTGTGGGCAGGCAGGACATTCTAAGCCTCATTGTCCACAGTTAAGGAAGGATGGTCCAGGTGGAGGTAAATTCTGGTGGCAAGGGCGAGTGTTCGCATTAACCGAGGAGGATGTGGGTAACTCGGAAGAAATGATCCAGGGTATGCAAGAGTTTTGATTTGTTTTTTATTTCATTGTAATAAGTAAAACTTTTATTTTAAGAATAATTGGAGATTGAGTATCATTCTTCATGTAACAGGGATTGTTTTGGTTAATGGAATTAAGGCAAAAATTTTTTTTGATACTGGTTCTTCGCATACTTTTGTGTCGCCCAATTTTGCAAAGGTCTTAGGTGTGGAGCCTAAGTTGTTCCCAGGCAAAGTTTTGTCGGTGGCAACGCCGTCAGGTGAAGAATTGATTGCTGATCGATATTAAGAAGGTTGTGATATCAAGATTGGCAGAAGATTGTTCGGCATTGATCTGATTGAGCTTCAAGTCTTAGGAGTAGATGTGATCGTAGGCATTGATTGGATGGCAATATAAGATGCCACAATTGAATGCAAGCAGAAAAAGGTGTTAGTGAAAGCACCAGGTGGTCCCGCAGTGATTTTCCAAGGGAAGAAGAGTTCCGAAGGTGGCTGCAATGGTATCTAAGATGGCGATTCCAGATGAAGTCAAAGACATTCCAGTTGTCAGAGATTTTCCTAAGGTATTCTTAGAAGATTTGCGAGGATTACCGCCGCAGAGAGATGTGGAGTTGTGCATTAATGTTCAGCCGATGAGTGCTCCGATTTCTAAGGATCTGTACAGGATGGCACCTGTAGAGCAAGACGAAGTGAAGAAGCAGATTGAGGAGTTGTTGGGCAAGGGACATGTTAGGTCGAGTTTCTCACTATTGGGTGCGCTAGTATTGTTAGTCAAGAAGAAGGATGGATCACTGAGGATGTGCATTGACTACAGGGAGTTGAATAGGGTGACTATTCAGAACAAGTATCCACTTCCACGAATTGATGATCTGTTTGACAGGCTTCAGGGAGTAGTTGTGTTTTCGAAGATTGATTTGAGATCAGGGTATCATCAGGTTCGAGTCAAGAAAGAAGATGTGAGTAAGACAGCTTTCAGGACTCGTCATGGGCTCTATGAGTTTTTATTGATGCCATTCGGGTTGACGAATGCGCCGGCCGTGTTCATGGATATGATGAACTGGGTTTTAAGGCCATTTATTGACTCCTTCGTAGTGGTCTTCCTTGACGATATTTTGGTGTATTCGAAATCGGAGGAGGAGCATTCTATGCACTTGACAACGGTATTATAGAAATTGCAGGAGCATAGCTTGTATGCCAAGTTGTCGAAGTGTGAGTTTTGGAAGTTTGAGGTAGCTTTCCTCGGACATATCCTTTCTAAGGAGGGAGTGACCACTGATCCTCAAAAGGTGGAAGCAATAAAGGATTGGCCCAGGGCAATGTCTGTGAAGGAAGTCAGGAGTTTCTTAGGTTTGGCTGGTTACTACAAAAGATTCATTCGAGGTTATTCTCAGATTGCAGTTCCTTTGACAGGTTTGACCCGGAAGAATGTGGCATTTTCATGGACTGATAAGTGTGAGGCGAGTTTACTTGAGTTAAAGGAGAGGTTGACTACTGCACCTATCTTAGCTTTGCCTCAAGTTGGGAAGGATTATAATATCTTCAGTGATGCGTCTCTCAGAGGTTTGGGTTGTGTCTTGATGCAAGAAGGCAAGGTTATTGCTTATGGTTCGAGGCAATTGCGTCCGCATGAGAAGAATTGTCCGACGCATGATTTGGAGCTAGCAGCTATTATCTTTGCCTTGGAGCAGTGGAGGCATTAGGTTTATGGTGAGAAGGTCAACATGTACACTGACCATAAGAGCCAGAAGTACATTTATCAATAGAAGGATCTAAATCTTCGGCAGAGAAGATGGTTGGAAGTGTTGGAAGACATTCATCCTGAGATCAAGTATCATTTGGGCAAGGCGAATGTGGTAGCTGATGGAGTTAGCAAGAAGAGAAGTTTATCAAATTTGATCACTACTCGAAGCGAGTTGGCAGCAGAAATTGACCAGGTAGGTATCGAGGTGGTGGTGCAGGGTTTGGGGGCGTCTTTGGCTCAATTGAGCCTGCAGCCTTCCTTGAGAGAGAGGATTGTTGAAGGTCAGAGATCAGATTCATAGATTCAGAAAATGTTGCAACCAGTTTCAGAAGGCAAGCCATCAGAGTTTCGTGTCCAAGATGGAATTCTATGGATGGGTGAGAGGTTGTGTGTTCCGGATAATGCGGATTTGAGAGAGAGTATCTTGTAGGAAGCACACAGTACCTTATTGTCAGTACATCCTGGAGGCCCAAAGACATACAAGGACATCAAACAGCACTTTTGGTGGTCTGGTATGAAGAAGGATATGGCAGATTTCGTGGCAAGGTGTCTGACTTATCAGCCGATCAAAGCAGAAAATCAGAGACCTGGAGGTTTGTTGCAGCTGTTGCCCATTCCGGAGTGGAAATGGGAGAATGTCAGTATGATTTCATCACGGGTTTCCTGAGGAGTTCGAAGGGCAATGACTCGATTTGGGTTATTGTGGACCGTTTGACTGAGTCGGCTCACTTTATGGCCATGAAGATTACTTGGTCATTAGAGAAATTGGCTGAGTTGTACATTGGTGAGATTATGAGACATCATGGAGTTCCTGTGTCGATTATTTCTGACAGGGATGCAAGGTTCACCTCAAGATTTTGAAGGGCCTACAAGTAGCTTTGGGCACCAAAACTGATTTCAGTACCGCTTTCTATCCACAGACCGATGGTCAGACCGAGAAGGTTAATCGACTGCTGGAATATATGTGTTATGGATTTCGGTGGTAGCTGGGAGAGATACTTGGCATTGGTTGAGTTTGCTTATAACAATAGTTACCATGCGAGTATCGGGATGGCGCCGTATGAGGCTTTGTACGGGCGGAGGTGCAGGACACATGTTTGTTGGTACGAGGTTGGCGAGAGGCAGATGTTTGGTCCTGAGTTCGTGCAGCAGACGTCAGAGCAGTTTGAGCTGATTCGTAAGAGGTTGGTTGAGGCTCAGAGTCGGTACAAAAGTTATGCTGATACTCGACGAAGGGACTTGGAGTTTGAGGTTGGGGATGTAGTTTTCTTCAAGGTGTCTCCGATCAAAGGAGTGATCAGGTTTGGTAAGGGAGGCAAGTTGGCGCCAAGGTATATTGGGCCATACAGGATCATGGGGTGGTTTGGCAAGACAGCATATAGGTTGGAGCTTCCAAAGGAGTTGGCACAGGTGCACGATGTGTTCCATGTGTCGTTGTTAAGAAAGTATGTGCCAGATCAGAATCATCAGTTGGTAGAGATTCCTGAAGGTCTACAGGTGAACTTGAGTTACAAGGAACAGCCTGTGGAGGTTATCGACCGTAGGGAGAAAGTTCTTAGGAGCAAAGTGATACCTATGGTCAAGGAGCTGTGGAGGAATCAGCAGTTCGAGGAAGCTAATTGGGAGCCAGAGGATCGCATGCAGAAGGATTTTCCTGAGCTTTTTATATAATTGTACATTATTTATATGATGGTATTTCGTTGGATGATTGTACTATTGAATTGAGTTGCATTTCTTTTATTTGATTATGTCCTTCTATGTGAATATTTTGAATTATGGTTCATTTATGAAATTTCAATTTCTTTGTTTATTCTTGTTTTGGACCCCATTAGCAGTAGTTCTGAGGACAGAACTCTTCTAAGGAGGGAGTGATGTAGTACCCCGTATTTTTACATATAATTTTAAATATTTATAAATGAATTAAAATGATTTTTTTGGAGATTTAATAAATATTTTCATAAGATTTATCCTTTTTACACGGGCAAAATACGTGCAAATATTTTCTTGGAAGGTTCAAAAGGCAAAATTATTTCTGGAAAATCATTATTTATTATTTGAGATTATTTATAATTTTTCTAGGTTTTTCTGATATTTATTAGACCTATTTGCAAATATTACGAAAAAGAAGGATCTTTTTGCAAAATTGTCATTTTCAAGGATGAAAGTGCAAAACTACTTTCTGGACTTTTCAAGCTGTATCGGCTGGAAATAAAGAGTTTATTTTGCTTTTAAATCTCAATTTAATTGGTTTTATCAAGTTTCCAAGTATAGGGATTTATTTATGTAAAGTTATATTCAAAGAGGTTATTTTACAAATGTGTTTAAAAACCCTAATTCTCCTATTCCGACTATTTAAAAGAAGTGGAGTGCAGCCGTCTTTCGCTGCACAACACAAAGGTTTTATTGTTTTCTTGGAGAATTAAGGAGGGAATCTTGAATTTCGCAGAATAGGAATTTGCTTGTTATCCATTAATTCGGTTGGACTTCTTCATTTAGGTGAGTGACTTGTTTTGTTTCATTTTTTTTGTGTATGTTGTATGTGGTATTTTACCTACTAGAAAGCATGTTAGGGTTTGAGCATGAATATGTACATGATGGATTGGATGGATTGATGAATTAAAATTTGATCTTGTGAAACCCTAGTTGTTTATGAATTAAATTGTATGTGGGTAATTCGAGATTGATGAGCGACCTATTGGAGATCATAGGTTGGCTATTTTCTTTGGATTAATGTTGGATTTATTGAACATGGTGGACATTTTTATGCATAAACCTAATAAAGATGAGACTTTAATTACTTTTGAGTATTGGTTGAATGAAACTTGATATGGTGATGTTATAAATGGATTATGGTTGTGAGTTATAATGGTAACTCAGTTTTGAGAAATTTGAATGGAAAAGTTTGAATCAATAGATCATGTCATGGAAATCGAAATTGGAAATTTAGTTGAGTTTGAGGAAATATATCCAAATTGGGGATTTCTTTGGATTTTGATATTGATATTGTTCGAATCTGAATATGAAGCTATTTCAATGAACAATTAATTTTTAAGGAACTCTATTTTTGATTATATGCACAATTTATGTTTTGTTTGAAAGAAATTAAAAAATCGCTAATTTTATAAATTCAAGTAGTTTTGATTTAGTTTTAATGGACTATTATATATCCTACAAGTTGTATTTGATCAAATAAGAACTATGCTTTTTGTAGAAATCGTTTTCATAAAGTAAAATTATGTATCGGTTCAAATATGCACAACCAAAATCTGCAGTCTGCAGGTCGACAATCGACTGGTGTGACTTTACAGTCGACCGTCGCGACCCGGCTGCTGTGATTTCTAATTTTTCTTAAAATTTCGTTCTGGACAGTGGACTGATGACCTTTTACAGTCGACTGCTATACTTAGAATTATTTCCTCAAAGCTATTAGATTTTCTCTCTGGACAATCGACCTATGACCTTTTTGAGTCGACTTTTAATACTTAGAATTATTTTCTGAAAGCTGTTGGATTTTCTCTCTGGACAGTCTACCGATGGCTTTTGTAGTCGACTGATACTGACATATCTATACATATTTTAATATTCTTTAAATGATTTATTCTCTAAATGTTTTAATCTATAACCTACTATTCTCTACTTTATCTGCTACTGAACATATGTTTTCAAGTGGTTTTAGTGAGCAATTTATATTGGAAGATTAGTTTGGATATTGGGTGTGAGTCTCTAGAGGGTATGTGTGACCCTAGTATACCGACAGTTGAGATATTTATGTTTGGGCCTATTGAGGCAATTTTAGTTGATCAGTTGTTGAGTTAAGTCCGGTAGGGTACACCAACTCTTGGAGATTTGTAAAGTAGTCAAATAACCTAAATGATAAGGATAGGCACTAGTGGTGATATAATGAACGAGAACATGGGTTATTAACCTCAGTATGGCTTGCGGTGTGAGATAATCCTCAAAATTATCCAGGTGTGAGTGAAATAGTCTCTGAAATTACCTGTGGTGTGGGATTGATCTCCAAAATAATCGGGGTCGAGGCGACGCACATGTGGTATTCGTGTGATGAGGTGCCATTGCTTGCGGTGTGAGGTATTCTCGAAGATTCCCAGGTGTGAGTGAAATAGTTTCCGTAATTATCTATGGATAGATTTTGACCTCCGGAATTATCGAGGCATGAGCTAATACTCACAGTTTATCTTTATCTCGTAGTAGTCTTCATAGTAGGATTAGTTGCTTAGCGGGGTGATTAAACCCTACAATGTGGAGACGTTAAGGGCTTGCACCGGGCCTATGTAGAGTGGGATGCATAGACTCCGACAAGTACGCATTAGAGATTCAACATATAGAATTGTGTTTTCGTGACTTAGTTTCATGCATGTGGTTTCCTGTTTTCTACACTTGACACTTAGTCTAGTTTCACTTGATGTTTCGTGTTTTCTTGCTATGTCATATCTTATGTATTCTTGTTTATCTCATGTCATTTAGGATTTTGTGCTTTACTTATGTTGTTTGTTTTTATGTCACTCACACCATTATGGCTGACCACTTTTGTTTTGGGGGTTAGGGTTATCTCTAGCTTCATATTTTACAGGTGATTACTTGTAGCTTAGGATTTGGATGCTTGAGTTAAAATGGTGTAATAGGTTATGTAACTTGTAAAAGAAATTGTTGTAAGGAAAGAAAATTTGCAATTCAAGGTGTATTGTATTCCGCTATGCTATGTAAAGATTAATGTAACGAAAGTTGAAATTTTTTTATTGGTTTTTTGGCTGTGTTTAATATTACATTTGAAGTTGATACTGAGAATTGTGCCACATATTTCTAAGATATCATAATGGAAATTCAGGGCGCTACAGAGATTGGTATCAGAGCATGCTTCAATAGTAATAATAAACATGGTATAGAAATAACCTAGGTGTGGACACTAGAGCGTGAGTACCTAAGTGTGGACATTAGAGAGTGAGTATCACATAGAACTGAAACGTGATGTTTTTACTTTTGGGGTATGATTACGGTTTTGCCAAAGGGTATTGATGTGAATATGAATTGTGTTGTGGTGCTCTAACTTTTCCCTCATTTTGCAATATTCAGAATGGTTGGACCCAGAACCAGAAATGGTAACAATGGTGATAGGGCTGGAAGTTACCAAGGAACGGGAGTTGATCTCGAGGCCGAATTTGCCAGGGTGTATCAGACGTTGAATGCACTAATGGCAGCTAATTTGGCGCAAAATCCGAACCAGAATCAGAATCATGGGACTGGACCAGGGTTTGTTAACGCTGATCCTATCAAGCAGATTGAGTCCTTCAAGATGATGAGGCTGCCCATATTTGAGGGGCAGTCTGATCCAAATGAGGCTGATGATTGGATCAGACGGATGGAGACAATCTTCGAGGTCTCGGAAACTCCGGCAGCCAACAAGGTGAAGTTGGCCACTATGCAGTTGGAAAAGGATGTTGGTGTTTGGTGGCAAACTGTAAAGAGGACTTTGGGGGACCAGCAAATGACTTGGGAGGCTTTTCTGGAAGAATTCAGAGATCATTTCTTTCCCCTGGATATTCAGGAGAAGAAGGCGACAGAGTTCTTGAATCTACAGCAGGGCAGAATGATCGTGCGAGAGTATGAGACTAAGTTTGCTCAGCTGTCGAGGTATGCACCGGAGCTTATAGTTGATGAGGCGAAGAAGGCCAAGAAGTTTGAGCAGGGCTTGAGGCCCAACTTGAGGTCGAGAATGATTCCGTTAGGCATAAGGAGATTCGTTAAGCTGGTCAGGAGAGCAGCTATGACTGAGAAAGATATGGACCAGTTCCAGAAGAAGCAAGAGACCTGGAACAGGAACAAGAGGCTAGCATCAGGTCAGAGTGGGAAAGGATTCCCAGCGAAGCAAGTCAAGTTCAGTGGTCCAGTGCAGAAGGCACCTGCAACTCAGGAAGTGACTTGTTACTACTGCAAGGAGGTAGATCATTACAGGTCAGCGTGTCCTATGTTAGTGAAGCAGACTTGTTTCCAGTGTGGGCAGGTGGGATATTCTAAGACTCATTGTCCACAGTTGAGGAAGGATGGTCCAGGTGGAGGTAAATTCCAGAGGCAAGGGCGAGTGTTCGCATTAACCAAGGAGGATGCGAGTAACTCGGAAGATGTGATCCAGGGTATGCAAGAGTTTTGATTTGATTTTTATTTCAATGTAATAAGTAAAACATTTATTTTAAGAATAATTGGAGATTAAGTATCATTCTTCATGTAACAGGGATTGTTTTGGTTAATGGAATTAAGGCAAAAGTTTTATTTGATACTGGTTCTTCGCATACTTTTGTGTCGCCCAATTTTGCAAATGTCTTAGGTGTGGAGCCTAAGTTGTTCCCAGGCAAGGTTTTGTTGGTGGCAACGCCGTCAGGTGAAGAATTGATTGCTGATCGATATTACGAAGGCTGTGATATCAAGATTGGTGGAAGATTATTCTGCATTGATCTGATTGAACTGCAAGTTTTAGGAGTGGATGTCATCGTAGGCATTGATTGGATGGCAATATATGATGCCACAATTGAATGCAAGCAGAAAGAGGTGTTAGTGAAAGCACCACGTGGTCCCACAGTGATTTTCCAAGGGAAGAAGAAAGTTTCGAAGGTGGCTGCAATGGTATCCAAGATGGCGATTCCAGATGAAGTCAAAGGCATTCAAGTTGTCAGAGATTTTCCTAAGGTGTTCTTAGAAGATTTGCCAGGATTACCACTGCAGAGAGATGTGGAGTTGTGCATCAATGTTCAGCCAGGGAGTGCTCCGAATTCTAAGGCTTTGTACATGATGGCACCTGTAGAGCAAGACGAAGTGAAGAAGCAGATTGAGGAGTTGTTGGGAAAAGCCATGTAAACACATAAACAAAATGCCATGTAAACACATTGAGATGAGTTTAGAGTCGCACGAGGAAGATGTGAATCTTCAAACCATTCAATACATTGCATGAACTCATCAAGTCTAGCTGAAGACAGAAAACACAGCGCTTATTGGGAGGCAACCCAATTTTTCACATCTCAGTGTACATGTTGAGGAGAGGTTGACTACTGCACCTATCTTAGATTTGCCTCAAGTTGGGAAGGATTATGATATCTTCAGTGATGCGTCTCTCAGAGGTTTGGGTTGTATCTTGATGCAAGAAGGCA
The DNA here is from genome assembly GCA_017893485.1 of Hemerocallis citrina. NCBI lineage: Eukaryota > Viridiplantae > Streptophyta > Magnoliopsida > Asparagales > Asphodelaceae > Hemerocallis > Hemerocallis citrina. The sequence goes on from CM030365.1 coordinate 133,202,968, forward strand.
AGGTTATTGCTTATGGTTCGAGGCAATTGCGTCCGCATGTGAAGAATTGTCTGACGCATGATTTGGAGCTAGCAGCTATTATCTTTGCCTTGAAGCAGTGGAGGCATTATGTTTGTGGTGAGAAGGTCAACATGTACACTGACCACAAGAGCCTGAAGTATATTTATCAACAGAAGGATCTAAATCTTCAGCAAAGAAGATGGTTGAAAGTGCTTGAAGACATTCCTCCTGAGATCAAGTATCATTTGCGCAAGGCGAATGTGGTAGCTGATGGACTTAGTAGGAAGAGTAGTTTATCAAATTTGATCACTAATCGAAGCGAGTTGGCAGCAGAGATTGATCAGGTAGGTATCGAGGTGGTGGTGCAGGGTTTGGGGCATCTTTGGCTCAGTTGAGGCTGCAACCTTCCTTGAGAGAGAGGATTGTGGAAGGTCAGAGATCAGATTCATAGATTCAGAAGATGTTGCAATAGGTTTTAGAAGGCAAGCTATCAGAGGTTCTTGTCCAAGATGGAATTCTATGGATGGGTGAGCAGTTGTGTGTTCTGGATATTGCGGATTTGAGAGAGAGTATCTTGCAGGAAGCACACAGTACCTTGTTGTCAGTACATCTTGGAGGTACAAAGATGTACAAGGACATCAAACAGCACTTTTGGTGGTCTAGTATGAAGAGGGATGTGGTAAATTTCATGGTAAGGTGTCTGACTTGTCAGCAGATCAAAGCAGAAAATCAGAGACCTGGAGGTTTGTTGCAGCCGTTGACCATTCCGGAGTGGAAATGGGAGAATGTCAGTATGGATTTCATCACGAGTATGACAAGGAGTTCGAAGGGCAATGACTTGATTTGGGTTATTATGGACCGCGTCGGCTCAGTTTCTGGCCATGAAGATTACTTGGTCATTGGAGAAATTGGCCGAGTTGTACATTGGTGAGATTGTGAGACTTCATGGAGTTCCTGTGTCGATTGTTTCCGACAGGGATGCAAGGTTCACCTCAAGGTTTTGAAAGAGCCTACAAGCAGCTTCGGGCACCAGAACTGATTTCAGTACCACTTTTCATCCACAGAGCGATGGTCAGACCGAGAAGGTGAATCGAGTGCTGGAAGATATGCTGAGGGCTTGTGTTATGGATTTCGGTGGTAGCTGGGAGAGATACTTGGCATTGGTTGAGTTTGCTTTTAACAACAGTTACCATGCGAGTATCGGGATGGCACCGTATGAGGCTTTGTACAGGCGGAGGTGCAGGACACCTGTTTGTTGGTACGAGGTTGGCGAGAGGCAGATGTTTGGTCCTGAGTTCGTGCAGCAGACCTCAGAGCAGTTTGAGCTGATTCGCAAGAGGTTGGTTGAGGCTCAGAGTCGGTAGAAAAGTTATGCTGATACTCGACGAAGGGACTTGGAGTTTGAGGTTGGGGATGTAGTTTTTCTCAAGGTGTCTCCGACCAAAGGAGTGATCAGGTTTGGTAAGGGAGGCAAGTTGGTGCCAAGGTATATTGAGCCATACAGGATCATGGGGCGATTTGGCAAGACAGCATATAGGTTGGAGCTTTCAGAGGAGTTGGCACAGGTGCACGATGTGTTCCATGTGTTGTTGTTAAGAAAGTATGTGCCAGATCAGAATCATCAGTTGGTAGAGATTCCTAAAGGTCTACAGGTGAACTTGAGTTACAAGGAACAGTCTGTGGAGGTCGTCGACCGTAGGGAGAAAGTTCTTAGGAGCAAAGTAATACCTATGGTCACGGTGCTGTGGAGGAATCAGCCGTTCGAGGAAGCTACTTGGGAGCTAGAGGATCGCATGCAGAAGGATTTTCCTAAGCTTTTTATATAATTGTACCTTATTTATGTGATGGTATTTCATTGGATGATTGTAATATTGAATTGAGTTGCATTTCTTTTATTTGATTATGTCCTTCTATGTGAATGTTTGGAATTATGGTTCATTTATGAAATTTCAATTTCTTTGTTTATTCTTTTTTTGGACCCCATTAGCAGTAGTTCTGAGAACAAAACTCTTCTAAGGAGGGAGTGATGTAGTACCCCATATTTTTAAATCGAATTTTAAAGATTTATAAATGAATTAAAATGATTTTTTGGGGATTTAATAAATATTTTCATAAGATTTATCCTTTTTACACGTGCAAAATACATTCAAATATTTTCTTGGAAGGTTCAAAAGGCAAAATTATTTTGTGGAAAATCATTATTTAATATTTGAGATTATTTATAATTTTTCTAGATTTTTCTGATATTTATTAGACCTATTTGCAAATATTACGAAAAAAGGATCTTTTTGCAAAATTGTCATTTTGAAGGATGAAAGTGCAAAACTACTTTCTGGACTTTTCAAGCTGTATCGGCTGGAAATAAACAGTTTATTTTGCTTTTAAATCTAAGTTTAATTTGTTTTATCAAGTTTCCAAGTACAGGGATTTATTTATGTAAAGTTATATTTAAAGGGATTATTTTGCAAATATGTTTGAAAACCCTAATTCTCCTTTTCCGGCTATTTAAAAGAAGTGGAGTGCAGCCGTCTTTCGCTGCACTACACAAAGATTTTATTGTTTTCTTGGAGAATTAAGGAGGGAATCTTGAATTTCGCAGAATAGGACTTTGCTTATTCTCCATTAATTCGGTTGGACTTCTTCATATAGGTGAGTGACTTGTTTTGTTTCATTTTTTTTTGTGTATGTTGTATGTGGTATTTTATCTACTAGAAAGCATGTTAGGGTTTGAACATGAATTTGTACATGATGGATTGGATGGATTGATGAATTAAAATTTGATCTTGTGAAGCCCTAGTTGTTTATGAATTAAATTGTATGTGGGTAATTCGAGATTGATGAGCGACCTATTGGAGATCATGGGTAGGCTATTTCTTTTGGATTAATGTTGGATTTATTGAACATGGTGTACATTTTTATGCATAAACCTAATAAAGATGAGACTTTTATTGCTTTTGAGTATTGGTTGAATGAAACTTGATATGGTGATGTTATAAATGGATTATGGTTGTGAGTTATAATGGTAACTCAGTTTTGAGAAATTTGAATGGAAAAGTATGAATCAATAGATCATGTCATGGAAATTTAGTTGAGTTTGAGAAAATATATCCAAATTGGGGATTTCTTTGGATTTTGATATTGATATGGTTCGTTTCTGAATACGAAGCTATTTCAATGAACAATTAATTTTTAAGAAACTCTATTTTTGATTATATGCACAATTTATGTTTTATTTGAAAGAAATTAACAAATCGCTAATTTTATAAATTCAAGTAGTTTTGATTTAGTTTTTATAGACTATTATATATCCTACAGGTTGTATTTGATCAAATAAAAAATATGCTTTTTGTAGAAATCGTTTTCATAAAGTAAAATTATGTATCGGTTCAAATATGCACAACCAAAATCTGCAGTCTGCAGGTCGACAGTCGACTGGTGTGACTTTACTTTCGACCGTCGCGACCCGGCTGCTGTGATATATAATTTTTCTTAAAATTTTGTTCTGGACAGTCGACTGATGACCTTTTACATTCGACTACTATACTTAGAATTATTTCCTCAAAGCTATTGGATTTTCTCTCTGGACAGTCGACCTATGACCTTTTTGAGTCGACTTATAATACTTAGAATTATTTTCTGAAAGCTATTGGATTTTCTCTCTGGACAGTCGACCGATGGCTTTGTTGTCGACTGATACTGATATATCTATACAAATTTTAATGTTCTTTTAAATAATTTATTCTCTAAATATTCTAATCTATAACATACTATTCTCTACTTTATCTGCTACTAAACATATGTTTTCAAGTGGTTTAACTGAGCAATTTATATTGGAAAATTAGTTTGGATATTGGGTGTGAGTCTCCAGAGGGTATGTGTGAACCTAGTATACCGGCAGTTGAGATGTTTATGTTTGGGACTGTTGAGGCAATTTTAGTTGATCAGTTGTTGAATTAAGTCTAGTAGGGTACACCAACTCTTGGAGATTCATAAAGTAATCAAATAACCTAAATGATAAGGATAGGCACTAGTGGTGATATGATGAACGAGAACATGGGTTATGGACCTCAGTATGGCTTGCGGTGTGAGATAATTTCCTGAATTATCTAGGTGTGAGTGAAATAGTCTCGGGAATTACCTGTAGTGTGGGATTGATCTCCGGAATTATCGGGGTCGAGGCGACGCACATGTGGTATTCATGTGATGAGGTGCCATTGCTTGTGGTGTGGGGTATTCTCGAAGATTCCCAGGTGTGAGTGAAATAGTCTCCGGAATTATCTGTGGATAGAGTTTGACCTCCGAAATTATCGGGGCATGGGCTAATACTCACAGTTTATCTTTATCTCGTAGTAGTCATCGTAGTAGGATTAGTTACATAGCGGGGGGATTAAACCCTACAATGTGGAGACGTTAAGGGCTTGCATCGGACCTATGTAGAGTGGGATGCATGACTCCGACAAGTACGCTTTAGAGAGTCAGCATAAAGAATTGTGTTTTCTTGACTTGGTTTCATGCATGTGTTTTCCTGTTTTCTACACTTGACACTTAGTCTAGTTTCACTTGATGTTTCGTGTTTCCTTGCTATGTCATATCGTATGTATTCTTGTTTATTTCATGTCATTTATGATTCTATGCTTTACTTAAGTTGTTTGTTTTTATGTCACTCACACCATTATGGCTAACCCCTTTAGTTTTGGGGGTTAGGGTTATCTCTAGCCTCATATTTTACAGGTGATTACTTGTAGCTTGGGATTTGGAGGCATGAGTTAAAGTGGTGTAATAGGTTATGTAATTTGTAAAAGAAATTGTTGTAAGGAAAGAAAATTTGTAATTCAAGGTGTATTGTATTCTACTGTGCTATGTAAAGATTAATGTAACGAAAGTTGAAATTTTTTTAATGGTGTTTTGGCTGTGTTTAATATTACATTTGATGTTGATGCTTGGAATTGTGCTACGTATTTCTAAGATTTCATATTGGAAAATCGGGGCGTTACATTCGACCTGGGCGGTGGGTCCGGTCGACCCATGGGTCATCAAACCCTCTCCCCCTAAGGGTGGTCCTCCCGCAGGATGGGCGACCTCGTTTTCCCTCTCCACAAAAGAGAATTCCCAGAGGTCAAGATCCGGGAAATTGGCCTCGATGTCCTCATTGGCACAGTTATGCCCTTCATCTAGGCCTTAGATGATACAATCCAGGACGTCACCATACTCCGCCGCCATTTTCTTCTCCTATGCCTGCCATGCCAGCCTTATGTCAGCTAGCTCCTCCTTCTCCTTCGACAGCCCTTCCCGAGCCTCTTTCTCCTTCGCCAGGTCTGATGTTCAACCCCTTCATTATCTGCCAAAGATCATCATTCTGATCCATGATCTCCTTCTGGCCCCCCGCCTAGGCTAGTTGGGCCTGTCGAAGGAGCATCTCGAGCCTCTACCTCGGCCCCATTGATGGCCGCCTGCGAGAACACCATAGTACACTTAGAAAATTGTAAATAGAGAAAAAATAGGACAAGAGGTGTCGACAATAAATTGAGTTATGACAATTTTGCTTCACACGTCTTACACACATGTATTTTGTACCGTTACATGTAATATCCGTAATATTATTAATATAAATATTTTTATGTATATTATATTTCGATTGTTTATAAACATTTCTCCGTTGCTCAAATCCATTTTATATTTGAATATTTATTGATACATGCGACGCACGTGTTTGCAGTGCACTTGTTGATTTTAATCTTTTTCAAAATAAAATTAATGATGTGTGTATGTTTATTTTTATTTGTGCATAAAAACTTTTATTATGATTAATTTAAACTAGTTTTATTAATTTTCTATTAAATCGAGTAGCACATAAATTTTATTCCTTATATTTTTGTGTGTAGTTCATGTGCTTAATTAAACACATTATTTTGTGCGCACACACACCTTCTCAAACCCGTGCATTGCACACTAGCATTGGACGGCCAAATATGCATTGAAGGGAAATTTTGTGTTTTTGAATGAGTGTGTGACTTTGTGGCTGGTTAAATGAATTAAGTAGGTAGTTAATGAACTCCCCATTACCCCCCTTCCTTATAAAGAGAGCACCGGCCAATACCTAAGGGAAAGGGGAGAGTTATATTGCACTTTCAAAATAGTCTTTACTATTGGGTTTCTTTTTGGATTTTTGATATTTGAGGGAGAAAAGTAGGAGCTCTTACTAGGAGTTTATTGCAAGTTGAATCAAGGTTGGTGCTTATTTGATTTCTAGTAGTTTCCTTGAGTAGAATTTTTCATGAAATCATGATTATGTGTAGCTTTAAATTCTTTTAGATGGTAAATAAATTTTGAATGCATGTTGATTAATCTAAGTTAATGAGGAGATTATAAAAGAAAAGAAAATTTGACGTCATGCATTAAATTTCTATGATTTTGTGGGATGAGAATGTCATGTTATACAAGCTTATTTGTTAAGTAGAAATGAATGTATTATATTGACAATAAGTGTGAAATGTAAGCATAGAATTGATTTCTCATATTGGTATGTACGGATTCTATTGATGTTGATGTGTAAATTAGATAAATAAAATTGTGGATAATATGCAGATTAAACTTTTCCATGATGCGATTCTCTGTAAATTAGAATTTGAATTGTAAAAGTTAGGAACTTGTATTTTGATGTTAGAGTAATGTAAATGTAGTAAGGAGTAGTAAAATTGTTTATTTTCCGGAGGAGTTTCGATAGTGAGTGAGAAGTGAGAACTTGGACTTGGCTCTCGGCTTAGGTTGCTGTGTATAGTGTAGGTGGTCTTGGGTTCTAGTCTTAGGACTTCTTTTTCTTTTTGAAATTCTTTAAATTTCCATAATTAGTACACAGAAACATAAATTGTATTTTTGTGAAGTTTTTTACACCAACAACGAATGTACTTCTTGGTTATTGGGTGAGTTTGGGGGGCACAGTAGTGCTCGGGTTCGACGATAGGCAAAGTCAATTTTTGGGATTTTTAATATTTTTGCTTCTAAATACATGTATTTTCATGAGAAAAAAGGTTGAAATAAATCTAAAATATTAGTGGAATATTTGGAAATAATTATAAATATATTTAAGATTTAATTTGTGGTTAAAAATACATATTTGAAGATATGCTTTCATTGATTGTTTGGATTTATTCCACAATCGTTTCGTTTTAAACCAAAAAATTTGGAATATTTTGAGATAGCTATAAAAGATTTAGAGAATTATTGGGTATAAAAGAAGGGTTCTTGGAAATTGTTTAAGTAAGAAATAATTCAAGAGTTATTTTTTGGCTAAGATTTATCTATGTGAAAATCTTATTGAAATATCTAACATGAAGGTTAAGAAGTGGCCCAATTGTTGAGATTGGTCAATTGTAAAGAATAAATAAGTGAATAAGAAATTTATGAAAGAATGAAATTTGTATTGTGAGGTTAAGAATAACCTGGGATATCTCAATGTGAGATGTATGGATTCTAGAGGCTGAGCGAGACACAGGGTGCCAACAAATTTGTGATGTGAAAATTTGAGAAGTGGACAATATGGGCCAAAGTTCTCAGTGAGTTAATTAAGTCCGGCAGGGTAAGCTAGCTCAAGGTCAAGATAATTATAATTGAACTAAGTACATACACTAAAAAGGGAGATGTAATGAAACTTGAGCACACGTGAGTATGAGGGCCCAGAATGATCCGCGGAGCGATACATTCCTAGTGGGATTGGTCTCCAGAATTTTGGGACAAGTGCGACGCTCACAGGACATTAGTGTGATGAGGGTTCCAGAATGATCTATAGGGTGAGGTATTCTCGAAAATTCCCAAACGAGAGTGGAATAGTCTCCAAAATGATCTGTGGATAGTGATTGACCCCCAGAGTTCCTGGGCGAGAACCGATACGCATAGGATGTCTAAATCTTGACGTTCTTCATGGTTCTAGGTTTTGCATAACGAGGGATTAAACCCTATAATGAGGAGTACGTTAAGGGCTTTCTCTTGGACCTATATAGTATGGGATGCATAGAATCCGAACAGCTGTGCATTAGAGTTGCAACGTAAACATGAATGTCTGCATTAGTCATTAGGTTCATATCCTACATTGACATGTTTAAGATAGCCACATTTTATGTTTCTGCATTCAAGTTTGTGATTGTTAAAATAGAGGAATCGCTATATTATAGCATTGCGTCAGTTGTATGCAACTGACGTGCCCACAATTTTCAAGTTGCAGGACCTGAAATACCGAGCGACATGGAGATGAGTTTGATGCTGATGGATGTTGCAAGATTGGAGATATTTGATGCTATAAATTGTAATGAATTTTTTTTAAGTTCCTTGTATTTTTGTACGAAATTGAAGTGAAGATCCTAGTTGTGCAACGAATTACTTGTGGTTGGAATTCATGGCGTTACATGAAGAAAGGCCCTCACCATAATGGAATCTTGCGCCGATTGACAGTAAATCTCCTTCCCCGACTCTTTGTTTAGAGCCGTCCTATCGCAAGTAGCAAGTTGGTCGACCACTTGCAGAGCATTGGATTGCTTCGCCAAAAAGTCTGCTTCGATCACGGACCAAGAGGGTGCTTACTCCTTCGCCGGCGAAGGTGCTTTTGGAATCATGATGGCATTCTTCGAGGAAGGGTCCGGAGGTTTCAGGACCTCCTTCTTCAAAACCACCTCGGTCGCCATGGCCTTCGGGGATTTGACTTCTTTCGACTTCCTCCTCTATGAGGGCTCCTTTGGCTCCGAAGGAGGGGGACGCATCTGCGCCTGCGCTTGCGCCTACGCCTTGAAGGCTCTGCGTCTCACCTTCAACACCTCATCGGATACCATTCTTATTTGCTGTGTAGCACCCTAAATTTCCAATATGATATCTCAGAAATACGTGGCACAATTCCCAGCATCAACTTCAATTACAATAGTAAACATAAACAAAAATACAGATAATTTTTTTTCCAACTTTTATTACATTAAATTCTTTATAAAACACAGCGGAAAACAAACACCTTGAATTACAAATCTTTTCTCTTTTTACACCATGTTCTTTTACAATTTTACATAAGCCATGACATCAATTTAACACTAGCATCCAAATCCCAAGCTATAAGCACCTACCTATAAAACATGAGGATAGAGATAACCCTAACCCCCAAAACTATAGGGGTCAGCCATAACAGTGTGAATGATAATCAAAGAAATACAGTTTAAATGAAACGTAAAGAACAGAATCATAATCAACATATTGGCATGGTAAAAAAATGATAATAATAGTAACAATAAATGAAACATAAATAATCAAGTGAACTAGTCTAAGTGTCAAGTGTAAGAAAACAGGGAACAAGCATGCATAAAAACAAGTCAAGAAAAATCCAAATGCATATGATGAATATCTAATGCATACTTGTCGAAGCTATGCTCCCCACTCTACATAGATTCGGGGCAAGCCCTTGTCGTCCTCCATTTATATGATTCGATCCCACACTATGCAACTAATCCTACTACGGTGATTACTTTATGATTTAGACATCTCATGAGCATCTAGTCCATGACCTAGTAATCAGTGGAATCAATCCCCCAATGCAAGTGCTCGCACCCCTAAGGTCAGGTAATGAAACTCACACCGTAAAGCACATGGTTCCTCATCACGCAAACATCCCATGGACGTCGCCTCGATCCCGATAATCAGAAAGACCAGCCACATCGCAAGTGCCTCACACCCCGGTAATCAGTGAAACTGTCTCCCATCGCAGACCATATGAGGCCCCCTTACCCATGTTTGCTCATATTTCGTCACATCTCCAACTAGTGCCTGTCCTTAGGTTATTTAAGTTCAATTAATTAATCATGAGTCTCCTAGAGTTTGCGTACCCTACCGGACTGAACTCAACTGAATCACGAAACCTTAACTGCCGGTGTACTAGGGTTTCGCCCAATCTCTGGTGACTCACGACTCAAATGTTAACACAAATCTTCCATTTAATCACTTTATTTCATTGTCAACTTTTTCACAGTAAGAAATTCCCTTAATCAATGCAAATTCGAATCGCATCTATAATCATTCAATGTCTACACATTTCTATTAAGAAATCTTCAAACAGTAGAGAAATAAGGACTCAAAGGGAGATACTCAATGTATATATATATTTTGTTAGGAAATCTGGAATCATTACATTGTTGTAAAGAAGTTATACACACAAAAAAAGAACAGTGTAGAAACTTGAAGAGATATACTCACTGTCTACACTAGCTTTAAAATTCAAATTTTCTCACAACTGAAACATAGTATGAAGCTTCAGAAAACACAATTTCAAGTAATCAATACCCTGAGATGTTCCATTACCTCTTGACCAAACAATGCAATCCATATGCCAAATCGAATTCTTCTTGAAACCAACAGTATTGAAAAAAAGAGAAAAAAAGAAACAAAACTTGAAGAGAGATACTCAATGTCTACAGCCGCTTTAATTTCCATGCCTCTCATACTGACACGAGTGTTTAAACTTCCTACATGAGTTCTAGCAATTAAAAAAAGATCCTTGGATGTCAATTACATCTAGGCCAAGCAATAGTGCATAAGCCAATCCAAGTCTCCAACAATTTCTTAAAGGAAAGCAATTTTCAAATTAAAACTCTCACAATGAGGCATATCTGCAGATGCGTATATCTGTATATATATACTATTTATTAAGACTAACAAGAACCATAGTATATGAGAGGTATAGTGCTCAATTCATTCTCAGTTCTAGCATGGATCAGAATCCAATCTAAACTTCACAAGTTTGGAAACCCAAGTTTCGGTCTGCCCTTTGACAGACCCAGAAGAAAAGAAAGAAAAGGTCCACCTAGAACAAATAAGAATTTAATGGAAGAGGCAATATCTAAGTGAAACTGATCTCAGTCCATCACAAATGAGTGGTGTGTAGTATAACTGATCTTAGTCTCAGTATTTGCCGAAGAAAAGAAGAAGAAAAAAAAACAATCAAAACATGCAGAAAACCTCATAAAATTCAATTTTTAGCCTGTGCATACAGACCCGAGAATTTAAATCCAATCCTTGCTTAAACTTTTGATTTCTCCTACAAAAATCCGTATCTTAAGATTGTTATACACATATCAGTCCATGTCTAATATTTATATCCTGCTCAATATTCAAATCCAAATAAAGAAAAAATCACGTTTTACTTGAAAAAAAAAAACTCAAACCGAACTTACAGCTATGAACAGTAACCGAAAGATGCATATGCAACTTGATTTGCAGGTTCGGTTTTGTTTGACAGAATTACCACTTGAAATGTACAAATATATCGATCGTAAGTACGTGTAAGCATCAAACTCAAGTTATTCTATTACTCTAGAACTCATATTTGTCAAAATACAACCGGAAACATGCACAAAGTCTCCAAAAAAACTTATTTCAACTATGAACAGACTGAAATTTGTTAAACTCAATCTGCACTAAAATGTCGATTCTTTATCATCAAAATCCACATCTCATGATCTTCCTATACCTGCCGATCTATTGTACTCAAAACTCCACCATTGATCAATGCTTTAATTCAATAGAAATTTCAAAACAAATACCCCAGGTATGAACAGTAACCTGAAGTCAGAATTCACCCTTATTTCATCTACACATTAACTATCCATTTTCACACAATCAACCATTTGAGATCCAATATCTCATGGGTATTACTAAGTCTCTACATATCACAAATTGTTCATGCACAAAGATTACTCATGATTTCCTATTTTAGTCATATATCTCACCTTTAAAATTATTCATTCACTACAATACCCATCATATCAATATACGATTGTTCTAGCATGTATCAACTACATTATCATCAACTGTATAACAAAATAAGAGTAGAGTACCACTCACTTTTAATGAAGATCAACTTGAAGGAAAAAAAAAAGAATAAAAGAAAGCCCTTCTCCTCCTTTTGCAAGAACCCCAAGATCCAATCCTCCAACTCAAGAAATATGAAGAGAAAATAAATTTTGATTTCACCCCAGGTGTGGGGGTGGCTACTGCAGTATATAATGGCCGGAAAGATTTGCAAATAATCTCTTGAAAGATATCTTTACACATATGGAGTCATTATATTAGGTAGTTAGATAAATCAAATAAGGTATGATTTAAATCCCCTCAATCTCTCCAGATCTGATCGGCTTCATCTTCTGCCATAAAAAAATTGATTTTGAAATTTTGCCTCCAAGTGCAGTTTTTGCAAAGAGACCCTTTATTTATCAATATTTGCGAAGAATACCAATAGTGATTTATAAAATCCAAAAAATTTAAAATTAATATTCACTAACAAATATTAGGTCTTCTAAACAAAATTCCTGTCTTTGTGTTTCCCAAGAAGAGTGTTTGCACGTGTTTTGCACGTGCAAAAAAAAAGATAAAATTTAGAAAAGGTTTATTAAATCAGCAAAATTTCATTTTAATTCATTTATTAATTCAAAAGCATTAATTAAAATTCTAGGGCGTTACATGCTGAAAGGAGACGAAATGAGGGAGACGAGAGTAAAGGGAAGCAGAAGTGAAGGTGAAGCAAGTAGAAGGAAATGTAGTTATGGGATAGTATATGTAAGAGAGAAAGGAGACATCGGGCATTGTGCCAAGCACGTGATATCACATTACACGTGAACACGCACATGAAACATGCTTGCGAGATCTCCGCAACAAGGCTCCCCACCTCGGCATGGCACTCCAACTCTGAGTCACTCGCGAATGTCTTCGTAATAAGGCACCCGCCTCGTGCCCTGCCGCTTGGCTTGGCATTCTGACTTTGAGCCACCTGCAGATTTTCTCCGTAGTAAGGCTCCCGCCGAGGGGTAGGGCTCTTGCCTCGTGCTGTACCCCTAAGTATGGCATTTCGACACCGAGCAACCTGTAGATTTTCTCTATAACAAGTCTCCCTCCTAGTGACGCATTCCTCGGTACAGCACTCTGGCTTTGAGCACTCGACATAGTAGTCACCATGCATCACTAAAAAACCGAGTCGAGCAAAAACTCTTTGATTATCATGAACCAAGATGTTACATTCGCAATGGTAAATAGGATATTACAAGATCAAGGCATAAGAGCTTGGCCCACAGGGTCTCCCTCGGCAAAACCCGGCCCTGTGTTTATCACGTCAGTCCTCGAGGGATGGGTACCTAACCCGGGAGAATCAAGGCCACCTCGAACACTAGAAACACTAGAAGACCCAACCACTCCACATTGGGCATCCTCAGGCGCTCCCATTCCGGAACGTGTCCTCGGATAATGATCTCGTCTCGAGAGCGGGCTTCAAAAAGTATTCATCGGGCCCGCTTCTCTGAGTTTGCCCTCAACCGATATATCTCCATGTCTCTCTTTATGAGCATCTGCTTGAGTAGAAAATCAGAAGACTGCTCTCTGATCGAGCTAGAGGACGTATCTTCCCCGGTTCTGGTCAGAGCCCAACTGACATTGGGGACAGACGTCTTTAAGAGAGAAAGCTTTTGCGTCACCTCTTGCGATCGATGAATTTGATGCTGAACGCCCCCTCCTTATCAATCGCTTCCTTACAAAGAAGGATGATCGTGTCCTCAGATTGATGCAACTGACCTCAGAGAGTTCACATCTCTTCCTGATATTCATCTTCCCGAGCTTCATACCTTACAATATGACCTACAAAACAACCATCTTAAAACTCGATCAAATGTACGAAGCACAAAAGATGTTAAAAGTCATATGAATTCTTATTAAATGTGAAAGTTACAGGGGGTGGTGGCCATTCCGCTGTTGTCATCAGAATAAAAATAAGGAATTAAGAAACTTTCTATTCATGTGAAGAGAGCACCTCCCGGGAAGAAGAGTGAGGAACCTCAATCCTAACCTCCTCATGCTTGGAACCCGAAGACTGTTATGCGGGAGTCGGAGGAGTACTTTCAAGCTCCGGCTCAAAGCAAAGACCACCGAAATCAAGGATGGTGTACCTCTCCCTGACATGTTCAAGGGTCCAATTGTAGCCCTTGTCTTGCCCCAAGATGATCTGGTCCACAGTTCCTTTGAGCTCCGACATCAGCTTCGTTCGCTCCTCCTCCTGGGCTTATTTCTCCGAAAAAAGAATTTCCTGTTCTAGGGCCCCGACTGTGAGCTCCCCCTCCAACTCCTTCACCCCTTTTTCAAGTGCGTCGGTGTGAAGCTTATCCTCTAGCCATTTATTTTTAAGCCGTTGCGACCTCTGGGCAGCGCACTTAAGTTTGTGTTCATACTGTCCTTTCATCTTCGTCCGTTGAAGCATAGTTTGCAATAAGTAAAACACTTAGAAAAATACAATGTTCTAAAGCAGAGAAACACATCTATTCAAGGCAAAGCTCCTACCATGACGGAAGCTTGGGCGAACTGGAGATAGCTCGAGCTAATAGTCTCCAAGTTAGAGCCCTCCTATCCCTTGGAGAGGTTATGTTGTTCCCCACCTCGAGTGCCACAGAGGAATCCATCATCGAATCAAGAGTCTTCACTATCCAATCAGGTCTGAAAGTCACGTTGGCCTTGTCGCCAAGGAAGGTCTTCAGCATCGGGTGGAACGAAGGTAGAGGAGATCCAGCTAGTTTAGCGGCTCTGATCAATCTCTCGCTCGGTTGAGCCCTAGGAGACTCCTCCTCCTGGTCATTCATAACCAGGGCTTCCGATCTCTTTGCCTTGTCAGACCGTCCCTTTGGAGATGCGTCGAGGTCGAAGCTGACTCCCTTTTCTTCCCCGTGGGGTCCTCAGTTGCCCCTTTCTCCACCCACTCATCCTGAAGGGCAGTAATAACATCATCCACCATAGCTGTAAGAGAACAAATACATTAAATAGGACCAAAGAGTACAACAAAAGAAAGTAATAACATACAAGGAACATAAGAGCTCAGGCCACATGTAGCCAGTTCCGCCTAAGTCATCATCGCCCAACCTATGTTGTTGCCACCGTCGAACAACCTCATAAATTCATCCTCCTCCTCCGTGGTGAATTCCGAAGGCCTCGGACTCTTCCTCTGCGGGAGTGCATACGACCACCTGGTAGGGATATCCCAAGGCTTGGGACTGTAGGACACAAAATACTTCGTCTTCCAGTCCTTTATGGAATTTGGGTAGTTATGAACCATGCGATACTTGTGGCGGGGGAGATGTACCACCGATATTGATACCCCAAAGAAGAGATTAGTCCCAAGAACATGCGAAAGTACTTGAGGTTTAGGGGCACTTTCTTCGTCTTGCATAACATAGTGAAGCTATTCAGCTGCTTCCACGAGTTAGGCTCATACTGCATAGGGCTTATCCCCACCTAGTTTAAGACCTCCTTGATGAACAGGTGTATAAGGAGACATAGGCCCGAAGCAACATGTCCGGGGGGAACAGACAAAATCACTTCAAGTGGTCATCAGTCAGACGAATCCCAGCACTTGGAAGTAGCAGCTCGAACTTTCGGGGAATGTGAATAGCCTCCTCGATGTTGGCAAGGTCACTCGCCACCAGAGGATTTTGTGTCTTTTCCGCCTCTGTCTTTGGTTTTTCAGCGAAGAAGTTGAACGCGAAAATAAACAATGTCTATTAGATCATTCGGATACATTCGAATAGGCTTTCCATCAAGAGATGATCGGAATCCCCCCCCCCCTCGTGCTCATACTCCATCTGTTCCCACTCTAGGTCAGGGGAAAGGACCATCTTCTTCTTTCTCGCTGGCCGACGAACACGAGGAGGGAGGACGGCTATGATGCTCTCAATGGAAGAGGTCCCTGATTCCCGAACCTATGGACCTCCTTCCACTTCTTCGTCCTCCATCGCCTCCTTGTGACTCTCCTTCTCCTCTTTTAGGGATGGCCGATAATACCGAAATGAGCCAACCGGCCGATTTTCCAACCGAACCAATCGATTCGGTACCAAAAAATTTAGTTACCAAAAGTATGGTACGGTACAACTGTACCGAGTTCTAAAATCCGGTTTAGTTTCAGTATGAATATGGTTCAGTCGGTATTTTACAGTACCGTACCGAATATCTAGATCCTAGCTGATTCTGGGTGTGTAAATTGTGGTCTACTGAATGTTGGGAACTTATTGATAGGGAAAATTGATGAGGTCACAATGACATGGAACTAATTTTTCATCTATATGCACCTTCATTAGCCTGTTCTTGCTCTACTACTTTTTGTCTCTCCTGTTTGTTGCTCCTAACATTTTTTTGTGAATCCTAAAGGGAGATTGGAGACTACTGATGTACTGGCATGCTGCACATGCATAGTCTCTCTCATCCAGTTAGATGTTCTGTAGCCTAGTAGAAAACAGATAATTGAATGATTATCAACAGTTCTACAAATCCAGTTTTGAGAAAAAATGAATGATATTCATGTCTGCACGAGGTTGAGGAAGTGTGGACAAAAGGTATTCTATTTTATTTGGGTGTCCATTTTTCCGCTAGAACTGTCATATTTTTTTACCGTTATTGTATAATGATATTTATAATTTTTTACCTTGTGATATTGTTAACTTGTTATTTTTATTGGTACTGATATTTGCTAATGTATTTGTTGGGTCATATTTGGTATAACACCAATACCGAAACGTTTCAACCGAAGTAGTCGGTATACCGAACTTTTTGGTTGGTAACGGTTTACATATTTTCAAACCGAACTAGTTTGGTATGGTAATGGTACAATGTCAAAAAGTTCGGTACCGTATCGAGCCCACCCCTATCCTCTGTAACCCCCTCAGAAACTCCGTAGTTTCCTCATTCCGCTCCCTTGGGACATCCCCTCTCATCTTCACCGACGTAAGCCTCTTCCTCGGAATGACCGAGCTCCGTCCCCTCAGCGCCCCAGCACAGCTCAACCTCCACTTCCTCTTTTGAAGATAGAACGCAAACAAGCTCACCTGCGGTTGAAGATGACTGAGATGAAGATTCTGAAGATGACCCACCTCGATCAGAGGATGAAGCCAAACTACTGGATCAGTCATTAGACATGATAAAAACACTACCTAATTGTTAGTCTAAAGAAAGAGTTTCGTTCTAGAGAGAGAAGCTGCTGAAGAAAGAGAAAGTAATCCTAAAATATGAGGGGAAAAGAACTTATAGAGGGGAGAGCGACTTCTCAATTGATCTCGGTCACGTAACTTCTCATCGATAACTACAAAACTACATAACACCTCCTCAAAGATCATGCGAAGTCATGTGTGCATCATGTCCAACATTACTCACCCAACCCGTTATATGCAGATTTCTACGCAACAAGGTTCGTTCTTAGTGCCCCCTCAGTATGGCACTTCAAGCCTGTGACACTAGCGGATTTCTCCGCAGTTAAGTTTGTGCCTCATGCTTCACCCCTCGGCGTGGCACTCCACCCGGAGCCACTTGCAGATTTCTCTGCAGTTAAGCTCGCGCCTCGTACCTGGCCCCTCAGCATGGCACACCGAACCCGAACCACCTGAAGATTTCTTTGAAGTTAAGCTAGCGCCTCGTGCCTTACCCCTCAGCATGGCACTCTATGCCCGAGCCACTCGCTGATTTCTCCGCAGTTAAGCTCGCGCCTCGTGACTTACCACTCGGTATGGCACTCCAACCACGAGCCACTTGCGGATTTCTCCACAATTCTTCAGCCTCATGCCCTGCCCTTCGGTGTGGCACTCCGACACCGAGCTACTCGCAGATTTCTCCGCAGTTAAGCTCACACCTCATGCTTCACCCCTCGGTGTGACAATCCGACCCTAAGCCACTCGCGGATTTCTCTGCAGTTAAGCTCGTGCCTCGTGCCTTGCCCGTCGGCATGGCAATCTGAGCCCTAGCCACTCGCAGATTTCTCCACAAAATTTTCGGCCTCGTGCCCTGCCCCTCGGCATGGCATTCCGACACCAAGCCACTGGCGAATTTCTCCGTAGTTAAGCTCGTGCCTCAAGCTTTGCCCCTCGGTATGGCACTCTGAGCCCGAGCCACTCCCAGATTTATCCACAATTAAGCTCATGCCTCGTGCCTCACCCCTCGGCATGGCACTCCGACCCCTGAGCCACTCATGAATTTCTTTGCAGTTAGGCCCATGCCTCGTGCCTCTCACCTCAGCATGGTATCCCGAGTCTGAGTCACTCGTGAACTGCCTCGCACCTTTTTTTGGCACCCCACGTCTTGAGCTTCACTCAAGCCTTGTGCCTCAGTAGCAGAGCCTCTAAAGTTAATGGAAAAAGGATTCGACATCATCGCAATAGACGGGCCTTCACGCCGACATGATTTCTCCTACGAGTTACCTACTCCTTGAAGGCGACTATAAGCTCACCTCTAAGAGTAGGAGGCTTATGATGAGAATTAAAATCACGATTAATTAGCACCACACAATCTTTGCATGGATCTCAAGGTCCCTAGGGCTAAGAGAGTAATCTCGCAAGTGGCCACGGGTCAGGGGCCAGTTCATGGGCCGTATATAGGCCCATCACCCAGACTCAACCTACCAAGGAAAAGTTGACCAACAATTTGTGCCTGGTAATTAAATACCTATAATCAAGGGATCAGTTATTCCATCACATCCCTAATTCACGAGATTTAATTAAGCAGCTGTGGGTATGTCCCTAACTAATTTACTACAGGCCTATAAATACAGGTCACCATCCTCAATTACGAGGTAATGAATCTTTTGCCATTAAACCCTATTTCTACACATTTGGTTGTTGAGTTGATCGTCAGAGGGCCTGTCGCTGGGAATACTTCCGGTGTTTCAGGTTTTTTGTACGTATTCAGCGACCAACAACATCTTGATCCACATAATTCAATCACATATTAGCCTCATATCAGGATCATATCTACGGGTCAGATCTATGTTTTCCATCTAACAAAAAAAACTCATCATTTGTTTCTCTCACACCATAAAATAGTAGCATCATGTACCATTAGAAATCTACATAATTAGATGAATGCTTAATTTGCAGATATGCTATGCTCCTGAAAATCACGATTAATCAGCACCACACAATCCTTGCACGGATCTCAAGGTCCCTAGGGCAAAGAGAGTAATCCTGGAAGCGGTCACGGGCCGGGGATCAGTCATAGGCCGTCCACAGCCCCATCACCTAGACTTAGCCTGCCAAGGAAAAGTTACTCCATCACATCCCTAATCCATGAGATTTAATTAAGCAGCTGGGGGTATTTCCCTAACTAATTCACTACTAGCCTATAAATACAGGTCACCATCCTAAGTTACGAGGTAATGAATCTTTTACCACTAAACCCTAATTCTACACCTTTGGTTGCTGACTTGATCGTCAAAGGACCTGTCGCTGCGAATACTTCTGGTGTTTCAGGGTTTTTTGCAGGTATTCAGCGCCAACAACAACTTGATCCACATAGTCCAATCATATATTAGTCTCACATCAAGATCAGATCTACGGGTGAGATCTATGTTTTCCATTTAACAAAAACACTCATCATTTGTTGCTCCCACACTAGAAAATAGTAACATCATGTACCATTAGCAAACTGCATAATTAGATGAATGCTTAATTTCTAGATATGCTCTTGATACTGTTTGCTCTACCAACATCATTGATCATCTAATTGATCAGTTTTTTGTTAATGCAGTCTATGTACAAAAATACTTACGTGTTTTTCTTTCTTTTTTGCCCTTTTCCATCAAAGTGAGGCTGGTCCGAAAAAAATTGTTAAAAGTACTTCAACCAATTAATGGCTGAAGTTTGATAGTAAGAGGGAAAAAAAGAAAAAAGAAAAATCTTTTAAATGCATAAAGATGTGTATATATATATATAGGGAAAAAGGGGTATGAGCAACTTGCTCATTTAGTAAATGAGCAATTAATGAGGTGGCATGCATGTGATTGAAAAGTTTTAAAAGTGATTAGTTGTTCAATGTATCACATACATGCCACATCATCAATTGCTCATTTACTAAATGGGCAAGTTGCTCATATCCCTTTTACCTTATATAGGTAAAAGGGATATGAGCAACTTGCTCATTTAGTAAATGAGCAATTGATGATGTGGCAAATATGTGATTGGAAAATTCTTGAAGGATTAGTTGTCCAATGTACCACATGCAGCAACTTGCTCATTTAGTAAATGAGCAATTGATGATGTGGCAAACATGTGATTGGAAAATCCTTAAAGGATTAGTTGTCCAATGTACCACATGCATGCCACATAATCAATTGCTCATTTACTAAATGAGCAAGTTGCTCATATTCCTTTTACCATATATATATATATATATATATATATATAGACACACACACACGAGACCATACAAAAGAGCACAAAATTGTGGAATCTAACGACTCATCAGCTATTCAATATTTTGTGTTTCGAAAAAATCAGAGAACAAAGATTCCCATACACTAATGGCACAAGCTCCGAGTGGAATAAGAAACATTCTGAGAGCATCTATAGTCGTTTGCCAAATATGCATAATATGCATATTTGGCTCAAAACGGTGCTGCAGTCGTTGGCCAAATATGCATATTATGCATATTTCGCTACAGTCGATTGCCATAAATGAGAGCAAATTTGAGATTTATTCATATATGAGAGACGGCACTCGAAGTGTCATCCAACAAAAAAAATTAATTTTTTTATCGTCCAACGGCACTTGAAGTGCCGTCGCTTGGAAAAAAAAATAATTTTTTCAATTAAAAAACCCCCAAAATAAGCAAAAACCCTCGGACGGCACTTGAAGTGCCGTCCCTTGGCCCCCCTTTTGTCGGACGGCACTTCATGTGCCGTCCGGACTTTTTTGCAAATTTATATTTTTTTTTTGCAATTTTGTAATTTTTTTGTAAATTCTGAAATGTTTTTGTAAGTTTTTGTAATTTTTTCGTAATTTTTGAAATGTTTTTGTAATTTTTTATATTTTTTTTGTAATTTTTTATTTGCACTTTGAGGGCAAAATTTTTTGCAATTTTTTATTTGTTTTTGCAATTTCTGAAATGTTTTTGTAATTTTTTTGTAAATTCCGAAATGTTTTAGTAATTTTTTGTAATTTTTTCGTAATTTCTGAAATATTTTTGTAATTTTTTATGTTTTTTTAAAATTTTTTATTTGCACTTCGAGGGCAAATTTTTTCCATCTATGTCGGACGGCACTTCGAGTGCCATCCCTCCCTTCAGCTTTAAATTTTTTTGTTTTTTATTCCTCCGACGGCACTTCGAGTGCCGTCGCTCCAATTAAATTTTTAATTTTTAATTTTTTCGCTGTGACGGCACATGAAGTGCCGTCGCTTATTATTTTAATCTAAAAGGCTAAAAAATAGCTTTTGACGACTACAGCAAAATTTTAATTGCTATTTTCATTTATGCATATATGCATATTTTTCCCTCAAACGACTACAGATGCTCTGAAAGTTGTAATTTCAAGAAGGATCAGCTATCGAGTAAATGCCCAGATGAATATACAAACTCTCAAGTTTGATATCTAATTTTTCTTTTCTTTCATTAAAGTTTTATTCTTCTCTTCACTAAATGAAACCCAATCATCCTAGTTGTTGAAATAAAACTATAAATCTTTTCGTGATTGACTGTAACTTCTTGTGTGGTCTTAAAAAACATCTGCCCTAATGCGGTATAATTTCCTTTTAAACTCAAAATGAATAAAAGAATGTCCCGATTTTATAGCTTAGCATTGTGATTGTAACATTTCAAGTCAAATAATCTGATAACAAATTTGCACAAACATTCATCGACATACACTTCTCACATGCACACTCATTTTCTACAGTTTTGGGCCTTTAATACTGTTAGAGTTGTTGAAACTATATCTTGCATACTATCAAAGAAGAATTCACTTCGATGGGAAGAAGGAAAGCAACAACAGTCAGCAGCTGTAGCAGCAAGATAGTCGATTGGCTGTCGACTGCCCACGCTCTCTGTTTGGAGATGATCAAATGCGGTCGAGGGCAGTCGACCGCCAGCGGCAGCAAACAACATCTATTTCGGGCCCAACTTTTTCTCCAAGTTAGATCGTACGGCTCCTATTAAGTGTCTCGTTATTTAGAATATATTAGACAGCTAATATATTAAGACTACAACCTAGGTTTCTATACATCTTTATATATTATTGCATTACCTCCTTGAGAGTCAAAAGCGGAGTACTCATTGTAAAGAGAAATAGAGAGAGTTCTTCATTGTAAACATCATATTATCTTCTACTGAGACTTGAGAGATAGAAACGTTCTTTGTGCGAGTGTAATACTTTGTGCCTTATCTAGTTGAATAATATTTTCCTTATTTCTCCCCCGGATTAGGCGTAATCAAACCGGGACAAATCATTGTGTGGTTGGTTTGATCTACTTGTTTAATTATTCGTCGTTGGATCTTTTATCTCTAAACTTAGCAATGAATTCCTAACAATTGATGTTAAAGAATCAATTGTTCCTAACAATTGGTATCAAAGCATCATGTCATAAATTTTTGGCAGTTTAGGAATTTCTCGAGTTTCCTTGGAGATGATGACGGTTTGAGTTCTACGAAGATCAAGCAGGGGAGGCCGTTTGACATAAAGCAGGAGATTCGGTTGAAAATTTATTCAGAAGTCTTGGGTTTAATTCGAATGTTTTCAGCGAACAAAGTCAGGTGTAGAAACGCAACGAGTCTATGAGCAAGACTCATAACTAAAGATGCAGAATCGTCATTACAAGAACTGATGTATTGGAAGATAAAAATGTTCAGTTACTCAATGAAAGAAATACCTCTCTTCAAGATCATATAGGAGAATCCAATTAAGAGTCATCGAAATTGAGGGCGTCGACTGCAGATGATCTTAAAGCTTGCATCTTGATCAATTCACTACAACATCCATACAAGCATCTAATAACCACTATACTAGACGGAAAGTCTACCAAGGTGAAATTTTTCTTAGCAGAGGTGATCGAGGGCTCGGAGGAAGATGGACTTAGGTAGGGGGCTCACGGATTGGCGTATAGTTTTATGAGTTGCAACGGGTAGATGATATTTTGAGTAGAAGAAATGGTGCAAGTAAGGGAATGATCTATTACCACCACAAAGGATTGGGCATTACAAGAGGGATTGTCGAAAGTTGTTGAATTGCAAGAGCGCCAACATTGCTAGCATTGCTAGTGCCATTGAACCGGGTTAGATTGTACTCTTGTTTCAAATTCTATAGATGTGTATTTAGGCTAGTTTCTTGATTCAGAAAGTTCTTCTTATATATTCTTTTAGAGAGATATTTTCTACTTACAACTTCACAGGATATCATTGTGTGAGAATGATGGTTGGTGAGTTGTGGAGTAGTGGGTAAGGGAACAGATGAGTTGGATCCACCAGATGAAAAAGGGTACCGACTAGATAAGTCAGGCATATTTATTTGTTGAAATGAAACCTTATATCCTTAGAATACTTGAAGCACGAGGCTGTAGGTACACAACTCAATGTAGAGTTTTGTTCATTTGGGAAGGTCATCGTAAGGTGATCAAGAGAAAGAGAGGTGTCTTGCTCAACCTCTACAAGCTTTGTGGAATTGAGAAATCTTGGCCAAGTGTTTCTATGCCTTATGTTAATGAAGTGTCATCTAGTATGGCGTTACTAAATCATCGAAGCAGGACCACGATGTTCGAATATTGTCGAGAGGTGGAGTGCATTGGGGTAGGTGGAGTTCATGTGGAGAGCGGTGCCTCCGTGTTAACACCGACTAGGATGTGCCCTTGAGGGGGCATACTGATTGGAGAAAAAGGCAGTAAATAGATTCAACTAGCTGAAGAAACCACTAAACCGAGTTCTTTTGAAGGTCGAGAATCAAAGATTCTAGATGAGTTTGACCACACAATGTTGATAGCATGCCTATACAATCTAAGGTGGAGATTGTTGGGATTGTGTCTTACATTGTATGCATTCGAGAAGAAGTTGAAGAAGCAAAGGAGGTCGAAGCGTCTATGGAGAGAAAGGAAGCAATAGAAGCTAGCAGCTACAATAGTATGGAAGTCGATTGCCCATGCTCTGTGTTTGGAGATGATCAAATGCGGCAGTCGACCAGAAGCGACGTCAGGCAACAATTGGGTCGAGTCTAGATGATCTGTTTCTGGCCTAACTTCTCCTCCAAGTTAGACCGTACGCCTATCATGTGTCTCTTTATTCAAGATATATCAGAAGGCTAATGTATCAAGATTACAACCTAGAGTTTCTCTAGATCTCTATATATTATTGTATTGACCTACGTGACTACCAAGAGATATAGTATTTTATTGTAAAGAGCAATAGAGAGAGTTATCCATTGTAAACAACAGACTACCTTCTAGGGAGGTGTGAGTGATAGATAAATTCTTCGTACGAAAGTAATACTTTATATCTTCTCTAGTTGAATAATTTATTCCTTATTTCTCCTCTGAATTAGGCGTATCCAAACATGGACAAATCATTGTGTATTTTTTGTACTTGGTTTGATCTACTTATATGAATGTTCATCATTGAATCTATTGTCGCTAAACATAGCAATGAGTTTCTAACAATTTGTGTGAAAGCATCAATTGTTCCTAACAAGAGCAACATTGAAGTAGGATTCACTTCTCTATCTAAACTTTGTAGAAGAGAAGCTCTGATAGAAAACCCAACCCCCCTCCCTTCACAAATTCCACACCCTAAATACCCAAATCTCTTCCCTAAATCTTATCTAAATCTAATCCCAAAAACTTAAAAACCCCAGAAATTCTCTCTCAACCCCAGAGAAGTGACTGCCCTTGGGGAGGAGAGGAATCCCTTGTCCCACACTCCAAACCACCCCACCTTCGTTGCGGTGGTTTGATCGTCGACAACTCCTACGAGAGGAGTAGAAGAGGGTGGCCTTATCATTTTGGGGAAACATAGTGCGCGCACAAGTTGGGGCAATATTGGCTCACTGGTGAATGACATCATCGTCACGCATTCCCCGATGGGTGGTAGAGTTTGATGTAGGAGTTGGGTTCATCGGCAAATCATAGAGTTTGAGATGGGTTCCCCAGCGACGGAGATGTAATGGCAGTCAAGAAGCTGTGCAATTTTGCATCGCTAGAGTTGATCTTAGGGGCTTTGCCATAGTTTTTACCAAATTAGGTGTCGAAAAATGTTAGAGGAGCTTCGGCGTGGGTTGTCGATGGTCGAAGGTGTGCGAATTGATCCAGCTCCATCAAGGTTGGAGATTTTGAATTTTGAATTTGATTTTTTAAAATTAGAACTCACATGGAGTGAGGTCCCACCTGTGGAGGCATCATGGGTGGGGATTTGGGCTGCCGAGTTGAGGGTACACAGAGGTGCAAATGCGTGAGGCAGGTTGCACCGGTGGGAGAGGTATATGTGGTGCATGTGAATTTGATGGGAGGGCACTTTGGGGATTTTGAGAGGGGCACGTGAACATAGGTCATATTTGAAATTTGACTTTTCAAATCTTATTTGTGTGGGATTTGGGCTGTGGGACAAGGGACTTTGAACCGGATGTTGGATATCAAATCTGTGTTTGTGCTTTCAACTTCTTGGGCTTTGAAATAAAATTGGGGATTCATTTTGTATTGCTCAAATTTGACATCCGTTGATCATTTTTGTCGAATGTGCAAATCCTCACCATTGTGGCTAATGAAATAGTCGTCGTCGTCGTGAAGGTAGATTTGCAAGTTGTCGACGTGGTGGTTGATGTGTGAGCTTTGGCTATTGAAACAGATGTGCAAATCATCGTTGTTGTGGTAGATGCGCGAGTCATCTCTATTTTTGGGGAGAAGTGCAAGTTATTGCAGTGTTGAGAGAGGTGTAAGCCGTTGCGTGTCGGCTGATGGACAAGCCATCGCAGGGATACCATACGGGAGAGTCAACATTGAAGTGGCAAATGGGAAAACTACCACCGAGGTGGTGAATGGGCATGTCGTTCCGGAGTAGGGAAGAGACAAGTCGTCGCCGGAGGGGTGTATAGGCAAGTCGTCTCCTGAGTATTTTATGGGCGAGGCATCGTTGTATGGAGTACGAGGAGTCGTCACTGGAGTGGTGTTTGGATGAGTGGTCGTCAAGAGGTGAATTGGCGAGTCATCACTGTGATAGTTGATCGATGAGCCGTCACTGGCGTGATCAATAGGTGCTTATGTTGCACGACATTCGTGAGATAGAAAAGCATGTTTCAAGTTTCTTTTACTACAATTTTAGCTTGGGGAATAGTTTGGGTTTTGTTATTATGTTTTCGATGTACCTTTTTTAGAATAATTTAGATATGATTTATTCCGTTATATACTAATAATGGAAATGCGGAATAATAAGTTCACTTTTTCAATCAAAAAAAAAAGGAAAAAAAAACCATTTGAGCAGGAATGAGAAAGATTAGAAAAGAAAAGGGACTTAGCTTTCAATCCATTATGTATAGGAAATGAGGTGGTAAATTTTGAATCATGGCAAGTGACTTAAGGACCTATAACAAAATGTGGATATTCAAATGAGCTTTACCGCATCAGAAACCCATCTCCCTTTGTCCTTCCTATCTTTGAATAAAGGGAAAATTTTAGTAAACCAACTTTAGTTTTAACAAATTTGTAGAAACCCATCCCTTTTTTTTGTGTGGTTTTCTATACTATCATACTAAAGTGGTTGCGGTTTGCTATACTTAGTCCAAAAAGGTAGTCATCACTGATCATGTGACTGGTTTATACTTTGAACATTGTAAAATCATGAGAGGGGAAAGGAGATAGGAGAGTGTTAGGTTTCGATGGCAATCACAGATTAAAAGCACGGTGGAAAAATCACAAAATATCAAAACTTATCCATGGATCCAAGGGAGAACCATAAATCGTGTTTAGGAATTATACCTTAAAGATAGATCCGGTGTCTCCAAATATGCCAATCATAACACTGCAAAGGGTGTGGTGCCTCTACTGTATCCACACGAACGGATCAAATCAAGCACTCTTTCACGCCGCAGTGCTAGCTGCGGGAAGGGGATGTCCTTCACGGTCTCTCTCTCTCACAATTTCTGTGACGGCTAGGGTTTTCTCATGTATCTTTTCCACATAAATATATCATACATATAGGTGCCGAAAAACAAATCTAAGAGAGTAGTGAGACGGTTGGGCTCACAATCTGACATGGGTCAGGTTCGTGTGTGGGCCTTCTAACTTTAGTTGGCTCATTTAATCTAATTAATTATCGAACCATGTCAGGAATCCAAGTCTTACTATGATTACCAATTAAATTCATCTCATGAATTTAAATTAAAATTTCGATTCTAAGTGTGTGATATTGTAGGTTCCCATTTCATTGACAGAAATATTAAAATCATATTATAATGTTACAAACAGTGAGCGGTATCTAGCAATGCGTCACTGCTACTCAAGTTACGGGAATACCAGTGATTTGACATAACCTATCCGTGACCATTGTTACCATGTAGTTTAGTCCTTTTGTCCAGATATCTTAATTTACCACAAGGCATAAATCATGTCACCCTTGTATAGTTCAATCTTTGGTTTCTTGATGTTCGAGTAGACCGAGTAAAACAAATGAGATCAATATCTCATATTGACTCATTTGAGCATGACCATGCATTTTGCAGTCTCACTCAATCAAGGGGCCCATAGATAGCCCTCATGTTATGTAGGAGAGACAAATCTATCTAAGTTACTCACATTACTCGGCATGATTTGTAGTATATCCAATAGTCGACTTTATAATCACCTTATAGGCAGCATTTGACGGTATTAAAACATATAACTTCTTATATAGGGAACCGTAGTGACTTCAAGTAAAATAACTACATACATCATGGTCAATGTGAGAACCACTTATGACACTCACGTAACAATCCATGCAACGTTCTCATGGTGGGTCAGTCCAGTACATTATTACTCTAATATGTACCCATGTGAAGACTTGATATCTCATATGGTCATCAGTCTACGCACATACTATTCTCTATGTATTATTGTTGTCCTAATTCACAATAATACTTGACTAGGGACATTTAAACTAATGTTCTGATTACAACCAATAAGATCTCGCAATCAAGTCATGCACTTTATGTCCCATTGTATTGAACATACTATTCTAAGGACTTTATTATGTTCATTTAATCACAATAAATAACACAATAAATAAAATGCTTCATATATAAAATAAATGTCATGATGCAATGTAAACTAGTAATGTCAATACACAACTGGCCTCTAGGGCATAGACCAACAGAGACAGCATGGCTGTCTTGGGAAAAGATTGGATCTTTTGCTCAAGTTCTCTTGGCTCCATGTTCCCTCTCTTATCATTATTGCCCCCCACCCTCTTCGTTTTCCACACCCACCTCAAAACCCCCACCAAACCCTCTACACTCCACCGTCACTTCAACTTCCCTAAACCACTAAATCCCTCATATTTTCCCTCCCAAACCCACAAAGAAGAATAGGAACGGAGATGCATGCGATGTGGTGAGAATGACCACCTGACGGCGGTTTGCTGGAAGAGCAGTATTCACTGCTTCAATTGCCAAAAGTTTGACCACAAAGTTAGAGATTGTCCTCTCCACAACTGAGGGAAAACCCTTGCCATTGAAATCCCCCATAAATCGGAGATCGCTGCAGCACTCCCAGGGCTGCATGCAAGCGCCTTCCTCCACCTGATCAACCCGCGCACTCGCCCAGATATCATGACCGTCAAGAGTGCCTTCAACTTCGCTTGGAAGCGACAAGGAGGCTGGTGAATCATGAAGAGAGTTAGTGAAGGGGTTTTCCATGTTCAATTCCCCTCAAAAGAGGAGGCAAAGAAGGTGATTGATGAAAGAGTTTTCCTGTTCTCGGGGTTCAACAACCCTTTTTCGCCGTAGTCTAGGTCCATGGACTATATCGCTAAATTGAAACCTAAACTCAGCTTCATCTGGATTAATGTTTCCCTGTTACCTTTCCATATGTGAAACCAATCCTCCGTCAAACATCTGGTGAAACCCTTCGGGAAGTTCGTTACCATGAGCAGTAAAATGAAGAACGTGATTACAAGAGACCAAGCTCTGGTCCTGATAGAGGTTGAGGATGTTACCCTCATCCCGAAGACTGTTCAGGTTCACTACATGATGCCATGGACCAAAGAACTTCAGATTCATGAAGTCCTTGTGCTTAATCTAGGGAACCCCATTCCTG
Organism: Hemerocallis citrina; assembly: GCA_017893485.1. Taxonomy (NCBI): domain Eukaryota; kingdom Viridiplantae; phylum Streptophyta; class Magnoliopsida; order Asparagales; family Asphodelaceae; genus Hemerocallis; species Hemerocallis citrina. Next base: position 133,232,032 of record CM030365.1, read on the forward strand.
TCAAGGACATTTGCCAAGGCAAAGTTCAGCTCTTCATGTCGGGAAGTACTGACATCACCACAAGCCAGGCTGTCCAGGCCGACCTCATGGAATCATTGGCGATGTGAAAGGTAAGGGCAAAATCATTGGCTAGAATCTTTCTATTATGCAATCTGTTACGCAATCTCAGGGGATGCCAAATCAGGACCAATTGGTAGGGAATTTTTTGAATATTTCGGGTTTCGCGCAATCAAGTATGGAAAGTTCTAAATTGGTCCCCTCCAAAAGCTAGCAGCAGAATCTGTAGGGGCCAAGAGGATGAAAATTTTATTTTCAATCCAATTATGGAGATCTCATCAAATTCTCAGAAGGGCAATTTGGGAATTGAATCTAGTGAATCGAATAATATCCCCGATAGCTCATCCAGCTCTAATGATAACAAAACCATTAAGGAAGTGGGGCAAATGGTTTGGAAGGGGAGAGTTGTTTCCATCCTATTATCACTTTACAATGGGATTCAACTAGCAGTTGAGTCTTCTCTTGAGAAGATTGTGGTTAGGAGAATTGACAAGCCAGAAACCACTCATGCTATGCAGTTTAGCTTAGGCAGTGGAGGAGCTGGTCTTGCCAGCTTCAAGGCTAAGTCCTTAATCCCCCGTAAACCCAAGCCTCAAACATGTGCAAGTTCAGACTATGTTCCTCCTGGGTTTGATGAAAGGACTAGCAAACGCAGAAAACGAAGTCGATCAGCTTCCAAAACATCCAGTACCCGGCCTTTCATCAAGCAGAGTTCCTCCATCAAGGAAGTAGCCTCTCGCAAAAGAAGGTACCCCCTCTTTTATGTTTTCAGTTACCAATTGATATGGTTAAAAATAGGATTAAATCGGGACCGTTCAAATCGGGCACGAATCTTAAAGCTTTCAAGGGGGAAACGGTAATTTCACCTATAAACGGGTCTGAAATGGGAACTTGGTCTTTCTTCAAAGCCCAATAATCCATAAACGGATCTGTCCTACTGGTTACGGGTCCCAACCCGTTACAAACTAGTTCAGAAGGAAAAATAAGAATTCAGATTCATAATTATTCCTGAGAGGTGGTTTTAACTACTTCTATCCATCCACACCGGGAAGTAAAGATTTGTTCGTATTTCGAAATGTATTCCTAAGGCGACTATAAAAACCCTTCTCCCCCCACCATAACAAGGTAATTAATCTTTTTCCACATAAAGCACTTTCATAATCTTCCTAATTACTGACAAGAGCATCGGAGGGTGCATCGCCGGGATCCATCCCGGTGTATCGCACTTTTTGCAGGTTAATGACAGCGACAAAAAACCAGTCAAAACTCCGGTGAAAGTCAACAGGTTTGCTTTTACTGTTTCTAAAAAATCCACAAGTTCATCTGTTTACTTCCACACCAAAAATAGCAGCAATAGATTGGCACCATCTGTGGAAACCGAAAAAGCAATCCAACCTAACTTCATCAGCGAGATTAGTTTCAAGCCATGCATTCAAAAGAGAAGGGGAAGGCAGCGGTCTCCAGCCGAAGAATCACTTCTCTTCCTCCTCCTCCTCCAGCTCAAGGTGTTCTTCCTCAATAAGCCCCTCCAGGGTCTCGGGGGCTGCCCAGGGGGACTCTCGTAGGAGTCATCCAAAGCAGCATCCTCCTCAGGACCACGTCGCGATCCACAATCCTCCAGTTGACTCTATGGCTTCTCAAAGCCATCCCGAGCGGGATCTCTGTCTAGTGATTGTCAACCGCCAAAAGGGGGTCGACCTCCGAACTCGCCTGAATGAATGGCGAGTCCTTGGAGGAGTCCATCAACCTGAGCACCCAGGGTTCTCAAGAGTCCGGACCCCCCACAGACCGAGGACCAGAAGATCTCCTCCCCCGAGGAGGCGAAGAGAGTCCCCTCAACGCCATCGGCTGAGAAGTCATACTTCAATAAACCGAGCCACAAATAGGGACCGCCAAGCTGGAGAGGCACCGATCACAAGGGCAGAGTTCCAATATTTTCAAGAGGCCATTCTGCGGGCCCTCAACGTCGCTCCTAACCAAGAGCAACGGGCACCTAGTCCTCAACCTGCCCCAAGCCGTCACCACCACACTCCTAGTCCCCTTTCGCATGGGACAGAGTCTAGGGGCTCGGCAGGATATGACCGAATGGGAGACTCGGTCTACCGCCGTCTCCATAAGATGGAGAGGCGCCTTGGCCGACTTGATAGAGAAGAGGAACAATGGGCGAGAAATTTTTGCCCAAGCAGGCCTCCGTTCTCCCGGGCCATTATGGAAGCCCCGGTCCCGAAAAACTTCAAGCCCCTAACTTTTAGTCATACAACGGGGAGTCAGACCCCGCCGACCACATTGAGAGTTTTAAAACTCTCATGATGATCTGCCAAGCGTCGAACGTGCTCCTTTGCAAAACCTTCCCTGCCACGCTGAAGGGGCCTACGAGAGAATGCCACTCTCGACTCGCCCCAGCCTCCATCTTCTCATTCAATCAGTTTGAAGGACTCTTTCTTACTCATTTCGTGAGTAGCCGCCGGGCCGAGAAAACAAGTATATCTTTGGTGACCCTCAACCAAAAAAAGGGCGAACGCCTAAGAGATTACGTTCGGTGCTTCACCACTGAAGCCCGGTCTATTGCCTCCCTCAACCAATCAGTAGCCACTGCGGCATTCGGACACAACGTCACCAATGCCAACCTCAAGGCGTCCCTTGCAAAGAAGCCTCCTCGGGACTTCTCAGAACTCCTGCTTAGGACTGAGAAGTACATCCGAGTGGAAGAGGCTCTCAACCCCCCCACTCTCGAGGAACCATCTTCCGGGAATAAACGGAAGAATATGGGCGAAGAAGGGTCCCAGAAACTCTAGAGGAATGATAATGGCCAATGCCGCCCAGCTCCTTGTTTTGAGAAGTTCAACCCCCCTCTCAATGCAAGTATATCAGTAGTTCTTTTGGAGGTGGACAAGAAAGGGCTACTCCGCGCTCCCCCTAGAATGAATACCCCTGGCAAGAAAAGAAACAGGGATAAGTGGTGCCGTTTTCACAGGGACCATGGCCACGACACAGACGGTTGTTGGGATCTTAAAGAGGAGATCGAAGAATTCATACAGCGGGGATACCTGGCCAAGTTCGTCCGAAGAGACGGGGTCGATCCTCCACCCCGAGGAGCCTACAAGTGAACAAAGAGGTCTGCCGAGTTCCAAGATTACAAATATTGGGCAGTCCTCCACCTTATCCATGGAGGTCCAATGGGGGAGAACCAAGCTCCTCCCAAGAGGCCCTCACCCTATCGAAGAAGTAGGTTTTCAGTTTTCAATAAGGCCGATGCTTGTAACATGGCCAAGAAGCATATAATAATGGCTCGCCCAATTGAAGTGGCCACTTAGTTCATCTCAATAAAACCCAAATTTTTTCTATTAAAAAGTATTGCACTTGTCTCACATCTATCTCTCTAAGTCACGTCTACGACTCGTCAAATGGTAAGTTCGGAGCCCAGCTTGTCCTACAGAACTGCGCCCACAACTTATTAACTTAAAAGACGAGTTTGGAGTCTAACACTTGCTTCGACGTTGCCTTTGCCGCTTGCAAACAAGCAAGTGCAGGGAAGCTCATCATTCAGAATTTCTCCTACAACTCGTTAACTCCCTTAACAACAAGTTCGGAGTCCAACACTTGGTTCGACATTGCTTTAGCCGCTTGCAAACAAGCAAGTGTGGGGCAGCTCACCATTCGGAATTTCTCCCACAACTGTTGAACCTTTTCTCAACAAGTTCAGAGCTAAAACTCTCCCCTAGGGTTGCTCCTCAAACTTGTCACTCGAATGCCTCTCTCCTAGAGCCAGGCTCTCCGCTCCGCTTTTCTCCAGGGCGGACCTCTTCTCAACAAGTTCAGAGCTAAAACTCTTCCCTAGAGTTGCTCCTCATACTTGTCTCCCAAACGACTCTTTCCTAGAGCCAGACTCTCCGCTCCGCTCGCCTCAAAAGCAGACATCTTCTCAACGAGTTCGGAGCACAACTCACCCCTAGAGTTGCTCTTCAAACTTGTCCCCCAAACAGCTTTCTCCTAGAGCCAGGCTCTCCACTCCGCTCGCCTCCAGGGCGGACCTCTTCTCAAAAAGTTCAGAGCTAAAACTCTTCCTTAGAGTTTCTCCACAAACTTGTCCCCCAAACGGCTCTCTCCTTGAGCCAAGCTCTCCACTCCGCTCGTCTCCAGGATAGATCTGTTCTCAACAAGTTCAGAGCTAAAACTCTCCCCTAGAGTTGCTGCTCAAACTTGTCCCCCAAACGGCTTTCTCCTAGAGCCTAGTCATCACTGCGCTTGCCTCCAGAGCGGACCTCCTCTCAACGAGTTTGGAGCACAACTCTCCCCCAGAGTTGCTCCTCAAACTCGTCTCCCAAGCGGCTCTCTCCTAGAGCCAAGCTCTTCGCTCTGCTCGCCTCCAGGGCGGACCTCTTCTCAATAAGTTCAAAGCTAAAACTCTCCCCAAGAGTTGCTCCTTAAATGTCTCCCCCAAACGGCTCTCTCCTAGTGCCAAGCTTCCCGCTCTGCTCGTCTCCAGGGTGGACCTCTTCTCAACAAGTTCAGAGCTAAAACTCTCCCCTAGAGTTGCTCTTCAAACTTTTCTCCCAAACGGCTCTTTCCTAGAGCCAAACTCTCTGTTCCGCTCGCCTCCAGGGCGAACCTCTTCTTAACAAGTTCAGAGCTAAAACTCTCCCGTAGAGTTGCTCTCCAAACTTGTCCCCCAAACGGCTCTCTCCTAGAGCCAAGCTCCTCACTCTGCTCGTCTCTAGGGCGGACCTCTTCTCAACAAGTTTAGTTCTAAAACTCTCCCCTAGAGTTGCTCCTCAAACTTGTCTCCCAAACGGCTCTCTCTTAGAGCTAAGCTCTCCGCTCCGCTCGCCTCCAAGGCGGACCTCTTCTTAACAAGTTCAGAGCTAAAACTCTAGCTTAGAGTTGCTCCTCAAACCCGCCTCCAAGAATGGATCTTCCCAAGATTCATACAAAGCTCAACTCAATAGTTCACCAGACAGTGCCTATCGTTCGCCACGTTGGCCAGCACGCGCCGAACAAACGTGTTTTCGAACAAAAAATGGGCAAAACACTGTTGACCAGTCAACGGCTTAAGAGCCACGTGTCGCTTGCCTATCATTCGCCACGTTCGCCATGATCGCCTGCCCACACCGATCATTTTAGTATAATTTTCATTTAAATTTCCATTTTTCCATTTTCTTTGCTCATTTTATAGTTTGTTAACCACTCATCATCCGAATTATTTTGGAAAAAAAGTCATGTCATATTTGCAGTAGGTTTTAATTTTTAATTTTTAAATAATTTTATTTTTTATTTTTATTATTTTTATTATTTTTATTATTTATTTTTGAAGCCTAGAAAGTGCTGAGTTATGAGAGGCTGCTAGAAAATAGCATAACGTGCAGTGATTGTAGTAGATGAGAATATGATATGGGTAAAAATAGAACTAAATCGGGACAATTCAAATCGGGTACGAACCTTAAAGCTTTCTTGGGTAAAATGGTAATTTCACCTATAAACGAGTCCGAAAATGGGAATTGGGCTTTTTCCAATCCCAATAACCTAAAAACGGGTCTGTCTTACTCGGTCAGGTTGACAACCCATTATAAACAAACCCAGGACATTTAAAGAGTAATTCAAATTCATGATTATCTCTAAGATACAGTTTAAATCAAATCTCTTATCATGAAACGATTTAAACTCACTTGCTTATCCAAAAACACTGGAACATAGAGATAAATGATTATCTCTAAATTGTGTCTAAAGGCGACTATAAATACCCCTCTACCCCCACCATAAACAGGTAATCAGTATTTTTTCCACAAACGCTCTTTCATAATCTCTTTGATTACTGACTTGAGCGCCAGAGGGTTCGTCGCCGGGATCCATCTTGGTATTTCGATTTTTTGTAGGTTAGCGGCAGCAGTGATAAACAGTCAAATGTCGGTAAGAAGTCAATATGTTCTCTTTTATTGTTTCCAGAAGAATCTACAAATCATCTGTTTGCTCCCATACCGAAATTAGCAGCAACAGATTGGTGTCGTCTGTGGGAAACAAAAAAAGCAATCCAACCACATAAACCCGATGAAAGCAATTTCTAGCCATGCCTCCAAAAGGAAAAGGAAATGCAGCGGCGTCCAGCCGAAGAGCCACTCCTCTTCCTCCTCTTCCACTCCAAGATGTTCTTCCTCAACCAGACCAACAGGTTCAACAACCACAGCCAAAACATCCTCCTTCTCAACAGGCCCCTCCCAGGTCTACGGGGGCTCCCGTCGAAGCTCTGGTCCCTGAGACCTTCAAGCCCTCCCACTTCGAGTCCTACAACGGGGAGTCCGACTCATCCGATCATATCGAGAGTTTCAAAACTCTCATGATGATTCGCCAAGCCTCAGATGCACTTCTTTGCAAGACCTTTCCAGCCACATTGAAGGGACCTACGAGAGAATGGTACTCCCGACTGTCCCCCGCCTCCATCTTCTCATTTGACCAGTTTGAGGAACTTTTCCTTACCCACTTCGTCAGCAGCCGCCGAGCCAAGAAGAAGAGCGTATCTCTATTGGCACTCAGTCAGAGGAAGGGAGAGCACCCAAGAGACTATGTCCGGTGCTTCACCACCGAGGGCGGTCCATCGCCTCTCTTGATCAGTTGGTGGCTTCAGCAGCGTTCCAACCAACATCAACCATGCCGACCTAAAAGCATCCCTCGCCAAGAAGCCAGCCGGCACTTCTCGGAGCTCCAACTGAGGAGTGAGAAGTACATCAAGGCGGAAGAAACCTCTATCCTCATGACTCAATAGAGCCCCTGTCTGGGAGCAAACAGAAGGTACTAAGAAGCTCAAGAAAGACAACAGCGGTCAGCGCCGCCTTTCTCCCCGTTCTGAAAAATTCACCCCTCTCAATGCCAGTGTCTCGGCTATCCTTATGGAGGTGGGTAATGAAGGGCTGCTCCAACCTCCCCCAAAGATGAATACCCCTGGTAAGAAGAGGAACAGAGATAACTGGTGCCTCTTCTACAAGGACCATGGCCATGACACAGACGACTGTCGATCCCTTAAGGATGAGATCGAAGCCCTCATTCACAGGGGGCAACTAGCCAAGTTCGTTAGGAAGGATAAAGTTGATCCTCCTCCACCCCGGGGGGCGAACAAGCGAGCTGAAAGGCCTATTGAGTCCCCTGAATCCAAACCTGAAGTAATCTTGAACTTCATCCATGGAGGCCCAATGGGGGAAGAGTCGAACTCCTCCCGAAAAGCCTCCATCCGAGAAGTAAACTCAGTAAAGAACCAACGTCCACCCAAAGGCTTTGGGGTCCCAATGACCTTTTCAGATAGAGACTTGGAAGGCGTCTGAATACCTCACTGTAATGCTCTCGTAATCAGCCTCCACATGGCCAACCATGAAGTGCACCGAATCCTAATCGACAATTTTAGCTCTGTCAATATCCTCTTCCTAGAGGCCTACCTTAAGTTGTCCCGAGACCGCATCAAACCTGCCGACTACACTCTCCATGGATTCTCTGGGTGCCAGTGACCAGCAAGGGAGTTATCACTCTCGACGTAATCACTAGAAAAACCCCAACCACCCGAACAAAACCAATGGATTTTATGGTTTTTGATGTAAAGGCCGCATACAATGCCATCCTTGGCCGATCCGGTCTGGCCGCACTTCAAGCCGTACCCTCCGCCTTCCATATGAAGATGAAATTTCCTATCTCCGTAGGGGTAGAAGAAGTCAGGGGGAGCCAGGAGACTGTATGGAAATGTTACATGACTTCGGTAGGGTGTCTAGTCCTCTCTTTCGAAACCCTTGAGCTCCTCCAAGGGAGCAACCCAGCCATCTCAGAGCCATTCGATGAGTTAGAAGAAGTGGATTTTTTTGAAGAAGACCTAACCTGGACGTTCCAAGGGAGCAAAGTCCTCCCCCACCCAGTCAAAGCTGACTTCATCTAATGCATAAGGGGAACTGAGACCTGTTCACATGGATTGCTACTGATATGCCCGGTATCTCAGAAGAATTACTCATGCACCACCACAGTATAGCTATTGCCAGTGATTTTGGTGTGGGGGCAATCAGATGAATTTGTGGGTTCATGAGGAATCGAATGGATCAAGCCTGAACACTTCCACTGCTATTTAGCTGGCTTCGCGCTGCTGCCTTTGACCTGTACAAAGTTCGAAACACCAGGGTTGATCCTGGCGACGAACCCTCTGACACTTTTATCAGTACTCAGAAAAGAATATGAAAGAGCTTTAGGTTGGCAAAGAGTGGTCACCTTGTAACGGTAGGAGGTAGGGGGGTATTTATAGTCACCATGGGGATCTGTTTCGAGATAAGAACAAATCTCTACTCCTCGGTGTGGATGGATAGACGTGGTTAGAACCACCTCCTAGGGATAAGGACGAGTTAAGATTTTCCCATATCCTTATGAACTGGCTCTTAATGGGTTGGGACCTGTACCCAGTTGAACGGATCCGTTCATGGGTTATTGGTCCCTGGAGAAGAGACCCAGTTTTCATTTCGGACTCGTTTGTAGGTGAAATTACCGTTTTGCCCCTGTAAACTACAAGGTTCGTGCTAGATTTGAACGGTCCCGATTTAATCCTATTTTTAGCCATATTACGATCCCCCCCAATCCTATAGACTATTAGCTACAGCCTTTGGGGAGTAGTTTTGCTGTTTCAATGGCGTACAAAATTTTATCGGAGTTCTTAAAGGGAGTTTGAATCTTGTTCGAGGAGTAGCAGCATTTTTCTGAGCTGGCAACACGCATATGATCGTTCTTAGGCTCTTCCGGACTGTTGGTAATTTTTCCTGATTTTTAAACTATTTTTTGAATCATTTATTCAATTTTCCAAAGCGATGATTTATTTTCCGGGAGCACTAATTAATCATTCTAACAAATAATTATTTACTCAGGAGCTCAAAAGGTATTCAACTTATAATTATTTTTTAGAATTTTTACTTAATTTTCTTGAATTTATAATCAGTTTTTGCAATTTTTAAATAATTAATTCGAATTATAATTAAAATAAAAAGGATTTAATCAAGGAATTATGACGTGGCACGATCTGGGACGTCCAACAATCATTGACATGAATTTATGAACAATCAGAGGGTGGATCAGCGCTTTGGTAACGTGGTTGAATCTAGGGCGTTCATCAGACTTTGGTAACGTGGTCGATCAACTATGACCCAAATCGCATCATTGCCCTTTGAACTCTTGGGTAAACCCGTGATGAAATCCATACTGATGTTATCCCACTTCCATTCTGGAATAGGTAACGGTTGCAATAAACCTCCGGGTTTTTGATTCTCGGCGTTGACCTGCTGACAGATCTCACACCTCGCCACAAACCCGGCCACATCCTGCTTTAGACCCGACCACCAGAAATGTTGCTTGATGTCGTTATACATCTTGGTACTCTCAGGATGTATAGACAAAAGAGTAGCATGTGCCTCCTAAAGAATACTCTCTCGCAATTTTGCTTGATCCGGAACACACAGCCTCTCCCCAAGCCACAACACTTCATTCCTGATATGAAATTTCGACAACCTGCCAGCACCAACCTGCTTCTTTATCTTCTGAATCTTTGCATCTTCCCTCTTACTTGCGATAATCCTTTCATTCAGCATTGGTTGAAGCCTCAACTGAGCTAAAGACGATCCCAAGCCTTGCAAAACAACTTCAATACCAGCCCGATCCAACTCCTCTGCAAGATGCCTCTGGTTGTAATCAAACTAGCCAGACTGCTCTTACGGCTAAGTGCATCAGCAACAACATTAGCCTTCCCAGGGTGGTACTTAATCTCAGGACGAATGTCCTCAAGTACTTCCAGCCATCTCCTTTGCCTCAGGTTCAGATCCTTCTGCTGATAGATGTACTTCAAGCTTTTATGGTCTGTGTACATGTTCAGCTTCTCACCATACACGTAATGTCTCCATGCTTTAAGGCGAAGATAATCGCAGCCAACTCCAGATCATGAGTCGGATAATTTTTCTCATGCGGTCTTAGTTGCCTAGACCCATAAGCGATCACTTTCTCCTCATGCATTAAGACACAACCAAGCCCACGATGTGAAGCATCGCAATAGACATGATGCTCAACACCTGCTCTAGGCAAAGTCAAAATGGGAGCAGTAGTTAGCCTGATGTAAAACCAACCCTAAAATAGAGAATTTTCCAAGAATTTTAATGGGTTAATTTTACCAACATGAAAGTGCGGATTTAGATTGGATATTTTAACAGTTAACAGGTCTGATGGGTTTTCAAGAATTGAATCAAATGCTAACAATCCCAATTAATAATTCAATCTTAATCAATAAGTAAATCCCTACGTGTTTTAGCAAGTAAAAAGTGCAATACCAATTCGTACTCTAATCTAGCATGTGGATCACTCAATCTCAGTATTTTGTGGTCGACAGTCAAATCCGATAATATACTAGATGATAAGGCAGTAAATACAAATATGTAAGAATGGAAAGAGTATACCGAATGCGAAGAACGCAGTGTCGATCTTGAAAGAGCACAGCAATCCACAGAGTCAGTACGAGCAGCAACTTCAAGGGCAATGGCGGAGTTGGTCGACGACGTCACTGGTTGACGACGGCGACAGCGGGGAGGGCCGGCGCGAACGACGACGGCGAAGGCCGGCGCTGGGTCAGGAACCGGGGTGAAAGTGAAGGAGGGAGACAGCGGGCGATGGGTTTGGGAACTGTGGTGGGGTTCGGGATTGGAGGAGGAAGGAGGAGATGGGTGGAGGCTGTAGTGGTGGTGGGGGTTTGGGGTGAGGGAGTTGGTCGCCGGGGGGCTGTGGTCGAAGGTGAAGAAGGAGGGATGGATTTGGGGGTTTCGGGGCTGATGGTGGTGGCGGGAGAGGGAGAGGGTGATGGCGTGAGGGTGGGGCTGGATCGGAGAAGAAGAAGACGCCGGTGAGGTTGGTTGGTGGGAATCGGGATAGGAGTTTTGGGTGGGTTGGGAAAACGAAGAAGGAAGAAGAAGAAAGGAGGCGGCGGGTATGGGGAAGGGGATTAGGGTTTGATTAGGGGATTAGGTTTTGGATTAGGGATTATGATTTGTATTGGGGATTTTTTTTTTAATTGGGGATAATTTTAGAATTAATCACTAATTCTAAAACTAGATTAGGATTTATCACAAACCCTAATTTGATCTCAATTGTATCACACAAAGGAGAGAAAATGCGGAGCAAAACTCAACACAGATTTTTTTTAATCAATAATGGCATGCTTTTCTCATTCATCTCAGGGTCTTTAAATAGGCTCAATTACATCTTGAAACATATCTCCAAAATATTCTCAGAATCTAAAAATTACAAAAAGATTACATATGGCTATAATTGCCAGAAATAAAAATGGTAATAAAATAAAAATCCTAAACTGTAAAGATGTCCTCATCATTCTCTCCGGGTGGGAGAGAGCTCGACCCAGTCGAGTCAAAACCAGTGATCTTGTCATGGTGCTCCAAAAGACCTGGATCCAGTTGCGGGAGCCCCTCACGATCACTGCAAGTGTCATCCGATTTCGGCTTATTTTTCCACCTTACCAAATACTTGTGTATACCACCATCTCTAGTAGAGATTATCTGATCATCTAAAATATTATCCAATTCTTCTGTCGATGGGTAAGTTATATCTGGTAGTGGAGGTAATGGGGGAATCTCACCATTAGGCTGTAGGGTAGGCTCATCTATAAGAAAATTTCTAGGGTTGAATTCTGAGCCTTCATAAAGTACTAGATCCTCAATATTGAAAATCTTACTTATGCCAAAACCTTCAGGAAGGTCAACGACATAGGTATTATCATTGATTGTATGTAGAATCTTAAATGGGCCTGCAGCACGTATATTCAAGTTCTTAACGGGTCCAACAGGAAACCGTTCCGGATGAATCCGAACCATCACATCGTCACCAATATCAAAAGTTATAAATTTCCTTCTTGTATCTGCTATTAACTTGTAGTTAAAATTATTCTCATTAAGTTCCTTGGAAATTTCTCTATGCAAGTCATGAATGTTATATACAAATGTGGGTGCAGACTCTGTGACTCTGTGATGTTCTAATACAGGGGTAAAATCTATGGGCTGCCAGGTGACTTGGGAAGGAATGAGTGACTCAGGAATACTCAATGAAGGTGACTGAACAGGCTGAATACAATTGAGAGACTGGTCATCCCATTTTTTAATCAAAGTCATCACTTATATTAGGTTCATAAATAAACTCATTGTCGGGCTCATCAGCGATGACTGCGGTACCCTCTACTATATTAATCCTACTGGGACTGGGACAGTTGCCAGCAACATGACCGTATCCCTTACATTTATAGCACTTAGTGAGAGGGTCAATCTTACTGTAATCTCTTTCGGTGTTCCTTCCCTTATGTTCATCTCTATGTGAATTAAAATTTGAATTAGATTTGCTGGGGTAAGATTTGTTGGGGTGCTGAGAGGGAGGCTGAGGTCTAGGTGGGTTAGTAGAGGTCATTCTAGAGGAATGATCTCTCGAGTCGCTGGACCTAGAATCAGAACTAGCTTTAAGGGAATCCATGTCGAGGACTAGGGCGTAGGCTGCCGCTATTGAGTCCACGTTTCTATAGATTAGCTCGTTCCTAAGGTCAGCTCGTAGTCCAGCTCTGAACCTAGAGAGAGTTTGTTCTTCACTCTCTTTACCTAACGCATTGCACCGAATAAGGAAGTCATCGAACTTATCGACATATTCTTGTGTGGATTTACTTCCTTGATACAATAGGTTCCACGAATCTAGCAATCGGGTGTGGAACGATAACGGTACATACCTCTCAGTGAGCTTCTCTTTCATGGCCTCCCAAGTGGCTATGGGTGCCAGGCCTCGGCCTCTGCGGGCATGTTCAAGATTGGTCCAATGCTGTTGAGCTTTACCCGTTAATTTCATAGTTGCAAATTTAACTTTAAGGGCTTCGCTCATGTCGAACCACACAAAATAGTGGTCCATGGCACGGACCCAATCAAGGTAAGCTTGGGGTTCCATGTGGCCTTCAAATTGGGGAACGTCAGCCTTAACGTTCTTTTTATATTGTTCGTCAGGGTCACGTTCTTGACGTCGATCGTCATGAACATTCCCTTGAGGGATCTGACGATGGCCATGAAGCTCAGGGACAATTGTTTGATTTAGCTCCACTTTCTCAAGCCTCTGATTGATATTGGCAAGAGTTGCTTGGATGGCAGCTAGGGTAGCGGAGATATCAGAATTGTCCATTTCAGGTCTGGGAAGTCTCGGGTTCCTAATTGGGTGATAGGAAAGGGATAGGAAAGGCTCTTCAGGGTCTGTGATGGTGCTGCGAAGACGCATTCACCAAAAGTGGAAACTATGGGGTATGTGTCCTAATTTTTTTTTTTTTTTTTTTAAAAATGATTCTGAACTAAACTAAAATAAAAAAATAAATAAATAAAATAAAAGACTACACGACACTAAATGAATGCAAAAATGATGCCTACGATGCAAGAACTAAGGTTATAAGAACCTTCGCTCTGATACCAAAATGATGTAAAACCAACCCTAAAATAGAGAATTTTCCAAGAATTTTAATGGGTTAATTTTACCAACATGAAAGTGCGGATTTAGATTGGATATTTTAACAGTTAACAGGTCTGATGGGTTTTCAAGAATTGAATCAAATGCTAACAATCCCAATTAATAATTCAATCTTAATCAATAAGTAAATCCCTACGTGTTTTAGCAAGTAAAAAGTGCAATACCAATTCGTACTCTAATCTAGCATGTGGATCACTCAATCTCAGTATTTTGTGGTCGACAGTCAAATCCGATAATATACTAGATGATAAGGCAGTAAATACAAATATGTAAGAATGGAAAGAGTATACCGAATGCGAAGAACGCAGTGTCGATCTTGAAAGAGCACAGCAATCCACAGAGTCAGTACGAGCAGCAACTTCAAGGGCAATGGCGGAGTTGGTCGACGACGTCACTGGTTGACGACGGCGACAGCGGGGAGGGCCGGCGCGAACGACGACGGCGAAGGCCGGCGCTGGGTCAGGAACCGGGGTGAAAGTGAAGGAGGGAGGCAGCGGGCGATGGGTTTGGGAACTGTGGTGGGGTTCAGGATTGGAGGAGGAAGGAGGAGATGGGTGGAGGCTGTAGTGGTGGTGGGGGTTTGGGGTGAGGGAGTTGGTCGCCGGGGGGCTGTGGTCGAAGGTGAAGAAGGAGGGATGGATTTGGGGGTTTCGGGGCTGATGGTGGTGGCGGGAGAGGGAGAGGGTGATGGCGTGAGGGTGGGGCTGGATCGGAGAAGAAGAAGACGCCGGTGAGGTTGGTTGGTGGGAATCGGGATAGGAGTTTTGGGTGGGTTGGGAAAACGAAGAAGGAAGAAGAAGAAAGGAGGCGGCGGGTATGGGGAAGGGGATTAGGGTTTGATTAGGGGATTAGGTTTTGGATTAGGGATTATGATTTGTATTGGGGATTTTTTTTTTAATTGGGGATAATTTTAGAATTAATCACTAATTCTAAAACTAGATTAGGATTTATCACAAACCCTAATTTGATCTCAATTGTATCACACAAAGGAGAGAAAATGCGGAGCAAAACTCAACACAGATTTTTTTTAATCAATAATGGCATGCTTTTCTCATTCATCTCAGGGTCTTTAAATAGGCTCAATTACATCTTGAAACATATCTCCAAAATATTCTCAGAATCTAAAAATTACAAAAAGATTACATATGGCTATAATTGCCAGAAATAAAAATGGTAATAAAATAAAAATCCTAAACTGTAAAGATGTCCTCATCACAGCCTCTCTTTCAACTCTTGAAAGCTTTCCTCGCACTGTTCAGTCCACTTGAAGTTCACATTCTTCTTGGTCAGACTAGTGAACGGCACAGCTATCTGAGCATAGCCCTGAATGAACCTCCTGTAGTATCCAGTTAACCCAAAAAAACTCCTGATTTCCTTCACTATAGTAGGCCTTGCCCAATCCTTCTCCGCCTCTATCTTCTGCGGATTAGTTGCCACTCCCTCCTTAGAAAGGATGTGACCTAGGAATGCCAACTCAGATTTCCAGAAATTGCACTTGGATAACTTGGCATACAACCCATGCTCCTGAAGCTTCCTCAAAACTGCTTCCAGATGCTTCGTGTGCTCCTCCTCCGACTTGGAGTACACAAGAATATTGTCGATAAACACCACGACGAAAGAATCAATGAATGACCTCAGAACTCTATTCATCATATATATAAAAATTGCAGGTGCATTCGTCACTCCAAATGGCATAACTAAGAATTTGTAATGCCCGTGTCGAGTTCTGAATGCAGTCTTATGCACATCTTCAGTCTTCACTCGAACTTGATGGTATCTGGATTGAAGATCTATTTTGGAGAAAACAGTTGCTCCTTGTAGACGATCGAACTAGTCATCAATTCTTGGAATCGGATATTTATTTTGAACAGTGACCTTATTCAGCTCTCGTAATCGATACACATCCTCATCGATCCATCCTTCTTCTTTACCAACAGCACCGGTGCTCCCCAAGGTGATGCACTCGGTTGAATAAAGTCTTTCTCCAACAGTTCCTCAATCTGCCATTTGATCTCATCCTGCTCCACAGGCGCCATCCTATACGGTGCCTTGGAAATAGGTGCACTCCCTGGCTGAATAGTGATGCTGAAATCTACATCACGATGCGGGGGTAACCCAGGTAAATCTTCCAAGAATACAGTCAGATAATCCCGAACCACTAGAATTTGTTGCACCTCTGCAGGAATCCTTTTCTTCTGGCTGATAGCAGCCACCAGTTCTAAACATCTCCTCTTCCCTTGGAAAGTGACTTCAGATCCACCTGGAGCCTTCACTGTTACCATCTTGGTATTGCACTCAATGCTCACACTGTACACTGACATCCAATCAATGCCAATGCTAACATCGACTCCCAAGACATTCAGCTCGATCAGATCAATCCCGAAAATTCTATCTCCAATCATGATCTCCTAGTCCGCATAGTACCAATCAGTAGTTAAAGTCTCCCCTGACGGAGTAGCTACTGTTAAAAGCTTGCCTGAAAATATCTTCGGTTCAACTCCCAAAACTTAAGCAAATTTAGGTGATATAAAGGTATGAGAGGATCCAGTATCGAACAAAACAACAGCTTTCTTTCAATTCAAATAAAGTTCTCCTGTTACATAACACACACTCGTTACATAACAGTTTACTAAATAAATAGGAAAAGAGACAACAGAAAAGCACTTCTAAACACCCTCACTCGTACCAGTGATGACGTGATCTACCTCATCAGCGTCAGCTTCAGTCAAGGCAAATACTCGCCCCTACTGGTACGACTTCTTCTCGGTCTGCTGAGTTGGTCCATTACGGACGACATCCTGCAGTTTGGGGTAATGAAACTTGTAGTGGCCCGTCTCTCCATAGTTGAAACAAATCACAAGAGGTCTCACCCAAGTATTCTCGGGTCTTCCCGCCACAGGAACAGCGTTCGCACCCGTAGGCTTGAACCTTTGAGCCAGCGGCTGTCCCCTGACATTTCCAGTAACTGCGGGTCTCTTCTCCACATTCCAGTTGTTCTTCCTATTCTGAATAGCGTGGAACTGCTCCATATCCGCCTCCGTAGCTGTAGCTCGTTTGACCAGCTTGTCAAACCTCCTGATACCGAGGGGTATCATCCTGGACCTCAGACTTGGCCTCAAACCATGCTCGAATTTCCGAGCCTTCTTTGCCTCGTCCATCACCAATTCGGGTGCATACCTCAAGAGCTGAGTGAATCTTGTCTCACACTCCCTAACCGACATGCCGCCCTGCTGCAGCGCCAAAAACTCCATGGCCTTCTTCTCCTGGACGTGTGATGGAAAATAATGATTGCGGAATTCCTCCAAGAATTCCTCCCAGCCAAGGACAATATCTCACATCGTTCGCTTCATCGACTGCCACTACACAGCCGTATCCTTCTCGAACTGCAGCGAAGCCAACTTCGCCTTGCTGCCCTCCGGAGTCTCCTAGACTTTGAAGATAGTTTCTACCTGCCGGATCCAATTATCAGCCGTATCTGGGTCTGACTTCCCCTCAAACACCGGTGGTTTCATTCGTTTGAATGATTCCACGAGTTTGATTGCTTCGGGTACTGGATTCGCAGGTACTCTCCCGTGATTCTGATTCATGGCAATGGCATTGAGTGTCTGATAGAACCTCACTAACTCCGTTTCCAAGTCCAGACCTTCTCCATTTCGAGCTCCTCTTCTAGCCATATTCTGATGCAAAAGATCCATTGAATTCGAAGTATAAAACATGAATTTAAATCAACTCTTCATTTCATTGAATTCCAAACTTTATACATTCGAATTTAAAATATTTCTAACATCAAATGAAAGCAGTAAGAAGATACAACAGTCTAGTTCCTACGATTCCTTTTGGCTTCTCGAAGCTCTTCCTGTAGTTCTGCCACTTCTTCCTTCAGTACATCGTACATGTTTTTCCTCTTCTCGAGTTCCCAAACACGATGACTGAGAGTTGCAATGCTCTCGTTGCACTTCGCACACTGTGCCTGCAGCAACTCTGCTCTCTCCCTCTGAGTCTCAACCTGCCTCTGAAAAGATGCAATGAGACTACTCGGAACTGGTTCTTCCTTGTCAGAGGAATCATCAGATGAATCCGGAGGTAAAGTGATCTCTCGGGACTCAGGCCATTCCTCTTCGAATTCTTCGGAATCTTCTTCGTCTGAATCAGCTTGCCCGGAGTAGTAATCCTCCTCAATTATGTGCCAATCGTCACCTTCAGCTGGGTCGAAGTGGTCTGCCATCTTAGAGAAAGGAGAAGAAGAAGCATAAATCATAGAGCAACACAAATATAAGTAACTTACATTTAAATCTCTAGACTCAACACACGCTCTAATGTCCACTTCTAGGGTGTCGTTCCTTATAAATTTTTACTACTTGGAAGCCTGGCTTTGATACCACTCTGTAACACCTCGAATTCCGAAATATACTGAATTCGAAGTTCCACAGGATCTTTACACTTCTCTTCGTACAATTTTACAAGAAATTAAAAACTTTTGTTATATCAGAGTTATGTTTACATTTATATTTATACAGCGGAAGTAATTTAAAATAATTACATGAATAAAAATATACAACATTTGAATAAATCTTTAAGCAACATGCATACTTTAGTCTTACCAATCTCCTTATCCTGCATAGAAAACTGTGGGCGCGTCTGTTGCTTACAACCGACGAAATATTATATACGGCCATCTTTATTATGCCGAACAGTATAACGATTTTCCATACTTAAACAAACCACAAACTTGATCACAGACAAAGCTACAGAAGGACTATCCTATTGATGTCTTGTTGTGTTGTGTTCTTAGTCCTTAATACAATTGTTTGCATTATATGAAACTAATGCGCACTTGTTCAAAGTCTATGCAGCCCATACTACATAGGTCCAAGGGCAAGCCCTTAATCATTCTTCATCTTGTAGGGTTCAATTCCTCGCTATGACTTAATCTACAACTATAACTACGGTAAGTATCCTAGGCGTTCTATGAGTTAAGAGCCCACGGCTAGGCACCCTGGAGTGAACCGCACACACTGACACATGACTCATCATGCAAGAAACCTGTGGTCAATTCCCCTCCTACCATAGGCATGGAATCACCCGTAGTCATTAGATCACCCCACAAGCGTCGCCACCGGAACAGTACTCTGGAGTAGTATTCACGCCCTAATCATGACGCATTATGGGACATCCTGTGAATACTTTCGCGCCGCCAATCCAATGGCCCTCATACTCATGTTTTTCTCTTACGTTCATCACATCTTCACTATATATCTAATCCTTATGTATAACTGAAGGTCAATATTCAAGAATCTAGCATTACTCCTACATCGGTCTTTTCACATCAATCATTATCAACGACCCAAACTTGGTCAAAATATCAAAATTCTCTTTTCCATATTTTTCATTCTTGCCGACGTAGAGTTATAGCTAAATATTCTAGTCTAAGTCCTCCTTTCACTTTTATAGCTGAAAAACATATTTGTTCACACAATTTGCACATTTCGATAAGTTCTCTTTTTCTCATACTTCCATGCACAACTTGTATATTCATAATCTCATTTAATTCTACTCAACACCTATGAGTGAAAAATCTCAATTTATCTCTTTGCAATTCTTTCTTTAATCAAAAAAAGTTTCATTTCTATGTTTTGGAGTTTCAAAATATCAAAACTAAGATTAATACTTCACTCTTGATTTTGTACTCTTACTTCTCATTTTTGAGGTCTAAATGAAAAAAAAAAAAATTATTAAGTCCATGTATTTTCAGAAATTTTCTAATACTTACCTCAGTATTTATTTTATTTTTAAAACCCAAAAATAATCAAGTGTAAAAAAAAGAAAAAGAAAAAAAAATGATTTTCTCCCAAAAATTTTTGGCCTTAACCAGTTTCGAACCCACACACACACAGCCAAGGTGCACAGTCACCGAAAACCAACCCCACGTGCTAGCCAAAAGGGACAAGTTCCCAACTATTATAAAGGGAGAGTGAATGGGGTTTGAGTTCAGTTCTCGGCATTTAGGAAAATCAAAAATTTTAAAAGTAAAAATCCTCTGCCGAGACTCGTACCCACACACACAGGGTACTGCACCGCTACAGTAACGCAACTAGCGCCCCCTATAACAAGTATGACCATAGTGACTAATTGATATAGGATTAGTTTAAAATAGATTTATGTCGAGTCTCTGTTTATTAGAAATATTTCATTTTTCAAACTCATAACTTCGTTTCTTCTTCACTTAAAGCCATAAAATTTTCTAGAATAATGAGTTTACATTTATTTAACAAATCAGTGTCTAAAAGAAATTCTTTTGACATTAAAACAAGTATTTTTCACTCTATTCGTATTCTATGTCTACAATTTGTAAAATTTCACTTTAACAAACCCTCTACCCAATTCTTTGCATTATGACTTTATTAAAGAAGTATTAATTTTTGTTTTCCCCTCTTTTATCCATAGTACTCATAATCATAGTTGCATTCTTTGAACAAGTGTTACAATGGTTCAATAAGCACAAAAATTAATAATTTCATCTACTAACCATTCATAAGCATTTTTTTAAAATCACAATGGTTCTAATTTCACAATTTCATGGCAATAAATCTATTTAACTACATTAGACATGAATTATAACTAATAGCATGCAATTCATCAAGCAATTACTCAATCATCTACCAAGTCCTTTTTAGAGCCAACAAGTGATTATCTTATTAGTTCTTTTAGCATTCTTATATATCAAAAATCCCTAGCATGATGTCTAAGATTAGAAGTATTGAAAAACACCCACCTATTTGAAAAAAATCACTACAAAAGCTCCTAGAATCTCTTTGAACACACGAGCGGTCCTTCTCCTCCTAGTTTGAGCCACCGCAATCACCTCCTTCTCCTTGCCTAGTGAACCCGAACCTCTCTCTTTGAAATGACCGGCCTTTAAGAATGGAACACACACACAAACTAAACACTCTCAATCTTTTTCTAACTCTCTCTCAATCTTTCTTTTACTCTCTTATGTGTTTCTTTCTTTCGTTTCTTTACAAAATTTTCTTATTGTGTTGTATGCATACAAGGGAGGGGTATTTATACTTGTTTTAGGGTGGAATGGAGGGCTAGGATTGCATTAGATGGTTGTAGATAAATGGCTAGGATACATTGGGAAGTTGTTGCAACCACCCATGAGCAAGTAACCACCTATCCACTAAGCCACTCCTCCACTCCCCTAGACTCCAATCCGGCCTAGGTAGAAAGGCTGTGCAATGCACACTCTAGTGCATGCACGTGCCAAATGTAGCACCCCTAACTACTAGTTGTGCATGATCATTTAGTTAATTGCCTAAAAAACTGATCTACACTACAAGTAATGATATTTAAAAGAGAAAATAACTAATGGGCTTTCAATTAGTGGGCTCAAACTCCATGGGCTAATTAAAATAAATCAAATAATTAGAATAGGCTTAAAATAAACAATTAGGCTTTCAAAAATAAAAGAGAGATAGGGAAATGTTTATTCATGCTACAAGATAAATAATTTTTATGGAAAATGCACATGAATTAGTACGTGCAACACTTGTAAATTCACAAACCTTTTATTTAAGTAAAAATAAAGATCCAGGGTATTACAACTAAGGCTTCCGACCCTTCTGCCGGGGCGTTCTCCGTCGAAGTGCCGCCTCTCACCGTCGAGGTAGAAGCTATCATGACCGAGGAGCACAAGAAGATCTTCATCCCCGATTTGAGGGTGATAAAGCACGACGGCTTCCTCATTGATGTCGCAATGTGCATGCAGGCTCTGCGCCACCTGCCGACCCCGAAGGACCGAGTGGCACTGAAGGCGGGGACCGTGGTTTGACGATGCGCTCGAGATCGCCCAGGACACTTTGTCGGTAAGTATCCTTGTTGTGCCTTCGGGATTTCTCAATTTTTGCGTTCGATACTCACGTCTTTTTTCCTTCGGCTTTCAGATCACATGTCACTTTAGTCACCTACTAAAGCAGTTTGCCGAGCAGGAGAAGGAGTTGAAGACGTCGAGCGACAGGGACCGGACCGAGCATGCTAAGGCCGTGAAGAAGTAAGAGGCTGAGCAACATCTCTCGGAGTCACGAGCTGTTCAGATCGGTGATCTTGAGGCAGCCTTGGCCAAGGCGAACAAACGCATCGCTGCGGAAGCAGCGAGGGCGGACGAGGAGAAGGCCAAAGCCGAGTAGGAGAGGGAGAAGGCCCTAAAGGCCTTCGAGGAGATGCAAAGGGATCGGGAGGCCACGGTGGCTGAGGCAGCGAGGGCGATCCGAGTTAAGGCGGTGGCCCAAATGCTCACAAAAATGGAGGAGTCTTACGCTCGATCGCTAAAGCACGTCGCGGCTCGTATCCCCGACTTCGATAGCTCGGGGTATAACTTGTATGCCCCCATCGAAGGCGAGGAGGATGTGGCCGTAGCAGGAGCCGAAGCCGAAGGAGGGGAAGAAGAATACAAAGAGGATGTGGCGGTGGTGGCAAATCCGGAGAGGGCGCTCGTGACGGTGCCGAGTGAGAGCACGGAGCAGCACCCTGAGGTGGCTTCTTGACTTTGTTTTCATTTTTATTTTCGTTTTGTATCGCCTTATAGCGGACTGGCCACCACATTTTGTACTCATGAACTTTTTAATGAAATGATAATTTTGGACTAAGTATTGAACTTGTGTTGTACTTTGCATCCGAGTTGTCCCGTAGGAGCGTTGTTTAGACTTAGAATCTTCATGTTCTTGCCTTTTCAGATCACCGAAGCATGTTAGATCGTCGAAGTGTGTCAGCTTGCCAAAGTATCATGCCTCCGATCTGGTCTAGGGGTTGCGAGGTTGGGGTTCGCTCAAACTTGAGAGTGGCTTTACAAAACCGAGTCGGAGTTGAACCATCTTAAGTTGACGTTGGCCCATTGAGACTTCGAGATGAAATGCCTAGAGGATAAGGCTTGCAAAGCACCCCCTGAAGGGGAGGAGACGTGTCCCTCGATGGCCTTTAGCCAAGTCTTGAGACTCAAGTACCTTCGTCAATCTCTATTCGATGTCAGGGCTGAGAGAGAGGGGTTAAAGAATGTAGTGCTCGAGAAGCGCTTGGAAGCGACTCACCTTCGGAGGTCTATCTCCGAGGCTTCTCATGGGGGTAGTTCGAGCCGAATCCCTCATCTGAAGATCAGAGTGACGGACGACTCATTGAGGGAACAGGTCATGGAGCTAGAGGCAGAGAACCTTCGCCTAAGATGGCTCTTTGAAGGGAGCAACATCAGAACTACTTTCTACCCCCGAGGTGAGTACTCTCAAGGAAGGTCATTCCACGAGTTGGCACTACGCTCACCCCCCATCTTGAGGCACCCTGGGGATGCACAGTACGGAGTGGCTGGCTCGTCGAGCAGAGCATCTGTCGGGGCGACACTTAGGCTCTTAGGTGCCGAAGACACAACTCGGCTCGCCGATTTGGAGACCTCCGTGGAAGTAAGGCCACAACAACATGGCGCTCGCCGACCTCGCTTGTCACTCAATAGAAGCATCCCGCTTCATAGGAAGGGTTAGGGCCGATCTTTGTAATCTTGTGGTCTTTTGTTTCATATGAGTTGTATCTCGATGTAAAGATGAGTTGTTGGTCTATAATTAGACTTGTACCTCAAATTTTAATTAAATAGTAGATTATTCCTTGAACTTGTGAGTGTGTTTTTTTCTAATGTTTGCAAGCGTATCAACAGTCGTGGGAGCAATTCTGAATGGTGAACCGCTTCGTACTCGCTTATAAGCAAGTAGCTAATGCGGAATCGAACCAAGTGTTGGACTCCGAAGCTTGTCATTTAGAGATTTTCAACAGCTATGGGAGCAATTCCAAATGGTGAACCGCTTCATACTCGCTTATAAGCAAATAGTTAAAGCAGAATCGAACCAAGTGTTGGACTCCGAAGCTTTTCATTTAGAGAATGTCAATAGCTGTGAGAGCAATTCCGAATGGTGAACCACTTCGTACTCGCTTATAAGCAAATAGATGAAGCGGAATCGAACCAAGTGTTGGACTCCAAAGCTTATCATTTAGAGAATGTCAACAGCTGTGGGAGCAATTTCGAATGGTAAACCGCTTCGTGCTTGCTTATAAGCAAGTAGTTAAAGCGGAATCGAACCAAGTGTTGGACTCCGAAGTTTGTCATTTAGAGAATGTCAACAACTGTGGGAGCAATTCTGAATGGTGAACCGCTTCGTACTCGCTCATAAGCAAGTAGCTAAAGCGGAATCAAACCAAGTGTTGGACTTCGAAGCTTGTCATTTTAATGAGTTTTTTTTTGTAAGCAGAAAAGTAGTACAATTAGAATGCTCAGAATAGAGAACTTGCAGGAGTAGGTCACTTTTATTGAAAACACTTAGGCAGCCGCTTCTAAGTTGGGAGCCACCATTACACTTTGATAAAAAGAAAAAAGATAACTTTCACATGTCTTATGGAGAGCATCCTTGGAGAAGTTTCTTGGAGCGGTGTTTAAACACCCTCTTCGTACTTCATCAAGTGGTCAGCATTCCAAGTCTTCGGTACTCTCTTGCCCCCCGGGTCTTCGAGTCGATACGCACCATGGCGAATAACTTTGGAGACCCTGTATGGACCTTCCCAGTTGGGCGCTAACTTGCCCTTCTTGCTTGGGAGAGAGACTGACAGCTTCCGGAGAACTAGATCTCCTTCTTTAAGATCAACGGGATGAACTTTCTTATTTTAAGACTGTGTTATCCTATGTCGGTAAGTCTCTTGTCGAATGGAGGCCCTTTTGTGGATCTCATCTATGAGGTCCAAGCTGCTGCGAAGATGGTTCGCATTCTGCTCTTCATTATGGGCGATCAAACAGGACGAAGGTAGGTTGACCTCTAGGGCGATGATGACTTTGGAGCCATAAGTGAGATTGAAGGGGGACTCTTCTGTTCGGGTTCTCTTCGTGGTGCAATAGCTCCATAGCACGTTCGGCAACTGGTCGACCCATAATCCCTTGGTGGATTTAGCGAGCCTCTTCTTTAGGCCGGACAGTATTTTTTGATTGGCGTTCTCCCCTTGGCCATTGGATTGAGGATGGGATATTAAGGAGAATCACTGTTGTATACCGAGGTCGGTGCAAAAGTCGCAAAAAGTTGCCTGTGCGAACTGAGTTCTGTTGTCAGTTACTAGGATATGGGGCATGCCGAACTGACAAATAATGTTCTTCAAGAAGAACTTCTGAACCTTGTTCTTCGTAATCGTTGCAAGGGGCTCGGCCTCAATCCACTTGGCAAAATAATCTATTGCTACGACGAGGAATTTTAGTTGGCCTGGCGCTGGGGGGAGCGGTCCAAGCAAGTTCATCCCCCACATTGCAAAAGGGATCATACTGGCTAAGGAGGAGAGCTGAGCTTGTGGTAGGCGATAGATTGGAGAAAATCTTTGGCAGGAGCCGCATTGGCGGACGTACTGTTTGGAGTCGCTAAGAAGTGTGGGCTAGAAGTAGCCGTAATTTAAGATTTTATGGGCTAGGGATCTCACTCCCAAGTGCGCGCCACACATTCCTTCGTGAACAGGGCATAGTGTGCTTCTTTGGGGGAGAAACAATTTAGGTAGGTCTATTGTCTATTTGAGTATAGGAGCATTTGTATATGACTCCTCAATGAGTGTGTACCGCTCGGCTTTGGTCCTGACCCTTCTAGCCTCTCTGGGGTCAGCTGCAAGAACTCCGTCTCTAAGGTATTCGAGCAGGGGTTTCATCCAGTTTTCCCCAAGCATTAGGGGTAGGGCTTCCATTGGTTCCGGGCTGTCTTCCTCGATACTGGGTCTCAGGAGGACCTCTATCAAGATGGTTCGCTCTAAACCCTGGAGTGAGGAGGAGGTGAGACTTGAAAGGGCATCCGCTTGTGCATTTTTCTCTCGAGGGACTCGTTGGAGTTGAGCATCTTCAAATAAGGCCAGCAGCCCCTTAACCTTCGCCAAGTACTTGGCCATGCACCCATCTTTTGCTTCATACTCCCCGGACACTTGGTTCACGACTAGCTGTGAATCACTAAAGACCTTGATATGTTTGGCCCCTGCTTTCCGAGCCATACAGAGTCCTGCTATAAGGGCCTCGTATTCAGCCTCGTTGTTCGACGCACGGAAGCTTGTACAGAGGGAGTATTGCAGAATGAAACCGTCTGGGCCTGTCAAGATGACCCCATCCCACTTCCGTCGGTGCATGAGGACCCGTCAACATACACGGTCCAGACCGGGGTTCCTTAACCAACTCACAGGGGTCAGGAATAGTGCTTTCCACAATGAACTCTGCTAGGGCTCAGCTCTATGGACCATTTAATTAGACGTCCCAATGTCTCGTGCTTGTGGAGAATTTGCTTCAGTGGCTGGTCGGTGAGAACAACCACCGAGTGGGACTGAAAATAGGGGCGAAGTTTCCTTGCCGCCATGATCAACACGTATGCCATCTTTTCTACCTTCGGGTATGTAACAACACGGATTTTCATATGAATATTTGTATGATTTGTTAAGCACTAAAATGCTATAGTTATTTATTTATTTTTCTTTTTTGAAGCTTTTAGTATGAAATTAACTCATAAGCTTCAACTAGACCTGATTAAACCCGAGTTAACCCTAGTTTAACTCAACACTTGTAGTGTACCATGGCATGTACCAAAAAAAAAAGTTTTTAATTTCTTGTGATTTTTGTTGTGTTGTGACTCATTTGAAGAAAGATCCTGGAGTGTGTCACGAGTTCCTAGGTTAGGAATTCGAGGCACTACAGAGTTGGTATCAGAGCTTGCTTCAAATTATAGCCTAACACAACAGGAAATTAGACTTGGATGCCCCAACCAGAGTCAGGGTTAGTTTTGATAGTGGGATGGTTGTAAATCATATTGTTGCACTTTTGCAACTTTTGTTTACGAACTTTTTCTATGTATGACCTAACCTCACTGCAATTATTCTTTTACTAACTTTTATGATTCTACTGGATGTCGAGGAGGTAAATCTGCATCCTGATGTCTAGGAGGCAAGCATGCAGCCGGGCGTCGATAAGGGAGAGCCCACAATGCAAGAGTCGAGGAAGAAAGTGGAGGAGCCAACGGCGGTGACCTCAATGTCGAGGTAAGAATTCAACAGGATGTCCAACCACAAGGTTCACATTGGCTGTAAGAAGAAGAAGGTGATCATAGCCATACCCGAGAGATCGGAGATTGTGTTTCAAGGGAAGAAGAAAAACGGGAAGATTTTGGTGGCTACAGCCGGGAGTAAAGTGCCAAAGGAAGTCAAGGGGATACCCATTGTACGAGATTTTCCACTCGTATTTTTGGAGGAGTTGCAAGGGTTATCCCCACTAAGGGATGTGGAGTTCAGTATATTGATCCAACCAGGCAGCGCACCTGTATCAAAGATGTCGTATCGTATGGCACCGGTGGAACAGAATGAGGTTTAGAAGCAAATAGAGGAATTGCTGCAGAAGGGACTCATCAGACCTAGTGCCTCTCCTTGGGGAGCGCCAGTGCTGCTGGTCAAGAAGAAGGACGGGTCATCAAGGATGTGTTTTGATTATCGGGAATTGAACAAAGTCACAGTCCAAAACAAATATCCAATTCCCAGGATCGACGACCTGTTCGATCAGCTACAAGGAGCCACGGTGTTCTCAAAGATCGATCTACGATCAGGTTACCATCAGGTCCATGTCAAGGAGGAAGACATACCAAAGACAGCTTTCAGGACGTGGCATGGGCACTATGAGTTTCTGGTGATGCCATTTGGAGGGACAATGCTCTCGCAGTCTTCATGGATTTGATGAATTGAGCCCTACGGCCATTCATCGACTCATTTGTGATTGTCTTCATAAACAACATATTGGTGTACTCAAAGAATGAGGCGGATCATGCCAAGTATTTGTCTACAGTTCTGAGCAAGCTTCAAGAGCAAGAGTTGTACGCGAAGCTTTCCAAGTGCGAATTCTGGAAGTCGGAAGTAGCTTTCCTCGGCCATGTCCTTTCTATGGAGGGAGTGGCCACTGACCGACAAAATATAGAGGTGGTGAAGGATTAGCCTCAGCCAAGGATAGTGAAGGAAGTAAGGAGCTTTTTGGGTTTGACCGGGTACTACAGAAAGTTTATTCAGGACTATGCCAAGATTGTGGTACCACTTACAGCTTTGACCAAGAAGGACAAGAAGTTTGAATGGACCGATAAGTGTGAAGCCTATTTCAGGGAGCTAAAGAACCGACTGATATCAGCACCAGTTTTGGTCTTACCTTAACCGGGTAAAGGGTATGTGATCTATAGTGATGCATATCACTTGGATTTTGGATGTGTTCTGATGTAAGAGGGAAAAGTCATTTCCTATGGATCGAGACAGCTCCGACCACATAAGAAGAACTATCTAACTCATGACTTAGAGCTAGCTGCTATCATCTTTGCCTTGAAGATATGGAGCATTATATCTACGGAGAAAGGATGGAGATGTACATAGACCACAAGAGCTTAAAGAAAATCTATCAGCAAAAGGACTTAAATCTGAGGCAGAGGCGATGGTTGGAAGTGTTGGAAGATATCAGGCCGGAGATTTTGTACCATCCAGGAAAGGCCAACGTGGTGGCAGATGCACTCAGCAGGAAGAGGACCATTTCCATGCTAACAGCTATAAGGAAGGAGTTAAAAGAAGAGATAAGGAGAGCCAGTATCGAGATGATTTCTCAAGGTTTGGGTGCTATGTTAGCTCGATTAGAACTCCAACCAAGTCTGAATGACCGAGTGAAGAGGAGTCAAGATGGTGATGCGGAGACCCAGGCACTCAAGGAGCAAGCGAACGAATGGAAATTACCCGAGTTCAATGTTAAAGAAGGATTGCTATGGTTCGGAGATCGGTTGTGTGTGCCAAAGGTGGGGGATCTTAGGGAGGAGATCATGAAGGAAGCACACACCACCTAACTAGCAATTCATCCAAGGAGCACGAAGATGTACCGAGACGTGAAGCAGTTCTATTGGTGGGCCGGAATGAAGAAAGATATAGCGGAGTTCGTAGCCAGATGTCTCACTTGTCACAGGGTAAAGGCAAAAAATTAAAAGCCCAGAGGGTTACTACAGCCCTGCCCATTCCAGTATGGAAGTGGGAGGACATCAATATGGATTTCGTTATAGGATTGCCAAGGAGTCCCAGGGAAAATAATTCCATTTGGGTGTTCGTAGACCGGTTAACGAAATCAGTGTATTTTATGCCGATGAGGACAACCTGGTCTTTGGAGAAGTTGGCAGAAGTCTACATTTAGGAGATCGTGAAACTACACGGTGTACCAGTATCTATAGTTTCTGACAGAGACGCGAGGTTTACCTCACGGTTTTCGAAGAGTCTACAGACAGCATTGGGGACAAGGACAGATTTCAGTACTTCTTTTCACCCACAAACCGATAGACAAACAGAAAGGGTGAACAGAATTTTGGAAGATATGCTCCGAGCATGCATCCTGGACTTCGGAGGGAGCTGGGAGAGGCATCTAGCGCTTGTTGAATTTTCTTACAACAATACCTACCAGGCTAGTATCGAGATGGCTCCATTCGAAGCACTGTATGGGAGGAAGTGTAGGACACCCGTATGCTGGTATGAAGTGGGCGAGAGGCAGACGTTCGGACCAAAAATTGTACAGCAGACTTCGGAGAAGATTGAATTGATAAGAAAGAGGCTACAGATCGCGCAGAGTAGGCAAAGGAGCTATACCGACACCCGTCGTAGAGAGCTAGAATTTGAGGAAGGAGATTCCATGTTCTTGAAGGTCTTGCCGACCAATGGCGTAGTTAGATTTGGAAGGGGTGGCAAACTAGCCCCGAGGTACATTGGACCCTACAAAATCTTGAAAAGGAATAGGAAAGCCTCCTACAAGTTGGAACTACCCCCCCCCCCCCCCCCCCCCCCCCCGAGTTAGCCCAGGTGCATAATGTTTTCCACGTCTCCATGTTGAGGAAGTACGTGCCAGACCCGAGTCATCAACTACCCGAAATTCTAGAAGATTTGCAGGTGGATCTCTCCTACAAGGAACGACCTGTGCAGATAATGGATCGTCAAGGGAAGGTGTTGAGAAACAAGATCATTCCGGTGGTCAAGGTTCTCTGGAGGAATCAATTCGTCGAAGAAGCCACTTGGGAGCCAGAGAGCCGAATGCAAGAGACTTACCTGGAGTTATTTGTGTAAAATCTTTCTTTTTCATATATGTTTTCCTCCCACTAAGTGTAGTTCTGAGGACAGAACTATTCTAAGAAGGGAGTTGTGTAACAACCCAAATTTTCATATGAATATATGTATTATTTGTTAAGCACTAAAATGCTATAGTTATTTATTTATTTTTCTTTTTTGAAGCTTTTAGTATGAAATCAATTCGTAAGCTTCAACTAGACCCGATTAAACCCGAGTTAACCCTAGTTTAACTCAACACTTGTAGTGTACCATGGCATGGAACAAAAAAAAAGTTTTTAATTTTTTGTGAATTTTGTTGTGTTGTGACTCATTTGAAGAAAGATCCTGGAGTGCGTCACGAGTTCCTAGGTTAGGAATTCGGGGCACTACAGGGTAGCGGAGTTCTGCGTCCCTAAGGACCTTACTCACATAGTAGATAGGGCATTGCATCTTATCATCCTCTCTTACTAGGACGACACTAAGGTTCTGCTCTGAATTTGCCAGGTATATGTAGAGTGTTTCGCCTGGCTTCGGCTTGCTCAAGAGTGGGGGGTTTACCAGATAAGCCTTCAGTTGATCGAAAGACTCTTGCTGTTGTTGCCCCCACTCAAAGCCTTTTGCTCCTCTCAGAGCTTTGAAGAAAGGGAGGCATTTCTCCCCTGACTTGGAGAGAAAATGCCCTATAGCTACGAGGCGTCTGAGCCTCTGCACTTCTTTAACATTAGAGGGAGGAGCCATATTGAGTATGGCATTGATTTTCTCAGGATTGGCTTCTATGCCCCTCTGGCTCACCATGAATCTGAGGAATTTTTTGGATGAGATGCCCAAGGCACACTTGCTTGGATTCAATCTCAAGTTGTGCCTTCTCACCACCCCGAAGGCTTCC
Source organism: Hemerocallis citrina (assembly GCA_017893485.1). Classification (NCBI taxonomy): domain Eukaryota; kingdom Viridiplantae; phylum Streptophyta; class Magnoliopsida; order Asparagales; family Asphodelaceae; genus Hemerocallis; species Hemerocallis citrina. Next base: position 133,262,642 of record CM030365.1, read on the forward strand.
TAGAGGTCAAACACGTGCTCCTGCCCGCTGACGCTTTTGACCAACATGTCTTCCACATAGACTTCCATGTTACGGCCTATCTGGTCTCGGAAGACCTTGTTAACAAGGCATTGGTACGTAGCTCCGGCGTTCTTCAGCCCGAAGGGCATTACCCGATAGCAGTACAGGACTTGGTCGGTTACGAAAGAGATCTTCGGAATGTCAGAAGAGAACACCCGGATCTAGTTATACCCCGAGAAGGCATCCATGAAGCTGAGGAGCTCTTGGCCAAAGGTCGCGTCGATTAGAGCATTGATGCTCGGGAGGGGGAATGGGTCCTTCGGACAAGCTTTGTTGAGGTCGGTGAAGTCGATGCATATTCTCCAGCTCCCGTTAGCCTTTTTAACCATTACCACATTGGATAACCATTCGGGGTAATTCACCTCCTGGATGAACCGAGCGTTCAAGAGCTTCTCGACCTCTTCTTTGATGGCTTGCTGGCGCTCGGGAGCAAATTTATGTTGCTTCTGCTGGATAGGTTTAACCCCCGGAGTAACGCTGAGGTAATGTCTCAGGAGCTCTTCTGAGATTCCGGTCATATCAGCCGCGGTCCAGGTGAAAAGATTGCGGTTCTTCCCTATACAATGAGAGATGTCTTCTTTGATTGAGGGGGAAAGGGCCTTGCTGATCTGAAATGTCTTGGTGGCATCTTCTTCTGAGAAGGCAACTTCTTCCAGCTCTTCTACCAGCTTGGAGATGGTCTGGCTACTTCCTTGTGGGAGTTCGAGGGCTTCAAGGAAGAGGACCGGCCCTCCCATCGAGGTCATGTAGCATTTACGAGCCACGTCCTAGCTCCCTCTTACTTCTCCCACTCCTACTGAGGTGGGGAACTTCATTTTCATATGATAGGCCGATGGTATGGCCTGGAGAGCGGACAGACCTGGTCGACCCAGGATGACATTATAGGCGGCTTTTACGTCTACCACCATGAAGTCCATTAGCTCGGTCTGGGTGACTGGGGTTTTGCCAGCGGTCACGTCGAGGGTTATAACTCCCTCGATCGTCACCGGCACCCTAGTGAATCCGTGAAGAGTGTAACCAGCTGGCTTGAGCCGATCTCTTGACAGCTGAAGGCCCTGAAATGCTCCTTTGTTTTCTCTTTACTTCCATTATTTTTTATTCATCGCCATGTAATAAAGGCTCACAACTTAGAAGTAGCCACTTAGTTTTCTCCCTTATAAAAACACAATATCTTTTTCCCAAAAGCTATTGTCAAAAACTGATTGTTTTACCTTGAAGCGTACACCCTAAGTATGACCACTTTTAAATGAAAACTTCGGAGTCCAACACTTGGTTCGATGGCACTTTAGCCACTTGCAAACGAGCAAGTGCGAAGTAGCTCGCCATTCCGAATTGCTCCCATAACTGTTGAAACACTTAAACGACAGGTTCGAAGTCCAACACTTGGTTTGATGCCACTTTAGCCACAAGCAAACGAGCAAGTGCAAAGTAGAACGCCATTAGGAATTGCTCCCACAACTATTGAAAACTCTTAAACGACAAGTTCGGAGTCTAACACTTGGTTCGATGCCACTTTAGCCACTTCCAAACGAGAAAGTGCGAAGTAGATCGCCATTCAGAATTGCTCCCACAACTATTGAAAACTCTTAAGCGACAAGTTCGGAGTCCAACACTTGGTAGAATAAAACTTTAGCCACTTGCAAACGAGAAAGTGTGAAGTGGCTCGCCATTCGGAATTGCTCCCACAACTATTGAAAACTTCTAAACGAAATTCACGACATTCCACTGATCCAACGTAGAGAAAATAACACTTAAATACTTGGCAGATTTTTTCTCCAAAAAGAAACCAATTACAAGTTCAGAAAGGCACAACCAACAAAAACATTGCTTTAGTGTTAAGATCTTATTTCATAACAAAAATTGGGATTACAAGTTTTATTGGGACACAAGCTCCTTCAAAACTCCAAGAATCACCCTAACTCTTCCTGGGAAGAGGGACGCTCCTGTTGAGAGATACGCACAGCCGACGAGCGCTATGCTGTTCTCTCGACCCCTCTGAATAGAACTCTAGACCAGCAAGCTGGGACGTGCCATCAAGGCCCCTCTGTTCTAGCTGCCCCTCCAACCGACGCCCCGCTAGATGAACCAGCTACTCCACTCCGAGCGTCCCCTGGGATTCGCGGGACTTCGGGCAAACAAAGAGCCAACTCGTGAAACGACCTTCCATGAGTGCGCTCATCTCATGAGCATGACGTGCTCCTGACATTGCCACCATCAAGAAGCCTCTTCAATTGGTGAACTTCCATCTTTAGCTCAACTATTCTCTCTTTGAGAGAATCGTCCTTCACTGTAAGCTTCAAGCGATGCATACTCCTCGCCGAAAACTCGATAATTATCCTCTTAAGATGGGCGACCTCCATACTCCTCTCGAGCACCACGTTTTTCAACCCATCTCGTTCGGTGGTAGCCGAAAGTAGGGAGTGAAGAAGGAGTTTAACCCGTGAAGGTTCTCAAGTAGTTGCCTCCCCCGAAGGATTATCTTCTACCCCAACATGAGGTACTTCCCACAAAGCCTCATCGCCGCGCCACGCTTCTATCTCTCGAAGGGATAACACTCTTCTCAAGTGGCTAAGCTCCACTTCTGCTTTCGAAAGTCTTTCCCGAGACTGAGCAAGTCCCAAATCAGTAATACGGAGCTTGGTACGAAGTTGTGACGTCCCCCTGTCCTGAGAAACACGTACGGGGAGTGCAAAGACCTGCCAACCAAAGAAAGAAGCATGAATCACTCTAACTTAAAGTGCATAAGCTACAAGATTGCTATAACTTAAAGTATGAAAGCTACAAGATAGCTCTAAGTTAAAGTATGAAAGCTACAAGATAGCTCTAAGTTAAGGTATGAAGCTACAAGATAGCACTAACTTAAAGTATGAAAGCTACAAGACAGCTCTATGTTAAAATATGAAAGCTACAAGATAGCTCTAAGTTAAGGTGTGAAAGCTACAAGATAGCTCTAAGTTAGGTGTGAAAGCTACAAGATAGCTCTAAGCTAGGGTGTGAAAGCTACAACATAGCTCTAAATTAAGGTGTGAAAAGTACAAGATAGTTCTAAGTTAAGGTGTGAAAGCTACAAGATAGCTCTAAGTTAAAAAAAGAAAAACGTATGAGAAGAGAGCATCAGTGCCATACATAATGAAGACGCTCAAAAAGAAGTTTTTCATTGCTAAAGTAAAGATACAAAAGCAGTGGTTAGTCCGCTATTAGGCATCGATACAAAAGAATTAAATAAAAAACAAACAAAAGTGGTGTAGCTACAAAAGAAGTCAAGAGTCCACCTCGGTAGACTGATCTACAGGGGGTGTGGGCTCGCGACCGCTCCTCTCAATCGCGCTTGGCACCGCGACTATGGAAAACTGAGGATCCGCAACCACGATCTCCTCCTCTTCCTCCTTTTCACCATCGATGGGGTCATACAGATAGTACTCCCAAGCAATTAAACCCGAGGTCGGGCGCTTCTACATGCTTGAGCGCCCTCGCGTACGACTGCTCCATATTTGAGCACAAGTGTCCCTTCGCTTCGGCCTTCATCGCCTCCACAGCCTCCTCCACACCACCTCCTTCTCCTTGGTCGTAGCCTCTATCGCCTTCGCGGCGAGCTCTCTCTCTATCCGCCCTCTCATTCTCCAAGGCAATTTGCTCATTTGCCTTCGTCAGTGCGGACGCAAGCAAACTTATCTGAGTCTCTTGAGTCTTCGATATGCGCTTCGCCACCTCATACGCATTCACGGTCTTCGCTTGCTCCGATCGGTCCTTGTCGCTCGCCGCCTTGAGCTCTTTCTCTTGCTCGACGAACTGCTCCAGTAGGTGGCTAAAGTGGCAAGTAATCTACAAAAACGAAGAAAGAAATTTTAAGTTAGGAAGGAAAATGAAAAAATTCTAAGTTACAAAGACAAAAGAAAAATTATAAGTTATGAATCTCAAGTCAGAACTTATCGACATATTTGCCCTTGCTATCTCCAAGACGTCGTCACCAACCGACCCCGCCTTCATGGCAACTCAGTCCTTCGTAGTCGCCAAATGTTTCACTGCCTGCATGCAGATGATGGAATACTCGAGGAACCCGTCGTGTTTCATCACACGCCAGTCGGGGACGAAGAGCTTCTTGTGCTCTTCAGTGAGATTCGCCTCCGCCATTGTAGTAAGATGCGGAGCTTCCAGAACCAGAGCGGCACTGAGAGTGAACTCCCCGGTAGACGGGGCAGGAGATGCGGAGGCGGGAGACTCCAAGTTAACCAACGGAGTGGTGGGCGCCGAGCACCATGTAGCTTTGGCAGACGGGGGCCTTGTGGTCTTCTTCTTCTTCCCATCGGGAGCCTTGCTACTTAGAACCCCTCGATTGGACAACATCGATTTGTAGTCCATGCTCACTGCTTCTGTGAAGGGAGGCAAGAAGGAATTAGCATATAGGGATATATAAGTACAAAAAAAGAAGGGAAAAATATAAGATGGATACTAGGGTCGATCGGACTGAGATACCCACCGAAGAGGACATCCTTGGTTATATCTTTCCAACACAGAGGAGGATGGCTCAGAAGTTTTAAAACAACCTCATCCTCCTCCGGACTCAACATCGGTTCAGCTTTCGCCCACATCGGCACCTCCTCTCTCCACCTCGTGGGAATATCCTACGGTTTGCTACTCTGAATCAGAAAGTACTTCTCCTTCCAAAACTTGATGGATTCGGGGTTATCAATCAGCTTCACCTCCCGACGTGGCGACGGATAATACCCATACTCCGTCTTGCTTTTTCGATGGATTATGTAGAGTCTCCGGAGAACACTGAGGTGAGGCTCGACCCCCGCTGCCTGACATTGAAGAATGAAGTCGTTGAAATGCCTCCACATGTTCGGCATGTACTGGACCGGACTCAAAGAGTATCAGTACCTCGATCACAAACGGCAGAAGGGGTAGACAAATGCTGGCGTAGGATGCGTCAAACGGGAAAAAGCACGTGTCAGGGGAGGTTGGCGAACAGGCTTTAAAGCCAGAACCTGGAAGGAGAAGCCTGAACTCCCTCGGTATCTTGAAGCTCTCTAGGACATGGACCAAGTCCCTCTCCGAAAGTATTGATGGGGTGTCATCGACTTCGGAGTGCTCCCTTGGTCTATTCTCCTCGTACGAGGCCGACATCCAATATACTACCCTGGACAGGAGGCCGTCTGAATAACCTTGAACTCCATGAGGCTCGTCGAGTGGCACGAAAGCCAACCTAACTCCCCCGCTTCCCTCACCTTCTCCACTACCATCTTGGCAATAATCGACCCTACCACCCTCTTCCCCTTATCCACTGTTGGGGGAAGGATCAACTGCCGATCCCTTTAGTGGTCCGAAGTGGAGGTCTCATCCCCTGAGCAAACCCTAGACATCTCGTGATAAAATATATAAGCGAAAATATATATTTACCTTGATGTGACTGCTACGGTCTGAATAGTTCGCCGAAAAATCAAACACCTGGCCGCGACCGCTAGCAAAACCACCCAGGAGAGAAAGAAATTTTTTCAAGAATCAAAGAAAAGAAAGAGTAAATGAAAAGCGGGGGGGGGGGGGGGGGGGGGTGAAGTCTTATATAGAAGGACGGCGTCGTTTGAGCTTCTTAGACCTTTGGGCCCCGAAAACCCTTGAAAAGCCTAAACCTTTGTGAATACTAAGCAGAAAAACATGAAAAGGCGGGAATCCCATGAGGCACCAAAAGACGTTGACTGGTCAATGGTCAACGGTCAAATGGGACACATGTCACACTGCCGAGCCACCATAGCTCTTCGGTGGCATACTCTGAGCAAACACGTCCCCGAACGTGAAATCACGCAAAAGCCATTGACTGGTAAACGATCAAAGGGGACATGCATCACGCTGCTAAGCGACCAAAGCTCTTCGGTAGCATACTCCGAGAAAACACATCCCCGAACGTGAAATCACGCAAAAGCAGTTGACTAGTTAACGGTCAAAGGTGACACGTGTCACTCTGTCAAGCAACCTTATCTCTTCAGTGGCATACTTCGAGCAAACACATCCCTGAACGTGAAATCAGGCAAAAGCCGTTGACTGGTCATGGTCAACGGTCAAAGGGGACACGTGTCACGCCGTCGAGCCATCATAGCTCTTCGGTGGCATAGTCTGAGCAAATGAGTCCCCGAACACGAATCATGCAAAAGCCGTTGACTGGTCAACGGTCAACAGTCAAAGGTGACACATGTCACGCTGGCGAGCCACCATAGCTCTTCGATGTCGTACTCCGAGCAAATGTGTCCCCAAACGTGAAATCACGCAAAAGCAATTGACTGGCCAACGGTCAACGGTCAATGGTGACAGGTGTCATGCTGCCAAGCCACCATGGCTCTTCAGTGGCATAGTCCGAGCAAACGCGTCCCCGAACGCGAAATTGCAAAAAAATGGTCAACGGTCAACTGTCAAAGGACACGTGTCATTCTTGCCTTTCCTGACCATTCGATCTTCCAGATCTCCGAGCCGACCGTGATCGATAACCTAGATTATGCCACGCCATTAGGTAATTTTATAAATCCTTTATTTAATTATTAACTTGAATTTTTATTTAAATATTCTGATAAAATAATTAAAAAATCAAAAAAATAATAATTATAAATTCTAAAAATACTGATTTTTGGAAAAATATTTTTAATTTCCAAAAAAATTAATTATTAACATAGAATAATTAATTAAAGGTTTTAAAAAATTAATTATTAACATGCAGAAACTGAATAAAAAATTCAAAAAATAATTAAAAATTGGAAAAAATTCACAAAAAATCCAGAAATTTCTAAAAATAATTCTGAGTATTTTACAAACTCAAGAAAGCATCGTTATACTCCAAGCATGCTCTAAACGTCCTCGTGAATGCCGATAAATTCTATGAACCATTAGAAACGGACGAACTACTCCTCAAAGGCTATGAAACTCAGTCTTCAGGAGTGGAGGGATTGTGATATGGGTAAAAATAGAACTAAATCGGTACCGTTCAAATTAGGCATCAATCTTAAAGCTCTCAGGGGTAAAATGGTAATTTCACTTATAAACGTGTCTGAAAATGGGAAATGGGCTTTGTCCAAGCCCGATAACCTAAAAAACAGGTCTGTCTTACTGGGTCAGGGTGACAGCACATTATGAACAAACAGAGGACATTTAAAGAGTAATTCAAATTTATGATTGTCTCTAAGAAACGGTTTGAACCAAATCTCTTATCATAAAATCATTTAAACTCTCTTACTTATCCAAAAACACCGAGACATAGAGATAAATGATTATCTCTAAATTGTCTCCATAGGCGACTGTAAATACCCCTCTACCCAAACCATAAAAAGGTAATTAGTATTTTTTCCACAAACACTCCTTCATAATCTTCTTGATTACTGACTTGAACGTCGGAGGGTTCGTCATCGGGATCCATCCCGGTGTTTCGAACTTTTTGCAGGTTAGCAGCAGCAGTGAGAAACAGTCAAATGCTTGCAAGAAGTAAATATGTTCACTTTTATTGTTTTCAGAAGAATCTACAAATCATCTGTTTGCTCCCACACCGAAATTAGCAGCAACAGAATATAAAAGGAAAAAAAGTTTTTTTTTTCCAATAATATCAATATCACATTTATTAATTACTAGTGAATTACAGGCTTGTCATAGTCTTTGGGATTTGTTCTCTCATGTTCTTAATACTAGTAATATGTACGTGCGATGCACGTCCTAATAATTTTTAAAAAAAATAAATACTAAGACATAATCTGGCATCGAACTTGAGATATCACTTTGCTCATCACATACTCTTTACAAATTACTTTAGTGGTATCAACTTTTATTTTACTCGAGTGGCATTTTTGTAAATAATTATGTCGTAATAAATTTGAACTTTGAGGGTATTATGGTAACTAACAGCAGTTAAGTAACAAATGGTTAATATAAGTCTCACTTAAAAATAAATTGTTAAGATTTGATAGTTGGTTGAATGGTTGTCTAAAAATTACAGGTTGTCTACAAATGACAATCCCAACTCTTCCGTTATAATATTAGAGATTATTTAGAATTTCTTGTTACCGAATACCGAATCAAGTCAAACTTAACACTGCGTCAAATATAAATGTATTTCAATTCCATATAGGTGCAAGACGACAGTGCTTGTGTCGACCTTATCATGAGCATTAACTTTCATCATCTACTTTGAACTTTTCCACTCTCTTTCATTAATCAGAAATCATACACATGCTGACTAATTAACTATACAAGCAATATCAATATTCTTAATCGTATTTAGCAAAAGAAAGACAAATATAAACACCATAACTTCTGTATATCTCTATCTAATATTACAATGGAAAAGTTTGAATTTTCATTTATAAATATACCAACTTATGTGTATCATGCGTACATAACTAATATAAGAAGATCTCAGGTTCAAGGCCAGGCTATGTAGGAGTTTTTACTTTTATTAAAAAATATTTATTAAGACATGCATCACATGTGTAAATTACTAGCACCAAATAATTTGCAGGTCCTAAAGCTCATGTTATTTCTACCCATATTTTACTTTAAGAAAAATGTTATTCCTACATATACGGTCTTTGAATTCCTATATACCATTACGGGTGTGAACTTGGTCGGATTTGACCCGTATCCGAACCGACCGAACCTGAAGGGGTGGGTTTCTTTAGTATAAGAAACCGCCAAATCTGAATGGGTGGGTCTGAAAATGTCCATTAGTAATCCGGGTCGGGTTTGAGTTTTGTAGGAAACCCACCCACTCAAATATAAACATAACCATCTTATACCTGATGTAATATTATATATAAATATCTATATGTACACGTCATAACAGTCAACTATCCCGACATATATTAGTAACTTATAATTTATTTACATTAGCTACTAATTTTAGATCACTCATTTAACTTGGTAGAATGTTACAAATTCTCGATCTTTTCACCTTTACTCTCAATCGGTCAATTTTTTATTTTAAATGGCTAAAAAGTGAGCAAATAAAATAATTATAAAATAAAAAAAAGGTTTATCCAATATAAACGAACCAAACTGAACCGTAGAATCGGAAGCCCACCAGAACAAACCTGAAATCCATGGATTCAGATCTGGGTATAAAAAAGTAAAACCCGATGGGTTCGGTTGGGTTTTGGATTTGAGAAAAAGTATGGATTGGGTTTGGGAAATTGTTGAAAACCCGGCCGACCTGACCTGTGCACACCACTATAAAGCATGTCATTATATGGATCTGGGGGTGGCAAAAATCTAGGTTCGGGTCTGACTCATGTAAACCCAGGTCTGGTCCCAATTAAGTACAAACCCAACCTATATAAAGGCAGTGTGATTGAATCGGCACACATCCGGAGGTAGGAAAAAACTCAAAAGAAACACACAAAAAATCCACTTCATGCCCAAACCAAATCTCTACTTAAGTATTATGATGGAGCGTGAATCGTGGAGTGATCAGAGCACATATTTAGGGGAAATCGGATGGCAACAGAGTTCTGACCCCATATTCACTTAAGTTCTATGATAGGCGCGAATGTAATGCCCCGAATTCCAAACACAGGTAATTCGTAGCACAAACAAGATCTTTTACTTCAACTTCGTACAAATTTACATGGAATTTAAAACTTTTCATTTACAACATTGTTCTTTACAAATACACAGAGGAAATAAATAAGTACAATGCAACACATGATAATGAAACTCTTTCAATCTTATGTCAACCCATCACAGTGACTTCAAATCCATGCCAAATCCAGTCCTGCAACTAGAAAATTATGGGCACGTCAGTTGCATACAATTGACGCATACTATAATATAGCGATTTCACCATCTTAACAATCACAAACTTGAATGTACAAAAATAGAAAAGTGACTATCCTAATTATGTCAATGTATGACATGTGCTAAATGCCTAATGCTGTATCCCCTGTGTTCCATCTTCTATATTTTTGGATGTATTTTTTTTCTTTTTTAGTATTTGTTCATCTTGTATTTCTTCGACTCTTTTGAACCGTATGTTGGATTTTTTTTCTTTTCAATATATTCTATTTGATTTGTCGTCTTTTATTGGATCTTCTTGATTCAATTGTTCATGTACTATTTCATTCCTGGTTGATCGAGCCATTATTTTGATTCTCATTATTATTGTTCATGCCCCATTTTATTTATTTATTTGTGGCTATCTAATTTATTGGACTATCCTATAATCCTCTTGGATATTTTATAACCCAATTAAATCCTACTATATTTCTTAATGGATCCACTACCCATTAGTATCTACCCTACCCGCTCACCACCTTTAACTCGTTAGCCTTATACACCTAACCCTAATGTGTTTCCCTGCATATATATATATATATATATATATATATATATACCCATTACCCCGTTCATCACCTAGCTGCTTGTGATCTTCAAAAACCTTAGCCAACCTCCTTACTTCACACCCTACGTCCTTGCATTCCGACTTCAACACATCCCCTCACCCTGTACTCGTACCGATCCTCTTCCTCTACCCCGGTGAACCACCCTGTCATGCCACCCCTGTCCCCACCGCACCTCCGTAGCAGCATCCCGATGTCCCTAGCGTTGTGCTCCTCCCGCCTCAGTAGGCCACCCCCTGGTCCCATGCTCCCTGTCGCACTGCCGTGACAGCAGCCCTCCTCCCATCATCTCTTCCATCGTTGACAGCCAGCAGCACTACCCCCTCCTAACCCTGTGTGTTGTTCCCGGTGCTGTCTCCGACCGACAATAGCAACCGCAGCACCGTATCCCCACCGCCGTCGTCTCGCAGTTTGCCGTCATCGTTCTCCCGTGCACACCCCCCGCTGCCCTCTCTTGTGTGTGGGTGTCGAGTTGTGTGTGTGTAACAATCCTAATTTTTGACGAATACATCTTATGAACAAACTAGATTCTACTAATTATAGAGTTATTTTTTTTCTTTTGATTAAAGGAATTGTTTTCTACTAACCACCTCCAACTATGCATATGAACACATATGTATGCATATATGGGTTTTGAGTTTGGGCTTGAGAGGCCCAATGTGACAAACAAATCACGCTTAAACAAAAAAAAAGGAGAAGGGAGCCCTATTAGGCCGCCAAGTTTAGAAAGGGAAAAAGGAGGGAAAACAAGTTAGGGTTAGGGTTTTTGTTGGAACACATTTTTGACTCATGATGAGTCTTTCTCCTCTCACACACTCCACCTCCCTCATCTCTCAATCCCTTTGCATGATGAGATGTTTCTTCTCCTCCCCATACTCTAAAAATCCGGCCAACAAGTCTCCCCCCCCCCTTTGCTCTCTTGTGTTCTTAAAACCCCTCCCACACCTTTTTCTCATTCCTTATCTTCTACAACTTCTACACTTGAGAGAAAGGGAATAAGAAAGAGGGAAAGAGTGTCTTGTTACTGATTTGGAGTGAGGAGAAGAAGAAAAAAACCAAGGAGAAGAAAAGAGGAGGCCAAAGCAAGGAGGAGAAGCAAAGAGCTCTAGAGGAGTCAAGAAGGAGGACCTACAAGTAAGGTGCTAGAAGGAGGTCAAACTACAAGCAAAGGTGGGTGATTCTAATCTCTTGATTGTTTTGAATGTTGAATGATGGTTGTAGTGACTGAAAATTGACATTCATGCTGTTGTATGAACTTAGATAACTCGTTTTGTGCTAAGTAATGATCCAAACCAGAAAATCATGTTAAATGACTGAATTTTGGGTATCAGTCCGTAGCTTATTGCATGAACTCCACTTGGTATTTTGATCTGAAATTTTTAGAGTATGACCATATACGTGTCGTACACCTTCAGTAATTCTTACTGATTGTTTTGATTTTTTCAGCTATTAAAATAAATTACGAACTTGTATACTGGTCAGAATAGAAAGAAGCAGTTTTTATTGTTACTGTTGTACAAAGAATGACTTGTATCTCACTGCATACTTATGGGAATGATCTAAAATTTTAGTATGTCATTGTTGGATGTATCTCAGACCTAAGTTTCAAATTTCATGAGATTTGAACTACTGTAGCTATGTCAATAAAATCATGCAAACTGAGCTAGATATTTTAGTAAATAGAACTGCTGTTGTTACTGCCCTATTTTTGGATGACTTTCAAAAAGAAATAATTAGAAATCTACTTGGTAGAATCACTTGACTTTTGAAAGTTTTGTATCATCATGTGTCAGGAACTAGATTCTAAAATTTCATGATGATCTGACACCATATGTTATTTTAAATAGATTTTTATCCCATGACTGTGTTGATCTGATCTGCTGTTCTGGAAGTCTGTACACTTATTAAAGATGGGACCATAAGACCTTGTAAACGACCTAGTATGAAGAAACTTAAAACTAAGAAATTCTAGTAGACACATAGACCTTTCTAGATTGATTGAGAAATCATGATTTGGATAAGTGTGCAATTTATTATGACTTTTACAAGTGACAACAGAAACACAGTAAATCTTAGAGCTTACTGTTTTGTACCATGATCATTAAGATGAATCTAAACTTTTATCTTGTTGGCTTAGAGTTGCTGTTTGAGGTCAAGACTCATGTACTAGATGTGTACTTGGATTAGGACTTAAATTATCTAAATTTTCTTGCTAAGAGTAGCCCATAGTTGCTTGTAGACCCCAATATAGATAACGGTGTTCAATGTTTGAAGTGGAAATTGTATTGGACGTTGGGGTATTATTGTAGACCACTTTGGGATGAGATTCATGCCCATTGTGTACTTGTACTTGCTATCTACTTTGAGTAGAAGCATGGGGAGCAACCGATCGCGATTCCTCAAGGGAACGGGACCGGGAATGACTCTGTTTTGGCATAAATGCCAAGTGTGTGCTTGTTGTTAGGAAACTTAAATTGTTGTTTTTAGGACTCTTAGAACCCCTTTTTGGGTATTCGTGGGTTAAGACTTGCTCCTAGTGTAGTGTATCTTGTTGGGATACATCGGTTAAGTTGAGACCCTAAAATTTAGTCTTGTTGACAAATCTAGACGGGTAGAATGTACATCAAACGGGTTGGAAGAGATGACTCGTGCACCGACGTACTTGCCGTACATGGATGGATTCCATAGATTGTGTTTGTAGCTACAACCTGTCAAGGACCGTGGAGCGTTAAGTTTAGCAGGAAGCTATTTGTTGGTCAGGTCGAGGTTGCAATCAAACTCCAAGCGTCGATGTGGTTGCGGCAATCGATGGGGACGATTTGCCGGGGGTTCGTGCCATGTGTGGGCTGAGGCGGGTCAACTCTTGGGTCAGACTAGGGGGCTAGTTGTGTCTTAGCATGAAATGGGTTGAGATCTATTTTGATAAAGGTGACTAACTAGGGAGAGTCTACGAATGGAATTGAACTAGTTGATCATGGAAAGCAAGTTGATTATCGAGTTAGGGATTTGGAAATTATAGATAGATCGCCTAACTAAAAGAACTAGAGTTGGCTATAGTGATGGTTCGAGTACTCGGTCGATAAACAAATCTTGATTTCAACTTTAACCTTTAATCTTAAAGTGGGGTAGCCTTGATACTTTGGTAGGACTAGATCGAGTCTTGTTTGAATGTAAGGACAGGCACTAGCTAGGGTGTTCGCCTGTTAGGGGAACGCATGGCGTCATCTCCCCCGACCAAATCCTAGGTTTGTTTAATGCGAACAGGGACCCCGAGCTGCCCTGGGAGCGGTGACACTCTGTTGGGGGCTCCGCTGTCTCGACAGAAATGCCTTTATGATCCGTAACAAGCTTTGAAAAGGTTTGGAATGTTGACGTCGTCTCGACTGCAAGTTCTATTCTGGTGTAAGGACGAGTGTAGCGAAGTTGGAAAAACCCTATATCCATCAGGTCCTTTGTCGATCAATGTGGACAGACGGATTAGACGATGTCCCGGAGAGCTAGACTCTATCGGGAGTTGCTCTAATCACTCGGTAATGGAGCCCTTGTGCCCATATATCGGCTTTTGGTGAGGTCCCGGGAGACGTAGATACAGCAACATATCGGGTAAGCCGATTTAATTATAGTCACGCAAGGTAATCCTGCGACTGAGATCCTGGGCATAGTGGATAAAACTAAGAAGATTGGACACCACTATTGACAGCAGTGACTGGAGTCACACTAGGGGCCTACAGCCTCACCATCACTGGAATTAGAAACAGGAGAGAGCACAAGGTTAGGATGCATAGCAGGGGATCGAGCTCCATTAAATTGAAGAACGTCGTTTGGTTTCAACCAAGCGTGCATTAGCTTTAGGAGCATTGTGTGCATAGTGTGTGCATTAGTTTAAGCCATGGCATACACCGACACTTGTTTGACATCACTTTTTCTTTGCATCAAATATTTGTGTTTGTTGAGATTGGAACCGTTATACTATTGCGTAGAGAGGATAGTCGGGTATAGAATTTCATCAGTTGTAATTAACTGACGTGCCCACAGTTATCAGTACAGGACTGCCGAGTTGGGAGCACGGGAAAGCTCAGCATCCAAGTGAAAGTTACCGTCCAAATTCTATTGTACATTCTTGTTGTAACAATTAATTGTAAATGTTTTAATCATTGGACATTGTAATAACAATTTGATGTAATAAAAGTTTTTAATTTCCTGTGAATTTTGTTGTGTTGTGACTCATTTGAAGGAAGATCCTGGAGTGTGTCACGAGTTCCAATGTTAGGAATTCGGGGCACTACAGTGTGCGTATTGATATCGAGTTGTGATCGTTTACTCGTGTGCTCATGTATTCGATCGTTGTCGTTGAGTTCGTGCTCGGGAATCCGTTCCCATTATTCTTGTTCTTGCTTCGTCGTCTTCGTCGTCAATTTCAAGGCAAGTAACTTGTATAATTTCTGTTTGCATATACAAGTACTAAATACCGCCTGTTGTGTAGTTGTGTTCTACAGACAATTGTTGTGCAAAATCCCTGTTATATCTTGTCTCTATGTGATGACTCGCCCGTAGTTGTCACATTACACGCACGATATGAAATAATTTAGATTTAATCACTTCTTGATGTATACATGCATGTTGTTCGTATGATGTCGTATGCTTGCTTGTGTTAGTCAGAATAACTTGTTGTAGACTTGCTAAATACCCTATATCATGTTGCTTGGACATCTAGTACAACATATTTCACGTTTGTTATGATTTGGATGTGTTTTATATTATCTATGTTGATTTTATGCATAAAGAAGATTCTATTTTTGTTGTACCCCATTTTTGTTCAGTATTTTAGACACTATTAAAGTCAGTGTATGAAAATTATTTGTGAATATGAATTATAGAGAATTCTGTCTACTATCCAGATTTTCTGATAGATCTCAGTTTTGATTTGTGAGTTGCAAGTTACGGATATTTTACTACATATGTGTATAGAATTCCAGATTTTGTTTTATATGAACTCTGTATGGTTATTTATTTTTTATACTGAAGCTAAAGATAATATTTCGATCCAAAATTTTGTTGAGTACAACTAGACTTGATTGGGATTAACCCCTAAATTTTGTGGATTTAATTGATAACTTTTATACATTATTCTATACTTACAAACAACTACTATACTTTCAGAAATTTCATGCTGTTCTGTAAACAACTTTAATTTCAACCTAGATCTATTTGCTGTTTATAAAAACTTTCTGAATAAAAATTATAGCCTGTTGTATCTATTTTATCACCCTTTTGACGGATCTGGATTTTGATTTATATTTTGTAATATATTGTTGTTTTAGTACTGCTGTGTCAAGAGTTTCAGATTTACAAATTTGTTGTATCTTGTTGTTTTCTGATTTTATTTGACTATTCCATCTATGTTGAAAAATTATGAAACTTTATTTTCTGTTACTAAACATACTAGGTAATAACCCAGATTCTTCATGGATTTAATCAGTTGTAACACCTCGAATTTGTAAAATACCGAAAATACCTGTTTTTATATATTTTGAGTGGTAAAAAAATTATTTTTGATATATTTTATTTAAATATTGATATTGGTATGGATATTTGTGGTAGATTGGTACTATTGATATTTGTGTTGAATTTGTATTATTGATATAATGGAGTTATGAGTTGAGTTTTATGTGGAGAAATATTGTTTATTTTTACTTTTAATTTTTGAGGATTAATACGAGATAATTTGATGTATTTTATATTAGTGGTATTAATAAAGTGTGGAATCTAGGGTTTAAGTGTAATACTTTGTTGAATGGGGGACCTATATGTAATTTTTACTTAATTAAATCCTTTAACAAACCCCATTCTCTCCCATTCTTATCCTCCTTTTCCTGGTTTCAATCCCGACCGAACACCCACCCGAAACCCACTTCGGCCCTTTCTCTCTCCGCCCAAATCCGCCCCATTTCTTCGTCGTTTTCAAATTAAATTGAGGGGATGACTAATTAAAGGGTTCTCTACAACGTGGTAGTGTCGGTTTTTGGAGAGGGCTTCGGGAAGGTATATCTTATTTTATGTTATTGTATAAAATTAAGTGTGGTTAATTTCTATTGAGTAGAACTATTATGGTAGGAAGATTAGAAGATGTTTGGAATAGTAGAGGTGAGAAATTAGTAGATTATTGGAAAGTTTACAAGTTGCTAATAAATTAGGATTTTGGGTTTGTAAAAGAGAATTATATGTGTGAGAATTATCTCCTTCATAGTAGTAGAATTTTTGTAGAACTATTAGAATAAGTTGGGGGTGATTTTAGTAATTGGTTGGGGATAAACATCCCATAGGAATTTAAATATTACGTGCAATGCACGTGTGCATCCCAGACGTTCGATAAAACGCCTGTGATATTAGAATTAGTGTCGATATTTTCTGTGGTTGATTTGGATGTTTTGAGCCTTAATTGTTTTGAAACTTGATAATAGGAGATGTTAACGGCTTCGGGTGCAGGATGGAGAAGTGATGCTTCGAGTCTTCCCGGGCGGTTAGGTGAGTATGAATATATTTACATATCTGTTGTTTTAAGAAAATTTTAGTATAATTTGAATGATTGGTATCAATCCCGGAATAAGGGGTATGTGTAAATGGGGATTAGTGTTCGATGTTGCTGTGCAATATGAAGATTAAATATTCGTCTCTTGCGTATTGATATAAATTATAGACGATGGATTAGTTATATATATGGGGATGAGTTATATGTATATAAGGATGTCGGTATATGGTGAATTGATGTGATTTTGAATATTCAGCGTGATGGTAATGTATTGTGTGTGTGTGTATATATATATATATATATATATATATATATATATATATATATATATATATATATGTATATGGTGTTGTGATGTGTTAATCTACTGGGGGTATGCAAACATGTGGGAATGAGATAATAAATAGTACGGTATATTCATGATGTGTGAGATAATCATCAAATAAATAATACAGTCCAGTTGTGGTGTGCAATCACATGATGTGATGATTCTATATGTTAATTACAGTGATATTTTTTATATGTGATACATTGAAAGGGTAAGTGGGACGGTGATCATGGTTTATGTGTTAGTAAGTTCAAATAAATGATGAGATGCTATAATGATAAAAAGAGATGATACCTCAGGGTAGACCTGAGAGAGAGTTGATACCCCAGCATAGACCTGGGAGAGCAGATACCTCCGCATAGATCGGAGAGAGAGATGATACCTCAGGGTAGACCTGAGAGAGAGTTGATACCCCCAGCATAGACCTGGGAGAGCAGATACCTCCGCATAGATCGGAGAGAGAGATGATACCTCCGGGTAGACCTGAGAGAGAGTTGATACCCCAGCATAGACCTGGGAGAGCAGATACCTCCGCATAGATCGGAGAGAGAGATGATAACTCAGGGTTGACCTGAGAGAGAGTTGATACCCCAGCATAGACCTGGGAGAGCAGATACCTCCGCATAGATTGGAGAGAGAGATGATACCTCAGGGTAGACCTGAGAGAGAGTTGATACCCTAGCATAGACCTGGGAGAGCAGATACCTCCGCATAGATCGGAGAGAGAGATGATACCTCAGGGTAGACCTGAGAGAGAGTTGATACCCCAGCATAGACCTGGGAGAGCAGATACCTCCGCATAGATCGGAGAGAGAGATGATACCTCAGGGTAGACCTGAGAGAGAGTTGATACCCCAGCATAGACCTGGGAGAGCAGATACCTCAGCATAGATCGGAGAGAGAGATGATACCTCCAGGTAGACCGGAGAGAGAGTTAATACCCCAGTATAGACCTGGGAGAGTAGATACCTCCGCATAGATCGGAGAGAGAGATGATACCTCAGGGTAGACCTGAGAGAGTTGATACCCCAATATAGACCTGGGAGAGCAGATACCTCCGCATAGATCGGAGAGAGAGATGATACCTCAGGGTAGACCTGAGAGAATTGATACTCCAGGATAGGCTTGGGGTAAAATGAATAGGATATGAAATGTGAATGAGAAAGAGAAGAAAGTACTTGGT
The DNA here is from genome assembly GCA_017893485.1 of Hemerocallis citrina. Taxonomy (NCBI): domain Eukaryota; kingdom Viridiplantae; phylum Streptophyta; class Magnoliopsida; order Asparagales; family Asphodelaceae; genus Hemerocallis; species Hemerocallis citrina. The sequence continues at coordinate 133,281,109 of CM030365.1, forward strand.
GTAAAATGAAATGAAATGAAATGAAGTGTATGGGTGGAAATGAATAAGTAAATTAATAATTGAGCTATTGGCTTAAGGTGTGATGCGTTATCACCCAAGTTCTACTTGGGGTGTAGTGATTATTATTATCCAAGCTATCGGCTTTTGGGATACGGTGTATATTACCCAAACTATGTTTGTGGTGTAGTGTATTATCTAAAAGAATGAAAGTTAAAGTGAATTGTAGTATGATATGGAAAGTGAAAAGTATGTAGTATGAGATGGAAAGTGAAAAGTAGAATGCATTGTATTATGAAATGAAAATGAGAAAGTAAATGTGGCGTATGATATGAAGTAAATATGAGGAAGCGGTGAAAACAAGTGATGTTAAATATGATATGGCAATGAAAAAGAAAAGAAAGTATTCGTGTATTGTGGGAATGAAATATGTAAGTAAAGAAAATGTCTTATGCATTATATGAATGGAAGTGAAGCAGATGTAGTACGAGAATAGCTATGAAAATGGTTAATATAGAGAAAGAGGTTGTGTTATGAGTTTGTGTACCTTGGAATTGTGTCGAGGAACTACTCACCCACTATTTTCTTGGGAATGGTGGGAACTACCTGCCTTAGCACAACTTCCAGGATGGGTTGATGGGTTGTTGATATGATAGATGTGTTGTGGGATGAACTTATGGGTAAAGTAAATTGTAAGATGAAAAGAAAAGTAAAGTGAGTTAATAACTGAGCTATTGGCTTGAGATGTGATGAGTTATTATCTTGGGATACCGTGATTAGTACCAATGCTATCGGCTTCGAGGTGCAATGTATTATTACCCAAACTATGTTTGGGATGTGGAGTATAGATTTAAGGGAATGAAAATGAAGTTAATTATAACATGGGATGTAAGTGAAAATGATAGTATTATCAATAAGAATGAGAAGTAACCAAAGTTGTAGGAATGAATGAGAATACTCATGAATAAGATGCGATGAAAATAGACGCATGTGATGATATGCAATATGAGAATGAAAGTTGTTGTATGACGAAATATTATGATAAGTATTATAATAAATGACTGACTGTGGTATTATGAGATTGACCGCATGTGGAGTATAATGCCCTGAATGCGAAGGGATGTAACGAATTACGGTAGAACAATTCTATGTGATAAAAATACAATAATTTATAATGGGAATAAAAGTTAATGTGTTATGTGATGTGTTGTAAATTATGGTTCAGTGTGATATCACGAAATTGGATGAACCTGCTGTTATAGATTGAACCAATGTGGTATTATGAGACAGAATAATGTGATAATACGTGGGGTGAATGTGTTATTATGAGACTAAACATGGGGAAGGTTTTGCGATAAAAATGAATGCATGTGAGGATATACGATAAAAATGAATAAGATGATTTAAAGTGGAATGAATGTGAAGTAATGTTACGAGATAAGTACGAAAGAATATGAGTCGTGTGTATAAATGAAAAGGAATGGTAAATGAAATATGTAGCTGAATAGTATGAAGAAAATGTGGTAGTGACATTAAGTGATTATTTATGTAAATAAAGAATCGGTGATGTGAAGAAATTATCTACATCAGTACCATAAAGGAATTCTGTGTGAGAAATTGATGTTAATAGTTCGGGAAATTGTGGTATGGAAAGGAGAACAAGAAATAAAGAAAGTGTGTAGGGGTGGTATAAGATTATGTGAGTGTAAAATCAAGTTATATATGAGATTAGCATGATGCATATAGTGAAGTTAGGGATTTATACAGATGGATACAGGGTTGCAGAATATTTTGATATTCGTATGCATGACGTTTTATGTGCGGATTTCAGGTTGAATCTTCTTATCTTGATATTCGTAAGTTTAAGTTATTTTCTTTATATAAATTAATTTATTTATTAGTTTAGTAAATTATACTCACACCAGAAATGGCTAACCCCTTAGTGTTTGGGGGGTTAGGGAGTTCCTGGACTACCTTAGATCCCCTACTGTTACAGGTCCTCAGCAGTCCAGAGGTGAGGCGTAGATTTCGTAGAGTGAGGTTATTTACTTTAAATTTTATGTATGAGTTCAGTTATGTGAATAGTGGAATGTATGGTTTAAATTGTAATTTGAATATATAAACATGTAGATGATGATGATAAGTATAGTACGAAGTGGTATGGTATGTTTGTGACCCGTACCCGCCTCGTTGTGGTGTACCGGGCTCTGTGGTAGGTTTTACACAGGTTTTTCTAAAATTTTTACCTCGTTTTCAAAGAAATTTATGGTTTTTATTTGATATTTGATATTCTATTATGAGTTTGGCCCCCAGAGCATGATATTATATTGTCTGTGTGATTCTGCTCATTTTGGCCTGGGGAGCCCATGATATTATTGTGTGTGGTGTGAGCTACGGAATTTAGAGCAGAATTCTGTAAGTTTTTTGTGTTTCGGGGCAGAAATTTCAGGGGAAACTCTGCCAAAATTTTATTTGAAATATACTTATCTTAGTTTATGTTTAAAGTGATATAGAAATTGAAAAGAATTGATTTTGGAAAAAAAAAAATTTGGGGCGTTACATCAGTATGCTTTTATGCCATATTTCTGTTTATGAATACAACTTTCTGATTTCTGGCCGAACACGTTTTCTGGATACAATTCTGTTTTGAGTCTTATTTTTGTGAAATACCATATGACTTATATATATTTGCTGGATTCGGCCAAGATTCTATTTTCCAGATTTTCTGACGGATCCAGATTTGCATATTTATGGCAGCGGGAATCCCAGATTTGGTGTAGTACTGTATTGCTGTCCTGAACTAGAATTTTCGTTGTCCTACCCTATTATGTGTTTTCTATCACTTGTGCATATTTATATTCCAACCTGAACCTGTTACCCGTTCATGCTATGTTATTCTTGCTCTGTTTTGTGCACGTATATGTCTGTTCAATAATAATAAGTAATTAAGCTGGCGTTAAGGGAAAGACCTTAGTATTGGACAATATAGGTATGTATACTCAGAAGGGGGCCTGTGTTTTCCATTTTATATTTGATTCATGTTGATACATAAACATGTTGCACTTTATGTTTGATTCATGAATCTGTGGATTCGTGAACCTGTTGTACTTTATGCTTTGATGCATGAACCTGTTGGTTCGTGTACCTGTTACCTGTTGATGCATGAATCAGTTGATTCGTGTACCTGTTTGATTCATGAACAAGTTCCTGCTACCTGCTATATGATGCCTGAGTACACGGCCCTATAGAAACCCACCACTAGATCTAAACAAAATTTGCATGTATGTAGCAACCATGTGGTAAAAACCTGGGACGCATGAAGTGCTACCAAGATAGAAATAAATACAAGACATGATATGACATAATACCTGTTACATGTTCACATGTTTGCTTGATACCTGTTACTTGTTACATGTTATATACACCTGTTATCTCACCACATTACTTGATTCTGTTCATGATTAATGCTAGTTGTTCTATTTTATTGCCATGCCTATTCAATGCTATGTTTGCTTCCGCTGTTACTCTATATCGGTTTATTTTTGTACTTGTGCCTGCACTACAAGCGGCCCGTAACTTGCATTAATGGGAGTTTTGTTTCTCTTTCTTTTTCCTGCAATTTATTAAATTGCAGATTATGGTGACCAGTTGCCTGATGGAGTAGGTGATCTGAGATTCTAGTTCCTGAAGTTCTGGATATTATTATTATTATTATTTCATGTTGCTCATTTTGAATAAATGTATTGCTACTTGGATTATTTGTATTGGGCAGTATGACCCAAAATTATTGACTTGTACAGATCTGGTTTATTTGAGATTTATTAAGTTTTGGTTCAAGTAAATTCTATTGGTATAATGATTCATTCATGCATGTGTGGTTGATTTCTCCTTGTTTACTTCCTGTTATTCTTGTGAAATGTTGTAAAGATCCTGAAAGTTTATGGATGATGAAAATCATTCGCTGGACTTAGTCATCTATCCGTATTCCGTATTCCTTTTTGGGGAAGCAAGGCGTGACAAATGCATTCATTTATACTTACAATGACACTGATGCATACTTTGTTCGGATTCTATGCATTCCATAGTACAGGACCGAGGGCACCCTTAACGTACTCCACAATATAGGGTTCAGTCCATCGTTATGCAAATTTTCACCCGTGATTAGCATAAGATTTAGATATTCTATGAGTATTAAGCTCACGCCCCGATAATTCCAGAGATGAATCCCACACCGCACATGAGCTGGGGACACTCCCAATCACATCTCAATAATTCTGAGGATCCAATCTCATACCACAAGCTATGGCGTCTCAATAGTCACCAAACACCCCATGTGCATCGTCTTGATCTCGATAATTCCGGAGACACTCCCAATCACATCTTGATAATTCTGGGGAGACAATCTCACATCGCAGACCAACTGAGGCCATCATACTCATGTTTGTCCTTACTTCATCACATCCCCAATCTAGTGTTTGTCCTTAAGTTTAAATTGTAGTTATTAGGACTTAGAGCTGGTTTACCCACCGGACATAAACCAAAACACTGAGAATGTTAGCCAAGACTGGCTACTTCCCAAAGAGAAAGTTAACCCATCCTGGCTACTTCTCAAATTTCATATATCATAATCTGTCGGTATCCTGGGTCCCACTCACTCTAGAACAAACAACCATCTCAGTAAAAAGATCACATAGGTTACATCTAACCTCATCATAAACATCTCATTCATTATTCATCATTTCTTCTTTATCTATTCTCTTTATCTTTATCATCTCAATTTAAATGAACACTTATAACCGTGCAATTAGTCAATTTTCTTGTAAACAACACTCAGTTGATATTTCTGATTTATCACTTAACAATATTCAACAACTTTTAATTGAGAAACCTCTTACAGAACATCACATGATTAATATTTCAAATCCTTGCTTTTATTATCTCATAATTTCACGTATAGCACCCTCTGCATAAGTTCCAAAAATTGTATTCCATTCCTGAAATTTTAAATCATTTTAACGTAAACAAATACCCTCAAATTTAGACTAAAAACTACTTTCATCTAGTACGTCTCACTTCATATTTCACATGTTCTAATAAATCCCCACCTCCTAAAAGAGCTCTCCACTCACACACTCACTCGCCCACTCTCCCACTCACTCACCCCACACTCTCCTCTCTTTCTCAATCCCGGCTAAGAAAAAAAATGGGCATGCACGTGAATGTGTACCTTATGTGTGTGCACACTTTTTCATACAATTTTATTATCAATTTTTAATTAAATTAGGTGTGTATGTTACACATTGTAATGTGTACTAATTTATCTAAATTTTAAATGAGGGTTCATCACGTTGAATGCACACATAATATTTACGGGCTTTAATTTATAATAATATGTTACAAAATATAGATTTAAGTCTAGTTGATTTTTATTAAAATTAACCACACACTAGTGACTTGTAGACAAAAAATTCATGAATAAAGAGAATTTTGCTAATCGGCATGTGAACAAAATTTGTAATTAAATTAACATAGTTAGCACATGCATAGAAGAAAAGCACACAAAATTCTTAGGGGTTTTTAATTTAATATGAAAGTATATGTTACACATTTTAATATAGATTCAATAAAACTAGTTTAAATTAATTATAGTAAATTTTCATGCACAAATAAAAATAAACATACATATTTCATAAATTTTATTTTGAAAAGGAATACAACCAACACATGCACTACAAACACGTGCGTCACACGTATCACTACAAAAATAAATTTGAGAGAACGAAAAATATTCATAAAAAATCAAAATATAAAATACGTAGAATATTTATAATAATGTTAAGGATATTACACGTAACGGTAAAATATACGTAATTGACACGTGTATTGAAAACACGTGCAATACACGTAAAAACACAAAGATTAAGATTAATATTTGAGTTGGCTCAAAATAGGATAAAAAGAATTTTTAGAAGACGGAAAATGTACAAATAATTGAAATGCATAAATACGTAGGACATTTATATTAAAATACGTTATGGATATTACTCGTAACAATACAAAATACTTGTGCGTAATACCCGTAAGAAAAATTATTATAACTCAATTTTGTGGGGTATTATAGCAAATTCTGGAGCGATCAGAGCGCACATTTTAGAAAATCAGATGGTTGCAGAGTTCTGACCCAACATTCACTCAAGTTTCATAATAGGCATGAATAGTGGAGCGGTCGGAGTACATGATTGGACGGCTGTATGAGAAGCAGTCTGGTTTTCTTGCGAGTGAAACGAGCCTTGGGTTATTTCTGGTTTTTTTCCTCTTTTATATTAAGTGAAGCATTCTGAGCTTTTGGATCTGATAAATCTCATATCCAACAGCTCATAATGACTGACAGATATTGGATCCAAAATTAAGCTATAAGATCAGTTCTTAGGGGATCACACTCGTATTTTAACACCCCACAAAATAAAATGATTTATTTTGCATTATTAAATAGTATTAAATTGGTAAAGTTGACTATTTTGACTATTTTCTTGAAATTGCAATTTTGCACGTGCAACACACGTGCAAAGATAGGAATTTTGAATTCTTGAAAATTTATGGCTAATGATTGATTTTCCTTATTTATTTATGATATTTTAATTTTTCAGATTTATTTGAATTTATTTGACTATTTTATGAATTTCTCAATTTTACACGTGCAAAAACACGTGCAAATATTTTTTTGGTGCAAATATCCACTTTTAGATTTTTGAATAAATTATCCTATTTATAATTAATTATATCCTAAATTTTGGGATTTTTTGAATAAAGAAACTATTTTGTAAATACTTCGAAAGCGAGGGGCTTTTATGTAAAAAATCGTTTGGATCTCAAACAAATAATGAAAATTTGTTTTTACTGATTTTTGGGTTTTCCATGGTCATCATTGAAAATAAAATCTATTTAAGTTTTATTTAGAGTTGATTTGGTAAAGATTTAAACAAATATGGTGTTTTTGCAAATATGGAATTTAAGTGGATCTTGTGCAATGTTTTCTTGGAAAGTAAAAATAAGAAATTTTTAATTGGAAGGTCTAATATTTATTTTTATATATTATTTCTGAATTTTTTTGATTTTTACAAATATTTTATGACATATTTGCAAATATTACAAAAAGAGGGACTTTTGTGCAAAATTACCACTATGAGTACAAATTCGATTTTTTTTTCTGAGCTATGCTTGATGATTGGATAAATCATTAGTAAAAGATTTGGTTTTATTTTAATTTATTTAACTTATTTAACTATTTTATTAAAGAAATGTTTATATATGTAAAGTAATAATTTGTTAAGGGATGTTTCCATAAACATGTAAAACCCTAAAACCCCCAAATTTCGGCCTATAAAAGATCCCCTACAGCCGTCCCTCTCCTCTGCAAATAAAATATATTTTTTTCTATTAATTTCTTGGAGTTTTAAAGCGATGATCATGGATTTTGTAAAAGAAGGGTTTTTTCTCATTCTTCATTAATTCGGTTGATTTCTTCAATAAGTTGAGTGACATATGTTTGTATTATTTCGTTCTATGCATGTTGTATGTGATGATTTTTCTATTAGAAAACATGTTAGGGATTGGATGAAGATATAATGAATTGTTGATAAGTGGATGAATAAAAATTGAATATTTTCATGAAAACTATGACTTTCATGATTTACTTTATATAGATTTGAGGGAGCCCAAAAATGGGAAAGAAGCCAATGAAGAAGGAGAAACCCAGCATGCTATGAGACTTAAGGAGAAAGAGGAGTGCATTTTGGCGCTCAAAACATTGACCATAACGCCTTTAACATCGATACAACCAACGCCTGCAACTGCCGCTGGGTCACCCAATCAGCTATCGCCACATGGGGGGGAGGGGTATACCGCCAGCGACAACAGGGAGTCGGTTTCGAAGTTCAAAAGGAGTGGTGTGTTGCACCACGGTGGAATAGAATGTAACAAGGGACTATTTTCCTATGCGGGGGGGGGGGGGGGGGGGGGTAGGTGGGGTGAACCTTATAGGAGTTAATGGGCCTATAGAGTGGCCCAAGACGCTTCTTCTCACCCCTGCGACAAGTGACACTATAATTATGAACAATCAGACGGAGTGTGGGCCCATCGAGGGGTCCGCCACAAGAAACACCGCTATTCTTGAAGAGCCATCGACAATTTGTGGGCTCAATGAGGAGTCCACAATGAGAGAGTCTACTCTACAACTAGAAAATCAGCATGCAGATAGTGATGAGGACCTAGAAGGGCGCCTTAACCTGGACGAAGAATTCTCATTTACAGACGAGGAGTCCGAGGATTTAGAATTTATAGCTGATACACAAAGGGAGATCTCCCCAGAGATGGTCCTGTCCACACTTCTAGAGTCAGCACCAGGATACAGTACTGGTCGTCTCACAGGACGGGTGGGTTCAGGATGCAGCGGTCGCCTAAGAGGGCTCACGTGGAGTCCTTGGATGACTATTTGGAGGTAGCAGCGGCAGCCAAAGTGGCTAAATTCGACGACGGAGGTACAAGAATTTTTTTAGCTAATGTATTGAATTTCATGTCAGGCTCTGAAGTTTTTCTTTTAGCCAAAACCTATGGTTTGGAAGTATGCGACAAAGAATGCAACGCTTTACTTCTCAATAAAATTAGGGGTTGGGAAACTGATTTGAAATTGTTAAAGAACCTAATAGAAATCATGAGTAGGTTAATTCCCTTCACATACTTGCTGTTTTTATTGATTTTATTGAGATTATTTGAATAGATGCACCAAATTTGGTTAGAGATGAGTTCTTAAATTGTTGAGTATGCATACACACACTGTTTTGGGTTTTGAGGAGTAAAGAACTTGATGAATGATTGTTATAATTGCATGTATTCATGGGTAAACTATTGTAAGTAGTAGCATGTGTGTGAATCAATTACAAAAGGGGTTTTGAAGTTGAAAGGATCAGGTTTTGAAGGAAAAGGGGGGTTTTGATGTTTTTGGGTCTGACTAAACACAGACCGAACTTGAAATTGTGATTTTTGTGATGATTTCGATGGGATTTGATTCATTTTAACACTGAGACTAAACCTAGTCATTATACTACTACATTTTGATGGTTTTAAGGCTTTAACTTATACTAGGACCTACCTATATACTTATTGCTGACTTTGAAATATTTTTGTGAAAAATTACTCTTTTACGGATTTCATATGAGTTTGATTTGTTTTATAAACTTCTATATGTTATACAAGTTATATCCAACTATCTCGGGAATTTAGTTTTTACAAAGTTGCATTTTTGTAAAGTGAATCAATGTATCAGTAAAACATGCACAACTTTCAAAACTGCAGTCTGTAGGGATAGACAGTCGACTGGTTTTTCTCGACAGTCGACTGTCACTGTCCTGGCTAATGAGGTTTTTATTGAGTTTTCGGATTTTCGCAGGACAGTCGACTGGTTACTCTCGACAGTCGACTGTCACTGTCACTGCTGATGGGTTATCTTGAGTTTTCAAATTTTCACAGGACAGTCGACTGACCATGTTCAATAGTCGACTGTCATTGCTCTGACTGATGGATTTCTTGATTTTTCTGATATTTTTTTTAATGATTATTTCTTCGATATTATGGATTATTAACCTACTGTTTTAAATCATGTTTTGCTATGTGTTACAGTATTTTACAAAGGGTTGTATTTTGTTCAAACTTGTATTTCTATAACTTCATATATTAAAATATATGTGTTTTCTTTGAAGTAATTGATGTCTTGTGATTTCAAAAATATGATTTCCAGTTATTTAATGGATTTAATATGTTATTTTAGTTCTGGAATTTTACAAGTGTATTAAATAAACTTGGGTTTTGGACTGATTAAAGAAGTTTTATTGATATAAACGTTTTAATGATGATATTATTTTATTGAAGGATTTGGTATTGATGGTTGAGTTGTGAATCTCTAGGAGTTGAGTGTGAGTCCTGTGAACCAGCAAATGAGATTTTGTTGATTTAGACCAGTTGGGTCTTGAGGTTGTTGTTGTGAAATTAAGTCCGGCAGGATACACTAACTCTAGAGATGAGAAATTTGTATTTTAATAATAATCAACTTAAGGACAAGTACTAGTGGGGATGTGATGGAACTTGAGAAACGTAAGTATATGTTCTTGGTTTCGGTCTAACGGATGCATTCCAGGACTTGTGTGTTGTTATATCCCGAGAGGACATTTGTATGTTCGCGTTTCAAGGGTCTGCATTCCTATTCACGTAACATGCAGAGTGCATTCACGTGTCGAGGGTCGGCGGACCTATTCATGGGATGTACCTGGTGTATCTACACGTCGAGGGCCTCACAAGCCTATTCATAGGGTACACAATAGGGAGATAATTCTCTGGCTTTTTGAGAATTCTTACATGATGCTTGCGCGTCGAGGACTGTGATGCCTATTCGCGGAGTATTATGGATCTTGTTTCCATCACCATAGTAGGATTAGTTGCATAACGAGGAATTTTAACCCTATAAAGTGGAGAACGATAAAGGCTTGCACTGGACCTATGTAGAGTGGGATGCATAGAATCCGACAAGTATGCATTAGAGAGTCAGCATATAGCATTGGTGTTCTCTTGACTTGGTTTTATGCATGTGTTTTCTGTTTTTCTACACTTGACACTTAGTCTAGTTTCACTTGATGTTTTCATATTTTATTTATTGTTATTTCATATTATTTTCATTTACTGTTGATGCATGTTGTTTATGACTTTATCCTTTATGCTTTTTCATGCTGCTTTTCTTGTGATGTCACTCACACCGTTATGGCTGACCCCTGTAGTTTTGGGAGTTAGGGTTATCTCTAGCCTTATGTATTACAAGTAGGTGCCTATAGCTTAGGGTTTGGATGCATGTGGTAGAATGATAATAGAGCTTATGTGTCACGCCCCGCTTCTCAAAAGAGAATACAGAATACGGATACGCGACAAAAGCCCAGCGAATGATTTTCATCATCCATAAACTGTTCAAGAATCCTTACAACATTCACAAGAATAATAAGAGTCAGAAACAAAAGAATCAACCCACATGCACATATGAACCAAAATACCAACAAGAATACTTGAAACTAAAATAAATTAACATCAAATAGTCATGATCTGAATAAGACAAATATCCTGGGTTACATCGCCCAAATACAAAAAAAATAAATCCAAGTATCAAAATACAATATTGTTCAAGCAAGCTACAAGAAATAATAATAATAAAATCCATCACTAGTAATTCATTTCACCAATACCATCTGGAACCTGTTCTTCAAAATCTGCAATTTAACAATTGCCGTGATAGGAAAAAGAAAATAAGTACCCGTCAATTGCAAGTTACGGGCCGCTTGTAATGCAGGATACAAGTACATGGGGAAAACTAACTAATAACATGGAATAGGCATGATAATAATGTATAACAACTAGTATGGTAAGGTGAACAAGTACAAGTAGTATGTATTAAGTATCAAGTGAACAAGTGTCATGTAAACATGTATCAAGTGTCAAGTATCAAGTCTCATGCATCAAGTCTCATGTATCAAGTCTCATGTATCATGTAAGCATGTATCATGTTCAAGTATCATGTTCGAGTAAGCATGTTTCAAGTCTTGTAGTGATTACTATCGAGGTAGCACTTCATGCATCCTAGCTTTTACTACATGGTTGCTACAACAAACAGTTTCGCTTTAGATTTCATAGTGGACCATAGAGGGCAGTGTACTCAGGGACAAGTCAAGTAATCGAGTTCCAAGCTCCTAGTATCATGTATCATGTATCACATATCACGTGCCAAGTTGTGTAAGTGGCAAGTAACGTGTCTTGCGTGCAAGTGTCAAGTAATCAAGTGTCAAGTATCATGTCTCAAGTCATCACGTAGGATCAGAGGATCTCCTTCCAAGTACACGTTTCTGAATTATCCACTATTAGATCTTTCCCCTAAAACACCGGCTTGATTATTTATTATTAGTCTCAAACAAGCATGTATGTGTGCAAAACATATCAAGAATAACATGACATGATCATGTAACAAGTTCAAGTTACAAGATAAACATGTACAAGTGCAAGATAACTCATGAAAGAATAAAAGAACCAAATCTCTAGTTCAGTATAGCTAGACCATACTGTAGCAAAATAGAAATTTCTAGTGCTACAACTATGCAAATCTGAATCCGTCGAAACTTCTAGAAAATAGACTCCCAACCGAATCCAGCGAATATAAATAAGTCATATAATGTTTCAGAAAAACATAACTCAAAACTAATTTATATCCAGAAAATAGGTTCGGCCAGAAATCAGTAAATCGAATTCAAAGTCAAGAAAACAACATCAAAACACCTCAAATAAATTCAAAACAAATCTGGGGTATTCTTATATATGTCTAGTATCAGAATTTAAAGTTTCATAATTTTACAGTATGGTTAGTATAGTCAACAAAATTCAGAAAACATCAAGAAAGGATAGTTTGGCAAATCTGGAACTCCCAACACTGCTGTACGAAAATTGTAATATCTCGCAAACTATGAAACAAAATCCAAATCCGCCAAAGGGAGATGAAAATAGACAAAATAAGCTAACTTTCATATTTCATAAATATTTTTCATACAGGAAAAGAAATCAGGGTGAAAATACAAATCTTTACAGAACAGCGAACAAAATTCAGGAAGTATAGTTTTTATAAACAAGCATAAAACGGCATGTAAAACTCATCAATAAAATCAACCAAAATTCTAGGTAATTCCTAAATAGATATGTAAACACTATCCAAAATTTCAGATCAAAATAATATGGGTGGCACAAGTATCAAAATGATTTAGTCATCGAAATCATCAAGAAACGAAATCTGAAAATGAAATACACCTCTGTAGTAAAACAGTCATATCTCACACATACAAAAACGAAATCGACCAAGGTCAGAGGGTTTGGAAAGAAGATGGATTTCTCTAAAAATTATGTTTTATACTAAAGTTAAGATACTGACCTTAATATGGTCTAAATTACTAATCAAGACAGATTATCGGCAAAATACAGAATTTCCTTTAGGAACAAAACCAACATGAATCACATGACACGTAATCGAAACATAACTAAACATGAATTAGAGTCTACTAGGTGTCCAAACAACATGAAATAGGGTATACGGCATATCCACAACAAGTATATCACATGGATCACAAGCACACGAGTTCTCATAATGGTTTCACTTATATATCACATCAAGAATGGGCAAAGACTAAGTTGTTTCATGTCAAATTTTGTGTCATGAGGCAACTATGGTCAAAAGCACTATAGAGACAATACTCATCAAACATACATCACACACGAGTTGTCTCTAGAATCCAACTACACCACAAGCAGTATTTATGACTTGTATCATACAAAGGAATTTGGGTACAAGTTACTTACCTTAACCGATGATGAAACCGACGAAAAATCAAGAATAAGAATAACAGGAACGGATTCCCGAGCAAACGAACAAAATCCATGAACAAGAAATCCACGAACCAATGAACAATTCGCACGATCCCACGTGCGAACTCCCAAAGCAAGCGAGAGAGACCAAGAGAGAGAAATGGCGGACGACAGCCTCTTGGCTACTGTCGATGGTGCCGGAGAACACCGGAGAGGGGAGAGAGAGAGATGGAAAATGAGTGCTCGGGTGATGGTGGAGTGGTGGTTGCGGCAAGGGTGAGGGAACGGGATCGGGGTGTAGGCGGCGACGAGGTAGGTGGTGACGACTGGCATCGGGGGTGCTTGGCTGGGCGTCAGTGTCACGGCCCTCTTCCCAAAAGAATACGGAATACGGATACGTAACTAAATCCCAGCGAATGATTTTCATCATCCATAAGCTGTTCAAGAATCTTTACAACATCTCACGAAATAATCAGAGTCGGAAGCAAGAGAAACAACCAGGCATGTATAATCGAATCAAGATACCAACAAATTTACTTGAAACAAATTTATAATTCTCAAATAAACCAGATCTGAATAAGTTAATAATCCTTCGGTCACATCGCCCAAGTACAAAATAAATATCCAAGTATCAGATACATTTATTCATGAATAACAGGAAAATAAATAAATGTAGAAAGAGCTCCAGCAACTAATATCTCATCTCGCATATTCTATCTAACAGCTGATCTCCAAAATTTATAATTTAATAAATTGCAGGAAAGAGGAAAAGAGAAAACAAGGTACCCGTCAATTGCAAGTTACGGGCCACTTGTAATACAGGATACATGTACATGGGAAAAACTAACTAATAACATGAAATATACATGATAACAAAATAGAATACTAGCATGGCAAGATGAACAAGTACAAGTGGCATGTGTCAAGTGTCAAGTGAACAAGTATCATGTTAATAAGTAACCATTATCAAGTATCAAGCGAACAAGTATCAAGTACAGGTAACATGTGTCAAGGATCAAGTATCAAGTATCATGTATCATGTAGTCAAGTATCAAGTAAGCATGTATCATGTTCAAGTGTTATGTATCAAGTCTTGTAGTGATTACTATCTAGGTAGCACTTCATGCATCCAAGCTTTTATTACATGGTTTCTACAACAAACAGTTTCGCTTTAGATTTCATAGTGGATCATATAGGGCAGTGTACTCGGGTATTCACAGATCACAGAACTTGGTCGGTAAACTTGATCGGTAACTTGGTCGGTAAACTTGATCGGTAACTCGATCGGTAACTTGATTGGTGAACTTGATCGGTAAGTTGATCGGTAACTTGATTGGTAACTTGACCGGTAAACTTGATCGGTAAACATGTAATACAGGAAACACAAGTCTCCTGCCGAGTACACGTTTCTGCACTATCCACTACTAGATCTTTCCCACTAAAACCCCGGTTTGATTATTTATTATTATTCTCAAACAGGCAGGTATAAGCATGAAACAATGTCAAACTAATATATTATAATCAGCATCAGGTCTAGGATAACAAATAAGCACGCATAGATGATAGACAATCACATAAACGAGCAGAACAGTGTATGTTCATATTCAGGACAGCAGGACAGTACAGTACTAAAACAGTGATTCCCGTTACTACAGAAATCCAAATCTTAATCCGTAAAAGAATCTAGAAAATAGAGTTCCTCACGAATCCAGCGATCATAAATAAGCCATATAGTATTTCACAAAATCATAACTCAAAACTGATTTGAATCCAGAAAATACGTTCAGCCAGAAATCAGTAAAACGAATTCTCAACCAGAAAAACTGCATCAAAACACCTCAAATAAATTCAAGAAAAATTTGGAGTATTCCCCTATATGTCTAGTATCAGAATATAAAGTTTCATAATTCTCCAGCAAGTTTAGTTTAGCCATCAAAATTCGGAAAATATCAAGAAACGGTAGTTTGGCAAATCTGGAATTCCCAACACAGCTGTACGAAAACTGTAATATCTCGCAAACCGTGAAATGAAATCCAAAGGTCCACACATCATGAAATAGGGTAATTTAACATATCCAAGGCAAGTCTATCACATGGATCTCAACAAATACCCAAATTCTCACAAAAATTCCACATACATGATCAAATCAAGAACGGGCAAAACCTAAGTTTTTTCATGTCAATTTTGTGTCGTGAGGCAACTATGGTCAAAACACTATAGAGACAATACTCATCAATCATACATCACACACGAGTTGTCACTAGAACCCAACTACACTACAAGCGGTATTTATGACTTGTATCATACAAAGGAAATTGAGTACAAGTTACTTGCATGAAAGACGACGATGAGAACGAAGCAAGAACAAGAATAACGGGAACGGATCCTGGGGCACGAACACAACACAACGAACTGATCACGAACCAATCATGAACACACGATCACAAACAAGAAGAAGACGATTGAGATCACAAACACAATCGGACGGTTGAGATCGAAGATCAAGATCAAGATGATCGGATCACATCGAACGGTCAGATTTTCCTGATGATGAAGATAATGATAAAGATCAAGATTAATCGATCGAACGGCTACGATCAAAGGAAATTGATAATCATCATGATCGTGTCGATCAAGAAGAGATCGGACGACTAGGATTTAATCGGATGATCAATAGAAGATCGACGGCCCACATCCAATGAAGCATGATGATCAAGATCCAACGGACGACCAAGATCACCCCGATGATGATGATCAAGATGATGATGATCAAAGTAGATCTGACAGCCAGGAATCAATCAATCAAGATCAAGATCAAGGGATCATGATCACAATCAAACGGACGGCCCACGACAAAGATGAAGATGATGATGATGAGATCTGACGGCCAATAATCCACTTGACCAAAACTGGCCAAACTCCAACCATACAAGCAAGGACAGCCAGGGGGGAGAGTTGCGGCCATGGGACGACGGCGCAGCACTGGACAGCAGGCGGAAGCACGACTAGGGTCGATGACTGGCTGCCGCAGGAGGGGGGTGCAGCACAGGATCGCTGGCTCAGGCGACGAGGGGAGACGACGCACTGCAGGCCGTCACGAGTGCAGTAGTTGCCATAGGGGGTTGCGCTGCAGTGTTGTAGCACTGAGGAAGTTGCTGTCATCGAGGGGTGCAGCGGCATGGCGGCATTCAGACATCACCGCAGGAGAGGGGAGGTTCGGAAGGGAAAGGTTGCAGGGAGATGGCGCAACTGGGCAGGGGATTGGGAGGTGGGTGAGAAGGACGAGGGGAGGTTAGGTAAATAGGAGGACGGGAGAGAGGTTGAAGAAGGCAACTGAGGGGTTAACGGTGAATAGGGTAAGGTTTTAATATAAAGGGGAAGAAGAAGGGGGAAACCAGGTTATGGGTTTGAGGGATATAGGGTAACGGATCTGGGCTTAGGGGAAATGAACAGGGTTTTGGGGATATAAGTGTAAAGGGGGTTAACGGGTGGTGGGTTTAGAATAAATGGGTTTGGGTATAAAAGTTAATAGGTAATTGGGTATGGGGAAATTAAAATAGGGTAATTAGGTTATATAATAAAATCCAATAAGAAAATTAAAAATTCAATGGAAAAATAATATAAAATAAAATAACCAATACAAAAATTGTTTATAATAAAAATGTCATTTGTATTAAAAAAATAGAATTTACTTAAAATACTACACATACAATTAGTAGATAAAAGTTGATTTTTAATAACTAGTCAAAAATAACAATAATAACAATAACACTAATAACAATAATAATAATAATGATAATAATAAGAGTAATAATAACAAAAAAATAAGAATTGAATCACAATATAATAATCATAGAAAATATTTACAAATAAGGTTATTGATCGAAAACAGATTTCAATAGGGGATCCAATAATACAGACAAAAGAATTTGAAAACCGAAAAAATAATAATTTACGAAATTTTTAAATACAGAAAATATACAAAAATACATTTTTGGAAAAACAGGGGTTACAGTCGGGGTGCGGCGCAACAACGGGGGAGAGAGACAAAGAGGAGGCCGGGGGTTAGAAGAAGTAGGGTTAGGGTTTTGTGAGAGAGAGAGGGGATATTTATATGGGGATTATTAGGGTTTAGTAGTAAATAGGTATTGGCTTGTGGATAGTTTAGGAATAGTAGTTGGTTTAAACTAATGGTTTTTGATTAGGATCAATTGTATAGGATTTCAAATAGGATTGTGGGTTTAATTGGCTTTGGTGATCAATTAGGGATTAACAATAGGATTGGAAATAGGATGAGCAACCAAATCCACCATGAGCACCCTCGGATAAAATAAAGAGAACAAGACACCAATGAAGAGCGAAAAAAATAACAAAAATGATCAAGAACAAGTCAAGGGACAGAAAATAAATCACAAAAGATGAAGACTGAGCTAAAAATAAAAATATATTGAAAACAGCTTTAATATACGGTTTAAAAGAATTACAAGAGGAATACAAAGAGAGAAAATACACCAAACCAAAAAATACACTCAAAAATATACAAAATGAAAAACAGGGGTTACATTATGTAAATTATAAAAGAATGTGTCGTAAAAGAAAGAAAATGTAATTCAATGTGTTTTATTTTTCGCTGTGCTTGTAAACAATTGATGTAATAAAAGTTCAAAATTTTCCTGTATTTGGTTGCTATATTTATGATTACATTGAAGTTGATTCTGGAACTGTGCCACGTATTTTTGAGATATTATATTGGAAATTCGGGGCGCTACAGAGTTGGTATCAAAGCATGCTTCAATTAGTAATTTTAAACGTAGTACGGGGAATAAACATAAATTTACATTTGATGTGTGAGAACCTAGGCATACTTTAGATACGTGAGTATACAAGTGGACATTAAATAGAACCTAGATGGACAATAGAAGTGTGAGTACCTTGGTGGACATCTGATGTGTGTGACTTGATTGTTTGGTCAAGAAGACCTGTAATGAGATTTAGACTGTTTGTATGCTTAGACTTGAATGAAATTTCTTTATCGTAAATGCATTTGTTATTTTTTTGCATAAAGCATATACTTTTCTCACTAATTTTTTGACCTTTTTTTCCGCTTTATGCATTTGATATTTTATTATTATTACTCCCTCAACTCGTCTATTTTGCTATTACTTTTACATATTACATTAAGTTTTGAATTACTACGTGTTAAGTTATTATTGCTACTTCTATTTCTTTTTATTTTTGTTTTGCTATATTATAAAATTTGGTTTTGCATATTTATTTTCTCATTCACATTTGTATTTGTGCTCATGCATGTATTTCATTTAGCAATGGTATCGGGTCGGGTTGGGTCAGGTCGGGTCCTTCACTATCCGGACCCAGACCCGGTCCCCTACGGGTCCAAAAATTGGACCCGGACCCAGAACCGGTCCCCTACGGGTCCAAAAATTGGATCCGGACCCGGACCCGGACCCGTGAGGACCGGGTTCGGGTCCTATTAAAATATTCCTACCCATTCGAGTAGGAGCGGGAGTGTGAGCGGCGAGCGGAGGCAGCGAGTGGAGGATTTAGAATAGAAGAGAGAAGAAAAATGCATGAGTTTTGAGTTTGGAAGAGGAAGATTTAGAATTGAGGAGGAAGGAGAGGAGGGATAAGGATAGAATATTTATTTTTATGTTGATTTTTTTGGTTTTTTTAACGGGTCCGGGTCCGGGTCGGATCTATTTTGAGCGGACCCGAACCCGGATCCGAATGTACAACGGGTCCGATTTTAGGACCCGGACTCGAACCCGAATAGGCCGGGTCGGTTCCGATCTAATGCCGGGTGGTCCCGGTCGGATCCGGGTTTCGGGTATTTATACCAATGCTAATTTCATTCCATTTTCTACTTACTTTTATAAATTATTTCCACTACTACTATTTTGTACAATTGTGTTTGATATTTATAATCTATACATTTATTTTGATATTCCATCGTATGACTTTCAACTTCATTTCTTACTTTTGCTACTATTTCTATATCACGAATTTCAACACATAACATCATACTTAAATTAAATATCCAATATCCCGGTGCATATGGAAGGTTACATCTTCTATTTCACCATTTTGGTGCAACCTAATGTCGAGATGGCAAATATGCAACTCGATGTCAATGGAGGCAAATTGCAACTGGATGTCGGGGAGGCAAAATGTGCAACCGAATATCCAGACGGCAACCTGCAACCTGATGTCGTGAAGGCGAATCTGCAACTTGATGTTAAGGAGGAGATTTTATACCTATTTGCTAATTGATATTTCAAGACTTTATACAAATTACACTTTATGTTTACATGTAATTTGAACTAGTATAGTTGATTTTACTCTATGTTGTGTTTACAAAATTTTTAAGATTTAGTACATCAACTATGGTCTAAGTTTTCGTTCTTTTGTGATTGTTATTTATCGCTACCGTTTTTCAATTCTTTACCATTTTAGATTTCTCACTTACTTTTATTTCCACATCCTAATTAATGATTTGACACTTACTTTTGAACTTCTTTCAAGTCTTCTTGCATATATATTATTTTAGTCTATTTTGCTCGTTACACTTCAATGTGTTTTTCAAGTATTGATGGTAATGTCAACATTCACTAATATACTCATTATTATATGTCTTTTGGCATTCATTGTTATTAATATTTTCATTACTTAGCTAAATTTGTTCGTTTTTCTATGTATCTTGACTAGTTATTTTTCCGAAACTATTTTTTTTATATAACCCTTAAGTTTGTGTTCCTTTTTTGTTTTTATGGTTATCAACCTTTGTATATTTGGGTTTTATCTCTTCACTTTTGACTTCTTATTCTATGAGCCTAGTCTTGTTATTTTCTTACATTTGGGGATTAGTTGTGTATTGAATTGAATTTCATATACTTTTGCCATATCAGTTTTCACCTTTTACTCTTCGAGCTATAATTATATGTTATTTTGTTTTGCTTAGTAATTAAAACCAACTATAAAATAATGATATGGTAAAATTTCGAAATTGTATTGTAAGTTTTGTATTTTGTTTTCTTTTACTTAGAGTAGTTCTGGGGACAGAACTATTCTAACGGGGGAGTGAAGTAACACCCCCGTAAAATAAAATGATTTATTTTGCATTATTAAATAGTAATAAATTGGTAAAGTTGACTATTTTAACTATTTTCTTGAAATTGCAATTTTGCACGTGGTTAGAAATTTTGAATTCCTGAAAATTTATTGCTAATGATAGGTTTTCCTCATTTATTTATGATATTTTAATTTTTCAAATTTATTTGAATTTATTTAACTATTTTAGGAATTTCTCAATTTTACACGAGCAAAACACGTGCAAATATTTTATTGTTGCAAATCTCCACTTTTAGATTTTCAAATAAATTCTCCTATTTAAAATTAACTATATCCTAAATTTTCGGATTTTTCTGAATAAAGAAACTATTTTGTGAATACTTCGAAAGAGGGGCTTTTATGTAAAAAAACCGTTTTGATCTCAAACAAATAATGAAAATTTGTTTTTACTTATTTTTGGGCTTTCCATGGTCATCATTGAAAATAAAATCTATTTAAGTTTTATTTAGAGTTGATTTGGTAAAGATTTAAACAAATATCGTGTTTTTGCAAATATGGAATTTAAGTGGATCTTGTGCAAATATTTTCTTGGAAAGTAAAAGTCAGAAATTTTAATTGGAACATCTAATATTTATTTGTAGATATTATTTCTAAATTTTCATGATATTTACGAATATTTTATGACATATTTGCAAAGATTATAAAAAGAGGGATTTTTGTGCAAAATTACCACTTTGAGTACAAATCCGAATTTTTTTTATTTTTGGGCTATGCTTGATGGTTGGATAACTCATTAGTAAAAATATTTGGTTTTATTTTAATTTATTTAACTTATTTAACTACTTTATTATAGGAAGGTTTATATATGTAAAGTAATAATTTGTTAAGGGGTGTTTCCCTAAACTTGTAAAACCCTAAAACCCCAGAGTACGGCCTATAAAAGATCCCCTACAGCCGTCCCTCTCCTCTGCAAATAAAATGTATTTTTTTTTCTATTAATTTCTTGGAGTTTTATAGCGATGAACTTGGATTTTGCAAAAGAAATGCTTTTTCTCATTCTTTATTAATTCGGTTGATTTATTCAATAAGGTGAGTGACATATGTTTGTTTTCTTTCTTTCTATGGATATTGTATGTGATGATTTGTCTATTAGAAAACATGTTAGGGATTGGATGAAGATATAATGAATTGTTGATAAGTGGATGAATAGAAATTGAATATTTTCATGAAAACTATGACTTCGATGATTAAACTTTATATAGATGATTTGAGATTGTTAAAGAACCTAATAGAAATTATGAGTAGGTTAATTCCCTTCACATACTTGCTGTTTTGATTGATTGTATTGAGATTATTTGAAGAGATGCACCAAATTTGGGAAGAGATGAGTTCTTAAATTGTTGAGTATGCATACACACACTGTTTTGGGTTTTGACGAGTAAAGAACTTGATGAATGATTGTTATAATTGCATGTATTCATGAATAAACTATTGTAAGTAGTGGCATGTGTGTGAATCAATTACAAAAGGGGTTTTGAAGTTGAAAGGATCAGGTTTTGAAAGAAAAGGGGGGTTTTGATGTTTTCGGGTCTCACTATACACATACTGAAACTTGAAATAGTGATTTTTGTGATGATTTCGATGGGATTTGATTCGTTTTAACACTGAGATTAAACCTAGACATTATACTACTATATTTTGATGGTTTTAAGGCTTTAACTGATACTAGGACATACTTATATACTTATTGCTGACTTTGAAATATTTTTGTGAAAAATTACTCTTTTACGGATTTGATGTGAGTTTTAATTTGTTTTATAAACTTCTATATATTATACAAGTTATATCCAACTATCTCGGGAATTTAGTTTTTACAAAATTGTGTTTTTATAAAGTTAATCAATGTATCAGTAAAACATGCACAACTTTCAAAACTGCATTCTGTAGGGATAGACAGTCGACTGATTTTTCTCGACACTCGACTGTCACTATCCTGGCTAATGAGTTTTTTATCGAGTTTTTAGATTTTTGCAGGACAGTCGACTGGTTACTCTCGACAGTCGACTGTCACTGTCACTGCTGATGGATTTTCTTGAGTTTTCGGATTTTTGCAGGACAGTCGACTGACCATGTTCAATAATTGACTGTCATTGTTCTGACTGATGGATTTCTTGAGTTTTCTTATGTTTCTTTTAACGATTATTTCTTCGATATTATGGATTATTAATCTAATATTTTAAATGATGTTTTTCTATGGGTTACAGTATTTTACAAAGGGTTGTATTTTGTTCAAATTTGTACTTCTATAACTTCATATAGTAAAATATATGTGTTTTCTTTGAAGTAATTGATGTCTTGTGATTTCAAAAATATGATTTCCAGTTATTTAATGGATTTAATATGTTATTTCAATCCTGGAATTTTATGAGTATTATATAAATTTGGGTTTTTGACTGATTAAAGAAGTTTTATTGATATAAACGTTTTAATGATGATATTATGAGTTTTATTGAAGGATTTGGTATTGATAGTTGAGTTGTGAATCTCTAGGAGTTGAGTGAGAGTCTTGTGAACCGGCAGAAGAGATTTTGTTGATTTAGACTAGTTGGGTCATGGGGTTGTTATTGTGAAATCAAGTCCGGCAGGATACACTAACTCTAGAGATGAGGAATTTGTGTTTTAATAATAATCAACTTAAGGACAGGCACTAGTGGGGATGTGATGAAACTTGGGAAACGTAAGTATATGCTCTTGGTTTAGGTCCAACGGATGCGTTTCAGGACTTGTGTGTTGTTCTGTCTTGAGAGGACATTTGTATGTTCGCCTGTCGAGGGTCTGCAGGCCTATTCACGGAACATATAGGGTGCATTCGCGTGTCGAGGGTCGGCGGGCCTATTCACGGGATGTACCTGATGTATTTGCACATCGAGGGCCTCGCAAGCCTATTCGTGGGGTAAACGACTGGGAGATGATTCTCCGGTTTTTGAGCTATTCTTACATGATGCTTGCGCGTCGAGGGCTGTGATGCCTATTTGCAAAGTATTCTGAATCTTGTTTCCATCACCGTAGTAGGATTAGTTGCATAACGAGGGATTTTAACCTTATAAAGTGGAGAACGATAAGAAATTGCACCGGACCTATGTAGAGTGGGATGCATAGAATCCGACAAGTATGCATTAGAGAGTCAGCATATAGCATTGGTGTTCTCTTGACTTGGTTTTATGCATTTGTTTTCTGTTTTACACACTTGACACTTAGTCTAATTTCACTTGTTGTATTCATGTTTTTATTTATTGTTATTTCATATTCTTTCATTTACTGTTGATACATGTTGTTTATGACTTTATCCTTTATGCTTTATTCATGTTGCTTTTATTGTGATGTCACTCACACCGTTATGGCTGACCCCTGTAGTTTTGGGGGTTAGGGTTATCTCTAGCCTCATATTTTACAGATAGGTGCCTATAGCTTGGGATTTGAATGCATGTGGTAGAATGATAATAGAGCTTATGTAAATTGTAAAAGAATGTGTTGTAAAAGAAAGAAAATGTAATTCAAGATGTTTTATTTTTCGCTGTGCTTGTAAACAATTGATGTAATAAAAGTTTTAAATTCCCCTGTATTTAGTTACTATATTTATGATTACATTGAAGTTGATTCTGAAATTGTGCCACGTATTTCTGAGATATTATATTGGAAATTCGAGGCTCTACACATTTATAGGGCCATGATCATGTGAAAACTCCTTCGGTGAGAACCATATGTGAACTTTATTTTGGGATATAAATTGAAAAAACTCAGAACACTTCAATTTAATCTACACGTTTAAATTACTCTTCGTATTCGAAATCAATTATCGTTGGTCCATGCATTAAAGTGTTACAAATTATATGGCTGAATATCGTTGTTTTTTATAATGACATGATGGATGGACAAATGAATTCAAATGACTTGATTTTACATATTCAGACTAATTTAATTATTCTAAATAATGTGAATGGTTTGGATCATCCATGTGATGACTATGTAAAAGCTCGCACGAAGCTTAACCAGTTTTCACATGATCACCCCCTAGATATATGAAAAGCCCTGTAAACAGTAAAATATATGCACGGGTTTGTAAATGATTCGTGAAAGATGATTGCTATAAATGTTTATTTGCCAGTAGACATTGATGTACTTTGAAGTAGGACTATGGAGTGAAGTACATAATTCATTGTTTATTGGTTCATGTTGCAGGATCATTTGTCAGCAGCTCGGGATTCATAAAGAGTATTGTGAATATACAACAGTAGTATGTGTGACTTCAATATAAGAGATTTCATATTTGATTTAGAGTCTGGCAGAAGTAGCAATTCATTTGATTATGCAGTTAATACCTCAAACTGTATGAGTTAATTTTCCGTTGTCATATTTTTATGTAGTTAACCATATATGAACTTAAAAGAGGGGGAAAGAGAGAGAGAGAGAGAGAGTGAACTTAAAAGAGGGAGAGAGAGAGAGAGAGAGAGAGAGAGAGAGACAGAGATTGTTGTGATAGATATGTGAAATGAATACCATAACCCCTTTTGTTAAATGTGATCTTGATTGCATTGCTTTGTTTGTAGATTTGAAAAGCAACATAAACAGCACGTCTCTCTCTCTGAACGATGCTCTTCCATTTATTTTTGTTAATAATAGCTTTGTTTGGAGATTTCCTTGTTGATATTGTGATCTTGATTTATCTATATCCATATACTTGAGAGCCTACTGCAATACACCTGCAAACAACACTATATATGGCTCAAAATGCTCACAAATCTAGTGGTGTAATATCAACACAGTCATAACATAATTAATGTAATATCATCACATTGTAATCTCATAGTGAAGCATAATAGTGTGATCAACTGCTTGTAAACAGAGCTCGAAATGCTTGGAAACAACATAAGAATAGCTTAGAATTCTCAGAAACAACATAAACTGAGTTGAATAAGCCTGGAAATAACATAAACAGAGCTCAAAATGTGCTTATAAACAACATAAACAGAGCTCAATACACCTGGAAACAACACTCTATATGGCTAAAAATGCTCATAAACCAAGGGGTGTAATATCAACACAATTATAACAAAATTAGTGTAATACCATCACATTGTAATCTCATAGTGAAGCATAATAGTGTGATCAACTGCTTGTCAACATAGCTGAAAATGCCTGGAAACAACATAAGAATAGCTTAGAATTCTCAGAAACAACATAAACAGAGCTCAATAAGACTGGAAACAACATCAACAGAGCTGAAAATGCTTATAAACAACATAAAAAGAGCTCAATACACCTGGAAACAACATAAACAGAGCTCAAAATCTATGTAATTGGTTGTGAATAATTTTACTCCCAATAAAGAAGAAGGAAGATGGGGAAAATGTTTGATCTTCTTGGTTCTTGTTGGGATAGGACATAAAAAGAAA
Source organism: Hemerocallis citrina (assembly GCA_017893485.1). NCBI lineage: Eukaryota > Viridiplantae > Streptophyta > Magnoliopsida > Asparagales > Asphodelaceae > Hemerocallis > Hemerocallis citrina. The sequence goes on from CM030365.1 coordinate 133,307,079, forward strand.
TAAATAAAGTGCTACAGATATTTTGTTCTGTCAAGATATTGCCCAAAAAATTTAAATTGACAACATAAAAAATGAATCCAAGACCTCTCATTCATTGGTTTTATAAATTTTACTATCTGGCCATATTGGTACGTGAAATATAGATATCAGCACTTTCAGAAGGCACGGAGGGTTTCATCTATGGCTTTGTTCTCATAGACCCCACTGAAAACACAACTACCAAGAGGTCCTTTGAGAAGAATCAGTCGCAATAATCCATTAGCAACCTTTTTATCCACCTACAGGTTTAAATCACAGTATTTTAGCACAGAACACATCGAAATAAAGATCGCAGAGGAGGTGTTTTAAAACCTACCACCATGATACCTTTGAATTTTTCTACTGTCATTACATCAGGAGAAGCAGTTGGAAGATTGGACTGCCGCAAAATCAGGAGAATTCGCTCTATGATAGTATCGTCAATCCAGCTAAGCTAATGAGACATGTCTGCTGCCATTACCTATATCATTAGAGTAAGACCAAGTCAGATGAAAATTTAAGAGAAACGGTGAAAAACAACGATTTAAAGTTGTGTGTACCATTCCAGCGGCAAAAGCTTCTCCATGGAGCCACTGCCCATAGCCAATTTCGTAATCTATGGCCTGAAAAAGACCAATTATTGCAGTAAGTATGAAAGCGCATACAAAATCAGCAGTCATCATTGAGGACTATTTTAACTTCAAAATCACCAAATATAAAGGCTGAAGCATTAGAAATTTTACAAAAAGAACATCTTAAATAATTTCTCAAAGAAGGCAACCCAAATATGCGAAGTGTGAAAAGTGATCTTCTAAAATTTGCAAATATAAGAAAGTTCAACCAATTAACAATTGCTTGGCAATTCAAGCTTTTTCATGTCATTTTCTATCAATAATCCTAAGGCAGTTAATCATATTTGCACCATAAGAAAGACATAAAGATTCAAGCAACAAAGTTAAAATTTAGCATAGACTATTTCCTCAAAAAAAAATTTAGCATAGACTAATTGATATAAAGATTAGTTTCGGTTCACATCATAGGAGGCATTAAAATTTAAAGCAGTAACTTGAATTCAGATGGGGAATTACGTTAAAGGCATCTAAAAATTGTTCTACACAAAGTAATATATATACAGTAACATATCTTGAATTGGTAAAAATAAGAACAGATCTAAAACAGTGTCAACTCAGCTTTTTACTGAATCATGGATTAGGGAGGAATTTCTTAGTTGACAAAATAATACGAATTATTCACAAACTATAGAAGTTAGTTCATAAAATTTTGGAAATATTAAATAGTGACGGGCAAACAAATTTAACTACAATAATCATGCTTAAATTAAGAAGTGATGGAAATGTTAGTTAGACTAAGAAAGGATGAAAAGTTATGCAACTTCATCAATATTGGAGATATTATGGTAGCAGTGTAGCACAACTTAATAGCAAATAACATTCCAAAGAGATGTTGGCACACGCTCATAGTTGAAAAGGTGTCTGAATTCTAATTGGTAAAGATTCAAGTAAAAAGGAAACCTTTCTCTCCAGGCCATTTGAATTAAGTTATTGAACATGGTAGCAGTGTCATACAAATTAAAAGATGAAACCTAATGCCGCCAAAAAGTTGTTTAATTTGATTTTTTTTTCTTTCTATTTGATATTATTTTACTTAAAAAGTGTTTAGAAAGATAATAGAGCAACTAGCCAAACATGTCCGGCAAACAAAAAAAAAGAAAATAAGGTGTGCATATGAAAAGAATGAGCACAAAATATACAAAGTTAAATCATAAGAAAAACTATTTAAGAACTTACATGGCCAAACATATGCCCCAAGTTCAAGATAGCTCTCACTCCACCTTCCTTCTCATCTAAAGAAACAACCTCTGCTTTGTTTTCACGTGATCTCTTGATAGCATAAACCAAGGCATTCGGATCCCTACAAAAATATATACATCTATATAAATATTCCAAGAAAGTCTTAGATGGTACAAAAAACCAGAAACATAAACTCAAATATGTAAAGTAACAAATATTGGCCTTAATGTTTTCTATACCATCTGTATGGTAGAAAACATTAACTAATTGAACAATGAAAGGAAAATATAAACAACATAAAAGTTTAATGTCCTATTCCTCAGAGCATTGAACTTTAATCTTCAACAGAACCACAAACATGCAGGATTCAAAAGAATATTATTCCTACGTTGGCTAAGAGCATAATGTCTAATTTCTTCACTGAAGCTTTAATCTCCAGTATGGGTTTATTTGAGAATCTATGAAATTTCAAGGAAATATGCACAAAACTGAATAGTAGTATGGGTACCTCTACAACTTACCCTGCCAAAAGGGAGGCGTACTTATCACAGATATTAAATCAAGTTTTCATGGAACTTAATGGAGCTGAGTCTATGTCCACAGTTGAGTTTATTGAGAGTGGATTATTGAGTCTATTTCTCCGGCATGATTAATTTATTCTCACTCTTTGTGATATTGGAGAGTTCCTTAAGCAAAACCCTTAAACATGACTTCCCAACAAATAACCATCAAGGAAAAATATCCAGAGATTTATCCATACATCAATAATTTAACTTTTCAAGAACCTCATCCTCTAGATATTGTTGTTAAAAACCCCACTAACGCTTTCACTAAATCATTCTAGAGCACTAAAAACCTATGCCTTGCCCTCACACTGTCTATTTCTACCTTAATGCTTCAAAACATACTACGAAACTAAAAAAATTATCAATGTCAACACAATTATACTAAATACCACACTCAATTCCTCAACCTAACAAACTAAACCAAATAAATCTGATATTAGATAAACTCCTCAACTATAACCAACATTTTTTTTTTCTATCTCAACCATAATGCCTAGTAGTCACAGCTTATGAGAACAGCTTAAGTTATTTATCTAAGATCATAGATTTGTCTTCCTATGACAAAGATTAAGCATCTTAATTCTCCATAATCCAAATTTCAATCACCAAATCAACATCATAGTCCATCTAATATTTAATTTCCAGAAACACCATTTCATCAACATTCTAAGTCTATTTGGCTAGTTTCCAGATAGTCAACAAATTATAGTTTCACTATGGCCGCTATCTATCATGAATTCAAATCTAATAAATTTTTTTAAAAGATATAGCAAATAAATTTTGTATTGATTCTGAGGACTCTAATATTTCATTCTTTATAACGTCAATATAATGTCCAAACATTATTGCAAAAATGCAGGTATTAGGAATCTATATACTAAAACCAGTAGTGTAAAACACAAGCTCATTTCTACTAACTTGGACTTACCCTACGCCTAATACTTCCAATCAATCACGCCGCAAAAAAGAATCAAATATACAAAATCAAGAAGACAGAGAGAAGAAGTGGGGCTCACCCTAGTGGAAGAAGAGGAGGAGCTCGGTGGATTAGGCGGCGGAAGAGAAGAAGAGGAGGATATGGCAGATTCAGCATAAGCAAAAGAGAGAGAGGAGTCACGGTGGGTGGAGGAGGCTCAGATTGCCTGAGCGGCGAGCGACGGCGGTGGCACCGACGAATCCGCGGCACCCGGTTGCGGATCTACGGTGGATCTGAGGTCTTGGAAGGTGGGGAATCTAGGGTTTCCATGCCTTCCCTGCCTTATGTAAGAACTAATCGGAAAGTTGAATTGATTTGGGGGAGAAAGGGGTGAAATAGAGTGGATCTGGACCATTAGATCTATATGGTTCAAGGCCGACATGATAGATTAGATCTAGACCATTGATTTCTTCAAATTGAACGAGAGCCACTTGATAACTTTTCTTTGTGTTTTATTATTATTATTATTATTATTATTATTATTATTATTATTATTATACACACACACACACACACATATATGGAGATATTCTTTTGCAAACGCAAATTCTGTGCAAACAAAATGCAAACCACTAAAGCCGCCATTGGCAATAGTGGCTTCAGTGGTTTCCACACCGTTTGCACACTTTTGAGTTTGCAACGGAAAATTCCCTATATATATATATATATATATATATATATATATATATATATATATATATATATATACTAGGTTTGCCCGTGGACACGTGCCTACGGCACGTTTCAGTGAACGATGCAGCATATAAAAATGCCTGTAAAAAAATTAAATATATGTAAAAAGGCCTGTAAAACCTAGATTTGCCCGTGGGCACGTGCCTACGGTACGTCTTCAGAACGATACACCAAATGAAAAGCTTTGTAAATAGCAAATCAATAATTTTGTATCTCAAGTTTGAATAGTATGACAATAATTAGTTGTAGGTTAGATCTGGGCATTTGATTTTAGGGGATTGAAGGAGAGCCACTTGATAGCTTTCTTTGTGTTTTATTTATTTCATATCTCTAAGTATGTATATAGTCAAATTTTTAATGAGCTAAGGCCAAATTATTAATGAAGTTGAAGATGAGATCTTTCAGCAATGCAATAATAAAAACAATAGAAGCTGAAAGCTTTTATCCCAAATACTTGGGGTCAATGAATCTTTTTGTCTCCATGAAATGGATAAAATTTAATCAATTCGAACAGTCGTTTTGATGTTGAGATTTTCAGAGAGGCTACTTCTAAATGATTCTAAATGATTCACTACCAATTGCTTCCAAATAAGGAAGAGGATGTATAGCTAACTTGGGCTGACAACAAATGTTTGTACTATTTGATATTTACGACAAAAAAATCAACAGATTAGAACTTTGCCTACAAAAACATCAAACCAAGTGAACGCAGTACAGCAGTAGCATATCAATTAAATTGAATTGTTCACCTACCCAAATGATTAAGTGATACTAATGTGCTTCTCCAATGAGAGATTTCAAAGTTCACAAACAATCTACTAATACTGACCATATGGAAGAAAAAAAAAGGGTTCTTTTTCACACATATCACCAAACAAATGTTGTATTACCAAAAAAAGAACGCACCTTGATCTTAATTATGCAAAACTCTGTAGAGGCGAAGGCACATTAGCACCTGAAATATGAAGACCATACTTCTTCCTAAGAAGTGCAGCTTGCTGATAAGCAACAAAATTGCTTCATAAGTTTAACCACAGTACTTATTTATTATTCGAATGAAAGTAAATATATAAATAATACCACCTCAATTTGCTTTTCTGCTTCCTTCCTCTGTTCAGAAGAATCATCTTCCATATCTTCCGACTTCCCAGCCTTTCCTCTGACCAACAACGAATCCGGGCTCTTAAACAAACTGAAACCGTCCATAATATCTAAAACTGCAAAAAAGAAAAACAAAAAAACTCAGCAAATTTTGCTTGTTACAAAAAAGTTCAAAAATCTTTATTTATATTTGATTCACCTTTCTCCTTCATCTTTCTCTTCCTCTTCTTCTCCATCTTGGTTCCAGTCACCGCCGCCACCTGTTGTTCAGACTCTTCATTCTCTTTTCGCTTCTCCTCTTTGACTTTTGGCTGAAAATGAAAATGATGGTAAAATGTAGATCCCCCCCCCCCCAAAAAAAGTAAATAAATAAATAAGAGAAGTAGTGAGCAAGATGGTTGCCTCGAATCTGGCAACGTCGGTGGTGAATCTCTTCTTATCGAAGCAGAGGCCGGCGAATAGTGCGGAAAAGGACTTGTCCATTGCTGGAGACGATAGAGGGATCAAATTAGGGTTTTGGAGTTGTGAGTTTAAGCGATGATTTGATGGCCACTGGATTGGAGTTGAACAGAAGAATAATATGGAGAAAAATAAGTAAAGGTGCAGAAGGGGGTATTTTGGGGAAGAGAGAGATAGAGTGTGTGATTTTTGAAATTTTGGGGTTTGAAATTTTGGGCGGAAAATTATGTTTTGTGAGGATCAATCTGGGCCAGTGGTTTTAGAGGAGATTGAAGGAGAGCCACATAATAGCTTTCTTTGTAATTTATTATATAGATATATATTCCCCTTCCGTTAGCACTCGGCATTTTGGCCTTCGTACTGATGATCTGACCGATTACATTGATCTACACGTCTAAATTAGTCTAAATATGTAAAACCAAGTTATTTGAAATTCATATGCTCTTACATTGAAGTGTTTCGAAATTGTATGGCTGAATATCGTTTTTTAAAATAATTTTGTAACACTTCAATGCATAGGCAAATGAATTTCAAATGACTTGATTTTACATATTTAGACTAATTTAGGCGTGTTGATCAATGTGAACGGTTCAGATCGTTGATACGAATGGAAAAAGGCCGAATGCGCATGGAGGCGAGTGCAGAATGGAAGGGGACTCATATACAGATACGTACCATTGTGCACTTCCCTCTGTCTGCACTCAACCTTTTGGACTTCATATCAATGATTCGAACCATTCACTTTGAACTACACATCTAAATTAGTTTAAATATGTAAAATCAGGTCATTTGAAATTTATTTGCCCCGTGCATTAAAGTGTTCCAAAATTGTATGGCTGAATATCATTTTTTTATAATGACATTGACTATATTTTACATATTTAGATTTATTTATATGCATATATCAATGTGAACGGTTCAGATCGTCGATACGATGGCCAAAAGGTCGAGTGCACAACGGAATGTGTGTGTATATATATAAGATCAGATCTTATACATTAGTATAAGATCCAACACCCATTAAGCTAAAAGTGTCGTCGGAGCTGAGATTTCTTAGGCCCAATGGCTCCAAACACTTTAGATAAGTTTGGGCACAAAAATGGGGAAAAAACCCTAGTCCGGTTCGGTTCTCTCCTTGAGAATCAAAAAACCCTCCTCCTCCTCATCATCTCCTCTTTCTCTCTCAATCTCAATCCCACCACCACCATCACCACCTCCACCACCACTACCACCTCTGTCGCCCGTTAAATTATAAGAGACGTCAGAGCTGAGATTTCTCAGAACAGTGGCTCCAAACACTTCACTTAAGTTTAGGCACAAAACAATTGGAAAAAAGCCCCGGTCTGGTTCGGTTCTCTCATTGAGAACCAAAAAAACTTCCCCTTCCGCATCATCTTTTGTTTCACTCTCAATCTCAATACCATTCTCAATCCCACCACTACCATCACCACATCTACCACCACTACCACCTTTGCCGCTCCTTCGCATCCTCCTCCTCCTCCCCCTCCCCCTCCCCGCCATCTCACCATCTCTGTCGCCAATCCTAACCCCTCCGCCACCACCACCACCACCTCCAAACCCTCCACCATCGCCACCACCTCCAAACCCTCCACCATCGCCACCACCTCCAAACCCTCCACCACTGCTACCACCTCCGCGACTCCTCCTTGTCCTCCTCCCCCTTCCCATCACGTTTGCCATCGCCATCACCATCACCATCACCGCACCACCAACACCGTACTGCCATTGCCCCACCACCACTACACAGCCTCCATCGATCGCCGCCGCCTTCTTCTTCAAATTCTCTGCCGGTTGGTTTTTCTTTTTTCTTTTGAGTTTTTTGGGTTTATTTTCTTGCCTCCCGAAGCGTGCCGATTCAATCAAACAGGCTTCATATTCGGATCCTAAACTAATATATAATATCCGATCCTAGGGGTTCACTCCCATATATATATATATATATATATATATATATATAATCACTAGCATAAAAGCAAAAAAGATAAGAAAAAGTTTAATTTCATGACTTAATTAGCATTGAGAAGGGGGAAAAAGTCTTTGAAGCAGGAGAATTATACAGAAAACTTGTTAATGGATTCTATAAAGTAACTAAAGTGACAAAAAAGAAGAGTTATATTTAATAATGGTTAATAGATACCATAATTAATAGCTTAAAAAGAGAATTATTAGGCTTATATCTGGAAAAATACTAATATTCATAGGATATAAGGAATATTAAACCCGAACCCGACCCATTTAATATATCGGCTCAAAACCTATGCCTAAATACGATTAGATATAACATTATTTTAGCCCAAACCCGCTCTGAAGTTGGTTGGGCTCATCGGACTCGGGTCGGGCCTAGGAAAATTGCCACGAGTATATGTAGGGGTAGCGTCATATTCGGGTTGGATCCTATAAGATCCAAATGCGTATCCAAACTTATCGGAACAGATTCGGGTCGGATCCAACTATTGTTTTCGGATTCGAACCGAGTATACGGGTTATCCAAGATCCTCCACTTTTTTTTAATGTAAATTATTAACTTCTTGAGAAAAAGAAATCTGGTTATAATGGTAAAAATCACAGCAAATCAGGGCCGTATGATTCCAGCACAGATCCTAAAACTTCTACAGGTAGATTGGCCATCATGGGCCTCTTTAACCGGTCTGGGCCTTCTTTAGGCTCATCTACCAAAACGTGGGTTGCTCTCAAGCCCATTAAACGTGACAGATTATACCCACTAGGAGAGACACCCTACCCATAAGAGCTGTAAGACAGACCTCTTATCCCCAAAAAAGGGTGTCTTATCTCTTGAGGAGGAGAATCAACTAAAGATAAGGAATTCCAATCAATCTAATGGATTCATATCAATCTCCTATACTGTTTCTCAGGCCTATAAATACCCTCCTCTCCTCAGTCAGAAGTTAATCAAAAATTCATAATTTCTCTCTCAAACTCTGTTTCATTTTCTAGTTCGGACTTGATCGTCGACGAGTCTGTCACGGGGGCCATCCCTAGTGTTTCAGCTTTTGCAGGTTCATCGGTTGCATCAGCAACAGTCGGATTCAAATCACGGTGGTTAATCAACGATCCAGATCAAATCTCTAGAGCTCTAACTATTTTTACGGCAATGATCTAAAGCTAGATCTTTAGTAATTTCCTCCAAATATAAACTCAGTATCTATTTGCTCCCACACCAAAATTAGCAGCAAAAGATTGGCACTGTCTGTGGAGAACTACACAGATCAGACTTACCGCTGTGCCACAAAGACTAAGAGGTAGAGCGGCGGCCTCAAGCCATCGCACTAACTCTCTTCGTCAACCAGCTCTTCCCATAGAGGACCTAATTCCTCTTCATCAATCGGATCCTTTCCATCAACCTAGTCAAGCTCCTGTCAACGGAGAAGCGCCATGGGGCTCCCGACAAAGCCGTCATAAACAGCACCCTCTGCAGGACCATATCCCAATCCATAATCCTTCAAGTGATTGAATGAACTCACGAAGCCCCCGGGGGTTAAGATATATCTGCCAAATCATCAGCACCAGGTAACAAGGAACCAACGTACGAATCAATTTGGATGAGAGGCGTAGCCGAACCAAGGTCTTCTGATCAAAACATCAAGTAAAACAGAGAAGTGACTCTCCCCGAAGGTCAAGATCAGGATACTCCTCCTCTCATAGAGGGCACACTGTAGAAAGAAGCCCAACTCATGAGAGTCGAAGCATTTTCAGAAAAACAAAGAGAAAGAGACTCCAGCCACTCGGGCCGAACTAGAAAACTTCAAGCTTGACATCCTCCAAGCCATCCAAGGCAGTCAAGATCAGGGTCGGCACACAAGAGAAGAAGAATTCAACGACTCGTCTGGATTCAAAGGGAAGGATGACCAACTCCTTCACCGCATCCAAGAAGTAAAAGATCACCTAGAACATGTGAGGAATGAAGGGAACTGCTCCAACAGGACTTACCACCCCAGTCGACCTCCTTTCAGCAAAACCATCCTTGATGCACCCATTCGGAAAACTTCAAAGCCCCACATTTGAGTCATACAATGGTGAATCAGACCCGACTGACCATATTGAGAGTTTTAAAACTCTCATGATGGTCTACAATGCCACTGATGCGCTCATGTGCTGAACGTTCCCCATAACTCTAAAAGGATCAGCGAGGAAATAGTACTCCTACCTCACTCTAGAGTCAATATTCTCCTTCGACCAGCTCGATAAGCTTTCCATAGCACTCTTCATAACTAGCCACAAGGCTGAAAAAATGAGTGCTTCCCTGTTGGAACTACAGCAAATGAACGGAGAACTCCTGAAAGACTTTGTCAAATGCTTCACAAATGAAGTAAGGTCCATCTCTTCCTTAGACTCATCAATGGCGACTGCAGCCTTTCGCCACAATGTCACTCATAAAGAACTAAAGGCCTCCTTCACCAAGAAGCCACCCAGAGATTTCACTGAGCTCCTGGAGAGGAGAGACAAGTATATTAGGGCCGTGGAAGCTCCCTACCCTCAAGGCAAGAAAGAGTCACCTTCCAGGAACAAATGGAAGAATACAAGAGAAGAAGGGGCAAGAAGTTTCAGAAAGATGGCGCAAGTTAACGCCGCCCTCATCCAACACCACTCTTCGAAAAATTCACTTCTCTGAATGCAAGTGTATCTGCCATCATCAGGGTAGTTGAAAAGATGAAGTAGTCTGTCCTCCTCCCAAGATGAATACAACCAGCAAGAGAAGGGATATGAACAAGTGGTGTTCATTCACAAAGACCATGGACACACCACCGACAGCTATCGAGCCCTCAAAGAAGAACTCGAAGAACTTGAAGGTCTGATTCGTCGAGGCTACCTCTCCCAATTTGTTCAGAATGATAGCAACACCGAAACCCCTTCGGCTCGAGGGGGGGCTAATAAGAGTCCAGAAAAGCATACTGAATCCTAAGACTGAGAACATATGGTCAATCTCCACTCCATTCATAGAGGCCCGATGGGGGAGATTCCAACTCATCTCGCAAAGCCATTGTGATGGACATTAACTCAGTACACAACATTCTGCCTGCCAAGGTCGTGGGTTTCCCTATGTCATTTTCTAACAAAGATCTAGAAGACATTAAGACACCTCACTGCAATGCCTTTGCATGGCAAATCATGAGGTACGGCGCATCCTAATAGACAATGTTAGCTCTGTAAATATCATTTTCATGGCTATATTCGATGCTCTCAAGCTCCCATGGGACCGGCTCAAGCCGACCGGCTACACCCTCCACGGCTTCAGGTGCACCCGTTCAAGTTGAAGGAATTATCACATTATATGTGACAGCAGGAAAAGCCCTCGAAACTTGAACAGAGGCATTAGACTTCATGGTAGTCAACGTCAGAGCCACGTAGATTGCCATATTTGGCCGCCCAGACCTAGTAGCTTTCCATGCAGTCGCCTCCTTATTTCACATAAAGATAAATTCCCCACGTCATCAGGCATAGGCCAAATTGCAGGAAGCCAAGAGGCAGCGTGAGCATGCTATACAGCCACAGTGGGGGGATCCATTCTTCCACTTGATGCCATTGAACTGCCACCAGAAAGAAGTCACACAAACTCAGAACCCGAGAATGAACTGGAATACATCCCTTTTTCTCAAGAGGATCAAGCCAAGAGTTTTCGTGTCAGCAAGACCCTTCCTCTCTAACTTAAGGAACGTCTCATTGCCTGCATAAGAAGGAATCTGGACTTATATTCCTGGATCATAGCCGACATGCTAGGAATCCCTGGAGACCTAATCATGCACGACCTTAGTGTGAGCCCGGATGCTAAACCCGTCCAGCAATGGCACCACAAATTTGCTCTCGAAAGGCTTCCAGTTAAAGAAGAAGTCAAAAAACTCCATTGCCGCACACTTCATCCAAGAAGTTAAATACCCAGAGTGGTTGGCAAATGTGGTGATGGTGTAGAAGGCTAACGGTAAGTAGAGAATGTGCAAAGACTTCACAGATCTCAACAAGGCTTGTCCAAAAGACTCATTCCTTCTCCCAAGCATAGGCGCACTGATTAATGTCATGTTGGGGAATGAACTCCTAACCTTCATGGATGCATTTTCTGGGTACAAAAAAATCCAGATGTTCCCACTTGACACCCCGAAGACTACCTTCAAATATCAGGGTCTATACTACTATCGAGTCATGCCTTTTGGCCTGATAAATGCTGATGCTACTTATCAACGTCTGGTGCATAAGGTCTTCAATATTCAGATCGGTAGAAACCTAAAGGTGTATGTGGATGACATGATATTCAAAAGTCTCTAGAAAGAAAACCACATCACTGATCTCCAAGAAGCGTTTGAAGAATTACGTAAGCATAACATGCTATTTAACCCTGCAAAATGTGCTTTCGGAGTATCCTCTGGTAAATTATTAGGCTTTATAGTTAGTCAAAGGGGAATTGAGGCCAATCTCGAGAAGATCGAGGCAATTCGCAATATGTCTCCTCCAACCACGGTCAAGGAGGTACAAAAAACTCATCAGGCGCTTGGTCGACATTGACGGATTCCTCTTTAAATCAGGGGAGAAATGGCTTCCTTTTTTTAAAATTCTACAGGCTGTGAAAGGTTTCGAGTGGGGGGAAGAATAACAGATCACCTTCGAACAACTCAAAGCATACCTCATCAACCCTCCGCTCCTGAACAAGCCCGAGCCAGGTGAAACCTCTTACCTCTACTTAGCTACTTCAGACCCAACACTCAACATCGTCCTCGTTAGAGAAGAAGATATTGTAGCGCCCCGAATTTCTAATTTAATAACTTAGAAAATACGTGGCACGATCCCAGAATCCACTTCAATGTAACAATATAAACAACCAACACCACTAAAATTTTCAACTTTTATTACAACAAACTTTTACAAATCACAGCGGAATTCAAAACAACTCAAACAATATTTACTGTCATTTACAACTCAAATTATCTCAAAACTGCTTTTACAAATTTACACAAACTCTTATAAATCAATTTATCTCAAATATGCCTCAAATATCCAAACCTCCAAACTCTAAGAAATAACCTGCAACATGTGAGGCTAGAGATGATCCCTAACCCCCAACACTAAAGGGGTTAGCCATAAATGGTGTGAGTGACATAAAATAATCAACATAATTTAATTGTAAAACATAAGGTCATCAACAACATGTATTAACCACAATGATAAATGAATGAGGAATAACAAAGATATAAAGCATGAAAACATCATAGAATGAAAACAACAAGTGCATCTAGTCTAAAGGTCAAGTGTAGGAAAACTGGAAAACACATGCATAAAACCAAGTCAAGAAAACACAATTTCTATATGCGGACTCTCTAATGCATACTTGTCGAAGTCTATGCATCCCATTCTACATAGGTTCGGTGCAATCCCTTAACGTCTCCACTTCATATGGGTTCAATCCCCGCTATGCGACTAATCTTAACACGATGACTACTACGAGATAAAGATAAACTGTGAGAATTAGCCCATGCTTGATAATTCCGGAGATGGATCCCTCATCTCAGGCATTTTACCTGGATAATTCCGGAGATCATCCCTCATCTAAACATTGACACATCATCACATGAATACCCCATGTGCGTCGCCTCGACTTCGATAATTCCGGAGTTCAATCCCGCATCTCAAGCACCACTTGGATAATTCCGGAGATATATCTCTCATCTCAGGTAATTTACCTGGATAATTCCGGAGATAAATCCCTCATCTCAAGAAAGTTACTTGGATAATTCAGGAGATCAAATCTCTCATCTAAAGCCGTATTGAGGTGCATAACTCATGTTCCCGTTCATCATATCACCACTAGTGCCTGTCCTTATTATTTGTGGGTTATTTAATTACTCAACAAAATCTCCTAAAGTCGGTGTACCCTACCGGGATAACTCAAAACTGAATAACTGAATATGCCTCAACGGGCCTCAACAAAATAACTTAACAAATATCTCAACACCGGTATACTAGGGTCACCTACCTCTAGAGACTCAACTCAAAGGTCTAAACAAATTCCACTAAACAAAAGTGGCTCAACCGAACATCTTAAAACCAAATATTGAACTGAATATCTCAAAATCAAATACTGAACTGAAGATCAATTATAGACTGAATTATCTGAAAACAATCATTCGAAGCAACACTAAAGTTTACACAGATCCTTCAGTACTAGTCGACTTATACGGTGGTAAGTCGACTGTCCAGAGGACTATGTCCAAAATTTCACAAAGATAAACTAAGTCATATCAGTCGACCTCAGAGGTCACCAGTCGACTGCATACAGGCTAAGTCGACTGTCCCGAAAGGACTGAACAAATTTCACACAATCGAATTCTCAGTGAACCAGTCGACTGCACAAGGCCAAGTCGACTGTCCAGGAAGAACTGAACAAATTTTACTAAGAAGGTTCTCAGCAGACCAGTCGACTGACAGAAGTCTAAGTCGACTGTTCCGAACAATTTTCAAAGGTCTGAAGGTACAGCAGTAGAGACGTACCAGTCGACTGCTTAGTAGGCCAGTCGACTGTCGGCCTACAGTTTTCATATTTTAGGTCTAAATACAAAAAATCCAAACTGGGGCTTCTAAAGATTCATTGTTCATAAAAGATAGTTGTTCTCAGGCAAAATAATCAACCTCAAATAAACTCCATTAAGGATACATCACCCAATCATCCAAATGTCGAAATTTAATTCTCAAGATCCATAATCACTAATCTTTCAATTAGGGTTTCTCAAAACTAATTTCTTTCACAACTGTGATCAAAATCTGATTTGTATACTCTAGACCCAGATATTCACCATCCGATCCCAACCATGATCAATTCTTAACATGTTTTCTAACATATAATCTCATGACTCAAGATCTACTCAATATCCATAAGTTCCTCAACATGGTCCAACAATAACAATGGTTTACATACATACCACAATATAAGATCCATATCATTCATATACAAAACAAGCAAACGTTGTCATTCACATAATTCAAAACAAACGATTTCATAACACTCACAAAATCAAACAATAACACAAACAATGTCACTCACCTTTGATTTTAGAAGAATCCACGAAAAGATCTTCCTTTTGCTAGATCCAAAAATCCTCCTCCCGATCACCAAGAAAATAATATTTTAATAAATCTGGAGTTGTGCAGCGAATGACGGCTGCACACCCTCTTTTATACAGGCCGGGGTTGAAAGGAATTAGGGTTTTGAAGTACTTTTGCAAAATAGTCCTTTTTCCAATTTATTACTTCACATATATAACCTTTCTTAGTCAAAATAAGTTAAATAAATCAAAACTAAATAAAATCCTTTTACCACTAAGTTTTCCAACAACCCAGCACTGCCCAGAGATAAGAAAATCCCGGATTTACACTCAGGGTGGCGATTTTGCACAAAAGCCCTCCCTTTTGTAACATTTGCAAATTCATCATAAAATATCCATAAAAATCCAGAAAAATCCGAAATAATATATAGTAATACATATTATAGTTTCCAACAAAAAATATTTGACTTTTACCTTCCAGAAAAACATTTGCACAAAGATCCAACATAAATTCTATATTTGCAAAAACACCCTTTTTGTTTAAATCTTCACCAAATCGATTTTAAATAAATTTCAAATATATTTAAATTCAATTGATGACCACGGAGAACCAAAATATCAGTAAAAACGAATTTTCATAGTTTATTTAAGATCCAAACAACTTTTTACATAAAAGCCCTTCTCTTTCGAGATATTTGTAAAAATAGTTTCTTTATTCAGAAAAATCCCAAAATTTAGAATACACTCCATAATAAGTATGAGAACTTATTAAAAATATAAAAATTGTATATGTACACCAAAATTATTTGCACGTGTTTCGCACGTGTAAAAAGATAAATCTTTTTAGAAAATATTTTATTAAATTTCCAGTAAATCATTTTAATTCATTTTCAAATATTAAAATAATATTTGAAAATACGGGGTTCTACAGATATAGTTCAGAAACCGATCTAGTATGTGAGCAAGGTACTCCATAACGCAGAACTCCGTTACTCTAAGATGGAAAAGATGGCTTATGCATTGGTCATAGCTGCTCGAAAACTCTGATCCAATTTTCAAGCACATTTTATATGCATACTCACTGATCATCCACTCTAGTAAGTGCTCCTCAAACTCGAAAGCTCCGGAAGACTAATGAAGGGGTCCATTGAACTGAATCAACAAGACATCAGCTACCGCCTGAGAGCAGCCATCAAGGCCGAGGCCATGGCCAAATTCATCATGGAAACCACCATCTCTGACTCTCATGATGAAGAAGAAAACCCCTCGCTTTGGAAAGTATAGGTAGACAGGTCCTCTTGCCTTGAAGGAAGTGGAGCAGGAATTATTTTGTTTTGACCTGATAAGTTTACCCTCCAATACTCATTGCGCCTTAATTTCCCCACGTCCCATAATGAAGCTGAATACGAAACACTGATTACCAGTCTCCTGTTAGCACGTGAAGTAGGCACATGAAAAATCAAGATGTTCATCGACTCTCAGTTAGTCATCAACCAGGCCCAAGGTGAGTATGAAGCTAGAGACGGTCATATGGCCAAATACCTATCGCAGGTATTGAAACTCCTAACGACGTTCAAAGAAGCTAATGTCACTCGCATCCCCCTCAAGAAAAATGGGCAAGCAGATGCACTCTCCAAGCTAACTTCCTCATCTTTCGATGGGCTTGACCACATGGTCCCCATTAAGGTCCTTCTCAAGCCGAGCATAGAGAAGAAAGAGTTGGAGATCATGGCTGTCATGCCCCAAATGTCTAAAAAATTTTGGATGAAACCCCTAATTGATTTTCTCGATAAGGGAATCCTCCACGAAGATCGCAGAGAAGCAAGTAAGATTCGGATAAGGTCTAAAAGACACACTTTCGTGGAGGGACACCTGTACAAACGATGATACACTATAGTTGACGCAGGCCCTACTTGAGATGTCTCACTCCAGAAGAAGTGCAGTATGCTGTCAAAGAACAACATGAAGGAATTGGCAGTTGCCATTGAGGGGTCAGGTCCTTTGTATGAAAGATACTCAATCATGGGTATTATTGGCCCACGCTTCTCAGAGACGTGCAAGAGTATGTTAACTAGTGTGATCCCTGTCAGAAGCATTCATCCATCAAGCATGGACCCCAAGAAATTCTCAGTTCTATGTCAAGCCCTATCCCCTTCGCCATGTGGGGAATAAATTTGCTTTGGTCGTTTTTGCCAGCAGCAGGCTGAAGAATTTTTCTAGTGATAGTCATCGACTACTTCACAAAGTGGGTCGAGGCAGAGCCACTAGCAACTATCATCGAGCAGAATATCCCACAGTTCTTTTGGAAGAATATTGTCTGCAGATTTGGGATTCCTCGCATATTAATCTCTG
Organism: Hemerocallis citrina; assembly: GCA_017893485.1. NCBI lineage: Eukaryota > Viridiplantae > Streptophyta > Magnoliopsida > Asparagales > Asphodelaceae > Hemerocallis > Hemerocallis citrina. Next base: position 133,324,120 of record CM030365.1, read on the forward strand.
ACAATGACACACAATTCACCGGGAAAAGCTTTCGCCAGTTCTGCACAGATTTAGGGATCCCTCAATGCTTTTCCTTCGTCTCACATCTCCAAACTAACGGTCAAGTTGAAAATTCAAATCAACAAATTCTAGATGGCCTCAAAAAGAGACTAGGAGAAGCTGCAAGAGGATTATGGGTTGAAGAATTGCCAAGTGTGTTGTGGTGGAGAAAATGGCAGCGAGGAGGAGTGCAGGGATAGCGGTGGCGGCACTGGCGATGATAGGGGTAGGTAGAAGATAAAGATGAAGGTGCTACAGGTGGTTGCGGGTGGCGATGCTCTAGTGGAGAGGTGAAGAAGAAGGCAGCAGATGGGGGCGACAGCGATGGCGAGGTCGATGGCGGAGGACGGTTGTCGATCGGTGCAAGCGACGAGGGTCGAGGTGCAGGGCCGAGGATGGAGGTGAGGTGGATGGCAATGGACTATATATAATAAATACAGAGATACAAGATAGGCCAGCCATATGGCGGAACATTTACCAGCAAAAGGTTGAAAAAATTTACAACAAGAAATTTTGCCCTACTATTCTGAAAGAGGCTAACTAGTGTTGCGCAAACTTGAAATCTCCATCCCGCAAAAGAAGGGAAAGCTCGCACCCAATTGGGAGGGGTCGTACAAGGTCTCCCAAGTGATCCGTTCAGGGTCATATCAACGTGAAGACCTGGGGGGAAAGAAGATACCCATAACTTGGAATGATGAGCATCTCATGAAGTATAATGAGGGTATCTGAAACGTCTTCACTTGGTAGTAGTAGAAAATTTTCTCAACTTGTAATAAATGCTAGTCACTAGAGCAATTTTTTAGTCTCTTTCAATAAAGACCACTTTCACTACTAGTTATTGCATGTAATAAAGATCATCCACTAGAATAGTCAATTAGATTATTTCCTATAATTCAATAAAGTTAATCATTTATCTTTTTAAAAATTTTGTGCAATTCTATGGAAGCAAACAATGAGTTAAACACCAAACTTATATAGAAAAATGGCACCAAAAACTTGTTAAAAGCTCCTTATAAGACTGGTTCAGAGGTCATACCCATGGCTCGAAGTTACTCTAGCTATTTGCAACAAAGCAAGTTCAGAGTTCATTTTGCCATTTGATCTGCTCCTTCAATCCATTAACGCCTCGACGACAGGTTCAGAGTCCATATCCATGGCTCGATGTTACTTTAGCAACTTGCGACAAAGCAACATCAGAATTCAACTCACCATTTGATCTGCTCCTGCAACCTGTTAATACCTAAACTAACAAGTTCGGAATCCATATCCATGGCTCGGAGTTACTTTAGCAACCTGCAATTAAGCACATTTAGAGTTTAACTCGCTATTCGATCTGTTCCTGAAACTAGTTAAAATTTCTTAAAGATATATGAGAGGTCCGAAATCATGGATTGTAGTTACTCCAATAAAACTTGCAAAAGCAACATTTGGGGTTCAACTCGCCACTCGGTGTGACGTTCACAATTCGTTAGATGAGCCATATAGCAAGTTTGGAAAATAACTCTCTCTCATAGTTGCTCCTACAACTAGCTAAACGCCCATTCAGCACGTTTGAAAAATAACTATTCCGCAGAGTTGCTCCTACAACTAGCTAGGTAGAAGACGGACAAATACTAACTCCATCAAACACTACGCACATCATGTGAATCCCATCAACAGTTTGTTAGCTATAGACAATAAGTCCGAGGCCTTATTCTTTTAGCTGCAAAGAACCCAGTCGACGGCACATCAACTTCTATCACAAGTTACACAACAAGGATCAAACATATGAAAGAATTCTTCAAGTCATAGAACTATCACAAATCTATGTATTTAGATCTAGTGCCACTACAAATATTTACAAGTACAAAACTATGGGCCACACTACAAGCAATGAATACAATGAGTCTGCAAGTATCATTACAAAGCCATGCCGAAACATTAAGCGGCATAGTGATTCCACAATATGATCAACAAACCATTCTTTTGACTCTGCGAGCGAGGAATGTTATTCCTAAGAGACACAAGCCTCCTTGTAGGTTTCTTAACAAGCGCCACCCCCTTGGGCCACCTACATCTAGGGCAGAGAGTAGATCCCGCAAATTAAGTCTGTGGGCTAGGACCCAACACACATGATCCTCCACGGATGGAAGCCAAACTCGACAAGGCAGTCACCCCACTGAGATCATCGCCAGGGGGACAAGTGGGTACTTGCACAGTCGAGCTTTCTCCCCGAATAGTGGCCCCAGCTCCACCAACCATTATGCCCCATATTCTACCAACCATTGCGCCCTTTTTTCACACCAACCGTTACGCCCTTTTTCACATCGACAGTACGTGAAGTACTGGTCGTCGCCCACCAAGCCTCACCTGGAGATGGTACAGCTCCATATCCTTCTCAACGATCACTTCTCTAAGTATAGCATACTCTCTAGCGCTATCTTTTGTCACCTTCGGAGGCAATGGCATACCGACAAGGCGATCAATAGGCTGGAGGGCTAACTCACAGTCCCTCTCAATAAGCATCGACTTGAGGCGAACGGTCTCCAACCACTCATTTTCCGACTGAACACACAAATGACCGACTTACGAAGCTGTCATTTACAAAGTTGTTCAACTTCGTCACCATGGGGTTTCTCCCCATTCCCGCAATTATCTGTCAACAAAGCGAAGAGCATAGTCAACAAAAAATAACTAACAACTAAGCGTCACAACCATGAGAACTAAGTGTCACAATCAAGAATCACTTAAAAGAACACTGATACAATACATAGGCAATGACAAGAGCAAGAAAATAGTCTTTCATCTACAGAAATGAAGATACAGGAGTGGTTAGTCTGCAATTAGGCATCATACAAAGTCTAAATTGAAATCAACTAAAGAAATAACAAAACATAGAAGGGTGAATCAGGCATCTACCTGCCTCGGCGGAACCAATGATCCCCTAACCGCCTCCTTCCATTTACTGTTCTTCCCGGAACCCCTCCCACCTGCGGGAGTGTCGCCCTCGCCATCGTCCTCCTTGCTCTTATCCAGAGCCTCCCCGGGATGAAGAAGCACATGGTAGCCCTTCATGTCGATGTCAGGAACTCGCTCCACCACATGTGAGATCGCCTGTGCATAAGACTTGATGATCACACTCTGAAACTTGGCCTTGGTCTTGGCCTCAACCTTGGCCACTTTGGCCTTAAGATCCAATGTCGCATAAGCACGGGCCTTCTTCAACTCTAGCAAAAGGTAGGCTATCCACTTCATCGAAGCCTCCTCTCTCTTTTCCGATGCCTCAAGCTTGAGGCGAATCTCCTCCTCCTTCTTCGCTGGGGCCTCATCCCTCTTGGTCGACGCCTCCAACTCATGGCATGCCTCCCTTTCCTTCTTCTTCAGTGACTCCACCTCCGCCTTCAACTCCTTCACGGCCTTCTTCTTATGTTGCTCAGCACATGGACATGTGCCCACATGTTCTTCTCCTTAGCGGCATAAAAGTCGACCAGGTAGTCGAAGTGACACGCCATCTGAAACAACGAGAAAACGATTAAGACATTATATTGCAAAATGGGAAGAACAGAAGCAAAAAATGAAAAAGGACTAGATCATACCGTCATTTGAGCCTATGCAATCTCTAGGACTGATCTTTCGGGGGCTCCATCTTCAACCTCTCTCGGTCAGTAGGAGTGAGGAGGTGATGGATCCCATCAAGGCAGGTAGCAGAGTTCCCCAAGAAGCTCTCCCACTGCTTCATGCTCCAATCGGGAACGTGAACCATCTCCCTCTCAACAGTAAGAATTTTTGTAGCCTGGGTAATCAGTGGAATAGGCATGGAACTTGCCAAAATTGCTGCCAAGGAAGAGCACACCACAGCAACATCGGGTGGTGCCCGCAAAGCCGACTCAGGCGGAATAGTAGGTGCCAGTGGCAACAGGTCCTAGGAAGGAGGAGGATGACTCGCCGACCTCTTGTGCTTCTTCTGCTTGTCATTCCTCTTGTTGCGGAGTGCCTCCATGTCCACCAACAAATCCTCAAAGTCCATGCCTGTTTTTTCCTGCAAAGTGAAAACACGAAGAAGTTAGCACTCGTGATGCAAAACAAAAGCAATGCAAAAATAACAAATGCATGAATGAAATGACAAGATATGAAAGTAAGCAGAAGAGGTAAACCGTACTGGGAACAACAGGGCCAAGAAAACCTTTGAAGAGTACTTTGTTGGTGATATCTTGCCACGCCAACACATTCTACGTAAGAAGAGCATCACTAACACTCTTCTCTACCATGGCCACCACCGGCTCTGCCTTCACCACCGATGGAACCGTCCTCCTCCATGTAATGGGAATTCCCCACAGCTTAATACTTTAAACAACAAGGAACTTCTCCTTCCAACACCTAATCGAGCTAGGAACATCTTTCACCCCTGAATTGTTACGAGGGCTAAGGTACCATCGTTCCTCCATTTTGTTCTGCTGAACAATCCAGATATGTCTCCCAAAAATAGTGAGACTCGGCTCGGTCCCAAGCTTACGACACTGCAAGACGAATCCCACCACATGTCTCCAAGCATTTGGCATCAGCTACATCGAACTCAGCCGATACCAATTAAGCATCTCTCGAACAAAGGGGTGAAGAGGCAAGCGGAGCCCTGCGAAGAAGGCATTGCAGGAAAAGAAGCAATACTCTGTTGATTCTTGATTTTGATGATCACAACACACTGCAACATGTGTCTATGCTATACAGCTAAAATTGCAGGTTGTACATACAAAAGACTATTTCAGCTGAACAAATGAACAAGCACAAAGGCTCCAGATAAAGACTGTTTTTAGACAACACTCAAGACAAGATTCAAGACAAGACTCAAGACAAGACTCAAGACTCAAATCAAGACTCAAGACTCAAGACCTCAAGCTCAAAAGTGTCAAATTGTTGTGTCTTGTAAACATTGTATTTTTTCTTTTGTTGAGTCTTAGTATGATTGTAAAGCCTTGTCACACACACACACACTCACTTTTTATAATGTGTGTTTTTCAAAAAACATCAAAAAGAGTCAAAACAGTTTGAAGCAATTTAACTGTTGAGTACCAGTCGACTGATACCTCTGGCAGTCGACTGGCAGTACAAAACTGTTTAAATTTATTCAAACTCTGACCAGTCGACTCATATGGCAACCCAGTCGACTGTTCGAGTGCTTTTGACCGTTTTCTGTTTTCAAAATCGTTTTTTTTTTCAAATTCAAAAGCTTTAAGATCCATTGGTTGATAGTTGGAATAACTGTCTCCCAACGTCCAGGAGATCTAACTCTATAAATAGAGTTCAGATCTCACTGAAAAGATCTTACAACATACTTTCTACATCCGAGCATTCTTTGAGAAATTCTAAGTGAAAAGTGAGAAAAAGCTTTCAAGTTTAAATTCTCTGGTTCTCTACACTCAGTCCAGTATAACAACGATTTCGTTCTGGACTGGGTATAGAAGTCAACCTTGTTTTTAGCCACGTTCTACAACACATAACACCAACAAGGCTATAGGTTGACTGTAAGATTTTTATTGTTTCTTTTTACTCTCGGTTGGAGAGTTAGACTCTAGGGTGTAGAGTCGGTCGTTTCACTCTTGGTAGTAGAGTGGGTCTGCTTTCTCTGGTTGAGAGAAAGGTCTACGGATTAGACAAGGTTGTTGTCTTAACGCCGTAGGATATTCTTGTAAACTTGTTTTTCAAGAATAGTGGAAATCTCAAGTGGGTTGCTTGGGACTGGATGTAGGTCGGAAGGACCGAACCAGGATATATCTTGTGTACTCTGTGATTGGTTGTCTTGATCTTGCAATTACTTTTTGTTTACTTAAGCTCTGTAAAATTTGTCTGAACAGTCGACTCCTTGCACTATCAGTCGACTGGTCAGTCTCGTATAAGTTGTACTTTCATTGTGTCTTCAGTCGCCTGTCTCATCTATAAGTCGACTGCACAGAATTGTTTATATTTGCTTTAATTTGGTCATATCAGTCGACTGGTTCACAACCAAGTCGACTGCACCGAAGAAAATTTCTGCAGTTTTTAATTAACACTATTCACCTCCCCCCCTCTAGTTTTTGTTGTCTCGCCTACAGGATCGAACACTTGGTATCAGAGCAAGGTTACAGGCTATGGCAACTACTTCAAACACTAATCAGTACCATGAAGGCCAATCTACACAACGGCCACCGCTATTCGATGGAACTAACTACGATTATTGGAAGTGCCGAATGAGAATCTACCTCCAATCAATCAACTACGAAATATGGCAAATGACAGAGACGGAATACACTGCTCCTACTATTCCATATGCACAATGGAATGATGATCAAAAGAACCAAACCATGAACAATGCCAAAGCAATGAATGCATTATTTTGTGCACTCACAAAGGAAGAGTTCAACTGTGTATCAACTAGTACAACCGCACATCAAATCTAGCATACACTCGAGGTAACACATGAAGGGACAAATAAAGTTAAGGAGTCTAAAATCTCTGTTCTTGTTCACAGGTTTGAGATGTTCAGAATGAAGGACAATGAGACTGTGTCCGAGATGATCACCAGATTTACTTGTAATACCCTGATTTTCAAATATATGAAAATTATTTATTTTTGCACATAGTGTGCACGTGTAATATTTTGGCTATTATTTTCAACATGATGAATAAGAATATTGTTTTCTATAAAGCATTTTTTACCAAAGCCCAAATGTTAGTTTACTTATTTTTCTTTTAAATATTTATCTTGGCCCAATTAATTTAAGCCCATGGAACTAATCTTTTATTCTCTACAACTTGTAGTGTGTAGCATTTCTTTTTTATCTTGTCATGGTGTACAAATTCTTGTAGGGTGATTTGTGCATACACGTGCATGTTGCATACACGTGTAGAACACACCCTTTTGTTGGCCGGATTGGGTAGAGAAGTGGGTGAGAGTTGTGGGTGGTTATTTAGGGTGTGGGTGGTTATCACAACTCCCTAGTGCATCCTAGCCCTTGATCCAATAACCATCTACTGAATCCTAGCCCTCCATCTCACTCCATTTGGTGTATAAATACCCCCTCTTATTCATTGGTTCTTTTACACTAAAGGTTATTTTGTAAGAGAACTATTATTGTGAGAGAGCGTGTGTGCTTTTGTGGAGTCCGGGCATCATCTTCTGGAGATTTTTCGGCAAGGAGCAAGGAACAAGGAGCAAGGAGCGCTGCATTGCATAAAGGAACTTTTCTGGAGTTCGATTATCTCGTCAATAAGGTGGGTGTTTCTCAGGACTTCTAGTGTAGAAATCATGCCATGATTATGATGCTTGTTGCCCTGCTTATGAGAAGTAAAATCAAACGTATTAGAATTGCTTGAGTATGTTTATGATGATAATTGTGAAAGACTAATAGTGTAATAACGACACTGTAAATAAGAACAAATGGGTTGGTACAGTCGACTGTCACATGTACAAGTTGACTGGTACGAGGCGAATATCTTCATGATGTGATAATGTACATATATGCAAAACAGAAGTAATAGTACGATTGCTAAATTCATATTCCCCCATGTTACATATGATGGAGGAAATGTGAACGGATGAAAAGAACTAGTGATGATTAATAAGACTGAGAATGATTAGTGCAGTCGACTGATGATAAGTGTAATACCCTGATTTTCAAATATATGAAAGATTATTTATTTTCACATATGGTATGCATGTGTAGCATGTTGACTATTATTTCTCAACATGATGATTAAAGAGTATTGTTTTCTATAAAGCATTTTCTTAAAGCCCAATGATTAGTTTGCTTATTTTCTTTTGAAATAATTATTTTGGCCCAAATTAATTTAAGCCCATGGTTTAATCCTTTTATTTTTTACAACTTGTTTTGTGTAACATTTTTTTTTATAAGACTTGTCATGAGTGTACAAGTTTTATTAGTGTGGTTTGTGCATGCACGTGCATTTCGCATACACGTGCATTGAGCACTCTTTCTTGGCCGGTTTTGGGTGGAGTAATGGTTTGGAATCATGGGTAGTTGTGTAGAGGTGTGGGTAGTTATTTCAACCCCCTAGTGCATCCTAACCCTTGATCCTATAACCATCTACTAAATCCTAGCCCTCCATTCCACTTATTTTCTAGTATAAATACCCCCTCTCATTTCCTATCTCTTTTACACTAAGATTATTATTGTAAGAGAGGTATTTTGTGAGTTGTGTGTGGGTACTTTTCTGTGGAGGCCGAGTAGTATTCTGAAGAGTTCGGTGTGGAGCAAAGGAGCAAGGAGCGAGGAGTCGTTCACTACATTGAGGAACTTTTGCTGGATTTCGATTATTTCTTCAAATAAGGTGGGTGTTTCTCAGGACTTCTAATGTAGGAATTATACCATGATTATTATAATTGCTACCATGTTATGAAAAGTAAATTCAATGTATTAGAAATTGCCTGAGCATGCTGATGATAATAAGAACAAAAGGGTCGGTACAGTCGACTGTCGCATGAACCAGTCGACTGGTACGAGACAATTATTTTCATGATGTGGTAATAAACATGTATGCAAAACAGACGTAATAGTGCGATTACTAAGTTCATATTCCCCTTTGACACATATGATGGAGGGAAGGTGAATGGATAAAAAGAACTAGCGATGATTAACAAAACTAAGAACGGTCAGTGCAGTCGACTGACGATGTGTTCAGCCGACTAGTGCATCGATTTAATTATGATTATTCGGCAACTCCATGAAATGAGATATTCCATTATGTTGACCTAGTATAATGACTTGAGATTTATATCTTCATCTTCGTAAGAAAGTTATGAATAAGTGTGAATGCATGTTTAAAGTATTTTTCTTAAAGAAAAGACAATATTAGTAATTTGAAATTTCCATGCTGCGATGTTACTGAACAAGTAAGAAGTGTGGTGTTTATGAAACATGAATGTATGTATACTGTGATGAAAGTGCATATGTGAACGGTTGGAAAGATAATTCCTGATTTTTGAATTCTGAAACTGACCAGTCGACTTAGTACGTGTAGCAAGTCGACTGAGCTGAGCATAGAAATGTACTATTAAAAATCCCAGGACAGACGACTGATGGATGAACAGTCGACTGTCACGTGGATAACATTTTGAACATGAAAAGTTGCGGGACAGCCGACTGGCCATGTGCAGCAGTCGACTCTCCCGAGTGTTTATGATGAACTTGTATTGACTGTACGAGTCGACTGGTAGACTTCCAAGTCGACTGTACAGAGTGGATTTTGATATGTCAGAGATTCTAGTTTTGCTTATTGCTGAAAGTTGTGAACTTTATGATTGATGTCAATGAACTCTTTTATGGTTGTATGAATATACATGAAAAGAATCATAGATATGAGTTGAGAACTAAATGAACATGAAAAGGCTAAGATCATGATAAGAAAGTCTGTGAGCCTCTAAATTGAATTATGAGCTGAAAGTGCTCAATTGGAAGTTGTGAATTGTAAATTGAAACCAAGAGTAGCTAAGTCTCCCCCGGCAATGGAAATGAAATGAAATTGAAAGGAAGACCAAGGTTGGTCATGTGTAAATAAAATGAATAAGTCCGGTTTGGTGGAGAGGCTAACTCTAGAGCTTTGATTTGTATTCATGATTCTAATATTTAGTACATAGTGAAGAGGTGATGAAAGTGAGAGAAAAACATAAGTATGAGAACTAGAGTTTACGGTGCGGATGTGTAAGCCGCAGAATGCATGCTTGATGAGCCAAGACATGGCGCGGGCACAACTCAGAATGATCGGACTTTAGTCATGCTTGTGGGATGTTTGGTGACTGCAAGAGGATCGTGTTCAGGGAGGAGGCTGAATTACCGCAGAATGCATGCTTGATGAGTCAAGACATGGCGTGGGGTTCCCCTCCAGGGTCCAGGACACGTGCTTGTACTAATAGATCATCTAGGATACTCACTGTAATTACAGAAGTAGATTAAGTCATGGCGAGGGATTGAACCCTACAAAAATGAAGAACGGTTAAGAGGCTTGCCCTCGGACCTATGTAGTATGGGATGCATAGAATCCGAACAAGTGCACATTAGTGTCATGTAAATTAAGTAATTGCATTAAGGATTAAGTGCACGATCACGACACGACATCATTAAGATTTCTTTTCCCCCTTTACTTTAATTGTTATGTGAACAAGTTTGTGATCTGTTAAGAAATGAGAATCGTTATACTGCTTCTGGCATAGAGAGGATGGCCATGTGTAATTATCGTCGGTTGAATAAACTGACGTACCCACAGTTTTGTATGCAGGATAAATTACATGTTAAAGAGGAATGGATGCATAAAGATTTACCATGTTGTTGTACATTTATGTAAATGTTGTATATTCTTACTTCCGCTGTGCAAAATGAAAAGTGTAATATGATGTAAACTCTGATGTAAAGTGAAAAGTTTAAATTCCTTGTAAAATTGTACTGAAGAAAGTGAAAAGATCCTGTAGAACATCTCGAATTCAGTGTTTTTGGGATTCGGGGCGTTACAATAAGAACAGTCGACCGATGCATTGATTAAACTATGAATATCGCTGTACTTCCATGAAATAAGATATTTCCATTGTGTTGTCCTAGTGTAATAAATTGAGATTAATATTTCATCTCTGCAAGAAAGTTATGAACAAGTGTAAATGCATGTTTAAACACTTCCTTGAAAAGACAATATTAGTGACTTGAAATTTCATGTTGCGATGTTACTGAACAGTAAGAAATTTCGTGTTTATGTAGCATGAATGTATGTATATTGTAATTTGACACCATGATACATGTGCATGTAAGAACTGTTGGAAAGATAAACCCTTAAATTGAAATGTGAACCTGTCTAGTCGACCTAATGCGAATAGCAAGTCGACTGAGCTAAACATGGATATGTACTGTTAAGACCAGGACAGACGACTGATTTGTTGACAGTCGACTATCACGAGAATAACATTTTGAACATGAAAAGTTGCGGAGCAGCCGACTGTTCATGTGCAGCAGTCGACTCTCCCGAGTGTTTATGAAGAACTTGAATTGACTGTACAAGTCGACTAGAATGTTCCAAGTCGACTGTACAGAGTACATTTTGATATGTCAGAGAATCTCATTTCAGTTTATATTGAAGATTGTGAACCTTGTGGTTGATGTTGATAAACTCTATTCTGTTGTTGCATGAATTTTTCATGAAATGAATCATAGTTTTGAATTGAGAATTACATGAATATGAACATGATATACCGAGGCAATGAAAAATGAATTCATGAGTTAGAAATGCTCAAATTGGAAATTGTGAATTGGAAATTGAACAAAAGAGTAGCTAAGTCTCCCCCGGCAATGGAAATGAAATGAAATGAAAATTGAAAAGAAGACTAAGGTTGGTCATGTATTGAAATGAATGAATAAGTCCGGTTTAGTGGAGAGGCTAACTCTAGAACTTTGATTTTATTCATGATTCTATTAAAATAAGGACTAGTACATAGTGGAGATGTGATGAAAGTAAGAGAAAAATATTGAGTATGAGGGCTATTGGGTAGCGGCGAGAGCGTATCCCAGGAATTCCCATGATGAGTCTGGGTGAGGATACTACTCCAGAGTACCGTCCCAGTGGCGACGCTCGTGGGATGTTTGAAGACTACGGGTGGTGTCATGTCTATGGTGAGAGTTGAATTACCACAGGATGTCTGCATGATGAGTCATGTCAGCGATGGGATTCCCTCCAGAGTGCCTAGACATGAGTTCGTAGGTCGGAAAATATCTAGGATACTTACCGTAATTGTAATATCCCGGACGGATATTAACTCATATAAATTATTATTTTATTATTATTTTATTATTATTTTATTTTAATTCCAAAATCAGATTATTTTGGTGATTTTCGCCGGTTTGCCCACAAACAGTGTCTACGCGCATCTATCGGTCGGTGTGCATCCGAAGCGCATCAAATTGATAGCGCGATCCTCCGAATTAATAATAAAATTTATTTTACTATTATTTTCTAAATTAAACTATTTTATGGGAATTTTATAAGAATTTTATAAGGAATATTTTTATACACATACATGTACACATACATACAATTGTATGGTACTTAGTACATTATACCTAGTATGTAGTATGTACTTTAGGACAATGTACTCATACTTGTCATGGCAACTTAATAAGGTAATTAGGGTTGATTAGGAGGTTTAAAAGAAGGTTTGTATGCATGAGAAGAACTAAAACCCTTCTAGAAACCTTATCCCTCCACCTCACCACCCTACACCATACCCCTCCCCCCCTAGGGTATGGCCGGCCACCCCTCTCCTTGGGGTTTTTGTGCAAATATGAGTGCACACTTGCACTTACCACCTCCCATTCCCTCCTATAAATACCCCCTCATTCTCCTCCTTCTCTCATTTTAGAAAACAAAAAGAAAGAAAGAAAGGAAAGGAAAAGAAAGAGAGGTAGTCTCATACTAACAAAAGAGAGTTTTTATTGTAGGGTTTCCTAGGAGATTCTAAAAGCTAGGGGAAGGAGAAGGTTAGCAAGCAAGTCCTTCCAAAAAAAAGGCTAAGGTGGGGGTTCTCCATTTGATTCTTTGGTTGTTTGTTTGTTTGTTTGTTTGTTTGTTTTGTTGTTTGACTTCTCCTTCTACCTTCTTGTTTTGTTTTGTTTTTTTTTGGGTTTGTTCTTGTGAATGGGTGTGTTGAATATTGTGGTAAATAAAAGAAAGAAAGTAGTAGTAGTAACTACTAAACATATAAAGATCAAATCTTTATTATTATAGTTGTTGTTCTATGTATGATTGTGGACTAAAAAGACATATTGCATATGAACATTGAACATACAACCGATTGGGGGTTGTAGGACTTGGTATACATGGGCATATGAACATTTTTACAACCATTGTTGGTTGTAGGACTTTTATGGAACTTGGACTAATAACAATAAGCATATGTTTTGTTGTAATTTTCTTTATTGAATAAAAAGATCTTTTCTTTTTATTAAACACTAGTTGTAGAAATAATAAAAAGATCTTTTCTTTTTATTAATCACTAGTTGTAGATTAAAAAGATCTTTTCTTTTTATTAATCACTAGTTGTAGAAATTAAAAAGATCTTTTCTTTATTAATCACTAGTTGTAGAAATAAATGAAAAAGATCATTTTTCTTTCATATTTACTAGTTGTAGAGTAAAATAAAATAAAAATGATCTTTTCTTTTATCACTAGTAATAATAAAGACTAGTAAGCAACTAAGTAGTAGCATGTTAAAATAAAGTAGTATGTTGATTAAATAAGGTAGTAGTAGTATGGTTGATTAAATAAAGTAGTAGTGGTGTGTTGATTAAATGAAGAAGTAGTAGTAAGTAGTAGTAGTAAGTTGTATATTGTGTTCTTGATAAGAATGAAGTAGTAGTAGTAGTAGATGGTTGTGTGTATGTTTTGATTAAAATAGGAGTAGTAGTAGTAGAATGTTGTAGGATATTTTCTAAAAATATTCCTTCATGTTTTTATGCCTAGATAGTTGTAGGATATCTTCTAAAAAAAAATATTCCTTCATGTTTTTATTCTTAGATAGTTGTAGGATGTTTTCTAAAAATATCCTATCATGCTTTTATACTTGAAAGGTTGTAGGATTACTTCTAAAAATATCCTACCATGTTTTCATGCTTAATTAGTTGTAGGATGTCTTCTAAAAATATCCTACCATGTTTTCATGCTTAGTTAGTTGTAGGATGCCTTCTAAAAATATCCTACCATGTTTTCATGCTTAATTAGTTGTAGGATGTCTTCTAAAAAATATCCTACCATGTTTTCATGCTTAATTAGTTGTAGGATGTCTTCTAAAAATATCCTACCATGTTTTCATGCTTAGTTAGTTGTAGGATGCCTTCTAAAAACATCCTATCATGTTTTCATGCTTAGTTAGTTATAGGATGCTTCCTAAAATTACCTATCATGTGTAGAAACAATATACATGTTGTAGGATCTATGATAAAATTACTTACCATGATTAGGGTTGATATGTACCATGCTAAGATCGGATTAGATTAATTTATTCATGCTTAATATGTTGTAGGATTCAATCTAAAAGTTTCCTACCATGTTTAGATCAACTCATTTATGCTTAGAATGTTGTAGGATTCAATCTAAGAGTTTCCTACCATGTTTGGATTAATTTTATTATGCTTAGGATGTTGTAGGATCAAGGATAAAATTACTTACCATGTTAGTTTGATTGTAGGTATGTGATATACCATGCTAGTTTAATTGTAGGTATGTGATATACCATGCTAGTTTAATTGTAGGTATGTGATATACCATGCTAGTTTAATTGTAGGTATGTGATATACCATGACTAGTTCAATTGTAGGTATGTGATATACCATGCTAGTTTAACTGTAGGTATGTGATATACCATGCTAGTTTAACTGTAGGTAAGTGATATACCATGCTAGTTTTAATTGTAAGTAAGATCTATGCCATGCTAGCTTAATTACAAGTAAGTTGTATGCCATGCTAGCTTAATGGTAATTAAGTTGTATGCCATGCTAGATTAAATGAATACTCATGATACCCATGCTTAGATAAGTATTTGTTCATGCTATGTTAGTAGATGGTCATGCTTAATCATTATTCATGCTAAGTAAGTAGGTATCATGCTAATTATTGATCATGTTAAGTTAATGATATCCATACTATGACATTCATGCTTAGAGTAAAGAAACTACTCATGGCTAGTTGTAGTGATTTTATGTTATGTTCTATACCATGCTAAAGTAAAACATGCTTAGAACGTTGTAGGAGTAATGTTAGAATACCTACTATGCCTTGGAATGTTGTATGTTATATTAGTTATCTATCCATGCTTGGGTTATGGTGATTAGTCAAGATAAGTAGTAGGCTTTCACGCTCGCTTGACTCTAGTGGACTTCATGTCTAGGTCGTAGTGATTTTTATGCTTAAAGCTCGATGTAAGCACAAGCGGAATCATATTCATACTTAGGAGTGTGATGGTGAGTAGTTCTGTTTTGTAATTGGATTACCGTAGGAAGATGCTTACGAGTGTATGTCATGCTTAAGGCATTATAGGTCGAAGTAATAAGATCGGGAAGACCACTAGTAATAGTTAGTTGATAAAGGCTGTTATGCCGCCTTCGGTTCTTCCTTAGTAGAATACCGATCATAGACTATTGGTAGATCCCTCTGTTGCTTCTAATAATAGATGACCAAGTTTGTTAGTAAGCACGTTTGGTTGCTTCTAGGATTGATTACCTGTATGGTTGTTTGCATATGGTTATGCTCGTACGTGGCCCGACTGGCCCGTATGTAGCTGTGGGTCTCATACGTAGCTTAGTTGGCTCGTATATAGGTTGTTGTCTCGTACGCGGCCCGACCGGCCCGTGCGTAGCTGTTAGTCTCATACGCGGCTTATTTGGCTGGTATGTACGTGGTTATCTCCTACAAGGCCCGCCTGGCTCGTAGGTAGTTATTGTTTCATACGTAGCTTATTGGCTCGTATGTGGTTGTTACTCGTGTATAGCTTGTTAGCTAGTACACAGTTCGTTGTGCTCGTCTAGGGTGATATTACCACCCTAAGGGCTATCGACCATCAAGACATATGTTTTCTTACCCTAAGGAACTATGGAGGAGTCACTCCTTGTGTACCATCGAATCTTAACCAGGGTAGGTTGATCGAGGACCGGAGTATAGACGAAATCCAAGTCTAGGGTAGCGGCATGTATGTATATTTGTACAGCCAAAGTCTTGGATCGATGAGCCACGAACCGGATCCTGAAGGATTCTGGTAAGTCTAGGTTGAGCAGCCTAGTAGAGTTGTCTTGCGAAGCCTAAATTAAAGGCCTAGCAGGTTGTGTTTATAATATTGTCATCCCTAGGATTGTTTGAGTCAGGGACATCATTAGGATAGTGACTTACAAGGACTATTTTACTTAAACCCTTTTTGCCGGGAGAGAGGAGTCAGTTGTAGGGGGCCCCTTACACTAACTCGTCCCTTGAGGCAGATCATAGGTGGTGTATTGGGTTGTACCTTCCCGTCAAAGGGATACGCACGGTGCCGTCTCACAAGTTGAGGACACGGGTTGCGTATCTCGCTCTGTTAATTCCTGAAATACCGTGGCTGGGGTGCCACGGGATGCATTTGGGCAGTCCTGCACTTGCGATACCCCAGAGGGTGCCACAGGGTAGGCTTCGTGCTACCCTGCCCTTGCGAAACCCTATGGTTTGATTTTGGAAACGATGCCCGATATACTGGGATCGAGTGAGGTCCGGCATGCCGGGTAGTAGTGGAAAACGGAGACACCATAAGCAGACTGCATGGGCGGGGACTTGACCCCTTCTGCAACCTTACAGAGTCATGGAGTATTGTCAGGAACAGGTTGTGTACAATTAGAGTTCATAACGTGGGTTCAATCCCTATATATGGAGAAACGGCTTGAGATGGGGTCGCATGTAGTATGGGCTGCATGTTGCTTCGGAGACTTGCTGACATTAGAATAGGAAGCGTCCTAGTTCTATTTAAATATCGCATTAGAGTCTAGTCTCAGCACTCACGAACACTTAAACTACACCAACACCATTGCTATATTTTGTATATTGTTTGGGAGATTCGCTGCTATATGATCAGCCTTTAAGCGTCAGTGAATACTGACGTCCCCACTTCCATAGGTACTGGACCGCCGAAGTACAAAGGCGAAATTCAGGAGGACTCAAGGTAAGGGAAGCAAGGAGTCAGTGTTATGTTTAGTTCCGCTGCAGTATATGTATTGATTATGCATTAGTTGAGAAGTACTCTGATGTAAGATGTTGAAGGTTATAATACTTAGAAATGTAAAGGTAATATTGTAACTCTATTGTAAGGTATTACAGTTGTACAATATTCAGACTTGTAACACATTGTGTATTGAATAAAAAGTTTTAAATTCTCCTTTTTTTGTGTATTGTGACTAATTGAAGAAAAGGTATTGGCTCGTGTCACGGTTTCTTAGTATTGGAAATCCGGGCGCTACAGTAATTACAGTAGTAGATTAAGTCATGGCGAGGGATTGAACCCTACAAAAATGAAGAACGATTAAGAGGCTTGCCCTCGGACCTATGTAGTATGGGATGCATAGAATCCGAACAAGTGCGCATTAGTGTCATGTAAATTAAATAATTGCATTAAGAATTAAGTGCACAATCACAACACGACATCATTAAGATTTTTCCCCTTTACTTTATTTATCATGTGAACAAGTTTGTAATCTGTTAAGAAATGAGATTCGTTATACTGTTTCTGGCATAGAGAGGATGGCCATGTATAACTATCGTCGGTTGAATAAACTGACGTACCCACAGTTTTATATGCAGGATAAATTACATGTTAAAGAGGAATGGATGCATAAAGATTTTACCATGTTGTGGTATATTTATGTAAATGTTGTAAATTTTTACTTCCGCTGTGTAATGTAAATGTAATATATGATGTAAACTCTGATGTAAAGTGAAAAGTTTAAATTCCTTGTAAAAGTGTACTGAAGAAAGTGAAAAGATCCTGTAGAACATCTCGAATTCAGTGTCTTTGGGATTCGGGGCGTTACATTACTGATATCACAAACTCTCTTGTGGCACTTGGAAAGACATACACTCAAGCAGAGATGGTTAGAAAAGTCCTACGTGCACTCACTCCAGAATGGGAAAAGAAGACCACGGCAATAGAAGAAGCAAATGATTTGTCACAACTTTCGCTCGAGAATCTTGTGGGAAATCTCATGGCATACGAGTTTCAACTTGAAGATCGAAAGAATGATGCAGAATCACATCAAGCAAAGAAGAAATCATTGGCTTTTAAAGCCATAACAGACTTAGAAGATGAGGAAGAAGATGAAGAGGAGATAGCAATGTTCACTCGAAGATTCAAAAAATTCTTAAAGAAGGGTAAGTTTAATTCTAAAAATAGAGATTCTAATGACCCGCCTACTTGTTTCAGGTGCAATAAAACAAGTCACATGAAGAAGGATTGTTCCTTAGAAAATGCAAAGAACAAGGGAAAACCATCCAACTTCAAGAAGGACAAATATTCAAAGAATAAAATTGCCAAGAACAAGAAGGCCTATCAAGCTACATGGGATGATAGTGATTCCTCTTCCGAAGAAGAAACGGATGAAAACAATGAAGTGGCAAATATGTGCTTTATGACCACACAAGATCATGTAAGTAATGACTTCGACTCAGAAGATCTTCTTGATGCCTTTAATGAAATATTTCAAGAGTTAAAAAAGGAAAAGATTAGAGTTAAGAATCTAGAGAAAGTGAATCAAACACTTACTCAAGAAAATCTTAACCTTGATAAGGAAGTAAAATCTTTAAATTCTCGCATTGCAAGTTTAGATACTGATCTTGAATCTCTCAAAAAGAATTACGAAGAGATATCAAAGAACGTATCTAAGTTTAACAAAGGCAAAGAGAATTTAAATGATGTGCTTCATCATCAAGTAAAATCTAGTCAAAAATACGGTCTTGGTTTTAAAAATTCTCCTGTAAAAGAATCTTTTGCTAAAAACACTAGTAGAAATAAATCAGCATCTATTTCTAGTGTTACACACAAGTTATATGAATTCTTTGAAAAGCCTAAGGCTGTAAATGTTAGTGATAAAAGCAAGTCTAATATTCGGTTAAGTCGACTGAGCCAATCTACCAGTCGTCTGTCTAGAGGAATTGAATCTTATTCAACGAGATCAAAACCTCATATAAGTCGACCTAGTGTATCATCCAGTCGACTGACTCATACTAGCAGTCGACTGACGAACATTATTAAGTCGACTGGACAGAACAAGTTTGTATGGGTTCCAGTCAGCTTAAATCAGAATGATAGAATTGCGTATATTAATTCATATGTTTTAAATGTGTGTAATTCTATTAACTATATTCCTGCTTATGTAGGAAAATCAAACTCTTCATGGGTTTGGTTTCCCCCAAACTAATATGTTTTGGACCCAATAAAAAGGGTACCATATTTACCTTAAATTTTTTATAGGTACCCAAGAAAGATCGCTGGATACTCGACAGCGGATGTTCAAAACATATGACAGGACATGCCAACCTTTTATCCACCATCCAAAGCATAGATGGAGGAACTGTTACCTTTGGTGATAACAACAAAGGCAAAGTCATAGGAATCGGCATGGTCGGTAAAAATTCTAATCCAACTATAGAAAATGTGTTATTAGTTAGTGGTTTAAAGCATAATCTTTTAAGCATTAGTCAATTATGTGATAAAGGGTATAAAATAGTATTTGAAAAAAATGCATGTTTGATTTATAACTCTACTATGCAAAATATTATTTTTCAAGGTTTTCGTAAAAATAATATTTATGAATTGTGTTTGAATACAATTGAATTTTCAAATGATTTTTGTTTAATAGCTTCTAACAATGAATCTTGGCTATGGCATAGAAGATTTGGACATGTGAACATGAAGAATCTCTCAAAATTATCTAAATATAACCTAGTTAAAGGACTGCCAAAACTATCCTTTAAAAAGGATAAGTTATGTGATGCATGTCAACTAGGAAAACAAATCAAATCCACTTTTAAAACAAAAGAGGTAATTTCTACTAGTAGGCCGCTCGAATTAATTCATATGGATTTATTTGGCCCTACTAGAGTTGCTTCTTTAAATAAAAGTAGATATGTATTTGTTTTAGTAGATGATATTTCAAGATTCACTTGGACATTCTTTTTAAAACATAAAAATGATGCTTTTGATAAATTTGCACATTTTTGTAAACGTATTCAAAATCAAAGATCTCTAACCATAGTCACTATTAGAAGTGATCATGGTGGAGAATTTGAAAATAAAACATTTACAGAATATTGCAACAAGAATGGTATAACACATTCATTTGCATTTCCTAAAGCTTCACCACAAAATGGAGTGGTTGAAAGGAAGAATAGGACTTTGCAAGAATGCGCACATACCATGCTTGTTGAAAGCAATTTACCAAAGCACTTTTGGGCTGAAGCTGTTGCTACAGCTTGTTATGTTTTAAATAGGATTCTTATCAGACCTAAGCTAAAGAAGACTTGTTATGAGTTGTTTTATAACAAAATTCCTAAAGTCTCTTACTTTAAGACATTTGGTTGTAAGTGTTTTATTCTAAACACAAAAGATAATTTAGACAAATTTGATCCTAGATCTAATGAGGGTATCTTTTTAGGATACTCAAATAGGAGTAAAGCATATAGAATTTTCAATAAGTCTACAATGACTATTGAAGAGTCAATGCATGTTACATTCGATGAATCTCTGCCTTCATCAACCTTAAATAAAGATGATGAAACTGATTCATCACCTTTAGATAATGTGATTAAATCTTTAGAACAAACTAATCTGACTGATAAGTCGACTGATAAGGACTACCAGTCGACTGAAGTGAAGCAGTCGACTGAAGAACCTGTCAAGTCGACTGATCCTATTGTGATATCTTCAACTTTACCAAAGTCATTTGTTGAAGTTAAAGATCATCCTCATGACTTAATAATTGGTGACATCTCCCATGGTATTCAGACACGTTCACATGTTAATATGATTTCACATACAGCATTCTTGTCGGATTTTGAACCGAAAAATATACAAGAAGCTTGTGAGAATGAACTTTGGATGAATGCTATGCAAGATGAACTAAACCAATTTATAAGGAATGATGTATGGGATTTAGTTCCACGACCTCCTGATCAGACTATTATTAGTACCAAATGGGTATTCAAAAATAAGTTAGATGAATCAGGACAAGTTGTAAGGAACAAAGCTAGATTAGTTGCTCAAGGATATAATCAAGAAGAAGGTATAGATTTTGATGAAACATATGCTCCTGTTGCTAGACTAGAATCAATTCGTATTTTATTATCTTTTGCTTGTTTCATGAATTTTATACTTTATCAAATGGATGTCAAAAGTGCTTTTCTTAATAGGTTTATTAAGGAAAATGTTTATGTTAAACAACCACCAGGTTTTGAACATGAACAAATTTCCAGATCATATTTATAAATTGAAAAAGGCTTTATACGGTCTTAAACAAGCACCTCGTGCTTGGTATGATCGTCTGAAAACTTTTCTTTTAGAAATAGGATTTGAAATAGGTAAAGTAGACACTACATTGTTTATTAAGAGAGTTAAGAATGATATCTTAATCACACAAATATATGTTGATGATATAATTTTTGGTTCTACTAATAATAATCTATGTCAAGAGTTTGCTAATACCATGAAAAACGAGTTTGAGATGAGTCACATGGGTGAACTCAATTATTTCCTTGGACTTCAAATTAAACAGTCCTCAAATGGCATATTCATCAATCAAGGAAAATATGCAAAGGAATTACTCAAACGTTTTAATATGGATAGTACTAGTAGTAAATCCACACCTATGGCTACTACTACTACCCTTGACAAAGATATATTAGGTAAGAGTGTTGATCAAAAACTCTATCGAGGTATGATTGGTTCACTCTTATATATTACCGCAAGTAGACCAGATATTATGTTCAGCGTATGTTTATGTGCTAGATATCAATCTAGTCCTAAAGAGTCTCATTTAAAAGTAGTGAAACGAATTTTAAGATATATTAAAGGCACATCTGAATATGGTTTATTTTATCCACGCACCGATAATTTTCAACTTTTGTCATATAGCGATGCTGATTTTGCTGGAAGTAAAACTGATCGCAAGAGCACTAGTGGGACATGTCACTTTTTGGGACATTCACTAGTTTCTTGGTGCAGTAAAAAGCAAAATTCCGTACCCTATAAACTACAGAAGCTGAGTATATCGCTGCAAGTTTGGCATGTGCACAAATCTTATGGATGAAACAAACTTTATTAGATTATGGTATTTCATTTGAAAAACCTTCAATTATGTGTGATAATACCAGTGCAATTAATTTATCTAAAAATCCGATTCAACATTCACGTACGAAACACATTGATATTCGACATCATTTTCTACGTGATCATGTTTTAAAAGGAGATATATCTTTAGACTTTATCTCTACTGATAAACAAGTAGCAGACATATTTACCAAACCCCTTAAAGAAGATACTTTTATTAACTTAAGAAGAGAACTAGGAATATGTGATTTTATTGACATTTGTTAAAAATTTCTCTGTTAAGTCGACTGTGCTTTGAATAAGTCGACTGTACTGTATTTTCATATATACCTATTTTGTTCTCTGACCAGTTGCCTGGTCCTTATACCAGTCGACTGATCAGCAGATATAAAAATTTAGTCTCTTCTCGACTAAGTCAATTGCTATACCCTACCAGTCGACTGTCGCGAGTTCAAACGTCTTCAGCGACGATTCATCGCAGCTTTTGAGATAAAAATTTTATTTTTTTTCCCGTGACCTCAATCTCAGTCATCGATCTCTATTCTCTTAATCACAGCCTTCCATCTTTGGTTAAAAACCCCTTTTCACCGCCCCCTTCTTCACTTTTACCGATCTCAGTTTTTCACCAAATCTCCAAACCCTAATCTGAGAAGAAGGAGTAGTCGACTCATCCGGCTGCTGTTGCTCGAATCAGTGCTGCTTTTTCTCTCCTTCTTTGGTAAAATCCCTCCAACTCTTTTTGTTATGGCTCCTAAACGATCTAAGAGATCTCATGAGGCTAGCTCCTCTCAAGACTACTCACAATACTTGTTAAGCCCCGATCTTTTAGAACGTTGGTTCTTAATGTGTAGTATCACTATATTTCCGGGTCGTTTTGTTAACTTTGGTGATTTGGATAGGTTTAATCTAGTACCCCTATTCCAAAATTGTAGCCTCTATGAATATCTTTCACTTGTTAACCAACCCGACTATTGCCCACAACTAATCTATCTCTTTTATACAAACATGAGAGTTGTCCAATTAAGAGATGGAAATGTTGTCATTCGTTCTTCTGTCAAAAATACCAAGATAACTCTCACACCCGAGAGAATTAATCAAGTAATGGGTATTGATGACGAGGGACTTGATTTAGGTGACATAATCCTTGATGATTTTTCTATCATATCTAAAATGTTTTTACCTAATCAAGGACCCCCAATGACTAGCAAAAATATAACACCTGTTGCCAAACTAGTTGCTAGAATACTTGCTTATAACATCCTTCCCAAAAAGGGTAGTTATGATCAGTATTCGATGGAATTGCAACAAGCTGTTTATGCCATTTTTGGTAAAATAGCTATAAATTGGGGTCGTGTCATTTTTTCTAAACTCCAACAGTATCATGTTCATTTCCTACCCATTGGAGGTCTCCTAACCAGGGTCTTTACAGCTTATGATATTGATCTCGATTTCGAGACCAATGTTGTTAAGCAGTATGAATGCTTTGATCGTGCTAGTTTAGCACGTATGAAGCTTCTTGATCCTGCTCCTAGTACAGCTCCTAGGTCTCCTCCACTTTCTCAAGTTCTTTTGGCTTCTACTGCTAGACCTTCTAGACCTTCTGCCTCTTCTAGTTCATCCCTTCCTCGTGCTAACTATGAGGATCCAGCATCTCTTTATGAATGTGTCAATTACCTTATGAAACATTCAGAGACTGTTGATTCTCAAATTCACACCCTTCATTCCAAAATTGATCATCTAACCAATCTTTTCACTTCCCAATTTCCTCCTCCTTCTCATGCTGTCGATGAAGACTCAGACGAGGACAATTGAAGACTTTATTTTTTTCACTATTTATGTACTTTTCTATTTTCTTTGTATTTATGAACTTATTTATGTATGAGACATTTCTTAGTTTATATCTGTGTTCTTTAATGCAACAGACTGTTTATTTTGTGTTTTTGTTGATGACAAAGGGGGAGAGATATCCTCTTATTCATTTGTGTATGTATGTGTTTACTGTGTTTGATTATATTTCTGTGTATTGAATTGTTCCTTTGGTAAGTCAACTGGCTCCAAGCATATCAGTCGAGTGATGTTACTGTATTTTGTGATATTATTGTGTTTATGTTTTTATCTGTTCAGCCGACTGCCTCTATGTTTTCAGTCGACTGATAACATCTATTTTATGTATGCATATTGTGTTTTTAATAGGGGGAGCTTTTAAAACCTATGCTTGTATTTTTCTATATAAATTGTTATCAGCTATTGTGTTGTCATCATCAAAAAGGGGGAGAATGTTGATTCTTGATTTTGATGATCACAACACACTGCAACATGTGTCTATGCTATACAGCTAAAATTGCAGGTTGTACATACAAAAGACTATTTCAGCTGAACAAATGAACAAGCACAAAGGCTCCAGATAAAGACTGTTTTTAGACAACACTCAAGACAAGATTCAAGACAAGACTCAAGACAAGACTCAAGACTCAAATCAAGACTCAAGACTCAAGACCTCAAGCTCAAAAGTGTCAAATTGTTGTGTCTTGTAAACATTGTATTTTTTCTTTTGTTGAGTCTTAGTATGATTGTAAAGCCTTGTCACACACACACACTCACTTTTTTATAATGTGTGTTTTTCAAAAAACATCAAAAAGAGTCAAAACAGTTTGAAGCAATTTAACTGTTGAGTACCAGTCGACTGATACCTCTGGCAGTCGACTGGCAGTACAAAACTGTTTAAATTTATTCAAACTCTGACCAGTCGACTCATATGGCAACCCAGTCGACTGTTCGAGTGCTTTTGACCGTTTTCTGTTTTCAAAATCATTTTTTTTTTCAAATTCAAAAGCTTTAAGATCCGTTGGTTGACAGTTGGAATAACTGTCTCCCAACATCCAGGAGATCTAACTCTATAAATAGAGTTCAGATCTTACTGAAAAGATCTTACAGCATACTTTCTACATCCGAGCATTCTTTGAGAAATTCTAAGTGAAAAGTGAGAAAAAGCTTTCAAGTTTAAATTCTCTGGTTCTCTACACTCAGTCCAGTATAACAACGATTTCGTTCTGGACTGGGTATAGAAGTCGGCCTTGTTTTTAGCCACGTCTACAACACATAACACCAACAAGGCTATAGGTTGACTGTAAGATTTTTATTGTTTCTTTTTACTCTCGGTTGGAGAGTTAGACTCTAGGGTGTAGAGTCGGTCGTTTCACTCTTGGTAGTAGAGTGGGTCTGCTTTCTCTGGTTGAGAGAAATGTCTACGGGTTAGACAAGGTTGTTGTCTTAACGCCGTAGGATATTCTTGTAAACTTGTTTTTCAAGAATAGTGGAAATCTCAAGTGGGTTGCTTGGGGACTGGATGTAGGTCGGAAGGACCGAACCAGGATATATCTTGTGTACTCTGTGATTGGTTGTCTTGATCTTGCAATTACTTTTTGTTTACTTAAGTTCTGTAAAATTTGTCTGAACAGTCGACTCCTTGCACTATCAGTCGACTGGTCAGTCTCGTATAAGTTGTATTTTCATTGTGTCTTCAGTCGCCTGTCTCATCTATAAGTTGACTGCACAGAGTTGTTTATATTTTCTTTAATTTGGTCATATCAGTCGACTGGTTCACAACCAAGTCGACTGCACCGAAGAAAATTTCGGCAGTTTTTAATTAACACTATTCACCCCCCCCCCTCTAGTGTTTGTTGTCTCGCCTACAGGATCCAACATACTCCTCTAACACCGTCAGCATGACCTAACTCCAAGACTCAGTAAGAGTAACCAGTACTCAGAGGAAATCCGAAAGGCCATCCTAATCACGACAAGCTCTTCTCTTGTTAGAATAAGGGTGACATAGTTGGCCACAATGGTGTGAACTAGGTCTGGCTCGGGATACTCCATGTCATTCCTAAGAAAGTCCTAGTCCACTACAAGGTATTCCCTAATCAGTTCAGGAACAAGGAACAACGTAGTTTTAAGTGAACACCCTCTATCTCTCTCAGGCTCGACGACCGTCTCCACAACAGTAGAATGACCGACTACATCCTTCCCCCTCCCCCTACTAGTAAAATGATTGGACTTGACATCACCGTTCACCTCTAAAATAATCTCAACGGAAGAAGAACTAGACGACAAAATGCTAGACATAATGAACAATGATTATGAGAGGGTAACCTAATCGAAGTAGCAGAAACATTGAGCCCATAACTGTAACTAGCACCACCATCGAACACCAGATGAATCACCAGCACCGCCCAATAAAGCACTACTTCTTCTAAAGAGATAAGCTCTCAAAAAACTTCTAAAGAGAGAAAGTGAAAAAGGCAAATGAGTAAGAGGGGGTGGAATTGGGGTCCTATTTATAGGATCCCCAAGATTAAACCGTCACGTGGAGACATCTGAGCCCTCCACAAGATCCAGCAGTCGGATTACACTACACCCAAATCAGTAAAAACAATATCCCAGTTGCGAAGCTTTCTATCGGCAAAATAAGTTAACGACACAATGCTTGGTCGATAAGAGAACGGTTTGACAGGATAGACCACTCAACAAACACTCGGTGAGCAAGAATTTGAGGAATCTTCAACCGAATAGCTTGAATTCGATGGGGTAGACAAATCAACATTGGTGGTCACAAAAAGTCATCATCAACAAAGAGGACCCCAATGCAAACCAAGCTCCTAGTTGATCAAGTCTAACAACTACACAACTAAGCTCCTAGTTGATAAAGTTTACAAGCTCTACAAAATCCCCAACATTGAACACT
This sequence comes from Hemerocallis citrina, assembly GCA_017893485.1. NCBI lineage: Eukaryota > Viridiplantae > Streptophyta > Magnoliopsida > Asparagales > Asphodelaceae > Hemerocallis > Hemerocallis citrina. Next base: position 133,350,735 of record CM030365.1, read on the forward strand.
TCGCAAACACCAACAACAACAATAACTCGAAGTTTTAATAGAGGTGAACAAATCCAAAGTCTAGCATTTCTACTTCGGCGAGAGAAAAAGAACTTCGATGAAGACGATCGAACTCTAAGAGTAAGAGAAGAAAAACCACAAACAGATGAAGCTCTGATATGTTCGTTCTTTGTTTAACCAAGTGAACAATTGGGTCTAAAACCCAACCCAACTTCCAAGCCTGCATCGCAACTCAGCAAGAGGTATAGGGTTTCAGGTCGGAGCCCAATATAACTCCTAACCCAAACTCGAAGTCCACGAACTCCATAAACTCGTCGTCTATAAAACTCAACTCCAAGAGCCTCATCGTTGAGCTCGATACTGCACAGCCGAGCTCCCCCTCGCATCGCCAAGTTCCCCCTCTCATTGCCGAGCTCCACCCTCACCAAACTCGATCTCGCCAACCTCGAAGTTCCTCGCCAACCTCGAAGTTCACCACACTAGGTTCGCTGTGCTCCTCTTCAAACACTTTGCCGAGCTCCACTCTAGCTGAGCTCAACTTTACCGAGCTCCACCCTCGCCGAACTCAATCTCGCCGACCTCAATGTTCACCATAGTAGGTTCACCTAGCTCCTCCTAAAACAACTTTGCCGAGCTCGACTTCGCCGAGCTCCACCCTCACCGAACTCGATCTCGCCGACCTTGAAGTTCACCACAGTAGGATCACTAAGCTCCTCCTCATCCAACTTCGCCAAGCTCCATCCTCGCCAAACTCAATCTCCGGCAACTCGAAGTTCACCACGGTAGATTCGCCGAGCTCCACCTTCGTGTCGCCGAGCTCCTGCCCCACCATAGCATCTTCGCCGAGCTCCGTCGCCCAAAACTGTAAGAGAAGCTCAGCGAAACCGTCGGTCGGGCTGAGGGGGGCGTGAAGACGAAGGGGGGCTATCGGATCTCCACAAAGCGCATGCTCGAGCGTGATCAACACCCGAGATGCATCCACATCGCTCCTCTCCCTTCCTCCTTTATCTCCGCCACCTGATCTCCTCGATGCACGATTTATGGCATAATCAATGCCCCAGATTGCTTTAAAATTTGTGCTGAAGTTCGATAATTCATTAAAAATATGCAAAATTAGTTTTTACCTCAAAAGCTAATTAAAAATTCCAGAAATAATTATTTAATTTGGAAAGGTAATTTAAATTTGGGATTATTAATTACAAAAATTTGAAAATGTGATTTTAAATTGTGGAAAATTATTTTAAAATCCAAAAAAATCCAAAAAATTCGAAAAATTACGAAAAATTCAAGAAAAATCCAGGAAAAATTCATTGCATCCAGAAGCTTTTTATCAGTTCCAGGTATCTCTAATCATCCATGAAAGTTAAGATTGTACTTCAGAACTCTAAAATAAAATAAACAACTCCTTGAAAGTTAAGAAAATTGTCTACCGGGAGTGAAGGGCTTATGATAAAGGTAAAAACCGCAGCAAATCATGGGTCGTATGATTCTAGCACATATCCTAAGGCTTCTACAGGCAAATTAGCCATCACTGGCCTCTTTAACAGGTCCAGGCGTTCTTTAGGCTCATCTACAAAATTGTTGGTCACTCTCAAGCCCATTAAAAAAAGTGACAGATTATACCCACTATGAGAAACACCTTGCCCATAAGAGCTGTAAGTCAAATCTCTTATCCCCATACAAGTAAGTCTTATCTCTTAGGGGGAGAACCAACTGGAGATAAGGAACTCATATCAATTTAATGGAATCATATCAATATCGTGTACTGTTTCTCAAGCCTATAAATATCCTCCCCCCCCCCCCTAGTCAGAAGGTATTTAACAATTCATAATTTCTCTCTCAAACTATCTTTCTCTCTCTAGTTCTAACAAGTGTTAAAGGGTCTGTCGCTGGGGCCACCCCCGGTGTGTTAGGCTTTTTGCAAGTCCATCGGCCACATCAGCAACCATAGGATTCAGAACACAGTGTTCAATCAACCATCCAGATCCAAAATCAGGAACTCTAACTAATTTTTACTGCAACAATTAAATGTTAGACCTTTAGTAGGTTCCTTCAAATATAAACTCACTATCTGTTTGCTCCCACACCAACATTAGAAGCAATAATTTAAAAATTTTGCTTGTTACATATTCAAAATGCTAAAATAAACATATAAGTAAAAGTTACTAAAATGAAAAAGAATCTTATCTCAATAGCTAAGAATAAATTTTCATCTTTTGTAATAAAAGAAAATGATAATTTATTGATATGTGTATTGTGAAATATATAGTACATTAATAATTTCTATTGCCTAATTCACAAAATAAAATCCTATTAGGCATGGAAAAAAAGTTCTATATCTACGCATTAAAATATTTATGGAATTATGATATACGTTTCAATATATATAAACAAATATAGTTTGGACTATTTATTAGATTATCAAATTTGAAACCACAAAAATTCATATCTAAATCCAATAAAAAAAATATAGATCTATTATGAAGGATCCACACCCTAAAATTTGGGTCAATTCCGATAGGATTAGGAAAGATTCGGATGGGATTATGAGGTTATGGATGTTTCTGCTAATCTTACCTATTCACCCTTACCTATGTGGAACTATTTGGAATTATTTCCGTACTGACCCACTTTTTAAAAATATTGACAAAACTAACCCACTTTTGAAAATACTTACCCAACTGACTCAGTTTTGGACTCGTCTGCATAACACGTTCTTGGAAAACGGCATAGTTTAATTTCGTGCAATTCTTCCAAAAAGTGGCATCAATCTAAAAAAAATTAGTTTGTCGCTAATTGGAAAAACGACATCAGTACATTTTTTTATGCAAGTATGAACCTTCTGACTTGGAAAAAAATTCAAGTGCTGAAACAACTTATAAATAATGTCGTTATTCCCAAGAATGACATTCACATTACTGATGTCGTTGTTGGAGATAATGACATTAGTTATAATACTCATTAATCTCTCTTCCTCCATAAACGTTCTTCCAAACAACGGCATGAGATAACTGTTGCCGTTCTTAGAAACAGTGGCAACAGTTTACAGAAATAGATTAGCCAAATATAAGTAATAAAATTAACTGTTGCCTCTGTTCCAAACAATGACATCAGTTATTCCTAATAATGAATATTATAACTGATGTCGCTATCCCTAACAACGGCATCTGTAATGTAAATGTCGTTGTTCGGGATAGCGACACAGCTATAGGATTTTTTTCACACTTCCATTTTATCCCCAAGTCAGAGAGAGTACACGATTGAGAATTGTAACACCCCGAATTTTCAAAACAGACTGAATTCGAAGTTCCACAAGATCTTTACACTTCTCTTCATACAATTTTACAAAAAAATTAAAACTTTTATTACATCAGAGTTACATCTTAAATTACATTTAAACAACGGAAGAAATTTACAATAATTACATGAATAAAATGTACAACACTTGAAACATTCTCTAAGCAGCATGCATACTTTAATCTTGTCAATCACTTTATCCTGCAAAGAAACGGTGGGCTCGTCAGTTCATTCAACTGACGCAAGGATATAAAACATCAATTTTCTCCCACTTAACAAGCACACATTTATCACAAGCAAAGGACGGGGACTATCCTATAGATGTTGTGTTGTGCTATGCGCTTAGTCCTTAATGCAGTTATTATATTATATGACACTAATTTACTTTTGTTCGGATTCTATGCATCCCATACTACATAGGTCTGAGGGCAAGGTCTTACTCGTACTTCATCTTGTAGGGTTCAATCACTCGCTATGACTTAAGCTACTACAGTTACTACGATAAGTATCCTAGCTGTTCTATGAATTACGAGCCCATGTCCAGACAGTCTGGAGGGGAATCCCACGCACTGACATGACGCATCAAGCAGGCAGACTGTGGACAATTCAACCTCCGTCATGGAACGATGGCACCACCCATAGTCACCAAACACCCCACAAGCATCGCCGCCGAGATGATAATTCTGGAGTAGTGCTCATGCCATGTCATGACGCATCATGCAGGCAGTCTGTGAATCACTCTCACAACACCAATCCGATGCCCCTCATACTCGTATTTTTCTCTTACTTTCGTCACATCTCCACTCTGTATCTAGTCCTTAACTATTTGAATCATGAATAAAATCAACCCCTAGAGTTAGCTCTTTCCTCTATACCAGTCTTAATCAACAACATGACCAACCTGATTTTTCATCTCAATAATTCATCTCAACAAATATAACTCATTCAATTGCAGGTAATAGGACTTAGCTACCCTCTAGTTCAAAATCTCATTTCATATTCATAAATTGAGTATTCACATTCATAAGACCTTTCATAATTCATCATGATATATTTGATATCACTTTCATGTACAATTTCATCCATGGAATACATTTCATTTGTCACATTCATAATTCATTCTTTCCACATAATTCTCTTATCAATATTAAATCTAAAATTCACACTTTCGATTTTCCTATTATCAAAAATCTCTTTTCAAACTCTTTTAAACAATACAAAAAAAAACATTTAAATCTTAAAAAAATACTCAGGGCAGTCGATTGTTAAATCATAGTCGGTCAACTGTTCTGTGAGAATTTAAAACTCGAAAGTAGTCAAGACAGTCAACTATTAAAGCATAGTCGGTCTACTGATCTGCAAGAATTTAAAACTCGAAAGTAGTTAGGACATTCAACTGTTAACGCATAGTCGGTCGACTGTTCTGCGAGTATTAAAACTCGAAGAACTAAATAGTCAGGACAGTCGACTATTAACGCATATACGATCGACTATTTTGCAAGAATTACAACTCGAAGAACTAAATAGTCAGGACAGTCGACTATTAACGCATATATGGTCAACTGTTCTATAAGAATTACAACTCGAAGAACTAAATAGTGAGGACAGTTGACTATTAACGCATAGTTGGTCGACTGTTCTGTAACTAAAATTCGAAATTTGGAATCATTTCGTCTTTCTTTTTTATTAACACACAAAGTGATCATTTCTTGAACTTGGCCCAAATTACAAAATGTTCATTTTTCCAACAACTAACATACAACCTTTGGATTATTTAGTATCAACCATACTAACCATAAATATGCATAATTTACTAATCAATCTTATTTTAATAACATGGAGATTCTCATAATTTGTATTTTTCACATAAGCACATTTCTTAAATTTGCACTTTTCCCACACACATGAATATTTCAACATGGAGAATCATTCATTCTAAATTAACAAGATAGAGCAACATCAAATTACCACACAACAACAGTTCTAATCATATCATTCAATCAATTTCACTAGTTATTTCAAGCAATTTCAAATATGTTCCTTTTTCTGCTTAATCATGGTACTAACATAGAGCAATATTTTCACTTATCCATTCTAGCATGATTAAAACACAACCTAGCATGGTACTACTAAAAAGTTAGAAAAAATTGCCCACCTATTTGAAGAACCAAAAGAAAGAACTCCTAGAAATCTCCTTGAACGAAGAGCGATCCTTCTCCTCCTTGTGCATGATGGAACCTGAGCCTCCCTTGCTCCTTGCTGATTTGACCGGCTTCCAAAGGAATGAACACACACACTAGCACACAAACTCAATCTTTCTCTCACTTTCTCTCAATCTTTTTCTAACTCTTGTGTTTATTTCTTTCTTTCTTTACAAATTTCTAATGTGTTCCATGAAGAGAACTAGGAGGGGTATTTATACTTATTTTGACTGAGAATAGATAGCTAGGATTATATCAAATAGTTAGGGATCAAAGGCTAGGATGAGTTAGGGAGTTGTAGCAACCACCCATGAATGAGATAACCACCTCACCACTACTCCCATCTCTCCCTCTCTCTTTGCACAATCCGGCCTACCTCCAAGGTGCATTTGCACGTGCAAGTGCAATGCACATGCAAACTAGTACTCCCTACCAAAACTTGTTCATGCACATTTAATTAATTGTTTATTAAATTGGTCTACACTACAAGTTGGATTAATTAAAAGAGAAATTAAATTAATTAGGCTTACTAATGGGCCAAAAGACCATGGGCTCAAGAGAATTAATTAATAAATTAATTATAATGGGCTGGAAAAAGATAATTAGGCCTAGGATTTAATTAGGCTTTAAAAATAGATCTTTTTAGAAAGTAAAGAGAATAATTATTAGTTCAAGTTATGAAGAATTATTTTTTCTCTAGAAAAAAAAATGCATATGAAGATATACGTGGACAACACGTAAAACACAAACTCTTATAAATGAAGATTTGGGATATTACAACACTTCCTCCTTAGAATAGTTCCGCCCCCTGAACTACACTAAAAGAGTGAGAAAACATAAATACAATAAGAAGAAAAGAAAAGAAAATACAAATCAAACAAAGAGCTCAGGATGATCTTTCATCATCCTCTCCTCAGATTCCCAAGTAGCTTCTTCAACCAACTGGTTTCTCCAGACTACTTTGACCATCGGTATCGTCTTGTTTGACTTTCTCTCGACGATCGACAATCTCAACCGGAAGCTCAATATAACTCAGATCCAACTGCAAACCCTCCGACACTTCGGGCAAATGATGACTCGGATCTGGAATGTACCCTCTCAGCATAGACACATGGAAGTCATTGTGCACCTGAGACAACTCTTCCGGCAACTCCAACCGGTAAGCAGTTTTTCCAATTCACTTCAATATCTTGTACGGGCCTATAAACCTTGGGGATAACTTTCCACCTCCGCCGAAGCGAATCACACCCTTGCTAGGTGAAATCTTCAGAAAGACAAAGTCACCAACCCCAAACTCAAGGTCCCTCCTCCGGTTGTCTGCATAGCTCTTCTGCCAACTCTGACCATCCACCAACCTCTTCCTGATCAGATCTATCTTTTCAGAGGTTTGCTGCATGATCTTAGGCCTAAACATCTGCCTCTCTCCAACTTCAAACCAACAAACAGGTGTTCTACACTTCCTGCCATACAGAGTTTCATACGGTACCATCCCAATACTAGTCTAAAAATTGTTGTTGTAGGCAAACTCCACCAGAGCTAGATGTCTTTCCTAGCTACCCCCAAAGTCTAGTACACAACACCAAAGCATATCCTCAAGAACACGGTTGACTCTCTCGGTCTGCCCATCGGTCTACGGATTAAAAGCAGTGCTAAAATCCATCTTGGTACCCAAAGCTGTCTGAAGACTCCTCCAGAAATGCGAAGTAAACTGCGCATCTTGATCAGACACAATGGTTAACAGAACACCATGAAGCCTGATGATCTCTCCAACGAACAGCTCGACCAACTTATCCATAGACGAAGTGAGTTTCATCGCCAAGAAGTGAGCGGACTTGGTTAGTCGATCGACTATGATCCAAATCGCATCATTGCCCTTTGAACTCTTGGGCAAACCAGTGATGAAATCCATACTGATGTTATCCTACTTCCATTTCGGAATAGGTAACGGTTGCAATAGACCTCCAGGTTTCTGATTCTCGACTTTAACATGCTGACAGATCTCACACTTCGCCACAAACTCGGCCACATCCCGCTTCAAACCTGACCACCAGAAATGTTTCTTAATGTCCTTATACATCTTGGTACTCCCAGGATGTAAGCATGTGCCTCCTGAAGAATACTCTCCCGTAATTCTTCTTGATCCAGAACACATAGCCTCTCTCCAAGCCACAACACTTCATTCCTGATCTGAAACATCGACAACTTGCCAGCACCGACTTGTCCCTTCATTTTCTAAATCTCTGCATCTTCCTTCTGACTTGAGATAATCCTTTCATTCAACGTTGGTTGGAGCCTCAACTGAGCTAAAGATAATCCCAAACCCTGCAGAACAACTTCAATACCAGCCTAATCTAACTCATCTGCTAGCTGCCTCTGAGTTGTAATCAAACTAGTCAGACTAATCCTGCGGCTAAGTGCATCAGCAACAATATTAGCCTTCACAGGGTGGTACTTAATCTCTGGACGAATGTTCTCAAGTACTTCTAGCCATCTCCTTTGCCTCATATTCAGATCCTTCTGCTGATAGATGTACTTCAAGCTTTTATAGTCCGTATACATATTCAGCTTCTCACCATACACGTAGTGTCTCCATTGCTTTAAGGCGAAGATAATCGCAGCCAACTCTAGATTATGAGTCGGATAATTCTTCTCATGTGGTCTTAGCTGCCTAGACCCATAAGCAAATACTTTCTCCTACGATGTGAGGCATCGCTGTAGACATCATACTCAACACCTTCTTTAGGCAAAGCTAAAATGGGAGCAGTAGTCAGTCTCTCTTTCAACTCCTGAAAGCTCGCCTTGCACTGCTCAATCCACTTGAAGTTCATATCCTTCTTGGTCAGACCAGTGAGTAGCACGGCTATCTGAGTATAGCCCTGAATGAACCTCCTGTAGTATCCATTTAGCCCAAGGAAACTCCTGATTTCCTTCACTGTAATAGGCCTTGCCCAATCCTTCATCGCCTCTATCTTCTGCGGATCAGTTGCCACTCCCTCCTTAGGAAGGATGTGACCTAGGAATGCCACCTCAGATTTCCAGAAATCGTACTTGGACAACTTGGCATACTACTCATGCTCCTGAAGCTTCCTCAAAACTGCTGCAGATGCTCTGTGTGTTCCTCCTCTGACTTGGAGTACACGAGAATATCATCGATAAACACTACGATGAAGGAATTAATAAACGGCCTTAGAACTCTATTCATCATATCCATGAAAATTGCAGGTACATTCATCACTCCAAACGGCATAACTAAGAATTCGTAATGCTCGTGTCAAGTTCTGAACGCAGTCTTATGCACATCTTCAGCCTTCACTCGAACTTAATGGTATCCTGATCGAAGAACTATTTTGGAGAAAACAGCTGCTTCTTGTAGATGATCAAACAAGTCATCAATTCTTGGAATCAGATATTTGTTCTGAATAGTGACCTTATTCAGCTCTCGATAATCGATGCACATCCTCATCGAACCATCCTTCTTCTTTACCAACAGCATCGGTGCTCCCAAGGCGACGCATTCGGTTGAATAAAGCCTTTCTCCAACAGTTTCTTAATCTGCCGTTTGATCTCATCCTGCTCCACAGGCACCATCCTATACGGTGCCTTGGAAATGGGTGCACTCCCTTGCTGAATAGTGATGCTAAACTCCACATCACGATGTGGGGGTAACCCAGGCAAATCTTCCAAGAATAAAATCGGATAATCCCGAACCACTAGAATTTGCTGCACCTCTACAGGAATCCCTTTTTTCTTGTTGATAGCAGCCACCAAACCTGAACATCTCCTCTTCCCTTGGAAAGTGACTTCAGGTCCACCTGGTGCCTTCACTGTTACTTCTTTGGTCTTGCACTTGATGCTTGCACTGTACACCGACATCCAATCAATGCCAATGATAACATCGACTCCCAAGACATTCAGCTCGATCAGATCAATCCCGAAAATTCTGTTTCCAATCTCGTTCTCGCAGTCCGCATAGTACCGATCAGTGGTTAAAGTCTCCCCTGATGGAGTAGCTACTGCCAAGACCTTGCCTGGAAAGACTTTCGGTTCGACTCCCAAAACTTTAGCAAACTTAGGTGATACAAAAGTGTGACAGGAACAAGTATCGAACAAAACAACAGCTTTCTTTCCATTCAAAGAAAGTTCTCCTGTTACGTAACACACACTCGTTACATAACAGTTTCACTAAATTAAGCGGAAAAAGAAGAACAACAGAAAACACTCTAAACATCCTCCCTTGTACAAGTGATAACGTGATCTACTTCATCAGCATCAGCTTCAGTCAAGGCAAATACTTGCCCTTGCTGGTACGGCTTCTTCCTGGCCTGCTGAGTTGGTCCCTTACAGACGACATCTTGCAACTTAGGGCACTGGAATCGGTAGTGACCTGTCTCCCCACAATTGTAACAAGTCACCACAGGAGGTCTCACCCATGCATTTTCGGGTCTTCCTGCCACACTGACAGCGTTCGCCCCAGTCGGTTTGAACCTTTAGGCCGGTGGCTGTCCCCTGATATTTCCAGTAACTCCGGGCCTTTTCCTCACATTTTAGTTGTTCCTCTGATTCTGAACAGCGTGGAACTGCTCCATGTCTGCCTCAGTGGCTACAGCTTGTTTAACTAATTTATCAAACCTCTTGATACCGAGGGGTATCATCCGTGATTTCAGACTTGGCCTCAAACCATGCTCAAACTTTCGAGCCTTCTTTGCCTCGTCCATCACCAATTCGGGAGCATACCTCGAGAGCTGAGTGAATCTTGTCTCATATTCCCTAACCGACATGCCGCCCTGCTACAGTGCCAGAAACTCCATGGCCTTCTTCTCCTGGACGTCTGATAGAAAATAATGGCTACGGAATTCCTCCAAGAATTCCTCCCAGCCAAGGACAATATCTCCTATCGTCCGCTTCATCGACTGCCACCACACAACCGTATCTTTCTCGAACTGTAGTGCCGCCAACTTCACCTTGCTGCCCTTCGGGGTCTCCAAGACTTCGAAGATGGTCTCAACCCGTCTGATCCAATTGTCAGCCGCGTCAGGGTCTGACTAACCCTCAAACACGGGTGGTTTCATCCGTTTGAATGATTCCATGAGTTTGATTGTTTCGGGTACTGGATTCACAGGCACCCTCCCTTGGTTCTGATTCATGGAAACGGCATTGAGTGTCTGATAGACCCTCGCTAACTTCGTTCCAAGTCCAGACCTTTACCGCTTCTAGCTCTTCTTCCAGCCATATTCTGATGCAAAAGATCCATTAAATTTGAAGTAGAAAACATGAGTTTAAATCAATTCTTCATTTCATTGAATTTCAAACTTTATTCATTCGAATTTAAAACTTTTCTGACATCAATGAAAGCAGTAAGAAGATACAACAGTCTAGTTCCTACGGTTCCTCTTGGCTTCTCGAAGCTCTTTCCGTAATTCCGCCATTTCCTCCTTCAGTACATCGTATATGTTTTTCCTCTTCTCGAGTTCCCAAATACGATGACTGGGCGTGGCAATGCTCTCCTTGCACTTTGCATACTATGCCTGCAGCAGCTTTGCTCTCTCCCTCTGAGTCTCTACCTTCCTCTGAAGAGACACAATAAGACTACTCGGAACTGGTTCTTCCTCGTCAGAGGAATCATCAGATGAATCCGGAGGTGGAGTGATCTCTCTGGACTCAGGCCATTCCTCTTCGAATTCTTCGGGATCTTCTTCATCTGAATCAGCTTGTCCGGGGTAGTAATCCTCCTCAACAATGTGCCAGTCATCATCTCCAGCTGGTTCGAAGTGGTCCGCCATCTTAGAGAAAGGAGAAGAAGAAGCGTAAATCATAGAGCAACACAAATGTAAGTGACTTACATTTAAATCTCCAGACTCAACACACGCTCTAATGTCCACTTCTAGGGTATCGTTCCTTATAAATTTGTACTACTTGGAAGCATGGCACTGATACCACTCTATAACACCCCGAATTTTCAAAACAAACTGAATTTGAAGTTCCACAAGATCTTTACACTTCTCTTCGTACAATTTAATAAGGAAATTAAAACTTTTATTACATCAGAGTTACATATTAAATTACATTTAAACAGCAGAAGCAATTTACAATAATTACATGAATAAAATGTACAACACTTGAAACATTCTTTAAGCAGCATGCATACTTTAATCTTGTCAATCTCTTTATCTTACATAGAAACTGTGGGCTCGTCATTTCATTCAACTGACGCAAGGATATAAAATATCAATTTTCTCCCACTTAATAAGCACACACTTCTCACAAGCAAACTACGGGGACTATCCTATAAATGTCGTGTTGTGCTGTGCGCTTAGTCCTTAATGCAGTTGTTATATTATATGACACTAATGCGCACTTATTCGGAATCTATGCATCCCATACTACATAGATCCGAGGGCAAGCCCTTAATCGTACTTCATCTTGTAGGGTTCAATCTCTCTCCATGACTTAAGCTACTACAATAACTACAATAAGTATCATAGATGTTCTATGAATTACGAGCCCATGTCCAGATAGTCTGAAAGGGAACCCAATGCACTGACATGACGCATCAAGCAGGCAGACAATGGACAATTCAACCTCCATCATGGAACGATGGCACCACCCGTAGTCACCAAACACCCCACAAGCGTCGCCACCAGGACGATAATTCTGGAGTAGTGCTCACGCCATGTCATGACGCATCAAGCAGGCAGTCTGTGAATCACTCTCACACTGCCAATCTGATGGCCCTCATACTCATGTTTTTCTCTTACTTTTGTCACATCTCTGCTATGTATCTAGTCCTTAATTATTTGAATCATGAATAAAATCAACCCCTAGAGTTATCTCTTTCCTCTATACCGGTCTTAATCAACAACATGACCAACTTGGTCTTTCATTTCAATAATTCATCTCAACAAATATAACTCATTTAATTGCCGGTAATAGGACTTAGCTACCCACTAGTTCAAAATCTCATTTCATGTTCATAAATTGAGTATTCCCATTCATAAGACCTTTCATAATTCATCATGATATTTGATTTCACTTTCACGTACAATTTCATGCAAGGAATACATTGCATGTCACATTCATAATTCATTCTTTCCACATAATTCTCTTATCAATATTAAATCTAACATTCACACTTTCGATTTTCCCATTATCAAAAATCTCTTTTCAAACTCTTTTAAACAATACAAAAAAAAATATTTAAATCTTAAAAAAATAGTCAGGGCATTTGACTGTTAAAGCATAGTCAGTCGACTGTTCTGCAAGAATTTAAAACTCGAAAGTAGTCAGGACAGTCAACTGTTAAAGCATAGTCGGTCGACTGTTCTGCGAGAATTTAAAACTCGAAAGTAGTCAGGACATTCGACTGTTAATGCATAGTCGGTCGACTGTTTTGCGAGGATTAAAACTCGAAGAACTAAATAGTCAGGAAAGTCGACTATTAACGCATATACGGTCGACTGTTCTGCGATAATTACAACTCTAAGAACTAAATAGTGAGGACAGTCGACTATTAACGCCTATATGGTCGACTGTTCTGCGAGAATTACAACTCGAAGAACTAAATAGTCAGGACAGTCGACTATTAACGCATAGTCGGTCGATTGTTCTACAACTAAAATCCGAAATTTGGAATCATTTGTTATTTCTTTTTGATTAACACAAAGTGATCATTTTTAGAACTTGGCCTAAACTACAAAATGTTCATTTTTCCAACAACTAACATACAACCTTAGGATTATTTAGTATCAACCATACTAACCATAAACATGCATAATTTACTAATCAATCTTATTTTAATAACATGGAGATTCTCATAATTTATATTTTTCACATATGCACATTTCTTAAATTTGCACTTTTCCCACACACATGAATATTTCAACATGAAGAATCATTCATTCTAAATTAACATGATAGAGCATTATCAAATTACCACAACAACAGTTCTAATCATATCATTCAATCAATTTCCCTAGTCATTTCATGCAATTTCACATATGTTCCTTTTTCTCTTTAATCATGGTACTAACATAGAGCAATATTTTCACTTATCCATTCTAGCATGATTAAAACACAACCTAGCATGGTATCACTTAGAAGTTAGAAAAAATTGTCCACCTATTTGAAGAAGCAAAAGAAAGAACTCCTAAAAATCTCCTTGAACAAAGAGCGATTCTTCTTTTCCTAGATTGAGCCACAAATTTCCTTCTCATCCTTGTGCTTGATGGAACCCGAGCCTCCCTTGCTCCTTGCTGATTTGATCGGCCTCCAAAGGAACGAACACACACACTAGCACACAAACTCAATCTTTCTCTCACTTTCTCTCAATCTTTTTCTAACCCTTCTGTTTCTTTCTTTCTTTCTTTACAAATTTTTAATGTGTTCCATGAAGAGAACTAGGAGGAGTATTTATACTTATTTTGACTGAGAATAGATGGCTAGGATTAGATCAAATAGTTAAGGATCAAAGGCTAGGATGAGTTAGGGAGTTGTAGAAACCACCCATGAATGAGATAACCACCTCACCACTACTCCCATCTCTTCCTCTCTCTTTGCACAATCCGGCCTACCTCCAAGGTGCATTTGCACGTGCAAGTGCAATGCACATGCAAACTAGTACCCCCTACCAAAACTTGTTCATGCACATTTAATTAATTGTTTATTAAATTGATCTACACTACAAGTTGGGTTAATTAAAAAAGAAATTAAATTAATTGGGCTTACTAATGGGCCAAAAAATTATGGGCTCAAGAGAATTAATTAATAAATAAATTATAATGGGCTAGAAATAGATAATTAGGCCTAGGATTTAATTAGCCTTTAAAAATAGATCTTTTTAGAAAGTAAAGAGAATAATTATTAGTTCAAGTTATGAAGAATTATTTTTTCTCTAGAAAAAAAATGCATATTAAGATATACGTGGACAACACGTAAAATCACAAACTCTTATAAATGAAGATTTGGGATGTTACAAGAATAAATTAACTGATGACATTACTTCAAATATCGGCATGCGAAATTTCTTGTAACAGATGCCGCTATTGAAATTTCTTGTAACCTATGCCGTTATTTGCAATAGCAGTTAATGCGGACGTGTCCAAAACTGAATCAGTTAGATAAATATTTTCGAAAGCGGGTCAGAATGCTCAATATTTTCAGAAATTGGGTCAGTACGGAAAATTTTTTCGAACTATTTAGAGCATCTGTAGTCGTCATGAGCCAAATTTTGGGCATTTAGCAAATGAAAATGGAAAAAATGACTTTGCGCTGCAATCGTCAAAAGCCAAAATTTGGGTGTTGTCACTATTTAAAATCTCAAACGAAAGATTATTTTTCGTCCCACGCAAAAAAAAAAAAAAAAAAAAAAAAAAAAAAAAAAAAAAAAAAAAAAAAAAAAATCGAACGGACAAGGATTGATTTCCCGCCCGTCTTAATTTGAAAAAAAATATAAAGCTTTAATATAATCAATTTCTTAATATATGTTAAATTAATTCTAATTATTTCTTAATTAATAATTAATTAACAATTAAACCTAAGCTTAACCCATATAAATCAATATAGGGGTGTCCTTTAGAAATGTTCTCAAATGAAATGTTTGGGACGGTGTTTCTTTTTCCGTCCCAATACATTTCATTTTTTTTTTTTTTTATGGATCGGATGTGATTTAATCTCCCGTCCATCCATTTTTTAATTTAAAAAAAAACTTCAAAGCCAAAAAACATTCGCTCGTCCGATAAATCCGCAATTTTGGGACGGTGTTTCTTTTACAGTTCGATGTGAAAAAAATTAATAAAAATAAGAGACGAAAGATAATTTTTCGTCCGATCTAACATACGGTAAATCATCTTTCGTTAGCTATATTGGCAATTGAAATTTTGTCTACCAAATATAACCGACTACTGTAGTTCCGAAATTCAAATTTTGGGTTTTGGTCAATGACTACAGCATTTTTTTTATCAAAATTTGTAAAATTTGGCAAAATGGCCAACGACTGCATATATTCTTACCACACATAAATAGCACGCGTGTGGCCGTGCTAACACGACATGTGGTAGGCCGCAGGCCGCACTCGTTCCTGACAGCTGAAACTTTCAAGTCAAGTGGGGCCCTTACTTCTTATGTTGATGGGGACTACGTATTGAAGGGAGTGAGTTGGTTAATGGATGTTCCAATCTGGTCCCAAAAAAGTGGGTGCCACTTGCACGTGCACCTTGGCCGCCTTCTCCAATTGTTTGTTTTCAACGTTGCAACACTTGCCAAATTCATTAATGAATAGTATTTGCATCGACGCATCGTATGGTTGGGCTGCACTATTGAATCTCAGACGGACACGTAGACATCAAATTTGTTGTTTTCTTTTTTTCTTTTCTTTTCCTTTTTTTTGATAAAAGAGAAAGAACTAAAAATTAAATTCTTGATGACTTAAGACCTCCAATTATTGAAATTGAAGATCTTAAGATGAAAATGGTTCTAGTATTATATCTACTAGGATCATGCACGTGCGATGCACGTGGAGGAAGAAGGAAAAGACAAAAAAAAAAAAAAAAAACCTACCAACACGTGCGTTGCACGTGTTTTTTGTCACACGTGTGGAAAATAGAGAGGGGAATGAAAAGGACTCAAAAAAAATCTAGTATTATACACGCGTGTTGCACATGGAAAAATGGGGAGGGAGAATGAAAAGGATAAAAAAAAAACCAACACGTGCGCTGCACGTGTTGACAAAATGACAAACGATTACAAATGACACTAACCCCTTCTCCCATTATAATAGTAGAGATATACTATAATGTACGTGCGATGCACACCTACTTAAAAATATAGTCATTAAATTAAATAGATATATATCAAATAAAAACAGATTTATATTTGAATGTTTTGATTTGGGTGACACATGCGGTACACGTATATATTGTTGGATTTAGTTTGGATGTGTATTGCACGGGTTTGTTTAGTTACAAAGTTAGAATTTGTTTGGTTACAAACCCCAACTCTCCCATTAAAATAGTAAAGATATTATGTTAATAGGAGAAAGAATGTATCTTCTCACTCATTTCTTCATGTTGAGATAGAAAAATGTGAGCAAAAGTAGGAATTCACACATATCTTAACACATGCACACACCCAACCACCACCTCCGCTCAATTTTCGACCGCTCGAGCGTCTAAATGCGCCAAGACGTGTGTAATCGAGGCTCCCGATCACGCCACGACACCACTCAATCACATATGTCCAATTCACTCAGTGGACGAGCCCATCACGTGGTCAACGTCTCAGGTCGTGCCACGTCACTATATCATCCTGACACCTTATTCCACTCAGCTGGCGAGCACAAGCTCGATGAGCAATCTAGATCGCTTAAAAAAATCGCGCTAGCTCGATAAATCTATAAAAAAATCACAGTAAATGATTTAAAATTAGGAAATTAAATTAAAATTCCATAAAATATTATTAAATATGAAAATTTAATTAGAAATTCTGAAAAATTATTAAAAATTTGGAATCTATACAATATATTATGCTAAACCACTTTTGTCTAGGGTTTTCTCATTTTTCCTTTTTAAAATAAAAAAAGGCGGGCAAATGTAGGAGATAACTCTCCACTCTTATTCCATCCAAATATGAATTTTTCAAAAAAGTTTTATTATTATTATTTTTTAAATTATGTGCAGTATTGCACTTGTTATACTATATATTATATTATATAAGTTTGTACAATATTGCACAAGGATACACTGGTACAGTTACAAGGAAAAATGATTCGGGTTCCAATGTATTGTCTTGTCTCTGCTATTCCAACATTAGTGTTACTGCTAAAAAATTTCAGTTTAATTTAAGATTGACACCTTTGTATCAAACTACAAAGGTAAGAGATTATTAGCAGAAGTTACCTAAAATCTATTTTAAAAACCTAAAATCGATTTGGGTACAATTAGGTGTTTGGCAAAAATTTTCATTTAAGATAACTCGTTTTAAACCTAAACTATACCAAAACATCAAAATAAATAATTTGGTAAGGAAACAAAATTTTAAAAAATATTTTTATATCTTATTTTCTTCTCATTAATAATTTACGTTCATTCCTTTCTTCCTCTCACATTCGTCCGACCGCTATTATGTTCTTCATCGAATAAGGAGGAGAGACAGAAAGTTATCTCTCCCGCTTTCTCCTCCTCGTATCTTTTTCTTCCCTCTCGTCATTCCTTATGGCTCGTTCTCCCTCTTCTCAATTTAGAACCAATTTTTTTGGTTGCATCATCTTCAACACATCCATGATTCGATAGAAACTAACATTTTGCCGGTTTATAACTTTTAGGCTTGCACTAGTTTTATAATTCAATTCATGAAGTCAAAGTCAACATTTCAATTTTCTTATGTGATTAAATTATAGAAATATTAATTGTTAAATTTATAAAATTAATTAGAAATATTAAAATTGAAAAAGAAGTACATAAAAATTTTATATTCTTTAACATGTCAGTTCTTTTAAAGATGTTTGTTAATTTTTATTATTAGAAAATTTTTATAACCTCACAGTATTGTTCTATGAAAAAAAACCAAATAATCATTTATAATAAAAAAGAATACTTTTGTCATTTGGATAGCAGTTTTGCAGCTGTTGTATCAAATAGTTTTAGTTTGTTATAAACGTTTTTGGTTCGCTGGACTTTTGGCCACAACACAGCTGGTCCACAGCAATGTCAAACAAACAGAGTCTTAGTCCTGCCAGGTAAAGTAAGTTTATTCTTCACTGAATTTATTTTGATATTGTAGGAAATCTTCAGTTAATTTAAATTATCCTATTCTCAAATAAGATCTTAGTATCTCAAAATGAATCTTGATCTTGAACGACGATTATGTTTGGTCAAAATCCCTACCAAGCGTCAAGCAAAACACCAAGTTGTGGGGAAAATTCTTCTAAGCAGTAAAAGTCTTATCAAATCACAGGATCAATGCTGAACGACTCAAGAATCAATACTTGAATATAAATCTTGTCACTTGCTGTGAAATAAAGAAATATATATGACAATCAATACTTCTGCTTAAATATTCAGAGAAAATTTATTACAATATAATTACTTTGTGAATTCCCCAAGGAAAGACCCATTTCGGTTCTTCAAGAAACCCCTCTCAGATAGATATCTTCAAAATAAATTCAATCTCGGATCTTCGAATTTTTTCCCAAAATGACCTTTTTTTTGAAAGTTTTTTCCTAACTGCCCTATTTTTTATTTTTGTTCCCTAAACGAACCACTCGCTTTTTGAAAAAGCGAGTTTGGTTAAAAATAACTCGCTTTTTTAAAAAGCGAGTCTGGAACTTTTAATTTCCGAAATATTAGACTCGCTTTTTGAAAAATCGAGTTATTTTTAACCAAACTCGATTTTTCAAAAAGCGTGCTTAGTTATTTTGGTAAATATTTTTTAAAGTGGGTCAGTTTGGTAAATACTTTTAGAAAGTGGATTAGTTTGGTAAATAATTTCAGGAAGTGGGTCATTTTGGTAACAAGTTCTTTCTATATCACATTGTCACTTTATCTTCTTTAGACCACTATATATGAAATCGTTTGTCAGGAATTTCTATATCACATTGTCACTTCATCTTCTTTGGTCATGATTTTATAAATTTAGCAACTGTTTAGCAGTAGCAGGGGATATACATAACTTGACATTATTTTAGTATATACATAATTGGTGTGTTTTAAGTTGTCGAGAATGAGCCCATAGATACTCTCAATCCCCGGTATACACATAATTGGTTTTTAACCTATGAATCATATGCGCTGAGTTCTTGCGCCAAAAGTCTTACACTCGCTTTCTGAAAAAGCGAGGGTGGTTAAAAGGGTCCATGATTTTTTTTTGTATTTCACAATGACCAAGTTACTCATTCCTTTATATAACCAGATTATCACCTTAGGGGTAAAAGGGTCATGCGGTAGGGAGGGACGGATGAAGTTCATCCTTCTCTTACTTTCACAAATTTTTTTTAATTATAAACTTTATATATTTAATATATATTATTTATATTTAAAGTATTAAATCCACCGAGAGACAGAAGATCTTCATACATAAAGTTATTTATATTTATAAAGTTAGCAACAGTTTAGCAGTAGTCGAGGATATACATAACTTGACATTATTTCAGTATACACATAATTGGTGTGTTTTAAGTTGTCGAGAATGAGCCCATAGATACTCCCAATCAATCTTAGCTTTTGGCCTATCAATCATATGCGCTGGGTTCTTGCGCCAAAAATTCTTATATTAAAAGGGTGGTTGTAACTTCGTTCATGGTTGCTGTTATACATAATGGTAGACCAAAAAAGCCTGACGTGGTAATTGATGAGACATTGTTTTCTAGTTCTGAATATTGTCAGCAGACTAAGGTTTGCTCATAATATATTGTTTTGTATTTCTTGCACTTGTTTTGAAAGTCCGAGTTTATTTTTTCCTAACAAAGAAGAAATTTTCTCTTTTGATCACTTTTCTTTCGTTTGTTTATATTTTTGTTTATGAATTGTTCATTCTGTTTATGATTTGTCTATTGATTTATTGGTAGGGGCATCAACATATGCCAATTCAGTATTTGGATGGATAAATGTTAAGATTGTTGTCGAGGCTCATATCTGTTAACCATTGGATCTGATTTCTAAGATCGTAACCTAATGGTGAACTATTTTGGTTGATAGGTGTGCTGATGAAAAAGAGATGATATTTTAACCACACTCGCTTTTTCAGAAAGCGAGTGTGAGACTTTTGGCGCAAGAACTCAGCGCATATGATTGATAGGTCAAAAGACAATTATGTGTATACCGGAGATTGAGAGTATCTATGGGCTCATTATCGACAACTTAAAACACACCAATTATGTATATACTGAAATAATGTCAAGTTATGTATATCCCCTGCTACTGCTAAACAGTTGCTAAATTTATAAAATCATGACCAAAGAAGATGAAGTGACAATGTGATATAGAAAGTCCTGACAAACGATTTCATATATAGTGGTCTAAAGAAGATCAAGTGACAATGTGATATAGAAAAAACTTGTTACCACAATAGCCCACTTTCTGAAATTATTTACCAAACTAATCCACTTTCTAAAAGTATTACCAAGCTGACCCACTTTTGAAAATATTTACCAAAATAACCAAGCGCGCTTTTTGAAAAAACGAGTTTGGTTAAAAATAACTCGCTTTTTCAAAAAGCGAGTCTCACATTTCGAAAATTAAAAGTTCCAGACTCGCTTTTTGAAAAAGCGAGTTATTTTTAACAAAACTCGCTTTTTCAAAAAGCGAGTGGGTCGTTTAGGGAACAAAAATAAAAAATAGGGCAGTTTAGGAAAAACTTTCAAAAAAAGGGTCATTTTGGGAAAAAAATCCGGATCTTCACCTAGGAACCTTCCACGACTTCATCGCAACACCATCACGGATACCCAACAATATCTCGTGCAACATTTTTCTGCCCGCAACCTATCTGTACCTTTCTGGTCAGTCCCCCAGTTGGACCACATATTTCACAAAGGCCTTCAATTATTTTTGTTAAGATAAATGAGAGAGATGAAAACAATACTGAATAGTGAATTGAGTTTAACCAAGTACAATACCACTTATATATAGGAGGAGAATAAATATCAAAACAACTCTACAATCAATATGGGACTATAATAATATCTAATACCCCCACTCAAACTCACAATGGGTCAAACAGTGTGAGTTTGCCTACTAAGTATCTAAATCTCTGAACAATTTGAGATTTGGTGAAGAAGTCTGCAGTCTGCTGGGAAGATGTAACACCTATATATAGGAGGAGAACAAATATCAAAACAACTCTACAACCAATATGGGACTATAATAATATCTAATACCCCCACTCAAACTCACAATGGGTCAAACAATGTGAGTTTGCCTACTAAGTATCTAAATTTCTGAATAGTATGGGATTTGGTGAAGAAGTCTGCAGTCTGCTGAGAAGATGTAACAGAATGGAGAGAAATAGTCCATGCACTACAAACGATCACCTATATCCCGACGTTTATTTCTCCTTTTAAACGCCGGGGATGTATCCCACGGCGTTATCAAAAATGCCGCCGCAAATGCCGTCCATTCCCCGCCGGGGTTGATTTATGGAAACCCCAGCGTTTTCAAACGCCGGGGAATGTATGAAAAACCTCAGCATTTGGTAGTTTTAACCCGTCGCTTTAAACGTCGGGTTTATGATTTCAAATTTTTTTTGGGCATTTAATAATCCCCGGCGTTTGTAGAAACGTCGGGTATTGTTTTTTTTAAAATAAAATCTTCAACCCCGGCATTTGGAAACGCCGGGGTAGGTTTTTGATTTTTTTTTCCTATTTCAAATTACAAAAAACAAATATAATATTTAAATACACAAATAAACCTATACACAATTCATAATAATGATCAATACAATATATTTCATAATTAAGCAGTTCACCAACGTCATTTGATAACAAAATTCAAATTAAAGTCACATACGAAATTTGTTTCATTGATCTTTAATCTCATACATATATAAAGTCTAATTTCCATTGTTCTTCAGGTACAAATTTGCACGAATATACAAGATGTGAAACTGGAGTAAAGCAACAGAAAAAACCTATCTAGATGTTTTGAATTATCCCTGTTATTGTAAGTTTGGGTGGGGGGCTTTACTTCAATCTTAAGCGCAAATGCTCGACACATTTTGCTGTGAGAATTCCAAATATTCTTCAGTCTTGATGGTCGATCGAACTTTAGAGTTGTGCCTCAACAGAAGTTTCAGATCTTCCCACAAATCATCGTCAACCTTGGAAAATAATGGTCCACCGTATTATTCGTCTATCAGCTCCAGTCTCTGGAGGTTCTACTGCGAAAATTCACAATCAACATTGATTATTAGTCTTTTTCTCAAACAATTTGATTAATTCATAGAGCAAGGAAAACCAGGAATTAGTGAGTAAAAATTCTGACCTTTGGGTTTCGGTCTTTATCAACTAATATAGCCCTGCAACCCTAAAGGACGAAGATGCTGATTTAGAAAAAATGTACTGGAAAATCTTGAAATATCGCTTTCATTATTATGGAATACCTCAAAGAAATCATCCCTGAGTTCTTTTCGCATTATATGGCTACAAACCCTGTAATCTTGGATAAGGCATTGCCCCACTTGTTGCTTTCTTCCTTCTATAATCTGGGAGGTGAAGAAATTAACCCAAAAAAAGGTTAGGTACTGACTTTCAGATATGCACTTAAGACTCAAGGAGTAAAAATACAAAACAATTTAAGCTCCAAAGCATCAATAACAAATACAAGGATAAATAATGTTCAGCGTGTGAAACACCTGGCTGATACACCTTCCTTCCGAAGTTGTAGTGAAAGGGTTGAGTGTTTTACGCTAGTATTCTAACATGACTAATTAAACCTTCAAAGTGAGACGTACAGCCTACTTAAGCTCAAAAACATAAATACATAAAACATAGCTCACTCAAGCTATGCTCATGTACACCCCAAACAAGAGCTGAATGCCCACGACAATTTCTCCATCATATAAAGATTCTCAGATAGATTAAATTACTGCAAGCAACCTGGAATACAAGAAACAGGAAAGAATGCATGCCCTGTGCAACAAGAAGTTACGAAGAAACTGCTAGGGATGTCTACTCATAACTTCTAGCATGTGCAGAGAACACATTTCCTTACATAATTTTGGCATAAAGATTTCTAGTTATTCAATTGAGCTATAATAATATTCACAATCACCACTGTTTTCACCACCCTCTATTGCATAAATTGGAATTAAACAAAAGACCTATGGCCACGCAGTTTAAAGTTTATTATA
This sequence comes from Hemerocallis citrina, assembly GCA_017893485.1. Lineage (NCBI taxonomy): Eukaryota > Viridiplantae > Streptophyta > Magnoliopsida > Asparagales > Asphodelaceae > Hemerocallis > Hemerocallis citrina. The sequence goes on from CM030365.1 coordinate 133,374,065, forward strand.
TCAGACAAACATCTCCCTTAATTGAGTCTAAAATATCCTATCAAATAGACACCATACAATGGTTATTCATGGAGATGAACTAGAGTAACTACTAAACTAAGGAGCCCACAATTTCTCCTGAAATCCCCCTTCATATCCACATTGTTTAGAAACAAACAGTAAAAGAAATACGTGTGCTTACTATTCTTATCAATCTTAGAAACAAACACTAAGGAGCCTAGACATTCTTACCAATCTGAGAGTATTCTTAAGACTGGTAGGGGATGCCTTCTTCAATGACTCAATCACAACTGAAATCCACTCAGTAGTCTCATGTGCCCCCTCTACCTCCTGTTTAAAAAGAAATAGGTGTGCTTACTATTGTGACTGAATATGCGAACACAATGCAAGAAAATACAATACAAGAAAAAATTAGTAATCAAGATAATGTGCATAACACCCAACAACTTACAAGAGCAGATAGGATTTCTTCAACAGTACTTTTGGAGAAGCATCTATCAATTACATTCAACCTGTGAAGATAAATGGGGTCCAGTAAACCAAACAAATTACAAAGTAATGCAATTAGAAGGGATGGGTAGTGACAGGTGTGCAATGCATGACGATCTCTGTAACCTCTATACATGTGTTTGTTAGCAATCATTAATGAAATCCAACGAAGAGAGGGGACGGTTTGGCTGGATATAGAATAAAAAGAGATGCTTTGCGTCGGAACCCACTCAAATGGGGAAATGATAGGGCAGGAGCCATATGAAACTGGACTAAGAGAAAGGGAGGGAGATTAAAAAGCTCTTTAATTGCAACTTCTGAAACTTAAATACAATTTCAAAGATGGTGGGATGAAATTATCACATAGGGAGCTAATAGCAATTCTGACAACAAAAAGGAAAATCACAGAAATAAAGATGTACCTTGAAACATTAAGAAGCTAAGATTAAAGAACCTTATTATCTCTCATTACATCATCAATTCCAACTCCAAAATAACTCGACAGAATTGGTATTAGGTTAAATAAGAAGGGAGATATCAAGAAATCAAGAAATACAAAACAAATATCATATGGTCATCAAACTATAAACTTTCTTGATGTAGCATCAGTTTCGATAACTAATATACACAACACTTATAATCAAAATCATATACACAGCACTTATAATCAAAATCAAAATCATATACACATTCATTATGAAATCAAAATCATACTTGATCTTCCTAACAAGAATATATCGAAAATCAAAATCAAAAAGAAAAAGAGAATAATTACCTAGGATTTATGAAAGAGAGAGATTGAGGACGGGAGATCGAACGACGATGACGACGACGGGAGATCGAACGGCGGCGGCTGGGGGCGAGATCGAATTGCGGCGGGGCGACGAGATGGAATGGGGCGGCGAGATGGAACGAAAGCGAAATCAAAAATAGAAAGAGAAACAAATTGGAGACTTTAAAGTTTTAGAGAGGGAAAAGAATTGGGAAAGTGGAGATTTTAGGGCGAAAGGGAAAAAGAAAGAGGGAAAGGGAAAAAGTGAAAGAGGGAGACTGATCATTTTAGGACGGGGGAAAGCGGGTTTTCGACTGATCATTTTAGGGTTTCGGCGCGAAAGGGAAAAAGAAAGAGGGAAAGGGAAAATTTTAGGACGGGGAAGGGGGTTTTCGACTGATCATTGCCCAGCGTTTTAAAATGCCGGGCTATTTGACAAATTCCGGCATTTTTTAAGAAACGCCGGGGTTTCTTCGCAACCCACTGGCGCTCTTATAAAGAGCCGGAGTTGAACCGCCGGGCTTGCCTATATATTTTGTAGTGCTGCCTCAAAGCGCTTTGAATATAATTGCAATCAATCTCTATATGCTTCGTTCGCTCATGAAAGACTGGGTTGCTTGCAATGTGCAATGCACTCCGGTTATCACAATGAAGAGCAGTAGCTCCTGTAAGAGTGACACCCATATCTGATAACAGCCAACGAATATAAACAATCTCTCTAGTAGTAGCTGACATTGCTCTGTACTCAGCTTCAGTCGAAGAACATGCAACAACTGCCTGTTTCTTACTTCGCCATGAGATCAGTGAATCACCAAGAAATAGACAGGAACTGGTGGTAGACCGTCTGGTGGTATAATCACCTGCCTTTCTGACAGTAGATCAGCCGATACACCCTTAGAGCTTTATGTGAAGATTCGTCCCACTGATACCATGTTAAGATAAATCAGAAAGATTAAAACAATACTGAATATTGAATTGAGTTTAACCAAGTACAATACCACCTATATATAGGAGGAGAACAAATATCAAAATAACTCTATAACCAATATAGAAGTATAATAATATCTACCAGTTTTCTTGAGAGTATTTCTCCACCAATGTGTATAGTATCCACGTACCTTACAGATTCTTGCTTGTTGGATTCTAAAAACCTTCGTTAATAGACATGTTTAGTGGGTTTGGATCCTAAAAATATCCAACGAAATTTTAATCAAATCAGAAAAAAAATGAAATTGTAGGACCTACCGTTGAAACCCTAATCACATACTACTAATTAAGCATATCCTAGCAGTTAAATAGTTAATCATCCAAGTGTATCCAACGTGTCTTGTGCCTTTTTCCCATTAATATGGCCGACATATCATGCCACCCTCCATGCAAATCCACAAAATTATGATCTCATTGAAAACTATTAAAAGTGAATTCAGAAAATGGCATTTGAAAAAGTTGAGCACGTCTATTTCCACTAATTTACTTGAATATTACATTTTTCTAAATTATACATATATAGATTTGGTATAGTCTAAACTCTAATTAAATGTTGTTATTATCAAAATGAAAGAAAAAAAATGAATGAAAATGATGGTCTAAATTTTACAATGATGTGTCTTCTCACGCACCTCATGTGTATGGGGATTTGAGTGTACGCCATGGCGCAGCGAAACTAATTAGAGCATTGAGTAAGATGAAGTAGATGTGACGAATCAATTGAGCAAAAAAGCAAATAGATTCACCAATCCAAATACAAATACAACGAAAATTTATCCCGGTTAGCTTTCGCTTAATCCTGGAAAAAATATAGGGATATCTAATATTCAACTAGAAGAGATTACAAGGAATTAATGATTCACCCAATACATGAAAATAAATTCACTCACCAAGAACTATCTCCCTTTCAAGCCCCTCTTTGTAATGGGAAAAATAATCAATGAAGTACATCATCTCATATTGGAGGGGTTTACAATATATATAAAAGAAAAGAAACCGTAAAATTAATCTTGATTCTCAATCGTCCGATATATCCTGTAGAAAAAGTAACTGAATAGAAGTCATACTATTTGAGTTGGAGTTGAAGATTATGTTGAAACGACCTAACAAATCGAGGCCCTGAAAAATATAGCACCGCGAGCGGTCGACCGTCCTCCTCTTGGCCAAACCCTGTACAGCTGCGGTCGGGTGTGCAGTCGATCTTCCCCCAGGACAGTCCACCGTAACTCTGTCTGCACCTTGCTGCTACTGTTTTTTCTTCTACTCTCTTCGACGCTTCAACCTCCGTGCTTCATCTTATCTTCTTCTAGTCTGAACCACAAATATTCATGACACATTTCTACCGGTGTGTAGATTACTTTAGTTCGACTAAGGTCATGATCAAGATATATTCTGTTAAGGTTTTCATCGTCATGCGTTCCTAGTGAAGCTTATTTCAATTAATCCATGCACCTCGCGTCTTTCTACTGGTCTGAAAGACAATTTGCGAAATCTTGTAACTCAGAAAGTTTCTTTCCACTACTTATATATATGCAAATTAAGGAGGTAAATGTGATTAATGTATTTTTTTTTTTCTTTGTAAACTATGAGATTCACTTAACTATTTTATCCTTGAGAAAGTGAACAATTTCAAAATTAGGTGATACAAATACATGGGGAAGCATACCTTGAGCCCTTACTCGGAAGTTGTCGGCAGGTTTTCCAAAATTTTAAAATTATTTTCTTGTGCACGTGAGAGCTAATCAAAAGAAGATTCTAAAGTCACATGAAAGTGATAGAAAGACATCAAATTAATGAAAGTAGTTTACCTTTTTAATCCTTTAAAAGAGATGTGTTTATGGGTGGAGGTCCATGCCATAATTACTATTGACTTCAAGAATCATACAGCAATAGAGCTAAAAATGGTTTTTTAACACAAAAACCTAATAAATCTTGTAGGGGTTTTTCTCTTTTTCCTGTCATCCCCCGCTTTCTTCTATTATTCTCTATTAGCTCTCTTTATGTCAATATTTTGTGTAACCATAAAGCCTTTTGTTACTTTGTCCCTGAACATCTTCTATTACATACTCCCTTGGAAGAAACCCTAGATCTAGGTGTGTGTAACACCTCGAATTTTTAAAATATCGAAAATGTCTGTTTTTATATATTTTGAGTGGTGAAAATTATTTTGATGTATTTTATTTAAATATTGATATCGGTATGGATAATTGTGGTGGATTGGCGTTATTGATATATTGGGGGTTATGAATTGAGTTTTGTGTGAAAGGATATTGTTTACCTTATTTTCAATTGTTGGAGGATTATTATGAGACGATTTTATATACTTTATATTGTTAGTATTTTGAAGAAAAGAGTTGGGGTTTACTTGAAATATTTTGGAGGTTTAGGGGTCTATTTGTAAATATCCATTTATAAAAAATATTATTATTATTATGATTTTATCTCTACTACTATAATGGGAGAACACCTTAGTGTAATTTGTCCTCAACTCAAATATTTTCGAAAGTGGATCAGTTATGGACTAGCTTTAGTAAATATTTTCGAAAGTGGACCAGTTTGGTATCAGAGCTTAGGTTAACTGGGATAGAGTTTGTGATGTTTTGTATCCTAGTGATCCTGTCATGTGAGTATGGGTTCATTCTTGCTAAGTTGTGGAGATGAAGTATTTTATGTTTTGTGGGTGTTTTGTTTAGTAACAGTTCTTTTGTTGAATGGAGTGAACCCTTTAGACTTTTGTCTGACTTTGTGTCATGATTATTTTTAACCCTACATATATTATTCCTTTTTTTGAAAGCCCTATAAGAATTTGTGTTATTGGGATACATTGATTGATGTGGGTGTGAAGGGCTATTCCTTGGAAATTTTATATATGTTTTATAGATCGCGAGGTTGTGTAGTAATCGTTATTATTTGATATAAGGTAATGGGTGGGTTAGGAAGGCTTTATGCATAGTTGAGGTATGATGCATGAATGATTCGGGTGAGAAGGCCCGATGAGACTCAGTTTCTACTTGTATGAAATGTCTTAGACGATGTAAGTATGTCTGTTGGGTTTGGTGGTAAAACCCAAGGGGAAGATTAAGGAGGTGGTTGGTAACTTATTGATATATGAGAGGATGATTCTTTGAGATTGAGTATCAATTATCGAGAGTTTAGAAGGACTTTTAAGTGGCCTGGAACGAAGAAGGATGTCAGTTATTTGACAAGAATGGATAAGCCTCTTTTGAGGTGTGTAGTCGACAAGGGAGTTATGCAGATTAGCAACGATCAAGACATTAAGTTGCTTAGTTATTGAAAGTTAGTGGGGGAGAGTATCCGTAATTGTTTGAACAGTTGTTTTCTATCTCGGTAGCTCGAGGACGAGCTTCTTTTGAGGTGTGTAGAATGTAACACCTCGAATTTTTAAAATATCGAAAATGTCTGTTTTTATATATTTTGAGTGGTGAAAATTATTTTGATGTATTTTATTTAAATATTGATATCGGTATGGATAATTGTGGTGGATTGGCGTTATTGATATATTGGGGGTTATGAATTGAGTTTTGTGTGAAAGGATATTGTTTACCTTATTTTCAATTAATGTAACACCTCGAATTTTTAAAATATCGAAAATGTCTGTTTTTATATATTTTGAGTGGTGAAAATTATTTTGATGTATTTTATTTAAATATTGATATCGGTATGGATAATTGTGGTGGATTGGCGTTATTGATATATTGGGGGTTATGAATTGAGTTTTGTGTGAAAGGATATTGTTTACCTTATTTTCAATTGTTGGAGGATTATTATGAGACGATTTTATATACTTTATATTGTTAGTATTTTGAAGAAAAGAGTTGGGGTTTACTTGAAATATTTTGGAGGTTTAGGGGTCTATTTGTAAATATCCATTTATAAAAAATATTATTATTATTATGATTTTATCTCTACTACTATAATGGGAGAACACCTTAGTGTAATTTGTCCTCAACTCAAATATTTTCGAAAGTGGATCAGTTATGGACTAGCTTTAGTAAATATTTTCGAAAGTGGACCAGTTATATATATTTTACTTTTGACTAGCCTTTTGGCTTTAGTCTTGGTTGGACAAGCGCGCAACTGTACTTTCAATCCAGCCCACAAATGGTAGATACTTAGGACACCTGGATCTGGGTGATGTCGTGGGTTCGCGGGATTGAAATGTACGGGATGGGAGGCACAGAGATCCCTGTGTTGTACGAGGAGGTCAGTTGTGTGGGCACTGAAAAGGAGGAAATATAAAGGTGTATATGTGTATTGAAAGAATGTATGTATATATAAAGATGTTGATGATATGATATATTACGGAGATTATTTATATTATGGGAGATGTGAATATTCTACAGGAGATATATATGTATTTAGTGGCATATGGCTTGAGATGTGATGTGATATTACCCAGACTATGTGTTTGGGGTGCGGTGAGTATTACCCAAGCTATCAGCTTTGGGGTGTGATAGGTGATTGCCCAAACTACGTTTGGGATATGGAGTATATTGTGATAAGAATGAAAGTGAAGTTAATGGCAATTTGTGATATAAGCGATATGATAATGTTGTGATGAAATGTAAGCAAATTGTTATGTGCACGGAGGCGTATTGTTTTGTGTTGTACGACATGAATTAATAAGATATTAGGAGAAGAGATGCATATGTTTGTGAGGTGATACGTGATATAATACCATAAGATAAATAGCTGTATTATGAGTTTGGTTATGAAATGGTTATTATAGAAAGTTTGCTGTGTTATAAGATTGTGTGCCCTGGGAATTGTGACTAGGAACTACCCGCCTGCTATTTCGGGGGAAATAGTGGGAACTACCTGCCTAGGCATAATTTTCAGGATGAATAGGTGAGTTGTTGATATGCTGGTTGTATTGTGAGTTGGAAATAAAAGTAAAGAGATGGTGAAAACAAGCGATATGATGAGATTGGAATGAAAAGAAAGTAAATGGTGAATTATAATGTGATGGTACGTGGGGTGAGATATAATATGAGAATGAAAAGCGATAGTAAGCGGTATCATGAGTTGTGAATGGAGATTTAAGTAAAATACAGTATGGTATGAGTTGTACCTTGGAATTGTGTCAGGGAACTACCCGCCCGCTATTTCTGTGGAAATGGTGGGAACTACCTGCCTTGGCATAATTCGCAGGGTGAGCTGGTATGATAGTGGTAATGACTAATGGAAATGAAGAATTAAGTAAAGTGAAGATGAAAGTAAGTTAGTCATAAATTAACCTGAATAATAGCTAAACGATATAACGAGATGAGAATGAGTTATAAAACATATTTTGATGGGATAAGAATGAGTATTTAATAAGTGATATGTGTATGATGTGATAAAATGTGAGTGAATTGCAATTGGTAACGAAGTGTTATATTTTGACATAAGAAAGGAATTAATGTGGATATATGCTTACGTGATAATATCGGTTATAAGAAATAAATGAACGCGGTGTTATGAAATATGAAATTGAGAAAGAAAGGGGTTTATGAATGAAAATGAGTATTTGAGAATATGGGTTGTGAGTTCGTAGATGTAAATGAATGAAAAATGAAGGGCGTAGTAAAAAAAAAAAAAGTATGAAGAAAAGAGTTAGGGATTTATGGGAGTATTTATGGAAATAAAGAAACGATGAGGTAGTAGGAATTATGAAGTGATAAGTATTTGTGTAGGGGATTCCAATTTAAAATGAATGGATTGAATGGAAATTCGTATTGTGCGAATATAAAGTAAGGATAGATATGAGGTTGATGTGAAATATATAGTGGAATGTGTGAGTATGGGTAATTTTATGATTTGATACAGATTCGAAGAATAATTGGATATAAAGCCGTATTTATGATGTTTTAAAGTTATGAGGTTCAAGATGTACCCTCTTACTCGATGTTTGTAAGTTTAAAATTATTTTCGTTATACATTTTAATTTATTTGTTAGATTTTTAAAATTATACTCACACCAGAAATGGCTAACCCCTTAATGTTTGGGGGGTTAGGGAGTCCTTAGACTACCCTAGATCCCCCACTGTTGCAGGATCTCATCAGTGCAGAGGTGAGACATGGAAGTTAGTTAAATAGTTCTTTTATATTTATTTTAAAGTTTGTATAAATTCAGTTATGTAAATAGTAAATTTTGTGGTTTAAAATTGTATTATGATTGTATAAGCCTGTATATGACGGTGATGAGTACAGTGTGAGGTGGTGTGGTGTGCTGGTGACCCGTACCCAACTCGTCGTGGAGTACTAGGCTCTGTGGTAAGTTTTACAATGATTTTTATAAGATTTTACCTCGTTTTTCAAAGAAATTCATAGTTTTTATTTGATATTTGATAATTCGTTATGAGTTTGGCCCCCAGAGCATTATATATTATTGCCTGTATGTTTCTGCTCATTTTGGCCTGGGGAGCCCGTAAATTTATTGTATATTTTGTGAGCTACGGAATTTTGAGCAGAATTCCGTAAGCTTTTTGTGTTTCGGGGCAAAATTTACAGGGGAGACTCTGCCAAAATTTTTCCTGAAATATAACTTTCTTAGTTTATGATTAAAGTGATATAGAAATTGATAGAATTGAATTTCGAGGTTTAGTTTTCAGAAAAAAAAAAAAAAAAAATTTGGGGCGTTACAGTGTGTGGGGGCGGCAGCTAGGGTGCGCCGCCGCCGCCCCAGTGCTTCTACCCCGCCGTGCTACCTTCCTTCCCTCTTCTAACCGATGCGCCGCCCCTCGTCGACCATCGCTGCTCGAAGAAGCCTAGAAAGCGGCTTGTTCCCTCAGGTCGCGGAGCTTCCTCCCGCGATGGTGACGCGTGGATCTGGGGAAGGGGGCGAGATCACTGTGGCCGTGGCCGATGGCGAGGTGCGCCGCCAGATCTGATGTGTTTGCCCAGATCTGAAGTTATTGGCTAGATGCACCGACGGCCCTAATCCGAACTCAACTTTGTGAGCTCGGTGGTTCGGCATGGGGCGCCAACTCCCCCCCCCCCACACACGCACGACGACGACAACCCGCTGATTACCCACTTTTGTTGCCGATGGCGAGGTGCGCCGAAGGCCAGATCTGATCCACCGCCTAGTCATCGTTCTTGCTCCGATTCTGCCCCCCACTCAGATCTGATCTACCGCCTACACGCCGCTCTTCCTCGGTTTTGCCCCCAATGCCTCTATGCCGCAGATGTCCCCAGATCTGTGACCCTTGGAGTTGGGGGTGGGTTTATTGGGGTTGGGGTTTGGGTTAGGTTGAGATTGATTAGCTTTGCTAGGTGTTTTACCGGTTGTTCTTCGGGCTTGTCATCATGTCCACACTCTTGGGGCCAATTACGGTGATCTGCAGCTATGATTTTGTTTTTCAAGAGTTGGTAGTGCGTGTGAAAAAGCCGGGGGTGTGCTTGGCTGTGCCGTAGTGCGAGACGGTAGGGTATTTAGTTGTTTGGGGGGGTGGTGGAGCTGTCTGGGTTGGGTATGTCTTGTTGTGATGTTTGCGGTGTAGTTCAGTTGTGGGGCTAGGACCCGAAGACGGGGTCCCTCCATGAGACCGCTTATTACAACTAGTATTTTACCCCCATGAGACCGATTGTGGAGCATGGGCCCAAGATGGGGTCCCTCCGTGATGGACGCTCACTTGTCTCAGCTTCCAGGGTGTTTGTCTCAACTGTCGTGGAGCGTCCGGGATGTGAAGAATGAGGGGGAGGAGGTGTCTGAGCTGGATTTGATTTGGTGTGAAGAATGAGGTGTAGTATAGTTGTGGGGCTAGGGCCCGAAGACGGGGTCCCTCCATGATCGTTACTGCATAGGGTGGGGCTTGGGCCTGCAGAAGGGGTCCTCCCATGAGGTGCACAGAGGGGAGATGTTTGTGTTTTTGGTCGGCAGGAGAGGAGTCACACCCTGAACTCGACCTTCTTTAATCTACTGCCACAGACTTTGCAACAGCACCGCCACTACGCCCTCATCATTGACCCTGAAATCTACAACGTCCACTGCCCGCAGGAGCGAAATGTGAAGGTGATTCTTCAGATTGGTTGTGATTTGGTTGGATTTTATGTGAGAGAGAGAGTGAGAGAGTGAGAGAGTGAAGTGTTGCTTCTCACTACTCTATGTAGGTGTTTGTTTGTATTTGTGAGAAATCACCTGAGAGAGTATCTTCATTGCTCTCTTAGACTGTGTCCGTGGTTAGGGTTAGTGAGAATTTTGCTTAGTGAGAAATCGCTTGTGAGAGCTAAAGCGTGAGAGAGGTGAAGGTATCCTCTCCACGGCTCTACTTTGGTGGTGACTAGGCAGAGAGTGAGTATGTTGGAGAGGGTGTGGGAGAGGGGGAGGAGAATGTTGGAACCGGCGAATTTCCAAATGCCACGTGATTCGCTTCAGGTGGGTGTGCGCGCGCCATGGGGGCGGTGCTCGAAGCTTACGTGACGTACATACAATTAGTTGGTACTCGCTATGTGATTGGGCCTAAGCTGGGGTCCAGTACATTATTGGTGGAGGTCGGGGACAAGCTGTAGCTGATTCGTCCTAGTTGTAGTTTTTAGTTTTTGTGGCACACCTTAAAAGGTATTAGAGTGAGCCCTGATTGTATGTATTGGTTATATTGCTTCATGTTTTATTTTGTTGTCTGTAGGTTGTAATTTGTCCCAGTACTCTGGCTTTGTTTGGTTAATTATCATTAATGAAACAGGGTGGCCTTATTCCACCTTTTCCTTCAAAAAAAATATTTTGTGTAACCACTTTGGGAGATAAAACCACGTATGTTAGATAAATTTAATACCTCTAAGAGGAGGGTTAGATAAGAGTTATAAGAGATTTTCTAAGTGTGTAGGGAGAAGGTTGAAACAGACTGTTAAAAAGAAGAGGGCCTAAAAAGGATTATTAATAGCATCTTAAGATACAAATTCAAAAATGAAAGGGGCGAGAAAAGAGGGAGTGTGGGCTTCTTGGAAAGAGAGAAGATCTTATGTTCAAGTACTTCTCTCTATTTCAAACTCTCATCCACACTACAAACCACATGAGCTTTTCCGGCCGTATTTTTGGCTATCCCGGTGTTTTATAAACGACAAGATAGACGGTAGCGGCGTTTCTGGTGGCAGTGTTTTTAGAAACGCCGCTATAGCGTGCGTCGGGACATATATAAGGTCTATCCCGGCATTTTTGCTAATGCCGCTACAGTCCATACCTATACCGGCGTTTTACAAAATAAATGCCGCAATAGACCTTTTATTTAAAAAAAGAAAATGTTATCTGTTTCGGCATTTTTGAACACAAACGTCGGGATAAATAATTTGTTTGTTTTTAAAAAATACCCTATCCCGACGTTTTGTTCCCAAAAACGCCGGGATAGATAATTTTTAATTTTTTTTTGAATTTTTAAATTTTTTTAATAAAAAAATACCATTCCATATTAACAAAATTAAAACTACCATTCCATAGCCAAATCGATTACACCTTTTCTAAATTTGACCTTCCAAGTAATAATATTCATCACATCCAACAATATGAATTTTTTATTTGGACTGTCATGATCCATTTTGATGAATTTAATTCTCATACCGATAATAATTTGCTCAATGTGTTGTCTTCCACAACAAAGTATGCTTCGAGCAACATCCCTAGTTCTTTCTTTAATGGTTTACATCTTTTGAAACGTAAGAAGGATGAAGCAAAAAATAAAAAAAAGAGCTATTATTTTTACTTTGAATAAAATCCGCCCTAGTATTTGCGGGTTGCAAGAAACCAGAATAGAGTATCCAGCCTCAGAGGATTTTAGATGCCTTAGAGGGGCAGTAGACTTTGAATGGAGATTCAAACCTACTGTGGGCTATTCGGGAGGCATAGCGGTTGGGGCGGATGTGAGATTCTTTGAGATTATAGATGATTACGTTGGTTTATTTACAGTGTCAATTAGACTACGAAAGAGAAGTGATGGCTGGGTGCATGTGGTGATTAGCGTGTACGGTCCATACAATTCGAGACAACGCAAAGAACTATGGAAGGAGCTCCAAGAGATAAGGAATAAATGGGATGGGCCATGGGTGGTAGGAGAGGATTTCAACACCACCAGATACTAGGAAGAACATAGAGGTCGAGGTTACAACCACACTGAGCAGGAGTCGTTCAACAACACTATAGATGACTTGGAGCTGATGGAGTTAGAGATGATCGATAGAAAATTCACATAGTCGAACATGTAACGAAATCCTACTCTGGCTAAGTTAGATAGAGTTTTGGTGTCCAACGATTGGGAGGATGCGTTCCTGTTAACAAAAGTTAAGTCGGCAACGAGATACACATCCGATCACCTGCCCCTTATCATAGACTGTGGGCAGGTAACCAGAAAAAAGATTTCTCCTTTTAGATTTGAGAAAACTTGGACAACGTTTAATGAAACACGGCAAGTCATCGAAGATTCATGGGCAGGTCAAACCATCGAAGAAACTACTGTAGGAGTTTGGGTGGAAAAGACAAGGCGACTTCATAGGAGGCTAAAAGGATGGACTAGACAGAAGATGGATGAAGTCAAAGGAAGAAGGGAGACTCTTGGCAACAGGATACATGAGTTGGAAACTATGCAAGAGAAGAGGGACCTACTGGGACCAGAAAAAGACGAAATGGCAACGAGTAGACTAGAGCTGCAACATATAGGGACAATGGAGGAGTTGTATTGGAGGCAACGGTCGAGAATACAATGGCTTAGGGAAGGGAACGCGAATACAAAATTCTTTCACAAGGTGGCAAATGGATGAAGAAGGCAAAATCATATAGCTGGACTCTTCCTTGATGGCACTTGGACAAAGAACGAAGGGATGATCAAAGAGCATTTAGACAAGAAGTTCCATGAGTTGCTGGGCGGAAGATCCACTGCTAGATGCAACCTTTCGACAGACATGTGGTTCCTCTACATTAGACGGTAGCGTGGGCATTGAACATAGATTTACAGAAGAGGAGGTACACGAAGCAATCAAGCAGCTAGGACAGGACAAGGCACCGAGCCCAGATGGGTTGTCCAGATGGGTTGTCAATCTTCTTCTACAAACTATACTGGAAAATCATCAAGGCGGATCTTGTGAATATCTTTAATGAACTTTATGACGGAAGCACAGTGATGGACAGACTTAATTATGCCACTATTATCCTGATCCCTAAGAAAAGCGAAGTTCTCACGGTTGAGGATTTCAGACCTATTAGCCTTCTTAATAGATCGTTCAAAATAATTACCAAAGTTCTGGCTTAAAGATTGGCACCTCACTTAGACGACGTGGTGACCCAATCGCAGTGGGGGTTTATTCGTGGAAGAGATATCATGGACAGCATAACTTCAGCACATGAGATAGTGTATAGGGGATATAGAGGCAAATCAGAAGGTTTCCTTCTGAAACTAGACTTTGAAAAGGCCTACGACTCCGTGCATTGGGATTGTCTGGACGAGGCAGTGCAGTTAAAAGGTTTTGGTGTGACATGGAGAACGTGGATGAATACGTGTGTCCAAGGTGAAAAATCATTCATACATGTAAATGGGTGGCTAGGCAAAGAAATCAGATGCAAAATAGGACTCAGGCAAGGGGACCCGCTGTCACCTCTTCTATTTGCCATCGTAGCGGATGACCTCGTGGAAATGATAAGGAGGACACAAGAGCACAACATCATCAAGGGGATCGAGATTAAAGGAATCGCACAGCTAATATTCTACAATACGCTGATGACACCCTTTTGTTCGGGAGGGTGAAGGTAGAAGAAGCTGTAGCTATGAAGGCAGCCTTGGGATGTTTCCAAGGGTGGTCGGGACTGAAAGTAAACTTAAATAAAACCAGCGTCATCCCGATTAGCGAACACCTATCAATTGCAGCGAATACTATCTCTGACACTTGGGATGCGAGGTGGGTGAATTCCCAATCAAATACCTAGGCACTCCAATTAGGCCGGGGTCATTGTTGAAAGAGGGCTGGAATCCCTTGATCGAAAAGATTGCTAAGAAACTGGCAGGGTGGAAGATTCGCTTTCTTTCTTTAGGGAGAAGAATCACACTGCTAAGATCTGTTCTTAGCGCCATTCCACTTTATATAATGTCGATCTATGAAGTGCGCACGTGGGTTATCAACAAGATAAACAAACTTAGAAGATGATTCTTGTGGATGGGAACTGACGTGGGTAATAAAGGGTTTCACCTGGTCAAGTGGGGTAGAGTTTGTAAGAAAAGAGAATTCGACAGGTTGGGAATTATAAACCTCCACGATATGAATAGAGCTCTGCTTAGAAAGTGGTGGTGGAAGATCTATAAACGGCGTAAAGGATGGTGGTGCTACTCTTTCGGCCTATTCCGAAAGAGGAAAAAATATCGTTATGGTGGAAGAAGCGAGTTCGGAAAGGTTTCCTTCCGTTGGAAAGGTGTGATGAAACAAGGGGAAATGTTTAACACCAATACTAGGTGCAGGATAGGGAACATGACGAATACTAGATTTTGGAAGGATGAATGGTGCGGGACTAGGACATTAGAAAACCTTTTCCCACTGGCAGCAGCGTTAACAGCCAATAAAGATTCCCTTATGGCGGACGTATGGAGGAATGAGAAACTTGGGCTAATAGTCTCAGACCGCCAGACAACCGACAGTATCACGCAGTTCGAAGAACTAAATAATCGTCCAAGTAGAAGGAGGGCAAATGAGCAATGGAGAAGATGATAGATGGTGGAATATCGACGAATCTAAACAATTTACGATGTCGTCAATGTATAAATGGCTCAACGATGGTGGGATTAGATGTAAAGAACCAAACATCATCTGCGGAACACAGACTCCTCTAAAAGTCAAAGTTTTCTGCTGGCTGGTATCAACGATGCTATTCTGTCTAAAGTCAATCTTAGGAAAAGAAATATGCAAATCGATGTCAGGTGTGAGTTCTGTTTAGACACGGAAAAAAACATATCACACTTATTTTTCACATGCCATAAGGCTGCTCTCACTTAGGAAGTAGTCTGTAGGGGGTTTGGATGCACTCAGTGTCCTAGATCAACTTTAGATGTTTGGGTTCTATTCAGGGAAAACCTAGTCAGGATAGAGGATAGGCAGGCATGGGATATAGCAGTAGAAGCAACATTATGGAACCTATGGCTAGACCGAAATGATTTATACTTTCGCAACATTATCTATAGATTCCCAACCTCAATGCATAAAATTTTCCTTCTCATTCATGATTAGGCAGATTACGCGGGTACTAGGAAGAGGATGAAGATGATCGAGGAGGCCTAGAGTGACCAGATCATGGGGGGCAGGCACACCCCTGGTAACTTTGGGACGTCTTTCGCTTATGGCTTTTCTTAGATTTTTTGTAATAGTAATGCTACTTGATGTTCTCTATTTTGTTGTTCAGTAGGAGGATGTATTTATGGAGCTTTAAGCTCTTGCTTTTGGATTTCATTTGTACTACTTTGTTTCATTAACAATCATTAATGAAACGATGACAGAGGTCATCCTTTTATCAAAAAGAAAAACATCCCTAGTTCTCCGACATGCCTCCCACTATTTATGGCAAACTGAAGAAAACTATTACACCTGTTTATATCTTTCTCCCATTTTCACTATTATATAGAAAAGTCTTGCTTTGTTCTTCATTAATATCTGTCTAAACTACCTAATGAAATGTACATATGAATTACCACTACAACAATACACTACCACTACAACAAAAAACGTTTACACCGGCATTTTTTTTTAATTCCCCGGCATTTATCAATGCCGGTGCAGTTCATACCGCGGTTTTTGAAAACACCGCTATATACTCCGGGGAATCAAGCATCGCGGTAGAGTATTGGTCTATACTAGTGTTTTTAGTAAACGTCAGTATAGGTAAATACCTACACCGGCATTTTAAAACCGCCGGCGTAAAGGTGTTTTCGTTTTGGGTTCTTTTTCGGACAACACTTACCCCGGCATTTGCAAAACGCCGACGTAGGCTTTTTAATTTTGGATAAAATCTACCCGGCGTTTGTAAAAACGCCGAGATAGGTATATAACTTTTTTAAAAAAAATTTAAAATTACAAAAAAAAAAAAAACTCCAAAACTGCAACCACGCTTACAATCAAACATATACTATAGTCTTTATGAACAGAACAATAATCACACAACAATCAGACAAAACAATCGCCACAAGCGAAAATATTGATGCATTATTATCTACAGGAAGAACAGAACCAAGCGCCAGACTGGGTAAACCATTATGAGAACGATCCCCACTGTGTTTGATATGCCCTTTTTCTGAGTGAAGGCATTCCTGAAACCACCCGATGCTCGAATGAGCTCTTGGAGCAGGTAGTAGGCAATGATCAGGCAGATGATCGTGTCGATGATGCCATTTCTGACTGTGTGAGAAAACAAGCTGGGTGCAACAACCAGCAAAAGAATCAATGATCCAGGCATTTCCAACCAGTCTGCAAAAACAATGGCAGTTATGTCAATACATTTGTTTGAAAATTAATCTTAATTTTCATGTTAGGTATTCATTCTTCAAACTATCTGAGAGTGGTTCTGTATTTTGTTCAAAAGTGTGTGCTTTAGTAAATGAAAGTGGTTCTGTATTTTGGGTCACTATTTCTTGTGTAAATGTGTTATGTGTCCATCTCTAGACTCTAGTAGTTGGAACTTCATTGAGTCTATACTTCAATGTTACTGAATTATGCTATAAAAATGAAAATTAAAAATAATGGATGTACATAAGAAAATTAGTATATCTCTATATATATGCCATACTTGTCCATTTCATTCAGTTCAAACTACAAAAAATGTTCCTGTGGAAAAAGAGGCATTTGATTAGGAAATGAACCTGGGAAGTGCTTAGGAAAGAAGATATGCAAAACAATGGCAACGAACGCAATCCATTTGCCAACCTCACCTCTGTAGAAAATAAGAAGTATTGTTGCACATTATAGGTAAAAGCATTCAACACAATCAGAATAAATTTAAAAGGCCTAGTGATATGGTGGTGTTGGAAACAGACCTCAAAATTGAGAATAAAATTGAAGGAAGACTAAAGAAGATGCAAGGAACCAAAAGTGAGGTTAACATGTTTGTACTCCAGTTTGTCTGATCCAATACCAACAAATATCTGCAGTTGAACACATATACGTTAAATAGAAACAAAGTTTCTGTAAGTTTGAATAATTTGTGTTCGAAGAACTACAACAAGTATATATGCATTCTAAACTTAACAATAAAATAAGGGGCTAGAATGTAACATGATCCTTTTTACTACTACTTTCTTATGAATTCCTCACTCAGAAATGGTACTCCTAATCCAATAACAGTACCTGAGCTGAAGCCCTGGTATATTTTAGATTAAGATTGATGAAACAAATGTAGTGAAATACTATTAGTAGCTACTATGTTTCAGCTTATCACTGATCAATGAAACAGAGTAAAGTTTAGGGGTACCAAAAAGTTTGTGGTTTCGATCAAAATGAACTTTGAAGGAGGCAATTGAGACGATGGGTCCATAAGTCCATGTGCACAAAATTCACTCCGTTTGCATCCAAATATGAGAAAATCTCTAACTTTGTAAAGAGCCATATCCCAGCATATTTTACTTGCAATAAAAAATAAAAAAAATCAAATGAACCATGAAATCCTACACATTGCAGCAAAAATAAAAAAAAAGGTTTATAGTGATCATATTGTCACGTCAGTTCTTACACGCTACGTACAAAGTAAAATTGCAATAGTCCTCTAAATATTAGGCAGATTTTGCAGAACCACAATCTCAATACTCATACTCTTCCAACAAACAAATATTTGAACAAGTGATTACTAACAAGTAGGAGTAAACATTCATATAAAAAATCAACTCACGAGTAATTTACAAAGATCTCAAAGCTAATGAAGAGAGAGAGAGAGAGAGCTCACATTCACTACAAAAGATACTCGATTTCCCGGCGTTTTTTTACGTCTTTACCGGCATTTTTTTACGCCGGTGAAACTTTCACCGGCGTTTATAATAGCGCCGGTCCAAATGCCGCCGAAGCGAGCGTCGCGGAAAGGAAGGGGTCTACACCGGCGGTTTTACTGGACGCCGGTAAATGTTACAACTACACCGGCGGTCAGAAAACACCGGTGTATGGGGGTCTCTGAGTGCCGTTCTTTTACACCCTATATACATTCACCGGCGGCCATAAACCGCCGGTATTTATCCATTCACCGGCGTTTCTATAAACGCCGGTATAGAATGAAAGTATACCGGCGGTCACAGACCGCCGGTGTATGTGCGTTTATGAGTACCCGGTTTTCCCTACTTACAAGCACCGGCGTGACCAAAAAATGCCGGTGTAGTTAGGTACACCGGCATTTTATAAAACGCCAGTGTTTCTCGGTGCCATTACAGCTAGCGACATACACCGGCGTGTGTGGGAACGCCGGTATATCGCACACTCCAACAAATTGATTAGATAGACTGGCGTTTTTTAAAACGCCGGTCTAGCTATGCCCGTTTATTTTCCATGCTCCGGTTTTCCGTTCAATTTCAATTCACAGTTTCATTTACAAAACCTGTAAACTAATTCACAACTGATTCAACCAATTTTGTTGCATATTACTGCGCAAATCACAACCAAACACAAGAATAATTAAAGATAATAAAGTTTCACACGTGTCATATCAACGTCCAAATTCATTGATTAATTAACATTGTCATAATTAACAAATTAATATAGGGACTAACATCCCAAATATCCAAACAAACCAGTCTGACAAATATCCCAAATATCCCAAATTAAAAGTCTGACATAACTCTCATAAAAAAAACCAGTCTGACATAACAACAGCAAGGAGGACATAAGAACAACAACCATACAGCAAGGAGGACATAAGAACAGCAAGGAAGACTGCAGATTCATACCCCTCGAGTAGCTTCAGTTCTGATCATCAGAATTTCTTTCATCTGGGCGACCGCTCTGTGAAATAAAAAACAATAGTTTAATTCAACAGTAGACCAGCATACATAATATACATATTTTTTGAACTTGCAAAAAGATCTACCTGTATCTTAAATGCTAAAAATCTAGTACTTAATTTTGTTTTTAAATATATCTAAAACAACAAAACAAATGAAAATTCAGTATCTAACTTGAAACCTTAATATTCTCATCTGATTAGGAATATCCACTATCTAAAACAGTAAAACAAATGAAAATTCAGTATCTAAGCATGTCTTTCAAGGATTGTTCAGACAATCCATGAAACTGTCATCGTGGAAGGAAACCAAATATAAGAAAAATAAGAAAAATAAGATAGGGCTCATATCAAGTGTATTTTTAGGGAACTGTCATCGTGGAAGGAAACCAAATATAGAAGCCAGAAATGAAAACAGAAAGAAGAATGGTAGAGACTTTGGATACACCAGGCTAACATAGCGGCATTTTCCTCATCTCTCTCATCCCTTGTTTCCCTTCAGCACACGAACACAAAGAGACATCAGCAACAACAGCAAGAGCGACAAGAACAACAATAATAATAAATTATTATGAACAAGATGTCTCTATATGGGTTTCCAGATCTCCACTCGAGCCCTCCCTTTCTAATCACAGCCCAATTAAGAACATAGACAACAACCACTAAATAATCCAACCACAGCCCAATCAAAATTTGCCAAAGATGGCAATCAGCTTCATTAACAGTATCTGAAAATGAAAATATCCATTATCTGAGCATATATGTTGCTCTACTAATTCTTTAGCCCAACTAAATCTAAAACCCAATTATTGTGCATATCCGGAGGATTTTGGCATACGTACCTATAGCATCCTCAGTTCACAGTGAACCCATTTTGGGCAAAAAAACATGCCAAGATGACAATCAGATGCATGAGATAAGCTTCATTAACAGTAAAAGAAGATGAGGATGCTAGCAGCATACTTAGTTTGGAAGTGTACCCATTTTTTGTTAAAAAATCATGCCAAAGATGGCAATCAGCTTCATTAACAGTATCTGAAAATGAAAATTTCCATTATCTGAGCATATATGTTGCTCTACTAATTCTTTAGCCCAACTAAATCTAAAACCCAATTGTTGTACATATCCGGAGGATTTTGGCATACGTACCTATAGCATCCTCAGTTCACAGTGAACCCATTTTTGGTCAAAAAAACATGCCAAGATGATAATCAGATGCATGAAAATAAGCTTCACTAACAGTAAAAGAAGATGAGGATGCTAGCAGTATACTTAGTTTGGAAGTGAACCCATTTTATGTTAAAAAATCATGGCTAAGATGGCAGTCAGGTTCTCTAACAGTATCTGAAAATGAAAATATCCATTATCTGAGCATATATGTTGCTCTACTAATTCTTTAGCCCAACTAAATCTAAAACCCAATTGTTGTACATATCCGGAGGATTTTGGCATACGTACCTATAGCATCCTCAGTTCACAGTGAACCCATTTTGGTCAAAAAAACATACCAAGATGACAATCAGATGCATGAGATAATCTTCACTAACAGTAAAAGAAGATGAGGATGCTAGCAGCATACTTAGTTTGGAAGTGAACCCATTTTATGTTAAAAAATCATGCCAAAGATGGCAATCATCTTCATTAACAGTATCTGAAAATGAAAATAAACATTATCTGAGCATATATGTTGCTCTACTAATTCTTTAGCCCAACTAAATCTAAAACCCAATTATTGTACATATCCGGAGGATTTTGGCATACGTACCTATAGCATCCTCAGTTCACAGTGAACCCATTTTGGTCAAAAAAAATGCCAAGATGACAATCAGATGCATGAGATAAGCTTCACCAACAGTAAAAGAAGATAAGGATGCTAGCAACATACTTAGTTTGGAAGTGAACCCATTTTATGTTAAAAAATCATGCCAAAGATGGCAATCATCTTCATTAACAGTATCTGAAAATGAAAATATCCATTATCTGAGCATATATGTTGCTCTACTAATTCTTTAGCCCAACTAAATCTAAAACCCAATTGTTGTACATATCCAGAGGATTTTGGCATACGTCCTTATAGCATCCTCAGTTCACAGTGAACCCATTTTGGTCAAAAAAACATGCCAAGATGTCAATCAGATGCATGAAATAAGCTTCACTAATAGTAAAAGAAGATGAGGATGCTAGCAGCATACTTAGTTTGGAAGTGAACCCATTTTATGTTAAAAAATCATGCCAAAGATGGCAATCAGCTTCATTAACAATATCTGAAAATGAAAATATCCATTATCTGAGCATATGTGTTGCTCTACTAATTCTTTAGCCCAACTAAATCTAAAACCCAATTGTTGTACATATCCGGAGGATTTTGGCATACGTACCTATAGCATCCTCAGTTCACCGTGAACCCATTTTGGTCAAAAAAAAACATGCCAAGATGATAATCAGATGCATGAGATAAGCTTCATTAACAGTAAAAGAAAATGAGGATGCTAGCAGCATACTTAGTTTGGAAGTGTACCCATTTTTTGTTAAAAAATCATGCCAAAGATGGCAATCAGCTTCATTAACAGTATCTGAAAATGAAAATTTCCATTATCTGAGCATATATGTTGCTCTACTAATTCTTTAGCCCAACTAAATCTAAAACCCAATTGTTGTACATATCCGGAGGAATTTGGCATACAGCTATACCATCCTCAGTTCACAGCGAACCCATTTTGGTCAAAAAAACATGCCAAGATGATAATCAGATGCATGAAATAAGCTTCATTAACAGTAAAAGAAGATGAGGATGCTAGCAGCATACTTAGTTTGGAAGTGAACCCATTTTATGTTAAAAAATCATGCCAAAGATGGCAATCAGCTTCATTAACAGTATCTGAAAATGAAAATATCCATTATCTGAGCATATATGTTGCTCTACTAATTCTTTAGCCCAACTAAATCTAAAACCTAATTATTGTACATATCCGGAGGATTTTGGCATACGTCCTTATAGCATCCTCAGTTCACAGTGAACCCATTTTGGTCAAAAAAACATGCCAAGATGTCAATCAGATGCATGAAATAAGCTTCATTAACAGTAAAAGAAGATGAGGATGCTAGCAGCATACTTAGTTTGGAAGTAAACCCATTTTATGTTAAAAAATAATGCCAAAGATGGCAATCAGCTTCATTAACAGTATCTGAAAATGAAAATTTCCATTATCTGAGCATATATGTTGCTCTATTAATTCTTTAGCCCAACTAAATCTAAAACCCAATTGTTGTACATATCCGGAGGATTTTGGCATACGTCCTTATAGCATCCTCAGTTCACAGTGAACCCATTTTGGTCAAAAAAACATGCCAAGATGACAATCACATGCATGAAAATAAGCTTCACTAATAGTAAAAGAAGATGAGACATCAGCAACAACAGCAACAACAGCAACAACAGCAAGAGGGAACCAAATATAGAACAATTGGGTTTTGAATGGAGATTGTTGTCATAGATCAATTCTTCATTGAAGAAAAATACGAATAGGGCTCATATCAAGTGTAGTTTTAAGGAATTGTCATCGTGGAAGGAAACCAAATATAGAAGCCAGAAAGAGGAATAGTAGAGAATGAGGATACACCAGGCTAACATAGCGGCATTTTCCTCATCTCTCTCTCATCCCTTCTTTCCCTTCAGCACACGAACACATAGAGACATCAGCAACAACAACAAGAGCGACAAGAACAACAATAATAATAAATTATTATGAACAAGATGTCTCTATATGGGTTTCCAGATCTCCACTCCAACTCGTCTCTTTCTAATCACAGCCCAATTAAGAACAATTGTTCACAGTCACTGTTAAAGAAACATATATGCTCAGATAATGGAAATTTTCATTTTCAGATACTATTAAAGAAGCTGATTTCATGCATCTGATTGCCATCTTTGGCATGATTTTTTAACCAAAATGGGTTCACTTCCAAACTAAGTATGCTGCTAGCATACCAAAATCCTCCAAATCAGTACAACAACACGGCTGAACAAACCTTGTTTGCAGGTCATACAATGTCATCTATACCATGTTATGTGCCAAAGTGGGGTTGGTCATACAATGCATGAACGACACGTATTAGTTGTTTGTGAGTATGCAATAGGGTGCAGCTATGAACAGGGCTCATATCAATTGTAGTATTACGGACTGTCATCGTGGAAGGAAACCAATTTAATATAGAAGCCATATATGGAGCCAGAAAGAGGGATGGTAGAGAATGAGGATACACCAGGCTAACATAGCAGCATTTTCCTCAACTCTCTCTCATCCCTTCATTCTCTTCAACACACGCACACAAAGAGACATCAGCAACAACAGCAAGAGGGGGTTGGTCCAACAATAAGTATAGATTATAATAAACGAGATATCTCTATTTGGGTTTCCAGATCTCCACTCCAGCCATTTCTTTCTAATCACAGCCCACTTAAGAAACATAGACGAAATGCTTATAGACGACAGCCACAATGCAGACTCACAAACACTAGTACGTGTCTTTCATACATTCAAGACCATAATCTCTTTAAAAATACCAATTTAAAGACTTACCGATGTTTTTTGACAGTGGGCGGCGTGCTACCCTCACCCTCATATGTTTGACTGCCACTATTATTTAGTGGCTGCTCATCCCCATGGCTTTCGTTGCCATCATTTATAATTACCCTCTTTCCACGCCTCGGCATGTTGTACCTGTCAAGGATTCAATAACTTCCTTAGAGATGCAAATTTAATTAATAACATGTTTATAATAACTATCATAAAATTTGTACTTTAGTAGGATTAACAAACCAACATAATTATAAAAAAAATTTAAAAAATGAGATTTGTAACAAATTAAATTACAATGATAGTTTGGTTCAAATGACACTAAGCATAGTTTAATGTAAATAATACCAAGCAGTAGAAAATAGAAAGATAATTAAACCGGTGTATTAAATTCACAATGAACATGTTCGGAATTACAGACATAATATTACAATAAGATTTAAGACACGAAAATTACAGACATATAATATTGAGATTGAAAATCAAGTAAACTACAATACGACATCTTCCAATACATCGCCATCTTCTCCATCCTTGCGGAGCCAAGTCCCGCAAATTCCAACGTCGGTTGTGTTTACATCAAACACAGGAAACTCAGAAGCAATGTAACTGTTCATGACTTCACCGTCTTCATCTTCTGAAGTATCGCCCAGTTGGAATACATCTCTTGGTTGCATAGCGAGAGCCACATACGATTTTGGCAGGGTTGGATCTTCAATGTAGAACACTTGTTGCACTTGGGATGGAAACACAAATGGCTCATGGCTAATGTGTATACCGATGTGAATCAATTTTGAGAAGTTTACAACTGTGAAGCCAAGCTTATCCTTATTGTTAGCAAAATTCCTATCAAACTCAGCCCAATCCCCACGAAATAAGACAACACGGAAATGACCAAAATAATTCAACTCAATGATATCCGTGAGCACTCCATAGTAGTCGAGATTTCCATCTACATGCCTCGTGTCCGATTTGGAAGCATAACTTCTAGTCTTAGACGTCACTACCATTCCACTATTTTGAGACTTCAAATTACATTCACGATCCTTAGTACGAAATCTAAAACCATTGAATATGTATCCTCCGTATCTTTTGACCATCTGATAGGGACCTTTGGCAAGTACTTGTATTTCAGATGACGCACCTTCAGGACCCAAAGAATGTACCTATTAATTTTGCGCAAATCGTATCAGCACCATATATAATGAAGATTAACTTGCATAACTGTAATTCACCTACATGAGATTCAAACCACTTATGAAATTTTTCATTCATCAACTTGTTTTGTTCACGTGGTGGTAGTCTTCTTGGTCTAGACCTTCGTTTGATGTCCCTGACAAATTCGCTAAAAAACAAGCAATTGAAATAAGGAATAACAAAAGTAAGTTAATATCGAACTCCGCGGTTTTCACTGTATTCGATTTAAATTCAAAAGCAACTTACTTTCGAAATGGTTCCACTGATGCATGGTGGTCTAGCACATCGATGCATGGTGGTCTAGCACATATCGATGTGCCTGTTCCCATGCTATGTTATCTAGCTCAAATGCATCAACTTTACCAACAGTAGTGCCAGCGGTATCAAAAAGATATTGAGCACCATCAAGGTTGGAAATGTCTGGATTTCTACGTGGTCTACTCGAAGATGTCTCCACACCCGGCAAATACCTGGAAAAAAATGTGAGCACTCCTCTGATAGATATCCCTGAGTTATTGACCCTTCAGGATATGCTCTATTTTTCACATAACCCTTTAGCCGGTATAGGTACCTGAACATGTACAATTAATGAATTAGACGGATTAGGGGATTAAAAGAAATGAGCTTTTGAAAATTCAATTTCGTAAGATGAATGAATTCTTTTACCTCTCAATGGGGTACATCCACCGATAGTGAACAGGACCGCCGATTCTGGCTTCACCAGCAAGGTGGATTATCAAGTGAATCATTATAGTGAAGAACGATGGAGGAAATATCATCTCCATTTTACTAAGTGTCAATGCCGCCTGCTGCTCCAATTGGTCAATATCTTCAACACGAAGCATTCTTGAGCAAATACCTTTATATATGCTACAAAGATCTTTCAGGACAGTAGTGACTTGCTCACACATTGAAGACCTTAGGGCCACAGGAAGGAGATCCTGCATTAAGATGTGGTAGTCGTGTGACTTTAGATCCTGAAGCCTCTTCTCTTTAAAGTTGACACATCTTGCCATGTTAGAAGAATAGCCATCAGGAACTTTAAGTTCCAGTAGTACTTTGCAAAACAATTCCAACTCCGATTTTGACATTGAATAGATTGCAGGAGGTAGGAGTACTTTCCCGTTCGGTAATTCTTCTGGGTGCAACTCATGTCGGATGCCCATTGACTTCAAATCAAGTCGGCTCTTGAGATTGTCCTTTGTCTTCCGGTCATCTCCCATAACTGTTCCTATACAATTTTCACCAATATTTTTTCCGATATGCATCACATCTAAATTATGTCACAATAAGTTGAATTCCCAATACGGCAACTTGAAGAAAATACTCTTCTTCTTCCATGCACCTAAACTCGTCATGTTTTGATCCTCATCTTCGCCACATAGATCGGTCTCCTCACCTTGCTCCGGCCTTGCCTTTTTCTTGCCCTTTGTCCTGACTTCTGGCTCTTTTCCATATTTGAATTGATGACCATCTACCCGCCTCAAAATATCTGAACTAGAAGAAGACCCAGGAGCATGTTCCCACTCGTCGGTACCATCAAATGTTGCTGTCTCTGCCCGAAATATATGTGTGTCAGGCAACCATCTCCTATGACCCATATAGCAAAACTTTCTGCCATTGTACAACCACCTTGAACTAGTTTGGTCAGCACAATATGGACATGCATAACGTCCTTTAGTACTATATTCAGATAAATTTGCATATGCTGGAAAATCATTGATTGTCCAAGACAACACGGCCCGAAGAGAAAATGTTTCTTTAGCCACAGCATCATGGTTGGAACACCCACCCACAACTTCTGAAGTTCATATATTAACGGTTGTAGGTACACATCTATATCATTTCCAGGACCTTTCGGTCCAGGAACTATCATGGACAAAATAAATGAGGACTGCTTCATGCATTTCCAAGGTGGCAAATTGTATGGTATTAACACAACCGGCCATATGCTGTATGTACTACTCATTTGCCTGAAAGGGTTGAAACCATCACTAGCTAGTCCAAGTCTCACATTCCGAGGATCTTCCGCAAAATCAGGATATCTTTCATCAAATTTTTTCCAAGATTGAGAATCAGCAGGATGTCTAAGAATCCCATCATTAGTGCGACCTTCAGCATGCCATTTCATATCAGAAGAAGTTTTCGTAGACATAAACAACCTTTGTAGCCTAGGAATCAGAGGAAAGTAACGTAGTATTTTGGCAGGCTTCTTTTTCCTACTTCACTTAGTAGATCCACTGGCTCCCTCGTCTTGATTTGGTCTTTCTTTCCATTTCGAAGAACCACACACTTCGTAATTCTCCAGACTTTCCTTACCACTCGTGAAAAGCATACAGTCATTTGGACATGCTTCTATCTTCTCATACCCTAGATCGAAAGAACTTAGGAATTTTTTGATTTTATAGGCTGAGTTTGGAATATAAATTTCAGAAAATGCTTCATTCAACAATTCAAGTAGCATAGTGAAGGACTTAGCAGACCACCCGTTTAAACATTTAATCTGAAATAGTCTGACAATGAATGAGAATTTAGAGAATTTGGTGCAATCACGGTACAACGGAGTACTAGCATCTTCAAGTAACTTAGCGAAGGATTCTTGCTGCTTATTATTTTCAGGGGCGGGGCCAGGCATTTCCTCGTCCACCCCACCACCAATCTGGTTTGTTTCTGTTGACTCATTGTGAACTTGGGTTGTTGGGTTATTGGCGTGGAAAGGAACATTATGAATCCCCATGGCATCTTGCAACAAAGCATGCATCTCATCGGAAACGCTTAAGTCTTCATTCACTAAGGGCTCATCTTCATTTTCTAATACAACCAGACGAACAGGAGCTGACGTATGATCCTTTCCATGACAAAACCACCTTGTGTACCCTTGAAGAAAATCGCTGACAACCAAGTGTGTATGTACTACGTCACATGTCCTCAAATTACAATTTGTACACCGGAGGCATGGACAAAGGATTAGGTTGGGATCACGGGAATATCGTTTGGCAAAGATAATAAAATCTTTAATACCATCACGGTACTCCTTGGATAATCGTGGTTTACTAATCCAACTTCTATCCATTATAACAATAGCACACAATCTGAAATTAAAATTTGATATATTAAATAGTAATAACAGTAAAAGGCATTTTGTATATTAAATTTCACCTTTTTGAAAACCATCCCTAGCTGCAAATAAATAAACGATATAATCTTTAACTGTAAAATAAAGAAATTGTGGTTCCAAAAAATGTACAAAAACAATTAAATCTTAACACAATCTACTCTATTCACATAACCCTAAACTACCTTTTGTGGAAATTATCACAACCACCTTAGTGGTATTTTATCGCACACCCTGTGTTCGAGGGTAAAAAAAATTCGACTATAGTCTCCCCTGTATTTGGCTTTCCGTTCAAGGAGATGATGATGGTAAAGGGTATTTTGCTGAGGAAGAGGAATCGGACGAATAATGAGCGCGTCGTGCTGTAACTACGGTAACAAGAAGATTTGATGACTCATGAACTATTCTGTTCATGGCTACTAATAATCACTTACTTATCTCATAATAATAATAATAATAATAATAATAATAATAATAATACTAAACAAAAGAAACTAATATGGCTATTAATAAGTTTTTCTAAAATAATTCTTCATCCCAACTAAATTATTGATGTTTGTAGCGCCAAAAGAAACCTGCACAAGGTTTGTTCAGCCCAATTCTTGTACAGATTTGGAGGATTTTGGTAAAAAACAAGCCAAGATGCCAATCAGATGCATGAAATCAGCTTCATTAACAGTAAAAGAAAAATGATAATGTCCAGTATGTAAGCATAAATTTTTCACAGTGAACCAATTGTTGTACATATCCGGAGGATTTTGGCATACAGCTATAGCATCCTCAGTTCACAGTGAACCCATTTTGGTCAAAAAAACATGCAAGATGACAATCAGATGCATGGGATAAGCTTCATTAACAGTAAAAGAAAATGAGGATGCTAGCAGCATACTTAGTTTGGAAGTGTACCCATTTTTTGTTAAAAAATCATGCCAAAGATGGCAATAAGCTTCATTAACAGTATCTGAAAATGAAAATTTCCATTATCTGAGCATATATGTTGCTCTACTAATTCTTTTGCCCAACTAAATCTAAAACCCAATTGTTGTACATATCCGGAGGATTTTGGCATACGTACCTATAGCATCCTCAGTTCACAGTGAACCCATTTTGGTCAAAAAAACATGCCAAGATGACAATCAGATGCATGAAAATAAGCTTCACTAACAGTAAAAGAAGATGAGGATGCTAGCAACATACTTAGTTTGGAAGTGAACCCATTTTATGTTAAAAAATCATGCCTAAGATGGCAATCAGGTTCTCTAACAGTATCTGAAAATAAAAATTTCCATTATCTGAGCATATATGTTGCTCTACTAATTCTTTAGCCCAACTAAATCTAAAACCCAATTGTTGTGCATATCCGGAGGATTTTGGCATACAGCTATACCATCCTCAGTTCACAGTGAACCCATTTTGGTCAAAATAACATGCCAAACTGACAATCAGATGCATGAAATAAGCTTCACTAACAGTAAAAGAAGAAGAGGATGCTAGCAGCATACTTTGTTTGGAAGTGAACCCATTTTATGTTAAAAAATCATGCCTAAGATGGCAATCAGCTTCTCTAACAGTATCTGAAAATGAAAATATCCTTTATCTGAGCATATATGTTGCTCTACTAATTCTTTAGCCCAACTAAATCTAAAACCCAATTGTTGTACATATCCGGAGGATTTTGCATACGTACCTATAGCATCCTCAGTTCACAGTGAACCCATTTTGGTCAAAAAAACATGTCAAGATGACAATCAGATGCATGAGATAAGCTTCATTAACAGTAAAAGAAAATGAGGATGCTAGCAGCATACTTAGTTTGGAAGTGTACCCATTTTTTGTTAAAAAATCATGCCAAAGATGGCAATCAGCTTCATTAACAGTATCTGAAAATGAAAATATCCATTATCTGAGCAGATATGTTGCTCTACTAATTCTTTAGCCCAACTAAATCTAAAACCCAATTGTTGTACATATCCGGAGGATTTTGGCATACGTCCTTATAGCATCCTCAGTTCACAGTGAACCCATTTTGGTCAAAAAAACATGCCAAGATGTCAATCAGATGCATGAAATAAGCTTCACTAATAGTAAAAGAAGATGAGGATGCTAGCAGCATACTTAGTTTGGAAGTGAACCCATTTTATGTTAAAAAATCATGCCAAAGAGGACGAAGAGGACGAAGCGGCGGAGGCAAATGCGCGGGAAGTAGAGAGAGGAAGGAGGAAAAACGAAGCGCCCCCCCCCTTTTTTTTGGGGTTTGGGAAAATGGCGAGCGAAAGATTTGGGTTCGCGGGATTTATCGCAGCTTATTCACCGGCATTTTAATTAGACACGCCGGTGAATGTATCGGTATATTCACCGGCGTTTCGTATTAAAACGCCGGTGAATAATACACTTCACCGGCGTTTTTAAATAAAACGCCGGTGAATACGAAGATTGTCCGACAGTTTAAAGCGACTGCCGGTGTATAACCTTCCCATTTGGTGCCCCATTCCTATTCGCTCCCTACCCCGGCGCTACTAGTAAAACGCCGGGGAATATTCGCCGGTAAATCGAGTATCTTTTGTAGTGATTGCAGCAAATGAAGCGAGGAATTTCAAGAAGGTGGTTCCAATTCCCAACTCGCTTCCCAAAATGACGGCATGGTTCGCCAATTTCTTCGCAGCCATTCCCAACTCCTTGAGATCCGACTGAATCAAAATCATATCAATTGAATCAAAATTTTCCTAAAGAAACCCTAAAACTAACAAATCCCAAAACAAAATTAACCCTAAAACCCTATAACCTTAAAATTAACATTAAATTTATTTTTACCATAATAATCTGAGGTCGTCGACAGTGGGAGATGGCGGGGGACTGCGGGAGACAATAGCGGGGGAAGGAGACAGTGGGGGACGACGGGGGATGAAGGCGGGGGAGGGAGACGGCAAGGGTGATGGTGGTGTCTGGGGTTCGTGAATGAGATGGCCGGAGAGAAATTAAGCAAGGTCGGATGTGGAAGATGGTGGGGGACAGCGGAGATAGGGTTTTGATTTGAGCGGGAGAGCGAAATTTTTTGGGGGAAAGTAATATTTTTTTTTGTGTGTTAGATTTTTATGGTGGGGGGAGGGAAGGAGAACAACATAAAATATCTCAGCTACTCTGGCATTTTTTTAAAACGTCGGGGTTGATTGGGTTTTATTTTTTAACTTCGGGGGCCAGAATTCTACCCCAATGTTTGTATCCAAACGCCGGAGTATAGATGCAGGGGTAGTGTATTTTAGTTGTAGTGTACATCATAAAAAGATAATTCAAAATAAATCTTCAATTCATAACATCCCAATTAAAACTTTTAGACTGCAAAATAGTTTCATACCTTCTTTGCAAAAACATGCACTTGAAAACCTCCTTGGTTGTTCTCTATTCAGATATAAGGAAAATGTTCAAACGGGAACCTACAACAACACGAATTTGTTGTTATTAGTCAAGAAAACGACATAATTTTGACATGGATGATAAGTATACATTTTTTTTGGGTGAAAGGAGAAGGTAATTTGTTGGTGCTTAGTGGTTGACTGAACTAACATATTATCTTACGTCTTCAATTGGCCAAGGGAGTCGCCGTTAAGTGACATTCAGCAAAATAAACAAAGCATCCAAGTCGTCTTGTAAGTTATCTCCTGCTACTATCTTCAGGATTTGTTGAAATAATTGTAGGATAGCTAAGAGCTCAGGTTTTGAATCTTCTTATTGAAATTCCTCCTCACAGTTAGCTGTAGAAGCAAAAAGATTGCCTGTACCCATCTTATGACAATCTTGAAGTATGAAGTCCATCACATGTTTTTGATCCACAGGCTACTCTAGATGCAATTCTAGAGCAGGAAGTCAAACAACCAGTTCTCCAAAAGAAAATCAAGAAGAATAAAAATGAAGGGGAAGAGGAAGGGAGGGGTTAGTAGAAAACTAGAAATGGTCGGATAGTAGTAATTCATCAATTAAGAAAATTATAGTAAAGAATAAAAGGATCATATATCTTTATCTTCTACTAAAACAACATTAACTTCCAAGACAAAATACCCAGTAATTTCATGGAAAGAAAAGGGAAAAAAAATTGAAATGCTATAACTTCGGAGAAACTTTGAAGATGATGAATTTATAACACAATAATAAATTACATGAGACACCAAGAAAAATCTTCTAGTTACTCCAGTTTCCACATCATATTAGTCTCCTAATCCAGTTTCTGCCTTCTCCCGCAACAATCTCACTTTCAATTTATTCATCTCAACTTGAACAAATATCGATACATCCAAAATTTTCAGAGTGACAGTGTATAAAAACCTGTCACTTGAATGGCTAAATAAAGCTAAATCTCACCATTAATCCCCACATGAAAACACTCCATCTCTGAAATGGTGGAACCTGTTGATATCTCTAACTATAATCTGTCTCTCGACAATCTTACTAATGAACTTCAGAGCATTATGACAATCCTTGCAGACCCTAAGTTTCTTTTCACTCTAACTGGTGCTCCCTCAGGAGTATTGAGCAAATTACGAGAAAAATATAGGAATATCATCTACTTCTGTCTATTAATCCTTTCAAACTATTTATGGAAAACTAAACGTATCATCATACACACAAAAAAAGGGAATCAAGACCCTGTAAGGTTTCAGGACTAGAAATATATATACATCTCACCCAACAATTATTTGCTTAGTCATGAAAACAGTACTAGAACACTCTACAATCATTCCATTTCTCATATAACTCTAATTCCCCCCCTCCCCCTATTCTTTACACAATTCGAAAAACCAAGCCAAACATAAAATTCAATTCGCACATTATTCTACTATTTCATATCAAAAGCTCCATAACAAATCCAAAGCCTATATACTCATGAAGCCATTTAATCCATCACATACCCCCTTCCCTCATTATAATTTTTTTCCAATAATAATAATAATAATAATAATAATAATAATAATAATAATAATAATAATAAAACTACCAACAACAACTTCGATCGAACTAAAGATTTAGCATCACGAACCTTCATCAATGCAGCGTTCAGAACAATCATAATTGCCATCGGGTTCTGTGTTCCTGTGCAATGCCGACAGCTTGTTGAGGATAGCGGTATTGGGGTTCAGAACGCAGATCGACATTTCCGTAGCTTCGAGTTCGATCTAGAGTTTTGGAGGAAGAAGAAAACGATTCGAGGGTTTTTGATGCCGATTGGGAATTCGAGCACGGTTTTTAAAGATGAAATGGGAAACTAGGAGCATGGCGAGGGGGAGAGAGTCGGCGATGGCAGCTAGGGAGGGGCAGCGACGAGGGGTGAGAGTGGAGAGAGGAGGAGAGAGAGATCGGGGAAAATGACAAATACGGTGGGGGATTGGATTGGAAAATAGATAGGAGTTTTATTTTAATTTTTAATTTTTTTTAGATATGGCGGGGTTTCTAATATAAACGCCGGTATAGAAGAAGCTTTTACGGATTTTTTTTAATAAACGCAGTGACTTTCAAAAAAAAAAAATAAATAAACGCAGTGACTGTCTCCTCTATACCGACATTTTTTTCACATGCAGAGATAGATTTGTATTTTTTTATTAAGAATAATGCTCTCTATCCCGGCATTGGAACTAAACGCTGGGATAGAAACGCCATTATAGC
Organism: Hemerocallis citrina; assembly: GCA_017893485.1. NCBI lineage: Eukaryota > Viridiplantae > Streptophyta > Magnoliopsida > Asparagales > Asphodelaceae > Hemerocallis > Hemerocallis citrina. The sequence continues at coordinate 133,407,790 of CM030365.1, forward strand.
CCTTGCGATTTGTAGTGCCATCACATCGCCATCATTTCCAACCTCTTCACATTCCCCACCACTACATGTTCGATCTCCACTCCCGAAAAAAAAACTGCTCCATCTTTCCATCCTCTTTTTCCAAACAAACCCCCAAACCCTACTTTTAACCCACCTTAAAACCCAAATTTCCCCCAAAAAAACCCATCTCCACATCGCCAAATCTCAGAGAAGATGGAGAAACATTGCATGAATTGCGGCGAAGGCGACCACCTGGCGGCCTCATGCAAGAAATTTGACTTCCACTACTTTAACTTAACTGCAAGAAACTTGGCCACAAAGTGTGTGATTGCCTATTGTTCAATCGGCAAAGTCCTTGGAGGTTCAGGTGCCCACAACCCCAACCTTTTTGAATCTTTCCCGGTGCTGCATGCTAATGCTTATGCTTTCCTCCACTTGATAAACCCGAAGACCTCCCCGTTGACTAAGGATGTGGAATGCATCTTGTGTTAGCTTTCGAACGCAATCACAGATTAAATACACAGTAAAAAAATTATAAAAATATCGAAACTTAGTCATGGATCCATGCAAAAATCATAAATCGTGTTTAAGAGTTATACCTTAAAGATGAATCTATTGTCTCTACAGTATACTGATCATAGCAGTACAATATTGTGGTGCCTCTACAGTATCCACACGAACGGAATGAAAAATAGCTCACCCTCAGACGACGGTGCTAATAGCAGAAAGGAGATGTTCCTCCTCACAATCTCTCTTTCTCACACTTTCTGTGACGGCTAAGGTTTCTTCACGTGTGTCTTTTCCACAGATACATATCATATATATAGGTGCAGAAACCAATCCTAAGAGAGTATTGAGGTTGTTGCGCTCACAATCTGACCTGAGTCAGATTCGTGTGTAGGCATTTGAACTTTTGTCGGCCCATTTAATCTAATTAAATGTCCAACAAATGTCAGAAGTTCAAGTCTTACTTGGATCCCTAATTAAATTCATTTTATGAATTTAAATCTCAATTTCGATCTATTCTAAGTGTGTGACCCTATAGGTTCCCATTACGATGACAGTAATACTAAAATCATATTCTAGTATTACAAACAGTGAGCAATATCTGGCAACACATCACTACTACTCAAGTAACGGGAATATCAGTGATTTGATATAACCTACCCGTGACCAATGTTATCATGTAGTCTAGTCCTTTTTTCCAGATATCTTAATTGACCACAAGGCATAGAGCGTGTTACCCTTGTATAGTTCAATCTTTAGTTTCTTGATGTTTGAGTAGATTTACTAAAACAAATTAGATCAATATCTCATATTGACTCATTTGAGTACGGTCATGCATTTTGCAGTTTCACTCAATCAAGGAATCTGTAGATATTGCTCCTGTTATGTAAGAGGGACAAATCCTATCTAAGTCACTCACATCCCTCCGAATGATTTGTAGTATATCCTACAGTCGATTTATAATCACCTTATTACAAGAAACCTTTAACGGCATTAATACATATAATTTTTCTTGTAGGAAACTGTAGTGACTTCAAGTCAAATGACTATGTACATCATGGTCATTGTGAGAACCGCTTATGACATTCACATAACGATTCATGCAACATTCTCATGGTGGGTCAGTCCAGTACATTATTTCTATAATATGTACCTATGTGAAGACTTGATATCACATATCCATGACCATGAGAATGGTCATTAGTTTATGCACACACTAGTCTCCATATATTATTGTTGTCCTAATTGATAATAATACTTGACTAGGGACATTTAAGAACAGTGTTCTGATTTCACCCAATAGAATCTTACAATCAAGTCATGCACTTGATATCCCATGGCATCGAACTTAATATTCTAAGGACTTCATTATGTTCATTTAATTCACAATATATAACATAATAAATGAAATGTATAAATATGAAATAAATTTCATGATACAATGTAAATTAGTAATGTTAATACAAAACTAGCCTCTAGGGCATACACCAACACCTTGAACTTCGCTTGGGAAGGCTATGGATGGTGGTGACGCCTTAAGAAGGCGGGTGATGGAGTCTTCCATGTCTAGTTCCCAACGACAGCGAGTACCACCAAGACGGTGGAGGAAGGGCACTTCCACTTCTCTAGTTTTACAACAACCTTCACGCCTTGGTCCATGGACTATCTCACCTAAAACCCATGTCATGCTTCACTCGAATCAATATTCCAATGCTCCCATTCCACATGTGGAACCAGGGTCTATAGATTCTATCATTAAGTTTTTTGCCAAGCTGATCACCCTGAGCAAAGAAATGAGGGATGCTGAAAAGAGAGATCAAGCTCTGGTCCTTATCAAGGTTGAAGATATCAGGCTCATTCCCAACCATAACTATCCACTATACAGTTCCTTGGTCTATTGAGAAATAGGTGTTTGATGTCCATGTTCTCCTAGCTGGCCAACCCATAATGGTGGAAGATGTGCAAAGTGGCAAGGTTCAACTCTTCACCAGTTCTAATTACAATATGGAAACAGCTTAGAGATCTTTCTAGCGTAAGAAGGGAACGGATCCACCATTGGTTGAAGTGAATGCATCATCGAAGAAGGTTAACTGAGTCGATCAAGCAGCACCAGATTCGAACCCAGCACCCCAGTCACAACCAGCACAGGCAGAGGAGACCACCGTACCCCAACAAAATTTTGAAATTCAAACTGAAAGGGAGAATATCTGTCATGAAATCAGGGAAGGAAAGCAAGTGGTTGGCCAAGATCCCGCCCCTGATTTGGTTTTCAAAGGTAGCTGCTCTAGAGAATCCGCCCCAAAAAACTGCCATATCACCTCCTCCAACAGCAAGGTCGGTAATCACTCCCCCGTATCCAATGATTCCTACAATGGCTCCGATGACAACTCAGGTGGTTACATGTCTATGGTTTGGAATAACAAAATTTTTAATCTGCCTACTTCTTTATTCCATCACATCAAACCTGCGATCAAGCAAGCCTTAGCCCACAAACATAATAAGGAGACCTTCAACTTATCCCAAAGCCCATTGTGCCTAGCAGCAACCCTCCTTATCCTGAACATGTCTCTTCAGTTCAGCCCCCCAACCCATTAAAGTGTTAGGCTTCGAGGGTAATCTCAAAATAAATACGCAACAGAAAAATTACAAAAAAAAATCAAAACCTAGCCATGGATCCATGCGGAAACCATAAATTGTGTTTAGAAGTTATACCTTAAAGATGGACCTGCTATCTCCATAGTATATCGATCACAGCACTGCAATATTGCGATGCCTCTACGGTATTCACACGAACGGATCAAATCAAACTTTTCCTCACACCACGGTGCTAGTTGTGGGAAAGGGGATGTTCCTCATGATCTCTCTTACTCATAATTTCTGTGACGACTAGGGTTTTTCTTAACTATTTATTTTTCACAGATACATTTCATATATATATATATATGCAGAAAATCAACCCCAAGAGAGTAATGAGATCGTTGGGCTCACAATCTGACCTGGGTCAGATTCGTGTGTGGGCCTTTGAACTTTAGTTGGCCCATTTAATCTAATTAATTACCTAACTATGTCAGAAGTCCAAGTCTTAACTAGGATTCCTAATTAAATTCATCTCATGAATTTGATCCAATTTTGATCCCTTCTAAGTGTGTGATCCTATAGGTTCCCATTACGTTAACAGTAATACTAAAATCATATTCTAGTATTACAAACAGTGAGTGGTATCTAGCAATACATCACTGCTACTCAAGTTTCGAGAATGCCAATGATTTGACATAGCCTATCCGTGACCAATGTTACCATGTAGTCTAGTCTTTTTATCCAGATATCTAATTGATCACAAGGCATAGAGCGTATCACCCTTGTATAGTTCAATCTTTGCTTTCTTGATGTCCGAGTAGACTTACTAAAATAAATGAGCTCAATATCTCATATTGACTCATTTGAGCACGACCATGTATTTTGCAGCCTCAATCAATCAAGGGGCCCATATATACCGCTCCTGTTATGTAAGAGGGACAAATCCTATCTAAGTCACTCACATCCCTCTACATGATTTGTAGTATATCCAATAGTCGACTTTATAATCACCTTATTATAGGCAGCGTTTGACGACATTAAAATATATAACTTCTCATGTAGGGAACCGTAGTGAATTCAAGTCAAAAGACTACGTACACCACGGTCACTATGAAAACTGCTTATGCCACTTATGTAACGATCCATGCTGCGTTCTCATGGTAGGTCAGTCTAATACATTATTACTCTAATATATACCTATGTGAAGACTTGATATCTCATATCCATGACCCGTGAGATATGGTCATCAGTCTACGCACATACTAATCTCGATGTATTATTGTTGTTCTAATTCACAATAATACTTGACTATGGACATTTAAGAAGAATGTTCTTATTACAACCAATATGATCTCACAATTAAGTCATGCACTTGAGATCCCATGGAATTGAACCCACTAAGACTTTATTATGTTTATTTAATCAAAATAAACAACACAATAAATGAAATGCCTCATATATGAAATAAATATCATGATACAATGTAAATAAGTAATGTCAATACACAACTGACCTCTAGGACATACACCAACAATCTCCCACCTGCACCAGAGTCAATCAGACATACATCTAATGCCTATAGATATAGTGTGGCCCTCATGCTTTCATTGTGCAAGAGACTTTGTCAGTAGGTCAGCAATGTTATCATCTATCTTACTCTGCATATCTTCACATCTCCTCTATCGATGATCTCTCGAATGAGATGGAAGTGCCTAATTATATGTGTGTATCGCTGGTGTGATCTAGGCTCCTTAGCTTGTGCAATGGCCCCATTGTTATCACAATAAAGGTCCACCGGGTCCACAATTCTAGGAACCATGCCAAGTTCAGTGATGAACTTTTTGATCCAAATAGCCTCCTTTGCTGCATTAGAATATTCAGCTTCTATGGTAGAATCTGCTACTGTCTCTTGCTTTGAACTCTTCCAGCTCACAGCTCCACAATTTAGGCAAAACAAGCAACCTGATTGTGATTTGGAGTTGTCCCTATCGGATTGGAAGCTAGCATCAGTGTAACCCTTTATGATAAGCTATTCCTCGACTCCATATACCAAGAATGAATCCTTAGTCCTTCTTAAGTACTTAAGGATGTTCTTGACAGCAGTCCAGTGACTCTCACCAGGATCTGACTAGTACCTGCTCGTCATGCTCAAAGCATATTAGATATCTGGACGAGTACATAACATGGCATACATGATAGGTCCAATTGCATATGCATATGGGATCTTAGTCATGCGGTCTCTTTCATCTTGAGTAGAAGGACATTAAGTCTTAGACATGCTTATTCCATGCGACATAGGGATGAATCATTTCTTGGACTCCTGCATATTGAGGCATTTCAATACTTTGTTTATGTATGTATTTAGACTCAGACTAAGTAGTCTCCTTGATTTATCTCAATAGATCTTGATGCCTAATACATAGGTAGCTTCACCCAAGTCCTTCATGGAAAAACATTTCTCTAACCAAGTCTTTATAGACTGTAAGGAAGGGATGTCATTCCCGATGAGTAGTATGTAATCTATAAACAACAAAAAAAATACAACTGTGCTCTCACTAACCTTCTTGTAGACACAAAATTCATCTTCATCCTTGATTCAACCAAAGTCTTTGACTGCATCATCGAAACGAAGATTCCAGCTTCTAGAAGCTTGCTTTAATTCATAAATGGATCGTTGCAGTTTACACACCTTTCCAGCATCCTTTGGAGTGACAAAACCCTCAGGCTGTGTTATGTACACATCCTCGACGACACATCCTTGAGAAGATTTCTATTTAGGAAAGCAGTTTTAACATCCATCTGTCAGATTTCATAAACATGATATGTTGCAACTGTAAGCAAGATCCAAATGGATTTAAGCATGACAACTGGGGAAAAAGTCTCCTCATAGTCTACATTATGAACTTGCTTGAAACCTTTAGCCACCAACCGCCCCTTAAAGGTATGCACATTACCATCCATGTCAATTTCTTCTTGAAAACCCATTTGCACCCAATAGGTTTTACCTTTTCAGGTTGGTCTACCAAGGTCCATACTAGGTTGGTATACATGGATTCCATCTCAGATCTCATGGCCTCAAGTCATTTCTTAGAATCTGGGCCTTTTACCACTTCCTCATAAGTCGTAGGCTCATCCTGATCCATGAGTAATATACCACCATATTGAGTCACGAGATACCCATATCTCTCGGGTTGATCAGGTATCCTACTAGACTTACGTAAGCCATGTACTACTTGAGCAGGGAGTTGTTCCACTACAATTTATGGAGTTTGCTCCCTTTCCACCATTGGTTCACGACTACTTTGCGAAGTTTAAATTTCTTCAAACTCTATTGTTCTCCCACTCATTCTTTTGGACAAGAATTCTGTTTCTAGGAACATAGCAGTTTGTGAGACAAACACTTTGCCTTCGGTCAGATTATTGAAATAGTATCCCTTGGTTTCATTGGGATATCCTACAAAGAAACACTTATCAGATTTGTGACCAAGTTTATCAGGGACTTGGTACCTACATAGGCTTCACAACCCCAAATCTTCAAAAAAGATACACTAAGACGCCTCCCAGTCCATATCTCATATGGTGTCTCTTGAACTGTTTTAGATGGAATATGGTTAAGTGTGAAAGTAGCTGTTAATAGAGCATGTCCCTAGAAAGAGCTTGGAAGGTCTGCATGACTCATCATAGATCGAACCATGTCTAACAATGTTCGGTTTCTCCTCTCAGAGACATCATTCCATTGCGGTGTTCCAGGGGGAGTGAGTTGAAATATTATCCCACACACTTTTAGATGATCATCAAATACCTAGCTTAAGTACTCACCACCTCGATCTGATCGAAGCGCTTTATTACTTTTATCAAGTTGGTTTTGTACCTCATTCTTGAATTCTTTGAACTTTTCAAATGATTCTGGTTTATTTTTCATCAGATTCACAAACCCATATCTACTGAAATTATCAGTAATGTAATGAAGTACTGAAAACCTCCTCTAGCCAATGTGTTGAAAGGTTTGCAGATATCACTATATAAGACCTAAAACATCACTTGCCCTTTCACATTTTTCTAGTGAATGGAACTCTTGTCATCTTACCCAACAAACAAGGTTCACATACCTCATATGATTCCAAATCAAATGAGTCCAAGAATCCATCTTTATGGAGTTTGGATAATGTGGTTCTCATTTATGTGGCTCAAACGACAATGTCAGTGGTAAGTTGGGTTCGTATCATTTGATTTGAAACACTTAGTATTTATATTATAGACGAGCATTTCGAGGTTAAGAATATAATGTCCATTACTCAATTCTGCACTACCATAACAGATATCATTCAAAAAAATTAAACATCTTTTGTCTTTTATTATAAATAAAAAATCCTTCTTGTCCAAACAAGAAATAGAAATAATATTCCTACTAATAGCAGTCACAAAATAATAGTTCTCTAATTCAATGATAAGCCCAGTGGGCAAAGATAAATGACAAATCCCTACAGCTAAAGCAACAACTTTTGCTCCATTTCCAACTCGTAGGTCAACTTCGCCCTTAGCCAATGGTCCACTCCATATGAGATCATGCACATTTACACAAATGTAAGACCCACATCCAATTTCTAATACCCAAGATGCATAAGTAGATAAATTGATTTCTATAACAAAAATACTTGTAATGGAAGTCTCACTTCCTTTCTTCATCTTAAGTTCCTCCAGGTACTTATGCTAGTTCCTCTTCTAATGACTGGTCTCAACATAGTGGAAACATGTGCCCTCCTTGGCCACCCCCCCTAGGTTTCAAGGCAGAAATGTTGCGCTTGAAATTGCCCTTGCCATTCCCCTTACCCTTGAATTTCTTAATATGCTTTTTTCCATTGCCCTTATCTATGGCTTATTGGACCATCATAATGGTATTTTCCTTACTAATGTTCTGTTAAGCAATTCTCAATATGCTTAGCAGTTCTAGCAGAGGTTTGTCAATTTCATTCATGTTGTAGTTTATAACGAATTGACTATAACTTTCTGGCAACGATTGTAGGACCAAGTTTGTGGCCAACTCTTGACCCAAAGGAAAACCAAGCCTTTCAAGGTTCTCTATGTACCCAATCATCTTGAGTACATGAGTTCCAACAGGGCTTCCTTTTGCCAGTTTGCACTGAAACAATGCCTTTGAGACTTCAAACCTCTCATGCCTAGCCTGCTCTTGATAGAGCCTCTTGTGGTGTACGATCATATCGTAGGCATCCATGTTCCCATGTTGCTTCTGAAACTCAGAGTTCATAGTGGCTAGCATGAGACAACTAACGTCCAAGGCGTCATCTTGATGCTTCTTAGGAGCATTCTTTTCGGTGCGAAGGTCCCTTGCAGTAGGTGGGTCAGAAATAGGCTACTCTAGAATATATAACTTTTTCTCATGACTGAGTACTATCATGTACCAGTCTAGAAAATTTATCCCAGTCAGTTTGTCCTTCTTAAGGACAGATCACAATGATAGGTTATTTGATGTGTTGGATGTCATGGTAATCTGTCAGCAGAAATATGCAAAGTAAATATCATTTCACAGAAATATCCAAAGAGAAATATTTAACCATCAATAAAAATATGCAGAGTATGTATCATGACATTGAAATATTTAATAAGAACTTTTATTAAATGTAACTCCTACTATTTTTAATCAAAACAATGGCAGTCATCATTGACTCGGATAATCCCATCGTAAGATTTTCTAGTACGCCAAGATCCCTATTTCACCTAATTTTGAGTCAGCTTTGGCTGATCACCCAAAATTCAGTTATTTAGGTAGGAAATATTTTCCAATTACATCATATGCAATTCTTGAATAGTTTGGTTAGTAACACTTACTCTAATATATCTCATAGACTAAAGCCCAACTCTATGCCTCTAAACCTTCAATCCTATTGAAATAGCCTAGTTAAGTCAAGACACAATGATTGGCAATTGAATATTACTTTTATCCCATCGCATCTCGCTAGAATAGATAAAGGCACCCAGCTTTGGTAGACCTACACTTAATCGATCTTAGCCTAGACGAGTGTCACACATTGGAAGACATCTTATTGCAACTTAATATTTACATTGAAGGATTTTTTTTATTTTAATAATTGATCTCACCATTCATCATCCATTAGCATAAAATAATGCATCTCATACAAAATTAAAAGCATAAAATTTATGTGACATGGTTGTTGCCTTAACACACTGATTCTCTCAAGCCAATGAGAGTATCAAAAACCGAATAAAGGGATTAACTGTATTCTCCAAGCAGCTTCCCAATCTTTTCCTTGTATGGTTTCCAATTCCTTACCTCCTCAGTGAGATTACATTTACATATAAAGAAAGAATGTATAATTGGAGTTTAGAGAGAAAGAATTACATTAAGAATGTAGAGAGAAAAGTACGACACACAGGCTGTATTCAAAACTCCAAAATATAAACAATACATCACAGAACATAAACCATGCATCACAGAACTAAACCATGCATCACAGAACTAAGGCCACAACCATGCACCATGCATCACAAAACATAACAATCAAATAATATGTTGTTATGATTTTATTTAGTTTAATTTAAAAAGAATTCGTTTTTGGGGAATCATTATTGCCCTACGCAGAGCTGGCACGGAGGTCCCGCAGCCCGGTCAGCGGGTGGGGGTCAAGGGGAGGCCGACCATTGAGGAAAAATTTGCCTCATCAACCCTTACCACCGCCACAGCATGAATCCTTCATGTTTTAAGAAACCCTAATGCCACTGCAAACGAAGTAAATGTATGAACTATTCATGCTGTAAGAAACCCTAACGTCACTGCAAATCACATCTTTCTAGGGTTTTCAACGGTTCCAAACCGAAGACTACCCTAGTGTGACATCTGTGTTAACAACCAGCATATAAACGAATCCTTATATTGCAACTTTTAACACCTTGAATTCCAAATAAGACTGAATTCGAAGTTTCACAGGATCTTTATACTTCACTTCGTACAATTTTACAAGGAATTTAAAAACTTTTATACAATAATGTTTACATTTTACACAATGGAAGCACCTTACAACATTATACATGAATTAAATAACAACTTGAACATTTCTTTAAGCAGCAATCATTCTTTAGTCTTGTCATTCACTTTATCCTGCATAGAAACTGTGGGCATGTCAGTAGCATACAACTGACGCTATGATATAATATACCAATTTTTCTTACTTAGAAAGCACACACTTGTCACAAACAAAGCTAAGGGGGACTATCCTATTGATGTCGTGTGTGAATGTGCACTTAGTCCTTAATGCAGTTATTTATATTACATGACACTAATGTGCACTTGTTCGGATTCTATGCATCCCATACTACATAGGTCCGAGGGAAAGCCCTTAATCGTTCTTCATCTTGTAGGGTTGGATCCCTAGCTATGACTTAAACTACTACGGTAACTATGGTAAGTATCCTATGTGTTCTATGAGTTACAAGCCCATGTCCAAACAGCCTGGAGGAGAATCCCACGTCGTGACATGACGCATCATACAGAGCGTATACACAATTCAGCCTCCATCATGAAATGATGGCACCTAGGGCTGCAAATGAATCGAGCTATTCACGAGCTATTCGGCTCGAGCTCGGTCAAAGCTCGACTCGAGACGAGCTCGAGCTCGGGTTTTTTTTATATTTTAGGCTAAGCTCGCGAGTTATTTGGCTTGAATTCAATCAAAGCTCGGTTAAAGCTCGGCCCGAACCGAGCTCGAGCTCAAAACTGAGCTCGAGTCTGAAGATATTCGGCTCGGCTTGGCTCGATTGCAGCCCTAATGGCAACACCCGTAGTCACCAAACACCCCACAAACGTGGTCACGGTCCCGATAATTCCGGAGATGTATCCACACCATGACATTACTCATCAAGCAGGCAACCTATGAATACTCTCACACTGTAAATCCGAGGCCCTTATCCTCGTGTTTTTCTCTTACTTTCATCACATCTCCACTATGTGTCTAATCCTTAGTTAATAGAATCATGAATAAAATACGCACCCTAGAGTTAGCACTTCTTCTATACCGGTCTTAACCATCAATCAATAATAACGACCCAAACTCGGTCTTTCATTTTAATATTTTATCTCAAAGAATTTATTCAATGCCGGTATAAGGACTTAGCTACAGTCTAGTCTTTAATCTCATTTCATGTTCATAAAAATCAAGTATTCATACTCACAAATTTTTTCTCACAATTCATCATGATCTTTCATTCCATTTTCATGTAAAGATTTCATATATAATACGACAATTTCATTTTATCAAACTTACCAGATTCATAATTTAACTTCACGCAATTTCTTTACATCCATAATATCAATCTTCCACTTATTAAGCCAAAAATCACATTTATCTTACTTAAATTTTCCAAGACAATCTCATTTAAAATCTCTACTCAAAATTTCTTTTAAAAGAAAAATATTTATTTTCTTTAATTAATCAATATTTCATTCTAATAATTTGTATCAAGTTCTTTTCTCAAAATAGCCTCTAATTATCATTATAATAAGTCAAAATCTATAGAAATAATTTTCATGAAGTCTAGGCATTTTTAGAATAATTCTAATATTTTTACTCAATTTGTAAAACACTTAAAAGCTGTTTAAAATAATAAAAATAGGAAAAATCAAATTTTCCAAAAAAATGGCCAAAGGCCGGATTCGAACCCACGCACAGAGCCCCTGCTGTGCTACAATAATGGTTTTAAATTGCACCCGAAGACCAGTAAGTCCAAGGGTGACAACTGTCTAATGGCGAACACATGTGTACTTAATCTTTGGGTTTCGGTGTTGAGCTAAAAATCGAATTTAAGAAAATAAAGTCTCTGGAGAGACTTGAACTCGAGACTAAGAGCTCCGCTCTGCTACAGTGAAGTTTTTAAAACGCACTCGAAGACCAGTAAGGCCACGGTGACTAATCGATGAGAAAAAGGTTAAGTTATTTATAACTCAACTCTCTATATGTTACTAATTTTTCATAATTCAAAATCTCTTAATTCCTTTTCTCCTCTATTTTGTATCCAAAAATTTCCAGATTATTAATCTTAGAAATTTGCCGCATAATAGTATTTTAAAATCATTTTTTTGACATAAAAACATGAATTTTTCTTTCCACTTCATATTCTATGTCTACATTTTCGACATTGAAAAGCAACCATGATTTCTACATAATTTAGCACCACAATTTTCACAAAATACTATTTTCTTACTTTCTTTTATTCTACAAATATTTCTAGAACATAATTTCCTTTTTCACACTAGTGTTACATTAATTAAGATAATACATATCAATGGTTTAATTAATCAACTAGTCATTTCACAAGCAAATTTTCTTAATCTAGCATGTTTCAAAAACAAATATTAAATAGCAACATGATAATTTCCAATGTAATAATCACAATTTTTATCAATTTTCAATCAATTCATCAAGCATTCACTTCATTTCTAATTAATCTCTTTTTAAACAAACACATGGCCAATTTAACTAGTTTTTCTTAGCATTAATTTCATCAATTCAATCCATAGCATGATATCTACATAGAAGTAGAAAAATCACCCACCTTAATTGAAGAAAACAAAAGAGAACTCCTAGGGAAGCTCCTTGAACACACGATCCTCTCCTAGTTGTGAGCCTTCTACTCCTTGCTTGTGCACCCAAAGGTCTCCTCCTCCTTGATGTAGATGAACCCGAGCTTCCTCCTTGTTGGAATGCTAGGCCGGCCTCCTCTAGTGAAAGGAACACACAAGAATGCACAACTCAATCTTTTTCCTCACACAATCTTTTCTACCAATCTATCTTTTGTTCTCACTCTTTACAAATTCTAATGGTGCAAGAGAAATGAATGGCTAGGGGGGACTATTTATACACTTCTTAGGGCCAAATGAAGGGTGTAGATTAGTTTCTATGAAAGTAGATTAGGGACTAGGATGTACTAAGGAGTTAGAACAACTACCCATGACCAAATAACCACTCACCACTCACTCCACTCCCCCATCTCCCCTCAAGTGTAGCCGGCCTCCCCTCATGCACACTTGCACGTGCATGTGCAATGCACGTGCCACACAAAGCACACCTAGTTACTAATTGTTCATGTATTTTAATTAATTTGTTACGAAAACAAGTCTACCATACAAGTTGTCTCATTTAAATAAGAATAAACTAGTGGGCTCAATTTAGTGGGCTAAAAGTCCAAGGGCTTTCTAATTAAAATAAATAATTAAATTAATTAGTGGGCTAGAATTAAACAATTAGGCCTAGAAATTTAAAATAGGCTTTAAATAATAAAAAGAGAAGAATGTAAAATACTTGTTCATGATATAAAATAAATAATTTTTACGGGAAAATGTACATAAATTTGCACGTGCAAAACACATGAAATCAAACAAACTAATATTTAATTATAGATGAAAATTCAGGATGTTACAACACTCCCTCATTAGAATAGTTTCGTCCCTGGAACTATGCTTAAAGAGTGAGAAAACAAAACACAATAAGAAGAAAAGAAAATGAAAAATACAAATCAAACAAAGTGCTTAGGATGATCCTTCAACATTCTCTCATCGGATTCCCAATTAGCCTCTTTAACCAACTGGTTTCTCCAGACTACTTTGACCATCGGTAGCGTCTTGTTCCTCAAGACTTTCTCCCTACGATCCACGATCTCAACCGGTAGCTAAATGTAACACAGATCTAGCTGCAAACCCTTCGGCACTTCGGGCAAATGGTGACTTGGATCTGGAATGTAACCTTTCAATATAGATACATGGAAGACATTGTGCACCAGCGACAACTCTTCTGGTAACTCCAACCGATAAGCAGTTTTCCCAATCCTCTTCAATATCTTATATGGGCCAATGAACCTTGGGGCTAACTTCCCACCTCTTCCAAAACGAATCACACCTTTTCTAGGTGATACCTTCAGAAAGACAAAGTCACCTACCTCGAACTCAAGGTCCCTCCTCTGGTTGTCTGCATAGCTCTTCTGCCTACTCTGAGCATCCACCAACCTCTTCCTGATCAAATCGATCTTTTCAGAGGTCTGCTGCATGATCTCAGGCCCAAACATCTGTCGCTCCCCAACTTCAAACCAGCAAACAGGTATTCTGCACTTCCTACCATACAGAGCTTCGTACGGCGCTATCCCGATACTAACATGAAAATTGTTGTTGTAGGCAAACTCTACCAGAGCTAGATACCTCTCCCAACTGCCTCTAAAATCTAGAACACAACACCGAAACATATCCTCGAGAACTCGATTGACTCTCTCAGTCTGTCCATCAATCTGAGGATGGAAGGCAGTGCTAAAATCTGTCTTAGTGCCCAAAGCTGCCTGAAGACTCCCCCAAAAATGTAAAGTAAATTGCAAATCTCGATTAGACACGATGGTCAATGGAACACAATGATGCCTGACGATCTCTCCAACATACAGCTCGGCTAACTTGTCCATAGATGAAGTGAGTTTCATAGCCAAGAAGTGAGCTGACTTGGTTAGTCCATCGACTATGACCCAAATTGCATCATTACCCTTCGAACTCTTGGGAAAACACGTGATGAAATCCATGCTAATGTTATCCCACTTCCAATCCAGAATGGGTAATGGTTGCAATAAACCTCCGGGCTTCTGATTCTCAGCTTTCACCTATTCAAAAATCTCACACTTCGCCACAAATTCAGCCACATCCTGCTTCAAACTTGACCACTAGAAATGTTGTCTTGATGTCTTTATACATCTTGGTACTCCTAGGATGTATAGACAAAAGAGTAGCATGTGCCTCCTGAAGAATACTCTCTCTCAATTCTTCTTGATCCGGAACACATAACCTATCTCCAAACCACAACACTTCATCCCTGATCTGAAACTCTGACAACCTGCCAACACCAACCTGCTCCTTCATGTTCCGAATCTCTGCATCCTCCTTCTGATTTGCTATAATCTTCTCATTCAGCGTGGGCAGAAGCCTCAGCTAAGATAAAGATGATCCCAATCCTTGTACAACAACTTCAATACCAGCCTGATCCAACTCATTTGCAAGAAGTCTCTGGGTCGTAATCAACCCGGCCAAACTACTTTTACGGCTAAGTGCATCAGCAACAACATTAGCCTTCCCGGTATGGTACTTAATCTCAGGACGAATGTCCCCAAGTACTTCTAGCCATCTCCGTTGCCTCAGATTCAGGTCCTTCTGCTGATAGATGTACTTCAAGCTTGTATGGTCTCTGTACATGTTTAATTTCTCACCGTACACGTAATGTCTCTATTGCTTCAAGTAGAAGAAAATCGCAGTCAACTCCAGATCATGAGTTGGATAATTCTTCTCATGCGGTCTTAGTTACTTAAACCCATACACGATCACTTTTCCTTCTTGCATCAAGACACAACCAAGCCCACGATGTGAAGCATCGCTGTAAACATAATACTCAACACCTGCTCTAGGCAAAGCTAAAATGGGAACAGTAGTCAGCTTCTCTTTCAACTCCTGAAAGCTTGCCTCGCACTGCTCAGTCCACTTGAAGTTTACATTCTTCTTGGTTAGACCAGTAAGCGGCATGGCTATCTGAGCATAGCCTTGAATAAATCTCTTGTAGTATCCAGTTAACCCAAGAAAACTTCGGATTTCCTTCACTGTAGTAGGACTTGCCCAATCCTTCACCGCCTCTATCTTCTGTGGATCAGTTGCCACTCCCTCCTTAGAAAGGATGTGACCCAGGAATGCCACTTCAGATTTCTAGAAATCGCATTTGGATAACTTGGCATACAACCCATACTCTTGAAGCTTCCTCAGAACCTTAGCCAGATGCTCAGTGTGCTCCTCCTTCGACTTGGAGTACACAAGAATATTATCGATAAACACCACGAAGAAAGAATCGATAAACGGCCTCAGAACTCCGTTCATCATGTCCATAAAGATTGCAGGTGCATTTGTCACTCCAAATGGCATAACTAAGAATTCGTAATGCCCATGTTGAATTCTGAATGCAGTCTTATGCACATCTTCAGTCTTCACTCGAACCTGATGATATCCCGATCGAAGATCTATTTTGGAGAAAACAGCTGCTCCATGTAGACGATCTAACAGGTCATCAATTCGTAAAATAGGATATTTATTCTGAACAATAATCTTATTCAGCTCTCGGTAATCGATATACATCCTCATCAACCCATCCTTCTTCTTTACCAACAGCACCGATGCTCCCCAGGGTGACGTACTCGGTTGAATAAAGCCTTCCCCAAAAGTTCCTCAATCTGCTGTTTGATCTCATCTTGCTCCACAGGCACCATCCTATACGGTTCCTTGAAAATGGGTGCACTCCCTGGCTGAATAGTGATGCTGAATTCTACATCACGATGCAGGGGTAACCCATGAAAATCATCTAAGAATACAGTCGGGTAATCCCGAACCACTGAAATTTGTTGCACCTCTACAGGAACCTTCTTCTTGCTGATAGCTGCCACCAAATTTGAACATCTCTTCTTCCCCGAGAAAGTGACTTCAGGACCTCCTGGAGCATTCACTGTTACTTCCTTGGTCTTGCACTCGATGTTCGCACTGTACACCAACATCCAATCAATGCCAATTATAACATCGACCCAAAGGATATTTAGCTCGATCAGATCAATCCCGAAAATTCTATCCCCAATCTCGATTTCGCAGTTTGCATAGTACCGATCAGTGGTTAAAGTCTTCCCTGATGGAGTAGCTACTGCTAAGACCTTGCCTAGAAAGACCTTTGGTTTGACTCCCAAGACTTTAGCATACTTAGGAGATACAAAAGTATGTGAGAGGATCTAGTATCAAACAAAACAACAGCTTTCTTTTTATTCAAATACTGTTCTCCTGTTACCTAACACACTCTCGTAACATAACAGTTCTACTAAATAAACAGGGAAAAAGATAACAACAGAAAACTTCTAAACATCCGTCCTCGTATCAGTAATGACGTGATCCACTTCATCAGCATCAGCCTCAGTCAAAGCGAATAATCGACCCTGCTGGTATGGCTTCTTCCCAACCTGCTGCGTTGGTCCATTACGGACGACATCTAGCAGCTTAGGGCAATGAGATCTGTAATGACCTGTCTCCCCACAATTGAAACAAGTCACCACAGGAGGCTTCACCCAACCATTTCCTGGTCTCCTAGCCACATTGACAATGTTCGTCCATGTAGGTTTGAACCTGTGAGCTGGCGGCTGCCCTTTGACATTTCCCGAAATTGCGGGCCTCTTCACCACATTCCAATTGTTCCTCCGGTTCTGAACAGCATGGAACTGCTCCATATCCGCTTCAGTAGTTGCAGCCTGCTTGACTAACTTGTCAAACCTCATAATACCAAGGGGTATCATCCTTGATCTCAGACTCGGCCTCAATTCATGCTCGAACTTCCGAACTTTCTTCGCCTCGTGCATCACAAGTTTGGTTGCATATCTCGAAAGTTGAGTGAACCTTGTCTCATACTCCCTGACAGACATGCCTCCCTGCTGCAGCGCCAGGAACTCCATCGCTTTCTTCTCTTGGACATCAGATGGAAAATAGTGACCTCGAAACTCCTCCAAGAATTCCTCCCAACTAATAGCACCATTTTCCTTAGTCTGCTTCATCGACTGCTACCACACAGCCGCATCCTTCTCAAGCTATAATGTAGCCGCTTCACCTTGCTACCTTCTGAAGTTTCCAAGACTTCAAAGATAGTCTCGACTTGTCGAATCCAATTGTCAGCTTCATCTGGGTCTGACTTCCCCTCAAACACTGGTGGCTTCATCCTATTGAATGACTCCACGAGTTTGATCGCCTCAGGAATTGGATTCGCAGGCGTCCCCCTATGGTTTTGATTCATGGCAGTGACGTTGAAGGTCTGATAGACTCTAGCCAACTCCATTTCCAAGTCGAGTCCACAGCTGGGTCCTTCTCCATTCCTTGATCTTCTTCCAGCCATATTCTGATTTAAAAGATCCATTAAATTCGCAGTAGAAAACATGAATTTAAACCAACTTCTTTCATTTCATTGAATTCAAACTTTTTACATTCAAATTTAAAACATCGTCTGACATTAAAAAAAGCATTGAGAAGATACAACATTCTAATCCCTATGGTTCCTTTTGGCTTGCCTAAGCTCTTCCCGTAGTTCTGCCACTTCTTCCTTCAGTACACCACACATCTCTCTCTTCTCGAGTTTCCAAATACGATGACTGAGGGTTGCAATATTCTTCTTGCACTTTGCATACTGTGCTTGCAATAGCTCTGCTCGCTCCCTCTGAGTCTCCACTTGACTCTGAAGAGATTTGATTAGTCTCCCTGATCTGGCCCTTCCTTTTTGGATGAAATGTCTGATGAGTCCAGAGGTGGAGTGATCTCTCGAGGCTCGGGCCATTCTCCTTCATTCTCCTCGGGATCTTCTTCGTCGGAATCTCCTTATCCAGGGTAGTAGTCCTCTTTGATTATGTTCCAATCATCATCGCCTGCTAGGTCATGGTGGTTCTCCATCTTGGAGAAGGGAGAAGAAGAAGCATCAATCATAGAACAACACAAATGTAAGTAACTTACATTTAAATCTCTATACCCAACACACACTCTAATGTCCACTCTAGGGTGTCGTTCCTTATAAATTTGTACTTTTTGGAAGCGTGGCTCTGATACCACTCTGTAACACCCCGAATTCCAAATAAGATTGAATTCGAAGTTCCACAGGATCTTTACACTTCACTTCGTACAATTTTACAAGGAATTTAAAAACTTTTATACAATAATGTTTACATTTTACACAGCAGAAGCAAATTACAATATTATACATGAATTAAATAACAACTTGAACATTTCTTTAAGCAGCAATCATTCTTTAGTCTTATCATTCACTTTACCCTGCATAGAAACTGTGCGCATGTCAGTTGCAAACACCTGACCCTAGGATATAATACATAAATTTCTTTTACTTAGAAAGCACACACTTGTCACAACAAATCTAGGGGGGACTATCCTATTGATGTCGTGTGTGAATGTGCACTTAGTCCTTAATGCAGTTATTTATATTACATGACACTAATGCACACTTGTTCGGATTCTAAGCAACCCATACTACATAGGTTCGAGGACAAGCCCTTAATCGTTCTTCATCTTGTAGGGTTGGATCCCTCGCTATGACTTAAACTACTACGATAATTACGGTAAGTATCCTAGGTGTTCTATGAGTTACGAGCCCATATCCAGACAGCCTGGAGGGGAATCCCACGTCGTGACATGACAATTCATGCAGAGCCTATGGACAATTCAGCCTTCGTCATGGAACGATGGCAACACTCGTAGTCACCAAACACCCCACAAGCGTCGCCACGGTTCCGATAATTTCGTAGATGTATCCATGCCATGACATGACTCATCAAGCAGACAACCTATGAATACTCTCACACCGTAGATCCGAGGCCCTCATACTCGTATTTTTCTTTTACTTTCATCACATCTCCACCGTGTGTCTAATCCTTAGTTAACAGAATCATGAATAAAATTAGCACCCTAGAGTTAGCACTTCCTCTATACCGGTCTTAACCATCAATCAACAATAACGATCCAAACTTGGTCTTTCATTTCAGTATTTTATCTCAAAGAATTTATTTAATGCCGGTATAAGGACTTAGCTACAGTCTAGTCTTTAATATCATTTCATGTTCATAAAAATCGAGTATTCATACTCACAAAATTTTCTCATAATTCATCAGGATCATTCATTCCATTTTCATGTAAAAGTTTCATGTATAATACAACAATTTCATTTTATCAAACTTACCACATTCATAATTTAACTTCACGCAATTTCTTTACATCCATAATGTCAATCTTCCACTTATTAAGCCAAAAATAAATTTATCTTACTTAAATTTTCCAAGACACAATCTCATTTAAAATCTCTACTTAAAATTTCTTTTAAAAGAAAAATATTTATTTTCTTTAATTAATCAATATTTCATTCTAATAATTTGTATCCAGTTCCTTTCTCAAAATAGCCTCTAATTATCATTACAATAAGTCAAAAAGCTATAGAAATAATTTTCATGAAGTCTAGGCATTTTTAGAATAATTCTAATATTTTTTCCCAATTTTTAAAACACTTAAAAGCTATTTAAAATAATAAAAATAGGAAAAAATCAATTTTTCCCAAAAAAAGGCCAAAGGCCAGATTCGAACCCACGCACAGAGCCCCCGCTGTGCTATAATAACGGTTTTAAACTGCACCCGAAGACCAGTAAGTCCAAGGGTGACTAATGTCTAATGGCGAACTCATGTGTACTTAATCTTTGGGTTTCGGTGTTGAGTTAAAAATCGAATTTAAGAAAATAATGTCTCTGGAGAGACTCAAACCCGAGACTAAGAGCTCCGCTCTGCTACAGTGACGTTTTTAAAATGCACTCGAAGACTAGTAAGGCCAAGGTGACTAATCGATGAGAAAAGGGTTGAGTTATTTATAACTCAATTCTCTGTTTGTTACTAATTTTTCATAATTCAAAATCACTTAAATTCTTTTCTCCTCTATTTTGTATCCAAAAATTTCCAGATTATTAATCTTAGAAATTTGCAGCATAACAGTATTTTAAAATCATTTTTTTGACAGAAAAACATGAATTTTTCTTTCTACTTTATATTCTATGTCTACATTTTCGACATTGAAAAGCAACCATGATTTCTACATAATTTAGCACCACAATTTTCACAAAATACTATTTTCTTACTTTCTTTTATTCTACAAATATTTCTAGAACATAATTCCCTTTTTCACACTAGTGTTACATTAATTAAGATAATACATATCAATGGTTTAATTAATTAACTAGTCATTTCACAAGCAAATTTTCTTAATCTAACATGTTTCAAAAACAAATATTAAATAGCAACATGATAATTTCCAATGTAATAATCACAATTTTTATCAATTATCAATCAATTCATTAAGCATTCACTTCATTTCTAATTAATCTCTTTTTAAACAAAGACTTGGCCAATTTAACTAGTTTTTCTTAGCAATTTCATCAATTCAATCCGTAGCATGATATCTACATTAGAAGTAGAAAAATCACCCACCTTAATTGAAGAAAACAAAAGAGAACTCCTAGGGAAGCTACTTGAACACACGATCCTCTCATAGTTGTGAGCCTTCTTCTCCTTGCTTGTGCACCCAAAGCTCTCCTCCTCCTTGATGTAGATGAACCCGAGCTCCCTCCTTGTTGGAATGCTAGGCCGGCCTCCTCTAGTGAAAGGAACACACAAGAATGCACAACTCAATCTTTTTCCTCACACAATCTTTTCTAAAACTCTATCTTTTGTTCTCACTCTTTACAAATTCTAATGGTGCAAGAGAAATGAATGGCTAGAGGAGCTATTTATACACTTCTTAGGGCCAAATGAAGGGTGTAGATTAGTTTTGATGAGAGTGGACTAGGGGCTAGGATGTACTAGGGAGTTAGAACAACTACCCATGACCAAATAACCACTCAACACTCACTCCACTCCCCCATCTCCCCTTAAGTGTGGCCAGCCTCCCCTCATGCACACTTGCACGTGCCACACAAAGCACACTTGGTTACTAATTGTTCATGTATTTTAATTAATTTTTTACAAAAATTAGTCTACCCTACAAGTTGTTTCATTTAAATGCGAATAAACTAGTGGGCTCAATTTAGTGGACTAAAAGTCCAAGGGCTTTCTAATTAAAATAATTAAATTCATTAGTGGGCTAGAATTAAACAATTAGGCCTAGGGATTTAAAATAGGCTTTAAATAATAAAAAGAGAAGAATGTAAAATACTTGTTCATGATATAAAAATAAATAGTTTTTAATGGAAAATGTACATAAATTTACACGAGCAAAACACGTGAAATCAAACAAACTCATATTTAATTATCGATGAAAATTCAGGATGTTACACAACTGTTGCAAAAATCATATCACATATAAATCTTTAACATATCATGAATAATCACATATCGTACATAACCGAATTATGGTTTCGCAAGTGGCTCTGATACCACTGTTTGGTTTCGAGGGTAATCTCATAACAAATACACATCGGAAAAATTATTAAAAAAATCGAAACCTAGCCATAGATCCATGTGAAAAGCATAAATCGTGTTTAGGAGTTATGCCTTAAAGATGGACCTACTGTCTCCACAGTATGCCGATCACAGCACTGCAATATTGCGGTGCCTCTACATATCCACACGAATGGGTCAAAACAATTTTTTACTCACACTGCGGTGCTAGCTGCGAGAAGGGGATGTTCCTCACGATCTCTCTCTCTCTCACACAATTTCTGTAACGCTATGGTTTTTCTCAACTATTTCTTTTCCATAGATACAAACCAACCCTAAGAGAGTAATGAGGCTGTTGGGCTCACAATCTGACCTGGATCAGATTTGTGTGTGGGCCTTTTAATTTTAGTTGACCCATTTAATCTAATTAATTACCCAACCATGTCAGGAGTCCAAGTTTTACTAGGATTTCCAATTAAATTCATCTCATGATTTTAAATCCAATTTTGATCCATTCTAAGTATGTAACCCTGTAGGTTCCCATTACGTTGACAGTAATATTAAAATCATATTCTAATATTACAAATAATGAGTGGTATCTAGCAATACATCACTACTACTCAAGTAATGGGAATGCCAATGATTTGACATAACCTATCTGTGGTCAATGTTACCATGTAGTCTAGTCCTTTTGTCCAGATACCTAATTGACCACAAGGCATAGAGCGTGTCACCCTTGTATAGTTCAATCATTGCTTTCTTGATGTCCGAGTAGAAAACAAATGATATCTCATATTGACTCATTTGAGTACGACCATGCATTTTGCAGTCTCCCACAATCAAAGGGCCCGTAGATATCGCTCATGTTATGTAAGAGGGATAAATCCTATCTAAGTCACTCATATCCCTCTGCATGATTTGTAATATATCCAATAGTCGACTTTATAATCACCTTATTTCATACGACTTTTTACGGTATTAAAACATATAACTTCTCATGTAGGGAACTGTAGTGACTTCATGTCAAAGGACTACATACATCATGGTCACTGTGAGAACGACTTATGACACTCGCATAATGATCCATTCAGTGTTCTCATGGTGGATCAGTCCAGTACATTATTACTCTAATATTTATCCATGTAAAGACTGGATATCTCATATCCATGACCCGTGAGATATGGTCATTAGTCTATACACATACTAGTCTCTATATATTATTGTTGTTATAATTCATAATAATATTTGACTAGGGATATTTAGGAATAGTGTTCTTATTACAACCAATATGACCTCACCATAAAGTCATGCACTTTATATCCCATGGTATTGAACCTACTATTCTAAGAACTTTATTGTGTTCATTTAATCACAATAAATAAATAGATAAAATGCCTTATATATGAAATAAATATCATGATATAATGTAAATTAGTAATGTCAACACACAACTGGCCTCTGGGCATACACCAACATGAAGCTCCCTCAGTTACAACTAGCATTCCCTGGGGTTTTGAAGATATGGCAGCCAAACACAAGTGCAAGACACGCATCTCCAACCCTCTCAAAAGGCCAGTGCTTCTCTTGTTCGGAGGATCAACTTCGACCATGATTTTGGCTCATAGGTCTGCTAAGTAGCCTGTTGCTGCTTCTAAATGCGGGGAGGGCTCTGCCAGTTTAGGTAGAAAGCTTTTTGATTCTTTTAAGCTTCTGTCCGATGATGATCTGCTTGATGTTTCTCAGTCGGTGGGAGTGGAGGCCAAGGGGCCCCATGCCATTGCGAATGTCAGAAATTCTAAGAACAAAGTAGTTGGCACCTCCCTGCCAATTGCCCCTCAAAATGAATTTCTCTCCCTTTGTTTGGTGTATGTTGTTTTTTCACGTCCTAGCAGTTGTGTTCTCAAATTTATCAAATGAGGATTGGATGTTGGAATGTGAGAAGGCTTGTTAGCCCTAATAAATGTTCTTTGATTAAAGATGTAATTAAATTCGCCATATTATTAGTTGCATGCACCCAAGAATGTAAGTTGTCCAACTCCAATAGCAGAAAACTTGCATCCATAGGGGGCTTGCTATCAATAAGTGGATAATTCTTGATGACATGAACAATTGTGGGGGTGTTATAGTGAGTTGGAATGATAACCTGTATGATGTCTTCTACTCAGCTATTGATATTTTCTCAGTTTCTGTAACTTAGAGAGAGAGTCAGGTTTAGAGTGGTCTCTTACTTCGGTGTATGCTCCCTTTGAGCGAGATGACCGAGATGTGTGATGGTATGTCACGCCCCGCTTTCCAAAAATACGAAATATGAGCACGTAACATTAGCCCAACGAATGACTAACGTCATCTATAAGCTGTTTATCCGATCAACTCAACAATATAATCAATGTAGAATAACTGCGTAAGCAATAATAATAATCTCATGAACAATAATATTTGGAATGAAGCAATATGAAATATCCAAATATAATAAACCAACGTCTGGAAACAAATAATAAAATCCGGGTCATAAGCCCAATACAATAATAAATCCAATCACAAATAATAATAAGTCTCAATACATTAAGTTTATTAAAACAAAGCAATTAGAAAGCATTAAACCTTCAGAATGTTTGTTCTCCAATCCAGTAGGCAATTCTCCTTCATTACCTGTGAAAACTTCATCTAAAAGAGGAGAAAAATTGTCCTTAGAGCAAGTCATGGATAGCAAGTAGATAAAGCAGGAAACAATGGAATAACGATATAACAATAATTTCAATGGATCAGTTGGAATCAATGACATGGGACAATAGCAATAATCAATATCATGGTAGTCAATGCAATGGTTATAAAAAATGATTCAATAATCGGTAATAATATTCAATGGTTGATATCAATAACATTTAGACAATATTCGATATGAATAGGAACAATGATGTACAATATGCAATGTCGATACTGTGTCAATTCTTAAGTTTATTAATCATTTTAATCCTAACTAATGCATGTACTACTGTGTCCCATATGTTCCATACCACAGGTTCGATGCATACATACAATTGCGTTTAGACTTAAGTGGTGTACTCTGTAGATCATGTACTTGGCAACGGTAAATACTATTCACCTTTCGGTGCACGATACGGTCTTTGGTAACGATACGGTACACGATAAATTGAGTTACTGCTGTAAGCCACAATAACACGATAAAACACTAGCCAGAACATTATTTAGGGAAACACGGGCCCCTCCTTCAAGTACAGTCTCTACCTTGTTCATTACTTAAATCACCCTTTAACCCACGACTTGTTAATTATTTTATCGATGCAACAATACAATACGCAATTAAGGGACTTTTCGATGAACATTTCTAACAATATAGAAACAATTAGATGATAACTTGAATAGGATAATGAAAATGATGAAAATAGGATACTAGGATAATGCAATGCAATATACATACTCTATATCATACAAGACTACAATATAGGAACAATTAATTCATGAAAACTGAAAAGTAAAATTCTGGACAACAAGGGTAGTCTGTACTAAAATGTAATTTCCCAGTATTTCAGAACTCGAAAACTGAATTCGTCAAAAATTCTAGAAACTAGACTTCCACACAGTTCCAACGCATATTTAAATTTCAAAATCTGACAACAGTAGCTAGGTCAGACTCACCATTCTTTACAGATTATAGGTACACGCAGAAATACAACATCGTGTTATTATATTTTTACAATCAGCGAAAACTTGATAATAAATTCATTAAAATTATTTATTAGACTCCTAAACATGTTAAGTAACAATCTGAAAAATTTCAGAGCAATATTATGTCATTTGGTCAGTTTTTTAATAGTTTAAACATAAAAGATATAAGAATCTGAAATTCTAGAAATAGAATTACAGCTGTAGTAAAAGGATCATAAATTTTGCTACACAACTCGGAATTCAGAAATTCAAGATGTTTTGGAAACTAGAAACTTAGGTTTACAAATCTAATTCAGAAAGTAATTTATTTTGAGATCATTTACTGGGTCAAAAATTTCAGACACCATACAGCCAGCAAGCAACATACAGGTTTTTGGGTATTTTTCAAGGAATAAATTAATTAAACATAATGGGTATTAATTCTAATAGTCAATAAACTTCATAATTAGCATGATGGGTGTTAAAATATAATAAATAAAATCAGAAATGCACACATGCTATTTTAACATCAATCAAACATCAAACGATCAATCAAACATGCAACCTAGCAATTATTTCTACAATAGATTGATTGTGTTGTGATTATATGAATAACCCTATTATCAATTCTATATGAATGCATAGTTCAATCTTTAGAGTCAAAAGTGGCATGATGTCAATAATATTGGGGTTAGCTCGTATAAACCCCCAATAGACCCAACGAAAAGATAATCAATACAACGATATGATAACGAATAGGATCTACTTGCAAGAATTTCAATAAAACTTGAATTTGATACGATGTACAATTCAAGAGGAAAGTGATTTGCCTTTTGGACGACGAAATTGAATACCAAGAATAACGGGATAAGGATCCCGGAGCGACGAACCCACGAACACAAGAAATAACACGTGTATAATACGTGTAAAAGAGGATCAACGCAATCAACAACAAAGAGTAATCAACAATAAGAGTAATGGCAGCAAGAGGGCTTGCAGGTCTGGTCGACGTGGCTCGACGGCGGTCGTCGGTGTCGTAGGCGGCGGCGCAACGGGGACAGGGGCGACGCGGGTCAACGCAGGCAGTGTTGGGGGCAGTTTGGCTGCGGCTCGACGAGGACGGCGATAGGGAGGGGGTTTCGATTAACGGGGAGGTCAACGGGGTAGGGGCTCAGGAGGATGGCGACGAGGGGTGACCGGAGTTTGGCCAGAGAAGAAGGTGATCAGGGGTTGAGTGGGAATTTGGGGAGAGAGGGAAATAGGAGAGAGAATAGACGGCTATTAGGATTTCGATTTGTGCAAATTTTAGGGTTTACAATAGGAACGTATTCATGTCACGCCCTGCTTCCCAAAAAGAATACGAAATACGGATACACAACAAAAGCCTAACGAATGATTTTCATCATCCATAAGCTGTTCAGGAATCTTTACAATATCTCACAAAATAATCAGAGTTGGAAGCAAAAGAGTCAACCACACATACATAACGGAATTAACAACCAACAGAATTTACTTGAAACAATATATAATATTCTCAAATAAATCAGAATCTGGACAAGTCAAATATCTAGGGTCACATCGGCCAAATACAGAATAAATATTCAAGTACTCGAAATACATTGTTCCAAAACAACAATAATAATAATACTAATAAACAAGAAATCTAGCACTAATATCTCATTTCGCCAATACCGTCGGGCAGCTGACCATCATGATCTGCAATTAATAATTGCAGGAGAAGAAAAGAGAAAACAAGTACCCGTCAATTGCAAGTTACAGGCCACCTATAATGTAAGATACAAGCACATGGAAAACTAACAAATAACATGGAATAATACATCAACAGTGATAACTAGCATGAATCAATAAAACAAAGTCAACTAGCATGGTATACTAACAGTACAAATGAATGTGTCAATAATAGTGTCATATGGCAACTAACAGTGTCCAGTAACAGTAATCTCAGTATATCGGTGTAACAGTATAACAGTATCAGTCCAACAGTCCCAGTCTAATAGTATCGGTCTTATGTTCTTACAGTCTTGTGTGTATTACTAGCTAGGTAGCACTTCATGCATCCCGGTTTTTACTACATGGTTGCTACAACAAACAGTGTCGCTTTTATATTTTATAGTGGACCGTAATGGGGCAGTGTACTCACGTAGCAGTAATAGTAGCAGTAGCAGTAAAGTAACAGTAACCGTAGCAATAGCAGAAAAGTAACAGTAACAGTAGCAGTAACAGTATGGAACACTAGTTCCCTTCCAAGTACATGTTTCCATATTTTCCACTACTAGATCTTCCCTTAAGAAACCCTGGCTTGGTTACTTTTATTATGGTCATCAAACAGACATGAGGGTGCATGAAATAGTGTCAAACTAACATGGTATAATCAGTATTAGGTTCAGGGAAACAATCAAGCATGCATAGATGATATACAGTCACAAAAACGAGCAAAACAATGTATGTTTATATTCAAGACAGCAAGATGGTACAGTACTAAAACAATGATTCCTATTACTACAAAAATCTAAATCTAGATCCATCAAAGAATCTAGAAAATAAACTCCCAACCGAATCCAGTGAATATAAATAAGCCATATAGTATTTCACAAAATCATGACTCAAAACTGATTTGAATCCTGAAAACACGTTCAGTTAGAAATCAGTAAAACGAATTCTCAGTCCGAAAAACAGCATCAAAACCTCTTAGTAAATCCAGGAAAAATCTGGGGTATTCCTCTATATGTTTAGAATCAAAATATAAAGTTTCATAATATTTCAGTAAAATTAGTTCAGTCATCAAAAATAAGAAAACATCAAGAAACGGTAGTTTGACCAATCTGGAATTCCCAACACTACTGTACGAAAACTGAAATATCTCGTAAGCCGTGAAATGAAATCCAAACCCGCCAAAGGGAGATGAAAATAGATAAAATATATTAACTTTCATATTTCACAAACATTTTCCATATAGTAAAAGAAATCTGGGTGAAAACACAATTCTTTACACGACAACGAGCAAAATACAAGTATGACTTTTGTAAACATGCATGAAACGACATATAAAACTCATCAATAAAATCTACCAAAATTTTGGGTAATCCCTTGATAGGTATAGAAAAACTAACCAAAGTTTCAATCAAAATAATAGGTGTAGCTCAAGTATCAAAATAGTTTAATGAACAAAATCGTCGAGAAGCGAAATCTGGAAATATAATACACTTCTGTAGTAAAACAGTCATAAGTCACTCATACGAAAACGAAATCAAGCAAGGTCAGAGGGGTTGGAAAATAGACGAAATCCTCTAAAACTCATGTTTTATACCGAAATTAAGTTATTGACTTCAAGACAGTCCAAAACAGCAAACAAAACAGATCAGCAACAAAATACAGATTTTTTCCTTTAACAACAACTCAACATATATCATACAAAACTTGTTCAAAGCACAACCAAACATGAATTCGAGTCTACCAAGTGTCCAAACATCATGAAGGGTAATTAACATATCTAAAACAAGTCTATCACATGGTTCTCCACAAATACCCAAATTCTCACTAGAAGTCTCATAATACATGATCAAATCAAGAACGGATAAAACCTAAGTTAATTTATGTCAATATGGTGTCGTGAGGCAACTATGGTCAAGTTTTCACAATAAAGACAAAACCCATCAAAGATAACACAAACATGAGTCGTCTCTAGACCCAACTACACTATAGGTGGTATTTTTGACTTGTATCAAACAAAGGAATTGGAGTACAAGTTATTTGCCTTAATCGGAGATGAAGAACGATGAAAATCAAGAATAACGAGATGGATTCCCGGGCAATGAACAAATCCACGAACAAGAAATCCACGAACCAAACAAACCTCGAACACACGTGCACTCAAACACGAGCACATGCACGAAAGAGAGAGAGAGCAAGAGGGCATCGGCATCGAGGCGGCGACTGGCTGCTGCTCCGGCTGCTGAGCTGATCGGACAGCGGACGAGAGAGGGATAGAGAGGGAGTATGGTGGTGGTCGGTGGTCGGATGGATGCAGGGATGGAGTGCAGGCCGGAGGGGGGGTGTGCGGGTTGGAGTGCAGGCCGGAGAGAGGCTCGGCCTGGGGGATGGATGTCGGGTGTGTGCACGGTGCAGCCAAGGAGGGGAGGCCGGGGGTAGGTTTAGGTGATTAGGGTTAGGGTTTTAGTAGGAGATGAGGATTTATATATATAGTGGAGTTTAGGGTTGATGTGGGTATGGGTATTAGGTTGTGGGTAGTTTAGGAGTAGTAATAGGATTAATCCAATAAGACAAATGGGGATCAAATTGAATAGGATTCAAACTAGGATTGGGTAATTTGGCTTTGGTAATCAATTAGGGATCAAAATAATAGGATTAGGAATGGGGTAGACAACTAAATCACCAAGAGCACCCAAAAATACAAACAAAGAGAACAAGACAACAATAAAGAGCGAAAACAACAACCATGAACAAGAACAACCAAGACATCGGAAATAATTGGCAAAAATCAAGAATGAGAAAAGAAGATGAAAATATATTGAAACAACTCAATATACGGTCCAAGGAAGAAAAAAAATAAGAGAGTAAAAATACACAAGAAAAGAAAAATACACCAAAAATACAAAAAATGAAAAACAGGGGTTACAATTTATATATTACAATTAGGATGTTGGATTAATGGTTTAGGATCAAATAATAATGGTTTTGGGTCAAGAACAATTAAAATTGTGTTTTAGGGTTTAATAAGAGATGGGTTTAAAGACGATAGGGTTCAAATAAAATTACCTACAATTAAATAAGAGAAAATAGGATCAACAAGAATAGCTCAAGCAAGAAGAGTGGAGAATTTCATGAACAAAATTTAATTAAAATAATCAAGAAAGAGAAAAATAAATTATTTTATTCAATTGAAATTAAAATATTACAAAATAGGGGAAAATGGAAAATAGCAAAAACAGTAGTTACATGGTATGAGAGCATTCAATGCAGATGCTTCTTTTGCCTTTGTTGGTGGCTATGTGGGGACTTCAATGCTACACTCTCTGATCCAGAAAGGATCATAGGCAAGAGCTCATGGAGGGACATGAAACAATTTGCTGATTCTATTGCCCTATTGCAACATATTGATGTACCTTTTTCTGGAAGGAAGTTTACCCGATCCAACTTAAGAAGCAATCCATCCATGGCTAGACTAGGCAGGTTCCTCATCACTCAAGAATGGGACAACACCTTCCCTAGCTCCATCATGTCCTCCCTGCCAAGAATTGTTTCTGATCATTGCCCTACTGTTCTTGACACACTTGTTATTTCCCCAAAAACTAATTTCTTCAGATTTGAGAAGGCTAGACTTTTTGACCCTCAATTCCCTGGATTGGTTGTAGGATGGTAGAATTCTTTCCACTGCAGAGGCTCACTAGTTTATATTGTGGGGAAGAAAATTACCTTGCTTAAAAGGAGGATTAGATATTGGAGCTATAAAATCTTTAAAAGTATTAAAGCAAAGAAGAAGAAATTGCTAGATACCATTCATGCTCTAGATGTTGAGCAGGAGACAAGGGTGCCAAGTGATACTGACAAATTATTGCGATTGAATGCTATTCAAGAGTATGAGAGGCTGGTGACTGCACACCACTTATTGGAGACAAAGAGCCAGAGAGACTTGGCTCAAAGAAGGAGATGCTAATTCTAAATACTTTCATTGCATTGTTAATGGTTGAAGGAAGAGGAACTTTGCTTACTCTCTTACAGTTGAGGATCAGGTTATCACTGATCAAAAGCTTATAGGGGAGGAGTTTCATAAGCATTTTACTTCAATCTGTAGCACTACTAACAGTCCAGTTTTCTCAGTTGATTGGCATGTACTATATCCAAACCGACATGATCTGAGCCAGTTAGACATGCCTTTCACCATGGAAGAAATCAAACAACTTGTCTTATCCATGAGTGCAGATAAAGCTCCTGGCCCTGATGGCTTCTCAATGAGTTTCTACCACACCTTATGGGGGGTAATTTAGGGTGATATCATGAAGATGCTCAATTATATTCATGCTGGCTCAAGGGACATTTTCTAGGCTAAATTATTCTGACATTACTCTTGTTCTCAAGTGTGATGGTGCTAATAATGTTCAAGATTTCAGACCTATTAATCTTCTTAACTACTTTTTCAAGCTCTTCACTAAAGTCTTAGCCAATAGATTCAGCCCCCTTCTTCAGGACCTTGGATCCTCCTTCCAAAGTGTTTTTCTCAAAGGTAAATCCACACTCGAATGCTTTTTGGTGGCTCATGAAATTATCAACATATGTTCAAAGAAGAGAAGTGATATTTAGATGATCAAAATTGACTTCAAGAAAGCCTTTGATTATGTTAATTTGAGTTTCATAAAGGAATTGCTAGTGGCTAGGGGCTTTGGGCCTAAGTGGTGTGCATGGACTCATATGATTTTACACTCAGCTAAATCACACGACCTTCTTAATGGTAGAAAGAGATACACCATTCATTGTAAGAGAGACCTCAAACAGGGTGACCCCTTTTCACCCATGGTCTTTATTCTAGTGGTTGATGCTCTAGCTCAGATGCTTTAAAGGGGCAGGGAGAATGAGATATACTCACCCCTATGTATCTCTAGCCCCCTCTTTGACCTCTTTGTCCTACAGTTTACAGATGACACCCTCCTTTTCTGCTCAGGGGATGAACAAGAAGTTATTCATTTAAAGCATTTTCTTTTCTTGTTTGCTGATGTTTCTAGCCTTGAGATCAACTTCAATAAATCCTCATTGATTTATTTTGGCAGATCCATGGCAAAACAAGCTGCATTCTCTCACATACTTGATTGCCATGAAGAGGAACTATCTATTAAGTACCTTGGTATGCCACTTTCTAGGGGGAAGGCCAAGAAGAGGGCTTGGTTGCCAATAAAATTGAAAGGAGACCATCTTCATGGAAAGGTAAAATGCTCTCTAATGGAGGAAGACTTGTTCTAATTAACTCAGTACTCTCTGCAATCCTATTTACTATGGTTCTTTCTTCAAGCTGCCAATATAAGTCATAAAGAGGCTTGATCAAATCAGAAGCAGATTCCTATGTTTGGGTCAGATGAAAATTGCAAGGGTAAGGCAAGTATAAGGTGGCAGAGAGCTTGTCAACCTAGGAACATAGAGGATTTGGCATTCTGGACCTTACCATCTTCACTCAGTCTCCACTGATGAAATGGTGGTGGAAACTGATCATTGAACCTCACAATCTTGTTAGCATGACACTCCACTCCCTATATTTTAATCCAAGTAGTAGTTCTTATCATCTTCCTTCCTCAACATCTTCTTTTCTGTTAGGACTGTACCCTCTTAGCACCAGTTCTTCTCATGTATTTCTTGAAAGATTGGTAATGGCTGACTTTAATTCTAGAAATCTAATTGGCTCGATGGCCATAGCATTGAACATAGCTTCCACAAGCTATCCCAGGCATCCTTGGATATTCACGCTCCACTTCCTTCACAAGGCTTCTAGGCTGATGGCCATTGGGTGTGAAGACACGGGTTGAAAAGGGTTTTGGAAAGAGATCTGGCTGAAGATAAGGAAAGACTATTGAACATCCTTACAAACTTCTCCCCATCAAATGGCAGAGGCATTTCTAAATAGAAATATTCAACAGCAGGTTCATTCACTGTCAAGTCTTCCTACAACTTCTTCATCAACAGAGGAATGATCTCTTCCTATGCTGTAGCTACCTAGAGGACATATGCCCCTGTCAAATTCAAAATCTTCCTATGGATGTTAAGTTGTGATAAGATGGCCTCTAGAGCAAACTTATGGAGAAGAGGTTCGGTTGGGGATGAGGCATGCACAACTTGTGCATGCTCATCTGAATCCGCTTACATATCTTTATCGTTTTCCCCCTAGCCAGAGATGTTTGGCTTCACTACTGCACCCTTCTACACATCAGTGCACTCCCCACTTCACTACACTCTTGCTTCTCCTATTGGTGTTTTGCTCCATCTAGGCCGTAGATTGAGAAAGTGTGGTGTCAGTTGGTAACTAGTATCTGCTGAGTGCTTTGGCTAGAGAGAAACAATAGGATCTGTACTGCAACATCTTCTACAGTTGAAAAGCTCATTAATGATGTAATTTTTTTTACTTTACTTCTGGGGTGCATGCAGCTCCTCCTAGCCGCAAGAATACCAAGCTATTCGATGTACTTCGAGAGCAGGGATTCCAGAGCCTACTCCAAGCCCCAGCCACCTATGCACAGCCTTACCGACAGTGATAGTGGTGAAGATCAGTGATGATGAACCGCAGTCTTCCCACACCTGACTGGCTTGCACTCCTCTACCACTACTCCAGTTCTACTCAGTGCTTGTTTTGATCTGTTAGTTGTTGCGACTTTCTGTTTTGGTGCTGTAAGTTGTATTTCTGTTGGGTTTTGGGCACTCTGAGAAACCTTGTTTGAAGGAAGCTGATCATAAGGGTGTCGGGGTATGAGTTTAACTCTAGAATTAGTAGAGGTGTGCGACAATAGTCCTCTATCATCTCTTCGCCCTAGGCTTAAGCGTCATCCCCTCCACTCTCCCTATCTTCTTCACCCTCCGGTGATATTCTCTGTTGCCCTGCTTTGTATATATCATTTCTAATATATGATAATCTATATTTTGATGTAGGGTTTTCCGTACCTTTGCTGGGTAAAAAAATAAATAAATAACATCTTAAGATAAAAAAAATCATCAGTTAGCCATTGAAGACCACACAACATGCTTGGTTTAATTTGACTCATGAATTTGTAGTCCTTATGGTATTCTAATTTACATACTAGTCCCTCATAAGAACAATTAGTTAGCATGTAGGCGTTGTGTGTGTTCCACTAATAAAACACGATAATTTGTAAGGTGTTATAAATAAATTATTAAGTATGAATTGTCTATTGAACTTCCCCCCACTCTTTCCACATTCTCCACCACCACATTGCATTCATTCATATTTATTCATATATAATAATTATGTAATTGTCTCTTTGTATTCTTTGTAAGCCTATAAATAGGCTATTGGGTGAATCATTTGTAAGTGAGATGAAAATATTATGAATGAGAATAATCTTCTTTCCTCTTGTCTCTATTTCCTTTGTTTATTGTTTATATTATTTTATAATACGTTATCAGCACCAGACTCTACTTCAACTATTCGAGATCATGAATATGTATCAATCCAAGATCCAAGTTGGAGCTGTTATGGTCCTCTGAAAGCGGATTGCATCCGACTGACGACATTCAGCCTGGGATATGGCATCAAAGTCAATTTGATTCCATTTTCCTAACCTCTGAAAGAAGGCTTGGTGAGGAGTAATAACCTGTGGGTAAAATTTTCATTAAGCTTTATTGAACTTAGGGTTCATATGATCTCCGTTACAGGTAAGGAGAAAATTTGTCTAATCTAAGATTTCCTTGCTATTTATTGATGCTCTTTCTTATTTTGGCAACTGTAAATTCTGAATTATCAATCGTGCATCCGATTAATTTTAGCTAATTCATGATACTATCAAAGTAGATATTGTTCATCCCAGAAGCATCTTAAAAAAATAATAATAAAAAATAAAATAAAATAAAATAAAATAATCGTACTTCATATTCTTCATATTCTTCATATTCTCTACAGAACTTCAAAGTAAATTCTCATTTATTTATTACTTGATTGTTAGTGTTGGCAAAATGGGCTCAGAATTTGAAATAGATTTTTCTAGGGTGTTAGTTTTGGGTAAGTGGAAGGAAATTTGCTTTATGTTTGCATTTTAAACAACAACGTGGAGTTTTTTTATTAAGAACATTAAGTGATTAAGGTTAGATATTACATTACTTGCATCTCAGTTAGATGAGGGAGCTAAGTTCTTGTCTGTTAATGGAATGGGAGTTCGGATGCTTATTGCAGATATATATCAACGAAAACTGTTAATCTGGCTTGTTTAAATTTGTCTTCATATCCCTTTGATGTAGTCTCTAGATTTAATAAGTGCCAATGGTTGACTGCAGGTTTTTATTTTAGCTCATATTGGAATTGAATGAAAAAGATAGGACTAGCACTAAAGCAATTGAATGAATGAATATGAGGTATTTTTTTAACCCTGGTTTCTTAAGGAAGGACTAAAGAGTTTCACTTGCAAATTTAATATAATTTAGTGAAATTAGGCACGTGTAACTTTTCTTTGGGGTGTTATAAGGATTGTCCTTCCTTCTCTACAGAACAATTTCTTGGTTTTGTCATGATGTTGTGCAATGAGAAATTTTTTGCTAATAGTGGAGAGAGAAATTTCTCTCTAATAGTGGAGAATTTCAAAGTGTTTGTATATCTTCCTTTATAATAGGCCTATCTCCACCCTTCTGAAGTTTATCTCCTAATCTTTCTTTCGAGGATGTTTCTTTCAGCTACTAATGAGGAAAAAATATACCTGTTTCCAGAATGCAATGATTCATTTACCTGCTTTTCTACTATATTTTCATTTGACCTATGTGCTACTGCATTTATATGCTTAATTCAAGCATGCGGAATGACAAGAAGCACCTGTTTGGTTTATTTATTTTGGCAAAAATAATGCATTTTTAATTTTATAATGACAAATTTTATAATGTCAGAAGGCACAAAATTCATAATTGAAAATGCATTATTTTTACCAAAGTCTTGAAGAAACTTACTAGGTTTTAAAGATATCCGTCTAAATGGATATCATATTGAGACTATGAATGAAAGAGGTATTGAATATCTTTGTATTATCTCAACTATGATGGGCAAAAGGTGCGTGTTAGAAAAATTACCAGCTTTATCATCTGGATTGTATTATACAACTTTAAGAATGGTTGAATCATATAATACAGTAAATATGAAGTTTACTGATACTGTAAACCAGAAGTTTACAGATATATTTAAGGTTTGGCATGATCGGTTAGGTCAACCCAGTTCAACGATGATGCAGAAAATTATCGAGAAATCATGTGGTCATTCATTGAAAAACCAGAAGATTTTTCAATCCCATAAATTTTCTTGTGTTGCTTGTTCCAAAGGAAAGTTAATTACAAGGCCCTCACCAGCCAAAATAAAGAACGAATCACTATCATTTTTAGAACGAATTCATGATGATATATGTGGTCTGATTCATCCCCGTGTGGACCGTTTCGGTATTTTATGATTCTAATTGACGCATCAACTCGATGATCACATGTGTGTTTATTATCATCTCGTAATTTGGCTTTTACAAGATTACTTGCACAAATAATTCGGTTGCGGGCACATTTTCCTGATTATCCGAAAAAGACAATTCGTCTTGATAATGCTGGTGAATTTACATCCCAATCTTTTATGAATTATTGTATGTCAATTGGGTTAAAAGTGGAACATCCAGTAGCCTATGTTCACACTCAAAATGATTTGGCAGAATCATTTATAAAACGGATCCAATGGATTGCTAGACCAATGCTTATGAAATCAAATCTCCTCGTTGGGCCTGGGGACATGCTGTTTTACATGCAGCACAACTTATACGCATCCAGCCAACCAGTTATAATGATAATTCTCCCTTACAGTTGGTTCATGGTCAGGAACCAAATATTTTCCATTTATGAATTTTCGGATGTGCGGTATATGTCCCAATTAATCCACCACAACGCACAAAAATGGGACCTCAAAGGAGGACGGGAATATATGTTGGGTATGAATCTCCATCTATAATCAAGTATATTGAACCGACGACTGGAGATTTGTTTACTGCAAGGTTTGCAGGTTGTCACTTTGATGAATCACTATTCCCAACATTAGGGGGAGATAATAAAAAGTTGGAAAAAGAGATTTCATGGAATGAATTATCAATGAAAAGTTTAGATCCTCGAACAAAAGAAAGTGAATTAGAAGTTCAAAGGATAATTTATTTGCAAGGTATTGCAAATTAACTGCCAGACCCATTTACTGACTACAAAAGAGTAACATAATCTCATATTCCAGCTGTAAATGCTCTTGTCAAAATTGATGTCCCTGAAGGACAACCTATAATTGCTAGTGAGTCTAAGGCACGCTTGAAGCGTGGTAGACCACTTGGTTCCAAAGATAAACATCCTCGAAAAAGAAAAGGAGCAAATAACTATGATTGTCAAATCGAGGATGTCTCTCCAGAAGAGACCATTGGCATAGTTAATAATGAAGAGAATCAGGTACCTGAAATAAATAAAAATGAAGAGATCTCGATTAACTCTGTCATTAAGGGAAGAAGATGGGACCGGAATAATATAATTATCGACAATATTTTTGTATATAGTATAGCGCGCGATATCATAAATGAAAACGAGGATCATGAACCTACCTATGTGAAAGAGTGTAGAAATAGAAATGATTGGCCAAAATTGAATGAGGCAATTAAGTCTGAATTAAACTCGTTGGAAAAACGAGGAGTTTTTGGACCTGTAGTTCGAATACCAAAAGAGATCAAACCAGTAAGCTATAAATGGGTATTTGTACGAAAAAGAAATGAACGAAATGAGATTACTAGATATAAAGCATGGTTTGTCGCACAATGTTTTACCCAGATGCCTGGTGTTGATTATGAAGAGACATATTCTCCTGTAGTGGATGCAATAACATTTCGATATTTGATATGTCTGGTAGTGCATGAAAGAATTGAAATGCGCCTTATGGATGTGGTCACGGCCTATTTGTATGGTTCGTTAGACCATGATATATATATATATATATATATATATATATATATATATATATATATATATATATATATATGTATATATATATAAATCTCTGAAGGATTTAAAAGTGCCAGAAGCACATAATGATAATTCCTGAGAAAATTTACTCAGTTAAGTTGAACAAAGCTTTGTATGGATTAAAACAATCGGAACAAATGTGATATAACTATCTTAGTGAGTTTTCGATAAAGGGGGCCATAATAATGGTCATATAAGCTCACATATATTTATTAAATATTCAAGGTCAAAGTCTGTTGGAACTCCTGAAGATTTGTACAAGCCGTGCAATGTTTAAAGAAATATCTTAAGACGAAAAGACCTTGGATAAGCAAATTTCTTGTTTTGTCATTATTTTTGTTTTCAGGTTTTTCAAATTAAATATTTGAAAGGTAAGAATTTCCTACATTTTTTCTAGTTATTTAGAAAATTATTTTATATTTTATGGATAATACTCATTTATTAAATTTCCAAATGGCCGTGAGGACA
The DNA here is from genome assembly GCA_017893485.1 of Hemerocallis citrina. Lineage (NCBI taxonomy): Eukaryota > Viridiplantae > Streptophyta > Magnoliopsida > Asparagales > Asphodelaceae > Hemerocallis > Hemerocallis citrina. The sequence continues at coordinate 133,446,797 of CM030365.1, forward strand.
TTGGAATTGCTTGGTCGTGGAGTACCATTTCTTAGTGCAATGGAAGTACTAATATATCTTATTAATAATAAATATTATGATATACCTTATGCGGTTGGTTTACTAGTAAGATGAAGTCCTCACCAACTCGAAGTCATTGGACTGGTATGAAAGATAACTTCGAGGGACCATGGATATGGGATTATATTATTCTAATTTGTCCATATCAGTTTTGATTGGTTATGCAAATGCAGAGTATTTATCATATCATTATAAAGCCAGATATCAATCAAGAGATATTGGCTCCATGCGAGGCAAGGCATAGATGTGTTTGTTTAATCGGTTTAACTTCTTAATATATTTGGAGAACGTGTCATCCTCAATTGATCAGAAGTACTCACAACGTTATTTGAAGATAATACAGCTTTAAAGCTCAATAAAAGGAGGGTTACATCAAAGGCGATCAGCCGAAACATATTTCACCAGAATTCTTCTTCACTCATGTTTCAATTAAAAGGGTGAAATCATTGTTAACCACATAGAATCAATCGACATTCCAGAAGATTGCTCGCTATGACCCTATCACCCCAACTTTTGGAAAGGATGGTAGAATTGATCGAGATTCGAGATACGACTTTTGAAAGTCCTAATCGGATGATCTCGTCAGGGGGAGAGATGATATGCGCTGCACTCTTTTTCCTTTCACCAAGTTTTGTCCCACTGGGTTTTCTTGGTAAGGTTTTTAACGAGATAGCATCTTCATTGCATATCATTGTTAAAGATTATGTACTCATTTTCCTTCACTAGGGTTTTTCCCATTTGGGTTTTACCTGGTAAGGTTTTAACGAGACATATTCTTATTTACATTCAATAGACATTCAAGAGAGAGTGTTATAAATAAATTATTAAGTGTGAATTGTATATTGAACTTCCCCCCACTCTTTCCACATTCTCCACCACCACATTGCATTTATTCATATTTATTCATATGTAAATAATTATGTAATTGTCTCTTTGTATTCTTTGTAAGCGTATAAATAGGCCATTGGGTGAATCATTTGTAAGTGAGATGAAAATATTATGAATGAGAATAATCTTCTTTCCTCTTGTCTCTATTTCCTTTGTTTATTGTTTATATTATTTTATAATATAAGGTTCTGACCAAAAAGGACAAAGACCATTTGCAAGACAGTGGTAGTTGTAAATATGAAATTGTTAGAGCATCTGTAGTCGTTCTAAGCTATTTTTTGGGTATTTGGCTTTTGGAAATAGAAAATATGGTTGCGCGCTGCAGTCGTTTTTTTCTGAGCACTAAAAGGAAAAAAAAAGAAAAAAAAAAAAGAAAATAGGGTGGGACGGTGGATTATACACCGGCCCACGTATTTTGTCTTATTCAAAATTGGTGGGACGGTGTATAATACACCGTCCAAGACTTTTTTGCTTTTTTTTTTTATTTTTTGAATAACGAACGGGACAATGTTCATCGTCCGGGAATTTTTTTTTAAAGCGATGGGATATTATCCATCGTCCGAATGCACTTTTTGTACGTCTCACCTACGAGACGAAATATTATCATTCGTCTCTACTGACGGACGAAATAAAATACGTCGTTAGCTATATTTTGGTTTTTGCCAAATCGTCTGCTATATTTGGCAAGTCACTATTCATCGTACACCCAAATTTTGGGTATTTGGACGTCGACTGCAGCTCCCTTTTTCCAAATTTTTCCAAAATTTGGGTATTTAGCCCACGACTACAGATGCTCTTAGGAACTAAAATATTAAAGGTAGAGACAAACAGTTTATAGTTGATTAAACAGATAAAGTAGCCACCATTGTCTCAATCAAGATGATGATTTATCTCCCCTTTAAAACCTTAAATAATTACAATCTTGCACTGTTTAATTGGTGATGATAAATATCTTAGCATTCCTCATTCCTTATTCTTTGCATTATTAGCTGCTTAAAGGGAGTTAAAGAGCCTAAAACAGAGACCAAAAAAGATTCACATACTCATTGGATAATATATATGAGAAGAAAAAAGAAACTAGGGGCTTCATCTAGTTTAAAACGCATTAGCTTGTGACTAATCACTAATCAGTGCTAAAATAAATGTTTAGGCACTTGGTTTGTTCATTACCGATGCCGACCTTGAGTAAGAAGAATAAAGAATTTACAGGGCACTTGGACATATGATTTCTATAAAATAATACAATAGTTTTTGACTCTCTTCAAGAACAGTGTCCCCTACATGATCCTCCAATTTTCGATGAGCTAATCCAGAGTCAATAGGTTTTTTTAGGAGACCTAAAGGCTATCCCCACCTTTCATAGAAATGATATTGATATGGCTAAAAATAGGATTAAATTGGAACCGTTCAAAATGGGCACGAATCTCAAAGTCATAGGAGTAAGATGGTAATTTTACCTACAAACGGGTCCGAATTGGGAACCGGATCTCTCCTCTTGGATCCGCTAACCCATGAACGGATCTGTTCAGCTGAGAACAAGTCTCAACCCGTTAGGGACCAGTTCAACAGGATAGAAGGATATCCTGGCTCGCCCTTATCCTGAGGTGGTGGTTCTAACCATCCCTATCTAGCCTCACCGGGAAGTGGGGATTCGTTCTGATTCTGAAACAGATCCCCACGGCGACTATATATACCCCCTACCTCCTACTGTCTCAGATGATCACTCTTTGTCTACTCAAACTCTTTCCCTTTACTTTTTTTGATATTGACAAGAGCGTTCCAGAGTTCGTCGCCGGGATCCATCCCGGTATTTCGAACGTTTGTGCAGGTCCGCGGGAGCATCAAGGGGTCAACTTGTTCACAAGGGAAGAAGTAAGATTCAGCCTGTTCGAGTCCCTATGAACCTACAAATTCTGTCTATTGCCCTCACAACAGATTCAGCGGCAACAGATATGACTCAAATGCCATAAGTTTTTTTTTTTTTTTTTTTCCATAAAGATATTTAGGCAACTTACATATGAGAGCTAAAATACTTGAGAAAAGTCAGGCAACAATTTTCAGACAAAAAAATACAAACTCCTTGATCCTTACCAAAAATGTGGAATTTCAGTGCATTATTTATTGAGGTACTTTACATATTATATATTCAACTTCTACTAGGAATGTGAATCAAAACTAAATTTTAAAAATGAAAAAAATTTAAAAAATACTGTTGTGCACAGTACAAAATTTTCCCTGCAAAACAGAGCTCAGCCTGGAAAAGAATCAGACTGAGAATAAAATCATAAATTTCTCATGGTAGATCAATTTTTAATTGTTACTCAATCTCGAAGTTTATGAAGTAACAACCCTCTACTGAACAATTTTGAATCTCACTCAACTCCACATTGAAACTACTTGAAGATTAGTGTTAGAAAAAACGTACAGATTTAGTTTATGATATTTCCACAAATAATAAGTTAAAAGTAAAAGATTCCAAGAACCATAGAACTATAAAATGAATCAGAGCCTTATAATGCACATATTAAAGATAGTGTAATAGGAGTATATTTTTTAGAAAAAATGTAATAGTAGTATGACAAGTATTGTAGTTCGAGCTCCATAATTTCTTACTATTATTACTTTATAGTTAACATATTTTACCTCCACTTTGAAAAATAACTCTAGTTATCCAAATTTTGCTCCCAAACAAGGTCTTAATATTCGATAGTAAAGCTAAAAGGGGTGTATTGAATTGAGATTTCAAAAGATTTTAAAAGAATTGAGAATCCCAGTATTTAAGGGATTTATGGGGAATTCACCTAAAACTTTGACTGGGATTTATAAGGATTTTAAAATAGTTTGATGGAATTCTTATTATGAATTTGATGGAATTTGAAGGAATTCGATGAAAATAAACTTTATAATTAGTTCATTTCCTACACAAGATTGTCATTCTCATAAGAGTAATATGAATAAATATCAAGGAATCTCGCAAGTCATAAAAATATCATTCTCATAAGCTTTTTCTGAAGTACTAGAATGACACCCACATAAACAAAAGTAACAAAAAAAAAAAAGCCCTACATGAGAGAGTTGTTGATGAGTCCATCAACTCAATACTCGCTGTTTTAACATTCTGAAATAGCATAAAATAATAACTAATAACACCTGGTAACCAAAGTCATGGAGCAAGAGATCTATAAGGAGCACCAACTCTCCCGTTAGGCATCATGACTCTACCACATCTTCTCATCAAATCAATACTCGCTGTTTCTGCACCATAGGTCTTCCAGTTAACAGTTTCACTATATAGGCCACATCATACAAACCATGGAACGCTATCCACTTCGTCCTGTACCTGCAACGAGAAATCAATTTATGCCATAGCAATCTTTAGAATATTTTTGAATCAACTTCATCGCGTTGATTTTGATTGAAATTGATTCCATTGTCTTTCAGGAGGCGGATGGAGGCCTCTGCGTGGGGATCGGTGGTTGGGTTGAATTAGGGTTTGGGTTGAATTAGGCCTCTACGTGGGGATCAGAGGTCTGGAGGTAGAGGAGAGTGGGGTAGCAGCAGAGGAGGGTGTCGGGAGGTAGAGGAGAGGAGGAAGAAGACGATGGAGAGAGCAGGGGATTAGGGTTTGGGTTTATTTGGGGATAATTTGGGGAATATGTATAGAAAACAAAACCATACTCACCAATGGCTTGAAAGTTTCTACAGAGAATGTGAGAATTGCAAAGACTTTGGTATTTATACCTCGGACCCTAAATTCCATCTAAATCCTCCAAATTCTCAATTCTATCAAAATCATTAACTTTTTGAATACACCGAGAATTGAATGAGATCATTTAAAATCTCAATTGAATACACCGAGAATTGAATAGAATCACTTAAAGTCTCAATTGAATACACTGTGACTTTTATAAACTCCTTTAAAATCCTAATAGAATACACTAGGATTTTCACATTCTTTTAAATTCTTTTCAAATTCCAATTCAATACACCCCTGTAAAACTCAACGAGTTTCGGTTAGTAAGAAATAGAAAAACTAAATGCTTATTCTCTGCAAAACAATCCACCAAATTATCAAAATACATTTGCATATTCTGTACAGTTTTCATTTCTTGCAGAGTCATGCAACAATTACATAACCTAAACAAACAGTATGCTCAAATCCCTTTTTCCTTAGCCTGCTCACCATCTAATTACATCAATAGTTCATCCATTTAATCACCAAATCTCAATTTCACATAAATTCAGCATCAACAATTCCCCTCACTAGAATCCATATTCTGAAATGCTGCAGATATCGGAAGGGCACCATTCAGATACTCACTCCATTTAAATTCCTCATCCTGATCCCCTTCAAGATTCACTCCCACTTCTTTATTATTCATCAACAAACCCTTCATGGAAAACTGATCACTCTGAAGAGTATTATTCCACTCCTGAAGAGAACAATCCAGTGAGAAAAATGAGCCCGAATTGGACGAAACCACAGTACTGCAACTGACCTCAGGGTTCATATCCAGAAACCCAAAATTCTCACTGAGGCAGAGAGGTTGAGTATTAGGTGTTTCAGGAAAGTAACTCAACTGGGGAAGGGAGAACAGGTCAACTGAATTTGGAAAATAGCAGCTACTTTCACCAATGATTGTTGGCTGTTCCGTTTCGGCGGTTTCACTTTCGGAGAGTGGCTTGTGGGTTGATGGGTCAATTCCTCTCTGCTTCAGCTTCTTCTTGATGTTTGAGTTCCATAGATTCTTTATCTCATTGTCTGTTCTTCCTGGTAACTGAGCAGCAATCTGAGACCACCTTTAAAAAAAAAACACGCAGAGTTAATTACTGTTAGAAACTGTATGATAAGACTAATATCACAGTAAAACTATACCTGTTCCCCAAGACTGAATGAAGGTTGATTATGAGGTCCTCTTCATCTTGTGAGAATGTGCCTCTTTTGAGATCAGGTCTGAGATAATTTATCCACCTCAGTCTGCAGCTCTTCCCACACCTCTCAAGACCTGTAATGTGATTGACCCAGATAAGAATCCTTCAAGACCTTTTAAGAAACACTGATAAATTACAATGTTATAACCTGCTAGTTTAGGAACAGAGCTCCAACAGCCATGGCCATGATTGGTTATGTGATTCAAGAGTCTTTCATCTTCATCAGGTGACCATAACCCTTTCCTCAGCTTTGGCTTGTGGGAAGTACCTGAATTCTTCCCCATATGAATTTGTGTTGAGATATGAAGTGCGCACGAATAGAAAAGTGAGGAAGGGGGAGTTTAAAAGGTGTTGAGAGAGAGAGAGAGAGAGAGAGAGAGAGAGAGAGAGGCGACAATAGTCACAATCAAAGTGGTTGTGATTTGAGAAGAGTGGTATTTGTCTAGTCTTTAAATTCTTCTTCTTCTTCTTCTTCTTTTTTTTTGTTTTTTTTTTTTTTTTTTTGAGGGGGTAGGGAAAATAGTCATCAACAGTTAGCTTGCAGTTTTGCTTAGGCAATGATGGGGGCTTTTGTTTATATCATACTTTAATGAAGAAATCCAATAATGGATTGTATCTGATTCTCTGCAAATGTATAGCTATAGAAGGTATAACAAAAAACATGATATTCCTTTTATGTGGTGATTTATATCATGATATCCTCATGGGTAAAGCTTGCTCTTAGTCCCTGTTCGTCCTATCTTAACAACCTCCTTTTGTGACACAAAATACTTTAAGGTAGAAATTCTAAAAAATGAAATATATCCCACAATAAAAGTCATACAATTAAATAAAAATAATATATTGCTTATACATATAAAAAATAACTTAGTTTATCAGAAAGTCAAAGATGTTAATGGAGTATCTCATAGTCAAATGAGGGTTCTAAAGTACATTTTAACTGTTCTTCATACATTTCATGAGAAAATGCAAGTTTCTATAATAGGGTTGAATCAACTAAATAGCAAGAATTTATATGGAGGCAATCTTCTAAAATAAAGAGCATCTTCCCTTGTTTTGATAAGGTCACCATTTTTTTAATGCCCTCAATTATTGAAGGATTAATGCTTCTTATACCATAGATACCCTTAATGATGTATATATGTAATGTAGGTATTAAACTACTAATTAATGATAGTTATGGACACCACCAAAACAACCAAATTTAACAAAAATATATGGATAAACAGATAGAGATCAATTAACTAGATCAAAAATTTCCAATTATCCTCTTAACATATTGAGATTTTGTAACCCCTGTTTCCGAATTTCTATTTGTAATTCTTCTTTTTTTTAATTCTTGTAATCTGAATTATTCAATAATAAATCTTGCTATTCTTTGAGCCCTTCTATTCTCATTTGATCATCCGAATTCTTTTGGCTTGAACCCTGATTTTCCAGTACAATCTATTTTATTTATTGTGTATTGGGTGTTTAATTCATCTATTATATTATATTATAATTTGATTTCTTTTATTAAACCCATTATTTGAATTATTATTTTTCTTGATCCATACCCGCTAACCTGTTAACCCACAAACCCACTACTTAACCCTATATAAATATTAATTAATCTTAACCCTAATTAATCACCTCCTAATCTAATCAGCCACCTAATCTCTTCTCTCTCCCTTCTCTTCTCCGCACAGCCCCGACCCCCCGACCCCCTCTACCTCGCGACCACTGAACAGCCTCGCCTCCAGCCACCGTCTAGCCCCCTCTCGCTACGCCCCGAGCCTCCAACCACCATCGCAAGCACACCCCGATGCCCTCGCCCCTCCATCTCCTCCTCACCCCGCCACCACTTGCATCCCCGAGCCTCTAACCACCATCGCAGCAGCCCGCATCTCCAAGCCGCATCACCTCCATCATCCTGCACCGCCATCCTCACCACACCCATCATCGCTTTCTGCCACTGCTGCACCTAGCTGCAACCATCCTGTAGCCACCACCATAGCCTACTCCTTCCACCTTGCTCGCTACCTCCGACGATAGCACCGAGGCCATTATTGTACCATCTTCGCTGCTGCTACCATGACTGCGCTCCTCCGCAACTAGCTCCCATCGCCGTCTTCCACTGCTGCTGCATCCCCTCGCTGCCATCCCGAAGGCACCTTGCCGCAGCCCTCTTCCACATTCGCTGCCGCCGTTGCTTGCTGTGTGTGGTTGCTGTTCTTACTGTGTGATGACGTTGTCGTTGTTTCTTGCGCTGCCGCTACTTGCGGTGTATTGTGCCACCGTTCTTCCTCCCATCGTTTCCCATTGCACGTGCAAACGTTGTATATAGGCAAGTATCCCTTGAACTGGTTCATTATTCTTATTCAAGAATCATTTGATCTCCGCAAGTAGTTTCCATTTCAATTATCGTACTTTATTTGCCTGATACCTCTCAAAGAAACTATTACGGATTCATCGGCGAAACCAAGTAGTAGTTTTCTTTTCGAGCCATTCCCTTGATTCAAACCCAAGCCTTGTTATACATTGTCATATGCATACACTACACGAATACATAGAATATAGAAAAATGATGATTCGAATGCTTTTCGATTGGATATGATGTTATAACTTTATTCGTGAATTTAATGTTAGGTAAATAATGGTTTGTCGTGTTAATAGTAGAATTCCACTGTTATGATTGAGTATAATTTCTTGTTAATTATTTCCATAAAGTTATATGCTTGTGTATTTTGTTTGTTGCTAATTAATAATAATCAACTTGCTAACCTGCTGTTTATTCCATATTATGTTGAGATTTTGACCCAGTTGTTGTTATAATTAGGTAGAACTTTGTAAACGGAATTTGTAGCCCACTGAGTCTAATTTCCTGAACATTTGACAGGTCTAAATCCTGATTTATAAACTGCAAGTTATCATTTTTTTAACACTACTAGGTTTAAAATTTCAGATTGTCGTTTTCAAGCATATTGACATGAATTGTTAATTAAAATAATATACTAACAGTAGAATTAAAACTTAACATTAACTAGGTTGTTACTAGACATGATTAGGATCTACTTTGGAATTTTGTAAGATTATTTGATGAATTTTTAGATCCGTATGGAAACGTGACCCTTGGTTGCTACCAGAGCACTAGTTCTATAAAGAACCAACTTTTGACCTTGTTACTGATAATATAATTTAGAACTTATTAATTGAGAGTTGTAGCCTTATGTGTTTGAAATCCATACTATCCAACGATTTTACAACCCGACACATGGATTACAAGATATTCAGATTCTTGTTGTGTAACATCTGAATTCCAGAATACAGTCTGAAAAAATATTACCATACTTAACTAATTGAAATAGTAGATTAAATTAATAATTTTGACCTGATATTAATCGTGTTGTTACTGAACACTGTTAGGAACTAAATTATTATTTTTATAAGATATTTAAGTGATTTTACAACCAACTTTTATATATAAGAATTTGACCCTAACATAATGCCTGAACATGAAACCAGTAAAAATTAATTTATACACCTAGCTACTGTAATTATAATATATCGTGTGAATATGCGTTGGAACTGGAAGGGAGTCTAGTTTTCAAAACCCCTGACGGAACTTGATTTGCTTTTCTGTAGCAACGAAAAAGTTATTTTTTGTACAACGTCTTACTATCCAGAATGTGTGTTTTTGTGTTTTTTAGTATAAGCATGTTTGATTTTGCATTTAGTAAATATAATTAATTATACCATGTTTTGCATAGCCTCGAGACCTTCTTGACATCGCCTTAATACTTCTGTACCCATTGCATTTCCACATTTGAGCATAATAATAAAAATAACAAGCCGGGGTAATAAGGTAATAAGGGTCGACTTGGTAGTGAACAATCAGAGACTGTACTCGGGGAATTGTCCCTTATCATTCGATTGATTATTGTTGTTGATTGTGGATTATTGATTGTTGATTATTGATTATTGTGTTGAGTACACGTTCTGTAGAGTTCACCACTATAGTCTAAACGAAAATTATTTGCATGCACGAACCTATGGCATAGAACGCAGAATTACGTGCATTAGATAGGATAATAAATGGCTAATAAATCTTGGATTGACACTTGCACTCTTATCATGATTATAGTTTTCAAGGTTATTATGGATTGTTGTCTCCATTATTGCATCCTTGATTATAGTCTTTTGATCGTATTATCAACCCTTGTTGTTGATCTTGATTTTGATCTAGTTCATTCTTTCTTGATATATCATATTTTCTTGCTTCTTTGCTTCTACTACTTGTTGTCCGTAACTTGCACTAACGGACCCCCCTCCCCCCGCCATCTCTAGTTGATGAGTTTGCAGATACAAAAGGAGATTTGTCTAAAAGTCTTGGTAAGCAAACCTTGTAGAGAATGGAGTTGAATCATTAGACTATTATAATTATTTCGCTCATTTTATTTACTTTCCTGCATTGTTACTTTTGTCGTACTTTGTATTCTGTGCTTTTATGACCCGAAGTTTACTTTTCTCCCAGATGTTGGATTAATGAAGTTTATTCATTATTTATGTGGTTATTTATTCATGTGTGGTTGTGATTTCTTGCTTAATGTTGAGTTAATCTGTTACAACTTACGGATGATGTACACATCATTCGCTAGGCCTTTGTTATGTGCTCGTGTTCCCGTATTTTGGGAAGCGGGGCATGACAGGTTTTGAACGGTATCAGAGCTAGGTTTATGCTCTAGCTAGGTTAACTAAATAATATGCTCACATATCGATCACATGAATATGTAATAACCAACGTATATCTGGGTACTCACCAGCTTTATTATTTTACATACTATGGCTCGCAAGGGCTCTTCCACTTCCCGACCCAGGGATGAACAGTCGGACAACACTGCTATCCTTCAAACGATGCAGCAAATGATGGCCCTACAACAAGAGCACAATGAGTTGATGAGGGCTACCTAGGAGGCGGCCAACCGAACCGCTATTGGACTTGCACCAGGGATACTGCCACCAAGGCCCGGTACAGTGGCAGATTTCATGAGGTTGCACTCGGATATGTTCTCGGGTACTGAGACGCCGCTGGAAGCCGAACAATGGATGATTCGTACGGAGCAATTGTTGTTAGCAGCTCTGATTTTCGATGTGGATCGGGTGGATGTAATAAGCATCCAACTTGTGGAGACCCATCACTTGGGCCACTTTCAAGGAGAGTTTCATGGCAAACATTTTCCCCAGGGTTACCAAAGTCGAGATGGAGCGGCAATTTGTCTCCTTAACTCAGGATGGTCAGATGATGTTATTTAATGTCTCTTACTTTTGCCTACTTCATATGTAACAATATTAATTTAAACATTATCATAAATCAGGGAAATCTATCTATGGATGAGTAGGCTGTTGAATTTACTCGATTCAACCATTTTACAGCTGCCATGGTGGCGAATGATCAAGACAGGGCCCGCAGGTTCTTGATGGGCCTGAATTTCGACATCAAGGACCGTTTGGTTGCCCACCGGCACCGCACCTATGCTAATGTTTTTTATGCAACTTGGATTCAGGAGCACCCATAGGAGGATGAGTGCTACTCAGTGGGCAGTAAAGTACCCTACCGCCATTCGGCCTACTGGAGGGCCTATTCGGAGGTCAGTTCCGACCCCTCCTGTGAGAGCGCAGCCGTATTCGCCTGTTGTCCCGAGGACAGTTCAGAATTGTGACTTCTGCCATAAGGTCGGGCATCTGCAGATAAACTGCAGACAAGCCAACTGCATGTTCCTTGCATGTGGAAGCAGTAATCATGTGGTCCGAGACTACCCAAGGAACATGCCCCCTGTACCGAATGGAGGTCCAGCTCAGTAAGAAGCGCTAGCTCGAGGCCAGACAGACCGCCTCTTCGACCTGCAGAGGAAAGCTTTTGATCAGAGGAAGATAGCTCCGTGAGGACGTCAGATTGGAGGCCGTGGTCAGGCCTATAACCTGACTGCAATAGAAGCTGAGACGGCTGTTGGTGTGATTGCAGGAATATCACAATAGTTGTATTATTTGCATTCAATTCCTGCACTATTTATTTCTTCTTGTACAGTTATTCGTGCATTTGTCCTGCATACACCTTCATTCTTATTCTTTGATTATCTTTTAGGCGTTATCTTAGTCCACTCTCTTCATGACCATGTTCTTGCTGGATCCTGTAGGCAATGCAAGAAACACTAGAGGGGGGTGAATAGTGTTTTATAAAAATTTAAAATGCGGAATTGAGAATTTCTTCTGTTCTGTCGACTTGAGAGATTAACCAACCGACTGAAACCACAAAAAGAAAAGTATTTTAAAGAAGTCTATTAAGTCGACTTAGGGATGAGACAGTCGACTAGTCACACAAATTATTTTAGAGTAGTACGAGTCTGACCAGTCGACTTATATGAGTACACAGTCGACTGTCCAGACAAGTTTCACAGTAAAAATTATAAACTGAGAAAATAGAAATGCAAGTGGAGAGATACAACTACAGAGTGCACACGATGTATCCTGGTTTGGTCCTCCCGACCTACATCCAGTTCCCAAGCAACCCACTTGAGATTTTCCACTATTCTTAAAAAATATTACAAGAATACCCTACGGCGTTCAGACAACAACCTTGTCCAACCTGTAGTCCTTTCTCTCAACCAGAGAAAGCAACCCACTCTTCCACCAAGAGTGACAAAATCTGACTCTACACCCTAGAGTCCTACTCTCCAACCGAGGGAAAAAAGAAACACAATAAACTTGTTTACAATCAACCTATAGCCTTGTTCTGATTGTGATATAGTACGTGGCTAATTGATTGACTTCCAAATCCAGTCCAAAACGAATTCAATGTTATACTGGACTAAAGACAGAGAACCAAGACTTAGTGAGTTTTGAAAGCTTTTCTCTCTTGAATGCACAAATCTTAAAATTGTTCTCAAAAAATTCTTGGGAGACCTTTGGAGGTGATTTTTCGGCTATATTTATAGACTAGAATCCCTGGCAGTTAAAGACAGTTACCCATAACCGTTTGATCAACGAAAAAAAAACAGATAAATATTTTAACTTCGAAAAACAGCTCTTGAAATCAGAAAACGGTCAAAAACACAGATGTGTCCAATTTATATACAAATATTTGTACTCATTTACCTATTAAAATGGCTTGTTTTCGTTGATATTGTCTATAATTCATCTTATTTCTATAGGATTTCATTTAATTAATTATTTTTGAAGAAATAATATTTTTGATGCAAAAAGTAAAGATTTGTGGAAAAAAAATCAACAAACAAAGTAAAATAATGGATTTATAAATTTTTATTGTTTTGTTGAGTTAAAAGTGCGACAAATAATTTTTAAAAGGATTTTTATACGCTAATATGATTTATAGTTAGTTTAATTCATTTTAAACTAATTAATTTTATTTTATTTAAAAATCCTAATTTCTGGTATTATTTTGTGTACGCAGAAGCACGTGGTGGGCAGAAAAGGAAGAAAAGAAAGAAAGAGAAATAAATAAAATTCTGGATTAAAAAGGAAGGAAATAAAGGAAGAGTGTGGACTTTTATGCAAAAAGTGCAAACCCTAAACTCCTCCCCGTTCTCTATAAATACAAACCAAAGGAGAAAGTACAAAGTAAGAGGTGACGGCTAATCTTAACCAAAAAAATAAAATAAAAAGAAATTTAAGAGAGATAGCTCTCCCGACTGCGGCTCAGAACAAAAACAAAGTGAGAGAGGCGTGGTTTGCAAAGGAGAAGAAGACAGCAGGCTTCTTTGACGTGACCGGGCGTCAGGCGTGGGCCCCTCTCCCTGTTCAACGAAGCACCAAGTGACAGGCTGCTTTTCATCTTCTCGGTGCTGACGTGGTACCTGCTGTCTGGCACGCGGTTCGAAGCAGAGGACAGCAGGCGCGTGTGTGCTGACGTGCGATCTGACGGTGCGGTTCCCGTGGTGTGCTGACGGCTGACTTGGACTGCAGCTACTTTTTGCTTCAGTTTTCGAGACAGAAGAAAGATAAAGACTTGGGTTTGCATTGTTTTTAATCTTTTTGTATCTTTTCTTCTCCAATTTATGTTAGATGCAATCCAAACATTTTTATTAATTGCAAATTGAACATGAACTGAATTTATTGTTCTAGAGGCTAAGATGTAGCCGAGTTTTGTAGAACACAAATTTTAATTCCTTATTATTACTCTATTTTTCCTGGTTGTGTTTTAATTTTTATTATTTATGCGTACAACATGGTGGATAGACATTGGTATGATTTTTCAAATCATAAAGAGACCGAACAGGTGATTTGTGATTAATAAAAATTAACACCGTATATTGGAGGACGTGACCATTAAGAAATCCAATTTCTCAATTAATAATTTGATGGATAGGCGAAGAATTAGTTGAGAATAATTTTTAGACTACGTTGATAGAGTGGTTAATATCTTTAGGATTTTGGTCGACAATTGGGAAAGATAATATTTTTATTTATAAGGAATTATAATTTGTGTGTGTGATAAACGAGGTGAACCAAGAGCCCTAGAACTAATTTTACCATTAAACAAAGTACAAGAGCTTCATAGTTTCACAGCCCTCTCCCTCTTCACCAATTTTGTTACATTTAATTAGATTAATTTAATTTAGTTGTTTTATCCTTAATTAAATTCGATCTTCCAAATAGTGATTAATCTAGTGATATCAGTACTCAGTAAAATATCTAGTCCCTGTGGGTTTGACACTCTACTCACCTATCTATATTACTTGTGCGATTTTGTACACTTGCAAATTCAACATCAAGTTATTAGCGCCGCTGTCGGGGATTAGTTATTTTTTTATTGATATTGAAAATTGCTAGATTATTGCTAATTTGGATTTTTTTTGTAATTATTTTTCTTTTATTATTATTTTACATCTTTATTTTCTTTTGACTAACTTTTTCTTTTATTTATTTTTCTTATTTTATTTTTTTAGTTTTTCTATTTTTTTTTCTTTTTCGATAATGATATTTCAGGACATACACGTGCATTATCATGGCTAACAATGAAAACAGACCTTTGAGAGACTATGCTATGCCCTCAATTTATGAGTCAAGAATAAAGAAGCCGGTTATTGAAGCTAACGATTTTGAAATTAAACCGGCAATGATTCTAATGATTCAACAGACTGTTCAATTTTGGGGACTACCACACGAGGATCCTTACGCTCACATTGCAGATTTTTTAGAAATTTGTGACACTTTCAAGCACAATAGAGCATCAGATGATGCAATTAGATTGAGACTCTTTCCTTTTTCATTACGAGATAAGGCGAAGGCTTGGTTACATTATCTACCACCAGGTAGTATTACTACTTGGGAGGGACTTGCACACAAATTTTTAGCCAAATATTTTCCTCCAGCAAAGACAGCAAAACTAAGGAATGATATTGTCACATTTATTCAATTTGAGACTGAGTCTTTGTATGATGCATGGGTAAGGTTTAAAGAGTTATTGAGAAAGTGTCCTAATCATGAACTACCGAATTGGCTGCAAATGCAAACATTCTATAATGGTTTGGGAGTTACACATAGATCTATGGTTGACGCAGCAGCTGGTGGTGCACTGATGAGCAAAACTTACCAAGCAGCCTATGATCTTTTAGAGAAGATGGCATCAAATCATTACCAGTGGTCTTCAGAGAGAACAATGCCAAGAAGAGTGGCTGGAGTTTTTGAACTTGATCCTTTTTCTACTTTAAATGCAAAAAATGATATTTTATCTAAACAAGTAGAAATTATGAATTTTAATGCTATTCATTCTAATATGATTTGTAATCTTTGTGCAGGAAATCATTCAAGTTCAGAATGTCAAGTGGGGAATCCTTTTGCTCCATCAAATGCCGAACATGAAAATTTTGTGTCAAACTTTCAAATGCAAAACAATCATTACGCAAACACATACAATCAAGAATGGAGAAACACCCCAAATTGTCCAGGGAACAACAATCAAGAAGCAGTTATATCACCTCAAAATTTTTCACTGCAAGAAAAGAAGCCGACACTCGAAGACATGTTTATGCACTACATGCAAAGGGCAGAACAATACATACAAAAGACAGATTTGGCAATCCAAAATGTTGCAAATTCAACTTCAGCTTCCATTCACAATCTTGAGGTACAAATTAATCAATTTTCAAATATTGTTAACGAAAAAACTGCAGGAACATTACCAGGCAATACAGTTGTCCATCCCAAGGAGCATGTCGAGGCTATAACACTAGGAAGCGGGAGGAAAATTGAACAATCACAAGAAGAAAATGGCAAACAGAATGTGGTTGAAAAGAAAAGTGAGATTGAACAAATTGTGGAGGAACAAATTCAGCATGAGCAAGTAATGTATGACATTTTTAATTCCGCAAAGATTCCTCCTGAAGAACAGTCATCCATTCAAGTAAGTGAAACTGATTTAATTTTGGGCGAGAAATATAAGGCTGAAAATGAAAAATCACCAATTGAAGTATGTCCAACAAATGTAGAAATTTTTGAAACTAAGAAAGAAAATATTTTTGAACATGTTCTGTATTTGGATGCTGCACCTTCTATTTATTCATTTTTGCTGCATAAATTCAAAGAGGTGGGGGAATCAAAGACATCATCATCACGAAGGAAACGCCTCAAATTGGAACTTGAACCTGAACCACATCTGAAAAGGAAAATCAGAAAGGATGTTTTAATGTTGTTGGATCTTGGCGTTACTTAACCATCTCACCCCCATGTCTGGCTGAAAAATTAAAACTTAGCGCTTCTTGGGAGGCAACCCATATTTTCATTTATTGCATTTAGTTTTGATTTATCTTTTAGTTTATTTTATTTTAATTTTGATTTTATCTTGTAGGATTGCATAAATTTTGGAAATCGCCGGGCGGAGCTGTTTTGAACACCTTCATTGATGGCTGTTTTTGAGCAGTATGGAGTCAGAATCTGGAAAAGTGATTCAAAGAGAAGTTGTAGACAATTGTCTTAGCTTTCCATCAAAAAAAAAATCAGCCCATTTCGACATCTACAGCTCCAGATATCGCCAAAATACTGAACGCTGCGCGTGCAGAAATTTAAAGACGAATCAGGGGAGAAATTCTAAACTTTTTGCATTCTTTTTGTTTTTCTTTTTCCTTCCCATTGAGAACAATGTGATATTTAAGTTTGGGGGGGTGGGGGGGGGGGGGGGGGGGGGGTTTACAAATTTATTATTAATTATTTTTTTTAGAAAAGAAAAACAAAATTTAAAAGGATTTCAATTAGGCTCACCATTACACTTTTGAGTTCTTTATAATGATAAGCGTTGAAATAATTTTTTGGGATAAACAGTTTCTTATAAAGCAAGAGTAAGAATACTTATTTACTTTAGGATTATTGACATTTACAATTCCTTCACAATTGTGTGAGTCATGCTATTATACATTAAAGACAAATGTGAAGCTTTTTCTTGTGATTATCTCCTTTGATCTAATCCTAATTAGTGTTTAAGTAAATAGAGTAATAGTGAAAAAAAAAATTATTATGAATAAAGTCAATCTACTTCAATGTTTTGAGTTGCTTAGTAACTAGGGGTATTCATCACAAATGTTTACTTTTACGTAAAACGGCAACTTGAAATATGAGTATGCAAAGCACTTTAAGTTTGTGACTTGTTGAGTAACTGGGTGAATTCATCACAAATGTTTTGCATTCGCGTCAAAAGGCAAGTGACGACTTAAAGAAGAGACCAATATATATATATATATATATATATATATATATATATATATATATATATATATATATATATATATATATATATATATATATATATATATATATATATATTCTTTAAAAAAAAAAACTCTAGTTTGCTACTCAGTTTGTAGTAGAGAGAAGGGATAATCACTAATTGAGTTGTTGCATACTATAATTACATTAATTGCATGACAAATGCGATTGGGTTGGGAATTATGAATAAATAATTGCACTGGAGAAAGTGGGTATGCTTAGTTTTACTTTTTTGCAATTGTTTATATTTTTAATTGCAATTTTGATGCTTGCATGATAAGAATTTTTGGTTTGATGGGTTGAGCCTACTCTTGATTATTATTCCCTTGTTCATGATTCTACTTTTTGCTTGAGGACAAGCAAAATCTTAAGTTTGGGGGTATTTGATGTGTCCAATTTATATACAAATATTTGTACTCATTTACCTATTAAAATGACTTGTTTTCGTTGATATTATCTATAATTCATCTTATTTCTATAGGATTTCATTTAATTAATTATTTTTGAAGAAATAATATTTTTGATGCAAAAAGCAAAGATTTGTGGAAAAAAAAATCAACAAACAAAGTAAAATAATGGATTTATAAATTTTTATTGTTTTGTTGAGTTAAAAGTGCGACAAATAATTTTTAAAAGGATTTTTATACGCTAATATGATTTATAGTTAGTTTAATTCATTTTAAACTAATTAATTTTATTTTATTTAAAAATCCTAATTTCTGGTATTATTTTGTGTACGCAGAAGCACGTGGTGGGCAGAAAAGGAAGAAAAGAAAGAAAGAGAAATAAATAAAATTCTGGATTAAAAAGTAAGGAAATAAAGGAAGAGTGTGGACTTTTATGCAAAAAGTGCAAACTCTAAACTCCTCCCCGTTCTCTATAAATACAAACCAAAGGAGAAAGTACAAAGTAAGAGGTGACGGCTAATCTTAACCAAAAAATAAAATAAAAAGATATTTAAGAGAGATAGCTCTCCCGACTGCGGCTCAGAACGAAAACAAAGTGAGAGAGGCGTGGTTTTCAAAGGAGAAGAAGACAGCAGGCTTCTTTGACGTGACCGGGCGTCAGGCGTGGGCCCCTCTCCCTGTTCAACGAAGCACCAAGTGACAGGCTGCTTTTCATCTTCTCGGTGCTGACGTGGTACCTGCTGTCTGGCACGCGGTTCGAAGCAGAGGACAGCAGGCGCGTGTGTGCTGACGTGCGATCTGATGGTGCGGTTCCCGTGGTGTGCTGACGGCTGACTTGGACTGCAGCTGCTTTTTGCTTCAGTTTTCGAGACAGAAGAAAGATAAAGACTTGGGTTTGCATTGTTTTTAATCTTTTTGTATCTTTTCTTCTCCAATTTATGTTAGATGCAATCCAAACATTTTTATTAATTGCAAATTGAACATGAACTGAATTTATTGTTCTAGAGGCTAAGATGTAGCCGAGTTTTGTACAACACAAATTTTAATTCCTTATTATTACTCTATTTTTCCTGGTTGTGTTTTAATTTTTATCATTTATGCGTACAACATGGTGGATAGACATTGGTATGATTTTTCAAATCATAAAGAGACCGAACAGGTGATTTGTGATTAATAAAAATTAACACCGTATATTGGAAGACGTGACCATTAAGAAATCCAATTTCTCAATTAATAATTTGATGGATAGGCGAAGAATTAGTTGAGAATAATTTTTAGACTACGTTGATAGAGTGGTTAATATCTTTAGGATTTTGGTCGACAATTGGAAAAGATAATATTTTTATTTATAAGGAATTATAATTTGTGTGTGTGATAAACGAGGTGAACCAAGAGCCCTAGAACTAATTTTACCATTAAACAAAGTACAAGAGCTTCATAGTTTTACAGCCCTCTCCCTCTTCACCAATTTAGTCAGATTTAATTAGATTAATTTAATTTAGTTGTTTTATCCTTAATTAAATTCGATCTTCCAAATAGTGATTAATCTAGTGATATCGGTACTCAGTAAAATATCTAGTCCCTGTGGGTTCGACACTCTACTCACCTATCTATATTACTTGTGCGATTTTGTACACTTGCAAATTCAACATCAAACACTTGAACAGTCGACTGGGTTTCCTCTGAGTCGACTGATCAGAGTTTGAATAAGATCAGGCAGTTTTGTACAGACTCAGTCGACTTGTATAAATGACAGTCGACTGGTACTCAACAGCTGATCTAGTTCAAGCTGTTTTGACTTTTGAATTTTGTAAACACACAGTTATAAAAAGTTATATGTGAGTGTATGTGTGTGTGCCAAGGCTGTACATCATTCTAAGACTCAATAAATAGAAAAAATATTACATTTCTACAAGACACACAATTATATGACATTTGAAGCTTTGGTCTTGACTTGAATCTTGAATGAAGCCATTGTCTTTATCCGGAGCTGTGCTTGATCATTTGTTCAGCTTTAGAGTAATAAGGCCTTTGTGTATCTAATGAGGCCTTTGATATAACCTGCAATTATATATAGAGCATAGCACAAATATATTTTCCATTGTGTTGCAATCATCAAAATCAAGAATCAACATTCTCCCCCTTTTTGATGATGACAACACAATAGCTGATTATAAAAGAAAATAATACAAGCATTCATATGCTCCCCCTATCAATAATACATCATGCATAAATTATCCCAAAAAAATTAACATCTCATCACACAAATGTATGTCAGTCGACTTATATAAAAAATGTCAGTCGACTTATCACAAAAATTACCTATAGAGAGAAGATCAGCGTTCTCTCCCCCTTTGTCATCAACAAAAAGACAGAAATGGAAAGAATATTTCACTGAATATAACAACTGAGTTTTAGTACAAAATACCAAAATATTAAAGTTCAAATAAGAAAAATACATTGGAGTAAAAAAAATCATCAGTCTTCGTCTTCGTCATCATCATCTTCGTCATCTTGAGAGGGAGGTGGAAATTGAGTAGTGAAAAGATGAGTAAGATGAGAAAGTTGGGATTCAAGAGCATCTTGACGATCCATGAGATAGTTAACAGCATTATAGATACTGCGTGGATTATCAAAATCAGCTCGGGGGCGAGAAGAGCTAGATGCTGAAGATGGTCGAGCAGAAGTGGCTAAAGGAACTTGGGTTTGGGGAGAAGTCCTAGTGGTGGAGCTAGGTGGAGGATCAAAAAGCTTCATGCGTGCTAAACTTGCACGATCAAAGCATTCATATTGCTTGACAACACTGACCTCTGAATCGAGATCGATATCATAAGCACAGAAAACAAAAGTAAAGCATCATAGGGAAGAAAAGTGGAGTGAGACTTATGAAGTCCAGGAAAGATGACACGACCCCAATTAACATTTATTTTACCAAAGATTGCATATATAGCTTGTTGCAATTCCATGGAATACTGATCATAACTCCCTGTTTTAGGAATAATATTATAGGTTAGTATCCGTGCAACAAGTTTTGCAATAGGAGTAATGGATTTATTAGACATAGGAGGTCCATGGTTCGGCAAAAAGATTTTAGACAAGATAGAAACATCATCCATTATGATTTCTCCTAAATCAAGTCCTTCGTCATCTATACCCATAATCAGATTAATTCTCTCGGATGTGAGTTTCATCTTCTTATTTTTCACAGAAGAATAAATTATAACTTCACCATCATCCGATTGAACCACCCTCATATTTGTATAAAATAGATAAATGAGTTGAGGGTAATAATGGGGTTGATTTTCTAAGGACAAGAAATCATAAAGGCTACAATTTTGGAATAGAGACACAAGATTAAACCTATCAAGATCATTAAAATTAACAAATCTACCCGGAAAAATAAGCATGGTACAAATGATATACCATTTTGCCATAAGATCAGGGCTTCTTAGATATTGAGAATAGTCCTTAGAGGAAGAACCTTCATCAACATGAGAGGTTTTTGATCTTTTTGGTGCCCTAATAAGAGTGAAGGTGAAAGAGATTTTACCAACAGAAAATGCAAGGAATCAAACAACAAAGGAGCAAGAAATCAACTCAAAACAGCAGCACCTCAGTCGACTTCTTCTCTATTCTTCTCTTCTCAATCTCTAGATCTGGGTGAAAAGGGATGGGGTAAAAGTGAAAAGAGGGGAGGCAGTGATTTAGGGTTTTAACTTGATGGGAACGGCTGAGATCGAAGGGAAAATGAAATCAACAGCCAAGAATGGTCAAGGGTGAGTCAAAAGATGAATAGATATCTCAAAATTGGTGTGACGATTCGAAGTTGAAGACAGACTGAGTCGCGACAGTCGACTGTTCTTAGTATTCAGTTGACTTAGTCAAGTGAAAAACATATAATTGTCACAACTGGGCAGTCGACTGGTTGAACATCTCAGTCGACTGTTAAAAAAAATAAGTATATATATAAAAAATATGTGGAAGTCGACTGAATAATATGTTCAAGTCGACTTACAAAAAAAATAAAATTCAGCAAATATTAAGAAAATCACATATCCCTAGTTCTCTTCTTAATGTAATAAAGGTGTCTTCTTTAAGGGATTTAGTAAAGATATCAGCTACTTGTTTATCAGTAGAGATAAAGTCTAAAGAGATGTCTCCTTTTAAAACATGATCACGTAGAAAATGATGTCGAATATCAATATGTTTCGTACGTGAATGTTGAACCGGATTTTTAGATAGGTTAATGGCACTGGTATTATCACACATTATTGAGGGTCTTTCAAAAGAAATACCATAATCTAATAGGATTTGTTTCATCCACAAAATTTGTGCACAAGCCAAATTTGCAGCGATATATTCAGCTTCTGTAGTAGATAGGGATACCAAATTTTGCTTCTTACTGCACCAAGAAACTAGTGAATGTCCCAAAAAATGACATGTTCCACTAGTGCTCTTGCGATCAGTTTTACTGCCAGCAAAATCAGCATCATTATACGACAAAAGTTGAAAGTTATCGGTGCGTGGATAGAATAAACCATAATCAGATGTGCCTTTAATATATTTTAAAATTCGTTTCACAGCTTTTAAGTGAGATTCTTTAGGACTTGACTGATATTTAGCACAAAAACATACACTGAACATAATATCTGGTCTACTAGCAGTTATATATAAGACTGAGCCAATCATACCTCGATAAAGTTTTTGATCGACACTCTTACCTAATATATCTTTGTCAAGGGTAGTGGTAGTAGCCATAGGTGTGGCTTTACTACTTGTGCTATCCATGTTAAAACGTTTGAGTAATTCCTTTGCATATTTTCCTTGATTAATAAATATGCCATTTTGTGACTGCTTAATTTGTAGTCCAAGAAAATAATTGAGTTCACCCATGTGACTCATCTCAAACTCAATTTTCATGGTGTTAGCAAACTCTTGACATAGATTACTATTAGTAGATCCAAAAATTATATCGTCAACATATATTTGCATGATTAAAATATCATTCTTAATTCTCCTAATAAACAAAGTAGTATCCACTTTACCTATCTCAAAACCTGTTTCTAAAAGAAAAGTCTTCAATCGATCATACCAAGCATGTGGTGCTTGTTTAAGACCGTATAAAGCCTTTTTCAATTTAAAAACATGGTTTGGGAATTGTTCATGTTTAAAACCTGGTGGTTATTTAACATAAACATCTTCTTTTATAAACCCATTAAAGAAAGCACTTTTAACATCCATTTGATAAAGTGTAAAATTTATAAAACAATCAAAAGATAATAAAATACGAATTGATTCTAATCTAGCAACAGGAGCATATGTTTCATCAAAATCTATGTCTTCTTCTTGATTATATCCTTGAGCAACTAGTCTAGCTTTGTTCCTAACAACTTGTCTGGATTCATCTAACTTATTTTTGAATACCCATTTAGTACCAATAATAGTATGATCAGGAGGTCGTGGAACTAAATCCCATAGATCATTCCTTATGAATTGGTTTAATTCATCTTGCATGGCATTCATCCAAAATTCATTCTCACATGCTTCTTGTATATTTTTCGGTTCAAAATCTGACAAGAAAGCTGTGTGAGATATCATATTGATATGTGATCTTGTCTGAATACCATGGGAGATTTCACCAATTATTAAGTCATGAGGATGATCTCTAACTTCAACAAAAGATTTTGGTAAAGTTTGAGATATCACAACAGGATCAGTCGACTGTTTTACATCAGTCGACTTGACGTTCTTATCGGTCGACTTATCCGCGAGACTAGTTTGTTCTAAAGATGTAATTACTTTATTTAAAGGTGATGAATCAGTTTCATCATCTTTAATTAAATTTGATGAAGGCAGAGATTCATCAAATGTAACATGCATTGATTCTTCAATAGTCATTGTTGACTTGTTGAAGATTCTATATGCTTTACTCCTATTTGAGTATCCTATAAAGATACCCTCATTAGATCTAGGATCAAATTTATCTAAATTATCTTTAGTGTTCAGAATAAAACACTTACAACCAAATATCTTAAAGTAAGAGACCTTAGGAATTTTATTAAAAAATAACTCATAACAAGTCTTCTTTAGCTTAGGTATTATCAAGATCCTGTTTAAAACATAACAAGCAGTAGCAACAGCTTCAGCCCAAAAATACTTAGGTAAATTGCTTTCAACAAGCATGGTACGTGCACATTCTTACAAAGTCCTATCTTCCTTTCAACCACTCCATTTTGTGGTGAAGCTCTAGGAAATACAAATGAATGAGTTATACTATTCTTGTTGCAATATTCTACAAAACGTTTCATTTTCAAATTCTCCACCATGATCACTTCTAATAGTGACTATGCTTAGAGACTTTTGATTTTGAATTCGTTTACAAAAATTTGCAAATTCATCAAAAGCATCATTTTTATGTTTTAAAAAGAAGGTCCAAGTGAATTGTGAAAAATCATCTACTAAAACAAATACATATCTACTTTTATTTAAAGAGGCAACTCTAGTAGGGCCAAATAAATCCATATGAATTAATTCGAGCAGCCTACTAGTAGAAATTACTTCTTTTGTTTTAAAAGTAGATTTAATTTGTTTACCAAGTTGACATGCATCACATAACTTATCATTTTTAAAGGATAGTTTTGGCAGCCCTTTAACTAGGTTGTACTTAGATACTTTAGAGAGATTTTTCATATTCACATGACCAAAACGTCTATGCCAAAGCCAAGAATCATTATTAGAAGCTACTAAACAAAAATTATTTGAAAACTCATTTGTATTCAAACATAACTCATAAATGTTGTTTTTCCTAAAACCTTGAAAAATAATGTTTTGTATAGTGGAATCATAAATTAAGCAAGAATCTTTTTCAAACACAATTTTATAACCTTTGTCACACAGTTAACTAATACTTTACAGATTATGTTTAAGTTCACTAACTAATAAAACATTTTCTATTGATGGGTTAGTGTCCTTACCGACCATGCCGATTCCTATGACTTTTTCTTTATTGTTATCACCAAAAGTAACTGTTCCTCTATCAATGCTTTGTATGGTAAATAGGAGATTGGCATGACTAGTCATATGCTTAGAACATCCGCTGTCAAGTATCCAACGATTTTTCTTTGGTACCTATAAAATATTCAATGTGAATATGGTTCCCTTTTCATTGGGTCCAAAAGATATTAGTTTGTGGGAAACCAAACCCACGATGAGTTTGATTTTCCACCATAAGCAGGAATGAAATTAGCAGAATTACATACATTCAGCATATATGAGTTTATATAGGCAATTCTATCTTTCGTACTCAAAGTGACTAGAACCCATACATGTTTGTTCTGTCCAGTTGACTTTATAACACCATTCAGTCGACTTCTACTATATGACAGTCAACTTGATGGTAATATAGGTCGACATATATGAGGTTTTGGTCTTGTTGAATAAGACTCAGTACCTTTAGACAGATGACTGGTGGATGGATACAGTCGACTTTCTTGAAATTTAGATTTGCTTTTATCAATCGAACTTACAAACTTTGGTTTTTCAAAGAACTCATACAATTTATGTCTAACACTAGAAATAGATACAAATTTATTTACACTAGTGTTATTAAAAGAATAATCTTTTTCAAGAGATTTTTTAAAACCAAGTCCAAACTTTTGATTAGATTTTACTTGATTTTGAAGAACATTGTTTAAATTCTCTTTTCTTTTATTAAACTTAGATACGTTCTTGGATATCTCTTCATAATTCTTTTTTAGAGATTCAAGATCCATATCTAAACTTGAAATACGAGAATTTAAAGATTTTACTTCTTTATCAAGGTTAAGATTCTCTTGAGAAAGTGTTTGATTAACTTTCTCTAAGTTCTTAACTCTAATCTTTTCCTTTTTCAGTTCTTGAAAAATTTCATTGAATGCATCAAGTAAATCATCTGAATCACACTCATTACTTACTTGATTCTGTGATGCCATGAAGCACACGTTTGCAACCTCGTTGGTCTCATCAATTTCTTCTTCTGAAGAAAAATCGCTGTCATCCCAAGTTGCTTGATATGCCTTTTTGTTTTTGGCAAACTTGTTCTTTGTGTACTTATCCTTTTTGAAGTTGGATGTCTTTCCCTTAGACTTTGTGTTCTCTAGTGGACAATCCTTCTTCATATGACCTGTTTCGTTACACCTGAAACAAGTTGGAGGATCATTAGAATCTTTAAATTTAGAATTGAACTTACCTTTCTTTAGAAATTTTTTGAATTTCCTTGTGAACATAGCAAACTCCTCCTCATCTTCTTCTTCATCTTCGAAATCTGACATGGCCTTGAATGCTAATATTTTCTTCTTTGACTGTTGTGGTTCGGCATCCTTCTTGCGTTCTTCGATTTGTACCTCATAAGCCATTAGATTTCCCACAAGATTCTCAAGAGAAAGTTGTGATAAATCATTAGCCTCTTCTATGGCAGTGGTCTTCTTTTCCCATTCGGGGGTAAGTGCACGAAGTACTTTTCTCACCATCTCTGCTTGAGTGTATATCTTCCCAAGTGCCACAAGTGAGTTTGTGATGTCTGTAAATCTAGTAATCATCTTGGACACACTTTCATTTTCCTTTATGCGGAACATTTCAAACCTATGAACAAGAACAGATATTTTAGATTTTTTCACTTTGTTCATTCCTTCATGAGTTACCTCGAGTATGTGCCAGATTTGATGTGCGGTTGTTGCATTCGACACACGGTTGAACTCCTCCTTTGTGAGAACACAGAATAATGCATTCAAATCTTTTGCATTATTCATTGTTTGGTTCTTCATGTCGTCATTCCATTATGCATATGGAATAGTAGGAGTGGTGTATTCTGTTTCCGTCATGTTCCATATTTCATAGTTGATGGATTGTAGGTAGATCTTCATTCTACACTTCCAATAATTGTAATTTGTTCCATCAAAGAGAGGTGGCCTTTGTGTAGATTGGCCTTCATGGTACTGATTTGCATTTGAATTAGTTGCCATTGCACTCAATCTCGCTCTGATACCAAGTGTTGGATCCTGTAAGCAATGCAAGAAACACTAGAGGGGGGGTGAATAGTGTTTTATAAAAATTTAAAATGCGGAATTGAGAATTTCTTCAGTTCAGTCGACTTGAGAGATCGACCAGTCGCCTGAAACCACAAAAAGAAAAGTATTTTAAAGAAGTCTGTTAAGTCGACTTAGGGATGAGACAGTCGACTAGTCACACAAATTATTTCAGAGTAGTACGAGTCTGACCAGTCGACTTATATGAGTACACAGTCGACTGTCTAGACAAGTTTCACAGTAAAAATTATAAACTGAGAAAATAGAAATGCAAGTAGAGAGATACAACCACAGAGTGCACACGATGTATCCTGGTTCGGTCCTCCCGACCTACATTCAGTCCCCAAGCAACCCACTTGAGATTTTCCACTATTCTTGAAAAAGATTACAAGAATACCCTACGGCGTTCAGACAACAACCTTGTCCAACCCATAGTCCTTTCTCTCAACCAGAGAAAGCAACCCACTCTTCCACCAAGAGTGACAAAATCCAACTCTACACCCTAGAGTCCTACTCTCCAACCGAGAGGAAAAAGAAACACAATAAAATTATTTACAGTCAACCTAAAGCCTTGTTGTGATTGTGATATAGTACGTGGCTAATTGATTGACTTCCAAATCCAGTCCAAAACGAATTCAATGTTATACTGGACTGAAGACAGAGAACCAAGACTTAGTGAGTTTTGAAAGCTTTTCACTTTTGAATGCACAAATCTTAAAATTGTTCTCAAAAAATTCTTGGGAGACCTTTGGAGGTGATTTTTAGGCTATATTTATAGACTAGAATCCCTGGCAGTTAAAGACAGTTACCCATAACCGTTTGATCAACGGACAAATAACAGATAAATCTTTAACTTCGAAAAACAGCTCTTGAAATCAGAAAACGGTCAAAAACACTTGAACAGTCGACTGGGTTGCCTCTATGAGTCGACTGATCAGAGTTTGAATAAGATCAGGCAGTTTTGTACAAACTCAGTCGACTTGTATAAATGACAGTCGACTGGTAATCAACAGCTGATCTAGTTCAAGCTGTTTCGACTTTTGAATTTTGTAAACACAGAGTTATAAAAAGTTATATGTGAGTGTATGTGTGTGTGACAAGACTGTACATCATTCTAAGACTCAATAAATAGAAAAAATATTACATTTTTACAAGACACACAATTATATGACATTTGAAGCTTTGGTCTTGACTTGAGTCTTGAGTGAAGCCATTGTCTTTATCCAGAGCTATGCTTGATCATTTGTTCAGCTTCAGAGTAATGAGGCCTTTGTGTATCTAATGAGGCCTTTGATACAACCTGCAATTATATATAGAGCATAGCACAAATATATTTTGCATTGTGTTGTAATCATCAAAATCAAGAATCAACAGTTCTGTTTGATTCCGGTGCTACCCATTCCTTTGTTTTCTCTCGCTTCATGGATCAGCACTGTTTAGGGAGCAACGTCATGCCAGCAGCTTGGAATATCACAACTGGTGGATGCGTCATTATCTGTTCTAGGGTGTGCAAGCAGAGCCCTTTGCTGATTTGTTGTGTAGATTTTGAGGCCAATCTTACTGTGATCCCCAACTCCGGCTTTGATGTTATCCTTGGGATGGATTGGCTGGGGGTACCCATGTCGTGATTAATTTCCGAGTGAAGATGGTAATATTCATGCTCCCATGTCACCAGGAGTACGAGTTTCATGTGGGTGAGACATCGTCTGGGCATGTCAAGAAATCTATGAACCAAAGGAGAGTGCACTAGAGTCGATGTGCACCGATGGTGAAGTTGCACCCATGGTTGTTCGGGATATCCTCGATGTCATTCTAGAAGAATTGCCTGGATTGCCACCAGATCGAGATGTGGAATTTGGTATCGAAGTTCAACTAGGTACGACACGAATCTCAAAGAGTCTGTACCGCTTGACACCAGTTGAGTTAGCCGAACAGAAGGTGCAAGTCCAAGAGTTGTTAGATTGGGGTTTTATCAGGCCAAGTATTTCACCTTGGGGAACCCCGGTGTTGTTCGTCAATAAGAAGGATGGTAGTCACAAACTCTACATTGACTATCGGGAGCTGAACAATGTCACTATGAAGAACAGGTACCCTCTGCCGAGGATTGGCAATCTGTTTGATCAGCTTGGAGGTGACTCAGTTTTCTCAAAGTTGGATCTCCGTTCTGGTTATCATCAGGTTAAGGTGATAACCGAGGATATTCAGAAGACAGCGTTTCCCACGAGATATGGACATTATGAGTTCTTAGTAATGCCATTTAGAGTTACCAATGCATCAGCCGTGTTCATGAGTCTGATGAATAGGGTATCGCCATTTTTGAACAAGTTTGTGGTGGTGTTCATCGACGATATCATGGTATATTCTCAGAATAGGGATGACCATGCTGAGCATTTAAAGGTTGTCTTGTAGACTTTGAGGGAGAATCAAGTCTATGAGAAGCTCAGTAAGTGTGAATTTTGGCTTGACCGTGTCACATTTCTGGGCCATATTATCTCTGGCGATGGTGTTCCAGCATCAGAAGTGTGAAGTTTTCTCGGATTGGCGGGGTATTAACAAAAGTTCGTTCAGGATTTCTCAAAAATTGTTGAACATGAGATAGAGAAGGATGGCAAATTACGACATCAACTTGCAATATCACCTCGGTAAAGTGAATTTGGTATCCGATGCCTTGAGCAGAAGACCTGCTGCTATGTTCTTCACCAAGCAGAAGGAAATATTGGAGGATATGAGAAGGCTGAAATTAGATGTGATTCTTCCTGGTACAGCACAACAGTGTTTGATGTTGCAGTTGTGGTCTTCCCTGGTAGAAGAGATCAAAGAAGCCCAGGCAAGTGATCAGCAGTTACAGAAATTCTGAGGCGAAGTGGAAACAGGCTTCAAAATTGCCTTGATCATTCATTCAGACGGGTCGCTTCGTTTTGGAGCTAGGTTGTGTACACCTAGAGGAGAAGTCAGGCAGAAGCTACTTGCATAATCCCACCGCTCGCCCTATTCTATTCACCCCGGAGGCACAAAGATGCACAGAGATTTGAAACAATATTTTTTTGTGGCACGGTATGAAAAGAGCAGTGGTGAGATTTTTGTCACAGTGTCTGATCTGTCAGCAAGTGAAGGCATAGCATCAGAGGACCACTGGACTCCTTCAACATCTTTCAATCTCGGAGGGGAAGTGGGAGAACATCACTATGGATTTCGTGACAACATTTCTAAGAAGTTCCAAAGGTCACAATGCTATTTGGGTATTGACAAAGAGTGCCCATTTCATCCCATTTAGAGTGGGTCAGTCCATGAAGAGCTTGGCCGAGAAGTACATACAGGAAGTTGTGAGACTGCATGGAGTTCCTGTCAGCATCGTATCGGTTAGAGATACGAGATTCAGGTCCCAGTTTTGGGAGAGTCTTCAGAGGATTTTGGGGAGTAAGTTGAGCTACAACACTACATTTCACCAACAGACAGAAAGGCAGTCTGAGAGGACGATTCAGACACTGGAAGACATGTTCAGGTCTTGTGTTTTTCAGTTTGGAGGTTCTTGGGAAGATCATATGTGCTTTGTTGAGTTCTTGTACAACAATAGCTACCCGGCGAGTCTTAAGGCAACTCCGTACGAGGCGCTCTATGGTCGGAATTTTCGATCGCCAGTTTGTTGGAATGACATTGGTGAGAGAAAACTTTTAGAGCCTGAGATGATCCCAAAGACAGTCGACGTAGTGCCTCAGATCAGGAAGCACTTGCAAGTAGCCCAGAACAGGAAGAGGAAGTGGGATGATTGTCGTCGAAGGCCGTTAAAGTTTGTGGCAGGCGATCATGTGTTCCTTAAGGTATCACCATGGAAAGGTGTTATCTGTTTTGGAGGTGGGGGAAAGCTAAGTCCCTGATTCATTGGTCCAGTCGATATTGTGGAACGAGTATACAAGGAACCTGATTCATTGATTATAAAGTCGACTATTGGATATACTACAAATCATGCAGAGGGATATGAGTGATTTAGATAGGATTTGTTCCTCTTACATAACAGGAGTGATATCTACGGGCCCCTTGATTGAGTGAGACTGCAAATGCATGGCCGTTCTCAAATGAGTCAATACGCGATATAAAGCTCATTTGTTTTAGTAAGTCTATTCCGACATCAAGAAACCAAAGATTGAACTACACAAAGGTGACACACTCCATGCCTTGTGGTCAATTAAGATATTTGGACAAAGGAACTAGACTACATGGTAACATTGATCACGGATAGATTATGTTTAATCACTGACATTCCTGTTACTTGAGTCGCAGTGATGTATTGCAACATACCGCTCACTGTTTGTAATATTAGAATATGATTTTAGTATTACTGTCAACGTAACGAGAATCTACAAGGTCACACATTTAGAATAGATCGAAATTGGGATTTAAATTCATAAGATGAACTTAATTGGGAATTCAAGTAAGACTTAGACACCTGATATCGGTTGGACATTTAATTAGATTAAATGGGCTGACTAAAGTTCAGAGGTGCACACACGAATCTGACCCAGGTCGGATTGTGAGCCCAACAGCCTCATTAATCTCTTAGGGTTAATTTTCTGCACCTATATATATGATACATATCTGTGGAGAAGAGTTACACGAGAAAACATTAGCCATCACAGAAATTGTGAGAGATAGATCGTGAGGAACAGCCCCATATTGCAGCTTGCACCGTGACGTGAGGAAAGCTTGGTTTTGATCCGTTCATGTGGATACCTGAGAGGCACTGAAACATTACAATGCTGTGATCGACATATCTAGGAGACAGTAGATCCATCCATAAGGTATAATTCCTAAACACGATTTATGGTTTTCGCATGGATCCATGGCTAGCTTTCAATAATTTTTGTACTTTTTCTGCTGTGTATTCAATCTGTGTTTGCCATTGAAACCTAACACGTGAGGCCAGACTTATCATGCGAGATCCAACCAATCTCTATCTTGGACATGCACGAGAAGGTACTGAAGAATATAGTCATCAAGCTTGTTCGGATCTTTTGGAATCCTCACTCACCCGATGAGTCGACTTGAGAACTTAAGGAGAAAATCCAGAAGAAGTTCCCTCATCTATTCGAGTATGTTTTTTTCCTCAGTTATGTCCGATGTCCCACTTGAATGAATTTCGATGACGAAATTCTTTTTGTAAGGTAGGTAGGATTGCAACCTCTGTTTCTGATTTTACGAATTTCTATTTGTAATTCTTCTTTTTTCTTAAATTCTTGTATTCTAATTTATTTAATAATAAATCTTGCTATTCTTTGAGCCCTTTTGTTCTCATTTGATCATCAGAATTCTTTTGGCCTGAACCCTGGTTTTCTAGTACACTCTATTTTATTTATTGTGTATAGAGTGTTTAATTCATCTATTATATTATATTATTATTTGATTTCTTTTATTAAACCCATTAATTGATCTATTATTTTCCTTGATCCATACCCGCTAACTCATTAACCCACACACCAACTACTTAACCCTATATATATTAATTAATCTTAACCATAATTAATCACCGCCTAATCTAATCAGCCACCTAATCTCTTCACTCTCCCTTCTCTTCTCTGTACAGCCCCGACCCCCTGACTTTCTCCACCTCGCGACCACAGAACAACCTCGCCTCCAGTCGCCGTCGAGCTCCCTCGCACTGTGCCCCAGAGCCTCCAACCACCACGTAGCAGCCCGCATCTCCAAGCCGCACCACCTCCATCATCTTGCACATCATCCACACCATCACCCCTCGTCGCCCTCCGCCCACTGCTACAGGCCGCTGCCACCATCCTGCAGTCACCACTATAAGCCTGCTCCTTCCCCGTGGTCGCTCCACCCTGCTCACTGCCTCCAACGACAGCACCCGATGCCCTTGCTGTCCCGTCTTCGATGCTGCTACCTCGACTGTGCTCCCCTGCAACCAACGTCCACAATCGTCTTCCACTACTGTAGCATCCCCTCGTCGCCATCCCGAAGTCGCCTTGCCGCAGCCCTCTTCCACATCCGCTGCCGCCGTCGCTTGCTGTTGTTGCTGTGTGCTGCCGCTGTCGTTCTTGCTTGCGCTGCCGCTGCTTGCGGTGTGTTGTGCCACCGTTCTTCCTCCCTTTGTTGCTAATCGTACGTGCAAATATCGTATAAAGGCAAGTTTCCCTTGAACTAGTTTATTATTCTTGTTCAAGAATCATTTGATCTCCGGAAGTAGTTCCCATTTCAATTATCGTATTTTATTTGCATGATACCTCTCAAAGAAACTATTACGGATTCATCGGAGAAACCAAGTAATAGTTTTCTTTTCCTACCATTCTCTTGATTCAAACCCAAGTCTTGTTATACATCGTCATATGCATACACTACATGATACATAGATTGGAATCATGTTATACAGAAAAATGATGTTTAGAATGCTTTCCGATTGGATATGATGTTATAGCTTGATTCATGAATTTAACGTTAGGGAAATAATGTTTTGTCTTGTTAATAGTAGAATTACACCCTTATGATTGAGTATAATTTCTGGTTAATTATTTTCGTACAGTTATATGCTTGTGTATCTCGTTTGTTGCTAACTAATAATAATAAACTTGTTGGCTTGCAGTTTATTTCATATTGTATTGAGATTTTGACCTAGTCGCTTTTAAAATTAGGTAGAACTTAGTAAACGAAATTTTTAGCCCACTGAGTCTAATTTTCAGAACATTCGACGGATTTAAATTACGATTTATAAACTGCAAGTTATTATATTTTTGGGCAAAAGCCAAAATACCCCCCCAACGTTTGGCCCGAGTACAAAATGCCCATACAACGTTTGAAAAAGTACAATAAACCCATTATTCCGTTAACTTAACCATTTCCGTTAAGTTATAATTATTAAATTACTTTTTTACCCTTATCCTTTCATATTTAATCTCTTTCTTCCCTTTCTTCATTCCTTTATATCTTCTAAACCAATTAGATAACCAGCCTTATTACAGAAAAAGATGGTTAGCAACAAACTGTAAAATTCATCCATATTCTAAACGTTAAAGAACTAGGTATGAAGATAGATTCACGTAAAGTCACTCTTCAGTCAAAATTTCAACACTAGCCAACATGAGCAGTTTACACCGAATCCTCACAATGTGAATGACTCTTTTGGGGAAATGCGCAATAGTAGACCGCGAGTTGATCCACGGGCACGAGTGCAACTACTTCCCCGTTACTGGCCTAGAATTACAGATCAAGAGCTTCAACAGATATCTGGAGAGTATCCTTAAATCTGTGTTTTTTTTTTCTTCTACCATCATTTGCTTTACATGATAGAAATAATGGTTCAAATTTCAGATATTCATTTGGCCCTATCATTTTTAGGTGGGTAGTCTTATGTTCCTTTCTAATTTAGCTCTATTCTGACCTTAACTATACTGAAGTTCAAATTCTGTCATCACGCCCTTGTTTGAAAAGATGCTGAGTGCTAGTGATGCTGGCCGCATTGGACGGCTGGTGCTACCTAAAAAGTGTGCTGAGGTGAGTCCTTGGCAGTTTCTTGTTTTAAAGTTTTAGATTATTATTCGGTGCCCAATATGTCTGAACATTGAAGCATTTATTGTTATGCATTATGATATTTTTGCCTTAGTTATGGTTGGATTGGTTTTAACTATTTAGATGTTAACAAATTAGACAATTAGCAGGACATGTAGTAATGTTCTGGTTTTTCCAAATTCAACGAGACCTTCTGCTCGTTGCCTAATTTGTTTGCATGTATGTACTCAGTGTATTATTAGTTGTGGGCACTTATGTAGTGTCAGTTTGAATGCAGATCAAACTTCCTATGTTTCAATGCTAATCTAGGTTGTCATTTAGGGTCTTAATTTTGTCATCTTCGGCTTCAAGGTTTTAGAGTTCCCTTATGGAAGGTATTTATGCAAAATTTAGATGGAAAATATTACAGGTTCAAGTGAAATTTAAGAAAAATTATCACTATGATGGCATAACAATTATCTTGAATCTCTTTCAGTAGTCTAAACAGCGGTTACCACACCGCTGTCTATCGTTTTTTTATCTGTGTCAGTTGGCCTAGTATGTACGGCAAGCCCCTTCCTCCTGCTCATGTTGGCTAGTGTTGAAATTTTGACTGAAGAGTGACTTTACGTGAATCTATCTTCATACCTAGTTCTTTAACGTTTAGAATATGGATGAATTTTACAGTTTGTTGCTAACCATCTTTTTCTGTAATAAGGCTGGTTATCTAATTGGTTTAGAAGATATAAAGAAATGAAGAAAGGAAAGAAAGAGATTAAATATGAAAGGGTAAGGGTAAAAAAGTAATTTAATAATTATAACTTAACGGAAATGGTTAAGTTAACGGAATAATGGGTTTATTGTACTTTTTCAAACGTTGTATGGGCATTTTGTACTCGGGCTAAACGTTGGGGGGTATTTTGGCTTTTGCCCTATATTTTTTACATTACTAGGTTTAAATTTTCAGATTGTCGTTTTCAAGCATATCGACATGAATTTTTAATTAAAATAATATATTAACAGTAGAATTAAACTTGAAATTAACTAGGTTGTTACCAGAAATGATTAGGAGTCACTTTGAAATTTTGTAAGATTATTTGATGAATTTCCATACTCGTTATATATATGAAAACTTGACCCTATGTTGCTGCTAGAGCACTAGTTCAGTAAAGAACCAGATGTTTGACCTTGTTACTGGTAATATAATTTAGAAATTATGAAATGAGAGTTGTATCCCTCTATGTCTAGAATCCAAACTATCAAATGATTTTACAATCTGACATACGAATTGCAAGATATTCAGATTCTCGTGGTGTAACGTCTGAATTTTAGAATACAGTCTGAAAACATATTACCATGCTTAATTGAAATAGCAGATTAAATTAAGTATTTAGACATGAGATTAATCGTGTTGTTACTGAACACTGTTAGGAACTAAATTATGAATTTTATAATATTTTTAAGTGGTTTTACAACCAACTTTTATATATAAGAATTTGACCCTAACATGCTGCCTAAACATGAAACCAGTAAATAATGAAATTATACATCTAGCTACTATAGTTATAATATATCATGTGAACATGCATTGGAACTGATGGAGAGTCTAATTTCCAGGGACCCTGACGAAACCTGATTTGCTTTTCTGTAGCAATGGAAAAGTTGGTTTTTGTACAGCAACGTCTTGCTGTCCATAATGTGTATTTTTTGTGTTTTTAAGTATAAGCATGTTTGATTTTGCATCTAGTAACTAAAATTAATTATACCACGGATTGAATAGCCTTGGCACCTTCTTGACATTGCCTCGATACTTCTGTACCCATTGCATGTCCACATTTGAGCATAATAATAAAAATAACAAGTCAGGGTAATAAGGGTCGACTTGGTAGTGAACAATCGGAGACTATACTCGAGGAAGAGTCTCTTATCGTTCGATTGATTATTGTTGTTGATTTGTGGATTATTGATTGTTGATTATTGATTATTGTGCCAAGTACATGATTTGTAGAGTTCATCACTATAGTTTAAATAAACATTGTTTGCATGCACCGAAGTATAGGATGCAGAATTACGTGCATTAGATAAGATAATAAATGACTAATAAATCTAGGATTGACACTTGCACTCTTATCATGATTATAGTTATCAACTTGATTATGGATTGTTGTCTCCATTATTGCATCCTTGGTTATAGTCTTTTGATTGTATTATCAACCTTTTTTATTGATCTTGATTTTGATCCAGTTCATTATTTCTTGATATACCATGTTTCCTTACTTCTTTGCTTTTATTACTTGTCCGTAACTTGCTCTAATGGACACTCCTCCCCCCCCCCCCCCCCCCCCCCCCCCCCCCCCCCCCCAGTTGAGGAGTTTGCATGTGCAGGAGGATATTTGACTGAAGGACTTAGTGAGCAAACTTTCTAGAGAATGAAGCTGAATCATTAGACTACTTTAATTATTTCGTTTATGTTATTTAGTTTCCCCCATTGTTACTTTTGTCGTACTTTGTATTCTAGGCTTTTATGACCCGAAATTTGCATTTCTCCCAGATGTTTAATATTATATTATGGATTTATTTAATAGATTATTGAGGTTTATTCATTATTTATGTGGTTATTTATTCTTGCGTGGTTATGATCTCTTACATAATGTTGAGTTAATCTGTTACAGCTTATGGATGATATACATATCATTCGGTGGGCCTTTGTTATCTACTCGTGTTTCCGTATTTTTGTAAGCGGGGCGTGACAGATTTAGTTAAGCCTTATTGAATACTTAGATGATACGTATAAAGTGACCGCCATCTATGATACTTATCGAGTCTTTAATTATGACTTAGATGCTACTTACCTTGACATAGACTTTGATTTAATGTCCTTGCAGATTGTTGTGAGTTGTGACCACATTTCAATATATGAAGTTTTGACGGGTTAGTGACTTAAGCCTTGATGTGTTTGGATTTAAAAAAATTGAAGGAGATCAAAGGATAACTCCTCTTAACTCTTCTAAGCTCACATATTATATATATATATATATATATATATATATATATATATATATATATATATATATATATATAGAGAGAGAGAGAGAGAGAGAGAGAGAGAGAGAGAGAGAGAAGTCAACTGCAGTCAAAGTTAGTTAATATCGTTGAAAATCAAAAAGTCAGTTCTTGATTGTTTCTCAAAAGAATCCACATCTTCTGATTGCTCCTACATTGAAAAAAGCAGCAATATATATATATATGGGAAAAAGGTATATATGGGAAAAAGGGGTATGAGCAACTTGCTCATTTAGTAAATAAGCAATTGATGATGTGGCAAACATGTGATTGGAAAATCCTTAAAGGATTAGTTATCCAATGTATCACATGCATGCCACATAATCAATTGCTCATTTACTAAATGAGTAAGTTGCTCATATTCCTTTTACCCTATATATATATAGGGAAATGATCATGTGAGAACTCCTTCGGTGAGACCCAAGTGTGAACTTTTTTTTGAGATATAAATTGAAAAATCTGAACCGTTCATTTTGATCTACACATTTAAATTAGTCTACGGATGAGAAATCAAGTTATTTGAGATTTATTTGTCCATACATTTAAGTGTTACAAATTGTATGGTTGAATATCATTATTTTTTAGAATGACGTAATGGATGGACAAATAAACTTCAAATAAATTGATTTTACATATTTAGACTAACTTTTTCATTATAAACAATGTGAACGGCTCAGATCATCCATGTGATGGCTATGTAAAAAGTTCACACGAAGCTTATTGTGAGAACTAGTTCTCACATGATCACCCCCTATGTATGTATATGTATATATATATATATATATATATATATATATATATATATATATATATATATATTGCTTTTTTTCAGTGTGGGAGCAATCAGATGATGCATATTCTTTTGAGAAACAATCAAGAACTTGACCTTTTGACTTCCAGCATTGTTAACTACCTTTGACTGCAGTTGACTTCTCGATCTGACTCGTTTGCCCTGTTGGAATTGATTCGTGTGGTGACGATCGTGTCCGCTGTCCTGCAAAAAGTCTGAAATACCGAGATTCATCTTAGCGACAGACTCTCCGATGTTCAAGTCAAAAATCAAGAAGATTATGAGGGAGCTTTTTTGTGCAAAAAATATTGAGTACCTATTTCCGATGGATGTATGGGGTATTTAGAGTCGCTTTGTTCAAATTCAAGCTAATGATTTATCTCTATTTCCGGTATTTTTGGATTATATCTGTTATCTCTTCTTCATGAAGAGATAAGAGTGGATGAGGGGATTGAGTTTAAAACTCTCTTCGGGATAAGATATATGGTTTTTGAACTGTCTCTTATGGATAGTTCAGAGTTTAAATCATACTCAAATAATCTGGACCCATTCTTATTGGGTGTTATGTTGCTTAGTAAAACAGACCCGTTTTGGGCTGTTGAGATTGCAAGAGACCCAATCCCTATTTACGGACCCGTTTCAAGTGAAATTACCGTTTTACCTCTGAGAGCTTTATGATTCGTGCCAAATTTGAACAATTCTGATTTAGTTCTATATTTACCCATAGAACAAGCCCCCCACTCCCGAAAGCTAAGTTTCATAGCCTTTGAGGAGTAGTACGCCTGTTTTTAAGGGTTTACAGAACTAATCGGAGTTCTCGGGAACGTTTGAATCTTGCTCGTGGTGTAATGGTCTCATTCTGATTTTGTAGAATACCCAGAATTAATTTTAGAATCTTCTGGGTTTTTTGTGATTTTTCGAGATTTTTCTGAATTTTTTCCAATTTTAAACCAATTTTCGAATTTTTATTCAATTTTTGAATTTTAATTAATTTTCACAAAATTTAATCAATTATTCTAAATTAATAATTATTTTTTCAAAATTTAAAAATATTTTTCTGAATTAATAATTATTTTTAGAATTTTTAAATTAACCTTCTACGATTTTAAATTATTTTTTCAAAATTTTAATTAAATACTTGATGACATGGCAAAATATGGAGCGTTGATTGTGACATGGCGCAAAAATCACAGGGATCTAGCAGTGGGGCCACGTTGACCAGTCAACGCAAAATGCTTCTTTTCAGATCGGGGGCACATTTGCTTGGCATGCTCCGCCGAACCG
Organism: Hemerocallis citrina; assembly: GCA_017893485.1. NCBI lineage: Eukaryota > Viridiplantae > Streptophyta > Magnoliopsida > Asparagales > Asphodelaceae > Hemerocallis > Hemerocallis citrina. Next base: position 133,486,531 of record CM030365.1, read on the forward strand.
CTTTGATGCTTCGGCTGATCGACACGTGTCCGTTGGCCGTTGACCATTGACCATTAACCGGTCAAAAGTTTTTCTTTATTTTTCGATTGGGGACACATTTGTTCGGTGCATGGTTCTGAACTACTTTGATGCTTCGGTTGCACGACATGTGTCCCGCTGAACGGTCAACGATTTTGCTTTATTTTTTTATCGGGGACACGTTTGTTCGGTGCACTGTTCAGAGCTACTTTGATGCTTCGGATGCGCATCACGTGCTCTGTTGACTGTTAACCATTGACCGGTCAACGATTTTGCATCATTTTTCGATTGGGGACATGTTTGTTCAGTGCACGGCTTCGAGTTACTTTGATGCTTCGGCTGCGCGACACATGTCCCGTTGACTATTAACCAATCACCGTTGACCATTCAACGGGTTTTTGCTCCAACTACGATCGGGACACATTTGTTCGGTGAGAACCACCGAACGTTAGTGATGGTTCGGCTGGGTGCCATGTGTCCATGTTTAACCATTGACCCATCAACGAGTTTTTGCTCCAACTTTGATCGGGAACACATTTGTTAGGCGCGCGCTACCGAATGTTAGTGATGGTTTGGTTGGGCATCACTTGTCCCTGTTTAACCGTTGACCATTGACCCGTCAACGATTTTGCTTTTTGGCCTTCCTGACCATTGGCCTCCCCTGATTTTTGGGCTTCCCCATCCATTTGGGAGCCCATTAGCTGTGGGAGCCCAACCGTCGCTTCCCCCTTCTATAAAACCATATCCCCCTCTCCACTCCTTCTTCATTCTCTCATTTTCTCATCCTCAAAACCTTAATCACTCTGGTGATATTCTCAGAGCGCTATAGTGGTCGTTCTTTTTCCGACGTACTTTCTGACTTTAGCAGTCACTTCAAAAGTAATATATATATATATATATATATATATATATATATATATATATATATATATATATATATATATAAGATGTCTAGGGTTTCTTCGGGAGATGAGACCTCACCTTCTAGCCATGTTAGAGATCAACCAATCAGCTCCATCTTCTAGAGTAGACAAGGGGAACAGAGTTGCGGAGTCAGTTGTTGTTGAGACGATTGTAGAGAGATTGAGAGAAGTGGGGGATTTGGGTAGGCTTCCTAGCCAATTGTTGCATCTTGGTGGCTTTCAAGATTACTTCGCCGATCTATTAGGGCGAGTCAAGCATGGGATGATGCCACTATACGAGGGCAATGAGCCCCATGAGCACTCAGAGGTGTATGGCATATCTTCGATGCTTACGGATGATGACTTGGTCAGTACACGGGAGTGCTTTATGATCCCGAGGAGTTGGAACTTGTGTTTTCAGGCCCTGATGTTAGAGCTGGCTTGTCCCCTATTGAGAGGGAGTTCTAAGGCATCGAGGGGGAGGACCGAGTCCCCCATTGTGGCATTATAGCAATCCATGCAGCTTCTTGGCTTCCCTTGGCTTTCCCTAATCATGCGGCCGTGGAGAACTTTATCTTCATGTGGTAGGTTAAGGCAACAGCTTGGAGGGTAGCTAACCCCGGACGACCAAAGATGGCATTGTAGGTGGACTTCATGTTAACCACCATGAACTCTAGCACTTCTGTATGAGTAGTTAGAGCCTTAAGGTTACGTCAAAGGTGACGATTCCTTTGATCAGTACAAGGGCTCCAGAGAATCCATGGAGGGTGTATCCGGCAGGCTTGGGGCGATCTCACTTGAGCTTAAGGCCCCCGAACATATTCAGGAATAGGATGTTAATCGAGCTGCCATTATCGACTAGGACTCGACTCACTTCATGGTTCACCATACACATGCTGATTACAAGTGTGTCGCAGTGAGGTGCTCGGACACCTTCTAAGTCTCAATCTGAGTATGTGATGCTAGCTCCCGTGTTTCTTGGAGGCGGGATGTTATGCACCAAATTTACCTCCTGGAAAAATTCTTTCCTTGTAGCACCCTCATATGTCCCCCACGAATAGCGTGAAATATCTCCATCCGTCCTGATCCTTGGGACTCGGTTGGCCACTCTGGTCGCTAGTTGGCTCCCCTCACAAGTGGAGGTTTGGTGTCAATTACTTGTGCAAATTTGGTGAGGTACCATCATCCGAGTAATGCTTCGAGCTCATCCTTTAGGGCTCGGCAATCATCTGTGAGGTGACCATGATCTTTGTGGAAGGAACACCACTTAGTTTTATCACTTCTCTTGCTCGGGGAGTTCATCTTGAAGGGAGGTCGAAGGAGCCCGTCCTTGTGAACCTCCATGAGAATGTCAGAGATGCTGGCATAAGTGGGGTGTACTTCTCAAAGCGAGGCATGGGAGGTGGGCGACGCTGGCCAGTGGCATCCTTCTGGGATTTTCGAGATTCATCTTCATTGGGGCCTTTTTGTTTGTTCCTGGACGAAGGTACCTTCTTCTCTTGGGGGCAGATTGCCTCTTCTACTCGGATATACTTCTCAACTATTTGAAGGAGGTCAGAGAATTCCATAGGAGATCTCTTGACGAGGGAAGTCTTGAGGTCATCATGCTTCACATTGTACCTGAAGGCGGCCGTGGCCATTGTTGAATTGAGTGAGAAAATGGATCTGGACTGGGTCGTGAAGCATTGAACATAGCTCTCGAGGGACTCCCCAACCCTTTGTTTCAGGTCTATCAATGAAGCACTGGACTTCTCCGACTTACGGCTGGTGATGAAGTGTGTGAGGAAGAGCTCCTGGAGTTGGTCAAAGTAAAATATAGATTCTTGAGAGAGACGAAAGAACCACTCTCGTCCAAAGCCCTTCAAAGTTGCTAAAAAAGTTTTGCATAAGAGGGTGTCACATGCTTGGTGGATCATCATGGGAGTTTTGAAACTCTTGATGTGGTCTACTAAGTCGGTTTCCCTATTGTACAGCTCAAATATTGAAATCTTGAAGTTAACGAGGATAGGAGCCTCAATGATCTTCTTGGCGAACGGGGTCTGACAGGACGATATATTCTTTTCCGTCTTCCTTCTTCCTACTTCAGCAGTGCTAGACGATCTTCCATCTTTCAGAGGCATTGAAGGATGGCGCCCTCTTGCTGATCGGATCTGGACCCATGGGACTCTGCCCATTATGGAGGGGTAGAGCGGTGTGGACTGGGTCGTCGAGTCTTGGGAGGAATTATGTCAAGGGTCTGAAGGATTTCATCTTTGAACTCTCGGAGTTCTGCTCTAGTGACATGTACTTCTTCCTCACTCCCTATTCTAGGGGTTGTTTTGCTGGTTGGAGTTGAATGCCTCCTTTCTCGGGGAGGAGTTCTTTTATGGTCCTTTGGCGAGAGGTGGCCTCTTCGCCCCCTAGGAGAGCAAGATCTTCTTCGCCTTCTGGGACAGGGAGTTCTTCCGTGCCCCCTTAGAGAAGGGGATCTTCTGGATCGTGGCCTTCGAGGAGAATGGTTTCTCTTACTTCCCCACTTTTCTAGATGGGGGCTTCTTCATGAGTTCTCCACTTGTTGAAGCGGGTTCGGAGGTCAGATCCCTGCTGGCGGCTGATGATGACCTGACTAAGATCTGGCTGTGATTAAGGTAGTGTGGAAGGGTTTGAGGTATCTATTTTCGTCGAAGGGTCTGGCGGGTGGTTCGGGACGATTTCGACCAGAGCCCCCAGTGCAACTCCGCCGGACGGAGGCTAGACCTACTAAAGGAGAGGTTCTTCTTGCTGAAGTTATTGGGGCTGCTCTTGTTGAAAGGCAGAAGGAGGAAGGTCCTCAAAAGGAGGAGGTGGAGGAAGAGGGTTGGCTCGTCGGCTTAAGGCTGCCGTCTTTCCCTTTCCCCTTAGGAGGCATGGCTGAACGTAGTTTTATGCCAGCGAATTCTAGTCAAAACTTTTTCAGTGTTCCCATAGACGGCGCCAATCCGTTGCTGCTTTTTTCAGTGTGTGAGCAATCAGATGATGTTGATTCTTTTGAGGAACAATCAAAAACTGACCTTCTGACTTCAATGGTGTTAACTACCTTTGACAGCAATTGACTTCTTGATCTGACTCATTTGCGCCGTTAGATTTGATTCGTATGGTGATGTTCGCCTCCGCTGACCTGTAAAAAAGTCTAAAACACCGGGATTGATCCCGGCGACAAACCCTCCGATGCTCAAGTCAGAAATTAAGAAGATTATGAGAGAGCTTTTTTCTGGAAAAATATTGATTATCTGTTTCTGGTGGAGGTAGGGGGGTATTTATAGTTGCTTTGGTCAGTTTCAAGGTAATGATTTATCTATAATTCCCGGTGTTTTTGGATTAAATCGGTTATCTCTTCCTCATGAAGAGATGAGAGTGGTTGAAGGGATTGAGTTTAAACTCTTTTCAGGATAAAAGATATGGTTTTTGAACCGTCTCTTATGGATAATTATGAGTTTAAATCATACTCAAATAATCTGGACCCATTCTTATTGGGATGTTATGTCGACCCAGTATGATAGACCCATTTTGGGCTGTTGGGGTTGAAAGGGACCCAATCCCCGTTTACGGACCCGTTTCTAGTAAAATTACCGTTTTACCTCTAAGAGCTTTAAGATTCGTGTCCGATGTGAACGGTCCTAATTTGGTTCTATTTTTACCCATATCAATATCTAACATTGCATTCATCCATGATACTTTACATGCCATTTTGAAAAATATTTTCTTCCCTAAATTTCAATTTTTCTGTGTGTATTAAGATCATTTAAAAGTTAAATTAGCAAAAATTGAACTAGAGAACATGTGTGTCAGTTAACTTTTTTCTAATCGTAGTGGTACCTAAACTTAATTACTATAGTCTTCAAGCTAGCTAGTTTTCCTTCATCACTTGCTAGGTAGGTTCTAATCATAATCTAGTAATTGTAAACTAACTAGCCCCTTGCAACAATTGCGCATGCCAAATTAGTACTATTGAGGGGCTGATGGCTATCCCCATTTTGTAATTATGTATTTACTTCGTTTTGATTGTAAGAAAATGAAAAACTGATTTCATAGATCAAAATGTAACAAATATATTGAGGGCAATAGCCTCATATATAGGCAAAGCCTATGAAAACTTACAATATAGACCACCAACAATCCCAATAGTACACTCATGCATCATACACTCAACACCCCCTTTCAAACTCAGGATAGATCAACCAACATGAGTTGGATACAGATGAACTAAACTGACTCAGCTAAAAGCTACTGATTAAATGTGAAGATGCAAGATCTGGAATCCAATCGAACAAGCACATCAAATCTGAAAGGCTCCAAACGGAGATGAGAATAGCTTATCAGATCATATCAAGATATGGATCTATAAGAACATGAAGAAGCGACTTCTACTACAGATATACTCATACTGAATATGATCCAAGCGTAGGAGTGGACTTAGGTTGGTTGGACCAGGTTAGAATGGGTTCGGACTGGTTGGTGTGTTTTGATGCAGAGTAGCAGACTCGGACGCAGCTTGGACTGGGGTTGTGTGGACCAGGTCAGATTGCTGGATCAGGTTGGGCTGGATTCAGGTTATATCCGAATTACGAAGAAGTAGAAGTTGCAGCGGTTAGGGTATGGAAGAAACCCTAGTTTCACTGTATGGATGGCTATGATGGAATTTGTCGGCGACAATGGCACGGAGAGGTCGACGATGTAGGGAAGTCAACGACATAGGAGAGTGGCAAAGGAGGGAGCCAGCTAGGACAATAGTGTGTCATCGCTGGCGGCATAGTCCTCGGATTTGGAGAGGTCGACGAGCATCTTGGAGGCGGGCTAGTGGATGGACATCTGGTTGAGGATGGCTACACTGTCGTTGGTTGGAGGAGGAAGATGACAGGAAGCAACAACGAAGGGCAGCGACGGTAGCGGGAGGGGAGGTCGGTGGCATCGGGCACATATTCCGAGGAAGAGAGGGACTACAGTGGATTGAATTACGCTGACCTTCTTCCTGGTTGTGGTGGTGATTAGAGATTTTGATTTCGGATTTGGGTTTGGTTTTCTTTCAGGTCCATATTAGAATTGATTTTGATAGACAGAAAACAACAAGATTTGGGTTTATTATTATTATTATTATTATTATTATTATTATTATTATTATTATTATTATTATTATTATTATTATTATTATTATTATTATTTATTGCTGCAGATCTAAGATTTGAGGATTAATGCTCTAATACCATGTGAATAAATAAGAAAGTGAGAATACTGATCAAAATGTAGCAAATATATTGAGCACAATAGCCTCATATAAATAGGCAGACGCCGCAAAGCCTATGCCAACTTACAATATAGACCCCCCAACAATCACAATATTACACTCATACCTCAAACTCTCAACACCCCTATTTCAAACTCAAGGTGGACCAACCATCATGAGTTTGGATACAGATGAACTAAACAGACTCAGCTAAAAGCTACCGATCAGACCTGAAGATGTAAGATCTTGAATCCAATTAAACAAACATATATGTAAGGCTCCGAAAGGATATGAAAAGTGGCTTATCAGGTCAAGATATGTGATGATGGTAAAAATCGCAGTAGATCAGAGCCGTACGATTCCTGCACAGATCTCAAAGCATCTACAGGCAGATTAGCCATCACAGATCTCTTTTACAGGTCTGGGCCCACTCCAAGACATGAGTTTCTCCCAAGCCCATAAAATGTGACAGACTAGGCCCACTAGGAGAGACACCCAGCCCATGCTAGCTAGGAGTCAAATCTCTTATCCCCTAACAAGGATATCTTATCTATTGGGGGGGAGAGACATGGAAGATGTAATGTAGTTAAATCGATCCAACGGACACAAATCAATCTCTTGAAATGTCTCTTAGGCCTATAAATACCCCTCCCCTTCCTCAGTCAGAAGGTAATCAATAATTTGCCAGTTTTTACTCTCTTACTCCCTCTCACTTTCTGTAGCGCCCCAAATTTCTAATATGAGAGCTTAGAAAATAAGTGGCGAAATCCCAGCAATCCACTTCAATACAACAATAAACACCAACAAACCCACTAAAATTTTTCTTTCTCTTATTACAACAAATTTTATAATTACAGCGGAAGTCTAAACATCTCAACACAAATTAATCTTTTATTTACAACTCAATAATGATTCAAATATATCTTAACAATTTTACACCAACACTAAATAATCCAATAATCTCAAATTGCCCACTCAAGCATCCAACCTCCAACTAAGCAATAACCTGCAACAAGTGAGGCTAGAGTTGAACCCTAACCCCAAAACTACAGGGTCAGCCATAACTGGTGTGAGTGGTGACAAATCAAACAAAACATCATAAATGAACTGAAATAATAATGTCCAACAAATAATACTCAAACACTAAAGTATGAAGTAACGACCAAACGAATAAAGAGTGATATCAAATCCAAAAGCCAAGTGTATAAAAACAGGAAATCCGAATGCATAAAAGTGATTCAAGAAAACGTCATGACTACATGCTGACAACGATGACTACTAAGAGATGAAGATAGACTATGATAATTTGCCCATGCTTGATCATTCCGGAGATTGATCCCACATCACAGGTATTTTCCCTGGATAATTCAGGAGATCATCCCACATCTAAACATAACCTCATCATCACAATAATACCCCAAAAGTGTCGCCTCGACTCCGATCATTCCGTAGGTCAATCCCACATCTCAAGATAATTACTTGGATAATTCAGGAGAAGTACCTCACATCTCAGGTTAACCACCTGGATAATTCCGGAGATAAATCACACATCACAAGTTAATTACTTGGATAATTCAGGAGATTAAATCCTACATCAAAAGCCATACTGAGGTGCATAACTCATGTTCTCCTTCGTCATAACACTACTAATGCCTGTCCTTATCAATTTGGGTTACTGAACAAATCTCCTAGAGTAGTGTACCCTACCGGACTAAAAATCTGAATAACTGAAAGTTTGCCTCGATGGCCTCAACAAATAACTGAACAAACACCGGTATACTAGGGTCACATACCTCTAGAGACTCAAAAAACAAATATCTGAACAAATTTCCACTAAACAAGTGGCTCAACAAAATATCTCAAAATCATGTTCTTAACGGAACATCTCAAAATCAAATACTGAACAAATGTCTTAAAATCAATTACTGAACAGAACATCTCAAAAACAAATACAAAGATCCTTCAGGACCAGTCGACTGCATAAAGGACCAGTCGACTGTCCAGAGGACATATCCCAACATTTTACAAAAAATAATCTAAGGCATGACCAGTCGACTTGACAAGTTATCAGTCGACTGCCCCGAGACAAATTCAAATAGTCCTCATCAAAATAATCTAAGTATTTGAGTCGACTGAAGGGTCATAGGTCGACTGTCCCGAAAGGACTGAACAAAATCACAAACAGAGGATCATTCGACTGACCTCAGTCTAGGTCGACTGTCCCGAACAAATCTCAAGACTCAAAAATACACAGTAGGCTCGTACCAGTCGACTGCTTCGCAAGACAGTCGGCTGTCGGCTACAGATTCCCAAAAGATAGGTCTGAACACAAAAACTAAACTGGAGTCTTTCCAAAGATCCAACAATCCCAAAAATTAATTTGTATCCAGGCAAATGAACAACTCTCAAATATCTCTATCATGGATACATTATTCAATCAATCAAATACTCAAATCTCCTATCCTCATGATCCAAACTCTTAATCTTTCTATTAGGGTTTTTCTCATCAAACTTCTTTCACAACACTATCATAAAATCTGAACTACAATCATAAGATCCAGATGTTTATCATCTGATCATAACACGATAAATTCTTAATATGTCTCCCAACAATACGATCTCATAATTCCACATTTCCTCAACAAATCTTAATATTTCTCATACATGATCCAAATATCATTAAGAGTTCTCATCCTCCATATCAACTAATAGATCCATATCATACATACAATGAGACTAACAAAATAATGACATAATGAACACAAACAAGCATAACAAGATCTTACATCATTCATCAATCAAGACAAACAAAACAAAGCAAAGCAAGACAAAACCACTCGCCTTTGATTTGAAGAAAAGATCCACAAATGCTCCTCCTTGCTAGATCCAAGAATCCTCCTTTGTTCTTCAAAATCCAAATCACCAAAAATCTGTATTCTTTTTCAATGACGGCTGAAAGAGAATTTCTCTTATATATGCCGGATAGAATATTAGGGTTTTATTCCCACTTTACAAAATAATCCTTTCCAAAAGTACATCTCACATATATAATTCTTTTCTTGAAAATTAAACCAAATATCATTTAAATTAGGATCTAATAGAAAAATATATTTTTAAACCTCAACAAGTGCTGATCGGAATGTCCATCAAATACATTTTGCACTCTAACCCTCAAAATATCAATTTTGCAAATAAGTCCTTCTTTTCTCAAAAATTGCAAATAGGCATAATTAATTTCTGAAAAATTTGGAAAAATACTAAATAATTCTCAAATAATAAATAATGATTTTTCATAAAGAAAACTTAATTTTTCAAACTTCTCAAAAGTCATTTGTACGTGTTTTGCACGTGTACAAAAGATAAATCTTTTAGAAAATATTTATCAAATACTCAAAATCATTTAAAATTCATTTTCAAATAATTAAAATAATATTTGAAAATACGGGGTTCTACATCACTCCCTCCTTAGAAGAGTTCTGTCCTCAGAACTACCACTAATGAGTTCAAACACATACCAACAAAAGGAAACAATACTTCATAAATAGATCATAATCCAAATAATTTCATGTAACATCACAATCAAATAAAAGATTACATCACGTATCAATCAATGGTTCAATCATTCAAAGAATTTCAATCACATACAAGAAAATACATTCATACAAACAATCCAGGAAAATCCTTCTGCATGCGATCCTCTGGCTCCCAAGTAGCCTCCTCGAACTGTTGATTCCTCCACAATACCTTGACCATAGGTATCACCTTGCTCCTAAGGACTTTCTCCCTACGATCAACGATCTCAACAGGCTGTTCCTTGTAACTCAGGTTCACCTGTAGGTCTTCAGGAACTTCTACCAACTGATGCTTTTGATCGGCAACATACTTCCTCAATAATGATACATGAAACACATCATGCACTTGCGCTAACTCCTCAGGAAGTTTCAATCTGTAAGCGGTCTTGCCAATCCTCTCCACGATCTTGTACGGACCAATATACCTTGGCGCCAACTTGCCTCCCTTACCAAATCTGATCACTCCTTTGGTCGGAGAAACCTTGAGAAAAATTGCATCCCCAACCTCAAATTCCAAATCTCTCCGTCGAGTGTCACCATAACTCTTCTGCCGACTCTGAGCCTCAACTAACCTCTTGCGAATCAGTTCGATCTGCTCTGACGTCTGCTGCACGATCTCAGGACCATACATCTGCCTCTCGCCAACCTCGTACCAACATACAGGTGTCCTGCACCTCTGCCTATACAAAGCCTCATACGGTGCCATCCCAATACTTGCATGGTAACTGTTGTTATAAGCAAATTCAACCAATGCCAAGTATCTCTCCCAACCACCACCGAAATCCATAACACAAGCTCTCAACATATCTTCCAGCACTCGATTCACCCTCTCCGTCTGACCATCTGTCTGCGGATGAAATGTTGTACTGAAATCAGTTCTGGTGCCTAAAGCTGCTTGTAGGCTCTTCCAAAACCTCGAAGTAAACCTTGGATCTCTGTCAGAAACAATCGACACAGGAACTCCATGAAGTCTCACAATCTCCCCAATGTATAACTCAGCCAACTTCTCCATCGACCAAGTAATCTTCATGGCTAGAAAATGTGCTGACTTAGTCAAACGGTCTACCACAACCCAAATCGAGTCATTGCCCTTCGAACTCCTCGGCAAACCCGTGATAAAGTCCATACTGACATTCTCCCACTTCCACTCCGGAATGGGTAATGGCTGTAACAAACCTCTAGGTCTCTGATTCTCTGCCTTGATCTGCTGACAAGTCAGACACCTCGCCACAAAATCTGCCACATCCCGCTTCATACCGGACCACCAAAAATGCGGTTTGATATCCCTGTACATCTTCGTACCTCCTGGATGAACTGATAACAATGTTCTGTGTGCTTCCTGCAAGATACTCTCTCTCAACTCTGCATCATCTGGAACACACAACCTCTCACCCATCTAAAGAACTCCATCTTGGACACGAAATTCTGATAACTTGCTTTCTGCAACCTGCTGCAACATCTTCTGAATCTCTGAGTCCGATTTCTGACCTTCCACAATCTTCTCTCTCAAAGACGGCTGCAGCATCAACTGAGCCAAAGATGCCCCTAAACCTCGCAGTACCACCTCGATACCTGCCTGTTCGATCTCTGCTGCCAACTCCCTTCGAGTAGTGATCAATCTCGATAAACTACTCTTCCTGCTAAGTCCATCAGCCACTACATTCGCCTTGCCCGGATGATACTTGATCTCGGGACGAATGTCTTCCAATACCTCCAACCACCTTTTCTGCCGAAGATTCAAATCCCTCTGCTGATAAATATACTTCAGGCTCTTGTGGTCAGTGTACATGTTGACCTTCTCACCATAGACATAATGCCTCCATAGCTTCAAGGCATATATGATAGCTGCTAGCTCCAAATCGTGCGTCGGATAATTCTTCTCATGCGGACGCAACTGCCTCGAACCATAAGCAATGACCTTGCCTTCCTGCATCAAGACACATCCCAAACCTCTGAGAGATGCATCACTGTAGATGTCATAATCCTTCCCTGCTTGCGGTAATGCTAATATAGGTGCAGTAGTCAACCTTTCCTTTAACTCAAGGAAACTCTCTTCGCACTTATCTGTCCATACAAATGCCACACTCTTCCGGGTCAAACCTGTCAATGGAACTGCAATCTGAGAATACCCCTGAATAAACCTCCTGTAGTAACCAGCTAATCCCAAGAAGCTTCTCACTTCCTTCACTGACGTCGGCCTGGGCCAATTCTTCACTGCTTCCACTTTCTGAGGATCAGTAGCTACTCCCTCCTTAGAAAGAATATGACCAAGGAAAGCTACCTCAGACCTCCAAAATTCACACTTCGACAATTTGGCATACAAGCTGTGCTCCTGCAATGTCTGTAATACCGCTGTCAAGTGCCTAGAATGATCCTCCTCCGACTTCGAATACACCAAGATATCATCGATGAAGACCACAACGAAGGAATCAATGAATGGCCTCAACACCCGATTCATCATATCCATGAAAACCGCTGGCGCATTCGTCAACCCGAATGGCATCACCAAAAACTCATACAGCCCATGACGAGTCCTGAACGCTGTCTTACTCACATCTTCCTCCTTGACTCGCACCTGATGATACCCTGACCTCAGATCAATCTTCGAAAATACCGCTGCTCCTCGAAGTCTGTCGAACAAATCATCAATCCGCAGCAACGGATACTTGTTCTGAACAGTCACCCTATTCAACTCCCGGTAGTCAATGCACATCCTCATCGACCCGTCCTTCTTTTTGACCAACAACACTGGCGCTCCCCACGGAGATGAACTCGGTCTGATAAGCCCTTTGCTCAAAAGCTCTTCAATCTGCTTCTTCACTTCATCTTGCTCCACAGGTGCCATCCTGTACGGAGCCTTGGAGATCGGCGCACTCCCCGGCTGAACATTGATGTTAAACTCCACGTCTCTCTGCGGCGGCAATCCTGGAAAATCATCCAAGAACACCTGAGGAAAATTTCGAACAACCGGTATACCCTTGACTTCATCTGAAACTACCATCCTGGATACCATTGCAGCCACCTTCGGGATCTTCTTCTTCTCTTGGAAAGTTACTGCAGGTCCACCGGGTGCTTTCACCAACACCTCCTTCTGCTTGCAATTAATTGTGGCATCATATATAGCCATCCAATCGATGCCTACAATGACATCCACTCCCAACACTTGCAGTTCGATCAAGTCGATGCCGAACATCCTTCCACCAATCTCGATATCACAGTCCTCGTAATATCGATCCGCTACTAGCTCTTCACCTGATGGCGTTGCCACCGACAAAACCCTGCCTGGAAATAACTTAGGTTCCAAACCTAAGATCTTTGTAAAACTTGGTGATACAAATGTATGCGATGAACCAGTGTCAAACAAAACCTTTGCTTTAATTCCATTTATTAAAACAACTCCTGTTACAATAAGAATGATACTCAATCTTAAATTGTTCTGAAATAAAAGCTTTATTCATTACACTGATTCAAAATGAAAGAAATCAAAATTCCTGCATACCCTGTATTACATCTTCCGAGTTCCTCGCATCCTCCTCGGTTAATGCAAATACTCGCCCTTGCCTCTTCGGGACTTTGCTTCCACCCGAACCGTCTTTCTTCAGTTGTGGACAATGGGGCTTTGAGTGTCCAGTCTGCCCACACTGAGAACAAACATGCTCTGCCAACTTCGGACATGCTGACCTGTAATGTCCTACCTCCTTGCAGTAGTAACAGGTCACTACCTGAGCTGCAGATGCCTTCTGCGCCGGTCCACTAAACTTTGCCTGCTTCGCGGGGAATTCCTTCCCACTCTGGCCTGATGCTGGCCTCTTGTTTCGGTTCCATGTATCCTGCTTCTTCTGAAACAGTTCCATATCCTCCTCAGTCATTGCTGCCCTCCTGACCAGCTTGTCAAATCTTCTAATGCCCAATGGAACCATCCTTGACCTCAAGTTTGGCCTCAATCCTAGCTCAAACTTTTTGGCCTTCTTCGCTTCGTCCATGACCAACTCTGGTGCATATCTCGAAAGTTGAGCAAATTTCGTCTCATACTCCCGAACAGTCATGCTCCCCTGCTGAAGGTTCATGAACTCAGTCGCCATCTTCTCTTGAACATCCAGAGGAAAGAAGCGATCTCTGAACTCCTCCAGAAAAGCGTCCCATGTCAAAGGCTGATCTCCCAGAGTCCTCTTCAGTGACTCCCACCAGACACCAGCATCTTTCTCAAGCTGCATCGAAGCTAACTTCACCTTACTGGCTACTGGAGTCTCCGATACTTCGAAGATCGTCTCCATCTTCCGAATCCAATCGTCTGCTGCTGTTGGATCAGCTTGCCCCTCAAAGACTGGCGGCCTCATCCTCTTAAAGGATTCAATCTGCTTGATGGGATCGGCATTCACCAATCCATGTCCAGCTCCATGATTTGGCGGCGGATTCTACTGCTGCGCTTGCTGCTGCGCCATATTGAGTGCCATCAGCGTATTCAACGTCTGATATACTTTGGCAAACTCAGCTTCTAAGTCAATTCCCGTTCCTCGAGAACTACCTGATCCATCCTCATTGTTGCCACCATTTCTACCTCTGGGTGCAACCATTTTGATTACTGCAAAACGAGGGTAAAGTTAGAGTAACACACAGTTCAAACTCATATCAATGCCCTATGGCGAAGTCAAACCATAATTTCAAACCAAACATCATAATTTAATTCTATGTGATACTCACACTCTGATGTCCACACCTAGGTACTCACTCTCTAGTGTCCACACCTAGGTTGGTTGTCATACTAAGTCTATTATTACATTGAAGCGGAGCTCTGATACCAATCTCTGTAGCGCTCCAAATTTCTAATATGAGAGCTTAGAAAATAAGTGGCGAAATCCCAGCAATCCACTTCAATACAACAATAAACACCAACAAACCCACTAAAATTTTTCTTTCTCTTATTACAACAAATTTTACAATTACAGCGGAAGTCTAAACATCTCAACACAAATTAATCTTTTATTTACAACTCAATAATGATTCAAATATATCTTAACAATTTTACACCAACACTAAATAATCCAATAATCTCAAATTGCCCACTCAAGCATCCAACCTCCAACTAAGCAATAACCTGCAACAAGTGAGGCTAGAGTTGAACCCTAACCCCAAAACTACGGGGTCAGCCATAACTGGTGTGAGTGGTGACAAATCAAACAAAACATCATAAATGAACTGAAATAATAATGTCCAACAAATAATACTCAAACACTAAAGTATGAAGTAATGACCAAACGAATAAAGAGTGATATCAAATCCAAAAGCCAAGTGTATAAAAACAGGAAATCCGAATGCATAAAAGTGATTCAAGAAAACGTCATGACTACATGCTGACAACGATGACTACTAAGAGATGAAGATAGACTATGATAATTTGCCCATGCTTGATCATTCCGGAGATTGATCCCACATCACAGGTATTTTCCCTGGATAATTCAGGAAATCATCCCACATCTAAACATAGACTCATCATCACAATAATACCCCAAAAGTGTCGCCTCGACTCCGATCATTCCGGAGGTCAATCCCACATCTCAAGATAATTACTTGGATAATTCAGGAGAAGTACCTCACATCTCAGGTTAACCACCTGGATAATTTCGGAGATAAATCACACATCACAAGTTAATTACTTGGATAATTCAGGAGATTAAATCCTACATCAAAAGCCATACTGAGGTGCATAACTCATGTTCTCCTTCGTCATAACACTACTAATGCCTGTCCTTATCAATTTGGGTTACTGAACAAATCTCCTAGAGTAGTGTACCCTACCGGACTAAAAATCTGAATAACTGAAAGTTTGCCTCGATGGCCTCAACAAATAACTGAACAAACACCGGTATACTAGGGTCACATACCTCTAGAGACTCAAAAAACAAATATCTGAACAAATTTCCACTAAACAAGTGGCTCAACAAAATATCTCAAAATCATGTTCTTAACGGAACATCTCAAAATCAAATACTGAACAAATGTCTTAAAATCAATTACTGAACAGAACATCTCAAAAACAAATACAAAGATCCTTCAGGACCAGTCGACTGCATAAAGGACCAGTCGACTGTCCAGAGGACATATCCCAACATTTTACAAAAAATAATCTAAGGCATGACCAGTCGACTTGACAAGTTATCAGTCGACTGCCCCGAGACAAATTCAAATAGTCCTCATCAAAATAATCTAAGTATTTGAGTCGACTGAAGGGTCATAGGTCGACTGTCCCGAAAGGACTGAACAAAATCACAAACAGAGGATCATTCGACTGACCTCAGTCTAGGTCGACTGTCCCGAACAAATCTCAAGACTCAAAAATACACAGTAGGCTCGTACCAGTCGACTGCTTCGCAAGACAGTCGGCTGTCGGCTACAGATTCCCAAAAGATAGGTCTGAACACAAAAACTAAACTGGAGTCTTTCCAAAGATCCAACAATCCCAAAAATTAATTTGTATCCAGGCAAATGAACAACTCTCAAATATCTCTATCATGGATACATTATTCAATCAATCAAATACTCAAATCTCCTATCCTCATGATCCAAACTCTTAATCTTTCTATTAGGGTTTTTCTCATCAAACTTCTTTCACAACACTATCATAAAATCTGAACTACAATCATAAGATCCAGATGTTTATCATCTGATCATAACACGATAAATTCTTAATATGTCTCCCAACAATACGATCTCATAATTCCACATTTCCTCAACAAATCTTAATATTTCTCATACATGATCCAAATATCATTAAGAGTTCTCATCCTCCATATCAACTAATAGATCCATATCATACATACAATGAGACTAACAAAATAATGACATAATGAACACAAACAAGCATAACAAGATCTTACATCATTCATCAATCAAGACAAACAAAACAAAGCAAAGCAAGACAAAACCACTCGCCTTTGATTTGAAGAAAAGATCCACAAATGCTCCTCCTTGCTAGATCCAAGAATCCTCCTTTGTTCTTCAAAATCCAAATCACCAAAAATCTGTATTCTTTTTCAATGACGGCTGAAAGAGAATTTCTCTTATATATGCCGGATAGAATATTAGGGTTTTATTCCCACTTTACAAAATAATCCTTTCCAAAAGTACATCTCACATATATAATTCTTTTCTTGAAAATTAAACCAAATATCATTTAAATTAGGATCTAATAGAAAAATATATTTTTAAACCTCAACAAGTGCTGATCGGAATGTCCATCAAATACATTTTGCACTCTAACCCTCAAAATATCAATTTTGCAAATAAGTCCTTCTTTTCTCAAAAATTGCAAATAGGCATAATTAATTTCTGAAAAATTTGGAAAAATACTAAATAATTCTCAAATAATAAATAATGATTTTTCATAAAGAAAACTTAATTTTTCAAACTTCTCAAAAGTCATTTGTACGTGTTTTGCACGTGTACAAAAGATAAATCTTTTAGAAAATATTTATCAAATACTCAAAATCATTTAAAATTCATTTTCAAATAATTAAAATAATATTTGAAAATACGGGGTTCTACACTTTCTGGTTCTGACTTGAGCGTCAGAGGGTCTGTCGCCGGGGCCACTCCCCGGTGTTTCAGGCTTTTTGCAAGTCCATCGGCTGCATCAGAAATCGTCAGATTCAGATCTCGGTGGTCAGCCAACGATCCAGATTCATTCAGAGGAGCCCTAACCGTCTTTAACGGCCAGGGTCACAGGTTTGACTTTTAGTAGTTTCCTTCAATTATTAACTCACTATCTGTTTGCTCCCACACCGAAATAAGCAGCAACAGATTTGTGCCTTCTGTGGAAATTACTACACAAGTACAGCTTGTCTCCATGCCACCAAGACTATGAGGTAAAAGGGTGGCCTCCAGCCGTCACACTACCTCTCTTCGTCAACCAGCTCCTCCTAAGGATGATCAGATTCCTCCTCAGCAGTCACTCCGACAGCCTAATCACGCTCCTTCCAATGGAGAGGCACTGGGGGCTCCCAACATGAACAACATTCTCAGTACGACCATGTCTCAGTCCATAATGCTTCAACTGATTTAATGGCCTCGCAAGGTCCCCGGAGGTTTAGAGATCTTCGCCAGATCATCAGTAACAGGAAACCAGAAATCGACCTGCGAATCCAATTGGACGAAAGGCGCACCCGATCTGAGGCCTCCCGCTCAGGTCAAACAAGCCAAAGAATACATTTTCCTAGACGGCGATCAAGACAATCCTCCTCTCACAGGGGGCGCCCAATAATGAAGAGCCCAACTCATGAGAATAAAAGGCTTCCTGTGCAGAACAAGGGGCAAAATGCCCCAGTCACTAGGACCGAATTGGATAAGTTCAAGCTCGACATCCTCCATGCTATCCAAGGGAGTCAAGATCTAGGCCTGCCCCCTAACGAAGGATCCACCAAGTCAACTGGATCCCAAAGGAAGGACGAACCAAGTCCTATGCCATATCCAAGAAGTAGATGATCGCCTAGAACAAATGAAGAATGAGAGAAACCACTCCAACAGGGCCTACCGCCCTAGTCGACCTCCCTTCAGCAAAACCATCCTCGGCGCACCTATTCCAAGGGATTTCAAAGCTCCTCAATCCGAATCCTACAACGGGGACTCAGACCTGACAGACTATATTGAGAGCTTTAAGACACTCATGATGGTCTATAATGCCACCGGTGCACTCATGTGTCGGAAATTTCCCGCAACACTGAAAGGATCAGCAAGAGAATGGAATTCACGTCTGACACCTGAATCCATATTTTCCTTCGATCAGCTCGAAGAACTCTTCATTGCACACTTCGTTACTAGCCGGAGAACTGAAAAACCAGTGTCTCCCTTCTAGAACTGAAGCAAAAAGATGGAGAACCGCTAAAAGACTTTTTCAAACGCTTTAGAATTGAAGCAAGGTCGATTTGCTCTTTGAACACTTCAGTAGCGGCAGTAGCTTTCCGACACAATGTCGCTAACAAAGACATGAAAGCCTCTTTCGCAAAAAAGCCACCGAAAAGTTTCACTGAGCTCCTGGAAAGGAGTGACAAGTATATCAGGTTCGAGGAAGATCTTTATCTTGAAGGCAAGAATGATTCATCTTCCGGGAACAAACAGAAGAATACAAGCGAGGAAGAACTGAGGAAGTTTTAGAAAAATGGCGCAAGTCAACACCATCCAACTCTAGAGCCACACTTCGACAAGTTCACTCCTCTCAATGCAAGCTTATCAGCCATCCTCATGGAGGTTGAGAAGGATGGAATAATCCGCCCTCCCCCTATGATGTCAACGTCTATCAGGAGAAAAGACAGAAATAAGTGGTGCACATTTCACAGAGATCGTGGACACACTCTTGACAACTGTTGAGCCCTTAAAGAAGAACTGGAAGCCCTGATTCGTAAGGGCTAACTCTCCAACTTCGTTCAGAAAGATAAAGACGCCGAAAACCCTCCACCCCAGGGGGCTAATAAGCATCAAGAGAGGCCATGTGAGCCGCAAGACTCTCAACACATGGCCGTTATCCACTCTATTCATGGAGGCCCGATAGGGGGAGATTCCATCTCCTCCCATAAAGCTTTCGTCAGGGAAGTCAACTCCTTAGATAACTTTTCTCCTGCCAAACGCACCGGGGTCCCGATATCTTTCTCCGATAAGGACTTAGAAGGCATCCAAATACCTCATTGCGATGCATTGGTCATAAACCTTTGCATACTGAATCATGAGGTACGATGCATCCTGGTGGACAATGGCAGCTCAGTAAACATCCTCTTCATGGACACATTCAAGGCTCTCAAGCTCTCTCGAGACCGACTTAAGGCAGTCGGTTACACACTCCACGGATTCTCCATTATCCCCGTTCAAGTAGAAGGAGTCATTACACTGGATGTGACAGCAGGGAAAGCCCCCGCTATTCGAACGGAAACACTGGACTTTATAGTATTCGATGTCAAAGGCGCATACAATGCTATATTCGGCCATCCCGACCTAGTGGCATTCCATGCAGTTGCCTCTGCATTTTACATGAAAATGAAGTTCCCAACAACAGCTTGCATGGGCCAAGCTGTAGGAAGCCAACAGGCAGCACGAGCATGCTACACCGCTACAATGGGGGGCTCGGTTATCCCCCTCGACGCCATAGAGCTACCTCCAGAAAGAAGTCAAATAATTCCAAGACTGTAAACGAGCTTGAAGCCACTGCCATAAACAACTGTACCAAGAACTTCCAAACCTGCTACATCATCACTCACCAGTTCCATACTAGTTCTCGTCATAACACAGTAATAAACTTGAATCCCTCACCCGAAGCTGCTCCGCTCATTCAACGGAAACAAATAATCTTTCCTAAATATATTGGTGCATCAGAATATTTCTCTTTCTCTATGCAAAACAATGGGGGACTCCCTCCAAAACAGGCAAGTCCAGGCAAGGTCTACCAAGTTGTTCGCCTAACGGCTCATTAACTTGACCCGGGAGGCAAGGAGATATCAACAGGGACTTGGAAAGTAGAACACCTTGCAAAGGTGGACGAGGGCATCTCAAACGTCCTCTCTTAATACTAGTAGAAAATTTTCTCAATTTGTAATAACAGCCAGCCACTAGAGCAGCCGCTTAGTTTTATTTTCCAGTAAATTTTCTCAATTTGTAATAACGGCCAGCCACTAGAGCAGCCGCTTAGTTTTATTTTCCCAATAAAATGTAGTATGAGTTTTTGCAAAATTCTTGTAAAACTCTACGAATGCATACAATGAGTTGAGTATCAAACTTGTACACAAAAACAGCACCAAAAACTCGTTAAAATGTTCCTACAAGACGAGTATGGAGTCCATATCCATGGTTTGAAGCTACTCAAGCAATTTGAATTAAAGCAAGTTCAAAGCGCGCTTCGCCATTCGATCTTCTCCTGCAACCTGTTAATTCATCAAAGCAAACAATGAGCTACACGTCCAACTTACACTTAAAGCGGCACAAAACATTCGTTATAAGCTTTCCACAACACAAGTTTGGAATCCAGATCCATGACTCGGGGGTTACTCTCGCAACATGCAATCCTGCACCTTTTGGGCACAACTCACCGATCGATCTGTTCCTGAAACTAGTTAAAGTTCCTTGGAGACTTATACAACGAGCTGAGTGCCAAATTTATGCACATAAACGGCACCAAACACTCGTTACAAGTCTTCCCATAAGAGGGATTCGGAGTCCATACCCATGGCTCGAAGAGACTCTAACACTTTGCAATAAAGCAAGTTCACATTGCACTTCGCCATTCGATCTGCTCCTATAATCCATTAGCGCCTCGACGACCGGTTCGGATCCATACCCATGGCTCGACAGAGACTCTCGCAATTTGCAAAGAAGTAAGTTCAGAGTGCATTTCGCCATTCGATCTGCTCCTGCAATCTGTTAATACTCAAACTAACAAGTTCAGAATCCATACCCATGGCTCAAAGTTACTCTCACAACCTACAATCACACTCGTTCATAGTTCAACTTGTCATTCGATCTGTTCCTGTATAGCAAAGATTCTCTTCCACTTTCTTAAAAATTACAAGTTTGTATTCATTGTAATATTATAAAATGTTCTCCTATTCTTTGGTGTTGTCATTGATGATTTGCTCTATGAACTTTCCAAGGCTTATTTTACTTATGTCTCCTCCTTTTATTCCCTCTTGGTGTGTTTCAAAAATGGGGAGAATTGTTTTAAGAATTTTTTCAAAATGTTTTCTCCTTATTTCATAAATTTTCAAATTATTTCATGAACAACTATGTATATTACTCTCACCCTTCTCTTATATTTGTTCTTTAAATTCTGTATTACAGATAGCATTATATTAAGGGGGAGTATTCACTCCCTTAAAGGCTTTATTTATATGAAAATCTGTATTACCTAAATTCAGGGGGGAGTGTTCATATGTTGTGTTTTAAATTTTCAAATATTCATGCATGTTATGTTCACTCCTAAAGGGGGAGATTATTGACTCTTAGTTTGGTGTGCACAAAACGTGCTCACTCATACTAATAAGTTTGAATTTAGTGTATCAGAATTTCAGGATCAAATAACATCAAAAGGAGATCCAAGAGAGATTCACAAATATACAAACAAGGAAAGTAATAAAGGAAGATTGCATATACAAGCAAAAGAGGAAGATATTCAAAAAGAGTTCTCAATTAATTGGCCTCTAAGTAATCTATCAAGACTAGATTTTTAGTAATATTTTCGTGAGATATTTATTGTTAATGATTGATTAAACATTGATTAGTTTATGGTAAGAAAACAAAGTGGATTCAAATTATACACCCAAGACCGGTCGACCGTACATAATGTCGGTCGACCGCGTCACATTCGACCAACCTGAGTTGCTTAAGATAGCGGTCGACCTTTCATTTCTCTACTTACGTCAAAGAGCTGAACGGTCGATCGCACATTTTTGATGGTCGGCCGTAACCTAAGCTGTATACTATTTTGGAATGTATCGTTTCTATTTTTGATCGATACACTTCTTCTTCTATTTAATTGAACGAATCCACTGTGTCTTCTTCACCTAATCACTTCTGAGAAAATTTCTGAACTAATCTTTCATTTAATCAATACGAGTGTGAGTGTTTATTTGGTTGTATTCTTCAGTCAAGATTATTAACGATCTTGAGTTTTCTTTTCATTTCTTATCACCCTTACATTTACTTTACTTTATTTTATTTTTTTTAATTCCACACGATCACCCTATTCACCCCCCCTAGGGTGATTAACAAATGGTGTATTGATAATATATATATATATATATATCAATTTTTATGTGCATCCGGAGATTTTTTTTTGTACATAGGTAAAAAGAAATAGCGTTCTTAAAATGCTGTAAAAAAAACATCTTAAAATGATAGCATTTTGCAAATGTTGTGAAAGATATTGCATTTTAAAAAATGCTAGGTTTTTATAGCGTTTTCCGAAACGCTGTCAATTGATAGCATTGATTGCATTTCTGAAACGTTGTCAATTGATAGTGTTTGCGAAACGCTGTCAATTGATAGCGTTTCTAAAAACGCTATCAAATCCATAGCGTTTTTGAAACGCTATAAAAATGATCACATTTCCAGAAAACTCTATCAAAACGTCAGCATTTTCGAAACGTTATAAAAAACATAGCGTTTCCAGTAAAAGCTATAAACTTACGATAGCGGGGGCTACGATAGCGTTTGTAAAACGCTATCGTAGACCTTTTATAGCATTTTACAAATTCTATCAAATGTCCAATATGTTGTAGTGACTCAGTGAATTACATTACCTTGAAACATGTTCATTTTTTTTCATAACATTCTATTCAATAGATATAGAATCAAAACTGTAGTAAAAGTTGAATTTTGAAGTCATATAAGTTTTGAGATGTTTGTGTTGTTAGGACTTTTTTTTTCTGAAGTCAAATTATTGTGATAGGCCTTAGAGAGTTCTTATTTCTCGTATGCCTCATCCCATTAATTTTCTTCTTTAACAAAATTCTAGTTATG
The DNA here is from genome assembly GCA_017893485.1 of Hemerocallis citrina. Classification (NCBI taxonomy): domain Eukaryota; kingdom Viridiplantae; phylum Streptophyta; class Magnoliopsida; order Asparagales; family Asphodelaceae; genus Hemerocallis; species Hemerocallis citrina. Next base: position 133,509,756 of record CM030365.1, read on the forward strand.
CACATGATGAATATGGGTATTTTGGGCATTCAGCGACGTTAGTCAATGTAGGTAACTTTCGCTCTCTGCATGGCACTTTCTGCGTATACCACGCTATAATCATATACGCCAATCACTATCATGGACAGGACCATATAGGAGGAATGATGGCTGCGTTTTACAAAACAAATCGCAATTTGGGATTTTATTGCAACTTTATATTCATGAAATTTATATCTTATTCTTTTTTATAGCAATCTACGATACTTAAGTAGATGATACATACATAGTGCTATACCATCACAATTTTGGTCGTTGATGAACGGAAAACAAATTAAAATATGATTAAAATGCTATTTAATTACTCCCATTCTATGTATCAATTTACGGGAAATGACCCCTATGCAAAATGAAATTATGATGTTGGTTCTAAGTTATTATTTCACTGATGACTGGTTGTATTTTGTGCATTTCTCCATCAAGAAAATGTTCTCCATCGATACTGATTTTAGTGATTTATTAATTTCAGAATTTACAGAATTTAATTTAATTTAATTATTTTTAAATCATATTTTTTTAAAACTAGATCTTAATTAGCGAACAATTAACCTCTCACGTGACCTTAATTTTATCAAACTGAAACCACTATGTTTGTCGAAAATTCTTGTTCTCTAAACAAGAACGATTTTTAGAATATTTGAGAATTTGGATGGTGTGAAGTTTAAAGTGTATATAAGTATAGTCAAAAAAATGTAATGAAAATTTTGCGTGCAAACGGAAGGGCTTAGATAAATACCCAAAGAGAGTTTATGTAGAGTGGAATGCCACATCTATTGTGTTGGAAATTTCAGTTAACTCAGGGAATCAATAAGAACATATTTGCGCCACACAACTGACTGGATATAGTTCAGTAGATGTGAACTAATTGGGTGAGGTACCTTATAAAGTTTCTTTTCTTAAATTCTTCTTAATTACATTTTCTTTTTCTTTTTTCCTTTTGTGAGTGAAAGAGAAACCTTATGTACTTGTCTGACAATTTGATGTTGTATTAGCTAACTCAGACGACGAAGAAAACACACGCATAGAGGATGAAAATGTACAATGCAAGAGAAATTTAATTGGTTTGGAAGTTAATTGATGGAGCAAGAAAGTATTCTCGATTATGATGGTTATAATTTGAAGTGAGTGAGAATTCTCTTATGTCTGAAACGATGTCTGTTTGGTGGTTCATTTTAATAATGATTCGTATTATATATCTTCATCGGTTTAAAGAGTACTACATATCAGACGATATATAAAACATACTCCATATATATATTGGAGCATGCTGAATGAAATTTCTCAAAATCAGTTCACAGCCTGTCATCTTTGTATATATATATATATTTCCAACTGCAAACAATGTCGTCTAATTATTGAGCATCTTACATGGGATGATAACGATAACACTCCTAACTCCATATACTAATCATTCATAAATACGAATTTTGAAGCCATCGGTCAATAATTAATTGTCTGCCTACATTTTAAAGAAAACAAAATAGAATAACCATACATAGTTTATGTGATAAAACATACACATGCTTTTTCACCGATGAAAAAGTGATCTGCAAATCCCAGTTTCCCAGAATAATAATTTAATTACAACAAGGTCATCTGTTCTAATTATTGTTTAGTTATTTGATTATGCAGTTAATTAATATAAAAATATTACTGAGTGAGTGGAGATGGTTGGTACTGTATCTATTTTTGTATAAATGGATTCCAAAGGACCACAACTTGTATCATACATAATTGTTCTTATTATCTTAGGGTTTGAGTATCTTAATAAACTATCTTTAACCCTAATTTTATTTTGACAGTAAAAGTTAATATTATTTAAATATACAAAATTTGTGTGATATTATTGTCGTACAAAGTGTGATATTAAAGAACGTACATGCATGAAAAAAGAACAAAAAAGAAAAATATGAATAATAAAACAAACGTTAAGGGGGAAGTAATTGTCAGACAAAGAAACAAGTGAGTCATTTTCCGTAGATGAGTGTTAACGTCTAATGGTGATGCCCTAAGATTTTTGCCTCAAATAAAATCTCTACTACTATAATGGAGAAGGCTTTAGTGTATTTTGTCCTCAACCCAAATAATTACCGCACTGAACCACTTTCGAAAATATTTACCAAACTGGTCCACTTTCGAAAATATTTACCGAACTGGTCCATAACAATTTTTTCTTTTTACCTTTTCATTATCCCTTCAATTTTTTTCACGTGCACAGCACGTGAATAGAATATAAAAAAAAACTGTTCGAACGTGCATTGCACGTGTATTTACTAGTACACATAATTAGATTTAGTATTAAGAGCACATTGAGTAAACATGCTATTCGTATCTATCATTTCAGTTATTTATTCGAAGAGAATGGTCATCAGTTTTCACTTTAGACTGAAAATATGAGAAATTTATGGAGATAAATGGAATTGTTTTCCGAACTGACCCACTTTTTTTTTGATATATCGGATAGAGCCAAAAGGCTCCAGCCATCAAAAAATATATTAATCAATAAAACAGTAATAATACAAACAGATATCAAAGATTTTACAAGAGGTAAAACAGAAATAAGCGAAACAATAAAGAAATACAATAAAGAATTACAATAACAAGCATCCAAACGGAGAACTAAAACATGGCAAGAATGCACCACACCGATCCCAGTGAGCGGAGTAAATGGCCCGGAGACGCTGGCAATAAGGTGACCAAAGACGCATATCCGTACTCGAAAAAGGAGCTGGACCCACTTTTTGAAAATATTGACCAAATGACCCAATTTAGAAAATATTTACCCAGTTGACCCAGGTTTGGACACGCCAACATAAAACACTCTATTGATAAAAACGGCATCTATTATTTTGATACCGTTGTTGTCAATAGTGACACCTGTAAAAAAATCTTCCGTTGCCGCTATTGGAAGTAACGACATCAATACATATCGCATTCACTTAAGAGCTCTCTGACTTAAGGAAAAAATTATAAGAGTAAAAATCTTATAACTTATGTCGTAATTTTCCAATAACGGTATAATTAGCCTGATGCCGCTATAGACAATAGCGGCATCAGTATAATCCACAGTGTACTCCAAATTTTGTGCAGGTGCATCAACTTCAAGCCCCGATTTCGACTTTGATGTAGCTAGTATCTCTTAAAACTCAAAACATGAAAGTTGTAGAACTTTTTCTTGATGTTCCATAGCATTATGAATCATCTCAATCGGATTTTGGATAATAAAGTTATGCCCAGATTACGTAGCAATATCGAAACTATCAAGAATCAGTTATAGTTTCGACATCGCTTCATAATCCTGAAAAGTTTCGACATCGCTTTGTAATCTGGGCATAACTCTATCATCTGAACTCAGATTGAGACGATTCAAAATTTTGTTGTACACCCAAAAAAAATCTACAACTTTCATGTTTTGAGTTTTGAGAGATACTGGCTGCATTAAGGTAGAAATTGGGCTTGAAGTTGATGTACCTACACGAAATTTGGAGTACACTATGAATTATACTGATATCGTTATTGCCAATAGTGACATCAGGCTAATAATGTCGTTATTAGGAATAGCGGTATCAGTTATATGCTATTTTCATTTACAATTTTTCTAGACAGTTTCGACATCGCTTCGTAACCTGGGCATAACTCTATCATCCAAACTCTGATTGAGACGATTCAAACAGATAGTATTTGTGGGTTCTTGAAAAACTTTGAATAGCAAACCTGTTACCTGTTTCGCCGGAGTTTGACAATTGACTCCCGCCGTTCACCTGCAAAAAGTGCGAGACACCGGGGTTGATCCCGGCGACGCATCCTCCGACGCTCAAGTCAGTAATCAGGAATGATTATGAAAGAGCGTAAACTGGCAAAAGATTGATTACCTCTTAATGGAGATTGATGGGGGGGTATTTATAGCCGCCGTTGGGGTCAAATTAGGAATGTAATCCCTAATTCCCGGTGAAAGGATAGATATGAATCAGGGTCGTTGATCAGTATTAATCAGAAACCCTAATACTATCCTGCTGGACTGGGTTTGCTACGGGTTGAAACCCGTACCCAGTTGAAGTGGATCCGTTCGTGGGTTATTGGATTTTTGAGGAGGAGATCCAGTACCCATTTCAGACCCGTTAGTAGGTGAATTTACCATTTTATCTCTAGGCTTTAAGATTCGTGCCCGTTTTGGACGATCCCGATTTAACCCTATTTTTAGCCATATCACGAGCCCCCCACTCCCAAAGACTGAGCTTGATCAGCCTTTGAGGAGTAGTTTTACTATTTTCATGGCTTACGGGGTTGTATCGTGATGGAACTGAGATGATTCCCAGGACTACGGATTGGTGTGCGTATCGATTGTTAAAAATTTAACAGATTAAATTCGTGATCTAACCCTATATAGCGGAATCTAGGGTTCACGATTTATACCTGCGATGAGAAGAAGACAACAGCGACCCCAAGATCTTCTGCGCGTATTCCTTCCTCGGGTTGGACGTCGTGTGGGCGACGATCTCCCAACCTTTTTTCTCCTTGGCTGATCTCTCTTTCTCTCCTTACGTGAATCACGAGTTTTGAGAAAAAAAACTTATATTTCAGATTGTAAATGACGGCCAGAGAATAGAGGATATATATAAGGCTACGGCAGGGACCATGAGGAGAAATTAGGGTTAGGTCTCCTAACGAATCTAGGTATCCCGTGTTCAGCCCGAACACACAACCCATGCCCATTAACAATAGCTCGGTCCACTAAGAAGCTATTGTTGCACTACCTTCCTAATCCCAAATTATATTTATGGGCTCCTTTTATTATATGCTCGTTCAACTCCTCATGTTAAGATATCGAATGTCCGTCGATCAAATTAAGTTACTGACAACTATATTGATCAACATCTTTTATCCTTAAGTAGTACCACTCAACTTTATTTGTCATGTCGGATGTAATCCACCTGCAGGGTTTACATGACAATTCTTATGAGCTCCTTAAGGGGACATCATCAACCCGACGTATCGGGACATGGATTCCTTTTACAATCAACAGTCCATCATACATACAATGCTATTACCCAATTCATAGAGGTTGTTGATCCATAATGAATCTCACTCTTTTATGAGTCAAAGTAATGCACACTGCATATACATGTCTGTTATTATATCTGGATTAAGAGCATAAGCATCCATAATAACAGAGGTGTTTGTTCTCTTTTGTAGTCAGTACAAAGAGAACAACCTCAAGTGGTCCTGTTCAATACACACAAAGTGTACTAGTGTAAACCTATAGTCAAGACAGACTAATACAAGATTACACTACAACCTTTCCAATGGATTGTCCAAGTCCGTCTAGGTTGTGAACTATTTATATATTCCATAGGGAACTGATAATATGATCTTCTGTGTGTCACCTCACACCATATTATCAACCTTATAGAATATCAGACACTTGCATTAATATTATAATAAACACAATATGCAAACATATGCCCATATGATTCTCATTCAAAAAAATAAGGAAATAAAGTTAATATAAAAGTGATGCTTTCAGTATATAACCCTAACAGTATCGGAGTCTAACAGGGAGTTTCGAATCTTTGTATGAGGTGGTATGGTAATTTTTCGAGTTGGATGTGCGCTCTGAGTTGTTCTTGAACTCTTATGGACATTTGGTGATTTTTATCTATTTTTTCGGATTATTTATTTAATTTTGCGAAGTGTCGATTCGTCGTTCGGGGGACTTAATAAATTGTCCTGGGCAATAATTATTTACTCAGGGACTCAACAATATTTCTCCGATTTTATAATTATTTTCCGAGATTTTTAATTAATTTTTCCGAATTTTTAACCAATTTTTCGCAATTTTCAAATAAATAAAACGATTAAAATAAATAAAACTAATTTTTAATACCGATTTATGGCGTGTCGCGATCTGGGCCCTCCATCAGCTTCGAGTGCGATTTTCTGGGGGATCGGATGATCCTAGTTGCTGGCAGATAGTTTCTCCATATGAGAGGGTCGGTGCCTCGGTTGCTCGGCTCGGCTCCTCGGCAGCTCGGCTCGGTACCTCGGAATCTGCCGAACTACGTGGCAAGATCCTGAGAGTCCATCACAGCGCGGATCTCGAAAAAACACTATCTTGTCGTTTAGTGAACGTGGCAAGATCTGAGCCGTCCATCGCGTCGAGCATGTTTTTTGACAAGATCCAACGGCTGAGGAGGGTCGGCTTAAATTTTCTCCATATGTAGGGGTCAGTTCCTCGGCACCTCGGTTCGGCTCTTTCTGCAGCTCGGCCCGGAGCCTCAGGATCTGCCGAGCTACGTGGCGCGATCCTGAGCATCCAGCACGGCGTGAATCACGAGGACGGGGTTCAGATCACGAGAAAACGTTATCTTGTCATTTTGTGGGCGTGGCACTATCTGAACCGTCCATCAAGTTTTAACACGAATTTTGGAACGATCCGACGGTGATTCGGCCTCGGTAGAATTTTTCTCCATATGTTGAGGTCAGTACCTCGGCACCTCGGTTCGGCTCCTTCTGCGGCTCGGTCCGGAGCCTCAGGATCTGCCGAGCTATGTGGCGCGATCCCGAGCGTCCATCACGGCGTGAATCACGAGGACACGGTTCAGATCACGAGAAAACGTTATCTTGTCGTTTTGTGGGCGTGGCGCTATCTAAACCGCCCATCAAGTTTTGACACGAATTTTGGAACGATCCGACGGTGATTCGGCCTTGGTAGAATTTTTCTCCATATGTGGAGGTTGGTACCTCGGCACCTCGGTTCGGTTAGAATGGTTGTTTGGTGGCACGTAGGGGTGTTGATTGCCGAGGGATGGAGTTAGGTGTTTTGAAGAGTCCTTGTCTTGAGCCGTCGCCATCCTTCGGCCCGGTAGCTCGATTGCTTAGCCAAGCTGTTCGGTACTCGGCTATGTACACCGGTGGCCGGGTGATGGAGTTAAGCGTTTTGAAGAGTTCTGGTTTTGAACCATCGCCATCTTCCGACCCAGTAGCTCGGTTGCTTAGCCAAGCTGTTTGGTAGCTCGGCTATGCACACCGGTGGCCGGGTGACGGAGTTAAGCGATTTGAAGAGTTCTAGTTTTGAACCGTTGCAACTCTCCGTTTTGGCATTTTGCCTTCTCTTAGTGGGCTTTTAAATGCCCAAGGAAGCCCAAACGTCGCTTTGAGGTTATAAATCCTCACCCCCTTCACCCCTTGGCTCATTCTCACTTTTACTCTCAGTTTGCTCTGCTAGCGGCGATTCGTGCTCTAAGGTGGTTGCGCTCGCTGTCGCGTGGGCCAGGCAATTTCCGGTGATCTAATTCCGGCCGTGAACGTCACTTTAAGGATACGTTACCTCAAGGTCAGTGTGTTTGCCTTATACTTTTTTAGAGATGTCAAGGGTAAACTCGGAAAGTGAGGCCTCGTCCTCGGACGATAGTAGTGCCGAGGCGAGGAGGCAAGTGGCGAGCCGGAGAAAGGGGAAGGAGGAGGTAGGACCTTCCGTAGCCGTAGAGAAGAGGAAGAAGGTAGTGGCCCGGTCTCCTGTAGTCGAGGAGATCGTGGAGACTGAGAGGCGAGCTCCTGAGTCGGAACGGTACCCTAGCGTCTTGTCCGGCCATGCCGGTATTAGGCAGTACGAGGGTGATCTTCTGAAGAAGGCGATCGCTAGTAGGTCGACAATTTACGAGGAAAACAATCCGAGAGAGACTACCGAGGTGGACGAAATTGCCTCGGTATTGTCTGAGAAGGACCTGCTCCGGATTAGAAAGGGGTTCGCCATCCCTCCGGAGTACAAGCTGATCCTCCCCGGCCCTGGGATGCGGGCGAACTCCGAACTGTCGCCGGATACGTGTGTGTTTGACGTCGACTCTTTGAGCGCCGGCTTGCGGTTCCCCCTGCATCCCTTCGTGTTGGAGGTACTTCAGTGGTATTGCCTGGCACCAACCCAGTTTATGCCGAACTCCTGGCGCCACGTGCTCGCCTTCTTGTTGCAGTGCCGCAATGCCAAGGTCGAGCCTAACTTGGTGGTCCTCCGGAGCTTGTATCGAATCCACCGGATGAATAAGGCCGAACCTCGCTACTACCTGTCACCTCGGAAAGGCGTTAGGCTCATAGAGAATCCGGATTCGATAAAAGGTTGGAAGGAGAAGTTTTTTCTGCTAAAGGGGCCCTCGGCGTTGGACTTTCCAAAGCGGTGGAAGGTAGAGGTGCCGAAGTTCGCAAGGGTCGACCCAGTGCTGACTGCGGCCGACGAGGAGGTGGCGGCGAAGCTCATTGCTCTCCCCATGTTGAGTTGGAGAGAAATGACCAAGGAGGTGCTATACGGGTCGGGCCTTAGTCCGATCGACCCGAGTATGCCCCTGACATCTTGTAGCAAATTTTTTTTCTTTAAGTCTCTTGTTCGTTTTTCTAACTTGTTGTTTGTTTGGTTGTTCGGAACAGAAGCGCCGAAGATGGATTTTCTGGGGATGATGAACGAGCGAGGCAAGGTTGCCGACGGTAGGAAGAGGAAGAGGATGGGCACGGGTCCCTCGTCTAGCCGCCCTACCAAGGCTGCTTCGGTAGTCGCCGACCATGCCCCCGCTACTTAAGCTCCATCGTTGGTGGTGGCTGCTCCCGTCAACCCTTCGGCTCCGTCTTTGTCTTCCGCGGCCGATGAGGTCTTCTCCGTTTCGGCGGCGCTGTCGCTCGAGGCACCTCCCCTGACAACTCAAGCCGAGGAGATTCTAATTGAGCGGCACAAGAAGTTGTTCGTTCCCGACTGGCGGGTGAAGAACCATGACGGCTTCCTCGGTGACTCGCAGATGTGTATGCAGGCCGTCAAGAATCTCGCGACCCCCAAGGACCGGGCTGCCCTGAAGGCGGGGATGACTAGCGACGACACCTACGAGGTCGCCCGGTCGCTTATGTCAGTAAGTCTTGATTTTCCTCTCTTTATGATTTTTGCCTAAGTTCACAGCTCGGCTCTAACTCCTTCTTGCCACAGGCCACTTGTCACTTCGGCCATCTGATTCAAGAGTTTGCCGAGCAGGAGCGGGAACTGAAGGCCGCCTGTGATAAGGACAGGGCGGAGAAGGCGGGGGCGGTTAGGCAGCTCGAGGCGGAGCAACGCCGCTCGGAAGGCTTGGAGGTTCGAGTCGCCGACCTCGAGGCGGACCTGGAGCGAACCAAGCAGCAGCTTGCCGCGGAGGTCGCCAAAGCTACTAAGGCTACCGAGGAGTTGGCAGAGTCGGCGAAGGCCCTGGAGGCAGCGAAGTCGGAGAAGGACGCCGCGGCAGCAGTTATAAGGGCGGAGGTCGAGGCCGAGGCGAAGAAGCATATGGCTTCAAATATGGAGAAGTCCTATGCCAGGGCGCTCGACCACGTCGAGGCTCGATTCCCCGGCTTTTAGAGGGTCGGGTACTGGCTGTGGCCTGTCGTCGAGGATGAAGGCGAGGAGGTCAAAGAAGATGACGAATGGGAAGAGGAGGATGGACCTCGGGATGGGAAAGCGCCAGCCGACCCCAAGACCGCGTCGGCCGATCCTCGAACCGAGGTGTCGAGGGGCGAAGGGCCATCTGTCGAGGCGCCGGTATCTGAGCTGCCGCCCCAGGTGGACCCCTGGTGCTTTTTATTTTGTAATTTTTTCTTTCTTCTTCTCTGTGTAAGCCTTATAGCAGACTGGCCACTGCTCTTTTGATGTGAATGAAAAGGCTTCTCTTTGAAAATTTTGTTTCAAATTTGTCTAAGTGTCTGGCTCGGCTATAGTCTTTCAATGTGATGCCTTCGTCTTTCAGATCGTCGAACTTGATTCGGACACCGTAGCAGCTCGGCGCCGTGCGGAACTGTTCAAGCGGTCTCGCGAAGCTCGTCTCGAGGGCGAGATCGACCTGATCCGAAGAGTGCTATTCAACGTGGAGAAGAAGAACAGCGAATTACTGGCCGAGGTGCATCACTTGCAGATAGTCGAGGAAAAACTCTCGGCTAAAGAAGAAGAGTTGGCCTCAGTGCTGGCCAAGCGAGACAAGCTCGCAACAAAGGTCGAGAAATTGCAGAGGGTTACAGTTGACAAGAGCATCGAGGTGACCAACTTGCGTCGTATCATATCTGATAGCGCCGAGTACCCGGGCTCGGCAAAACTTCCTCGGCTCAAGATATCTGTGAAGGACGACACCTTGAAAGATAGGATCGTCGAGCTCGAGGAGGAGGTTGCTCGCCTAAAGCCTCAGCCCGTGAGGATTAATGTCCGCAGCACCTCGTGTACCCGTGAGGAGTGCGAGCGAGGGATCTCCTTCTACGAGCTCACGACTCGTCCCCCCGTCACAGGTCGGACCGCGGCCGATGCCCAAAGTGGCATAGCAGTTTCCTCGAGCAGAGCCTCAGTCGGAGCCATCGTTAGAGTTAGCGGCAAAGAGGCATCTTGGTTCGCCGGCCTAGAGACGAGCTCGGAGGTTAAGCGATGCCGACCCCGAGTGTCTCTGAATCGGAATGTCCCCGTTCCGAAGAGGCGTTGAAAAAGTTGTACTGGTCTCTCGAGTCTTTGTAACGCCCTTTTGTAGCAACTTTGCCTTGTAAAATTATTAAGTTGTTTTAATAAAATTGGAGTTCGTCTACTTGCTGCTATGCCGTAGCTACTTTACTTTTGAAACGATCCATAAGAGCCAAAAGTTGGATCCTTTTATTCGTCCTAGGCATAGAACTGTCTTTTGTTCGGATGTGCCGAAGTCTTTTTGCGCTTCGGCAGTTAGGTAGCTTGGATTTATGGCCGAACTACGTGGCGTGATCTGGCGGTGGATCATGATCAGGGCGCGAATCACGAGACAAGAGGCTCAAATTTCGAAAAAACATTATCTTGTCGTTTTGTGGAGACGTGGCACAATCTGAGCCGTTCATCGCGTGTTAGCACACATTTTGAGGCGATCAGACGGTGAAGCTGGCTCGACGGCTTTTTTCTCCATATGTGGAGATCGGTACCTCGTCTGCCCGGTTCGGCGACTCGGTAGCTCTGCCTCTGCCCAAAGTAGCTCGGTCGAACCAAGTGTTGAACCCCGAACTAGTCGTTAGAGTTGAGTTCGAAGGAGTTTGTTCAACGGTCGTGGGAGCAATTTCGAATGGCTAACCACTTCTAGCTCGCTTAAGAGCGAGCTCGTGAAGCGGAGTCGAGCCAAGCGTTGGACTCCGAAATCGTCGTTAGAGTTTGTTCAACGGTTGTGAGAGCAATTCCGAATGGCGATCCACTCCTAGTTCGCTTAAGAGCGAGCTTGCAGAGCAGAATCGAACCAAGTGTTGGACTCCGAACTCGTCGTTAGAGTTTGTTCAACGGTTGTGGGAGCAATTCTGAATGGAGACCCACTCCTAGCCCGCTTAAGAGCGAGCTTGCGGAGCAGAATCGAACCAAGTGTTGGACTCCGAACTCGTCGTTAGAGTTTGTTCAACGGTTGTGGGAGCAATTCCAAATGGCGACCCACTCCTAGCCCGCTTAAGAGTGTGCTTACGGAGCAGAATCGAACCAAGTGTTGGACTCCGAACTCGTTGTTAGAGTTTGTTCAACGGTTGTGGGAGAAATTCCAAATGGCGACCCACTCCTAGCTCGCTTAAGAGCGAGCTTGCGGAGCAGAATCGAACCAAGTGTTGGACTCCGAACTCATCGTTAGAGTTTGTTCAACGGTTGTGGGAGCAATTCCGAATGGCGACCCACTCCTAGCCCGCTTAAGAGCGAGCTTGCGGAGCAGAATCGAACCAAGTGTTGGACTCCGAACTCGTCGTTAGAGTTTGTTCAACGGTTGTAGGAGCAATTCGGAATGGCGACCTACTCCTAGCTCGCTTAAGAGCGAGCTTGCGGAGCAGAATCGAACCAAGTGTTGGACTCCGAACTCATCGTTAGAGTTTGTTCAATGGTTGTGGAAGCAATTCCGAATGGAGACCCACTCCTAGCCCGCTTAAGAGCGAGCTTGCGGAGCAGAATCAAACCAAGTGTTGGACTCCGAACTCGTCGTTAGAGTTTGTTCAACGGTTGTGAGAGCAATTCCAAATGGCGACCCACTCCTAGCTCGCTTAAGAGCGAGCTTGCGGAGCAAAATCAAACCAAGTGTTGGACTCCAAACTCGTCGTTAGAGTTTGTTCAACGGTTGTGGGAGCAATTCCGAATGGCGACCTACTCCTAGCTCACTTAAGAGCGAGCTTGCGGAGCAGAATCGAACCAAGTGTTGGACTCTGAACTCGTCGTGAGAGTTTGTTCAACGGTTGTGGGAGCAATTTCGAATGGCGACCTACTCCTAGCTCGCTTAAGAGCAAGCTTGCGGAGCAGAATCGAACCAAGTGTTGGACTCCGAACTCGTCGTTAGAGTTTGTTCAACGGTTGTGGGAGCAATTCTGAATGGCGACCCACTCCTAGCCCGCTTAAGAGCGATCTTGCGGAGCAGAGCGAACTAAGTGTTGGACTCCGAACTCGTTGTTAGAGTTTGTTCAACGGTTGTGGGAGCAATTCCGAATGGCGACCCACTCCTAGCTCGCTTAAGAGCGAGCTTGCAGAGCAGAATCGAACCAAGTGTTGGACTCCGAACTCGTCATTAGCATTTGTTCAACGGTTGTGGGAGCAATTCCGAATGGCGACCCACTCCTAGCCCGCTTAAGAGCGAGCTTGCGGAGCAGAATCGAACCAAGTGTTGGACTCCAAACTCGTCGTTAGGGTGAAGAGTAAAAGCAGAGAGATACAAGCAATTTTACAAGTAAAATACGAAAAAACTTTCTTTATTGATAACTAATAGTTGGCTGCTTCTAAGTTGCGAGCCGTTATTACATGAGAGAAATAAAGAAAAAAAAACACAACTAAAAGGAGAGGAACGGTTCGATATCCCAGAATACTCAGAGAGGCGTTAATGCGCTCTCTTGGTATTTCAAAAGATGGTCGGCATTCCAAGTCCTGGGGATCTCTCTGCCTTCGAGGTTTTCTAGTCTATATGTCCCGGACCGAACTACTTTGGCGATCTTGTAGGGTCCCTCCCAATTTGGAGCTAGCTTACTCTTCTGACTAGGAAAAGAGATTGCTAACTTTCTGAGGACCAAGTCCCCTTCTTTGAGATCGGTAGGACGGACTCTCTTATTGTACGCCAATTCGATCCTCCTCCGATAACTCTGTTGGCGGATGGCAGCTCTTTCACAGAGCTCATCGATCAAGTCTAGATTTGCTCGGAGCTCTCTGGCAATTTGTTCTTCTTCATAAGCCATTAGACGATGAGAGGGTATACCAACTTCTAAGGGGATCATAGCTTCAGACCCATAGGTGAGATTGAATGGGGATTCTCCTGTGGGGGTCTGTTTCGTGGTGCGGTAGTTCCATAGTACATTTGGGAGTTGATCGACCCATAAGCCTTTAAAGCACTTATCCAGCCTCTTCTTAATACCGGAGAGGATCAGTCGGTTAGCATTCTCCACTTGGCCATTCGACTGTGGATGGGAAACGGAAGAGAATCGTTGTTGGATGACGAGGTCTTCACATAGAGCTCGGAAGGCAGCTCTGGTGAACTGGGTTCCGTTGTCTGTGATGAGGACTCGAGGGACACCGAATCGACAGATGACATTTTTCCAGAAAAACTGAAGTACTTTATTCTCGGTGATTGTGGCCAAGGGCTCGGCCTCTATCCACTTCGAGAAGTAGTCGATTGCCACGACTAAGAATTTGAACTGGCCGTGAGCTGGTGGGAATGGCCCTAGTAAATCCATCCCCCACATTGCGAAAGGAATAGGACTTGATAGGGAGGTGAGTGGAGCTTGTGGGAGGCGACGGAGTTTGGAGTACTTCTGACAAGAGCTGTATTGCCGAACGTGCAGTTCGGCGTCTTGTAAGAGAGTGGGCCAGGAATATCCATAATTTAACACTTTGCGGGCTAGGGATCTGGACCTTGAATGTGCCTCGCCGATACCTTCGTGAAGTTCTTGCAGGGTGTAGTCGGCTTGTTCCGGGGAGAGGCATCTCAAATAAGGCCTGCCGTCTACTTGTGTGAAGGAGCGCTTGTATAGGATGCCCTCGATAAGTGTGTATCGCTCTGCTCGGGTTCTCACTCGGCAAGCTTCCGTAGGATCTTCGGGGAGGAGCCCATCCCTCAGGAACTCAACAAGGGGTTTCATCCAATTAGCTTGAAGCAGGACAGGTAGAGACTCCATAGAATCGGAAGTTTCGTCTTCTATACTTGGCTTCAGGAGCACCTCAATCAAAACGGTCTGCTCGAGACCTTGGAGGGAGGAGGACGCTAGCTTGGAGAGGGCATCGGCCTGGGAATTCTCTTCTCGGGGGATTCACTGGATGAGGGCTTCTTCAAATAGGACCATGAGATTTCTGACCTTGGCTAGGTACTTAACCATTCGGTCATCTCGTGCCTCATACTCGCCCAGGACCTAATTTACGACCAGCTGAGAGTCGCTAAAGATCCGGAGGTGCTGCGCCCCTGCATTACGAGCCATTCCGAGGCCGGCTATGAGTGCTTCATATTCTGCTTCATTGTTCGAGGCCTTGAAGTTGATGTAGAGGGAGTATTGGAGGATGAAATCATCTGGGCCAGCCAGAATGACCCCGGCTCCGCTTCCCTCGTTACAAGAGGACCCATTCACATAAACCGACCAGACAGGTGGTCCCTTCATTGCTTGGCTGAACTCGGGAATGGTACTTTCAACTATGAATTCTGCTAAGGCCTGAGCCTTGATCGCGGTCAGAGGCTGATATGTTATATCATACTGGCTCATCTCGATAGACCACTTCATGAGGCGACCGAAGGTCTCTGGCTTGTGGAAAACTTGCTTCAGCAGTTGGTCGGTAAGAACGACCATTGAATGGGACTGGAAATATGGGCGAAGCTTTCTTGCGGCCATGACTAGGGCGTATGCCATCTTCTCCATCCTCGCGTAGCGGAGCTCGGCATCCCGAAGTACCTTGCTTGCGTAATATATGGGCTTTTGAGTCTTATCCTCTTCCCTTACGAGGACGGTGCTGAGGGTCTGCTCGGAGGCTGCTAGGTAGAGGTAGAAGGCTTCACCGGGAATTGGTTTACTGAGGAGAGAAGGATTGACTAGGTAAGCCTTGAGCTGGTCGAATGAATCTTGCTGCTGCTGACCCCACTCGAAGACTTTAGCCCCCCTGAGAGCCTTGAAGAAGGGAAGGTACTTCTCCCCTGACTTGGAAAGGAATCGCCCTATGGCTGCCAGGCGACCCGTTAGCTTCTGAATCTCTTTAACATTCTTTGGGGGTGCCATGTCTAATATGGCTTTGATCTTCTCGGGGTTGGCCTCGATTCCTCTTTGGCTTACCATGAAGCCTAGGAATTTCCCTAACGAGACACCGAACGCACATTTGTTCGTATTGAGTCTCATACTGTGTTTCCTGAGTACGTCGAATGCCTCTTGCAGATCGACCACATGATCCGCCCCGTGGATGCTCTTCACAAGCATATCGTCAACATATACCTCCATATTTTGGCCGATCTGTGCTTGAAAAACCTTTTTGACGAGGCGTTGATACGTGGCACTTGCATTCTTCAAACCGAAGGGCATTACCCTGTAGCAGTAGAGGCCCTGGTCGGTTACAAATGAGGTCTTCGGGATATCTGGAGGAAACATACGAATCTGATTGTAGCCTGAGAAGGCGTCCATGAAGCTAAGGAGTTCATGGCCCGAAGTGGCGTCAATCAAAGTATCGATGCTTGGAAGAGGGAATGGATCTTTGGGGCATGCCTTGTTGAGGTCAGTAAAGTCGATACATATCCTCCAGGTCCCATTGGACTTCTTCACCATAACTACATTCGAGAGCCATTCGGGATAGTTTACCTCTTGTATGAACCGGGCCTTCAAGAGCTTGTCCACTTTCTCTTTTATAGCTTGCTGGCGCTCGGGAGCGAACTTGCGCCTCTTCTGTTGGACCAGTTTGGACCCCGGAGCAATACTGAGGTGGTGGACCAAGAGCTCTTCGGAAATTCCGGGCATGTCTGCAGCCGACCATGCAAAGAGGTCTTGGTTCCTTCGGATGCACTGGACTATGTCAGAGCATAGGGCGGATGGGAGGGTCTTGCTAACAAAGAACTTTCGGCTTGGATCCTGCTCAGAGAAGAGCACTTCCTCCAACTCATCCACCGGCTCGGACATTGGTCGGGCAACATCTTGGGGGATTTCCAGAGTTTCAAGGAAGAGGACTGGACCCAGGGTAGAGGTCATGTAGCATTTGCGGGCCGTTTCCTGATTGCGTTTTACTTCCCCTAATCCTGCCCGAGTGGGGAATTTCATCTTGAGGTGATAGGCTGAAGGGACGGCTTCAAGAGCAGCTAGGCCGGGCCAACCCAAAATGACATTGTAAGCTGTAGGGACATCCACGACCATAAAGTCCATCGACTCCGTTCGGGTAGTAGGAGTTTTGCCAGCGGTTACGTTGAGGGTGATCACCCCTTCAATAGTCACTGGCACTCCCGTGAACCCATGGAGTGTATAGCAGGCGGGCTTGAGTCTGTCTCGGGATAGTTTGAGGCCTTTAAAAGCGGAGAGGAAGAGGATGTTAACGGAGCTTCCATTGTCCACCAGGATCCTCTCCACTTAAAGTTCGCCATATGGAGATTGATGACAAGCACATCACAATGGGGGGTTCGGACACCCTCCAGGTCTTCATCTGAGAATGTGACGGGTACTCCGAGGCCTTTAGGTGGAGGTGTGGTGCAAACCGAATTAACTTTCCTTATAAACGCCTTTCGAGAGGAGTTGGAGGAGCCCCCATTGGACCCCCATGGATGAGGTGCAGGACACGCTCCTCTTCGAAGTCGAGTGTTTCATCGCGTTCAGGACGCTTGTTAGCCCTCCGAGACGGGAGAGGAAGATCGGTTCGGTCCTTTCTCACAAACCTGTTTAGCTGACCCCTCTGGATGAGGGCTTCTATCTCGTTCTTCAAGGCCCGACAATCATTGGTATCGTGGCCATGATCCCGGTGATAACGGTACCACTTCTCTTTGTCCCTCTTCTTGTCGGGGGTGTTCATTTTTTGTGCAGGAAGTATCACCCCCTCCTTCTCAACTTCCATGAGAATTGTGGAGATGTTGCCGTTAAGGGGAGTAAAATTTTCAAATCTGGGAGGAGGTCGGCGCTGGCCGCCATTATCCTTCTGGAACTTCTTGGCCCCTTCCTCTTCTGTCCCTTTTCTCTTAGACCCGGAGGAAGACCCCTCCAAGTTGGGGCGGTGCTCAGCTTCCTCAGCCCGAATATACTTTTCGCTCCGGAGGAGGAGGTCAGAGAAGTTCTGTGGGGGCTTCTTGGCGAGGGAGGAGCGGAGGCTGGAGTTAAGGACGTTGGATTGGAATGCTGCTGCAGCAACCGACTGGTCGAGGGATGATATGGACCTGGCTTCCGCTGTGAACCTTTTCACATAGTCTCTGAGCTTCTCACCCTTCTTCTGGTTGAGGTAAAGTAGCGAAATGCTGGTCTTCTCGGTTCGGCGGCTACTCACGAAGTGGGTGACGAAGAGGGTCTCAAATTGCTCGAAGGAGAATATTGAGGATGGGGCAAGGCGAGAGTACCATTCTCGAGCCGGACCCTTGAGAGTAGCAGGAAAGGTTTTGCACAGCAGGGCATCGAAAGCTTGATGGATGGGCATGAGGGTCTTGAAGCTTTCGATGTGATCGACAGGGTCAGACTCCCCGGAATAAGTCTCGAATTGAGGAGGTTTAAAGCCAATGGGTACGGGCACCTCCATTATGGTTCGGGAAAAAGGAGGTCGACTAGGGCGAAGGGTCCTTCCTCTAAGCTCTTCTTCTCGGTCTAACCGATCCAAGCGCCTCTCCATTTCGTGGAGACGGCGGTAGACAGCGTCATCCCTTCGACGGTAATCAACCGAGCCTCTAGACTCGTCTTCGTACGAGAGAGAGCGGGGGCTACGACAACGGTAGCTCCTGGAGCAGCGAGGACTAGGAATGTGCTGGGGGTTGCTAGGAGCTGGAGAAGGAGTTAGGGACCGTCGGCGAGGACTTTGGACCGGAGGAGGTGTGGAAATCCTTGGAGCATTGGTGTTGTTGGGACGGAGATTGAGAGCTTGTAGGATGGTTGCTTGGAATTGTTGGAACTCGGCACGAGTGATGGGTGCCTTATCGTTCCTCGGATGTTGCCGACTGGCAGGGGAGTGGGGTCTTCTTTTTTGATGCTCGGGGGACTCTCTTCGCCCTCTTCGGGCAGGAGACCTTCTGTGGTCTCGGCGGTGAGGAGATCGCTCATCCGGACATTATTGGCGGGAGGCTCCCTCTCGGGCCCGCTTTTCATCCAGACGGTGGCAAAGATTCTCATCCTTCTGCCGATTAAGGATGGTATTGCGAAGGTCGGAAGCTCAGGGATTGTGGGAGGCCATAGAATCCGAAGAGGCATTGTGGATTGAGACGTGGTCCTGATGGAGAGGTTGTTTCTGCGGGTTGGGACGCGAGACCCCTGCACTGGCATTTTGAGGACCGGGGGGACCCTTAGGAGGTTGTTGATTCTGAGGAGGCAGGTCTTGTTGGAGAGGGTCCTCGGCTTGAGGAGGAAGTTGCCCCTACTGCTGAGCGGGTTGGATGGGGACTTCCTGTTGCTGATCGGGGTTGGGTCCACGGTTGGACGCTCTGGATCTTACTTTCCTAGGAGGCATGACTGGAGAAGATCCGACCAACGGGAAGAGGGGAGGCTGCTATTCGTTTGTTTCCCACAGACGGTGTCAATCTATTACCGCTAAATCTGGTGTGGGGACAAACAGATAGTATTTGTGGGTTCTTGGAAAACTTTAAATAGCAAACATGTTACCTGTTCAGCCGGAGTTTGACCGTTGACTCCCACCATTCACCTGCAAAAAGTGCGAGACACCGGGGTTGATCCCGGCGACGCACCCTCCGACGCTCAAGTCAGTAATCAGGAATGATTATGAAAGAGCGTAAACTGGCAAAAGATTGATTACCTCTTAATGGAGATGGATGGGGAGTATTTATAGCCGCCGTTGGGGTCAAATTAGGAATGTAATCCCTAATTCCCAGTGAAAGGATAGATATGAATCAGGGCTGTTGATCAGTATTAATCAGAAACCCTAATTCTATCCTACTGGACTGGGTTTGCTACGGGTTGAAACCCGTACCCAGTTGAAGTGGATCCGTTCGTGGGTTATTGGATTTTTGGGGAGGAGATCTAGTACCCATTTCAGACTCGTTAGTAGGTGAAATTACCATTTTATCTCTAGGCTTTAAGATTCGTGCCCATTTTGGACGATCCCGATTTAACCCTATTTTTAGCCATATCACATATCGCATTCACTTAGGAGCTCTCTGACTTAAGAAAAAAATTGAAAGAGTAAAAATCTTATAACTGATGCCGTAATTTTCCAATAACGGTATAATTAGCCTGATGCCGCTATAGGCAATAGCGGCATCAGTATAATCCACAGTGTACTCCAAATTTTGTGCAGGTGCATCAACTTCAAGACCCGATTTCGACTTTGATGTAGCTAGTATCTCTTAAAACTCAAAACATGAAAGTTGTAGAACTTTTTCTTGATGTTCCATAGCATTCTGAATCATCTCAATCGGATTTTGGATAATAAAGTTATGCCTAGATTACGTAGCAATATCGAAACTATCAAGAATTAGTTATAGTTTCGACATCACTTCATAATCCTGGAAAGTATCGACATCGCTTCGTAATCTGGGCATAACTCTATCATCTGAACTCAGATTGAGACGATTCAAAATTTTGTTGTACACCCAAAAAAAATCTACAACTTTCATGTTTTGAGTTTTGAGAGATACTGGCTGCATTAAGGTAGAAATTGGGCTTGAAGTTGATGTACCTACACGAAATTTGGAGTACACTATGAATTATACTGATATCATTATTGCCAATAGTGACATCAGGCTAATAATGTCGTTATTGGGAATAGCGGTATCAGTTATATGCTATTTTCATTTACAATTTTTCTAGACAGTTTCGACATCGCTTCGTAACCTGGGCATAATTCTATCATCCAAACTCTGATTGAGACGATTCAAAATAGTATGGAATACCAAGAAAAAGATCTACAACTTTGATGTTTTGAGTTTTGAGAGATACTAGCTGCATCAAGGTCGAAATCGGGCTTAAAATTGATGCACCTGCACAAAATTTTGAGTACACTATGGATTATATTGATTTCGTTATTGCCAATAGCAGTATCAGACTAATTATGTCGTTATTGGGAATAACAGATCAGTTATAAGAGATTTTTACTTACAATTTTTTCTGGACAGTTTCGATATCGCTTCGTAATTTTGGCATAACTCTATCATCCAAACTCCAATTGAGATGATTCAAATTGTTATGGAACACAAAGACAAAGATATACAACTTCCATGTTTTGAGTTTTGACAGATACTGAATGCATCAAGGTCGAAATCGAGCTTGAAGTTGATGCACCTGCATAGAATTTGGAGTACACTGTGGATGATACTGATGCCGTTATTACCAATAGCGGCATCAAGCTAATTATGCCGTGATTGGGAATAATGACATCAGTTATAGGCGATTTTCACTTACAATTTTTTTGTCAAGTCAGATAACTCTTAAGCAATTACGAGATATACTGATATCGTGACTTCCAATAGTGGCAACAAAATTCTTTTAATACAGGTGCCTCTATTGGCAACAACGGTATCAAAATAACATATGCCGTTATTGTCAATAGTTTTATGTGGACGTGTCCAAAACCGAGTAAGTTGGGAAAATATTTTCAAAAGTGGGTCAGTTTGATAAATATTTTCAAAAAATGGGTCAATAGGGAAAAAATTCTGAAAAGATGTGTAGAGTCATGTGTCAAACCTGAATTTATTTGAACAACGTCAAAGTAAGCAGGTTATTTTCTTTGGAATATAATAAGATCAAGTAACCGAACAACATTACATGCACCTCGATACTCCACTATAATTGATTCCATATGAATTCATTATAAAAGTTGAATCGATTATTCATTTGTTTGCTATATATCAAATTATATTTATATATATTTCTCAAACCTGAATTTACTAGCTTGAACAACGTAAGCAGGTTATTTTCTTTGGATTTATAATAAGATTGAGTAAATGAACAACCGAAGCATTACATGCATCTTGATACTCTATAATTGATTCCATATGTATCAATTCTAAAAGTTGTATCAATTATTCATTTGTTTGCTATATATCAAACTATATTTATATATATTGCTCACTTAATTATCAAGTAAAGTTCCAAAATATTCCAATATTTTCTTAACTTATATATTCATTGGTTTTGGTTGAGCAGTACAAAAGGGAGAGATGTTAGGCACAATTGGCATTCTCTCACTACAAGAAAAATAGACTACCCCGGCGTATCTATTCCGGCGTTTGGGTAGAAACGCCGGGGTAGATCATGAGATTTTTTTAAAAATAAAACAGTTTCTTATATACCGGCGTTTGTTATAACCACTAGGGTAGTGCGAGGATACACTGGTGTTTATTATAAAAAATGCTGGAATAGAGGGCTTAATATCTCATATCCCCAAAATTTGTGATCTTCCCTCCCAAATTTTTTCATTCTCTCTTTCACCCTCTCAAGAACCCCACCCCCCCCCAAACCCCCATCGCCGCCGCCGCCGTCCCCGTCCCTCGCCATCTTCGGCAGCTGCCCCGCATAGCCGTGCCCCTCCCTCCACGTCGCCCCTGACCATCTTATCACCCACGTCTCTCTCTCTCTCTCACACACAAACCCTAGCCCCGACCACCATGCCCCCACGTCACCATTACAGTCGCTGTCACCATTCCCGCGCCGTCACTCCGATCACCATCATCTTCTTCCACCTCTCAAACCCTAGGTATGAATTTGAGAATTTGTTAATTTGTGAATTTGATAATTTGGGTTTGTGAGAAAAATAATTAGGGTTGAGACTGTGAAATAGTTGGAGTTGATGGATTATTTCATTATTTGTACTCTTCATTATTGTTTTTCTAGAAAAAAATTGCTTAAGTTTTAACAATGTAGTTCCTCAATGACTTGATTTATCTCCTTTTGCAGTAGCCAGAAGATGAGTTAACGATATTTAAAATTGTGTTTGGTAAATATACACACACATTACTTTACGAAATTGGGGTAAGTATTACTATATGAAATTGGGGGTAGTGCAACTGTGATAAGATTCATCTAAGATCATTTCTCAAATTTAATAATATAATACTAAGTATGCGTACTCTCAAACACCAAGGTAGTTGATTGGGAAAACACCACTGGTGTATCTGAACATTGTGGTTGTTGGGTGTAAAGCTCGAATTGCCGCCAAGTTGGAGATGATGGAGCCGTACTCAAGTGTCAAGGATAGGTAGTAAATATTTAACTATTTATGTTTAGTGGTTGCAATCTTTCATGATTTTAACAAAATGATTGTGCCCGAATTGCGATATTGTTTAATGATTCTAGGAAGGGGAATTTAGTTGGGTTTTGAGGCTTGAGAGTTTGATAGATACATTACGGACTGAAGCTTGTCATATTCTTTATTTAGAGGAATTTCTTTTCATGATTAGGGGAGAGGTGAAATGACGGGACAGTGTATTTGAAAAGATAATTCTTGAGTGTTTTAAGATTTTATAGAAAATATCGTGATTATAAATTTTTTAAATTAATTTTACTTGTCTGGGGTGCAAGCAATGAAAGTAAAATTTAATAGAAAACATTGTGATTATAATTTTTTTGTAGTAATTTTACTTGTCATGGATGAATGAAATGAATGTTCTAGGAAAATAGATTATGATATCCAATGTACTTCTATGTTTTTCTAATTTAGTGTGAAGTGATTTATTTTAAGAGGGGAAATTTTCTTTGGTTGGTGTAGAGATGTGTATTTTCTTAAGGAATATATAAATTGGTCTATCATTGTTCAAGTATGTGACATTGAATTGCTAGTAAAAAGAAGTTGAGATCCTTAAAAAAATGACATCTTCACAATGTCCATTTCATATTTAAGAAAGAAAAGCATGTGAAACTTCCTTGGTTATAATAGTGTAGATAATCCTCTTCGACTATGTTATGGGTGAATGATTTGTATCCATTACCCTGAATTCTACCAGTTTGGGTGTTGTAAGTGCTAGCCAGAGCATAGTCAAAATGAGGTATTGAGTTAACCCCTGTCTAATTGATTACTGAAATGTATAATCCAAGTTCTTAGCCTCTTTTTCAATAATCAAATAGACCTTTGCAAGCCACTAATCCAATAATTGTTAGATGTAGTACTGGAGTCAAATAGCTATGACGTTGGAGGAAACATGGACCTGCCAGGTCCCTTGTATTTTACCCTATAACCAAGGAGGATCATGGATGGACCTAAATCAAAATGGATTGAGGTAGTTACATGCTATTAGTTTCATTTGGATATGAGTAAACCTGTAATAGAGTTGGATGCAGGATAGGATTATGTAGTATCCCCACTGATTTGGATTTTGGAAGGAAGGGTTTGTAACAGTTGTTGCTTTGTTTGTGTTTGTAACACCCTAAATTCCATTTACATGTACTTTGTAGCACAATAGGATCTTTTACTTCAACTTCGTACAATTTTACAAGGAAATTAAAACTTTTTATTATACAACACTGTTCTTTATATCAACGCAACAGAAATTACATGATATATACAACTTTAACATCAACAACTTATACCTAAAAATTAACTTTAGCATCAATTCATCTTTATGCCCTTTGGCTAATCCAAGTTTTGCACTGGAAAACGGTGGGCACGTCAGTTGCATACAACTGATACAATACTATAAAACAGCGATTCTCTTAGTTTAGCAAGCACAAACTTGAATGCACAATAAAGTGTAAAAAATAACTATCCAAAACATATCAGTGTATAATATGACGTAATGCCTAATACATATGTTTATACTACAATAACACTAATGCATACTTGTTCGGATTCTATGCATCTCATTCTACATAGGTCTGAGGGCAAGCACCTACGTACTCCACATTACAAGGTTAAATTCCTCGCCATGAATTACTACTACGGTGACTAATGTAAGGTTTAAATATCCTGTGAGTATCTAATACCACCCTGATAATTCTTGAGTATCGCTCTCCCACTGCGAGTCGTAACCCCGATAATTCTGGAGGCGAATACCCACACCGTGAGCTATGACCCTGGTAATTATTGAGAGTCGTCCTCCCCCGCAAGTGATTTTTGGCCATCACGCCTCACACCCCAATAATTCTGGAGACAAAACTCACACCGCGCTATCATCGATACCTCATCACACAAATACCCCATGAGTGTTGCCACGATCCCGGTAATTCTGAAGGAATATCTCCCACCGAGAGCCGCAACCCCGATAATTCTGAAGATAACCTCCCACCGCGCTAGGAAGGCCCTCATACTCATGTTGGCCTAGACTTCATCACATCACCCTTTACTGCCTATCCTAATGTTTTAGTTTTAAATCATTACAACCTAGAGCTAGCTTACCCTACCGGACTTAAATCAACACGAGAGAAAGTTAGCCCAAACTGACTACTTCTCAAAAGATACTTAATCCACACTGGTTAGTTCTCAAATTTTCATTATTCACAAATGCCGGTTACTAAGGGTCTCGCCTAGCCTCTAGATTCCAACAACCATCTCACTCTAGATATCAAATAGATTATAAAGAACTTCAACATAAACATTTCATCTTTTATTCAACAATTCTCTTTAGCCACTTTATGTTTATAATTCACGAAGTATTCAACTTTTATAACAACATTCACTAATAATTCCTCAAATCAAAGTATTTTAGACAAATCCTTGGTTAACGAACCAATTCATTCATTTTTAATATGTTCTATGCTTTTTCGATTCTATCACCATTTATTAACACTAAAATTCTTAGAATTAATCATTAAATTATTCTGATATGGCTAAAAATAGTGTTAAATCGGAACCGTCCAAATCAGACACGAATCTTAAAGATCAGGGGTAAAATGGTAATTTCACCTGCGAACAGGTCTGAAATGGGAACTGGGCCTTTTTTGAAAGGCCCAATAACCCATAAACGGGTCCATCTTACTGGGCACGGATTCCAACCTGCGAAAGCCCAATCCAGCTGGATAGGAGAATTAGGGTTTCTAATTGCCCTTAATCAACGGCCCTGATCACTTCTATCCATCCACTGGGAAGTAAGGATTTGATCTTATCCCGAAACTGGTTCCTAAGACGGCTATAAATACCCCCCATCCCCCATTATTACCAGGTAATCAATTTTTTGCCAATCAAAGCTCTTTTATAATCTTTCTTATTACTGACTTGAGTATCGGAGGGTGCATCGCCGGGATCAACCCCGGTGTTTCGCACTTTTTGCAGGTCAGCGGTGGGAGATCACGATCAAACTCCGGCGGAAAGCTGTTTCAGGTTTGACTATTCAACATCCCAAGAATCCAAAAATATATCTGTTTGCCCCCACACCGATTTCAGCGGCAACAGATTGGCGCCGTCTGTGGGAACCACGAATAGCACCCCATCCTCTTCCATCGGTTAAGATCACCTCCAGCCATGCCTCCAAGGAAACTGAGATCCAGAGGGTCCAACTGTGGGCCCACTCCTCCTCAGCCGCAACAGGAGGCTCCCCTCCAAACCATCCAGCAGTAGGGACAACTCCCTCCTCAGCCTGATCAGCCTCTGCTGCAGGAACAGCCTCCTCTTCAGAATCTTCAGCACCAGTGGGCTACAGCCGGGCCCCAGAACACCGGTATTGGAACCTCTCGTCTTCCTCCTCAGAAGCAACCCCTTCACAGTGACCACGTCTCCATACATAACCCTTCAACCGACTCAATGGCATCTCACAACCTCTAGCCTTCCGAAGACCTCCGCAACATCCTTATCAACCGGCAGAAAGAATAGGACCTTCACCGCTGTTTGGATGAAAGGCGGGCTCGTAAGGGAGCCACCCGCTCAGAACGTCCAAATTAGCAATCTCCTCGTCGCCACGACCACAGGAGGTCCCCTCTTCATAGGAGGCAAAGGGAGTTTCCTGAATACCGTCGAAGAAGACATCATTCTCCCGCTGGCTGGCAGCCCCAGAGGGACGAGAATGGACCTATCACCTGAGCCGAATTCCGTTTCAGGCTACAATGTTGCAGGCCCTCAATCTCCGACCAAACAACAACAACAATGTTCAGAGGGTCTCCACTCCTCCTCCATTCCAGAGTCCTCGCCATCGGTCCCTAACTCCTCCTTAAAATTCAAGCCACCACCATCACATCACCTGTCCTCACCATTCCCCTAGCTACCACCGCCGAAATCCACGCTCCCCTTTGTACGAGGATGAGTCCAGAGGCTCACTGGGGTACCGTCGAAGGGATGATGTGGTATACCGCCGTCTCCACGAGATGGAGAGGCACCTCGACCAACTGGATAGGGAAGAAGAACTAAGAGGAAGGACCCTCTGTCCGAGCAGACCCCCATTTTCTTGAACCATCATGGAGGCGCCCGTTTCGGCAAACTTCAAGCTCCCACAGTTCGAGACATATACGGGGGAGTCAGACCTCGTGGATCACATCAAGAGTTTCAAAACTCTCATGTTGATCCACCAAGCTTCCGATGCTCTACTGTGCAAAACCTTCCTAGCTACTCCCAAAGGTCCGGCTCGGGAATGGTACTCCCGCCTTGCTCCATCCTCCATCTTCTCTTTTGAGCAATTTGAGACCCTCTTCGTCACCCGCTTCGTAAGCAGCCGCCGAACCAAGAAGACTAGTATTTCACTACTCGTCCTCAATCAGAAGAAGGGTGAAAAATTAAGAGATTATGTCAAGCGGTTTACCGCAGAAGCTAGGTCCATTGCCTCCCTCGGCCAATCGGTCATTGCAGCCGCCTTCCAATCCAATGTCCTTAACTCAAGCCTTCGGTCCTCCCTAGCCAAAAAGCCCCTACGAGTCTTCTCCGACCTTCTTCTCAGAAGCGAGAAGTATATCCGGGTAGAGGAAGCTGAACATCGCCCCACTTTCGAAGGGTCTTCCTCCGGAACCAAGAGAAAGGCAGCCAAAGATGAAGAAGCTAAGAAGCTTCAAAAGGACAACGAGAATCAGCGCCGCCCGCCTCCCAGATTTGAGAAGTTTACCCCTCTCAATACCAATGTTTCAACTATCCTCATGGAAGTCAAGAAAGAAGGAGTTCTGCCTCCTGGCCCGAAGATGAATACCCCCGGGAAGAAGCGAGACAAGAAGTGGTGCCGCTATCACCGGGACCACGGCCACGACACCAATGACTGTCGGGCTCTGAAGAATGAAATTGAAGCCCTTATTCAGAGAGGGCAGCTGTCTAAGTTTGTGAGAAAGGTCCGAATTGATCTTCCTATTCCCCCCAGGGGGCTAACAAGCATCCTGAGAGGCGCGACGAGACTCCCGAGTTTGAAGAGGAACGAATCTTGCACCTCATCCATGGGGGCCCGATGGGAGGAACCTCCAACTCTTCTCGAAAGGCTTTCATCAGGGAAGTCAACTCGGTGCACAGCATACCCCCTCCCAAATACCTCAGAGTCCCAGTTACTTTTTCGGATGAAGACCTAGAGGGCGTCCAAACCCCTCATTGTGATGCACTAGTAATTAACCTCTACATGGCTAACTTCAAAGTGGAGAGGATTCTGGTGGACAAAGGCAGTTCTGTCAACATCCTCTTCCTAGCTGCCTTCCGAGGACTCAAGTTATCGCGTGACAGGCTCAAGCCCGCAGGCTATACGCTCCATGGGTTTACGGGAGTGTCAGTGACTATCGAGGGGGTGATAACCCTCGACGTAACTGCTGGCAAAACTCCTACTACCCGGACGGAGGGATTTCATGGTCGTCGACATTCCAGCTGCTTACAATGTGATTCTAGGCCAACCTGGCCTAGCTGCTTTAGAGGCCATCCCCTCGGCTTATCATCTCAAAATGAAGTTCCCCACCAAGGCAGGTGTGGGGAAAGTAAGGGGCAGTTAGGAGATGGCCCACAAGTGTTATATGACCTCCACCGGGGGACCTGTCCTTTCCCTCGAGAATCTCAAGATTCCCCAGGGGAACACCCAGCCTATGTCCAAACCAGTAGACGAGCTGGAGGAAGTGATCTTTTCAGAGCAAGATCCGAACCGCAAGTTCTTCATCAGCAAGATCCTCCCTTCTGCCTTCTGTTCCGACATAGTCCAATGTATCAGGAAGAACCATGACCTTTTTGCCTGGTCAGCTGCCGACATGCCAGGAATTTCCGAGGACCTCCTCGTCCACCACCTAAGTGTTGCTCCAGGGTCCAAACCGGTCCAACAGAAGAGGCGCAAATTCGCCTCCGAGCGCCAGCAAGCTATAAAAAAAGAAGTGGACAAGCTCCTCAGAGCCCAGTTCATACAAGAAGTCAATTATCTCGAGTGGATCTCCAATGTTGTTATGGTTAAGAAGGCGAATGGAAGTTGGAGAATTTGCATCGACTTCACTGACCTGAACAAGGCATGCCCCAAGGATCCTTTTCCTCTCCCCAGCATCGACACCTTGATCGACGCTACTTCGGGCCATGAGTTGCTGAGTTTCATGGATGCCTTCTCCGGATGCAATCAAATTAGAATGTTCCCCCCGGATATCTCGAAAACGTCGTTCATCACAGATCAAGGCCTCTATTACTACCGGGTTACGCCCTTCGGGCTCAAAAATGGCGATGCCACCTACCAGTGCCTCGTTAATAAGGTCTTCCAGAACCAGATCGGCTAAAACATGTAAGTGTACGTTGATGATATGCTAGTCAAAAATATCCATGGGACCGACCATATTGCCGACCTACAAGAAGCCTTTGACGTGTTGAGGAAGCATGATATGAGACTAAACCCGAACAAGTGTGCGTTCGGAGTCTCGTCTGGTAAGTTCCGAGGCTTCATGGTCAGTCAAAGAGGGATCGAAGCCAACCTTGAGAAAATCAAAGCCATACTGGATATGGCTCCTCCTACAAGTGTGAAAGAGGTCCAAAAGCTTATAGGATGCCTCGCTGCCATAGGGCACTTCCTGTCTAAGTCAAGGGAGAAGTGTCTTCCTTTCTTCAAAGCCCTCAGGGGGGCTAAGGGCTTCGAGTAGGGCCAACAGTAGAAAGAATCGTTCGACCAACTTAAAACCTATTTGGTCAACCCCCCACTCCTCAGCAAGCCTATTCTCGAGAAAACACTCTACCTCTACCTCGCTGCCTCTGAGCAAACCCTCAGTACTGTCCTAGTAAGGGAAGAAGACAAGGCTCAGAAGCCTACCTATTATGTGAGCAAGGTTCTCAGAGATGCCGAGCTCTGCTATCCAAGATTGGAGAAGATAGCATACACCTTGGTTATGCAGCTAGGAAGCTTTGCCCCTATTTTCAATCCCACTCGGTGGTCGTTCTTATCGACCAGCCGCTCAAGCAAGTTTTGCACAAGCCCGAGACCTCCGAGAGTCTAATGAAGTGGTCAATCGAGCTGAGTCAACATGACATATCTTATCGGCCTCGGACCGCTATCAAGGCTCAAGCCTTAGCTAAATTTATTGTAGAGAGCACCATCCCAGAAGTGAGTCAAGCCGCAAATGGGCCACCCATCTGGACAGTATATGTAGACGGGTCTTCTTGCACCAAAGGAATCGGAGCCGGGGTCATTCTGGCAGGCCCAGATGACTTCGTTCTCCAATACTCCCTCCGTATCAACTTTAAGGCCTCAAACAACGAAGCTGAGTATGAAGCCCTAATAGCAGGCTTGGGTATGGCCCACAAGGTAGGAGCACAACGTATCAGAATATTCAGTGACTCGCAGCTGGTGGTGAATCAGGTCTTAGAGGAGTACGAGGTGGGAGACGATCGAATGGCTAAGTACCTAACTAAGGTCCAAAGTCTCATTGCTTCATTCGAAGAGGCACTAATCCAACGGATCCCTAGAGAAGAGAACTCCCAAGCAGATGCCCTCTCAAAATTGGCCTCCTCCTCCCTCCAAGGTCTCGAGCAGACCATCCTAATCGAAGTACTCCTATGACCAAGCATAGAAGAAGAAGCCCTCGACTCAATGGAGTCGCTACCCGTCCAACTCCGGGACAACTGGATGAAGCCTTTAATAGAATTCCTCAGGGATGGGACCCTTCCCCATGATCTAAAAGAAGCCCGTCGGATCCGAATGAGAGCAGAGCAGTACACCCTTGTTGAAGGAGTCTTGTGTAAACGTTCCTATACCTAAGTAGATGGCAGACCTTACTTGAGATGCCTCTCCCCGGAAGAAGCCTCCTATGCCCTGCAAGAACTCCATGAAGGCATAGGCGGAGCCGACTCGGGATCATGGTCCATCGCTAGGAAAGTTTTGAATTACGGGTACTTCTGGCCTACTCTGCTTCGAGACGCCGAGAAACACGTCCGGTAATGCAGCCATTGTCAGCAGTTCTCCAACATCCGCCGATTATCCCAAGCACAACTTACATCTCTCTCAAGTCCAATTCCTTTCGCAATATGGGGGATGGACTTGCTAGGTCCATTCCCACTAGCTCCGGGTCAGCTCAAGTTCCTTGTCGTGGCAATCGACTACTTCTCTAAGTGGATCGAGGCCGAGCCACTGGCCACTATTACCGAGAACAGAGTGCTGCAGTTCTTCTGGAGAAATGTAATCTGTAGGTTCGGCGTACCTCGGGTCCTGATAACAGATAATGGAACACAGTTTACAGAGGCAGCATTCCGATCTTTATGTGAAGACCTCGGCATTCAGCAACGCTTCTCTTCTGTCTCCCATCCTCATTCCAATGGCCAAGCGGAGAATGCCAACAGGCAGATCCTCTCCGGCATCAAGAAGAGACTAGATAAGTTGTCCAAAGGCTTATGGGCGGAACAACTTCTAAACGTACTGTAGAACTACCGCACTACGAAATGGACCCTCACAGGAGAGTCGCCTTTCAACCTCACCTATGGGTCCGAGGCCATAATCCCCATGGAAGTTGACTTGCCATCACCTCGCCTTATTGCCTATGATGAAGAGCAGAACGTCAGAGAGCTCCGGGCAAATTTGGACCTTATTGATGAGCTCCGTGAAAGAGCTTTAATTCACCAGCAAAATTATCGGAGGAGAATCGAGCAGGCCTACAACAAAAGAGTCCGTCCCACCAATCTCAAGGAAGGGGACTTAGTCCTCAGAAAGCTAGCTATCTCATTTCCCAGCCAAAAGAGTAAGCTAGCTCCAAATTGGCAAGGACCGTACAAGGTTTCCAAGGTAGTCCAGCCAGGAGCATATCATCTTGAAGACCTTGAAGGCAGAGAGATACCAAGAACTTGGAACGCCGACCGCTTACTGAAGTACCAATAGGGTGTTTGAACGCCTCTTCAAGTACATTCAAGTGTCGAGCCCTTCCTTTCTTTTTATTTGTACTTGCTTCTTTATTTTCTTATTGTAATAACGGCTTCCAACTCAGAAACAGCCGATTAGCAGTTATCAATAAAGAGCTTCTTTCCCCTGATAATTCTCTTTTGATTATTTTACCTCTCTGTTTAAGACCTTTAATTGCTTTTACTCGAACGACGTGTTCGGAGTCCAAAACTTGGCTCGATTCCGCTTCGCAAGCTCGCTCTTAAGCGAGCTAGAAGTGGTTCGCCATTCGGAACTGCTCCCACAACCATTGAAATTTACTCGAACGACGTGTTCGGAGTCCAAAACTTGGCTCGATTTCGCTTCGCAAGCTCGCTCTTAAGCGAGCTAGAAGTGGTTCGCCATTCGGAACTGCTCCCACAACCGTTGAAATTTACTCGAACGACGTGTTCGGAGTCCAAAACTTTGCTCGATTCCACTTCGCAAGCTCGCCTTAAGCGGGCTAGAAGTGGTTCGCCATTCAGAACTGCTCCCACAACTGTTGAAATTTACTCGAACGACACATTCGGAATCCAGACCACTGGGCTGGATAACTGACGAAATTTCTACAACTATACTAGACATGGGAGAAGAATACTTGGAGGCGTGCTTGAATGAATGCCCCATTGCTTCACTTGGTTGATAACTGATGAAGATATTCAGGCATACATTCCCGAGCAACTTGCATTCCAAGCTGCATATTGGAGAAAAACGACTTTCTCCCCAAAATTCGTGGAAGATCTCGATCAGACGGCACAGATTGGACCACGACCACAAAATGACAAGATAGCATTTTCTCGTGATCCACACCGTCTTCTACATCGAGATCCGTGCAAGATCTTCAGATGGACGGTTCAGATCGTGCCACGTCCCTCGGGACCCAAATCCGAGCGACTAGCGATCCGAGCTGCGTATTGGAGAAAAACAACTTTCTCCTCAGAATTCGTGCAAGATCTTGATCAGACGGCTCAGAATGGACCACGGCCACAAAACGACAAAATAGCATTTTCTCGTGATCCACACCGTCTTCTACATCGAGATCCGTGCAAGATCTTCAGATGGACGGTTCAGATCGTGCCATGTCCCTCGGGACCCAAATCCGAGCGACTGGCGATCCGAGCTGTGTATTGGAGAAAAAAAAACTTTCTCCTCAGAATTTGTGTAAGATCTTGATCAGACGGCTCAGATTGGACCACGGCCACAAAACGATAAAATAGCATTTTCTCGTGATCCACACCATCTTTTACATCAACATCCGTGCAAGATCTCGACAGACGGCACAGATTGGACCACGGCCACAAAACGACAAGATAGCATTTTCTCGCGATCCATGCCGTCTTTTATATCGAGATCCGTGCAAGATCTTCAGATGGTCACATCCGATAGACCCACGTCCCTCGAAGTTCAAAAGTTTGGCAAGACCCCACTTCTACTCCTCGCTCTTAAGCGAGCTAGAAATGGTCCGCCCTTCAGAAACACTTCACAACCATAAGGGACTAACTGAACACGCCAACACACAAGCACAGAGGAATAAACAAGCCTTCACTTCTATAAAGTTTAAAGTTCAAAGAAACTCAGATCACAAGACCAGCTACTCTTATCTACGACAATTTACAAACTTCGAAAGGCTAAAATTACATGACTACTTCAACGACTCCTAGGAAAAGGGATGTTCCTCTTAAGAGACAGGCGAGGACGACACATACCTTGTCGTTGTGATCCCGCACTCGCTGAGGTCCCCAATCCGGCGAGCTTAGTAGTGTCTCTCAGTGTTGCATCGGCTGAGACTTCGCTCAACGAGACAGCCACCCCACTTTGGGCATCACCTGGACTTCGCCGAGCAACAGGCAAACGAGTTGCAAGCTCGTAAAACAAAATCCCTTGCTTATTCTCTTCACGGGTACACGAAGTGCTTCTGATGTTGATCGGTCACGAATGGGACTTGAGGCGAGCAACCTCCGCCTCTAGCTTAAATATTCGTTGCTTCAGAGAGTCATTCTTCACGGCTATCTTGAAGCGAGGAAGCTGAGCGAAGCCTTCGGCACCAGAACCGTCGGCAATAATTCGACGGAGATGAGTAACCTCGATGCTCCTATCGACTGTAACCCTCTTCAACTCGTCGACCTCCGCCGTCAACTCATCGCGCTCAGCCATCAACTTGCCTACCGTCTCTGCTAATTCTTCTTCCTCTGCCAAAAGCTCTTCTTCTACTATTTTCAAGTGGTGAACCTCGGCCAGCAGTTCGCCCCTCTCCTCCGTAGCATCAAATATCACCTTCCGGAGCAACTCCACCTCACCTTCAAGACGAACCTCGTGAGCTCGTTTCATAGTTGCTTAAACTCGGAAAGACACTTAGCCAGCGTCACCTTGAGATGATCTAGCTCCAACTCACTCTTGAGAAGGCACTCTCGACTGCGGGAGAGGGCCAACTTTGTTGCTTTCAAGTAAACCTGAAGACGATAGGCTTCAGCTGCCGAACTCGACTCGACGACCTGAGAAGCGAAAACATATCAACACAAAGAGCAAAAGGTGTTTTCAACACTTAGCGAAATTTTTAACAACAAGGCGTTCACAACACTTGAAATCTCAAATACTTGGCCAAAGTCTCAAAAAGTTAGTCGTTTTCATTAAAATCCAAAAAGAGTACATGAGAGCGGTGGCCAGTCCGTAGTTCGGCGTTACAACAAAAAAACAAAAAATAAATAAAGGAAGAGGTGACTAAGTTAGGGGGCCACCTCATGGCGCTGCTCTGTGGTATCCTCGCTCGGCACAGTGACGAGCACTCCTTCAACATTCACGTTGCCCTCGGCATCCTCCTTGGCCTCTTTGCCCTTTTGCTCGGGCTCGACCTCCGCCAGAGGAAACAGCTCCTCACCCTCCACGGGTTCGTAGAAGTAATAAGAGGAGCTGTCGAAGTTGGGGATGCGGGCCGCCACATGCTTCCGCGCTCGGGCGTAAGCCTCCTCCATGTTTGTCATCATGTGGGCTTCGGCCTCATCCCGAACCGCCTTCTCTGCCTCTGCCACCTTCATCGCCTGGCCATTCAGCGCCTCTTCAGATGCCTTCAGGGCCTTGGCCAGCTCATCCTCGAGGCGAGCCCTCTCTTTCTCCAACGCCTCGACCTTGGCAGTCTCGGCTGCAGAGTGCTTTAGCACTTCGGCGAGCTTCATCTCGAGTGCCCCCACCTCGGCCGCTCGCGAAGCCGAGAGTCGCTGCTCGGCTTTGAACAGCTTGACCACTTTGGAGCGCTCCGACCTCTCTCGATCGTTCGCCAGCTTCATCTCCTTCTCTTGCTCGGCGAACTGCTCGAGCACGTGGTTGAAGTGGCAGAGAGTCTGCGAGCAAAATGAAGGAAAAGAAACGATGAAAATCGGACAAAAAAATTAGAAAATTTTTTCGGCTGTCATAATCAACTCACACTTACCAACATAGCATTCCGAGCTATCTCCAGGGCGTCGTCTCCCACAGTGCCGGCCTTCAGTGCGGCACGGTCCTTCGAGGTTAGCAGGTGCTTCATCGCCTGCATGCACATCCCCGAGTCGCCGAGGAAACCGTCTACCTTCATCACCCTCTAGTCGGGGACGAAGAGACGCTTGTGCTCCTCGGTGAGGATGGCCTCTGCCTTCGCAGTAAGCGGCGGTACCTCCAAAGCCAGATCTGCGCTGGCAGAGAACCCCCCGCTCAACAAGCCCGGGGCATCGACCAGAGGGGCCTGAGAGGGTGTTTCCAAAGGGGCCTCGGTCACCGGCTCCACAGGGACCGAGGGTGCCGAGGGGACCGAAGGTGCCGAGGAGACTTGTACTGTTCGGCCAGAAAGAGGCCCCGCCATGGTCCTCTTCCTCTTCCTCGTCTCCGTATCCTTCGCCACGCGACTCTTTGCCATCAACGCCTTGTAATCCATACCGGGGGCCTCTGCATACGAAGAAAGAACCGAGCAAAAGAGTTAGAAAAAAAAAAACATGAAAAAACATTAAGATAAGCAAGAAAAAGAAAGAGCGTACTGGGGTCAATCGGACTGAGACCTCCACCGAACAAGACCCCCTCGGTGATATCCTTCCAAATGAGGGTCAGAAGTCGGAGGATTTTAGCCACCACCTCCCCTTCCTCTCTTGTGAGCACCGACTTTTTCTTCGCCCACTTCGGGACCCCATCCTTCCACACTGTCGAGAAGCCCCATGGCTCGAGACCACGGAGGAGAAAATACTTCTCCTTCCAGTGCTTGATCGAGTCCGGATTCTCGATCAACTTCACCCCCTTCCTCGGCGACAAGTAATACTGATCTTCCATCTTGCTCATTCGGTAGATGCGAAAGAGGCTCCGAAGCAGAACCAGTTGTGGTTGTGCACTGATCGCCTGGCATCGGAGGACGAAGGCGATAACATGCCGCCATATGTTCGGCATAAACTGAACCGGGCTCAAACTGTACCACTGCAGCACCTCGACCATGAAGGGATGCAGTGGTAGCCGAAGACCGGTGTTGAGTGCGTCGTACGGAAAGACGCACGTGTCTGCTGACGTCCCCGTACACGCTCGGAACCCGGGGCCGGGGAGTAGTAACGCGTACTCCTTCGGGATGCGGAATCCCTTCCTGATCTGGTGCAAATCTTCCTCGGTCATGATTGAAGGGATCTCATCCACCTCGGAAGGATCCCTCGGATTATTCTTCTCATACGCCGGAGCCATCCCACGCACCACCTTCTCTAAGATGTCCTCCGGGTAGCTCCTCACCCTACCGACACTCGACAATATGGACGGCAGCCAACCCAGCTCTCCTGCCCCCTTCGGAGTCTCAACTATCGCCGACACCCCAACCGAATCAACCACTTCCTTCCCTTTCCTCGGCTTAACCACTACCGCTCGGTCGTTGTCTCGGTCCGAGGTGGAGGTCTCGTCCCCAGAGGAAATTCTAGACATTCTCAAAAAGAAGGGGGAAAGACTAACCTTGAAGTGACGTTTATGGTCGGAAAAGATCGCCGGAGTTCAAACTCGCCTTGCCACAAAAGCTAGTAGCGCCGCTCGAGAGCAAAAACACCGCTAGCAAAGGTAAAAAAAAAAAGTAAAAGGGAAAGAATGGGAGAAAGAGTGGGGGAGGTGAAAACTTATAGTAAAAGAAGTGAATCTTGGGCTTTGTAATGTAAAGTTGCAACACTTGGGCCCCCCTCAAGCCCGTTAAAGAAGGCTAAACGACAAAGTAGAGAAGAGCGGCGACGGTTAATGAGGGTGGCGACGATTCAGACTCGACCGCACCGCTCGGCAATTCCTCTAGCTCCGAGCCACCGAGGCACTATGCTGAGCTATCGATGGACGGTTCAGATCACCCCACGTCGCTCGGAATCCCAAGCCGAGCAACTGGCGATCCGAGCTACATATTGCAGAAAAACAACTTTCTCCATCAGAATTCGTGCAAGATCTTGATCAGATGGCTCAAATTGGACCACGACCACAAAACGACAAGATAACATTTTTTCGTGATCCACGTCGCCTTTTTGTGTCAAGATCCGTGCCAGATCCCGTGATGAACGATCCAGATCGCCCTACGTCGCTCGGAATCCAAATCCGAGCGACTGGCGATCCGAGCTGCATATTGGAGAAAAATAACTTTCTCCTTAGAATTCGTGCAAGATCTTGATCAGACGGCTCAGATTGGGCCGCAATCACAAAACAACAAGATAGCATTTTTCGTGATCCACACCACCTTTTTGCATCAAGATCCGTGCCAGATCCCTTGATGAACGGTCCAGATCGCCCCACGTCACTCAGAATCCAAATCTGAGCGACTGGCGATCCCAGCTGCGTATTGGAGAAAAACAACTTTCTCCTCAAAATGAGTGCAAGATCTTAATCAGACGGCTCAGATTGGGCCACGATCACAAAACGACAAGATAGCATTTTTTCGTGATCCACGCCACCTTTTTGGCATCAAGATCCGCGCCAGATCCCTTGATGAACGGTCCAGATCGCCCCACATCGCTCGGAATCCCGATCCGAGCGACTGGCGATCCGAGCTGCTCACATGAAGGAAATAACATCGCTCGGAATCTCGATCCGAGCGACTGGCGGTCCGAGCTACTCACATGAAGAAAATAATGCCGCTCGGAATCCCGATCCGAGCGACTGGCGATCCGAACTTCACATTTGAAGAAAAATGCCACCGAGCAACTCTAGCCGTCAGATTGTCTCAATATTCGCACACAAAGATGATGAGCGGCTCAGATCATGCCACGCCCACAAAACGACAAGATAGCATTTTCTCATGATCTAAACCTGTAGCCTCATGATTCGCGCCATGATGAACAGTCCAGATCACCCCACGTCGCTCGAAATCTTAATCCGAGCAACTGGCGATCCGAGCTACTCGTGTGGAAAAAATAATGCCGAGCGTCACCAGCCGTCAGATCTTCTCAAAATTCGTGCCTCGACCTGATGAACGGCTCGGATCACCCCACTTCGCTCGGAATCCCAATCCAAGCAACTGGCGATCCGAGCTGCTCATGTGGAGAAAATAGCACCGAGCCACGTCACTCGGATTCCGAGCAACTGGCAATCCGAGCTGCTTACGCGGAGAAAATGGTGCCGAGTGACACAAGCCATCTGATCCCTCAGAAATTCATACCACTGGCTAATGGAAGGCTCAGATCATGCCACGTCATAAATCGGGTTAAAAAATAATTTTTTATTTATTAAATTCGAATTATTTATTTAAAAATTGCAAAAAAATGATTAAAAATTCAGAAAAATTAATTAAAAATTCCAAAAAATAATTATGGGAAATATTTTTGAGCCCCCGTGTAAATAATTATTGCTTGGAATAATTATTTAAGGCCCCCGAATAATAGATCACTGCTTCACAGAATTAAATATATAGTCCGAAAAATAAATAAAAATTAAGAAAAATCACCAAAAGTTCAGAAGAGCTCAAGAACAACCTTAAGCGTGCAACCAACTCTGAAGATCACCAAAATACCTCGTATAAAGATTCGACACCCCTCATTTGAACTTCGATACAACTCCTCAAGCCATTAAAACAGTAAAACTACTCCTCAAAGCTGATCAAACTTAGTCTTCGGGAGTGGGGGGCTCGTGATATGGCTAAAAATAGGGTTAAATCTGAACCGTCCAAATCAGGCACGAATCTTAAAGATCAGGGATAAAATGGTAATTTCACTTGCAAACGGGTCTGAAATGGGAACTGGGCCTTTTTCCAAAGGCCCAATAACCCATAAACGGGTCCATCTTACTGGGCACGGATTCCAACCCACAAAAGCCCAATCCAGCTGGATAGGAGAATTAGGGTTTCTAATTGCCCTTAATCAACGGCCCTGATCACTTCTATCCATCCACTGGGAAGTAGGGATTTGATCTTATCCCGAAACTAGTTCCTAAGGCGGCTATAAATACCCCCATCCCCCACTGTTACTAGGTAATCAATCTTTTGCCAATCAAAGCTCTTTCATAATCTTTCTGATTACTGACTTGAGCTTCGGAAGGTGCGTCGCCGGGATCAACCAGGGTGTTTCGTACTTTTTACAGGTCAGCGGCGGGAGATCACGGTCAAACTTTGGTGGAAAGGTGTTTCAGGTTTGACTATTCAACATCCCAAGAATCCACAAATCTATCTGTTTGCCCCCATATCGATTTGAGCGGCAACAGCTTCTTATTTAAATCTCATTCTTATACTTTATTTTTATTATAAAACACCCCCATCAAAATCTCATTTAATCCATGAACATGATCTTTAAATTCTCAAAATATTTCTTAGAATACTATAAAATAATTTTCAAGTGATCTAGAATATTTATATGATTTTCCCCAATTTTAAAACTTTCAAAAGAATACAAAAAATAGTTAAAAAAACCATAAATGTGAAAGGTTGGGATCGAACCCAAACCCAACAAGCAACAAAACAGTCGCCCAAACCAATGGGCCACTCCCACTTTCTGATTATGAATTTACTGAGTTGTCACTACAAAGAATTTGACATATAGTGACAGCAAAAATCCGTGGGTAAAAGACAGAAAACCGTAGGTATACCCGTAAAACCTATACTGACGGACATATTTTTCCATAGTCAATACTTAGCTATACCCACGGCAGAATGCCGTCACTATAGCCTATAGCAACGGTTGTTTCACCTGTTGTACAAAATCTCGGTGTTATACTCATGGTTTCGTATCCATTGGTATAGGTTTTAACGACACCTCTTGCTTTCCTATACCCACGGTTGAAACTCCATTGCTATAGGTTTTAGCGATGGTTTTCGCATCCAAATATTTGAATATATACCCACCGTGTTTATTCTGTTAGTATAGTTCTTTTTGTGCGGTCCGTTGATATAGGTTTTAGCAACATTTTTTATACATACACCCACAAAGTTTAGGGATAGGTCATAATTTGCTCTATACACAATTTTTTCTTATTAATCACGCTTATGATAATTTAATATTTTCTTTTATAATATAAATCCATTTATAAACTAAATACACAATTGATATGGCTAAAAATGCAGTTAAATCGGAATCGTTCAAATTGGGCACGAATCTTAAAGTTACAGGGGTAAGATGGTAATTTCACCTACAGACAGGTCCGAAATGGGAACCGGGTATCTCCTCTTGGACCCGATAATCCGTGAACGGATCTGTTCAACTGAGAATGGGTCCCAACCCATTGGGAGGCAGTTCAAGAAGATAAGAAGAAATCTTGAACTGCCCTCACCCTTAGGAGGTGGTTCTAACCACCTCTATCCAGCCACACCGGGGAGTAGGGATTCATTCTTATTCTGAAGCAGATCCCCTCGGCGACTATAAATACCCCCTACCTCCTACCGTTACAAGGTGATCACTCTATACCTACCAGAAGCTCTTTCCTTTTCTTTTCTGAGTACTGACAAGAGCGTCGAAGGGCTCATCGCCAGGATCCATCTCGGTGTTTCAAACATTTGTACAGGTCCACAGAAGCACTAAAGAGTCAGCCTATCAAGAAGGGAAGATGTCAGATTTGTCCCATTCGAAGTTCTTGCAAATCTATAAATTCATATGATTGCCCCCACACCAAAATCAGTGGCAACAGATTGGCGCTCATGCCGAACATTTAGAGGCACGTCACGGGGTTCGTCCTACACTGTCAGGCCACAGGGATCGAGCCTAGACTCAACGTGCTTCACCCAGGGTTTGATCCACCCTCTGATCGCTCAGAAATCCGCACCGGCGAGCGATCGATGACCCAAATTCCTCCACATCATTAATACGATGTTAAAATCTATTTTTTATTTTATTAATTCGAATTATATATTTAAAAATTGTAAAAAATGATTAAAAATCAGAAAAATTAATTAAAAATTCAAAAAAATAATTATATATTCGTGAAAATATTTTTGAGCCCCTGGGTAAATAATTATTAGTTAGAATAATTAATTAATGCTCCCGAAAATAAATCGTCGCTTTGTAAAATTGAATAAACGATTCGAAAAAATTATATAAAAATTAGGGAAAATCTCCAAAAAATCCAGAAGAGGCTAGAAACGATCTTGGGCATGCTACCAGCTCAAAAAAGCACCGCTACTCCTTAAACAAGATTTGAACCCCATTTAAGAACTCCGATAAAGCCTTATACACCATTAAGACAACAAAACTACTCCCCAAAGGCTGTAACACACAGTCTTTGGGAGTGGGGGGCTCATGATATGGCTAAAAATAGTTAAATTGAAACCATTCAATTGGGCACGAATCTTAAAGTTACAGGGGCAAGATGGTAATTTCACCTACAGACGGGTCCGAAATGGGAACCGGGTCTCTCCTCTTGGACTCGATAACCCGTGAACGGATCTGTTCAACTGAGAACGGGTCCCAACCTGTTGGGATACAGTTCAAGAAGATAAGGAGAAATCTTGAGCCGCCCTCACCCTTAGGAGGTGGTTCTAACCATCTCTATCCAGCCACACCGGGGAGTAGGGATTCATTCTTATCCCGAAGCAGATCCCCTCGGCGACTATAAATACCCCCTGCCTCCTACTGTTACAAGGTGATCGCTCTTTGCCTACCTAAATCTCTTTTTTTTTCTGAGTATTAACAAGAGCGTCAGAGGGTTCGTCGCCAAGATCCATCTCGGTGTTTCAAACATTTGTGCTGGTCCACGGGAGCACCAAGGAGTCAGCCTATCAACAAGGGAAGAGGTCAGATTTGTCCCATTCGGGTTCTTGCGAATCTACAAATTCATCTGATTGCCCCACACCGAAATCAGCGACAACAACAATAAAATAAATAAATGTGTTTATGAAACAAAATTAAAGAATATTAAACTTCAATCCTATTAAAAATTAATGAAGTATTACAAGAATTTCAAATTACAAAATAGTTAAAATGTCAAACTAAGAGTACCATACTAACATATAATAAGCATATAAAGTCTTATAAAAATCTCTTCCACATAATTTCTAAGTTTGCTCCATCAAAAGAAAATTAGCTTCTAATCTTCACCTGCAAGTAACAAAAAGAACAAATGAATAATAGCATAACTCAACATAAGAAATATTAACAATTTTAGTAAGAATTAGTTAATACTAAGTAGATACCATCTTCAGTATCTTCATTAGTGTCTGGATTTAGAGAATTCGTATTGTCAGGGGCACTTAAAGCATCTGTAACCTATTAAAAATAAAATACAACTTATAGACTCTTTTTAATAGATATTTCCATCTTTCATTAGAGAAAAAAATCCTCAAACAAAAATAGATCGAGCAACATTAAAAAAAAACATTACAAATGCAATACATTAGAATTAAACATATGGAAAATCAGTAATATATACAAAAGTATATCATACAAAACATAACATTGAAATATGAACTCCAAGAGTAAAATATAATATACCTGTCTTGCAGACTGTATAATGTCATTCACATCTTCTCCAGAAAATCGATTATGAATCAACGACAGAACATTTGTCAACAGGCTTTCCTCACATTTGTCTTGCAGCATGTTTTTATACTGAAAATACACTCTGATTTTATAATAAAAAAATTTAAATAAAATAGAGCCAACCCCCAGCTCAAACCTACGACCTCAGAGAACCCCAGAGCCACGTTGCAGCGCAATGCGCTAGCCACCAAGGCCAAGTGCTCATCTATTATTATGGGAGTTAAAATTCATATAACTCAACTTTCTGAACAATCTCATTTTTTACTTTTTGAATAACTTTTGATTTCTAATCTTTTCTTCCAAGTTAATATTACAAAAATCTCTTTCAAAACTTACAAAA
Source organism: Hemerocallis citrina (assembly GCA_017893485.1). Lineage (NCBI taxonomy): Eukaryota > Viridiplantae > Streptophyta > Magnoliopsida > Asparagales > Asphodelaceae > Hemerocallis > Hemerocallis citrina. The sequence goes on from CM030365.1 coordinate 133,552,328, forward strand.
ATATTTCTTTACTATTTTTACCCACATTAGTATAAAATTGTTCACAAATTAATTCAAAGAATTATTTTTTTGGAAATCTAGTATTCATATTTTACAATTAGAAGAATTCAACTACTATCATGAATGTATATATTCTTTCTTATAGCAATTCTCATCCCCTTGATTGTTATAATTTTTCCTTAATACTTTCACAATTTATTGTACACAAATTACAAGTTTTATACACATATGCACTAATCATATAATCTAATCATGGCATGATATTTGTGCCTAACCATTTCAACATACTAATGAAATAGAATTTTGATTCAACAACTTAATTATATCATGATGAAGTTTTCTTTTAGTATGCAACAATTTTCATGTTTAATTTCTACCAAACGTTCTAATTAGCAACATCACATGCATCACAAAAATCAACTAAAACTCATACAAGATATCAATTTCAAACATCAGTTTCTCCTACACATGCATACTACAATACTTTAGAAGGAAAAAGAAACACCCACCCATATGAAGATCTTAATTTCTCTCTAGCAATTGAACTCTGAGAGGCCTCCAAGTGCGCCTCGAAATCCAGACCCAGGAGAAAAAATTCCAGCAATCCTTCGGTCAGCAAGCACATGAACAACACATTTTTATTTTTTTTGATTTTGTTTGCTGATGAAGGCAGGGGGGAGGGTTGGGTAGTTTATAAAGGGAAGATTTATTAAATATATTAATTAATACACTAAATACTTAATTACTCACTAATCTTAATTAATTACTCCACTCACCTCTTCCTCTTCCTCTTCCCCTTCCCCACTCACCCCATTCCAACAACCGGCCATTACTTCTCATGCAAAAATACGTGCACGTACATTCTACGTGCAATATATTTTATTAATATTTTTATTTAAATTAAAAACATATATAGTACATAATATGTATTTAAATAAAACAAGTTTAATTTAATTATAATTAGAGTTTTTATGCACCAATAAAAATATAAACACACAGACACACTTCATAAATTTTATTTTGTAAGAGGATGCAACCAACACGTGCACTGCAAATATGTGCGTCACACGTAAAAACAAATATTCAAATACGAAATCGATTTTATCGACGAAAAAATATTTATAAATAATCGGAATATAACATACAAAAAATATTTATTTTGATAATGGTACGGATATTTTGCGTAATGTTTAAATTTACATAATTGACAAGTGTAATGAAAACACGTGCAATACACGTAAAAACACAAAGATAAAAATTAATATTTGAGTTTGCTCGAAATAGGATAAAAATGAATTTTGATAGATGAAAAAGTATAAATAGTTGAACTACAGAAATATGTAGGAAAATACGTTACGACTATTACTCGTAATAGTACGAAATACATGTGCATAATACACGTGGGCAAAATTATCATAACTTAATTTTGCAGGGTGTTACAGTATTTGTGTTTTTGTTTTGATTAAGTAGTTAATTTTTTTAGAATATGTGTCTGTTTGTTATCTATTTAAGTTCAATGTTGATGAAAGATTTGATTTTTATGCTTTAGTCTTCCATTTGCTGAGCTTTGTTCTCCACTTAACCTTTCTTGTCATCATCTGATCATAATCTAAGCATTTACATAGGTTTTAGCTATGAAGTTTCGCCGAACAATTTGACATAATTCATATAACTTCCTCTCAAATGTCAGTTCAAGTTAAACCTTAACTTATGATTTAGGCCAAACCCTTGTTCAACGACAAAGCTAACAAAGATGAAGGCCAAACCCTTGTTCAACGACAAAGCTAACAAAGATGAAACGGATGAAGAAGATCTTAAAACAACCAGTTACATGATGTCTTATAATAAAGCTAGGGGTATATTAACCAGACAAGAGATTCCATAATAAAAATGTAATTTTTAGATATCAGTACCATGACCTAAGCTGTAAAGGTCACGGTGAAAAGAGTATTAAAAAAAGGAAGCAATTATTTTCTTTGGGTAATGACCTTAATATTATTACAAGTGAATTGTTTATTGTATGCAAGCTTACAATAATTTAGATGTCAAAAATATAACTTGAGCACTTCTTACGAAAATGATAGATTAAGGTATAGCCACAAAGGATATTGCGAGTCTGAGACTGAATTCCAACAGAAAAATATGAGGACACTGTTTAGAGGTCCCTATCATCCTATCTGCACATAGGATCATATGCGATAATCTGGAAGTTAGTCATAAGCTAAAGTTGTAATATCCCAGAATAAGATAAAATATTTTATTTTATATAAATTATTTATTTTTCAACTAAATTTATACTTAAATTGAATTGGTGCATGATTGTTGAATTAAATAACCATGCATATTTGTACTCAAGGGTTAGAGTTATGGTATGGTGACCTAGGGTTAGAGATAACCCTCATCATTATTAGAAACTTTGGATCAAATCTTTATGAGATCAAATGAGTGAGTTTGTGCCATGTGAAGCTTCCTTATGAAGAGTCATGAAGCTTCTAGGGCTTGTGTGTTGGCACCATCTCATCCCTCACCTCCACTCAAATAACCCTAGCTCATCCCATCCCTCCAAATCCCCTTGGCCGCCCTAGCTCCAAAAGGGAAAACCCCAGCTCCCTTCACTCTATAAAAACTCCTTCCACTCACTCTCTCATCCTCTTTTCATCTTGTTCTAGTTCTTGTTCTTCAAAAAAAAGGAGGAGGAGAAAAGCAAACAAAAAGAAGAGATTTTTTGTAGATATAGAAGAGTAGTAGAAGTGAAGAAGGAGCAAGGTGCAATCTCAAGGAGCTAGGAGCAAAGCACACAAGGAGTTCTTGCAACAACAAAGTGGGTGATACTCTAAACCTTAAAAAAATTAGTCTTTTCTTTTGTATGTGATGTTAGCACGTAAAAGTAGCTAAGAAAAACTTGATTTCCATGTATGAATATGGATATGATAAGAAAAGAAAAAAAGTTGTATGGTAGAACAAATCCTTTTCAAGATTGTTTTTAAAGAAACATGTTCTTGGTGTGCAGTTTGGGAATTTCTAACTCATAAACGGTTAGGAATTTTGAACTCATTTTTGGGGGACTTGTTTTTCTATGTATATAGAGCTCACATGAATTTTTTCATAATATTTGGAAGTTATTTAATAGCCCAAACACCGGCTCCAATTTCGGACAACAACCAGTAGCAGAAACTGCTGTTGTGAGAAATTTTGTCGTGACTTCCAAAAATCATAACTAATGAAATTTTTCATTGATGTTCTTTTATGTGTCGAAAATCATAATCCCAAATTTTGCATTTTTCTGAAGTTGTTTGATGCCTCAAAAAAATTGCTAAGTTCCAATTGGTCTGAGAAGACTGAACTGAAGATTTCTGTTTGGGGACTGAAGATCTTATATGCATAACTACTTTTGTATCTGTGATATTGCCATGAAATTTTGCAAGTAGCTTTTAGTATGGGTCTATTTGATGATTCCAAAATTTTAGAATTTTTAGATGATATTTGATAAGGTTTCAAAAATAAATTGTAAGTAGAAGTAAAAACCTTGTCTGAAAAGCAGTGGAAACTTTGTGCTTTATTTGAAGAGACATAACTCTCTGCATAGTAGGAGTTTAAGTGCAATTTTTGAAACAATGTATTGGTGTATGTCTAGTGATAGATTCTTAAATTTCATGACATTTGGACAAGGGGTTGATTTTATATGGAATTTAGACTAGACTGTGTTCGATACTTGGTGCTGATTGCATAGTCTGTGCACTTGTGATTCTGAAAAAATGTATTTGGAATTTGCCAAAGTAATGAACTAGGGACTTGTAGTAGAGACTCTAAGATTTCCAAAAAACCCAGGAACTTGAAACTCCAAGTTGTATAGTAATTGTTATGATTTTTCAAAGTGCTGGACAGATCCAGCAACCATTAGGAGTCGTCACCTTGCATATGTGTGACTTGTTCTCAACTCTCAAGTGGTTAATTGAGAAGTTAGGGGTATTTCTATGCCCCAATAATTGGGTTATTTTTTGTCTTAGGTTGATTAAGACACGGGTAGAAGCTTGAACGATATATGAGTCGTCGACCTTGTCTAAGTTAGTTGCCTACACTTATCAACTATTAGGCCAACTTGGGGACTTCCGCCTTAAACGATTGAAAGTGACTAACTCGGGCGCCGACAAAATCATGGGAGATGATCGTGGGCCGAGTTGAGGACGATACTACATGGGGGAAGTGGCAAGCAAGTGATCGCGTCGCCGGAGCCGCGGGTTGATATACAGGAACGAGGGTTTCTAGTAGGAAAACCACTCGAGACTAGGAATAACTTAGACTAGGAAATCAGTTGGTGACCATTCTCTTGTACCATGTCTAGGTAGACTTATGTTAGTTAGTTTTGCCGTCATCTATAACTGCATTAGTTTCTAGCGAGCTAGTAGTCGGGTGTTGTACTCTCCTGCCATTAGGAATACATGCTACGGTGCGTATCTTGCACTATTGATTCCTGAAGTACCGTGGTAAGAAAAAGATGAGATTTCCTAGCGGATAGCGGGAATTAAACCTTCGAGGCCGTCAAGTTCTATGCTGGTAGACACGAACGGGTCATATGTGCTGCGGTCCTGTCAATCTTCGGCGCCATAGGTATGTTGCGGTGTATCTTTAAGTTAGTCATGGCTTTTGAGTGGGGTCCGAGAGTCGGGCACTACTGGCAAACCGAGACACCACTAAGTGACTACAGAAACGGATGTGACCGATTAATCTGTAACCTCATCAACCACGATCTATCTATCAGGAACAGGACAAATACACGAGTAGGATGCATGGCGAGGGTTCAAAACCCTGGACTTGGAGGCAACGACTTGATTTGAAAAGCATGTAGTATGGGATGCATACATTTCCAAAGTCCCGTTTGCATTAGATTAAGTGCATTTGGCTTGTGCATTAGAGTACTAGGGCATGCCATACACGGACACCTTGGACCCGACTCCACCTTCCTTTGTTTGGGTCACTTTTCTATTTAATCTTGATTTGTCTAGTTTGGAGATCGCTGCTTTTATCAGCCTTGCGTCAGTAGAATTATTGACGTGCCCACTCTTTTAGGTGTTAGATTGCCAACTCAGGGAGCCCAGGAAGCCCAAGCCAGATGGCGTGCCCACGTGACAATATCAAGTGTTCATCCTTTACATTTTGATTATTTTTGTAAAACCCTGATTTGTAATTTCTGAGACAGTGTATAATTGTAACACTTGAACTTGTACATCATGGAATAAATTTTTTAAAGTTTTTTCTGCATTTTCCTGTATTGTGACTGTTTGAAGGAAAGATTCTGGTTTGTGTCATGAATCACCAGTATAGGGACTCGGTGCGCTACAAAAGTGCTAAAACAAGATGTTAACAAAGGGGATTGAGTGATGACATCCAATCTTTATAACACATCAGTTTAATGAAATAATCTTCCAACTGTTGCAATAAATTTTAACATTTTTTGCATTATACAGGAAGGCCAAAGAATTCCATCAAGTGTGAGTCGTAAAATCCAAATGACACTTCCAATGAGAATGGAAGCAACTCTGCTGGAAGAAGGCATACGTAGTAGCAATCCGGTGAATTCTTCTTTTGTGGTTTAATGCACGTTTGTTGTAACAAGTACTTTTTTATAAATAATTTATTCGAATGTATATGTTATTTCTGTAATCTGTTGAATTCGTAGACAATTAATGGAATATGTGTTATTTTATTATGCTTAATTATTGTCCATGATTGTGAATTGTATTATTATGCTTGATTAGCCTGAAATTTGTGAAATTGATTGTGAATTATATTACAGGTTTTGTTAAAATGATTTGTGAAATTAATTGTATTATCAATTTTTTTTGTAATGCAAAAGAGGGGGAAAATATTCAGTACCCTACCCCGGCATTTTCAAAACACCGGTGTAGTTATTACCTAAAAAATAAAAAAATTTAAAATACCTCTACCCCGGCATTTCCCAAACGCCGAGGTACTTATTACCCAAAAATTAAACCATATCGAAAGACCCTCAACCCCGATGTTTCCCAAATGACGGTGTTGGTATTAGGCTATACCGGCATTCCAAAAAAAATTTGGGGTAGCCCCCTACCTACCGCGACGCGCGCTTCGTTGGCATTTCTACGGGCATTTTTAAAAACGCCGGTATGGGTTACCTCGGCGATTAAAAATGCCGAGAAAGCCAAAAATAAGCGTCGGAGAAGACGATCCATGTACTAGTGTCTTACTAATTGTTAGGAAATTTGATTCACTCTTCTACTAGGATCTTGTTGAGTTATGCGATGCAATCAATACAAACCACCAAATAAATAGAAGATCACAGCAAACACACCAAAGCACACAAATTTGTCCCGATTGTAGCTTTCGCTTTAATCCGGGGGAGAAAAATCGAGATGTTATTCAACTATAGAAGATACAAGAATATTACAAGTTTCACCACGACCATCTTTCAAGCCTCACCAAAAAATACTAATTGTTTACAATTGGAGAACGTCTCAAACCCTCTTCAATGAAATACTCTCTCTTGGATCTCAATGGAGGCCAATTACAACAATATATAGAGATCTAGACAAACCTTAGTTTGATATCTTCATACAATAGCCATTACATATTTTTGAAGAGATAACCCTACGATAATAACCGTACGATCTAACTTGAAGAGCAAGTTCGGGTTTCAGCAGAATCACACAAACCCGCACCCAAAAACATCTCCAACCGTGCTCGGTCGACTGCACACACATGCGGTCGACTGTCCCCCTCTCGGGAAAATCGTGTACAAGGACCGGTCGACTGCACCCTTCAGTTGATGCTGCTGTTGATGTTTCTTTCGCTTGTGTTCGTCTCCGATCACCCTGATTTCATCGTCCTAACAGAGTTTGGAAGACATAAACTCAACTAAGAGACTTGATTAATAGTAATATACTTAGTTTAATTCAAAAGTTAATATATGTTGATCGAAGTCGATTTCAATCTGATTAATATTCTTTAGTACATCTCTGTGAATTTGATTTTATTAGTACTGAATGACTAAATTCATTCAAATTTCCCCACTAATTAAACAGCTACAACAAAGACAAGAAGAAAACTTTTCAGTATAAAGTCTTCAAGTTTCATAAATCCTAAGGGTGAGTTGCTTTTAGTTTCTTCTCGCAAATTTCATATCTTCAAGAATCCACTTGTGGATGCAACTCTAGTTAAGCAATCAGTATATCTTGTTCATATTCTAATTATTTTTAGCTTCATATTAAAAAATGAACAGCCACAAGAGAGTGCAGGGTCCAATCAAAGTAAGCAATGTCCAAGCTAATTTAATTATCATTTTTATTAGATTTTTAGGGCAACCCTCAAAAGAGATAACCACAATGAAAATGTTCTTATTTACCTGAATATTTTATTTGATTTTATGTACAACTTTAGGACCTTAATTTAATGAGGCGTGTATTGGTAGGACTCTTTGACTCCAAATGATATCAACCAGCGAAACAAGTGAGCATGGTGAGACCCAGCAATTATAGATGGATAACTTTTCTCAATAAGGGAATATATTTGAATGAATGGAAGAAACCAAACTAGGGTTTGGTATCTTTCTCAATTATTTGGTGTAAGCAAACAAAATGGACCCTCCACCAAGTGCACGCATGCCAGCTGCATGGAATTAAATTAGAGCGTTTGACTGTTTGAGAAATACTAAGTTAGGTTGAGTTGTATATACAGAGATAGAAAATAACTTCATTAATTTGCAACATTATTGAATTTCTACATCCATACTGTCTTATAAAGATACTAAATTAAGCACACAAAAAGAAGTGTTAATGTAGAGTTCATTACCCTCATCTAACAGTCCCTAGACTCACTACCCTTTATTCCATATATATCATTTCTAGGGCATGTAGAAAACACAGATAAAACATGTATAGATATATCTTAAGTGAAGGAAGAGATGTGCAACCTATATGTAATGTCTCTATCTACATACTTAAAGCCATACATTTATAGGTAGACCTCACAGCCCAAAGTGTCTTAACTATTGTGAACCAAAATTAAAAGTAATTTATCTGGAGATGTCTCTGTTAGGATCGTGAGAAAAACAACAGAGATAAATTTGAGAAGAAAACAACACAAATATTATTTCTCAATCTCAAAAGATTTACAAAAAAAAACTCTCAATACTTTATAAGCTCTCTGTGGCTATCAATCTCTATTTTTCTCTTCAGTTGAGTGTTACATCAAATGAAGAAAATAGTGAGAATTTATAGGAGGGGAAGAGACACCATGCTTTCGAAGAGACACCATGCTTCGGAAAAGACACCATGCTTCGGAAGAGACATCATGCTTCGGAAAAGACACCATGCTTCGGAAGAGACACCATGCTTGCACCAAACGTTGTCATGCATCAGCATGCACCAAACGTTGCATGCATGAGTGCATGCTCTTTTGTGGCGGGACCTACAATTCTCCCCCTCACGCCACATCTGCACCAATCGTCATCTCTCATCCATTCTAGTTATGTCTCTGCATAACTCTAGTTTCTCCCGAGACACAATCTTTGTCAACATGTCTGCTGGATTCTTCTTCGTGTGGATCTTCATCAGTTTCAACAATTGTTGATCCATCACCTCGCGTATCCAGTGATAGCGAATATCAATATGTTTTGTTCGGGAATGGTACATTGAATTCTTGCTCAAATCCAGAGCACTCTGACTGTCACAATGTACCTTGTAGTCATTCTGCTTGATCCCGAGTTCTTGTAGAAATCGCTTTAACCACAACATCTCCTTGCCAGCTTCAGCGGCAGTAATGTACTCTGCTTCTGTCGTAGATAGTGCAACGTACTTCTGCAACCTTGACTGCCATGACACAGCTCCCCCTGCAAAAGTGTAGATAAAACCAGAAGTCGATTTTCTACCATCAAGATCTCCGGCCATATCTGCATCTGTATAGCCTTCCAAAACCGGATCAGCTCCCCCGTAACACAAACATATCTTTGAAGTACCGTTAAGATACCTGAGAATCCACTTAACAGCCTCCCAATGCTCATTTCCTGGATTGGAGATAAATCTGCTTGCCACACCCACTGCATGTGCAATATCCGGCCTCGTACACACCATTGCATACATCAGACTTCCAACCGCTGAAGAATAAGGCACAACTTCCATTTCCTCGATCTCTTTCCTGGATGAGGGACACGAACTCTTGCTCAACTTGAAATGATTAGCCAGTGGGATGCTAACTGGCTTGGCACCCTCCATGTTGAATCGCTTGATCACCCGTTCAACATATTTCTCTTGAGATAACCACAATCTTCGGGCCTTTCTGTCTCGAGAGATGTTCATACCTAAAATCTGCTGAGCTGGCCCAAGGTCCTTCATATCAAAGACCTTAGAGAGTTCTATCTTCAGCTGTCTGATCTTCACTGCATCTTGTCCGACGACCAACATGTCATCGATATATAGTAACAGTGCAATGAAATTTCCATCAGGGGACCTTTGAATGTAGACGCATTGATCTGCAGCAGTCCTCTTGTAGCCTTGACTCACCATGAATGAATCAAACTTCTTGTACCATTGCCTTGGTGCTTGCTTGAGGCCATACAAACTCTTCTTCAGCTTACATACGAGATTCTCTTTCCCTGGAACCTCGTATCCCTCTGGCTGCTCCATGTAAATTTCTTCATGCAGATCACCATGAAGAAATGCAGTCTTCACATTCATTTGTTCAAGCTCCAAGTCTAGGCTAGCTGCTAATCCGAGCATGACTCGGATTGAAGTCATCTTTACAACTGGAGAAAAAATCTCACCAAAATCGATGCCTTTCTTCTGAAGGAATCCTTTGACCACTAGCCGAGCTTTGTGCTTCACCATCTTTCCGCTGCCATCTTTCTTGAGCTTGAATACCCACTTGTTCTTTAGTGCCTTCTTCCCTCCTGGAAGCTTAACCAAATCGTAGGTTTGGTTCTTCTCTAAAGAGTCCATCTCATCCCGCATAGCGTGCAACCAGTTGTCTTTGTCTGGATGAGACAATGCTTCCTGGAAATTCTCTGGCTCCCCTTCATCAGTAAGAAGAATGTACTCTGATTCTGGATATTTAGTAGACTGAACATGGCCTCTTTCAGATCTACGTAGCTGAGGCTCACTCGTCTCAGGCGGTGTATCATTATCTTGTACTGGTTCTGCAGCTGTGAAAGGTTGCGGCTCCCCAGGCTCATCAATCCCTTCTTCCTCCTCCTCTGGTTTTGCTTCTAGTTCTTGATCAGACACATCATCATCTGTGGCAGCTTGTACTGGTACTGTATCTGGAACAAAGTCCTGAGTACTGACAGGACTTTCAGCAATTGTAGTTTTTTCAGTGTCCCCATATGTCTGATTTTCATGGAACACCACGTCTCTACTTCTGATGGGCTTCTTCGTCTTTAGATCTCATAGCCTGTATCCAAACTCCTCGTCTCCATACCCTATGAAAATGCATGGAGTGGTTCTCGCATCGAGCTTCTGCCTGAGCTCCTTTGAGACATGTGCATAAGCCAGACATCCAAATGTCCTCAGGTGAGAGTAGGAGGGGTTTTTGCCGGTCCATTTCTTCTCTGGGATGTTGAAATTCAGCGGGACTGATGGAGAACGATTGATCAAGTAGCAGGCGGTGCGAACAGCTTCTCCCCAAAATGGCTTTGGCAGCTTTGCTGTGCTGAGCATACTTCTGACTCTTTCCATGATTGTTCGGTTCATTCTTTCTGCTACCCCATTGTGTTGCGGGGTACGTGGAACCGTCTTCTCGTGCCGAATGCCCTGACTCTTGCAATAGGCATCAAAACTCCTGGATGTATACTCGCCTCCGTTATCTGAGCGAAGGCACTTCAGCTTCTTCCCCGTTTCACGCTCTACCATGGCATGAAATGATTTGAAGATTTCCAAGACCTGATCTTTTGTCTTCAGAAAATACACCCACACCTTCCGAGAAGCATCATCAATAAATGTCAGAAAGTATTTGTTACCGCCTAGCGACTCCACCTCCATGGGACCGCAAATATCAGAATGTATCAGACTGAGCAACTCTGATCTCCTTGTCGAAGAGGAACTAAAAGAGACTCTTCGCTGCTTGCCAAATAAACAGCTGCTGCAAGGTTGAAGCTCTGCATTCTTGGTAATGGAGATAAGATTTTCCTTCATCAAGGTTGATAAACCTTTCTCACTCATGTGACCGAGTCTCTGGTGCCACAGTTTCTGCGAAGCTTCATGTTCAACAATATTGAGACTCTCCACATTGATCTTCACATGAGTCTTGTACAAAGTGCTGCAGAGATGTCCACGAGCGATCACCATTACACCTTTCAGCATCCTCCACGAGCCATTGCAAAAACGGTTATCATAGCCCTTTTCATCTAGGGCTCTCACCGAAAGAAGATTTTGTCGAAGTTCAGGTACATGGCGAACATCCTGCAGTGTGATTGTGCACCCGGCATCAGTCTGCATCCGAACGTCACCAATTCCGACAATCTTAGCAAAGCTAGAATTGCCCATCCTCACCGAGCCAAAGTCTCCAGCTTTGTACGTCGTGAAGATGTCCTTTCGAGGAGTGGCATTGCAAGATGCTGCAGTATCTACCACCCATTCTACGTCCTGATTCGACACATGGAGGCATGTCTCATCCTCATGAGAGCAAAGAGCCACATCTTCTAGTACTGTGCCTTGTGCATCTCCTTCCTTCCTTGGTTGTGACCTTCCCTGACCGCCTTGCTTTTGTAACTTCCAACAATTTCTTTTCATGTGGCCTGGTTTGCCACAGTGATGGCAGTTGTATGCAGGCCTCCTCCCATCACTTGATTTGCCTCTCGATCTGCCTCTGCTTTGGCTCCTGCCTCTCCACCTGCCTCGATCTTCCTCTCGCTGTCTCCCACAGACTTCTGTGACGCAGGCTTGTGCTTCTGTGCCAACGTCCTTTCTCCGAGCTTCCTCATTGAATAGGGCATCCTTAACCATAGACATGGTAAGATTGCCAGTCGAAGTCGAGTTGCTGAGGGAGACCACCAATGTCTCTCAACTGTCTGGAAGAGAGCTGAGAAGTAGAAGTGCCTGTAACTCATCTTCAAGTGGTAACTCCACTGAAGATAGCTGATTCACCAGGCTCTGAAACTCGCTGGTGTGTTCTGCTACAGAAGTTCCTCCCTGTAGCTTCAGGTTCACCAACCGTCTCATCAGTAGGGCCTTATTTCGAGCTGTCTTGGCCTGGTACATATCCGTCAGCTTCTTCCAAAGGACAAAAGCATCCGTCTCCTGGGCAACATGATGGAAGACACTGTGATCGATCCACTGTCGAATCTGACCGATCGTTTTCCTGTTCATCTTCTTCCAGTCCGCCTCATTGGTAGCTTCAGGTCTCTCTCCCTTCTCCTCAATAGGATCAAAGAGATCTTTACAACTTAGGAGATCTTCCATCCGAGGTCTCCAAAGTGTATAGTTGGTGGCAGTAAGCTTGATCATGGCTCCAAATGATGATGATGATATTGATTCCTCCATCGACATCTTGATCTGCAAAGGCTTTTGGCATTCAACAACTCAACCTCGCTCTGATACCACTTGTTAGGATCGTGAGAAAAACAACAGAGATAAATTTGAGAAGAAAACAACACAAATATTATTTCTCAATCTCAAAAGATTTACAAAAAAAAACTCTCAATACTTTATAAGCTCTCTGTGGCTATCAATCTCTATTTTTCTCTTCAGTTGAGTGTTACATCAAATGAAGAAAATAGTGAGAATTTATAGGAGGGGAAGAGACACCATGCTTTCGAAGAGACACCATGCTTCGGAAAAGACACCATGCTTCGGAAGAGACACCATGCTTGCACCAAACGTTGTCATGCATCAGCATGCACCAAACGTTGCATGCATGAGTGCATGCTCTTTTGTGGCGGGACCTACGGTCTCACCCCGAAAAGTTTCCAAATGGACCAGAGGCGACACAACTGGAGTATCGGTATTCACATTGGTGATCAGGATACAAATTCATAATCCGATTTGGATAGGATGCTTCTGTGCCCCAGCATATCAAAGGTCACATACAACCACACAAAAAAAATTCATATGTACTACAATTTGTAGGGTAGGTTTCTCACCATTATGTAGCTAGGGTACTTGCCACGATTACTTTAATTATCAGATCTTAGATCGGGCCCATTTAAGATTTGTATTTCCTTTCTGGTTCTAAGTACATTGTACTCAGAACTGACACCACTCAATAATTCTACGAGACATTTGAACAAGATTTATGTATATGTACCCAATATACGGCATTTAAGGTTCTCCTTCAAAAACCTAAGACTTTCAGTAGTCTAAACTCGGGTGTGTTCATCGACATTATCCCCATCTATGCATGTGATATGTTCCCAAAAAAAATTATACCATTTTCATGTGCATATAAACTTAACAAACTTTTCTTTTCAACATTATCATATACATATAGCCAAAGACTTTAGTTGTTGGATTTAAATCAAGCATTTTTCTCAAAATTAATTATTAGGATTTTAAAAGTGAATATCCTAATAATTGACCCTAAATCCTAATAATTATTTGATCCTAGTATGGTTACCTGTGGTTAGAGCGCTCTGAAGCTATTGTTAATACTTATCAACAACAACAACAACAACAACAAAAAAGTCTTTTTCCCAACTAGTTTGGGTAGGCTAGGGCGTACCTGAATTTTAGGGGGCCCTAAGCAAGTTCTCAAATGAGGAATTTTGCAAGTTGATAAAATAAAAATGACAATTATTTAAATGCAAACAAACTTGGAGCCTTAAAGAACATACTATTTAAATGAAAATAAATTTATATATATGATTTCAAAAAAAATTAATTGATAATGTACGTATTTTACATGAAATGCCTCGTAGCAAAAAGAAACTTGAACAAACTGTAAGGAAGAAGCGGCAGTGATTTTATTCTGAATTGCATGTTACCTGAGAGAATGAAAATGATGAATGAGAGAATTAAAGAAGATAGAACCAAAAGAAAAAAATGTTCAAAACATACAAGTAAACGCACGTTGAGTTTGTGTACATTAAGAGAAAATATTGAGCTGACATGATTGAAGTATATCTATAATGCTATTTTGAATGTTTTCATTGATACATTTTGGTTTTATCAAATGCCTCTTCTATTTTTATTTCTTTTTGAAGACAACCCTAGTATTCCTTTCATTAACAGATATAAAATTTATAAAAAAGGAAAAATAAGCAAACAAAGTAAACATGTCTATGCACTTGAAGATTACATTATCGCAAAGAACTAAGTATGATATATTAGATAACACGGTCAGAATGAAGTGATAATGAATATATGCATATGAGAATACTAGTTGGGAGCTTAAAATGTAGAATAATCATATGCATTTGAAGATTTGGTTAGAAAATTATTATAAACAAGTAAATATGATATATCATAGAACATTGAAAAAAATATCATAGAATGACATGCATAGGCTAAGTGAAAAATAATATTAAATTTATAAAATGGTAAAATAACATGTATGACTGTGAAAATTAATTAGTTTAAAAAATAAAAAAACGTTTGAAAATTTAATTAGCCCATGAGGTTTCGAACCTACGACCTTCATGTTATTAACACAACACTCTAACCAGATGAGTTAATAGGCCAATTGTTGTTTCAAATTTTAGATAATACAATATAATCTTATCTGAAAACAATTATATATATTTTTTAAACATTGTAAATACTTTAAAAATATGGGACCCTATAAAATTGGGGATCCAAAGCAGTTGCTTTTGCTGCTTGGGCCCAGATCCGCCCATGGCTACATGAATCCAGATTTTCTATTCTGCTCGGTTTAGCGCAATATCTTCTGTAAGGTCATAAGCTATCATATATTTTCTCACTATATTTCCACCCAAATTAGTATAGGTCTTCCTCTACCCCTAATTATACCCTCAATACTTATCAAATCACTCTTTCTAACGGATGCACTACTAGGTCTACGTGTGACATGTCCAAACCATCTGAAGCGATTCTCTCTTAACTTATCTTGGGTTGGAGCTACCTTTAGCATGTCTCGTATATACTTATTTCTAATTCTATCCTTCTTTGTTTTACCACACATCCATCTGAGCATTTTCATCTCTGCTACCCTCCTTTTTTGAACATATTGTTTCTTTGTTGCCCAACACTCTGCTCCATACATCATTGCTGGTCTAATAGTCATCCTATAAAATTTTTCCTTCAACTTCAAAAATATACGGTTGTCACACAAAATACTACTGGTACTTTTTTACTTAAGCCACCCTACTTGGATTCTATGTATAACATCTTCATAAATCTCCCCATCTCTTTGTATAATTGAGCCTAAATATCGGAAGCGGACTCTTTTAGGTATCTCTTGACCTTCAAGCTTTACTACTTCCTCAATTGTGTTTCAAATATTACTAAATTTACACTCCATATACTCTGTTTTAGTTCTGCTTATCCTAAAGCCTATAGCTTCCAAAATTTCTCTCAACAATTCTAAATTAGCATTGAATCCTGCTTTAGTTTTGTCCAGTAAGATGACGTCGTCAGCAAAAAGCATATACCAAGGCACCTCATCTTGTATTCATCGTGTCAATTCATCCATAACTAAAGTAAAAAGGTAGAGGCTTAAAACCGAACCTTGGTGTAACTTACTGTAATAGGAAAATTACTGGTCTTTCCTGTGGCCGTTGCCCCTTCATACACAGCCTTAATTACCTCAATATACCGAAAAGTTACTCATTTATTATTTAATACCCATCAGACTATGTCTCTAGGGACTTTATCATATATTTTTTTCTTGATCTATAAAAACCATATGTAGATCTTTCTTATTCTCCCTATATTTTTTATAAGTCTCCTCAGTACATAAATTGCTTCCATTGTTGACCTCCTAGTCATAAATCCAAACTGATTATCGGACATTGTAGTTTGTAGTCTCAGTTTATGTTCGATCACTCTCTCCCAAATTTTCAATTTTCATCGTATGACTCATTAATTTAATCCATCAGTAGTTGAAACAACTTTGTATGTTTCCTTTATTTTTATATATAGGTACTAAAATACTCTTTCCCCATTCATTGGGCATCTACTTAGTCCTCAAAATTTCATTAAATAATTTTGTTAGCCAACCCACTCCTACATCCCCAAGACACTTTCAAATTTTAATCGGTATATCATCTGGTCCTAAAGCTTTTCCTACTTTCATCCTTCCTAGAGCATTTCGAACCTCCGAGATCCTAATTCTACGGAAAAATATATGCTCTGACACACCTTCGAGTCCTCTATATTTAAGTTGCCCACAACATTTTCATTTAATAACTTCTCAAAATAATTTCGTCATCTTTCTTTAATTTCCTCATCTTTTACTAAGACTCTTGAATCCTCGCTTTTAATACACTTAATTGTATCCAAGTCTTTTATTTTTCTATCTCTTTGTTTAGCAAGCTTATAAATATTATTTTTCCTTTTTTTGTTCCTAATTTTGTGTATAAATCATCATAAGCTTTTTTTTTGGCATCTCTTTGGGTCTGTTTGGTTTGGTTTTTTTTTCCCCTTTCAAAACCTAAAAACATGTTTGGTTAGGGTGTTTTGTGAAAAGAGTTTTCACAAAACTCCAACTTCAATCATTCTCTCTCTACACGAGCGCAACCTTACATTTTTAGAAAAGCATTTTTGAAAACTCCAACTTGTTTGGTTATAGTGTTTTTAGAAAACTGTTTTCAGAAAACTGTTTTCAAAACAACAAACCTAACGCAGTGTTACCTTTTCTTAACTTCTTTTCTAACGGTCTTATATCTCTTCAAATTCTCTTCATTTCTACTCTTTTTTCATGCAACTCCGCCATTGCCTGTCCCAAGCCAGAAATCCGGCCACAAACCGGATAAGGAGAAGGGTTGCATTAGACAATTGACAGTCAACATAAATTTTTGTCAAATCCTATGAATCCTAATGTTAATACTTAACAAGTAGAAAATATATATTGAGTCATCCACATCTTGTCAATGTTTTCTTCTGGATCACTTCCAAGACACATACTTTTTGTCGGAGTGTTTTTACCTTAAATATTTCTTATGGTAGCGACAGTGTGCAAAGCAAATAAAATCTCTTGGTACTCGGTAGCTAGATCCATTCTGTACACACCTTCAGAGATATTCTGCAACTGCATCGATCTCCTCTATTTGTTCTTGTTGTCCATATTCTGCTTATGTTTGGTGCTCATAGGCAAGGTATATCAAATTTGATATAAGAAATATATACTATTTTTATAGCCTTTTTCGGTTAAACTTCATGTAGGATATGCCATAATGTTTTTCCTGTTCCTAATCAAACATTATAAAATGTTGGCTAGCTCATCATTAAGCCCATCAAGAAGCCCAAGCTTATTAAATGGGCCTAAACACCAAGCTTCGAAAGGCTAATGCCAAGTCCAGTGAAGACCTGGGATTTGTGTTCTCATTTGTCCCTTTCGGTGCTGTTATTTCCAAAATTTTTAGGAAAATGGTTTTTATATTTGTACATTTTGAAAACAATTAACTTATATTTTCTGTTCTAGTCATCTTATTCTAAAGATCCCTTTTCTATCTTAATAAATTCTGAATATGAGATTGTGTACGTCTACGAATAATATTAAGTCTATTGTGACTTGTGAGTTCTTTGGTACCCCAGATTGAATCTCCAAGTTTCCGGAGTTTACAACAAGATATCATTTTGTTCTATTCCATTCAGGGCTGGCCCAAGCCCCAAGCTACCCAAGCTAGAGCTTTAGGCCTCCAAAAAAAATTAAGTTTTTAGGCCTAAAAAAAAAATTACATAAAAATAAAGGCCTCCTCTAGCAATCTGGCTCCTCGCTAGGGGTGGCAATGGGCTGGGCTAGGGCCGGACTTATATAAGCCCGAGCCCGAGCCCGAATTCTTTTGTGTGGTCCGAGCCCGGCCCGATTTTACATTGGGTTCCAAAGTGTAGGCCTAAGCCCAAACCCGAATAAACAAAAAATACCCGAGCCCAGCCCGATTTCTTTTAAAAAAACAATTACAGGAATTGTTTTATAGAAAGTAATACAAAATAACATGAGAACATAGCTAATCGGAATAATCATTCATACAAACATATTTTCTCCAGCTCGATTTATTCAAAAAAAGCAATTACATGAATTGTTTTGTAGAAAGTAATACAAGATAACATGAAAGCATAGCTCATTAGAATAATCATTCATACAAAAAATAGCTATGAATCCCTCTTCATTGTCTTCCTTTTTCTCTTCATCAGAATATAGAAAGTAATACAAAATGAGATCAGTCAAACTCAATTCCAGTCAAATTACAACCTATATGATAACATCAAAACTGGACTAAACATCAAAACTTGTAGTGATTCAAAACTTTCTATTTTGAGAACCATCCATAAGTGTGGGTAGTTGAACAGCCCCTACTCCAATATTGTTCCCACAATACTCTCTGAGCTTTTTGCTCATATGTATTATGCCTCCATTCTACTAGCAGTAATCGCAAGGCAATGAAAATAAAATCCTCCATATGCATCAGCTTCTTTCCTCCTAGTTTTTTTTCACTTTTCTTTGATCCATCAGATGCCTTTTGTGCCTAGCAATTTATATATGCAAACGGGGAAAATAATCATTCAGTAGTAGTAACTGAGAAAGAATGTTTATTTTCTCGCATGTCCTCCTATACATAATGTACTTAAAATTTTAAGTACCTGAAGTTCGCCAGCGGCTTTTGCTTTCAGTTCAGTTTTTCTTGTAATCTCTTAATTTTGCCTACCAATAAAATAAACTACGTCACTCCAATGAATACTTGAAATACTTGGAGAAGTGCAGAACAAAATAAATCAAATGTACGGCAAAACAAGTCTACCATATCATATTCCATAAAGTAAGATAAACGAGCAGATACAGGCATATGCATATAGTTATGTGACATATGTCTTTTTTCTTGGAGTAATAAAGCTCCTAATGCAAACACAATATAATATTTTATACCAATAAAACATCACAGCTTTTTCACAGCTTTAAAAAGGCAGAGTTCCAATGTTACAATACATTGCATCAATTAGGATAAGAAAATCTAACAAATAAACTACGAGATGAAAACAAAGGCAGTTACTACATTACAATACATATGCAACTGACCGCTTATAATTTCACTAAGGAAAAGTGTGCAAGGGAAAAAAGAAAGTAAAAGAAAGCAACTGAAACAAGTACTTGAATAATTTCTCATAGCACAGTAAAATTATAATAAATTCTTACCGATGTGTTTGTGAAGAAACAAAAAAAAGTATAAAAGAACCAGCCCAAGCATGACCAAGAAGACGTGAAATGTGAATCCTATCTCTGACTAAACCAAAAATCAGGATTCAAGACAAAAAAAGGTTTGATGCCAAATATCAAGAAAGTATTCACATAGTGAACAACATATGCATTCTGAAATTTATGAGTTAATGGGCATTGTTTACCACTTGATCCTGTATTAATTTTCATCAACTCGGTTTAGTAACTCTTGTTAATGAAGCCTCAAGCGACTCACATTATTTCATATAATTGGGGGGAATGAGAACGCGTTTCTCTGCAAGTAAAAAAATGCAATAAGTTGGTCTTCCTCCTATTTACATTCATGTTATGAATTCTTTTACCTCGTGTCTTTTCTCAAATAATATCATTTAATTCATACATGCATCACAATAGTTTTTTTCTCTCAAGAGTAAGCAATCAGATGAAAAGGCATTTCTACTCACCATGACAATATCCAGAGATGAAGGAGGTGAAAGAACGAGCAGATACAGACATAGAAAAAACGAGCAGATACAGGCATATGCATATAGTTTGGATGTTCTACATGTTCACATTACACATCTACTAGCGTCAAAGTATTTCTCTTTCTACAATCAGAAAAAAGATCTATATGGGATGTTCTACATGACCCCAATATAGGAGGGAAGGCTTTGTTGTAGTAGTAGTTGTCTTATATACATTTGTAATCTATATACATATTTGTAATCAATATACACAGGATTTCATTTGTCTTTCAATTGTCCATATACAAAGAATACCATCTGTGAATCTGGATGATACACAGGATTTGTAATCTACTTATTTTTAATCAATATACACAGGATTTCATTTGTCTTTCATTTGTCTTTCATTTGTCTTTCAATTGTCCAGTGGTATGATACCTTTAAGGTGTGTTTTGTATGCAGATTGAAGCATTGAAAAGACTGAAGCATTCTTCAAAATAGAATTAGTCCCCCCTTTAATCCACATATACAGATCGAACTTAATGTAGATACAGATCACATATGGCTATTAAACCTAGATATAGGAAGTTTTCTTTTATGAAATTTCATTAATATTTTTTTTCTTCTTCTAAGTATTAGTGTAAACGATTCTTTATTGGCAGATTTCACCATTGGGTTCATAACAGTACATTGGGTTCATACTGACATAGAACACTTAATTTTGCCTAAATTCCCACTATATTGTTCCTCTTAAATCTTATGCCAAAATCAGAAATCTAACCCAAAATCCCTCTTTGCACTCAAATTAATTTTTTCAGCAAAAGAAAAAAATCAACAATAAAGATGTCGAGAACATATATATGAAGGATTCAATGAATCAAAAAATTTCTATAATTCCTCACAAAATCAACAAAAACAATGTGAAATCAAATAATCAATGAATCAACAAATTTACCTGAAATTGAAACTTGGTAGATGATGAATTCGAGATCCCCTATTCAGATTATAGAGATATGACATTGAATTGGGAGCTAGGGTTAGGGTTGATGATGAAAAAAATATGAAAAAACTACATATAAATAGGCAAACGCTGCCATGAATGAGAGAGATATATGGATTAGGGACTAGGGAGAGAGAAGGAGCCTGGCTGCCTGGGAGTGGAGGCTGTCGTGCTCTGAAGACGAAGCGCTCAGAAGATGAAGGGACGCACAAACTCTGGATCAGATTTCAAATGTTAGGGACTTAGGAGTTAGGTCTTAGGGTATTTAGTATATATTACTATATATATAAATCGGGTCGGACCCATACGCACCCGAATCCGGCCCAAAAATTTTAACGGGCTTATTTTTTAGCCCGGGTCCGAAAAAAATGAAAAAAACAAGCTCGAGTCCTACTAAAAACGGGTTGGACTTGATCGGGCTCGGGTCGGGTTCGGGTAAATTGCCAGCCTTACTCCTCGCATACCTCACGCCTGCCTCTTTGGTTCCCTTCCCAAAATTCTAGTTTAGTAGTCTCCACCAATCAAAGCCTAATTAATATTTATTAACCCTACCTACTGTTAACCAACTCTTCATCTTCTACCTTGTAACTTCATCTCGTCCCTGTTCCCAATTCAACCAATCAACCTGACTCTTCAATCTTCATCTCGTCCCTGTTCAAACTGACTCTTCATCTCGTACATGAACTATACAGAAGTCTATTGGGTGAAGTAACCATTGAAAAAATCAGTTTACTTTCTTACTCTTTTGTGAGGGTATTTACTATGGGATTGTGGATAATAGATATGTTTTTTTTGGGATGCATATGGCAATAGGTGTTTCTTTGTTTATGACAACTTTTGATATTTTTATTACTAAACCCTGTGATATAGGTAATATCTTTGAAATTAGTTTTATTAATTTATTCCTCTATTTCCATTTCTACCAATTTCATGCATGTTCTGTTATTGCCTCTGTTGTAGTTGGCAACAACCGTTTCCTCTCTGTGCTCTAGCAATAGGGAGCCGCTTGGCCCGCTTCCTGGATGGGATAGTCTACTGAAAGTAGGGTAAGTAACTATATATTTATATTGTTTTTTTTTTCTTTTTTTATATAGAAATTTCTATGCTTTGTTTAGGGCAATCTACAAGGTAACTGCTAACCCTGTATATTGTAGCACCCTGATCTTTTGAGGTTTTTCCCACTCTGCATAAAGCTTCTATTAGGTGGATTAGTTAGTATTAATGAACCAATATTGTCAAAATTGTACATCCTGTAGAGTTGGTCCAAGTGATAAGTATCTGGAGGGACTAATCTACAAAAGGAATATTAAATTTGGAGGACGAAGGTATAAAACACATATGTCAATGGTATTTTAACTAAGGTATAAAGAAGATTGTCTTAACCTTGAACGATCATTAAAACATAACGACAACTCAGATATTGATGGGTTAGATTTATTTTTAGAACTGAAAATTTTAAGAGAAATTATACAAGTGAAAAATGATACACCAATTGACATACTTAATTATATTAAAAGACTTGATTCTTTTCCAAATGCATATATTGCTTATAGAATAATGTTAACAATTCCCGTAATTGTTGCTTCGGCGGAAAGAAGTTTTTCAAAACTAAAATTAATAAAATCTTATCTAAGATCAACAATGTCTTAACAAAGATTAAATGGATTGGCTTTATTATCAATTGAAAAAGAAATGTTAAATAAAATTGATTACAATAATATAATAAATGATTTTGCATCTAAAAAAGCCCGAAAGATAATATTTAAATAAAAATATATTAATTTTAACAAAATATTATTATAAGCTTCTAAAAGGCCTCATTTCGGAGTTCGCTTTAGGCCTCAATAAGTGTTGGGTCGGCCTGTCCATAACATTCTGAAACTTGAACACCCGAATAAGGAGATTTTAACAGACCAAATAAAGGAGCATATATCAACGACTCCTTAGCTAGTACTTCTCAATGTATTCCTCCACATCTTAAATTGCATGTTGAACGACACGACAGATGACATTGTTAACAATATTAACAAATTGGGAATACACTTTCAGATCCTATCAGGGATGCAAGAGAGGTCGAAGAGGTGGAGATGCGAGGATGGCCATCGACGACGATCTGGAGAAGGAAAAAATGATGGTGGGGCATTGAGGACCACCGCCACGACTCTAATAAGGAGGACTGCCACCGGAAGAGAACACTACCCCGTTGGGAGAAGTCTCAGAATCGATGACGATCACCCTCCTCGTTCTGATCCATTGAGAGGTCGTCAATCGCCTCCCCTGCTCCACTCCCACCACTAGCGAGAGTATTACTTTCCGAGATGCCACAGTAGATTACCGTCCCTTCCCAGTTGGAGGCATCACCACTTGCTGAGAGTAGGGCTGAAGATCGCCAAAGACAACGTCAGAAGAAGAGTGGAGGCTGGCAGGGACCATAGATGGGTTCCTCGCCACGATGATCATCACCGTTACGACCATTATCGGCCCCTCAAATCATAGTCCAAATCTCATCACCACCACCACCATCATCATCAACAACAAACTGCATTCAACCATCCAAACCACTAACATCGACAACACTAGAATCATCCTCCTCATCCTCCCCCTCTACTAACCAAACCACCTTCACAAACCAAGCCCCATCCACCTACTAAAACCACCCCTTGGCCTCTACAACCACCCTTTAGAGCATTCGGGGGCTATTCTGCCAAAATTATTGAAAAATAGAAATGTGTATGCTGCAGTCATTGGCTATAAACCCAAAAAATGGGTTTTAGGGAAACAGTAGTCTGCCAAATTTGGTAGACGAAATAGCTATTTGAAAAATATAGCCGATAATAGATGATTTTTCATTTGTTCGATCGACCGAAAGATAATATTTCGTTGGATGATTTTTATTTTATTTAATCTTATCAGACGCGTAACGATTTCCCGTTCCTAATTTTTTTTTTAAAAATAAATCGTCCGACGGGAAATGATTCCCCATCCGATCGATTTATTTTTAAAAAAAATATCTCCCACAATTTAAATCCAAAAAAAATCAAGGGACAACATATGTTCCTTCGTTTGTCAATAAAAAAAATTTAAATTATTGAATTACCTATATACCCTCCCTCTCTTACCAACGTTCATATTTCAACGACTATTTTTCTGAAACGAAGCACAACGGCTCCGAAAAAAATTCGCCTATAAGATAGCTACCCTCTCTGTTTAACAAGTTCAAAAAGTGTCCTCTTCTATTCTTCTACTCTACCCTGACGCTTTTCCTCCACTAGATCCCGTTGATCGCCCCATCCTTTTGCCATAGCCCCTTCGCATTTTCTTCTGGGCCCGAGCTCCTCTACAGACCCATCTCGCCTTTGTTTCCTCTCTCCCCCGTCCTTCTTCCACCCTCTCGTAGGTCGTCCCCCCAGCTCCACTGGCCTTACGTTTGGCCCTTTACCCCACCTCGTCCTTCCCCCTCTCAGGTTTTCAAGTCTTGTCGAGCTGTTTCCAGCACCTCTCTCCCTCGTGGCCGGCCGACGGTGTTCTCGTCTTCTTCAAGTTCCTCGGATCTCGGTGGTGTCGCTCGTTTCTCGTCCAGAGCGCCTCCTGGGCCATTCCCTTAGCACTGGCATGGCTACCCTCCTGAGCGCAGTCGCTTGCTCCCGTTCTCCTAGTACTTTTTAAGCACCAATCCCTGCCAATCACTAGAGGTAATTTTGCTTTACTTTTTAGCATTTGCCATTTCTTTTCTTTTGATTACTGTTTTCTTTTCTCTTATTGCGTGGTGTGATCCCTATGGATCTTGTTTTGGTGTTGTACACCTCGTTCTTTCTCCCTGAACTCTACTCTATCTTCTCTTCTTCTGGGTTTCGTATTATTGAGTTCTTACCTGTCATAGCGTTTGGCAGCCTGTGTTTTGTGTGGTGGGAGTTTAGTTCCCGTCAGTATTGGGGTTTTATCTCCCTCGTTTAGCGCTCTCTTCTCCATTTGTTCTCAGTAAGGTTTATTTTTCCTCCTATTATTCTGTTATTTCAATGTGTTTTGAGGATTTCGATCCCCAGCACCAATCTCTAAAGTGTTGTTCATTTTCGTATTTTCTTTCCTCCATCCTTTTCCCTGAATTGGGCCCAGGCCCAATGGAACCATCGTGGGTCGACATTGTCAAAAAAAATAAAATTTCTAAAAAGCCCCCCCCCTCCCGAGCCCATTTCGATGAAGCTTCTAGGCCGCTCGGTCCCATCAGCTTACCGCCCTTTCAAGTACCATGTCGCATCCCTTCAAAAGAGTGCTTCTCCCTCCTCTTCCCCCCCACCTCTGGTTTGGTTTCATTGTTTACAACCAGGTCATATGAAGGCCTTTTGTTTTGCCATTATGAAGTATTTATTTTGCCTTAAACCTGGCTACTCCCGTAATCGTTGTTTCGCTCTTCAACAAATATTGGGTCTTTCCATGGGTGTGCCAATCTCTGACCAAGTTCTGGGAGCGCTTGACTTCCCTTCTCTTCAATCCAAGATAGCGGATATTCATTCTCACAAGCCCAAAAAAGCTAAGGTGTTTTCTTCCTCCCCTCTCCTCCCTACCCCCCCGGACTCCCAGCGCCCCTCGGTAGCCCCGCCACCCACCCCCCAAGTGCTTTCTCCTATTTCGTCTCTGGAGCACCTGCTGGTCCCTAAGCCTCAGGTCACCTTAGTCTTTATCCCTCCAACAGAGCTTTCGGACAAGTTGAAAATGTTCGAATGTTATGGAGTTGTCTCCTTCACCGGAGGTTCGGTCTCCACCTTTACCCTAAACTCCATTCTTTGCAACTCTTGCAATATCAAAGATTGGGTGTGGTTTATTGGCTCTTGTTATAACGATGAGGTGGTTATCTATTGTCCCTCCCCAAAAATCCTAGATGAACTTATTTCCATCTGCTCTCTCTCAATCGGTTCGATCAAACTTGCCTTTCGCAAATGGGCATTCCTAGGCCACCCTCCTTCGGCCATTTCCCAGACCCCGGTCAAAGTGACTTTTATAGGCCTCCCGCCGTTCTGCGACTCCCCTCGCATTGTTGCAAACATGACTAAATGTATCAGAGAATTGAGTCGCATCTCCTCATCTTCTTTGTTAGCCTCGGGACGCCTCCAAGTGGAAGCTGATTTCTGCTGTCCTCCGGTTAAGGAAAGGATCTTTGCATACTCCTTGTGTGACAGTAAGTCCGTCTTTGATATTTCTCTCATTTATCATGAGAGTGCTAGCGGCAGTTCTTCTTTAGTGCCTTCGGATATTGGAGTTTCTAAAGCCTTAGCTTCGGATACGTCCCTTCCCAAAACTTTTGCTGTGGGAGCTTCCTTTCGATTGACGGCTCAGTCGTCTAAACTTAAAGCGATTCCCAAAGCCTCTCACCAGAAGAAATTCTCTTCGCAGCGTAGAGGCTTTTTCTCTCCTTCCGGCTCTAAAATCTCTCCGTCAAATGCTCACAATCTTGTCTGGATCAATCCAGACATCAATTCTCAATCTTCGGCGAAGCTTACCCTATCTTCCCAATGTGTTCCCAAGGAGCCACAGACCAAGTCCTCACTCCCTCCCTCTTTGGGTACTCCTTCTTCGACAGACCCTGAGGCTACCTCAGGCCTCTGTACCGATCGTTCTGCTCCAACACTTATCGATTCTGCGGATAAGTGGCCAGCTTGGGAGCCTAATCCACATTTCTCGTCTGATTGGGACCAGTTCACCAAGTCTGTTCACGGAGCTTCTTCCTCTAAGGTCAACTCCATATCGGCTAAGTTGAAAGCTGGCTCTTCTCTTGAGCCGAAAGTCGGCACTTGGATTGATAAAGACGACCTTTTGGAGGACGAAGTTGCGGACCTAGACCAAGCCCTATCGCTAAAGCAGGTCTGTTCTTCCACCTTCTCGTTTGTCATTGATTTAGGTTCTCCTTTTTTCGTCAGTTTTAATTGTAGTTTTGTTTTTACATTGGGTCCTTACTTTTCATTGCCGACTAGTTATTCTATTTTGTACTGTTTTGCGATTTATTATCACTTTAATTCTTCTTTTTGGTCTTTGGGCAAGCCTGCGGCGGTTTTCAACCGCTCGAGACTTGGATACAAGATACCTCTAGCCCACCGTTCATTACCTCCCTCGAACCCATCTCCCTAACAATCTCTGATCCGCCCTTCTTTTCCCCATCATTTGGTCTCTAACACTGAGGGCCCCGCCCTTCTTCTTCCATCGGAGCAGGCTTCTCAGCAAGAGCTCTCCCCAGCTAGATTGCGGTCCACTCCCTCTCTTCAAAGCCCTTGCTCCATTATTCGTTCTAGTGCCCGTATTCGGGCTAAAAAAAATCTATAAGGTCGGAGACTCCTATGGGGCCCTGTCCAGCCTATCGACGCTCGCCTGAATCTCTTCTTCATTATCCCGCGGTCTCAAGTTCTCCTAGCCTTGGTTCCATCTATCATGTGCAATTTGACTCCCTCTCTAACCTAGATATGCTCCGCATCTCTAAAGATTTGGGATTTCAGGTTAATTTCGGTAATTTCGCTGACTTTGATGCTATCCACATTCGTGAATTTACTAGAGCTCTTGAGTTTCTAAGTATTCATGATTAGTGTCTCTTGGAACATCCGAGTTTTGTAGTTCCCGTCCAAGCAACAAGATGTTTATCAACTTATTGCTTCTTCTCATTGTGATTTGATTTCTCTCCAAGAATCAAAACTTGATTCCCCCTCCCTCTCCATCCTTCGTTCGATTGGTGGTACTTTAATCTCTAATTGGATCTCTTTGGGTGCCATTGGATCTAGAGGTGGGATTCTTTTGTGATTTAAAGAATCTCGCTTCTCTATCATTTCGATTCAGCAGCGGACCTTTTTCCTTATAGTTCACCTTCACTGGGATGATTTCAATCGTGATCTCACCGTTGTCTCGGTTTACGGTCTGTCGACAGTGGATCGTCGTGGCCTATTTTGGAACGAATTTTTATCCTTCCAAAATAGTACCCATGGCCTCCTTTTTTTCTGTGGTGACTTTAACGTTACCAGATTCACCTTTGAAAGATCAGGCAACGCCTCCTACTCCGTTGACTCATCCCGTTTTAATGATTGTATTCGTTCTCTTCAATTGACTGATCTCCCTCTTAGCGGCAGATCTTTCACCTGGTCCAACATGCGCAGTTCGCCATCCTTAGCTAAACTCGATCGTTTCCTTGTTTCCTACGATTGGATTACCTTTTTCCACAACTCTTTTGCTTCGGCCTTACCTAATCCCTCATCTGATCATGTGCCCATTTCATTGAATTCGAACTATAAATTTGCAAGACCTTTCAAATTCTGCTGAGAAAAATTCTGGCTTCAAGATCAAATCTTTGTTAATCTTATTATGGAGTGCCTCTCCTCAATTACGGGCTCGTCCGGCCCTGGCCGTATTCTGCTTAAGTTGCACGCTATCAAATATGGATGCAAAGTTTTGCAAAAAGAGAGATTTGCCAATGCCAATTTTCTTAAAACCATTTTCCTTTCTTCCATTGACTCCATTGATAAGCTTGAGGAACTTGGCCCTATCTCTGACTCTCTTCGCTCTGAACGTAGTTCTTGTAAGAGAGAATACGCTAGCATTCTCCACAATGAACACATTAAATGGGCTCAAAGGGCTAAGGTCCGATGGCTTAAGGAGGGAGATGGCAACACCTCATTCTTCCATAGTTTTGTGTCGCATCGACAACGCTGCAATCGTATTTCTTCCATTGAGGATGAGGACAACATATTGACTTCTGATGCTGATATTCATGCCACATTCCTTCGCTCCGATAAAAATTTATTTGGATCTCCTAAACAGCGTTCCTTTTGTCTGGACTGGGATCACCTTTATGTAGGGGTGTAAAATGAACAGGACGGTCCGTCGTCCGTCCGAGTCTGGCTCGAGAAATGTTCCGACCGTGGACCATCCAAATTGTTATACGAACCGATCTGAACAAATTATTCGGTCCGATTCTTTACCGAGCTCGAGCCGGACATAAGTCCGTCGGAATATTATTGCGGTCCGATGCTTTACCGAACTGAGTCCGGACTATAAAAATTTTGTCCGACCTAGATCGAGCTGGACATAAGCCCGTCCGAGTACAATTTTGGTCCGAGCTTGAACATATAGCTGTCTGATCCCGTCCGGTCCGATTTACAGCCCTACCTTTATGGGCCTCAGGCTCAGGATTTGTCTAATCTGGAAGATCCCTTCTCGATGGAAGAGATCAAGTTGGTGGTCTTCTCCTTAAAAAGTGATTCTACGCCTGGGCCGGATGGTTTCCCTGCTTTTTTCTTAAAAAATTTTTGGGAGGGTCTTAAAGAAGACCTGTTCCATATGTTCTCTGACCTCCACCAAGGGCATTTCTCTTTTCATAGAATTAACTACGCCCATATAGTTCTTATCCCCAAAATCATGGGAGCTCACTCTGTCTCTAATTTCCAACCGATCAGCCTCCTCAACACCACCTTTAAGATCATCATGAAAGTGCTGTCTAATCGCCTCGGTGCTAGCATCTCCCCCCTGATTGATCCCGCCCAATCAGGGTTTATCAAAGACTGTTTCATCCTCGACAGTGTGGCGTCAGCCCAAGAAATTATTTTCGAATGTCACAGATCCAATTCTGAAGGGATCCTGTTAAAATTAGATTTTCAAAAAGCTTACGATAATGTCAGTTGGGACTTTCTCTTCGAAATTATTCTCCATCATGGATTTGTTCCTAAGTGGATCGCCTGAATTAAATCCAGCCTTTTTGTTGGTACCTTTTCCATCAATATCAATGGTTCAGAAGGCCATAAATTCAAGTGTAAGTGTGGCCTCCGCCAGGGCGACCCTATTTCTTCCCTTTTAATTTCTCTGGTTGCTGATGTATTCAGTAAATTACTCCGTAATGCTTGGGATGCTAATGTCATCGAAGGTCTTGGCAGTTCGATGAGCTTCCGTGGGGTTCTGAACCTCCAATATGCTGAAGATACTATTATCTTCGCGAAACCTAACATGAGTACTTTGCGTAATCTGAAATTACTCCTTTATATTTTCGAAAGCACCTCTGACTTATCCATTAATTTCCAAAAAGTTTCAGTTCTTTGGCTCGGAGGATCAGATAACAGGCAAGTCGAAATAGCGCAATTCTTTAATTGTGCCTCTGCTTCTTTCCTAATCCATTATTTGGGCATTTCCTTGAGATGGGGGAAGCTTCATAAATCTGACTGGTTGCTGATGATCGAAAAAGTCGAATCTTGACTGAACTCCTGGGTGGGTAAGCACCTCTCTCGTGGAGGTAGATTAATCCTTGTTAATTCTGTTCTTACCTCGGTTCCTTTATACATGATGTCTTTTTTCTACGTCCCCTCGTGGGTTATTTTTTTTCTGGTCGGGTGTAAACAATTATAGACCGGGCACGCATCTATGCAATTGGAAATTGATTTGTACTTCCAAAGCTGCGGGCGATTTAGGTGTTCCTAATCTCAGAAATCAAAATTTAGCCCTGTTGGGTAAATGGATTTGGAGAATTTTACGAGAAGGCCATATACCCTGGGCCCGCCTCATCACTCTCAAATGCTTCACCTGACATAAGATCTGGGATGTCTCCCCCGTCTTAACCCGTAGGGCCTCTCCGTTTTGGAAGGGCGTTTGGAAAGCGGCCAAGGCCTTCCTCATCGGCATTTCTCATGAGTGCGCTGATGGTTCCAAGACTAAGTTCTGGTCCGATCTTTGGATTGGTAATATGAAGTTGGCTAGTGCCTACCCCTCCCTTTACTACTTAGCCTTTGACCCTTCGGCTTCGGTTGCGGACTACATTTCCGTCATTAATAACCAAAAGTTCTGGACTATTCCCATTAGTAACATTCTGCCTTCTTCCCTTGAACCGGAGTTTGAAAGACTCTGTTTTAGTCTTTACCATTATACTTGGCATCCCAAAGAAGACTTTAAATGGAGATGGACCAACTCTGGGGACTATTCGGTTAAATCCTTTTATAATTTCCTTAATTTTGGCAGAGTTTTCTCGGTGCTTGCCAAACCATTTGTGGAGCAGCTATGTGCCGTTGAAGTCCAAAATTATGTCCTGGCTTGCCCTTAATAACAAACTTTTGACAGTAGAGGTTCTTAATTCTATGAACCTCGCTTTGGGTCAACTCTGTTCATTTTGCTCATCCTCTCACGAAGATGCCAATCACCTTTTCCTCCAGTGCAACTTTATCCACCCTTTGTGGAAGATAATGTTATTGCTTAGCAGGCTCTTGGAACCCCTTCTTCTTTTTATTCGTGTTGGAAGACTCAGTCTCTTAAAAAAGAATACCGCAAATCGTGGTTTCACTCTGTCATGGTTATCATCTGGGTTATTTGGACTAAGAGGAATAACTGTATCTTCTCGCATACATCTTCTTTGATTAATTCCATTATTGATGAGTTCTTATTTTTCTCAAATTTTTGGTCGTCCACCTTATTGCAAGATAAAGTGGGAACAATGCACCTGTATTGCCTCGACAAGGCGGTCGCTAACCTCCGTAACTCTAGTACTAATGTTCTTCAATTATTTCTACTCTTTATTAATTCCTCTCCCTTATTTTTTGTAGCTTTAAGTTGCGTGTAGTTGGCCTTCCTTCTATCACAAGTTGCCTTTTTTGTGCTCCTTTAAATCCAGGGTTCGAGTTAGCTGCTCTCGTTTTATCTAATCTGGATATGTTTTTAGCTCTCTTTTAGCTAGCTTTTCTGATTTTGTTGTCTGATGGATTTATTTTGTGCAAACCCTAGCTGTTCTCTGTGTTGCTGAGTTTGGAGGATAACCTGTGATATTTTTTTAGGCCAGTTTTATCTACTGATGCCTCGGTCTGCCACTACTTCACTCTTGTCTTCCTTTTTTATGGTTCTACTATTGGTTTTTCTGAGGGATGTGGTTTCGGTCGGTGGCTGTAGTTGGTCTTTGGCTGGTTATCAGTGTGCATTTCATTATCATGTGGTTTGGTTGGCATTGAGTCGGTCTATCTCATATCTGGTTATGCTGACCATTTCAATATTAATTCATTTTCCGGCATGATGTTTATTTTGTGTGTGGTGTTTGTTTTGCACCTGTTTGTTCAGAGGAGGAGGTTGCCCTCCTTTGTTAGTGGGTTTCCCTTTTGTTGCGTGACTTTGGAGTATCCCTGGACTTAGTTCTATAGCATTTAGAGCTATGGCTTGCTCTTTGGGTCTGACATTTTTTCAGTAGCGGTCCCGCTTTTTTTCTAAGATGCGGGTCATTGGTTTTGCCTCGTTTCACTGTTAGCGAATGTTCTCTTCTCCTACCGGGTGTTTCGTTGATCGGTTGCTCTTCACTCTTCTTGGCATCGCTGGTGCGTTTCTTCCCTGGTTCAGCTTGGAGCATCTCTATCCTCTAGCGAGCTTTTCCTCAGGGTCGGTTAGCTGTGCCGGAGACTGCAGTTCATTGTTGTGGGCCAACCCTCCTTTTCCTGTGGCATTAGGATGTCCTTTTGCTCCCCTGTGGTGCTTGGCCAGTTGGCTGGGCCCTCCTCACTACCATTTCCTTAGGCTTTTTTATTGTATCTCTATCTGTGTTGGTTCTTAGGCAATGTACTCTATTGCTTTCTCGTATTTGTTTTTTCCTTTTAATGTCGCTTACTGTTTTACTTTTCGTAAAATTGAATCTCTTGTAATTACTCCCTCTGATTTATATATTGGCTAGAATCTCGCGATTCTATCCTCATTATCAAAAAAAAGATAGCTACCCTCTCACTGTCTGTTGTTTTCATATCATCTGCAAAAAAAATTATCTTTCGTCTACATTCGGTTCTCTCTATCTCTATTTCCCTATTTCCCTTTTTGTTTTAATTTGATTTCATGGCAAATCTTTCTATCAGAGGCTGGGCATACTCCGGTTTTGAAGATGTTATTTTGGATCAAAGTTGGGTTGCTATCACCCAAGATCCATTGATCGATAACAATCAAATGGGGACACAATTTTGGGATCGCATTTATCTCACATTTGTCAATCTTTTAGGCACCACAAAAGATAGAACAGCCAGTTCTCTTTGCAGTCGATTCTCAAAATTTTCAAAGGAAGTTGCTTTGTACAGTGCAAAGTTGAGCAGTGTCACAAATAGAGCGGCAAGCGGTACTACGGAGGCGGATAAGGTGTGTTCAGTTTTAATTAAGTGCATTAATTTAGTATGTATCATTTACAATAAATTGGTTTTACTTAATTATAATATACATTTATTAATTATGATAGGTACGCGATGCGCGAATGGAATACATGCAAATAGCTTGGAAGACCTTCAAATTTGAAGAGTGTTACGAAATTCTTAAAGATCAACCTAAATTTTCGCTGCGTACCACTCATGTTTTCGAATCAGTCCCAAGTTCTCAATCCAAGGAAGGTGGTAGTTCAACACGTTCGCCCACAACCGTACACTGGGATTTCGATATACCAGTTGATATCGATGCACCTACGCCACTCTCTCGACCACCTGGTAGAAAAGTAGAAAAGAAAAAAGGAAAGCGCACCGCTGAATTATCCAATATATCTGCAATGATTGAAGAAACGAAAAAATTTAACTCTTTTTATAAAGAGACGCAGAAAAAGGGGTTGGAGATAAAACAAAAAGATTACGAGTTGAAAGAAAGAATGGCAGAAGATCGCATAATGAGTATGGATCTCAGTAGCTTACCTGATACTCAACGCTATTATTTTCTGTGTCGACAGAATGAAATCATGCATAAAAGAGGCTACCATCTGGGATAAAGTAGTATTTTATTATTAATTATATGTTGTCTTATATTCTCCTAAAAATATATATTTTCTATAATTGGCAAATTATGTCATGTAGTCTTGTATTTCATGGTTATTAGTAAGATATTCAATTTTTTATTATGTTGTAATATGAAGAAGAAAATGTGTTTGAAATCCATAGATGATTGACATAAATGAAATTATATTACATTAATATAATGATCTGAAATGCATATCATGAACACTAACACAGTTTCGCTAATCTTCATCATCTCCATATTCGTTCCAAATATGTTCAACCAAATCTAGACGAAGTACATAATGCATTTGTCCGTCATGTAGTTGTACAATACGTGTCATTTGAGCTGCACACTCAGTTGGACCAGACCTATTACGTATGATGAAGGACGAGTCAACATGTTGGTCATATTCATACTTACCAATCCCATCTTCCTTTTCATCTTTAACAATCATATTGTGTAATATGATACACGTTTTCATAATATATGACAGACTGTCAGCATCCCAAAGTCTGGCTAGACCTCTATCAATAGCAAATCATGCTTGTAATACCCCGAAGGCGCGTTCAACATCCTTTCGTGCCGCTTCTTGTATTTGGGAGAATTTTTTCTTTTTCGGTGTATCTGGGGCGAAGTAAGTCTTCACTATAGTCGCCAATGGGGGTATATACCATCAGCTAAATAGTACCCCATGTTGTACACATGACTGTTAATCACAAATTCAGCCGGTGGCGCACAACCATCGAGAATGTTGTTGAATAGTGGAGAACGGTTCAGTACGTTAAGATCATTATTGCACCGAGGCATTTAGGTCATAGGAGGCCATAGCTTCCAGAATGATAGTAGGTTCGCGAACGTGACCAGTGTATTGACCATGCCATGCTGCCGGACAATTTTTCAATGCCCAATACATGCAATCAATACTCCATAATATTCCTGAAAAACCCTAGAAGAATTTTCTTCCAATAACCTCTGCACATCATCTTCCGTTGGATGTCTCATATATTGTGGGCCAAATATGTTAACAATTGCCATGCAAAATCAACGCAATGTCTTTAGAACCGTACATTCGTCAATACATACGTACTCGTCAACAACATCTACAGATGTTCCATATGCTAAACATCGTATTGCAGCTGTAATTTTTTGATGAGGGGATAACCCAAATGCTTTTGTTGCATCTTGACGCTGAAGAAAATACTAATCGTAACTTATAGTAGCGTCGAGTATCCGATTAAATAAATCTCGGCACATACGAAAAACATCATCGAAATAGAGCGTCACCGTAAATAGGATTATCGGCAAAATAATTCATTTGGAGCCATCTATCACCATCTTCTCTTTCACGATGAATATATCGGCGATGGTTTGTATGTTGATTTTTTTGAACAACTATCGATAATAGATTCATATGGCTATTCATAATCACCGTAAGCATATCAGCTTCCTTATATGATGAAGTAGAGTTTGAAGAAGAGCTATTAGCTGCCATATGGGTCTCTTCTTCTTAGTATAGGTCCAAATTCAAAGGTGATATGACACCTTTTCACTAGCATATTACTAAAAACCCCTTGATGTTTTTTGACATAAAATCACTTATTAACTTTGACTCATCACTAAAACAAAGCTAATTGGATTATTCATAATATAATATTATGACAATCTTTCTCGTATACATTACACAGTATAAATACAAAGAATCTAATCATCAAACTCAGGTTGTGTGGATGGAACGAAATCCGGTAATGGAATACATGACTCGTAATAAGTATTATTGTATTCAGCATTCCAATGCAAGACCCGTCGACCCGACTGTGATGGGTGATCCCCTGATATCGATCTCCCACGATTGATAACATGAGTAGGAATTGAGGACCTTAATACTGTTTTTGATAGAATGAGCCACCGTAATTGTGCCTATGTATTAGTTGCTTGAGCATGTTCTTGGTACAATTCCTCATGTTATATTTAATATGTAAAATAAAGTTAGATTTAAAACATTTCCAACGTATGAATGTTGTAAATAAACTCACAAAAGATTTTGTTCTACTTGGTTCAAAATGAAAAGATTCTCGTAGGTAACTTCTCCTGACTGTACCCCCGGAATATAATGGCATTTCCACTACGTACTCCCGGTAGTTCACAGGCAGTTCCTAGGACGGTTGTGTCACGTACTCTGATGGAGCCCAAAATGCGGAGCAGGAAAGGGTAACTGTGCAGTCGATCACTAATGCTAGCTGGTTCATGGAAATCAATATTCGCCGCATGCGAAACTTTCTTCATAATTGCACCGATTGATACTTTGGCCCAATACTTATCGTATATACATTGGGGTATAGGTTGGACCAATTGAGAAGCGTCTAAAGGTAGACATATATCTTGTGGTGGTATTCAAAATATAACAACTGGTGGATCTCTCGGTATAACTATAATTCAAGTCGATTGACGATAATAACGATCACCAAGATACCAAACACCCTACAACATATTTAGTAGTTTAGAAAATTGAACATTTGCAATAAATGACACTAAAATATAAGCTGGAATAAAGTTACAAATATGCACTTTTACCTGTCCGCAAAACTGGAACACAACGCGGTGTCGAGACATGATATTTGCAAGTATAATGTCATGCTCACCCTCGTATGAAGATCCCAAATACGGCTACCATATAATAGATTTCGAAGTCCGCATCTCCAATTGGTACCTGGCTACAGATATATTGTACCTAACCTGATCTGTTCTTCGAAATTCCAATTCACTGCGATTCCAACGTGTAATTTTTGGTCTTTCGTCACAGGCTAATGTCGGCAACATTTTCTGTTGTTGCACTGATTGGGACACACATGTGTGTGTATTCTCATAAGCCCAGTACTGAAAATAGAAAGATGTATTAGTTTGGAATATGGTAAATAATATTGTATTTTAAAGTTTAAATATAGACACTAATTAATTTCAGTACCTCGAGTACTGGCCATGGGCCGTTGAATGATTTCACTGTATTTATTTAACAAGAATCCAGAGACATGTATAACAGTGCCAAAGCTTGACTACCCCAATCAAATGTGCCAACTTTAGTCAGATCTTCAATGGCTACAACCAACCACACCTAACAACGGAAGCACCGTTGGTGAAAAGAAATCCACCAAAGAAGAAAATAAAAAATGCACAGGCAACTGTCATGGCTTTTGTAACACCCCGAATTCCAAATAAGACTGAATTCGAAGTACCACAAAATCTTTACACTTCACTTCGTACAATTTTACAAGGAATTTAAATTTTTTTATTACAACAGAGTTTACATCAATGCAGTGGAATTATAAGTTACAACATTATACATGAATCGAATAATAACTTGAACATTCTTTAAGCAGCAATCAATCTTTAGTCATGTCAAACACTTTATCCTGCATAGAAACTACGAGTACATCAGTTGCATACAACTGATGCTAGGATATAATACATCAATTTCTCTTACTTAGAAAGCACACACTTGTCACAAAACAAAGCTAAGGAGTACTACCTTATTGATGTCGTGTGTGAATGTGCACTTAGTCCTTAATGCAGTTATTATTTTTTTACATAACACTAATCCGCACTTGTTCAGATTCAATGCATCCCATACTACATAAGTCCGAGGGCAAGCCCGTAATCATTCTTCATCTTGTAGGGTTCAATCCCTCGCTATGACTTACATTACAGTAACTACATTAAGTATTCTAGATGTTCTATGAGTTACGAGCCCATGTCCAGACAGCCTGGAGGAAAATCCCACATCATGACATGACGCATCATGTAGACAACTTATGGACAATTCAGCCTCCGTAATGGGACAATGGCACCACTCGTAGTCACCAAACATCCCACAAGCATTACCACAGTTCCGATAATTCCGGAGATGTTTCACATCATGACAAGATGCATCATGTAGACAGCCTGTGAAACACTCACACCGTAGACCCGAGGCCCTAATACTTTTGTTTTTCTCTTACTTTTATCACATCTTCACTATTGTATTGTCCTTAGTTATTTGAATCATGAATAAAATCAACACCCTAGAGTTAGCACTTCCTCTATACCGGTCTTAATCATCAATCAATAATAACGATCCAAACTTGGTCTTTCATTTCAATATTTTATCTCAAATGAATTTATTCAATGCCGATATAAGGACTTAGCTACACTCTAGTCTTTAGTCTCATTTCAAGTTCATAAAATTTGAGTATTCACACTTACAAATTTTCCTCATAATTCATCATGATTTTTCATTTCATTTTCATGCGCAAATTTCATGTATAAAGTGACGAATTCATTTTACAAGCTTACCACATTCATAATAGATTTTACAATTTTCTTTTACTTTCATAATAACATTCTTTTACTTATTAAGCAACATCACAATTACCTATATCTAAATTTTCCATGACACAATTCATTTAAACTCTCTATTCAAAATCTCCTTTAAAAGAAAAGTATTAATCTTCTTTATTTACCCAATATTTGACTCTAATAATTTGAATCAAGTTTCTTTCCAAAATAGCCTTTAATTTTCATTATAATAAGTCAAAAGCTATAGAAAAATTCTCATGAAGTCTAGGCATTTTTAGAATATTTCTAATAATTTTTTTCTTAATTTTTAAACACTTAAAACTATAAAAATATAATAACAAATGAAAAAAAAATCCTAAAAGTGGCCGAAGCCAGGAATCGAACCATGCACAATAGACCCGCCCAGCTACAGTAACAGCTCTAGGGTGCCACCGAAAACCAGTATGGCCACAGTGGCCAACTGTTAAATGTAGCACTTAAATTATACATATGTTCTGGGTTTCGATATTTGAGTTAAAAATTGATTTCGAAAAAGTAAAGTCTCTGGAGAGACTCGAACCCAAGCACAACAGTGCCGCCGTGCTACAGTGAGGCTCTAAGAGCGCACCCGAAGACCAGTATGACCAAAGTGGTTAACTGATGTGAGATGAGTTGAATTATTTATAACTCAACTTTCTGTTTGTTGCTAATATTTCATAATTCAAAACTCTTAAACTCTTTTCTCGTCTAATTTATTTCATGACAATTTCCAGATTACTGATCCTATAAATTTGCAACATAACAGTATTTTAAAATTATTATTTTGGCATAAAAACATGAATTTTCCTTTCTAATTTGCATTCTATGTCTACAATTTCGACATTTAAAAGCAACCATGATTTCCACCAAATTTAGCACTACAATTATCACATAAGGTTGTTTTCTTACTTTCTTTTATTTCCACAACATTTCTAGAACACAATTCTCTTTTATCACACCAGTGTCACAATACTTAATATAGCATATAGCCAATATTTCAATAAATCAACTAGCCATTTACCAATATATATTCTACCTCTAGCATGGTTCAAAATTCACAATTTCATAGAAACATGATAATTCTAATGTAATAGCCATAATTTATAGCATCAACCATTCAATTTATCAAGCATTCATTTTAGTTCTAACTAGTCATTTAAAAAAAAAACAAACACATGGTTAATTTACTAGTTTTCTTAGCAATTTCATCAATCAAATCCCTAGCATGATGTCAACATTAGAAGTAGAGAAATCAACCATCTTGATTTAAGAAAAACAAAAGAACTCCTAGGGGAACTCCTTGAACATACGATCCTCTCCTAGTTGTAAGTCTTCTCCTCCTTGCTTGTGCACACCAAAGTGCCTTCTCCTCCTTGTACAAGTGAACCCGAGCTCCCCTTCTCCTCCTTGATGAATTGCCGGCCTCCAATGGTGAAAGAACACACAAATTCAACTCTCTCAATCTTTTTCCTTACACAAATTTCTCACACTATCTTTTCCTCTCACTTTCTTTATAATTTCTAAATGTGCAAGAGAAGTGAATGGCTAGGGGGGGCTATTTATACACTTCTTAGGGTCAAATGAAGGGCTAAGATTAACTTGATTGAAAGTAGATTTGGGGCTAGGATGTATTAGGGAGTTAGAGCAACCACCCATGAACAAATAGCCACTCATCCACTACTCCATCTCTCTCCCCACTCCAAGCTACAAACCGACCACTCCCTAGTGCATAAGGCACGTGCATGTGCAATGCACGTGTCACTCTAAGCACACCTAGTTACTAGTTGTACTTGTTAGTTTAATTAATTGTTACAAAAACAAGTCTACCATACAAGTTGTGTCATTTAAAACAGAATTAAATTAGTGGGCTCAATCTAGTGGGCTAAAAGTCTATGGGCTCCTTATTAAAACAATTAATTTAATTAGTGTGGGCTAGATTTAAATAATTAGGCCTAGGATTTAAAATAAGCTTTTAAATTAATAAGAGAAGAAATAAAATACTTTGTTCATGCTATAAAATAAATAAGTTTTAGGGGGTAAAAATGTACATAAATTTACACGTGCAAAACACGTAAAAATCAACAAACTCTTATTTAATTATAATTGAAAATTCAGGATGTTACAGCATTAACGTTATCAGTTTTTGCTGCCTCAATGACACTGCTGTGAAAATATTTCTTCAGGAACGAACAATGTATTCCCTGAGACTTCCAATCATCGGCAGTTATTTTAGGAAAGAAGCAGGTTTGTACTAATTCGAAAGGATATTTCTCGTCATTACATGGTGGTTTATCGCCGACTCCGATGAATATCCCCATTAACATTGCCCAATCCAACGGGGTAAATCCCAATTTGCTACACGGCAGATGAAATGTGCGGGTAGTGTCCCACCATCTCTCAACCAATACCTCGACAAGCTTATGAGATGACTTCTACGTATCAATAGTGAAAAAACTCTGCCAGCCTGTATTATCAATTATTTCTTTCACTAGTGGGATACGAGAGCATATCTTTTACGCTTTGATTGGACCATTCCAACTTCCCTAAATGCACAAAATCCACCGAAATATATTTTAATAATATGCATACAAATATGAGGTCGATTGTCGACTACCGTTGTCCACATTGTTGGATCGCATAAATCAACATATTAAGTATCCGATTCGGGTTGTTTGCCTCTATTTCCATGATCCGAACTAGCTTGACCCTTTGATTTGAGCCTACCAATAAATCGTCGGATCAACATTCTGTTTTGTTGGATTTGAAGTAGTATTAAGGAAAAATTGAGTTGGGACAAGGGCCAAGCTGGTTCTGTTGTTTGAAGTGCAATTAATGAAGATGGACTACTTTATAGGAGGAGAGAAAGACATCGAATGGCATTTTAAGGAAAAAAATAAAAAAGTTGAAAACTGATCAAAAGACAAAATGATTTACCTTTTGAAAACTATTTTTTTTCTTCGTAAGAGACGATGAACAGTTTTTTGTCCGTTCTCTTTTACTTTTTCTCTTAATTCTCGAACGAGGGATCATTACCCGTCCTTGATTTTTTTTTTAAATATATATAAATGGTCAGACGGGAAATGATTTCCCTTCCGTTCCAAATTTTGTTTTTTTTTATAAAAACGTCAGACGTCAGACGGGAAATGATTTCTTGTCCGTTCGTTTTTTTTAAACAAAAAAAAAACGACAGACGGAAGATCGTTTCCCGTCCCGTCATTTTTTTAATTAAAAAAAAAATATTTTTTTAAAGAGAGGATGTATCATTCTTCGTCCGTTGCAATTAAATTTGAAAGAAAAAAAATTTAAAATAGGGACGATAAATTATTTTTTATCTGAGGATTTAATTGCCATAAAACTCAAATTTTGTGTTTCAACGACTATAAGGGTGTAAAATGAGCAGGACGGTCCGTCGTCTGTCCGAATCCGGCTTGAGAAATGGTCCGACCGTGGACCGTCCGAACTGTTATACGAACCGAACTCGAACAAATTATTAGGTCCGATTCTTTACCGAGCTCGAGCCGGACACAAGTCCGTTCGAGTATTATTGCGGTCCGATGCTTTACCGAACCGAGTCCGGACTATACAAATTTTGTCCACCTAGACCACAAATTTTGTCCATGACCGAGCCGGACATGGGCCACACCATACACCCTTCCAACCACAACCCACCTCCTCCTCCATCATCCAAACTTCCGCTTCCACCTCCAGCAACTAACACCACTAACACGCCACAACAACCACACACTACAAACAGTAACCAAATGGTCGGCGTTTTTCAAACGCCAGGGATTGGTTAATGGCGTTCCGCAAAACGCCGCCGCAAGCGCCGTCCTTGCCGCTGCCGGAGAATCTTATTCGATTCCCCGGCGCAAATGAAACGCCGGCCTTTGTTTTGAGAAATCCCCGGCGTTTCAAAACGCCGGGGATTTGCTTATTAATTTTCAAAAATCCTACCGTTATTGAACATACCCCGGTGTTGGTAAACGCCGGGGAATGTTCTATTCCTACTTCACTACATTTTATCACAAACTCCACAAATTCTCACAAATTATCGCAATTTTTGCACATTCTATTCCTGCTTCACTACATGTAAAAAGGTATTCATCTAGAAGTGCTTTAACTATTACAAATATCACAAGGCATTAGTTTATTAAAAATCTTACCGAACCTTTTAACTAAGGATCATGTATATATAGATTAATCATTTTGTACAAAACTGATGATAAGTTGTCTCTCATCTTGGCTTAAAATCCCCTGTGACAACAGATTACTCTTCAAACCAAAAAGAATACAAGCTTTTCAAATTCTACAAATACTACATACACTCCTCCAGCTTTAACTTCTGACCATCCAAATTGCAGAATGGGGAGGACACAATTGAGATCATAGTTTGCTCTGTCATGATGATTCTTTTGTCCCATAATCACAGATTAACCCTACAAAAAATGGATTCAAGTTCATCAGCAAAATAAAACAAAGAACTTTGTTAAAAGACAGATGCAAAAGCAACACCGTAGATGCAGAACAAAACTCAATAACTAGGAAGAAAAATTAACAAGGAAGCAAATTTAGCACATACCCCAGTGATTAAATCCACCGAAATATATCACAACACAACGAATTTGAAAGATTAACATCGCATTCCCTACTAAATTTCATTGTACAAAAAATTAATGCCCCAAATAAAATTCAAGATAAGTACATAATTAAACCTAATCTAAATGCAGAACAAAATTCACAACCCTAATTCAAGAAAAGCATGTGTAAACAGTAAACCCAACCTCGAAATATTCAAGAACCAACAAAGAGAAGTAGCAAAAGGGAAGCCCTATAACGCAGAACTAAAGTAGGGAGTAAACTAGCACATACCCAGATGATTAAATCCACAGAACTATATAATAACAGAATCAAGTGGAAAGATAAAGATATGAAATCTGCTTTCTTTCTTTTTTTTTTCTTTTTTTATTTTTTTTAAGGAAATATATGAAATATGGTTGCCCAAAACGTTCCTTGCCAGTTGAATCAAGTCAGGCTCTTCCAAAAGCAATGCCCGCAACTGTTTGGAATTATTTTCCTTGTTGCCTTCAGAACGGGAAGGGTGAAAGCAAAAGGAAAATGGAAAGGGAAAAAATTAGAATGCGATAATGAGATGAACTTGCATATGCTCCAAGTAGTTCACTCGAAATTAGAATTTTGTTTAAATTTCACCTGTAATAGAATGTGCAAAAATTGTATAAGGTGCATATTGCTAACAAAGACAGAACAAGTGAAAAGAACAACTAAGCTCAGTAACTAATGACTAGGATCTCTCTGGATCCTAGTCATTAGTTAAATCCAAGCCAATGACTAAGCTCAGTAACAATTAAATCCAAGCCAATGACTAGGATCTCTCTGGATCTTAAATACCCTCTAGATTACACTGCCATAAGAAAAGAAAAAAAAAAAGTAGTTTTCATTTCTAAACAAAAATATAAATCTCCAGTGTTCCTCTCTCTCCTTTTTCTTCCACATTTCCTCCACATTTCCTTGCCTCTATCAAGATTTATCTCATATGGATCTGATAATTTTTTGATTATTTGATCTTCAGCCAGCCATGAAAGCAGCAATGAAAAACAATATATTAAATACAGTGCTTAATTACAATATATTAGCCATGGAAACGATTATGGGATGGGATGGGATGGGATTCCTTCTCTTCTTTCAGATTTGGAACTCAACATTAGCTTCTTGAATTTTGTGGAACTAGTTATTAGTCTTCATGTTATTTTTTCAGTTTACTTATAGTACAGTACATACTATAATATACTATACCATACTATTCTAGTAGTAGTTTGTATGGTTTCGAGAGTTAGTGACAGTGTCAAGTGTCAAGACTGTTGTTGAACACGTAATTTTTACAGGAATGTCATAGGGAAGTAATTCTCCATGTTGATGAGCTGGATCAATCAATCAATCAATCAAAGTGAGATTGCTCGCTTTTTAACCAGTATAGATATTCTTTCTTTGTGTAATGAACAGCACTAATCCTACACTCACCAATTTTCCCTTCCCTGCTTTATAGGTGAGAGAGCTCTGTTCAAGGAATTTTTTCTTCCCCCTTGTTGACCCACATACCTATTTACCTACCTACATACATACAAAACAAAATTAAATTATAAGTTGGCCCCCTGATATTTACTTACCTCGTTCAAAATTTCAACATTAATGGTTTCTGCTCAACCCTATCATTCTTTTGCTTGTAGCTTGCAATTTGATTACTGTATAAATAATGTTTGTAGCTCTGGTGCAACAGCAGCACTTTCATGTCTTCTTTCATGTCTTGTGTTGTGTTGTGTTGTAGTACAACTGTGGTGATGGCAATAACTGGAATGTATGGGATGGGAATTAACGAAAAGATAAAGGAGGA
Organism: Hemerocallis citrina; assembly: GCA_017893485.1. NCBI lineage: Eukaryota > Viridiplantae > Streptophyta > Magnoliopsida > Asparagales > Asphodelaceae > Hemerocallis > Hemerocallis citrina. The sequence goes on from CM030365.1 coordinate 133,596,561, forward strand.
GGGGAAACAGAAAGATCCACAGGCTTATAGCCTGTATTTGCAGAAATGGAATCTGATTTTCATGTTGCTCTTGCTCACAAGTTAGACTCAGTAAGCAAAGGAAGGAATATCAAAACTAATAATAGACAATGTATTTTTAATTTATCATTTATAAAATAAGAGCTTATTTTTAATAATAGACAATGTATTTTTAATAGAAAATGTTGTAATACATAAAGAAGTGAAGCTAATAAGGTTGTAATACCTAAAAGTTGAGAAAATAAAAGCCTACAGTGTACATCTAGCGATGCCGTCGACGGGATCACCAAGGTCGTCAGCTTCCTCTTCATTCGGACGACTGGATGATGTCGGGTCTCTAACACCTTGCTGTATAAGAAATAATTATGAAAGATGCTTTGAGTCGGATTGGTACACACAATTAGTCAGATTCGTATAAAATGCTAATGCAAATAAAATGCTAATGCTAATGCAATTAGTCAGATTGGTATAAAATGCTAACGCTAAGCAATTGATAGACACAATTAGATAAGAACAATACTGTATATAATTTCTAACCTGTCTCGGTATGTTAGATGGGTTTTGAACATTTGTTTCCCTCATCATCTGTGCTATATGTGCAACTGTTGCCTTAAGCTCTGCGACTTGCATCTCTAGATTAGCTATCTTCTCATCTCTAGGATCCGGCTGTGTTGATGAAGAAGCATGAGTTTGAGAGGGTGTTGGTCCTAACCCCTTCCCACGTACACGGCCATGGCGCTCCGGACCCATGTTTTCGACCAACGCCTGGTGTTGAAGCTGCACTATATCGATCGGTGTTGTGGGAAAGCCGGCGGTGGGAGCGGATGATAGTTCGACATACCTATTTCGAGCAGTTGTCTGTTTTTTTAAAAAAAAAAATCCAAAAACTTGTGATATGTGATTCATTGTTATGGCATATTACACATCAAATAAGCAAATTTAAGATAGAAATTAAGATAGAAAAACTATTACCGATATCGTCGCTGCCTTTGAGGACGGAAATACGCCTTGTGAGTTCATGTGGGTTGCGTCGAAGAAATCTAAATCGCCGTACTGATCCGCACCTCCTCGCTCCATATCCTACATATATTAGAATACATAGGCAATCTCAAAACCAACTAGCAGTAAACACAACTAGCATTAAACAACTAGCAGTAAACACAATGCATAAGCTTCAAACACAACTAGCATTAAAAAGTGATATCCCATTAAGTGATATCTAGGTGGTACACTAATATTGATACATATCTAAACCAAGGTAATGGAGCCATATTATTTTATAAGGAAACTTATAGGATGAAACGGGTTTATGTATCTATGGATATTTACGTGCACCGTCTTCCACAACTAAACAATACATTTTCCATACATCCCAAAAAAAATCAATAAATAAACGAAGTTCTAAGTTATGCCGGTGTATTCTTCCACTGTGTTCCAGAGAGGCTGGTCATATACATGAAAAACATGAATTAAAAGTACAATCCTGTATCTGATCGTCTATTTTAATTGAAAGCTATCCTCAAGCTACATTCAGAAATATTTAACAAGCTATCATCAAGCTACATTCAGATGTATTTAATTGAAAGCTATCATCAGCTACATTCAGAAACGTCTACAAGCTCTCATCAAGCTACATTCAAAAGTATTTAATTGAAAGCTATGATCAAGCTATATTAAGAAATATTTAAATCTTATGATTTCATCTTTGCCGTTGCAGGAACTGTGCAATATGTCACAGCAACCCCAAACACAATCGGCACAATATAAAATAAAAGTACTTACTATCATTGCCCAATACACTTTCATCTAAAGAACAAGCATTTGAATTTGAAAGATTGATACTCCTATCTCTCTCTGTCTACCTATATCTCTAGAATCAAATTGCCTACTAAAATATATCTCTGCATCTATCAATTTATCTAGAGTCTAGTTGCCTACAAGTTAGTTACAAAGTGAATAGGCCTTTGAACACATTATTTGTCCCAATACTTCAATCCAAGTGATGTGTTATTCCAGAAAAATCTCTAAGATTATTTAATGCGTTCGCTAAAAAAATATATGGATGTAATGACTAAAGTAGACTGCAAGAGGCAGATTATTATTTCTTGCTAAATTTAAGTCCCCCGTAAAATTATTTGCTACTCACGAATCACGCCTTGCAATTCAAATCTCTAATCATCTAGTTAGGGTTTTAGTTCATCAATAGCATAATTTCAAGTAAAGATTCAACTTCTAATTCATTAACTCGTCAAAATTTATTATATCTTCACATCATCATCTAATATGCTTACTAATAAATAGATCAACACATACAACATGCATAGAACAATAAGCCTCTCCACATGTCAGGATTTCTACTATGACCTATTAAAAAGTATCCTTTCTCCTTTTAAGAGGTAGAAGAAAAATAAAAAGTTCTAGTTAATGCTTCAACATTATTTATATTATATTTTCCTTGATTTGATCTGTGGTTTGAAATATTTACAAGATGCACAGGTTATATACCCCATCGGGATTTTGCCTTCTGATATTCTAGTTTGTTCCGCAGACATCCTTGTACAGAGTTTTTGAACCATGTTCCAAATCCACCACTAAAACTGTCAAATTTCACCTATACTGCAGTACCAAACACCTATTGGAATCTTGAAAAACCTTGAATGACTCCATAGACCTTTAATACTCTATTATATTAATCTAAGTGACACTAAGTATATATATTAGAAACAACATGATTTTTTCTGGTCTCTCCAAGTTAATCACACCGTTAAGCATGCACTACCAGTACCTGTGAAAGAAAGTCAAACTACGAGGAAAATGATTGAAGATATCTATAGCCCTTATGTTGATTTCTAGCAATCATCGTTAAACTTAAATAAACAATACTGAAGTTCTGAGAAGTTCCCCTCACCCAAAGAAGTTAATATAGTTTAACATGTCACATGAGAGGAAAAGAAACTATTTGGCATGTAAAAGAAATACTATCCGATACTTGATAATCTAAAATCTGGATGTATATAGTTTCATTAAAGAGTTTATACCATTATTGCGCGTCGTCGTGCAAAGCTTGTACCTCCGGCAGTGTGCAGCACGTCCTGTGCATCCCTACTTGCACGACCTCTTTCAGCTCTCTTCTGCACATAATATAAAATTATTACACAGACAATAAAATTTAATAAGCCAAATATCATATCAAAATATATTGCATCATATACTACAAATTTTTAATTACCTTCCCTTCAGGTGTACTCCAAAAATGACATAGAAATTCTCAATCAGAACGCACGACACCTCTCAGGACTACTCTTGTGTTCTCAGCCATTGTTCGGTTCTCGTCATAATATTTTGCCTTTAGCTCAACCTTATAGTCTCTCCATTTCTTGGACATTGATTTATTTACCCATTCGGCATCAAGAATTCCGGGTAATCAAATTTTTGCTGCAACAGTCATGAATCAATATCATATATCTAAGAATTTACGGCATAAGATAACTACCTCAAAGCATTAAACTATGGAGAATCTAATGATACATTATAGTCTCTCCATTTTTTTTTACTTATGAATCAAATGTCTCAGAGTTTACTACAGCTAAGGAAACATGTTTTAGAAATCTAATGATACATGGATACATGGATATGATACAGGGTAAACAATAAAGAACTACAATAAAGAACTATATATACTTGTAGTTGTAGTTGTAGTTGTAGCAAGGGCAGTAGGATTAAATATACAGTACATTGTATATTATGCCTATTAGTATCAGTTAATAAAAACCTATATCAACATATCAACCATACATTAGTCATGTATCAGTATGTTTCTGCAGTAGTAGAGTTTATAACTTTATTTGAAATGGTAACAAGGCATACTGGAAGGAAAAAAATTGCATCAGTTGGAATATCACTATGTATCGGCATGTGTCAGTGTATTCCAACAAGCATCAGTTAGAAGAGTATCAGATACTTGAATGTATCTTTTTTTTTGAAATAAAATACTTGAATGTATTCTAACAAAAAGAGAAAAAAAATCCACTTTTGCATTAGGTTGGCTTTTTTTTTTTCAAAATCTTAATTGTGCGGAAGATACTTGATACCATGGCATATTGAAGTTTTGAACAACTTTTCAGTGAATAATATGGTACATCCGAAGAGGAATTGTTTAATGGACATACCCTTACTAAAATATGTTCAAGGGGAAGTAGTATCATGCATTACAAGTTCTTGCAAAATTAATCAAATTAAAATTTTGTGTTAGTATAAACTAACCATAAATATCTGTACTTAATATTTAAAGCTCATAAGAGCTCAACGAAAATTTATCATGGCTCTGCGCTTGAAAATTGTTAGCTAATTATCTTGTAGATTCCCAAATTAAAGCAGCAAAGAGAAATTCAACCTAATTACCTCCAAACCAGAGCAAAATCAATTGCTTACCTACAACCCAACATATCTAAAAAGACTAAAATACGGACTACAAGAAACTATGTACGTACAATCGGCGACGGGAAAATGATAAGTACTAAATTTTATCATCATCGACTCACTACCCACAGGATTACTAGCAAATTGAATTCTCTCAGCCTGAAACATCCTAAATTTTTTTTCCTAGCAAATTCCATCCTTTTATTCATCATCATTCTCATGCCCATCTGAATGAAATTATCCTAACGTGAAACATCCCATTGTTTATCTTAGCAAATTCCATCCTCTCATGTCCCCAAATTTCAACCCAAAAACATGGAACCGTGACCACAAAATATAACATCCAATATATTATATGTTCCAAACACATAAACAAGTATCTTCCAAATGCATTTAGAACTCAAAATACTTTGCAAAATTTATAGTTCCACTTAATTCCGAAAGAAAGAAGAAGAAAAAATTCTGCATTGTTATTTAAGTGCAAATCATGTATACTCACTCTACGAACAAATGTATCTATTGCATCCTATAATCTTGTCTATTTATACCCATCAGAAAATGAGTTTTGAATAGTTTTGAATAGTTTTGAATAGGAGAAAATAAGAAATACTGTAAATATAAATGGTACCTTGAGAACTTCAATAGCTCTAGTCCTTGTTGCTATGGGGATCTTTGTCCATCTATCGAATGATAGTGGAAGATACTCCGAATTCCGAGCAATCAACCCAATAAACGATGCGAAAGTCACTGCATTTTTCCCTATGGGTTGATGATCCCCATTTATCTCCACTGGTATTTTTTGACCCGCGGGTAGCTTCCATACATCAGCTAACTTCGTCACTCCCTGGGTCTTTTTTTGGGGAGGTGGCTGGGTGCTCCCCTCACCTACCTCTAAGTGGGTATCCTCCTCATTTAGAGGCTCTTCAACCCTTCTTCTAAGCGCCGTATTCTGTCGCGGCATAATTCACACCTGCTAACAAGAAATATGTACATTTCATGACAAAAATTACAATATGCATTCCATGAATGTTAATAAGCATGAAATAAACACAATAATAAACACAATAATAAATCAATATAGTAGCTGACTTGGGTCCAAAATTCTTCACTTCTTCTATGAAAAATATTCAATATTCACTTCTGGACTTGCAAGAATCTTCTAAATTAAAGTTTTTGCAGGAAAACATGACCAATCATCACCTATTATGTGTAGAATTACATACATATGAGCTCTTGTATGAAATTGCAGATTTAAATAGAAGCTCATAAGCCGATAGTCGACACTAGTTGAAGGATGCAATTAAGTGTTCATGAATTGAAGAAAGCAAAAATAGTAAATAAATAGCAAAAACAGTAAATAAATACAAAAATAACTCTTACCAAGAATGCGACTTTTGGAAAAGATTCCAGAAGTCATTGCAGATATAGAAATTGAGACTGAGGCTGAGGTTCTAGAAGTCAGTGCAGATATAGAAGGTGATATTGAGGCCAATTTTGAACCATACACAGTGTAAGAAAGTCACCTTATAAACAGACCCAACGGCGGCGACGAGATCCAACAGCGACGACGAGATGCAACGGCGATGAGATCCAACGGCGATGAAATCCAATGGCGACGAAATTCAACGGCGACGAAATCGAAGATTAGGTTTCGGAGAGATAGGGTTTTCTTAGAGATTGGAGATTGGAGAGATAGGGTTTTCGGAGAGATTGAAGATTGGAGATTGGGGATAGGGTTTTCGGAGAGATTGGAGATTGGAGATTGGGGATAGGGTTTTTGGAGAGATTGGAGATTGGGGATAGGGTTTTCGGAGAGATTGAAGATTGGAGATTGGGGATAGGGTTTTCAGAGAGATTGGAGATCGGAGAGATTGGAGATTGGCGCGGGTGACTGGCGAATAAGGTTTTCGGAAAGATTGGATATTGGAGATTGGAGATAGGAGAGATTGGAGAAGTAGGGCGCGAGAGTTTGGAGAAGTAGGGCGCGAGAGATTAGGGCGAGTGAAAAAAGAGAGAGGGAAGTGGGGAATTTACTGTGTGGGTGAAGGGGGTTATGACCGGTGTTTCTAGCGCCGGGGATTTGTCTATTCCCCGGCGCAACTTAATAAATGCCGGGGAATCTCCCGGCACATTATACCAAATGCCGAGGAATATACGCCAGATATTCCCCATTCTTAGTGACAGCCCAACGCCCACTGGTTACCATAGATATCACCCAACGATGCGGTTTGTTTCTGGGAGACGTGTGGATGCACCAGGTGTGAGTTCTTACTCGATTTATATTTGAAGGAGGAAGCTACTGATCAGACGACCCTCGGCTAGCCGAGCGGTACCGGTGGCAGGCTGGAGTGAGGCGAGGCTGGATGCTCGGCTCGGATCAGGGGGCTCGGATCCGAGGTTTGGTGTACCCGCAGACGGTCTAGGAACACCGGGGTTGGTCTCGGTGGCAGACCCTCCGACGATCTAGTTAGTCTCTGTGGGAGAGTAGCAGTAACTAGGGTTTTGTGGAAGAAAGATTGATCACCTGCAGACAGGGGGGAGGGTCTGGTATTTATAGGGGAAGCCAATCGGGTCCAGACCCGTTTGGGACTGGGCCAGACCCGATTACCTGAGTGGCTAAAGTAGTGGAAAGCCGAGCGGTATAGGGCTGACGTGACAGACGCCGGAGCGGTTTTCGGGCTGACGTGGCAGAGCTCCGGGCAGTTTTCCGGTGCTGATGTGGCAGATCTGGAGGATCAGAAAGAGCGCGTATCCTGAGGGGATCCTGTGGCTCAGGATGGGCCACGTTATTCCTAACCCATATCACAAGCCCCACACTCCTGTAGGGCTGGGTGAACCAGTTATGTAGGAGTGATTTTTCGCCTCCGTAGGAAGAGCAGGGGGGATGTTGGGATGAGAAAGTAGGTTCTGCAATTTTCCGAAGAGGCCAGGGGGGTAGGAGGAATGGATCCCTCATTGGAGCTTGCACGGGAGGCTGTGTAGAGGAGTAAGAGAGCCAGAAGGGCGCATGCCGAGGCCCGGGGGGTCGGCGGCCGAGCCCACGGGGTCGGTGGACGAACCCCATGGGTCGGGAGACGACCGCCTCGCTAGTTGGAAGAGCGAGGGGGCGTCATGTTGGGGCTTGTTTGCCGAGCGCTAGGGGTCGGTGGCCGAGACCCTGGGGGGTCGATCTATCGAGTGCTTGGGGGATGGCAAGCGATCTCCTCGCTAGTTGGAAGAGCGAGGAGAGCATTTTGGTGTTCGGGATGCTATCCGAGCGCTGAGCCACCCTGAGGAGAGAGAGTGGTGCTCGGGATGCTATCCGAGCGTCGAGTCCCCTCAGAGAAAGAGGAGAGCGATTGGTGCTCGGGATGCTGTTCGAGTGCCGAGTCCCGTATAGTCAAAGGGGAGCGATTGGTGTTTGGGATGCTATCCGAGCGCCGAATCCCCCAGAGTCAAAAGGGGATCGATTGGTGCTCGGGATGCTACCCGAGCGCCGAGTCCCGTGCTCGAGATGCTATCCGAACGCCGAGCCACCCTGAGTCAAGGGAGAGCGATCGGTGCTCGGGATGCTATCCGAGCACTGAGCCATCCTGTTTTTGAAGGAGTTGTTGGTGCTCGCATTTCTATCCGAGCGTCGACCCTTCTGTAATATAGAAGGGGAATTTTTGGCTCGTGGTATGGCTCGCGCTTCGATCCTGGCGTAGATCCTTCTGTGAAAAATAGAAGGGGAATTGGCTCCTGCTACTATCCGAGCTCCGAGCCCCCACCGAAAAAGACGAAGGGGGTATGGCTCGATCTTTGATCCGAGCCTCGATCCTTCTGTGAGAAATAGAAGGAGAATTGGCTCGTGCTGTTATCCGAGCTCCGAGCCCCCACCGAGAAAGATGAAGGCGGTATGGCTCGCGCTTCGATCCAAGCGTCGACCCTTCTGTAAAAAATAGAGGGGAACTGGCTCGGGCTGCTATCCGAGCTCCGAGCCCCCACCGTGAAAGACGAAGGTGGTATGGCTCGCGCTTCGATCCGAGCATCGACCCTTCTGTAATATAGAAGGGGAATTTTTGGCTCGTGGTGCTATCTGAGCTCCGAGCCCCCACCGAGAAAGGCGAAGGTGGTATGGCTCGCGCTTCGATCCGAGCGTCGACCCTTCTGTGAAAAATAGAAGGGGAATTGGCTCGCGCTGCTATCCGAGCTCCGAGCCCCCACCGTGAAAGACGAAGGTGGTATGGCTCGCGCTTTGATCCGAGCGTCGACCCTTCTGTAATATAGAAGGGGAATTTTTGGCTCGTGGTATGGCTCGCGCTTCGATCCGAGCGTCGACCCTTCTGTGAAAAATAGAAGGGGAATTGGCTCGTGCTGCTATCCGAGCTCCGAGCCCCCACCGAGAAAGACAAAGGCGGTATGGCTCACGCTTCGATCCGAACGTCGACCCTTCTGTGAAAAATAGAAGGAGAATTGGCTCGCGCTGTTATCCAAGCTCCGAGCCCCCCCGTGAAAGACGAAGGTGGTATGGCTCGCGCTTCGATCCGAGCGTCGACCCTTCTGTAATATAGAAGGGGAATTGGCTCGTGCTGCTATCCGAGCCCTGAGCCCCCACCGAGAAAGACAAAGGCGGTATGGCTCACGCTTCGATCCGAACGTCGACCCTTCTGTGAAAAATAGAAGGGGAATTGGCTCGCGCTGTTATCCAAGCTCCGAGCCCCCACCGTGAAAGACGAAGGTGGTATGGCTCGCGCTTCGATCCGAGCGTCGACCCTTCTATAATATAGAAGGAGAATTGGCTCGTGCTGCTATCCGAGCTCCAAGCACCCACCGAGAAAGACGAAGGTGGTATGGCATCGACCATTCTGTGAAAAATAGAAGGGGAATTGGCTCGCGCTGCTATCCGAGCTCCGAGCCCCCACCGTGAAAGACGAAGGTGGTATGGCTCGCGCTTCGATCCGAGCATCGACCCTTCTGTAATATAGAAGGAGAATTTTTGGCTCGTGGTATGGCTCGCGCTTCGATCCGAGCGTCGACCCTTCTGTGAAAAATAGAAGGGGAATTGGCTCGTGCTGCTATCCGAGCTCTGAGCCCCCACCGAGAAAGACGAAGGCGGTATGGCTCGCGCTTCGATCCGAGCGTCGGCCTGGAAGCATCTTGTTTGCTTTTTTCTGAAATGCCAAGAGAAGGGGGTGAAGCCGAGATTGACGTTCTTCCGAGCCATCTTTGGAATTTGTTCGCTCGGAGATCTGGAGGGGGTCTTCTACTTCTCACCGAGGCCGCACAAGAAGGTGATGCACGGCCACCCGGATTCGATAAAGGGGTGGAGGGGCAAGTACTTTGTTGTTAAGACCGACGGGTCTTGGGAGATCCCGACCCAGTGGAACTTCGTAAAGCCGAGACACAAGCCTCCGAAGAGGAGCGACTTATCGACCAAGGAGTGGGAGAAGGTGGAGGCGATAGTGGGGGGTCACAGCATTGCATGGCCCCGAGTGACCGAGATTCACCTCTCGAGGGCCGGACTGAGTCCCGCCGACCCTAGTATGTTTCTTTCCATATTAATTCATCTTTCTGCCTTCGTGTTAACATTAGCTCCTTTCTTATCTTTTTGCAGGGATGTCGGCACAACAGGCGAACGCCAAGAAGTTATTGCTCGTCGTGGCCGAGAAGACGAGGGCAGAGAAGAAGAAGAAGGAGGAGCAAGATCGGATAGCGGCCGAGAGGAAGAAGCTGGCCGAATAGGCCGCCAATGTTGCGCAGGCCGGAGGGTCTTCTCAGGTGCCTGCCTCGGCGGCCGAGGGTCAATCCCCGGCGAAGAAGCAAAAGAAGCACCACTCGCACCACTCACACCACACTCACTCGTCGAGATCGGCTCGAGACGCTGCGGGCGACTCGGGTAAGACCGTGGAGACCCCGAAAAAAGGGCTCCCCCCGATACGACCGAGTGTCGCGGAGATGGTAGGGAGGATGGGTACGATGCCCTTTGCTCCCAACTGGTCGATTGTGAAGGGGGGTTCTATTCTCGACGGGGCCGTCTCGATGGAGTTCGTCTCGAAGGCCATCACCGAGCACGATGGGATGGCCTTGGCGGTGCAGACGGCCGACCAGGCCTATATGCGGTGGGCCCAGGCACACCTCTCGGTAAGTCAGTTCGGCTCTGCTTTTTGACTTTAGCTTGGAACTATCACTAATTTTGATTTCTCTTCGGACAGGCGATGCTCCACGGCCAACACTTCCATAAGTGCCTGGAGAAGGAGATACTCATTGAGAGAAAAAATGCGGAGAAGTACCTTTGGGAGCTAAATAAGGTGACGGATGATCTGAAAGCGGCCCGGGACCAAGTGCTCGTTCACGAGGCCCAGATAGAGTCTCTCGATAAGATCCATAAGCAGGACCGGGAGGATCTTTTGGCGAAGGTCGCGGCCGAGGCGGAGAAGGGGAAGAAAGCCCTGGCGGATATGGAGGCAGTTTTGGGGGAGACCGTGATGACGGCGCAGGACGAGGCGTATGAACAGGCCAAGTCCCACTTTAGGCAGATCTACCCCGAGCTGGACGTCGACCACCTCAGCTATGGATGACGTCCGGACTTGCTTCCGACCCCTGGTGGTGATGGGACGGGGGGAGCCCAGGGCGATGACGAGGTACCACCCGACCCTCAAGAATAGATAGTTGATTTTCTTCTTTTTGTTTTTGATGTAAATGCCGAGAGCGGACTGGCCACCGCAGTTTTTTGTATCAAATTTTTGAAGGAAATGAAATATACTTTTCGGGCCGACCCTTCAAGACTTGCGTTTTTTGTGATATTCGTTTTTATCTTTTGGTAGAGGCATGAGACTCGGGACCCCGACCCCATTTTGGCTCACCAACGAAAGCTAGCTCGGGACCGAGAGGCCGCCAAGAATTATTTTCTGAACAAGTCAAGGGAGCTCGGCCTAGAGGTTGCCCGTCTGAAGAAAGTCGTAGCCGACCGAGACTGGTGGGTAATCGAGACAGACTGTTCTGCCTCGGATGCCTCTAGCGGGCGCTCGGCATCGGAGTCTTTTCTTCGTGAGACCGTTGTGGAGAAGGAATTGGAGATTCGCCGGCTGAAGCTCATATTGGGTGCGGGTCTGATTGAAGAGGCAAGCAACTCGACCCCGGGGCGGTCGCTGCCGTTTTCATTGGTTGAGGCCCAGCCGGATGATGCGGGGAGCTCGGTGGCGGGAGTGTCTTCCCTGGTCGGCCCAACCGAGCGCGACAGGAGCCCTGAATTTGAGTTCCCTGGCGAGTGCGAGTGAGTTGTGAGCCTTCTTTTTTCTTTGTATTTGTACCGACGTTCATTAAGTTGTAAGCAATGAGTAATCAATAAGAACATTCGTTTTCCGTAACCTTTATGGCCTCGGATGCCGAGGGCGGTCGGTGTGACAGATACGAAGGGTCGCTACTGACACGACTACATCCTTAATTGCGACGTTTCGCATTCCCATGAACATTTATGGCGATGTTTCGCCTTCCGTCGTTTCGCATTCCCAGACGCAATAAATGGGGGCCTCAGGGGGTTATATAATCCCCCACTCCCCTTGTTGGTTGTCAGGCAGTGAGCCATCTGACTTGGGTGTCTGCTGAAGGCGGGCGCCCAGAGAATGAAATATTTCCGAGTACCTCGGATCGGAGGCACACCGATCACCCTCGGACTATTCGGGGTTCAGGCCGTTAGGGCCGTGAGAGCCCGGGTGGTTCGTTGGTGAGCGGTGTGCCGATCGATTGGTTTGGGGGGTCGGGGGGAGCCGAAGCGTGGTGGCTCTCCTGCCGTCCGGGAACAATTCGGGGTTTTGGGCTCCTAAGAGCCGTAAACCCCGGGTTGTTCGGGGGCGAGAGGAGGGTCAGCTGAACAGCTCGAAGGCTCGGAGCATTTTTTCCGGGACGGAGAGAGCAACGGGTCGATGTCCCCCCCGCCATCCTCGAACAGTTCAGGATTTAGGCCGGTCAAGGCCGTAAAACCCCGGGTTGTTCGCGAGTGAGAGGGTGGTCAATAATTCGACACGAGGCTCGGGGCGTCTGCCGAAGGCGGACGCTCTAAACCTTAATAAAATTTTGTCAACCCTGGGTGGGGACCGAGCTTGGTGCTTCGGTTTGCCGAGCCCCCATGTTTGTGAGAACCATTTTTGGAAGAGTGTCGAGGTTGCCGCCGAGCATCAAGGTTGCGGTGCCTTAGAGAAGGCACCCGCCTTGCTGGGGGTCGACGCCGAGCTCCTGCACATGTTCTCAGAGAGAGACGGTGCGGGCGTGGCTGGCGGATGTCGCCTCGTACGCAGGTTGATGGGCTGTAAGGAGCCCAAACCGAGCGAGGGACGGATGTCGAGCCCCCATACCGATGAGAAAGGCAACTGCAGGCGTAGCAGAGGGTCGCCGCCGAGCATCAAGGTCGCGGTGCCTTGGAGAAGGCACCTGCCTTGCTCGGGGTCGATGCCGAGCTCCTGCACATGTTCTCGGAGAGAGACGGTGCGGGCGTGGCTGGCGGATGTCGCCTCGTACGCAGGTTGATGGGCTGTAAGGAGCCCAAACCGAGCGAGGGACGGATGCCGAGCCCCCATACCGGTGAGAAAGGCAACTGCAGGCGTAGCAGAGGGTCGCCACCGAGCCTCAAGGTCGCGGTGCCTTGGAAAAGGCACCCACCTTGCTCGGGGTCGATGCCGAGCTCCTGCACATGTTCTCGGGGAGAGACGGTGCGGGCGTGGCTGGCAGATGTCGCCTCGTATGCAAGTTGATGGGCTGTAAGGAGCCCAAACGGAGCGAGGGATGGATGCCGAGCCCCCATACCGGTGAGAAAGACAACTGCAGGCGTAGCAGAGGGTCGCCACCGAGCGTCAAGGTCGCGGTGCCTTGGAAAAGGAATCCGCGTTGCTCGGGGTCGATGCCGAGCTCCTGCACATGTTCTCGGGGAGAGACGGTGCGGGCGTGGCTGGCGGATGTCGCCTCGTACGCAGGTTGATGGGCTGTAAGGAGCCCAAACGGAGCGAGGGACGGATGCCGAGCCCCCATACTGGTGAGAAAGGCAATTGCAGGCATAGCAGAGGGTCACCGCCGAGCGTCAAGGTCGCGGTGCCTTGGAGAAGGCACCCGCCTTACTCGGGGTCGATGCCGAGCTCCTGCACATGTTCTTGAGGAGAGACGGTGCAGGCATGGCTGGCGGATGTCGCCTCGTACGCAGGTTGATGGGCTGTAAGGAGCCCAAACGGAGCGAGGAACGGATGCCGAGCCCCCATACCGGTGAGAAAGGCAATTGCAGGCATAGCAGAGGGTCACCGCCGAGCGTCAAGGTCGCGATGCCTTGGAGAAGGCACCCGCCTTGCTCGGGGTCGATGCCGAGCTCCTGCACATGTTCTCGAGGAGAGACGGTGCGGGCGTGGCTGGCGGATGTCGCCTCGTACGCAGGTTGATAGGCTGTAAGGAGCCCAAACCGAGCGAGGGACGGATGCCGAGCCCCCATACCGGTGAGAAAGGTAACTGTAAGCGTAGCAGAGGGTTGCTGCCGAGCATCAAGGCGCGGTGCCTTGGAGAAGGCACCCGCCTTGCTCGGGGTCAACGCCGAGCTCCTGCACATGTTCTCGGGGAGAGACGGTGCGGGAGTGTTTGAAATAGAGTTGTTTGATTGGATGCACGTTGTCAGAAGACCAATCAGGCCGAGTCGTCCGAGCTCCGAACCCTAAGCTTGTAAGGGAAGCTTTTTGGGCTCGCGCTGTTATCCGAGCGCCGAACCCTAAGCTTGTAAGGGAAGCTTTTTGGGCTCGCGCTGTTCTCCGAGAACCGAACCCTAAGCTTGTAAGGGAAGCTTTTTGGGCTCGCGCTGTTATCCGAGCGCCGAACCCTAAGCTTGTAAGGGAAGCTTTTTGGGCTCGCGCTGTTATCCGAGTGCCGAACCCTAAGCTTGTAAGGGAAGCTTTTTGGGCTCGTGTTGTTCTCCGAGCGCCGAACCCTAAGCTTGTAAGGGAAGCTTTTTGGGCTCGCGCTGTTATCCGAGTGCCGAACCCTAAGCTTGTAAGGGAAGCTTTTTGGGCTCGCGCTGTTATCCGAGCGCCGAACCCTAAGCTTGTAAGGGAAGCTTTTTTGGACTCGCGCTGTTATCCGAGCGCCGAACCCTAAGCTTGTAAGGGAAGCTTTTTTGGGCTCGCGCTGTTATCCGAGCGCCGAACTCGTGATGTGTCCTTTATTTGTTACAAGATTTGAAGCCATGGGCTTATTTTAAGAAAGCTGGCATATTTACAATATATTTAAACCTTACAAAAGACTAGGCACGGCGTGCCGATTACAATCATTACATTTTACATGGAGGCTACTCTCCTCCTAAGAACTTAATTAAGTGTTCCGCGTTCCAGGGCCTCTTAATGGGCTTGCCGTCGGGGTTTGTAAGGCGATATGTGCCCGGTCGTACAACCTCTGATACCTTGTAAGGGCCCTTCCAGTTGGGCGCTAACTTTCTTTTCTGGCCGGGGTTGGATACCGCCAGCTTCCGGAGGACAAGATCTCCGAGTTTGATGTCAGTTGGGCGTACCTTCTTGTTGTAGAACCTCTCGATTCTTTGCTGGTAGATACTCCTTCTAATGGCCGACTTCTCCCTGACCTCGTCAATGAGGTCCAGGTCGGCTTGTAGCTGTAGAGAGTTACTTGCCTCGTCGAATGCCATGATCCGGGGAGAGGGGATCTCTATTTCCAGGGGAATGACGGCCTCGGCGCCGTACGTCAGATTGAAGGGCGATTCCCCTGTCAGGATCCTCTTCGTCGTTCGGTGGGCCCAGAGAACACTTGGCAGTTCGTCGACCCATAATCCCTTGGAGGAATTATCGAGTCGCTTCTTGAGTCCGTCGAGGATCTGACGGTTTGCATTCTCTGCCTGTCCGTTGGACTGGGGGTGACATACTGAGGAGAAGCACTACTGAATCCCGAGATCTTCGCAGAACTTGCGAAAATGCTTGCCTGCGAATTGGGTCCCATTATCTGTGACGAGCACTTGAGGGATCCCGAACCGACAGACGATGTGCTTCCAGAAGAATTGTTGTGTCTGTTGCTCGGTAATCGTTGCTAATGGCTCTGCCTCGATCCATTTTGTAAAGTAGTCGATCGCCACAATGAGAAACTTTCGTTGCCCTGTTGCCTTTGGAAAGGGGCCTACCAGATCCATCCCCCACATTGCAAAGGGGGTCGGACTGGCCATGGACCGGAGGTTTGCTTGCGGAGCCCTTTTGATGGGCGAGAACCTTTGGCAGGGGCCACATTTCTTGACAAGGGTTAGGGCATCTTGCAACATGGTGGGCCAGTAGTACCCGTGATTCAAAGCCTTCCGCACGAGCGAGCGGCTTCCCATGTGGCATCCGCCGATCCCCTCGTGTAGCTCCTTGAGAGCATATTTGGCTTCATCTGGAGTGAGGCAGCGGAGATAGGGTCGTCCGTCCGAGGTTGTGTAGGACCTTTTGAAGAGTGTTGAGTTGATCATTGTGAATCTTTCTACTCGGGCCCTGACCCGCCTTGCCTCAGCTCGGTCTTCGGGGATCTCTCCCTGGACGAGAAATCGCCTAATAAGAGTGGTCCAGTCGTCGGGGGGAGCTCCGTCTTCGATACACGGGACCTCCGGGATGTCGATGCTGGGCTTCAACATGACTTCGATCAGGACCATGCGGTCGAGACCTTCGAAGGATGAGGAAGCCAGCTTTGACAGGGCGTCAGCCTAGACATTCTGTTCCCGGGGGATCCTCAAAACAGCCGACTCGTCGAAGGACGTCAGTAGGCGTTGAACTATAGCTCGGTACTGGACCATTCGATCGTCACGGGCCTCGTACCCCCCGGTGATCTGGTTGACCACGAGCTGGGAGTCGCTAAAAGCCCAGATCTGTCTGGCACCGGCCTAATGAGCCAGGGTGAGCCCGGCGATCATGGCCTCGTACTCGGCCTCGTTGTTGGAGGCCGGGAAGTTGATGCGGAGGCAGTACTGGAGAAGAAAACTATCTGGACCTCGTAGAATGATGCCAGCTCCGCTACCCGCCTCGCAGGAGGAGCCATCGACGTAAACTTCCCACGTCTGGTCGGCCTCCTTGCTCGCGGGGTGCTCGGAGATGGTGCATTCCGTGATGAATTCTGCAAGCGCCTGCCCCTTGATGGCTGTTCTGGATTGATAGCCAATGTCATACTGGCTGAGCTCGATCGACCATTTGACGAGTCGACCCGAGCTCTCCGGCTTGTAGAGCACGGCCTTCAGGGGTTGGTCCGTCAGTACCTGGACCGAATGAGATTGAAAATATGGACGGAGTTTTCGCGAGGCCATGACCAAGGCGTACGTTACTTTCTCCATCCGAGAGTATCTGGTCTCGGCGTCGAGCAGAATTTTGCTGACATAGTAGAGAGGCTTCTGTGATCCTTCTTCCTCCCGAACGAGGACGGCACTGAGCACCTTCTCCAAGGCTGATAGGTAGAGCCAGAGTGGCTCTCCCAGTTCGGGCTTGCTGAGGAGGGAAGGGTTTGCGAGGTACTCCATCAATTGGGCGAAGGCCTCTTGCTGTTGGGTACCCTACTCGAAACCTCCGATGCCGCGCAGGGCTTTGAAGAAGGGAAGATACTTCTCTCCAGACTTGGAGAGGAAACGGTCGATGGCCGCCAGTCTTCCCGTCAGCCGCTGGACCTCTTTGATGTCCCTGGGAGGGGCCATGTCTATTATGGCCTGGATCTTTTCGGGGTTCGCCTCGATACCTCGCTGGCTGACAATGAAGCCAAGAAACTTTCCCGAGGAGACGCCGAAAGCGCACTTGGTCGGATTGAGTCTCATGTTATGGGTTCGAAGGACCCCAAAGACCTCCTCTAGATCGGCGACGTGATCCTCCCCCCGTTGGCTCTTGACGAGCATGTCGTCTACGTACACCTCCATATTGCGCCTGATTTGCTCTTTGAAGACCCGGTTGACGAGCCTCTGATATGTGGCGCCGGCGTTCTTCAGCCCGAAGGGCATGACCCTGTAACAGTATAGCCCCTAGTCAGTGACGAAGGACGTCTTGGCGATGTCGGGAGGGAACATGCAGATCTGGTTGTAGCCTGAGAAGGCATCCATGAAGGATAGAAGCTCGTGACCCGATGTTGCATCGATAAGAGCATCGATGCGGGGGAGGGGGAACGGATCCTTAGGGCACGCCTTGTTGAGGTCCGTAAAGTCTATACAGATCCTCCAGCTTCCGCTCGCCTTCTTGACCATGACGACATTCGCCAGCCACTCGGGGTAGCTGACTTCTTGGATGAAGCGAGCGGTCAGGAGCTTGTTGACTTCCGCATTTACTGCCTGCTGCCGCTCCGGGGCGAACTTGCGTCGCTTCTGGACAACCGGCTTCGACCCGGGGATCACGCTAAGTTTGTGCATGATGAGATCCTCGGAGATACCGGGCATGTCAGAAGGCTTCCAGGTGAAGAGGTCGTCATTGCGGCGAATGCAGGTGATGATAGGGGACTTAAGGTGAGGGGTGAGGGAGCAACTTACCCGAAAGTGCTTCGACGGATCCCCTGTCTCGAATGAGACATCTTCCAGCTCGTCTGCCGACTCGGGCTCTGGTTGGGTCCTCTGGGGCTGCATCTCGACGGCGTCGAGGGGAAACACGCCGCTCCCGATTGCTGTCATATAGCATGAGCGAGCAGCTTCCTGGTTCCCCCGGACTACTCCTACTCCAGTATTGGTAGGGAACTTCATCTTCTGGTGATAGGCCGAGGGGACAGCCTGGAGGGAGCAGAGGCCCGGGTGACCGAGTATTGCATTGTATGCTGCCTTGACGTTCACCACCATGAAGTCCATGGATTCCGTTCTTCGGTTTGGGGTCGTACCTGCCGTGACGTCTAGCGTGACGATCCCCTCAATTGTTACAGGGACGCCCGAGAACCCGTGCAAGGTGTACCCCGCCGGCTTTAGCTTGTCGCGGGGGAGCTTTAGGTTCTCGAAGGCTTCGAGAAACAGAATGTTCACCGAGCTTCCGTTGTCCACAAGGATTCGCCGAGCGTCAAAATTGGCCATGCTGAGGTTAATGACGAGGGCATCGCAATGGGGGAGCCGCACCCCCTCCAGGTCTTCCCCCGAGAAGGAGACAGGGAGTTGCTGGATCTGAGGGGGGAGAGGACCTTGGACGGCGTTAACATCCCGGATGAATGCCTTGCGGGAAGTGTTGGACTCCCCTCCCATGGGCCCCCGTGGACGCAGTGTAATATGGCTTGGCCCTCAGGCTCATCAAGCTCCTGCTCTCGGTCGAGGAGCTGCCGGGGAGCTCGAGGAGGAGGTGGAGTTCTCCTGTTCCTCGTGTCCCTCTGTCCCCGAGCTTCCTCTCGCTTGTACTCCCGGAGGTACCCTCGCTGAATGAGGGTCTCGATCTCGTCTTTCAGGGCACGGCAGTGATCCGTGTCGTGCCCATTGTCTCGGTGGAAGCGGCAGTAGAACCGCTGATCCCTTTTCTTACTGGTATTATTGGACAGACGAGGGTACTGGACGAGGTCCCTGTCCTCGATCGCCAAGAGAATGGAGGACACATTTTGGGTGAGCGGGGTATACCTCTCGAAGCGAGGGACCGGCGGGACCTTCTTCATGGCGCCCGCATCCCTTGGAGCCTTCTTTGATGGCTCGACTTCTTCGGCCTTCCGCTTTCCCTTCCCGGGGGCCTCCCTGGACTCTTCTGGGTTTAGGGCCTCTTCTGCCCTGATGTACTTCTCGACCCTGTTGAGGAGGTCGGGAAAGTCGATGGGGGGTTTCTTTGCCAGAGAGGCTTTCAGCTGTCCATGACGGACGTTGTGCCGAAATGCCGCGGAGGCGACGCCAGGGTCGAGGGAGGAGACCGACCTTGCCTCTGCGGTGAACCTCCGGACGAACACTCTGAGCGACTCGCCTTCCTTCTGCATGAGTCCAAGTAAGGAAGCACTTGTCCTCTCGGCCTTCCGGCTGGTGACAAAGTGGGCAAGAAATTGCCCTCCAGCTGGTCGAAGGAGTAAATGGAGCCAGGGGTTAGCTTGGAGAACCATTCCCGAGCCGGACCCCGGAGGGTGGCAGGGAAGGTTCGGCACAGCAGGAGATCCGAAGCACTGTGAATCATCATCAGGGTTTTGAAACCCTCCATGTGATCAGCAGGATCTCCCTCGCCGTCATAGGTCTCGAACTGAGGTGGTCGGAAGTTTCGGGGTATTTCCGCTTGGAGGATGAAGGCGGAGAAAGGAGGTCGGACAGGTCTGTACCCCTGAGCCGCTCCAGGACCGTCGTCGCCTATGTGGTCGAGGCGATCCTTCATTTTTTGGAGGCGCCTTAGGAGGTTGCCATCGTACTCTGGTGGGATCGTTGATGGGCGGGACACGCTAGTCTCGGCGTCCGACCGGGTTTCAGAGTGGCGGACCTCCTCCTTGTTGGGGGCCCCTCGGAGGGCCCCCAGGATTTCCTTCCGGAAGTCCTGGAACTCCTGGTGAGTGACTGGGGCTCCCTCGACCCGGTTCGGTCGAGCCGAAGGTTGCCGCCCGACGTGGCTGAGCGCTGGCCTCCGCCCTTGAGGCGGTGGTTTTGGATGGTTCGGGGCCGAGTTGGAAGCGGTCCTTCCCGTGCTGCGGCTAACCTGTCGGTTTATGATCACCCCCCGTAAGTCGGGCTAGGCTGGACTGGACGGGAGGCACTCCGCTGGGGTCCTTGACGGGGGAGCCCCGTGATTGGATGCGTGCGCTTCGGCGGTGGGACCTGGCGGGGCCAAGTCCTGCCGAGGTGCGGAGGTAGCAGCCTTCTTGGCTTTAGGGGCCATGAGAGTTCGGCTGTCGAGGTACCTCGATGGTCGGGTTCGGGTCGGCTCCTGAAGTAGTGTTCCCACAGACGGCGCCAACCTGATGCGGTTTGTTTCTGGAAGACGTGTGGATGCACCAGGTGTGAGTTCTTACTCGATTTGTAGTTGAAGGAGGAAGCTACTGATCAGACGACCCTCGGCTGGCCGAGCGGTACCGGTGGAAGGCTAGAGTGAGGCGAGGCTGGATGCTCGGCTCGGATCAGGGGGCTCGGATCCGAGGTCTGGTGTACCTGCAAACGGTCTAGGAACACCGGGGTTGGTCCCGGTGGCAGACCCTCCGACGATCTAGTTAGTCTCTGTAGGAGAGTAGCAGTAACTAGAATTTTGTGGAAGAAAGATTGATCACCTGCAGACAGGGGGAGGGTCTGGTATTTATAGGGGAAGCCAATCGGGTCCAGACCCGTTTGGGGCTGGGCCGGACCCGATTACCCGAGTGGCTGAAGTGGTGGAAAGCCGGGCGGTATAGGGCTGACGTGACAGACGCCGGAGCGGTTTCTGGGCTGACGTGGCAGAGCTCCGGGCGGTTTTCCGGCGCTGATGTGGCAGATCTGAAGGATCAGAAAGAGCACGTATCCTGAGGGGATCCTATGGTCCAGGATGGCCCACGTCATTCCTAACCCATATCACCCAACAAGACTGCCAGGGCTTCTAAATGGAGTCTGACAAGGGATTGAGGAGCCTACCGACCAGCATCAGAAAAGGGGTTTGGGTCCATCAACGGTTATGATGTAGTGTACTCTGCCAATGGAGGAGGTAGGGGATCGAATTGAAAAATCCTGGATCACAGTAGAGAAAACTTCAAAGAGGAGAGCGAGGAAACAAAGAAAATGGAAAAAGACAGCTATACATTGTTTCCAGGTCCTAAAGCTGCGAACTGCTGGGATCTTAGGCATATTCGTGCCAAATGCACGAAGGAATGGTGCGACAACACCCGTCGAAGAACCACTTGAGAGATGCTCTCATTAAACAGTGGTCGTCGAGGAATCAATGGGAATGGACGGTGAAGTGTCTGTGCCATCTACAATTCCTTGTGTCCATCCCTTCTCCAGGGAAAACTTCTACACATCACCAAATCATTGGGAACCTTAGATTTTGGGTACTTCTTGATTGAATTCATGAAATGGACACCCAAGGACGAAGCCGAGCTACCCTGTGGAGATCTTTTTTGGAGTTGGATTTATAATATCCCCTATCACTGCTAGAAGAAAGCTAGCTTGGAAGAGATTGTGGCCGAGTTATGAAGACAGTGAGGATGCCGAATGTGGAATCAGTTAGGGTTCAAATTCGCAGCTCTGATTTGAACCTCATGCCTAGATTCGAGAAGTTTAAAGCTCTCGAAGGGTTCTACTTGATCAGATTTTTGCTTGAGTCGAAGGTGGTGGCGCCACTACCGGAGACTGCAGAGGTGGAGCCAAACTTTAGGGCATCGAAAAGAGATGAGAGGTTGTATAGGCAGGTTGCCTCACTATAGATGGACTCTGCCATCGATGGCACTCATGAAGTGGAGAGAGCCCACCGACGAATGATCGAGGCAAGAATGGTGTCGGCGTTGGCTGCTGTCGAAGGACGGGGGACTCCTTTGTCGCTGTCAGATAATGCCAAAAACATAGCAAACAACTCAGATTCGAAACCAAAATCCAACAGCTCTGACAGGGTGAACACTACTGGTGTCGATCAAAACCTGCTAGGGCTGGAAAGAATCCGGTCAGAAGGCTGCCTAAGAGCATCCACAGTCGTTGAAGCCAAATTTTGGGTAAATAGCAATTGAGAAATAGGAAAAAAAGAATGTTGCTACAGTCGTCGAAAGCTAAAATATAGCCGGACGGAAGATTATCAACCGTCCATTAAGAATGACGGAGTATAATCGTCCGTCCCCCCCCCCCTTTTTTTTAATCACTAAAAGACAAAAAAAAAAAAAAAAAATGGAAAAATTCCTCACACGGTAAATATTCCACCGTGTGACAACATTGACGGAAGCTTATCAACCGTCCCAATTTAAGAGCATTTAAATTTTTTTTTTTTTTTTTTAAAGTACTAGAAGACAAAAAAAAACAAAAAACGAAAAAAAAAAAAAAAAAAAAAGGAAAAAATTCCTCACACGGTAAATATTCCACCGTGTGACAACATTGACGGAAGCTTATCAACCATCCCAATTTAAGAGCATTTATTTATTTTTTTTTTTTTTTAAGCACTAGAAGACAAAAAAAAAGAAAAAAAAAAATGGAAAAATTCCTGGACGGAATATAATCCACCTTCTAGTGAGATTGACGCAACATTATCAACCGTCGGTTGACTTTTTTTTTTTTTTCCATTTTCAAAAGCTTCTTAATCATTGGGTTCAGTACTTTTTGTACGGGACGGAAGATTATCTTCCGTTAATTAGATCGGACGGCATATTATCTTGCGTTAGCTATATTTTGCATTTGGCCATTTTGCCTGCTATATTTGGCACGCAACTGTTCATCGTACACCCAAATTTTGAATATTTGGACAACGACTGCAGCTCGGTTTTTTCTATTTTTTTCAAATTTTGGGTATATAGCAAACGACTGTGGATGCTCTAAAAAGCTCGAAAGTTTCAGATAAAGAGAAAAGAAGTAGTCTTTACAATGAGGAAGAGGCTGGTGAAAGACCAAAATGCCCTAGCACTCGGTCAACATCCAGTCTGGATGTAACACCTGGCCGCTTCGCTGTGTTACAGCTGGTGGGGAATGAAACAACACAGGAACTTTTGAATTTGAGTTCGAGTTCGAGATGCGTGCCAAGACTTTCACCTTTTTTTCATTGGATGCAGCACGTGGACCACGTGAGCTTGCCAGTCTTAGACTGAGATTGTGGAGGGGTCCAGTCAAAGGAAAAAAAAAATGAAGAATAAATTTTTAGAGAAAAAGAAAAAAGAGTGTGCAGGGAAGATGTCAGGCGGGGATATACCAAAACACTCATCTATTATGCTGGATTCGGGGACGTCAGTGGAGGTTTCGACTCTTGGAGCCTGCGCGCCAAAATTCACGCTGGATAATTCATGGATGGCTCATGTGATGCACATGCCAATGTTGAGATGTTTTTTGGGACTTTCTCAAGGGCCGATTCAGGAGACTAGGCCCTAGAAAAAGGGTCTAGTAAGAAGAAGCTCATTTTAGAAGCTCTTTAGAGCATCCACAGTCGTTTCTATCATATGCTAAAAAACGGCAGCTACAGTAATAGCAAATAAATTTATTTGCTGCAGTGGTCGTTTGGTATATGTTTCTCATTTCGTAGAAATAAGCGAGCGACGGTATATAATATACCGTCTCATCGTTTAAAATAAATTAAAAAAAGTTAATTACTTATTAACTATTAAACTATATTAATTAACTAAATTAAATAATATAGTAATAACTAAGCCTAATTAACTAACTATCTAAACCTAATTACTACTCCTAAACCTACCCAATCAGCATTAATTCTCCACTGTGCCCTTAATTCACGGACGGGGTATCATACCCCGGCCGGGGTATGTTTCCCCGTCTGAGGGAATATTAAAAAAAAAAAAATTAAGTGGAGAGACGGGGTATCATATCCCGGACGGGGTATGTTTTCCCGTCCGACCATTTTAAAAAAAAAAATAATTAAAATTAGTTGGACGGTATATGTTCTTCCGTCTCACTCGATTAAATAATCATAAAATCGGAGCGACAGGATATGATGATATGATATCCCGTCCTTTATAATTTGAGAAATCGTATTTCGTTTCTCATATTTGAGAAACAAGAGTAGAAACTTTGCTATAAAATGGCAAAATGAGAAACCGTTGCAGCCATTCGTTTGCTAAAAAATGGCAAATTGGCATTTATAGCAAACGACTGTGGATGCTGTTATGGGCAACAAGTAGTGAGTGGATCACAGGGGGATTTATTAAATCCTAATAAGAGGGAAGATATTCATATTAGGCCTTAGATATGGTCCAGTAAGGAAATGAGGATTAATTATTTCCAAATTAATTCTGTTGGGCCCAAGGATGGGTCTGTGTTGGTTCCCCTATTAATTTTACAATCTATTAATTCTCCAGGCCAATTCCATCATCGATTCCATAATGTACTCTAAAAAACACAATCCCGATTGAGTGTGAAGAAGACAACGATGCGTGCCTAAATCTAGAGGATGACGATCCTTATATGAAGGAAGATACAAACTACGATGAGGAGATGGTTGAAGATACTCAGCGGTTTCTTACAAGTGAAGAGATCATGGATGCGGTTCCTACAACTGACATTGTACCATCTACTTTTTCATTGTCTTTGACAGATTCACAGGCCAACACAGACAATCAACGAAAGTCTCAGGTTTTTAAGGTGCAGAAAGTATCCAAGAAGGCACATGTGGAGTCCTTAGGAGACTACCTGGAGATAATGGCCGACGTTAAGACATCTAAACTGATGGTGGAGGTACGCATAGTTTTCTAACATCCATTTTTAATTTCTTATTTGATTCCGATGTCTTTAAACTCGCTAAATCTTGTTGTCTTGCAGTTGGTGATAAAGATTGTAATGCTTTCCTTCTCAATAAAATTAAAGGTTAGGAACTCGGAAGAGAGTCCCTATGTGTGATCCTTGTAAGTAACACCCATTTTGTCATTAAAGCGTGTTCTTCTATGAAATGTTAGAGGTTTGGGGGGACAAGGCAAAATAGAGATGGTTAGGGACGTTATCAACACATCAAAAGTAGATATTGTCGGGCTTCAAGAAACCAAACTCACGAATGTGCCTAGACTTTCTAGGATTCGAGGGAATAGGTTCAAGGATTGAAGAATTAATCCATCCATCTGGGAATTGGGGGGTATCACTATTGGCTTTAACTCCGATTTATTTAACTGCTTAGATGAACCACAAGGGGAATTCTCGTTATCGGTCTTGCTCCAACGTAGATCTGATAACTAGACTCAAACAATTACTGTGGTTTATGGGCCAAACCAATCTACCTCTAGAACGGTGTTCTAGATGGAACTTCATTCAATCCAGACACAATGGCAAACAGCTTGGATAGTTGGAGGAGACTTTAATATAACTAGCTTTGTATTTGAACATCGTGGTAAAGGCTCTGGCGATGCCGATAGGGTGGTTATCACAGACTTCAAACTAGTTGGCATTCCAATTCGAGATTAGCATTTTTACTTGATATAACATGCAAGCAGCCCCTATAATGACAAAATTAAATAAAGTGCTAGTTTCAATGGATTTGTAGGCTAAATTCCTTCTAGATTGAGCCAAATCCCTTCCGAAACTAACATCAGATCATGTCTTCATAGTGCTTTCCATCGGCGAACTGAACGCTAGGAACCCAGTGAAATATAGGTTCGAGAAGGCCATTCTTGAAATTGAAGGTTTCCATCATTTTGTTTTGGAAAATTTAGCTTATCCCATCCGGGGAACAGAGGCGGCAATGGTCCATAGACTCTAGGCCAAGCTGAGGAAATGGAACCACATTATATTTGCGACAATCTGAAAGTCTAAATAGACTCTTCTAGAGAGCATCGATGAACTTGAAACATTTGAGGAAACTAGGGACCTCACACAAACTGAACAAAATCGGTTGCTATATCTTAAGGAGAATATTCCCCAGCTGTACAAATTGACAGAAATTAAATGGCAACAGAGATCCAGAATTTCGTAGCTTAAAGAGGGAGATATTAATACAACTTTCTTTCTTTGAGCAGCTAGTGCGCGTAGGAGATCCAGCCTTACCCTCTAGGTCCATACAGATGTCGGCATTGTACATAAAGAGGAGGAAGTAGGAAGTAAAACAAGTTCATAACAAAAATATACTCGAACGTAACGGAGACTTTAGAGCTCTACTTAGAGAGGATTTTTGGAAGGAAAGATCATAAGACCTTGTTCATGCCTGGCAGCAATCGAAGCACTGTTTACAAAGGAGGAGGTAAAGGAGTTAGTCTATCAGATAGGCATGGAGAATTCTCCTAGACCATACACGTTTTCGATATTATTCTACCATACATTCTGTGCGGATATTCAAGATGACCTGATGGCTGTTCTGGCTAAATATTACGACCATAGACTAAAATTGGGCAGACTTATTTTTTTGGAAGTAGTTCTTATTTCAAAAAATGAAGACTTACATAGAGTAAGTGAATACGACCCCATTAGTCATGTTAATTGCTCGGTCAAAATAATTAGCAGGATCCTCGCTAACGGACTAGGAGCGGTGATGAACAGATTGATGAGTAGAAAATAGGATGGCTTTATCAAAGGGCAATGCATTTTGGATTGTGTAGCCACAACGGAAGAAACCATACAGGAATGCCACATCTCGAATGACATGAGTTACCTGCTGGAACCAGACTTCCAGAAAGCGAATGATTCGGCTGAGTGGAATTGTTTGCTGGAAGCGTTTAAAGGAAAAGGTTTTGGGTACAGGTGGATCAGATGGATCTATCATTGCCTCACTACTAGTAGGACGTCTATCTTAGTAATGGAACGGTTGGTCAACAGTTTTCTTGTAGGCGAGGGTTGAGACAAGGTGACCCACTCTCCCCCTCATATTTACAATCATTGCGGTTGTCCTTCTATCCTTGTTGGAAAATTGTAAAAAAGATGGATGGATCTCCCTAGTAGCCAGGGGTAGAAATCACCTACGATGAACTATACTACAATACACATATTACTATTTGGAAACGGGGTACCTTGGGAAACTATCACCTTCAAAGGTGTGCTATATTATTTTGAAACCTGGTCTGGGCTATGGGTCAAATTCAACAAAAGAACACTTATTACTATTGCTATGCCTGAAGAGGAGGTAAAGGAACATGCGGCCGTTATAAATTGCTTACTTGATAACTTTCCTACCTTGGGTTTCTAGTTAGACAAGAGAAATTAAAGAAGTCAGATTGGTTGTCGATTATTGTCCGGGTATAAGCTAGGTTAACAGGGTGGAAAGGTAAATACCTATCCCTGGGGGTTAGAGTTACCCTAATCAACTCGGTACTTTCCAACCGTCAAACCTATTACTTAGCCTTCTTTGAAATGTCAAGATGGGTTATTCAAAGGATCGACCAAATTTGAAAGTGATTCCTTTGGAAAGGAACTGAAGACAATAGGGGAAGTTAGCACTTAATTAAGTGAAAAAATGCTTGCATGAAGAATATACATGGAGGACTAGGCATCATTGATATGAGAGACATGAACTTGGCTCTTCTTGAAAAATGGCGGTGGAAAGTATTCCATCTGAATGGAGAAGGTTGGCAAGAGTTTATTCATTCATATTTAGAAGGGAGGGGGACACGAAGCTAGGCTTCCGTGTTGGTCCAAGAGTCTGTTGGTTTTGGAAAGAGGTTTTCAAAGCCTAAGTTTTGTTTAATAGTGGTGTAACATATTAGTGATGATTTTTCAACCAAATTCTTATGGAACAAATGGTGTGGAGCACACACCCTAAAAGAGTTGTTCCCAGATCAGTACGAACAATCAATTTAGCCACACATCACGATCGCAAATACTGGAAAAGAGAGTCGTGGAGACCTCCTTTTAGATCTCGTCTCAACCAGGGGTCCCAACTTAGACTAGAGTAACTTCAACTCCATATGGCACAATCGGGGGTGAAATGTTCTCAAGGCCCAGACCGGGGATCCTAGGAGTTGGAAAAAATGGAACCTTTATGGTACGATCACTCTATAATTGTATCCACTTCAGAGGGTGTAGACTGAGATGATCGTCAATAATTTGGATGGTCAAAGCTTTTCTTACTGTAAGGATTTTCTTTGGCTAGTACTCAACAATGTGATCCTCACCCGGAAAAATCTTGTTAAAAGACAACCTAACTGTAACTCCTGTTTCCCCGTACTTGTATTTTATACTGTATTTTGCCTCATTGTACTCTTTCATCTGTCTGAGATCCTGCATTTTGTTTCAGATTGAATAAAACCATTAAATTGTTTTCGACTCAATTTTTGGTCCTTTTACCGAATTCTTTTGTGTGCATTTTGTGTCATTCTTCATGAAGAAATGGCTATTTCTTCTCATTTATCTCTTTATCCCCCATTTTATTGCATTTTGACCAATTCTCCAGTTGGGTCCTATTCAATTCGGATACCCTAAAACCCAAAACCCGAAACCCTACTATATAAACCCTAACCCTAACCCTAACCCAACCCCTAATCTACTGTTAAAACCTTAACAAACCGCCGCTACCCATTTATTTCCCCTCCACTCTTCTCGCATCGCCTAACCAATTCCCTACCTCCGATCACCACCACCCAATCCACCTCGCACCTCCGATCGCCTCTCCATCACCTTCGTCACCACCACCACAACATTCAACCACCATCGTCGTCCCCTATTCCATTCGCCATTACCCAAACTTCGAACCCAACTCTGCCATTTCCCCGAGCTCTCGACAACCACCCCATCGCCTCGCCATCCCCTCACCCTCCATCGCCTCATCTCCCCCCTCCTCCTCTTCGACCTCCCTCCACTACCAACACCCCAAACCCACTCCCCCAAACTCCTCCCCTGTTCGAACCAGAGAGGCAGAGTCGCCGCGCGCGATGAGATCCTCCTCAGACGTCGCCACCTCGTCACTGCCGTGCTACCCAACCATCGCATTGTCACCGTCGAAGCCATTGCCGGTGCTGCATCCCCTTTCTCTCTCGCTTGTTGTTTCATCGAAGAGGAGAACGAAGAAGAAGAAGAACAGCAGATTTGGCGGGATCAAATCTCGACTGTAGGATCGCGCCAAGATTCGTGCCCTCTGATCGTCGTTCCGTGTTCGCCCATAGCGAATCCTAGATCGCTGTCCGCTGTTTGGACCGGATCCGGTGCGAGGGCGAAATCCTATTCACTGGATCTGGTGTTCACTGTTTTGCCGCACCGGATCGAGCTCGCCGTTTGCTGTTTTGGAGCGATCTGGTGTGGGGGAAAACTCGATCTACGGTTGATTTTTGCACGTGCTTCACACGTGCTTTTGGGGGACTTCGCCCGGAATTTTTCGATCCCATCTTCTTCAACAATCTGATCTATCGTCATCAATTAAGGCAAGTATTTCCCTTGTACACATTTTTGTTCAGTACAAGCATTCCTTGAAAATACTACAAATAGTTAGAAATTGTGACTCCTCCTTGACTGTCGTTGTTGATCAAATATTAAACCTCCGAAATTTCATAATTCTAAGAGTCACAATAATTTCATTGTATTAAACTATAACTACTTGGACTCATTTTATCCCCTAAATACATGGACACATGAGATTAAGGAGCCTAGATTTGTATGCACATGTTATATTTTGTATTTGATGAACTTGCAACCATTTGACTTGAAAAACAATTATTACTTGCTGTTTTAATAACCAATATCATGTATTTATGTCACGCAATAACTTAGATGCCTAATAACAAAATTCCATGTAATCTATACCAGTAAGATATTCCCTCATGTTACTGTCCTGAATCTTGCTTCGCTGTTTCAACCTCTTTAACATTAGAATCTGAACCCGAGCCCTGAATAGAAAATGTAGCTCTAGATGTCTAGATGTCGATAGCCTCCAGAATTTTTGAATTCAAAGTTACGGTCTAGGAGTTATTGTAGTTTTACTGCATCTGTGTTGGTAGACGCAGATTCGCAAAACTGCTGCACACCTTTACTTCGCAAATTAATTTAGCTATGTTAACAGCAAGCGTTTGACTTGAAATTTTTTATGCGGTTGCTGGACACCATATGGGACATCCTCAATTTTTCTTAGAATTAATTAATGATATTTCGACCCTGTTTCACATGTTTAAACTTCGATTCATAAATTCTGCCTGAACACATTAACTATGTAATTCGCTGGACACATGTTCTCACCACTTTCTCGTACCTTGTTTCACACACCTGCAACTGTAGGGGAGTGGGTGGGTTCTGTCGGACCCTTCTAACAGAATTCGGTTAGGACTTTGGGTAATTACGTGCGTTGCACGTGTCTTCAACTTTTGTATATAAAGCACCGTTGTAATCTCAGTTTAGCTATGAATAGAATTTGGACATTTCGTCTTCTGTTCATCTATCTTCTTCCTTCTCACATCTTGAGCTCAAACTAGGGTTTGTAAGTCAATGACGAGAAGACGGCCCGCTGCGATTCCAGTCACCGCCAGAGGCCGAGCTGGAACAATGGTATCAGAGCCAGATCACGATCAGGAGGTTGCAGTTGATCAAGATCCGATCCAAGGAGCTGAGCATCCTGAGGAATTTGGAATCGGACTTCGGTCTAGATCTGGAAACAGGGATCAGATTGCGTAAGTGATTGCCAGTAATGGCGATGCTACTCACAAGAAATCTAGCTACGATGAGAGGATCGATTGAATTAAGAAAGCAATTGAGAAATTACTCAGGGATTCACGGAGACATCATCGTTCTTATAGATCACCGCCTAAAAGGAACTCGGGGTGCAGTGGAAGTGATTCTGAAATGAGCAGGGACTCTCGAAGATCGCCAGGTGTTTGAGACCGGAACTATGATCGGTGAAGAAGAGAAAGGGATCGTGGACGTCACTGGGGACATCGAGGCGATGACTTGGAGAAGGAAGAATCAAGAGATCATCGGCCACATCAAGGTACCATTTTTCCTAAACATCCGGAGATAGATCTGCCTAGCTTTGATGGATCAGAAGACATCACAAATTGAATTTATCACATGGAACATCACTTTCATACTAAGAGAGTTAGTTATTATGAGAAATTGCCATTTAGTGATTACTACTTGAAGGGGGAAGCACTGTTATGGTGGAGGTGGCATGAGCAACAAGAAGAGGGGGTGATTGACTGGGGAATGATGAAGAGAGAGCTATTGTTGCAGTATGAGCCATCTGAGTTGGATGATCTAGAAGCAACATTGTATAAGTTGCAGCAACATGATTCTGTGATAGAGTATCACAAGGAATTTTTGAAATATAGTCATTTGGTTAAACATATTGCTATGTCTTCATTGGTGAGTTGTTGTATCTCTGGGTTGAAAGCTGAGTTGAAGAAAGAAGTTAAACTGAAACACCTGCAGACTGTCTTAGAAGCTTATAAAGAAGCTATAGCCAGAGAGTCTATTCTTGAGGATCACAGGAAGAGTTGGAGAAAGGGGGGGGGGGGGGCTATCTCCAATGCAGGGTGGGTGTCTGCCTATTCAAAGTCTAATGTAACTGCTATTGTTCAATCAGTAAGCAGACCTAATATAACTCCACCTACACCACTTGCTCCAGTGACCAGTGTGTCAACCAAAGCCAGAGATCCTCAATTTTTGCAATACATGAAGGAAAGGAGGGAGAATGGTTTATGCTTCCATTGCGATGAGAAGTTTGTCAAGGGGCATAGGTGCACGGGGAAGACTTTCATGCATTTGATGGGGGCTTATGAAGGCAGTTCCTTTATACAGATATTAGGAGCTATGGATGGGGAGATGCTAGAATATGGAAATTATTTAGATGCAGGAGCTACACATCAAGAGATGAAAGGTGAAGAACTAGAACAAACTAAGGCAATGGTTGATACAACTGTTATATTTCTCAACACTCTTGCAGGAAGTACAAGTCCAACAACCTTCTGTGTGCAAGGTACTATTAAATCCATGCCAATATGTCCCCTATTAGACACTGGAGCTTCGCACAATTTCATTGAAGAAAAGTTGTTCAAGAAAATGCAACTTCCTATCAATACCAATATGCCACTTGAAGTTACAGTACCTAGGGGTAACCAGTTGT
This sequence comes from Hemerocallis citrina, assembly GCA_017893485.1. Lineage (NCBI taxonomy): Eukaryota > Viridiplantae > Streptophyta > Magnoliopsida > Asparagales > Asphodelaceae > Hemerocallis > Hemerocallis citrina. Next base: position 133,628,471 of record CM030365.1, read on the forward strand.
ACAGTCCTGGGTTGTGTGAGGGAGTAACATTTATGTGTCAAGGGGTGCCTATTATAGCTAATTTTTATGTGCTCACTATGGACACTAGTCAGCTTGTGTTGGGGGTTCAATGAATAGAGACCTTGGGAGATGTGGTTTGGAACCTGAAGGAGAAGAGGATGAGATTTGAATTATAAGGGCAACCAAGGAAGTTAAGAGGAATTTTACCGCGAGAATGGGATCTTACTAGTGCCAAATTTATATCAAAAAGTCTTAATTATATGAAGGGAGGATGGCTGTTACAAATATCAGGTTTGGCTCAAGAATCCACAGGTGGTGCAACCCCCAAGTTCATGCCAACCTCAGGTGTTAAACAACCTGAGCTTCAAGGGGTCTTACAGAGATACAACTTGGTTTTTTCAGAGAGCATGGGACTTCCTCCTCCTAGGTCTTGTGACCATAGCATACCCTTGATTCCAAAAGCAAAGCCAGTTAGCCAAAGACCCTGTAAACACCCTTATCATCTCAAGAATGAGATAGAAAGGCTAGTACAAGAAATGCTTAGTAGTGGGGTCATCCAACACAGTCATAGCTCTTATTCTTTGCCTGTTGTGATGGTGAAAAAATCAGATGGTAGCTGGAGAATGTGTGTAGATTACAGAGGGTTGAATGTGATCACTGTCAAGAACAAATAGCCAATTCCCATCATCGATGAACTCTTGGATGAGTTGCAGGGTTCCAGTATATTCAGTAAGCTTGATTTAAGGAGCGGATACCACCAAGTCAGAATAAGGAAGGAAGCCATTCACAAAACTACATTTCGTACCCAAGAAGGTCATTATGAATACTTGGTCATGCCCTCTGGATTGACCAATGCTCCTGCCACATTTCAAGCCTTGATGAATGACCTTTTTAGAACCTATTTGAGGAAGTTTGTGTTGGTAGTTTTCGATGATATTTTGATTTACAGCTCCAGTCTCTCTGATCATGTGCAGCACTTACAAACTGTTCTTCAAACTCTTCAAAATCACCAATTATATGCCAAGCTTAGCAAGTGCTCCTTTGGGGTTGAAAAGTTAGAATATCTTGGGCATGTGATATCTTCTAATGGTGTGGTAGTAGACCCAAGCAAGGAGGAGGCAATTCAAGATTGGCCTACTCCCAAAAATGTGAAAGCTTTGAGGGAATTTTTGGGCTTGACAGGCTATTATAGGAAGTTTATTGCATATTATAGCTCCCTGACTTGGCCTCTAGTTCAACTGACAAAAAAGGGAGCATTCCTATGGTCAGATGAGGCACAACAAGCTTTTGATCAGGTAAAAAGAGTCTTAACTTCTCCTCCAGTATTGCAATTACCAAAATTTTCCCTACCCTTTACTTTGGAGTGTGATGCTTGTGGATCTAGATTGGAGGCTGTTCTAATGCAAGAGAATCACCCTATTGCTTTTTTGAGTCAAGAATTGAAGGGTAAGAAGAGAGTATTGTCTACTTATGAGAAGGAAATGTTGGCTATATTGCTAGCAGTTAGGAAATGGAGGCAATATCTCTTGGACAGGAGATTTATCATCAAAACTGATCATAAACCCCTTAAACATTTGTTAGAGCAAAGATTATGTATAGAAGCTCAGCATGAATGGTTATTAAAGCTGCATGGTTATCAATTTGTAGTGGAATACAAGAAAGGAAAAGACAACCTAGTAGCTGATGGATTGTCTAGGAAGTATGAGAATTCGGATGAAACTCTTTCTACTTTGACAATTATACAACCAAAATGGTTGAATTTAGTGCTACAAGAGGTGGTCTCTAATCCTTTTTATGAGAAAATTCAGCTTAAATTGGCAGATGGAGATACTCAGTATGGGCAGGTGAATGGGGTAAATTTTTATAAAGGAAGGGTTTTGTTAAGCCCTGATTCTGCACTGCGGCAATGGTTCCTACATGATCATCACTCTTCTCCTCAAGGGGGGCATGCTGGGGTTGATAAGGTTTGGAGTTCCCTTAAGAAAGTGGTATACTGGAAGGGTATGAAGAGAGACTTGAAAGAGTACATTAGATCATGTGATGTTTGCCAAAGGAACTCAGCACAAGTCCAGCTGGCCTTTTACAGCCTTTACCTATTCCTAACAATGTGTGGGAGGATGTTAGTATGGACTTCATTGAAGGTTGCCTAAGAGTAATGGACAGACTACCATATTGGTTATTGTGGATAGGTTGAGTAAATATGCCCATTTCTTATCCTTGAGCCATCCCTATACTGCCAGGTCAGTGGCTACAATACTTTTTGCACAGGTCTTCTAGCTCTGTGGCCTACCTAAGAGTATTGTTAGTGATAGAGACACTGTTTTTACCAGTCAATTTTGGAAAGAGTTGTTGCAAGAATAGGGAACAAAGTTATGTTTGAGTACTGCCTTCCACCCCCAATTTGATGGGCAAACAGAGGTTATGAATAGGGACTAAGAGACCTACTTGAGGTGCTTCACTGCTTATAAGCCTCAAGATTGGGTTAAGTGGTTGCCTTGGGCTGAATTTTGCTATAACACTCATGTTCAAAGCTCTACGAAGCTATCTGTAACGCCCCGTACTCAACTCGTACGCACACAATTAACTAAATTCTAGCCACGCCCACCACAAGCACCATCAAAAGGTGGGTATACCCGTTAGGTACCTTTATCACTTGGGAATCCTATTATCTCTCTCTTTTTCTACCTTATCATGGCCGATATGGGACTATTGTGCCCAAGGTCAATCGGTCAACCTTCACAAATCCACCAACACACATACATTTCCATTTCATTCAATCCTTCATTTATTCATTCATTCCTTCTTTCATTTAATACCATCTATGGTCAACTAGTCAAAGCACTACACACACATCCATTCTTTCCATTCCTTCCACGTCATCCAATCCATCCATTCTTTTTCTTTCATTCTTTATTCTATATACTACCATATATATATACCATACTAGTATATATACTTCTCTAGAAATACGGAGTCTCACATTCACCCCCTCTTAAGAATTCAGCGTCCTCGCTGAATACGGGACGTGCAATCTAGTACAGGATCGTCTTTCTAGTCGAATGTAGACTTGTCTCCTAATCGCTGCCCTCCCAGGATCTTACGCATCTCATACACACATATTGCGTCCCACACACTTCCTATATACAAGTCCTACATTCGATGTTGAAAATTGGCTCTGATACCATCTGTAACGCCCCGTACTCAACTCGTACGCACACAATTAACTAAATTCTAGCCACGCCCACCACAGACACCATCAAAAGGTGGGTATACCCATTAGGTACCTTTATCACTTGGGAATCCTATTATCTCTCTCTTTTTCTACCTTATCATGGCCGATATGGGACTATTGTGCCCAAGGTCAACCGGTCAACCTTCATAAATCCACCAACACACATACATTTCCATTTCATTCAATCCTTCATTTATTCATTCATTCCTTCTTTCATTTAATACCATCTATGGTCAACTAGTCAAAGCACCACACACACATCCATTCTTTCCATTCCTTCCACGTCATCCAATCCATCCATTCTTTTTCTTTCATTCTTTATTCTATATACTACCATATATATATACCATACTAGTATATATACTTCTCTAGAAATACGGGGTCTCACACTATCTCCTTATCAGATCCTATATAGGAAGCCTCCTCTACTGTTCTTTCATATGTACCCCACTCTGCAAGAGTTCAGTCTGTAGAAGATGATTTAATTGACAGGGATGTGGCACTGCAGTTGCTTAAAGATAATTTGCTTCGAGCCCAAGGGAAGATGAAAGTTAAAGCTGATGAACATAGAACTGATCGAGAGTTTGCAGTGGGAGATTGGGTTTATTTGAAGCTACAACCTTATAGAGGTTTCTGTGGGGGGCATCGAGTGCACAAGCTATCATCCTTCTATTATGGACCCTATCAAGTGAGCGAGAGAGTTGGTGCAGTGGCTTATAGGTTGTTGTTGCCATCCGAAGCAAAAATTCATGATGTATTCCATATATCTCAGTTGAAGGCTCATGTTGGGTCATCAGTAGCTCAAACTTTTGCAATTCCTGCCTATTACATAGCTGCAGCCACAAAACCCTACAAAGTGCTGGCTAGGAGAATGGTTCCTCGAAGAGGAATTGCGGTATCTGAAGTTTTGGTGTAGTGGGATGAAGGATCGGAAACGGAGGCTACGTGGGAGAGTTTTTGGGATTTATATTGGAGGTTCTCAGCTTTTCGTGAGGTCTTGGAACCTTCTTCAGTTGGGGGAAGGAATGATCCAGCCTGAAGCTTGGATCCAGCCGACTGCAGCTAAGGGAAGAGGCGCATTTGGGATATATCTGATGTATCAGTGTACTGGGAATTAAGCAGGTTTATAGGAGTTTGTTTGCATAAATGGCTGAGTCTGTTACAACAGATAGGACATTGTAATAAAGTGCACTATGCATGTGTACAGCTGTAGGGGAGTGAGTGGGTTCTGTGGGACCCTTCGAACAGAATTCAGTTAGGACTTTGGGTAATTACGTGAGTTGCACGTGTATTCAACTTTTGTATATAAAGCACCGTTGTAATCTCAGTTTAGCTATGAATAGAATTTGGACATTTCGTCTTCTGTTCGTCTATCTTCTTCCTTCTCACATCTTGAGCTCAAACTAGGGTTTGTAGGTCGATGACGAGAAGACGGTCCGCTGCGATTCCAGCGCCATCGGGGGCCGAGCTGGAACAGATTGATGATTTATTCGCTACCCAAAAAGGATACTGAATTGTAATGCACGTGTAATTTAGTTTTATCTTGTGGAATGGAACGTGTACATTATATCAAGAAAAGAAGGACAAATGACCATCCAAGTTTTTTTTTCAAAACACCATTTTCTATGTAAAATTTTTATATGATACCGTCTTTTTACTTAGTTTATCTTAAAATTTGGGAGTTCAAATGTATATAAAAAATATATTAAATCTAGATACCTAACTTATTCATTCACATTCATTTATGATTGAATTAAGTTGTAAGTGAACATCTAATATTTTATAAATTCGGAAAGGATTAACGAGTAAAAGGATGAAAGTCACTATTTATTCATGCATTCACTTAGTTTTTACTCTCTCAGTAAGTAAATTGGAAGAATGATCGCTCTCTCAGTTCGTACTTCAGATCTCTCAATTACTCTCTACATAAATCAAAATTTTAATGGTGAAGAACATTTTCTTTTAACTACAGGCTAAATACCAAATTATTCATTCACTTTTTAATTTCTCGACAAGACTAAATTTTATTAATTAAAATTCATAAAACTCAATTTGCATATAGTAATTTTTAGAGGCTAAGCCTAAATGCAGAAACATTTTCTGGGTATTTTACTAAATTCAGCTATTGTTTAATTTATGGATATAAGTTTTGCTATACGATTTTTTTTCTAACAAATTTGATTTTCCCAACAAAAAAAGTTCTGGCAACTACTACTTGATACCAAAAAATAAGTGGGCCTCCTATTTAGAAATGTCAGGCTCCGCCACACGAAAAGTTAATTTAAATGTGGCATAGAATTTTTTCCCAAACTGCCCTACTTTTTTTTGAAATTCCCAAACTCTCACTCGCTTTCTGAAAAAGCGAGTGTGGTTAAAACCTCATCGCTTTTTCAGAAAGCGAGTGTGAGGCTTTTGATACACTCGCTTTCTAAAAAACTGATTAGATTTTAACCACAGTCGCTTTCTCAAAAGGTGAGTGTCACTTAGTTCATATCTGTAACCCCTGTTTTTCGTTTTTCGTATTTTTACTGTATTCTTCTTCTTTCTTGAGTATTTGTACTATCTTTGTATTTTGGACCGTATATTGGAGTTGTTTCAATATATATTCATTTTGCTCATTTTTGATCTTCTTGTGATTGATTTGTTCTTGATTCGTTATTGGTATTTCTTTTCGCTCTTCATTTGGTTCTCGTTCTCTCTATTTTATTCTTGGGTGCTCGTGGTAGTTTGGTTTTTTACCCTATTACTAATCCTATTTCTTTTGATCCCTAATTGATTACCAAAGCCAAATTAACCTACAATCCAATTTGAAATCCTATACAAATCATCCTAATCAAATCCTAATTAGACTAATCCTACTACTAATCATATTGGACCGATATAACCAATTAACCCACATACCCATACCCATAACTAAACCCTATATATTAACTCTCTCCCTCTCTACTAAACCCTAACCCTAATCACCCTACGCCCGACCTCCTTTTTCCCTTTGCACTGTCAAACATCCCAGCCCAACCTGCTCTCCCCATCGACCAGCACACCCCCATCCACTGCACACCCAAAACCCGATCACCCCCTAGCCGACCAGCACCTCCATCACCTCTCCATCTATCCCGTTCTTTCCCCCGTCCGATGTCGATCAGTAGCAGCATCAGGAGCAGCAGCAGCCAGCACCGCAGCGCCAGCCGTCGCTACCCTGACGCTCTCTCTCTCTTGGTTCGTGGAGTTTTGCACGTGCCCGTGATTTGCACGTGGTTTTGTTCTTTGTTCGTAGATTTGTTCGTGGTTTCCTTTCGTGGTTCGTGGTATTCGTTGCTCCGGAAATCCGTTCCCGTTATTCTTGCTTGGAGTCATTTTCGTCTTCGGTTAAGGTAAATAACTTGTATTAAATTCCTTTGCATATACAAGTACTAAATACTGCTTGTAGTGTAGTTGGGTTCTAGAGACAACTCGTGTGTGATTTATTCTTGATAAGTATTGTCTCTATAGTGCTATTGACCATAGTTACCTCACGACACAAATTTGACATGAAACAACTTAGGTTTTGACCGATCTTGATGTGATTATATTTGTGGGATAATTATGAGAAATCGTGTGGTTATTTGGATCCATATAATATAATTATTGTGGACATGCTATAATGCCTTATTTCATGATGTTTGGACACTTATTAGACTCTATAACATGTTTGGTTGTGTTTGGAACGTGTTTCGTATGTTGTATGTTGATTTGTTGTTAAGGGGAAAATCAGTATTTTGTCGATGATCAGTTTTGACTGCTATTTTGGACAGTATATTAACTTTAGTATTAAACATGATTTTTAGAAAAATCCATCTTCTTTCTAAAAGATTTGACCTTGATCGATTTTGTTTTCGTATGTGTGAGATATGATGGTTTTGCTACAGAGGTGTATTTCATTTCCAGATTTCGTTTTTTGATGATTTCGATGACTAAACTATTTTGATACTAGTGTTAAGCATATTATTTTGATCTGAAATTTTGCACAGTATTTCCATATCTATTTAGGGATTACCCAGAATTTTGGTGGATTTTATTGATGAGTTTTATATACCGTTTCATGCTTGTTTATGAAGACTATACTTGCTGAATTTTGTTCGCTGTTCTGTAAAGATTGTATTTTCACCCTAATTCCTTTTCCTGTATGGAAATTATTTATGAAATATGAAAGTTAGCTTATTTTGTATATTTTCATCTACCTTTGGCGGATTTGGATTTCATTTCATGGTTTGTGAGATATTACAGTTTTCGTACAGCAGTGTTGGGAATTCCAGATTTGCCAAACTATCGTTTCTTGATATTTTCTGATTTTTGTTGGCTAAACTAATCTTACTGGAAAATTATGAAACTTTTTATTCTGATACTAGACATATAGGGAAATACCCCAGATTATTTCTGGATTTATTTGAGGTGTTTTGATGCTGTTTTCCTAACTGTGAATTCGTTTTACTGATTTCTGGCTGAACGTATTTTCTGGTTTCAAATTAGTTTTGAGTTATATTTTTCTAAAACACTATGACTTATATGTATCCGCTGGATTCGGTTGGAAGTCTATTTTCTAGATTCTTCGACGGATTCAGGTTTTGATATTTGTGGTAACAGGAATCGCTATTTAAGGGACAGATCTAGTAGTGGGAAATTATAGAAATGTGTACTTGGAAGGGGGCCCGTGTTTCCCATATTGAGCATCTGTTATTTGATACAATACTATTACTGATTACCTGACTGCACACTTTCCTATAGGAAAGTGTACTCGGAGGAGGACCACTAGGTTCTGACTGTTACTGTTACTGTTACTATTACTGATACCTGAGTACACTGCCCTATATGATCCCCTACGAAATCTAAAGCGAAACTGTTTGAATGTAGCAACCATACGATAAAAGGATGGCGCATCAAGTGCTACCTAGTTAGTAATAGACACAATACTGTAAGAACATAACACTGATACTATTACACTGACACTGCTATACTGTTATACTGTTACACTGTCACATTGATACACTAAACATACTGCTACTAACACTATTATCTGATACTGTTACTGGACACTGTTAGTCGTCATATGACACTGTTACTGGACACATGCATCTGTACTATTAGTATACCATGCTAGTTGACTTCGCTTTACTGATTCATGATAGATAATACTGCTGATGTGTTATACCATGCTACATTTGTTTCCACTGTTATTTGGATTTGTTTCCCATGTACTTGTATCCTGCACTATAAGAGGCCCGTAACTTGCATTTACGGGTACTTGTTTTCTTTTTCCTTCTCTTGCAATTTATTAATTGCAGATTAGGATGATCGTCTGCCCGATTGTATTGGAGAAATGAAATATTAGTGCTGGATTTCTTTTTGTTATTATTATCATTATTGTTGCTTTGAATAATGTATTTGAGTACTTGAATTTATTTGTATTTGGGCAATGTGACCCAAGATATTATTAACTGTCCAAACTTGATTTATTTGGGATTATTATAATTTAGTTTCAAGTAAATTTCTGTTGGTGTATTTGATTCGATTGTGCATACTTGGTTGATTCTTTTGCTTCCTACTATGATTATTTCTGTGAGATGTTGTAAAGATTCTGAACAGCTTATGGATGATGAAAATCATTCGCTAGGCTTAGTCACGTATCCATATTTCGTATTTCCTTTTGGGAAGTGGAGCGTGACATGGTTTTTAATGGTATCAAAGCCTAAGTTTGGCTAATGTATTAGTTTTGCTGATATATTAGACAAGCTTGGCTCAAACTGGGATCGGCTCAACATTTCACCAACCATGCATGCATAAATGAATTAATTATTATCAACCCTGATATGGATGTTGATTGTTTTGGTTTTGTGCAGACTATGGCTCGTGGAGGTTCTTCTTTTTCCCGTCCCCAGGGAGATCTGCATGGGATTGAGGTTGTCACCACTGTGCTTGAGCGCTTGATCAATATGTAGCAAAACCATAGTGATTTGGTGATGGCTGCTTTGGAAGCCGCTCGAGTTCCTCCGCCCACTGTGCCTATGCAGGCCGTTCTTCCTTCCCATCTGGGTACAATCACGGACTTCATGAGGCTGCATCTCGACAGGTTTTCAGGCACTGTGATGCCTTTGGAGGCTGAACAGTGGTTGATTCGGACAGAGCAACTCCTTTTGGCAGCTAGAGTTGCAGATGCAGATCGAGTGGATGTGGTTGCCTTTCAGCTGGTGGACTTGGCTCATATCTGGTAGAGGTCCGAGTTCGAAAGGCTCGAAAGACCGATCACTTGGGCTACTTTCACTGGAGGCTTCTTGGAGAAGTTCTTTCCTAGCAGCACTAGAGTGGAGATGGAGCAACAATTCTTGGCCCTGAAACAGGTTGGTCGTTATTTCTAGTAATGAAATTTTGTTACATATTGTCCATGCAATTTTGTAACATCAGACTTTCTTGAAACAAGGTGCTAGTTCTGTAGACGAGTACGCAGCTGAATTTACTAGACTCAGTCGCTTCGCAGCCGTTCATGTGGCAAACGAAGAAGACCGGGCTCGTAGATTCATTTTGGGGCTTGAGTGTGAGATTAGGGTGCAGCTTGTCTCCCTTCGCTTGCGCACTTATGCAGAAGTTCTTGAGGCAGCTCGTGCTCAGGAGCAGGCTCGTGGTGGTTTGGCTCTTTCTCAGTGGACCGTTCCGCACTCCTCTGCTATTGTTAGGCCTTCTGGTGGGCCTATTTGGAAGCCTATTCCTGCCCGTCCTATCAGGGCAGCTCCTTTCTCTTCTGCTGGTTCCCAGAGGGGTGGTTTTTGTGACTTCTGCCAGGTGTCTGGACATGACTGCAAAAATTGTTGGCACGTCAACCGCCGATGCTTTAGGTGTGGCGCTGCTGACCATTTTGTGCGGGATTGTCCGCAGCCGCAACAGCAGTTGGCTCTTCCAGCCAGAGGTCCCATTTAGCAAGTTGCCTTAGCTCGTGGTCCAGTTAGGCCACCACTTCCTACTCAACGCTAGATTGTCGGTCAGAGGACCGCTATTCCGCGGAGAGGTTAGGCTTTCAACCTGACTGCTGCAGAGGCTAAGTCAGCTGAAGGTGTTGTTGCAGGTATATTTTGTTTATTGTTTTGTTGTTTTATTGCCTTTCTTTTTTGCTTCTTTTCATTTCTCTTGCATTTGTTCTTTCCATTTTATCTTTCGGCATTTTGTTTTTCCTCACCCCTATTCAACCATTCTTTTTCTCGTCTTTTGATTCTTTTTGAGGTATCATCCTTATTTGCTCTTTCCCTGCTCATGTTCTTTTTGATTCCGGGACAACCCATTCTTTTGTCTCATCTCGATTTGTGGCTCACCATCAGTTGGAGTGTAGCAACATGTCAGAGACTTGAAACATTGTGACCGGTGGTGAAGTTGTCACTTGTTCTCGGGAGTGTAGGCAGTGTCCCGTAATTATTGGTGGTGCAGATTTCAAAGCCAATCTAATTGTAATTGGGAATTCAGGATTCGACGTTATTTTGGATATGGATTGGTTGGGAGAAACTGTAACACCCCGAATTCCAAAATACACTAAATTTGAGATTCCACAAGATCTTTACACTTCATTTAGTACAATTTTATAAGGAAATAAAAACATTTCACTTTTTACATCAGAGTTACATGAGATCTTTACACTTTACATTTTACAGCGGAAGCATATATCATAATAATTTACATGTAATGACAGTGGAAGCAATTTACAACATTATACGAAGATATAACAATGAATAATCGATAAGCATCAGTTCTCCTTTAATCTTTATCAAGCCATTTATCCTGCATACAAAACTGTGGGTACGTCAGTTTATTCAACCGACGAAAATTATACACGGCCATCCTCTCTATGCCGGAAACAGTATAACGATTCCCATTTCTTAACAATCACAAACTTGTTCACAGACAAAGCTAAAGGGACTATCCTGTTGATGCAGTGTTGTGATTGTGCACTTAGTCCTTAATGTAGTTATTATGTTGTATGACACTAATGCGCACTTGTTCGGATTCTATGCATCCCATACTACATAGGTCCGAGGGCAAGCCCTTAATCGTGCTTCATTTTATAGGGTTCAGTCCCTCGCCATGACTTAATCTACTACGGTAACTACGGTAAGTATCGTAGATGTTCTATGATCTACGAGCCCATGTCCAGGCAGCCTGGAGGGGAATCCCAAGCACTGACACGACGCATCGAGCAGGCAGACTATGGACAATTCAGCCTCCGCCATGAAACAATGGCACCACCTGTAGCCACTCAAACAACCCACAAGCATCGTCACCGGGACGATAATTCTGGAGTAGTGCCCACTGTAATACCCTGATTTTCCAAATATATGAAGATTATTTATTTTGTTGCACGTGGTGTGCACGTGTAATATTTTGGCTATTATTTTCAATATGATGAGTAAGACCATTGTTTTTATAAAGTATTTTCCCTAAAGCCCAAATGTTAATTTACTTGCTTTCTTCTAAAATAATTATTTTTGGCCCAATTAATTTAAGCCCATGAACCTAATCTTTCCTTATTTTTCTATAACTTGTATGTGTAACATTCCCTTTAAAGGACTTGTTATATTGATGTAAAATTTCTTGTAGGGTGATTTGTGCATACACGTGCATGTTGCATACACGTGCAGAGCACACCCCTTTGGTTGGCCAGATTTGGGTGAAGTAGTGGGTGGAGTTGTGGGTAGTTTTCTAGAGTGTGGGTAGTTATTTCAACCCCGTAGTGCATCCTAGCCCTTGATCCATTAACCATCTACCGAATCCTGGCCCTCCATCTCACTCCTTTTGGTGTATAACTACCCCCCCCCCCTCTCATCCATTGTTCTTTACACTAAGATTATTTTATAAAGAGAATTATTGTGAGTGAGGTGTGTGTGTTGTTTGTGGAGATCGGGCTTCATCTGGAGATCTTCGGCAAGGAGCAAGGAGCAAGGAGCAAGGAACAAGGAAGGTGCGTTGCATTGAGGAGCTTTTCTGGATTTCGATTATTTCGTCAATAAGGTGGGTGTTTCTCAGGACTTCTAATGTAGAAACCTATCATGATTATGATGATTGTTACCACGCTTGTGAAAGTGAATTTAAAATGTATTAGATTGTCTTGTGTATATTTATGTTGGTGATTAAATGATGAAGTAACGACACTTTAATTAAGAACAAATTAGTCAGTACAGTCGACTGTCACATGTACAGGTCGACTGGTACGAGACGTATCTTTTATGATTTTTAATAAATGTATGCAAAACAGAAGTAATAGTATGATTGCTAAATTCCCTTTCCCCATGTTATACATGATGGAGGAGATGCGAATAGATGAAAAAGAGCTAATGATGATTAACAAATTGAAAAGAGTCTGTACAGTCGACTGATGATATGAGCAGCCGACTGATACATTGATTAAACTATAATTATTCCATGAATTCTATGAAACGAGATACTTACATCATGTTGAATAGTGTAAATGCATGTTTAACATCACTTTGAAGAAAAGACAATGTTAGTTATTTTGAAATATCATGTTGTTGCTGAACAGTTAAGAAAATATGTAAGTATGAATATATATAGTGTAAATTGACACTATGATGCATGTGGAAGTAATGGCAGATGGGAAGATAATCCCTTAACTTGAAAATGTACTGTTAAGACCCAGAACAGACGACTGGTCTGAGGACAGTCGACTGTCATGTGAATGATATTAAGAATATAGAAAGTTTCGGGACAGCCGACTGGCCATGTGTAGCAGTCGACTCTCCCGAGCAGTTGTGAAGAACTTGAATCGACTGGACAAGTCGACTGGACCTTCTCCAAGTCGACTGTCCAGAGTACATTTTGATGTTTCAGAATTTGATTTAATTGCTGTTTATTTTGAAGATTGTGAGCTTTATGGCTGTTGTTGGATAAATTCTACTTTGTTCCTGTACATGAAACGAATCATAGTTTTGAATCGAGAAATTGCATGAAATGAATCATAGTTTGAATTAAGAATTAAATGAATACGAAAGCTAAGAACATGATATGCTGAGGCAATGGAAAAAGATAAATGAATTCATGAGTTAGAAATGCTCAAATTGAAAGTTGTGAATTGTAAATTGAAACCAAGAGTAGCTAAGTCTCCCCCGGCAATAGAAATGAAATGAAATTGAAAAGAAGACCAAGGTTGGTCATGTGTAAATGAAATGAATAAGTCCGGTTTGGTGGAGAGGCTAACTCTAGAGCTTTGATTTGTATTCATGATTCTAATATTTAATACATAGTAGAGATGTGATGAAAGTGAGAGAAAACATAAGTATGAGAACTAGAGTTTACGGTGCGGGTGTGTGAGCCACAGAATGCATGCTTGATGAGTCAAGACATGGCATGGGTACAACTCAGTAATGATCGGACTTTAGCCACGCTTGTGGGATGTTTTGGTGACTGCAAGAGGATTGTGTTCAGTGAGGAGGCTGAATTGCCACAGAATGCATGCTTGATGAGTCAAGACATGGCGTGGGGTTCCCCTCCAGGGTCCAGGATACATGCTTGTACTCATAGAATTATCTAGGATACTCATTGTAATTACAGTAGTAGATTAACTCATGGCGAGGGATTGAACCCTACAAAAATAAAGTACGAATAAGAGGCTTGCCCTCGGACCTATGTAGTATGGGATGCATAGAATCCGAACAAGTGCGCATTAGTGTCATGTAAATTAAGTAATTGCATTAAGGACTAAGTGCACAATCACGACACGACATCATTAAGATTTCCCTCTTTTCTGTTATTTTGAATGTGAACAAGTTTGTGATTTGTTAAGAAATGAGAATCGTTATACTGTTTCTGGCATAGAGAGGATGGCCATGTATAATTATCGTCGGTTGAATAAACTGACGTATCCACAGTTGTATGCAGGATAAATGGCATGAAAAAGGTTAAAGAGGAACAAAACGCTTAAGGATTCATTCAATATTGTTGTACATTTATTCAAATGTTGTATCTTTTACTTCCGCCGTGCAAATGTAAATGTAATATATGATGTAACTCTGATGTAAAGTGATAAGTTTGATTTTCCTTGTAAAATTGTACTGAAGAAAGTGAAAAGATCTTGTAGAACATCTCGAATTCAGTGTTTTGGGATTCGGGGCGTTACAGAGTGGTATCAGAGCCACGCTTTCTATGCTTTCCTGTTGGTACAAATTTATAAGGAACGACACCCTAGATGTGGACATTAGAGTGTGTGTCTGAGTTTGGAGATTTAAATGTAAGTGACTTACATTTGTGTCGCTCTATGACTTATGCTTCTTCCTCTCTATTCTAAGATGGCTGATCACTTCGACCCTGCTGGAGGCGACGACTGGCATATTATTGAGGAAGAGTACCATCCTGGACAGGCTGATTCTGAGGACGAGTATCACCCTGGGCAAGCAGATTCTGATGAGGAGGAGTGGCCTGAATCTCGAGAGATTACCCCACCGCCAGACTCGTCTGACGATTCTACTTCCAATGAAGAAGAGGGACCAGCTCTGAGTAGCACTGTGGCTTCTCTTCAGAGGCAGGTGGAAACCCTGAAAGAGAGAGTTGGAGTATTGGAAGCTCAACTGGCGAATCGAAAGGACGATTTTTTTGTTCTCAGTCACCGAGTATGAGAACTTCAGAAGAGAAAGAACCTGACAGATGTGCTGAAGGATGAAGTTTATGAACTACGGGAAGAACTTCGAGCAGCGAAGAGGACCCGTAGGAGTTAGATTGTTGTAGCTTCTATTTTCTTCCATTCTGATGTCAAAAATATTTTTCAATTCGAATGTATAAACTTTGGAATTCAATGAAATGCAAGTTGGTTTAAATTCTTGTCTTATACTTCGAATTTAATGGATCTTTTGCATCAGAATATGTCGAGAAGGGGAGCTAGGAGTGGAGAAGGTTTGGATCTGGAGACCGAGCTTGCAAGGGTCTACCAGACGCTGAATGCAGTGGCTATGAATCAAGGAAGGGGGCCTGTGAATCCAGTGCCCGAGGCGATTAAGCTGGTGGAATCGTTCAAGAGAATGAAGCCACCCGTATTCGAGGGAAAGTCAAACCCAGATGCGGCTAACAACTGGATTCGGCAAGTGGAGACAATCTTTGAGGTGTTGGAGACACCGGAGGGCAGCAAGGTCAAGTTGGCGACTTTGCAACTGGAGAATGATGCAGCTGTTTGGTGGCAGTCGATGAAGAGGACCATGGGAGGCATGTTGCTTAGTTGGGAGGAATTTCTAGAAGAATTCTGCAGTCACTATTTCCCCTCCGATGTTCAAGAGAAGAAGGCCATGGAGATTCTGTCACTTCAGCAAGGCAGCATGTCATTGAGGGAGTATGAGACTAAGTTTACTCAGCTCTCCAGGTATGCTCCAGAACTGGTGATGGATGAGGCGAAGAAGGCTCGTAAGTTCGAGCATGGGCTGAGACCAAGCTTGAGATCCCGGATGATACCTCTTGGTATCAGGCGATTTGACAAGTTGGTCAAGAGGGCGGCAGCGACGGAGGCGGATATGGAGCAGTTCCATGTTGTTCAGAACCGGAGGAACGACTGGCACTCTGGGAAGAGGCCCGCACATTCTGGGAGTTTCAGGGGGCAACCATCTGCACAGAGGTTCAAACCGACATGGGCGAACGCTATCAGTGTAGCTGGAGGACCTGGGAACAATGTGGTGAGACCTTCCGCGGTCACTTGCTTCAACTGTGGTGAGAAAGGACATTACCAATCTCAATGTCTCAAACCACGGGCTGGCAATCACAATGTGCCAATACAGCAGACCGGGAAGAGGCCGTACCAATCAGGGCGAGTATTTGCTTTGACGGAAGCTGATGCTGATGAGGCGGATCGGGTCATCTCTGGTATGAGGGCTGATGTTTAGTGTGGTTTTTGTCATTTCTTCTTCCCGTTCATATTGTGAAACTTTTATGTAATGGTGTGTATTATGTAACAAGAGAACTATATCTTAATGGAATGAAAGCTGTTGTATTGTTCAATACTGGATCCTCTCATACTTTTGTGTCTCCTAGATTTGCTAAAGTGTTGGGAGTTGAACCGAAGATTTTTCGAGGCAAGATCCTAGCAGTAGCTACTCCATCAGGGAAAACTTTGACCACTGATCGGTATTATGCTGATTGCGAGATTGTGATTGGGGATAGAATCTTTGGCATTGATCTGATCGAGCTGACTATCTTGGGAGTCGATGTTATCATTGGCATTGATTGGATGTCGGTGTACAGTGCAAGCATCGAATGTAAGACCAAGACGGTAACAGTGAAGGCTCCAGGTGGACCTGAAGTCACTTTCCGAGGGAAGCAGAAATGTTCTAAGCTGGTGGCAACTATCCGCAAGGAAGAGACTCCTGTGGAAGTGCAAGGGATTCCTGTGGTTCGGGACTATCCGACCGTGTTCTTGGAAAATTTTCCTGGGTTACCTCCGCATCGTGATGTAGAGTTCAGCATCACTGTTCAACCAGGAAGTGCACCCATTTCTAAGGCACCGTATAGGATGGCTCCAGTGGAACAGGATGAGGTGAAACGGTAGATTGAGGAACTGTTGGAGAAAGGCTTTATTCAACCTAGTGCGTCACCTTGGGGAGCACCAGTGCTTTTGGTAAAGAAGAAGGATGGATCGATGAGAATGTGTATCGATTACCGAGAGCTGAATAAGGTCACTATTCAGAATAAGTATCCTATTCCTCGAATTGATGACTTGTTCGATCGTCTACAAGGAGCAGCTGTATTCTCCAAAATAGATCTTCAATCAGGTTACCACCAAGTTCGAGTGAAAGCTGAAGATGTGCATAAAACTGCATTTAGAACTCGACATGGGCATTACGAATTCTTAGTTATGCCATTTGGAGTGACGAATGCACCCGCAATCTTCATGGACTTGATGAACAGAGTTCTGAGGCCGTTTATTGATTCTTTCGTCATGGTGTTTATCGACGATATCCTTGTGTACTCCAAGTCAGAGGAGGAGCACACCGAGCATCTGGCAGCAGTTTTGCAGAAGTTGGAAGAGCAGAAGTTGTATGCCAAGTTATCCAAGTGTGATTTCTGGAAATCTGAAGTGGCATTCCTAGGTCATATCCTTTCTAAGGAGGGAGTGGCAACTGACCCTCAGAAGATAGAGGCAGCGAGAGATTGGGCTAGGCCTACTACAGTGAAGGAAGTCAGAAGTTTTCTTGGGATGACTGGATACTACCGGAGATTCATTCAAGGTTATGCTCAGATAGCTGTACCGCTTACTGGACTGACCAAGAAGAATGTGAGCTTCAAGTGGACAGAGCAGGGTGAGGCGAGCTTTCAGGAGTTGAAGGATAGACTGACTACTGCACCTATTTTGGCTCTTCCTAGAGCAGGTGTTGAGTATGATGTCTATAGCGATGCTTCACATCGTGGGCTTGGTTGTGTCTTAATGCAAGAAGGAAAAGTAATCGCTTGTGGGTCTAGGCAACTACGACCGCAGGAGAAAAATTACCCGACTCATGATCTGGAGTTGGCTGCGATTATCTTTGCCCTGAAGCAATGGAGGCACTACGTGTACGGTGAGAAGTTGAATATGTACACGGACCACAAGAGCTTGAAGTATATATATCAGCAGAGGGATCTCAATCTGAGGCAGCGGAGATGGTTGGAAGTGCTCGAGGATATGCGACCTGAGATCAAGTATCATCCTGGAAAGGCTAATGTTGTTGCTGATGCACTTAGTCGCAAGAGCAGTCTAGCCTGCTTGATTACAACTCAGAGGCATCTGATTGAGGAGTTGGATCGGGCAGGTATTGAGGTTGTCCTGCAAGGATTGGGAGCATCTTTGGCTCAGTTGAGGCTTCAGCCTACTTTGAATGCAAGGATTATTGCAAGTCAGGAGGTTGATGCTGATATCTTGGAGATGAAGGAGCAGGTTAGTGCTGGCAGGTTGCCCGGATTTCAAATCAGGGATGGAGTGCTGTGGTTCGGAGATAGGCTGTGTCTTCCAAATCAGGCGGACCTGAAAGAGAGTATTCTTCAGGAGGCGCATGCTACTCTTTTGTCGGTACATCCTGGGAGTACTAAGATGTACAAAGGCATCAAACAGCATTTCTGGTGGTCAGGTTTGAAGCGGGATGTGGCTGATTTTGTTGTGAAGTGTGGGGTTTGTCAGCAAGTCAAAGCTGAAAATCAGAGACCCGGAGGTCTATTAGAGCCGTTACCTATTCCGGAATGGAAGTGGGATAACATCAGTATGGATTTCATTACGGGATTGCCTAAGAGTTCTAAAGGCAATGATGCAATTTGGGTTATAGTCGATCGACTGACCAAGTCCGCTCACTTTTTGGCAATGAAACTCACTGCTTCGATGGAAAAGTTGGCTGAGATGTATGTTGGTGAGATTGTCCGACTTCATGGTGTTCCCTCAACTATTGTGTCTGATCGAGATGCGCGGTTTACTTCGCATTTCTGGAGGAGTCTTCAGACAGCTTTGGGTACCAAGACAGATTTCAGCACTGCTTTTCATCTGCAAACCAATGGGCAGACCGAGAGAGTCAACCATATTCTTGAGGATATGCTTCGGTGTTGTATACTAGACTTTGGAGGCAGTTGGGAAAGGCATTTACCTTTGGTGGAATTTGCCTACAACAACAGTTTTCAGACTAGCATCGGGATGACGCCGTACGAAGCTTTGTATGGCAGGAAGTGCAGGACTCCTGTTTGTTGGTTTGAAGTTGGGGAGCGGCAGTTGTTTGGTCCTGAGCTTGTACAGCAGACTTCTGAGAAGATTGATCTGATCAGGAAGAGGTTGGTGGAAGCTCAGAGCAGGCAGAAAAGCTATGCAGACAACCGGAGAAGGGACCTTGAGTTTGAGGTTGGTGACTTCGTCTTTCTGAAGGTATCACCCAGTAAAGGTGCGGTTCGATTTGGCAAAGGCGGGAAGTTAGCCCCGAGGTTTATAGGCACGTACAAGATATTGAAAAGGATTGGGAAAACCGCTTACCGGCTTGAATTACCGGAAGAGTTGTCTCAGGTGCACAATGTCTTTCATGTGTCTATGCTGAGAGGTTACATTCCAGATCCGAGTCATCATTTGCCTGAAGTGCCGGAAGGTTTGCAGTTGGACCTGAACTACATCGAGTCTCCTGTAGAGATTGTTGATCGTCGAGAGAAAGTCTTGAGGAATAAGACGATACCGATGGTCAAGGTAGTCTGGAGGAACCACTTGGTTGAAGAGGCTACTTGGGAATCTGAGGAGAGGATGTTGAAGGACTATCCTGAGCTTTTTGCTTGATTGTATTTTTGTTCTTGTGTTGTGTTGTATCTTTGTTTTCTCGCTCTTAACTGTAGTTCCGGGGACGGAACTATTCTAAGGAGGGAGTGTTGTAATACCCTGATTTTCCAAATATATGAAGATTATTTATTTTGTTGCACGTGGTGTGCACGTGTAATATTTTGGCTATTATTTTCAATATGATGAGTAAGAACATTGTTTTTATAAAGTATTTTCCCTAAAGCCCAAATGTTAATTTACTTGCTTTCTTCTAAAATAATTATTTTTGGCCCAATTAATTTAAGCCCATGAACCTAATCTTTCCTTATTTTTCTATAACTTGTATGTGTAACATTCCCTTTAAAGGACTTGTTATATTGATGTAAAATTTCTTGTAGGGTGATTTGTGCATACACGTGCATGTTGCATACACGTGTAGAGCACACCCCTTTGGTTGGCCGGATTTGGGTGAAGTAGTGGGTGGAGTTGTGGGTAGTTTTGTAGAGTGTGGGTAGTTATTTCAACCCCCTAGTGCATCCTAGCCCTTGATCCATTAACCATCTACCGAATCCTGGCCCCCCATCTCACTCCTTTTGGTGTATAAATACCCCCCCCCTCTCATCCATTGTTCTTTACACTAAGATTATTTTATAAAGAGAATTATTGTGAGTGAGGTGTGTGTGTTGTTTGTGGAGATCGGGCTTCATCTGGAGATCTTCGGCAAGGAGCAAGGAGCAAGGAACAAGGAAGGTGCGTTGCATTGAGGAGCTTTTCTGGATTTCGATTATTTCGTCAATAAGGTGGGTGTTTCTCAGGACTTCTAATGTAGAAACCTATCATGATTATGATGATTGTTACCATGCTTGTGAAAGTGAATTTAAAATGTATTAGATTGTCTTGTGTATATTTATGTTGGTGATTAAATGATGAAGTAACGACACTTTAATTAAGAACAAATTAGTCGGTACAGTCGACTGTCACATGTACAGGTCGACTGGTACGAGACGTATCTTTTATGATTTTTAATAAATGTATGCAAAACAGAAGTAATAGTATGATTGCTAAATTCCCTTTCCCCATGTTATACATGATGGAGGAGATGCAAATAGATGAAAAAGAGCTAATGATGATTAACAAATTGAAAAGAGTCTGTACAGTCGACTGATGATATGAGCAGCCGACTGATACATTGATTAAACTATAATTATTCCATGAATTCTATGAAACGAGATACTTACATCATGTTGAATAGTGTAAATGCATGTTTAACATCACTTTGAAGAAAAGACAATGTTAGTTATTTTGAAATTTCATGTTGTTACTGAACAGTTAAGAAAATATGTAAGTATGAATATATATAGTGTAAATTGACACTATGATGCATGTGCAAGTAATGGCAGATGGGAAGATAATCCCTTAACTTGAAAATGTACTGTTAAGACCCAGAACAGACGACTGGTCTGAGGACAGTCGACTGTCATGTGAATGATATTAAGAATATAGAAAGTTTCGGGACAGCCGACTGGCCATGTGTAGCAGTCGACTCTCCCGAGCAGTTGTGAAGAACTTGAATCGACTGGACCTTCTCCAAGTCGACTGCCCAGAGTACATTTTGATGTTTCAGAATTTGATTTAATTGCTGTTTATTTTGAAGATTGTGATCTTTATGGCTGTTGTTGGATAAATTCTACTTTGTTGCTGTACATGAAACGAATCATAGTTTTGAATCGAGAAATTGCATGAAATGAATCATAGTTTGAATTAAGAATTAAATGAATACGAAAGCTAAGAACATGATATGCTGAGGCAATGGAAAAAGATAAATGAATTCATGAGTTAGAAATGCTTAAATTGAAAGTTGTGAATTGTAAATTGAAACCAAGAGTAGCTAAGTCTCCCCCGACAATGGAAATGAAATGAAATTGAAAAGAAGACCAAGGTTGGTCATGTGTAAATGAAATGAATAAGTCCGGTTTGGTGGAGAGGCTAACTCTAGAGCTTTAATTTGTATTCATGATTCTAATATTTAATACATAGTGGAGATGTGATGAAAGTGAGAGAAAACGTAAGTATGAGAACTAGAGTTTACGGTGCGGGTGTGTGAGCCACAGAATGCATGCTTGATGAGTCAAGACATGGCGTGGGTACAACTCAGTAATGATCGGACTTTAGCCATGCTTGTGGGATGTTTTGGTGACTGCAAGAGGATTGTGTTCAGGGAGGAGGCTGAATTGCCACAGAATGCATGCTTGATGAGTCAAGACATGGCGTGGGGTTCCCCTCCAGGGTCCAGGATACATGCTTGTACTCATAGAATCATCTAGGATACTCATTGTAATTACAGTAGTAGATTAACTCATGGCGAGGGATTGAACCCTACAAAAATGAAGTACGAATAAGAGGCTTGCCCTCGGACCTATGTAGTATGGGATGCATAGAATCCGAACAAGTGCGCATTAGTGTCATGTAAATTAAGTAATTGCATTAAGGACTAAGTGCACAATCACGACACGACATCATTAAGATTTGCCTCTTTTTTGTTATTTTGATTGTGAACAAGTTTGTGATTTGTTAAGAAATGAGAATCGTTATACTGTTTCTGGCATAGAGAGGATGGCCATGTGAAATTATCGTCGGTTGAATAAACTGACGTACCCACAGTTGTATGCAGGATAAATGGCATGAAAAAGGTTAAAGAGGAACAAAACGCTTAAGGATTCATTCAATATTGTTGTACATTTATTCAAATGTTGTATCTTTTACTTCCGCTGTGCAAATGTAAATGTAATATATGATGTAACTCTGATGTAAAGTGAAAAGTTTGATTTTCCTTGTAAAATTGTACTGAAGAAAGTGAAAAGATCCTGTAGAGCATCTCGAATTCAGTGTTTTGGGATTCGGGGCGTTACACCCACGCCATGTCTTGACGCATCAAGCAGGCAGCCTGTGGATCACTCTCACACCGCCAATCCGATGGCCCTCATACTCGTGTTTTTCTCTTACTTTCATTACATCTCCACTATGTATCTAGTCCTTAGTTTAATAGAATTATGAACAAAATCAAATCTCTAGAGTTAGCCTCTCCACTATACCGGACATAATCATTCATTCAACATGACCCAAACCTTGGTCGTTCATTTCAACAATTCATTTCAATTCATTCCTTTTCAATTGCCGGCGTGAGACTTAGCTACCCTCTAGTTTTCAATTTCAGTTCACAATTTCCAAGAATCGAGTCTTTCAAACTCATAAGTTCATTTTTCACAATTACAGTAGATTTTCCTTTTCATGTTCATAGCTTTCACAATCATAAAACTTTTCACAAATTCAAATAGAATGATTTACTTCATTTCATGCAAAGGCAGATCTAAAATGTCACAACCAATCTTTATTCATCAACAATAAATGCATAATATTTATCAGAAAGCAAATCTAGAATTCTGAGATGTTGAAAAAAGATCTAGACAGACGACTCAGAACATAATCAGTCGACTTATTCAGCAAGGAAAATATTCAATAAAAGTTTCGGAATAGTCGACTGCTGCACAAGACCAGTTGGCTGTTCTGCAGTGTTTAGAACTCTAAAATATCAATCACAGGGCAGTCGACTGTTACTTAAACCAGTCGGCTGTTCTGCAGGGTTTTGATTTGAAAACTTTTATTGTTCAGGACGGTCGACTACTACATTTATTCGGTCGACTGAATGGAGTTAAATTTCGAATTAAGGGAATATTTCTTCCTTCTGTCTTTCGATTAGCACACAGCAGTTTTATTAAACTACAGTATGTTCAATATCGATACAAACATGCAATTTTATCCCGTTACCATCATCATAAACATAGTTTACAATTTAATGTAGAATTCTCATAACTAGTGTTTTCTTTCACACAATTGCGATTTCCAAACACACATTCTTCCTTTACTCGTTGTTTGTCTACGGAGATGAATATTAACTCCGAATTAGCATGCTAGAAAAAGTCAAGATAATAACACACATTAAACATTCATTTCATGGAATTTCGAACTGTACATATTTTATTTCATCAGACCAGTCGACTGTTCGACGTGATCGGTCGACTGCACAGATGAATTCCATTTTCTCAAAATTTCTTTAGTTCTTTTCCATTCATTTAAATTTTCAGCATGGAAGATTTCAATATAACAATCATTCTATCAATCTAATTTTTCACACGCATAATGACAATTCAATCTCAATCCTAGCATGATTTCTATTCTAGAAGTCATGAGAAACACCCACCTTTTTGAAGAAATAAAGCGAAATCCCTTAAAGCTTCCTAGTTGCGATGTACGTGTCCTCCTCCTTGCTCCTTGCCAGAAACGAATCCTCCAAATGGCAATGGTGGCCGGCCTCCAAAGAACAACTCAACTCTAATCTTTTCTCTCTTATCAAATTTCTATTGTACTAAGAGGAGAAGAAATTAGGGGGGGTATTTATACTTAGTTTAGGAATTGATTGGAGGGATAGGATCAAATAGATGGTTATAGGATGGAGGGTTAGGATGAGAGTAGGAGTTATAGCAACCACCCACACACTCAAAATTACTACCCACACACTCTTCCACTCCTATGCACAAACCGGCCCCTACTTAGTGTGTTCATGCACGTGTACGTGCAATGCACGTGCACTCACTAGTCCCCCATAATAAAAGTTGTACATTATTTTTACAAAAATAATCTAAAAAATTTTCTACATTACAAGTTACAATAAAAAAGAGAAATAGCTCATGGGCTTTATTTAATGGGCCAAATTAGATTTGGGCTAAAAAGAAGGCTTTTGTTTATTTGAAGAAAATGGGCCTTTATGAAAATAATTAGAGAACACATATATATATACATATACACATTATCCATAACGAAGATAATTATAAGATTTTTTTTTCTATACTACAAAAATTGCATGGGCACAAATTAAATATTTTAATGAGAATCGGGGCATTACAACACTCCCTCCTTACAATAGTTCCGTGTCCGGAACTACAGTCAAGAGCGAGAAACAAGAAGACTCACAACCAGCAAAAGAAAATACGAAATACAAATCAAGCAAAAAGCTCAGGATGATCTCTCAACATCCTCTCCTCAGACTCCCAAGTAGCCTCTTCAACCAAATGGTTTCTCCAGACTACCTTGACCATCGGTATCGTCTTATTCCTCAAGACCTTCTCCCGACGATCAACAATCTCAATAGGAGACTCGATGTAATTCAGATCCAACTGAAAACCTTCCGGTACTTCTGGCAAATGATGACTCGGATCTGGAATATAACCTCTCAGCATAAACACATGAAAGACATTGTGTACCTGAGACAACTCTTCCGGTAACTCAAGCCGGTAAGCAGTTTTTCCGATCCTTTTCAATATCTTGTACGAGCCTATAAATCTCGGGACTAACTTTCCACTCTTGCCGAAACGGTTCAGTAAGACAAAATCACCAACCTCAAACTCAAGGTCCCTTCTCCGGTTGTCTGCATAGCTCTTCTGCCTACTCTGAGCTTCCACCAACCTCTTCCTGATCAGATCAATCTTTTCAGAGGTTTTCTGCACAAGCTCAGGCCCAAACAATTGACGCTCCCCAACTTCAAACCAACAAACAGGTGTCCTGCACTTCCTGCCATACAGAGCTTCGTACGGTGCCATCCCGATGCTAGTCTGAAAACTATTATTGTAGGCAAACTCTACCAAGGGTAAATGCCTTTCCCAACTGCCTCCAAAGTCTAGTATACAACACCGAAGCATATCCTCAAGAATACGGTTGACTTTCTCGGTCCGCCCATCGGTTTGTGGATGAAAAGTAGTGCTGAAATCCGTCTTGGTACCCAAAGCTGTCTGAAGACTCCTCCAGAAATGCGAAGTAAACCGCGCATCTCGATCAGACACAATAATTGACGGAACACCATGAAGCCTGACGATCTCGCCAATATACAACTCAGCTAACTTGTCCATCGAAGCAGTGAGTTTCATTGCCAAAAAGTGAGCAGACTTGGTTAGTCGATCAACTATGACCCAAATCGCATCATTGCCTTTAGAACTCTTAGGCAAACCCGTGATGAAATCCATACTGATGTTATCCCACTTCCATTCCGGAATAGGTAACGGTTGCAATAGACCTCCAGGTATTTGATTCTCGGCTTTGACTTGTTGACAAACCTCACACCTCGACACAAATTCAGCCACATTCCGCTTCAAACCTGACCACCAGAAATGCTGCTTAATGTCCCTATACATCTTGGTACTTCCAGGATGTACAGACAAAAGAGTAGCATGTGCCTCCTGAAGAATACTTTCTTTCAAGTCCGACTGATCCGGAACACACAGTCTCTCTCCAAACCACAACACTCCATCCCTGATTTGAAATCCGGGCAACTTGCCAGCACCAACCTGCTTCCTTCATCTCTAAGATATCAGCATCAACCTCCTGACTTGCAATGATCCTTACATTCAAAGTAGGCTGAAGCCTCAACTGAGCTAAAGATGATCCCAAGTCGTGCAGAACAACTTCAATACCAGCCCGATCCAATTCCTCTGCCAGGTGCTTCTGAGTTGTAATCAAACTTGCAAGACTGCTCTTGCGGCTAAGTGCATCGGCAACAACATTAGCCTTCCCTGGGTGATACTTAATCTCCGGACGAATGTCCTCAAGTACCTCCAGCCATCTCTTTTGCCTCAGGTTCAGATCCTTCTGCTGATAGATGTACTTCAAGCTTTTATGGTCTGTGTACATGTTCAGCTTTTCACCATACACATAATGTCTCCATTGCTTTAAGGCAAAGATAATCACGGCCAACTCCAGATCATGAGTCGGATAATTCTTCTCATGCGGTCTTAGTTGCCTAGACCCATAAGCAATCACTTTTCCTTCTTGCATCAAGACACAACCAAGCCCACGATGTGAAGCATCGCTGTAAACATCATACTCAACACCTGCCCTAGGAAAAGCCAAAATAGGTGCAGTAGTCAGCCTCTCTTTCAACTCCTGAAAGCTTGCCTCGCACTGTTCCGTCCACTTGAAGTTCACATTCTTCTTGGTCAGATCAGTGAGCGGCACGGCTATCTGAGCGTAGCCCTGGATAAATTTCCTGTAATATCGAGTTAATCCAAGAAAACTCCTAACTTCCTTCACTGTAGTAGGCCTTGCCCAATCTCTCACTGCCTCTATCTTCTGAGGATCAGTTGCCACTCCCTCCTTAGAAAGGATATGACCTAGGAATGCCACTTCAGATTTCCAGAAATCACACTTGGATAGCTTGGCATACAACTCCTGCTCGTGAAGCTTCCTCAAAACTACTGCCAAATGCTCAGTGTGCTCCTCCTCCGACTTGGAGTACACGAGAATATCGTCGATAAACACCACGACGAAAGAATCATTGAACGGCCTCAGAACTCTGTTCATCATGTCCATGAAGATTGCGGGTGCATTCGTCACTCCAAACGGCATAACTAAAAATTTGTAATGCCCGTGTCGAGTTCTAAACGCAGTTTTATGCACATCTTCAGCTTTCACTCAAACTTGATTATATCCCGATCGAATATCTATTTTGGGGAAAACAGCAGCTTCTTGTAGACGATCGAACAAATCATCAATTCGGGGAATCGGATACTTATTCTGAACAGTGATCTTATTCAGCTCTCGGTAATCGATGCACATCCTCATCGAACCATCCTTCTTCTTTACCAAAAGCACTGGTGCTCCCCAAGGTGACGCACTAGGTTGAATAAAGCCTTTCTCCAACAGTTCCTCAATCTGCCATTTGATCTCATCCTGCTCCACCGGTGCCATCCTATACGGTGTCATAGAAATGGGTGCACTCCCTGGTTGAATAGTGATGCTGAACTCTACATCACAAAGCGGGGGTAACCCAGGAAAATCATCCAAGAACACAGTCGGATAGTCCCGAACCATAGGAATCAGCTGCACCTCTGCAGGAATCCCTTTCTTCTGGCTGATAGCAGCAACCAACTCTGAACATCTTCTCTTCCCTTGAAAGTGACTTCAGGTCAACCTGGAGCCTTCACTGTTACCATCTTGGTCTTGCACTCGATGCTTGCACTGTACACCGACATCCAATCAATGTCAATGATAACATCAACTCCCAAAACATTTAGCTCGATCAGATCGATCCCAAAGATTCGATCTCCAATCACGATCTCGCAGTTGACATAGTACCGATCAATGGTTAGAGTCTCCCCTGATGGAGTAGCGACTGCTAAAATCTTGCCTGAAAAGGTCTTTGGTTCAACTCCCAATACTTTAGCAAATTTAGGAGACACAAAAGTATGAGAGGATCCAGTATCGAACAGAACAACAGCTTTCATTCCATTCAAATAAAGTTATCCTGTTACATAATACATACTCATTACGCAACAGTTGACTAAATAAACGGGAAAAGAAAACAACATGAACCTCTAAACATCCGCCCTCGTACCAGTGATGACATGATCTACTTCATCGGCATTAGCTTCGGTCAAGGCAAATACTCGCCCTTGTTGGTACGGTCTCTTCCCAGCCTGCTGCGTTGGTCCCCTCTGGACAACATCCTGCAACTTTGGGCACTGGGATCGATAATGACCTGTCTCCCCACAATTGAAACAAGTCACCATAGGAGGTCTCACCCAATTGTTTCCGGGCCTCCCATCTATGTTGACAGCATTTGCTCCCGTTGGTTTGAACCTCTGGGCTGATGGCTGTCCCCTGGCATTCCCAGTAACTGCGGGCTTCTTCCCGACGTTCCAGTTGTTCTTCCTATTCTGAACAGCGTGGAACTACTCCATGTCTGCCTCCGTGACTGCCGCTCGTTTGACTATCTAGTCAAACATCCTGATACCGAGAGGTATCATCCTGGACCTCAAGCTTGGCCTCAATTCATGCTCGAACTTACGAGCCTTCTTCGTCTCATTCATCACTAACACAGGAGCATACCTTAAGAGCTGAGTGAATTTAGTCTCATACTCCCTGACTGACATGCCACCTTGCTGTAGTGATAGGAACTTCATGGCCTTCTTCTCCTGGACATCGGAAGGAAAATAGTGACTGCGGAATTCTTCCAAAAATTCCTCCCAGCCAAGAACAATACCTCCCATTTTCGCTTCATCGACTGCCACCAAACAGCCGCATCCTTCTCGAGCTGCAGAGTCACCAACTTCACCTTGCTGCCTTCCGAGGTCTCCAAGACTTCGAAGATAGTCTCTACCTACCGGATCCAGTTGTTAGCCGCGTTAGGGTCTGACTTCCCTTCGAACACAGGTGGTTTCATTCGTTTGAACGATTCCACAAGTTTAATTGCCTCGGGCACTGGATTCACAGGCCCCCTTCCTTGGTTCTGATTCATGGCCACGGTGTTGAGTGTCTAATAGACCCTCGCGAGTTCCGTTTCCAAGTCCAGACCTTCATCGTTCTTGCTCCTTTTCTAGCCATATTCTGATGCAAAAGATCCATTAAATTCAAAGTATAATACATGAATTTTAAATCAACTTGCATTTCATTGAATTCCAAACTTTATACATTCGAATTGAAAAACATTTCTTGACATCAGAATGAAAACAGTAGAAGCTACAACAGTCTAACTCCTACGGTTCCTCTTCGCTTCGCGAAGTTCTCCCCGTAGTTCATCAACTTCTTCCTTCAGCACATCGGTCATATTCTTCCTCTTCTCGAGTTCCCATACACGATGACTAAGAACTGCAAAATCGTCCTTGCGTTTTGCCAACTGAGCCTCCAATAGTCGAACTCTCTCCCGCAGTGTTTCTACCTGTCTCTGAAGAGACGCAACAAGACTATTCGGAACTAGTTCTTCTTCTTCGCCAGAAGAAGAGTCATCAGACGAGCCCGGAGGTGGGGTAATCTCTCGGGACTCAGGCCATTCCTCTCCATCGGAGTCTGCTTGCCCTGGGTAGTATTCTTCCTCAATGATATGCCAATTGTCGTCTCCAACATGGTCGAAGTGATCAGCCATCTTAGAAATAGAGAGGAAGAAACATAAATCATAGAGCAACACAAATGTAAGTAACTTACATTTAAATCTCTAGACTCAAACACACACTCTAATGTCCACTTATAGGGTGTCGTTCCTTATAAATTTATACTAGTGTGAAGCGTGGCTCTGATACCACTCTGTAACACTCCGAATTCCAAAATACACTGAATTCGAGATTCCACAAGATCTTTACACTTCATTTAGTACAATTTTACAAGGAAATAAAAAATTTTCACTTTTTACATCAGAGTCACATGAGATCTTTACACTTTACATTTTACAGCGGAAGCATATATCACAATAATTTACATGTAATGATAGTGGAAGCAATTTACAACATTATACAAAGATACAACAATGAATAATCGATAAACATCAGTTCTCCTTTAATCTTTATCAAGCCATTTATCCTGCATACAAAACTGTGGGTACGTCAGTTTATTCAACCGACGAAAATTATACACGGCCATCATCTCTATGCCGGAAACAGTATAACGATTCCCATTTCTTAACAATCACAAACTTGTTCACAAACAAAGCTAAAGGGACTATCCTGTTGATGTCGTGTTGTGATTGTGCACTTAGTCCTTAATACAGTTATTATGTTGTATGACACTAATGCACACTTGTTCTGATTCTATGCATCCCATACTACATAGGTCCGAGGGTAAGCCCTTAGTCATGCTTCATTTTATAGGTTTCAATCTCTCGCCAGGACTTAATCTACTACAGTAACTACAGTAAGTATCCTAGATATTCTATGATCTACGAGCCCATGTCCAGGCAGCCTGGAGGGAAATCCCACGCACTGACACGACGCATCGAGCAGGCAGACTATGGACAATTCAGCCTCCGCCATGGAACAATGGCACCACCCGTAGCCACTCAAACAACCCACAAGCGTCGCCACAGGGACGATAATTCTGGAGTAGTGCCCACGCCATGTCTTGACGCATCAAGTAGGCAGCCTATGGATCACTCTCACACCGCCAATCCGATGGTCCTCATACTCGTATTTTTCTCTTACTTTCATCACATCTCTACTATGTATCTAGTCCTTAGTTTAATAGAATCATGAACAAAATCAAATCTCTAGAGTTAGCCTCTCCACTATACCGGACATAATCATTCATTCAACATGACCCAAACCTTGGTCGTTCATTTCAACAATTCATTTCAATTCATTCCTTTTCAATTGCCGACGTGAGACTTAGCTACCCTCTAGTTTTCAATTTCAGTTCACAATTTCCAAGAATCGAGTCTTTCAAACTCATAAGTTCATTTTTCACAATTACAGTAGATTTTCCTTTTCATGTTCATAGCTTTCACAATCATAAAACTTTTCACAAATTCAAATAGAATGATTTACTTCATTTCATGCAAAGGCAGATCTAAAATGTCACAACCAATCTTTATTCATCAACAATAAATGCATAATATTTATCAGAAAGCAAATCTAGAATTCTGAGATGTTGAAAAAAGATCTGGACAGACGACTCAGAACATACTCAGTCGACTTATTCAGTAAGGAAAATATTCAAGAAAAGTTTCGGAATAGTCGACTGCTGCACAAGACCAGTCGGCTGTTCCGCAGTGTTTAGAACTCTAAAATATCAATTACGGGGCTGTCGACTGTTACTTAAACCAGTCGGCTGTTCTGCAGGGTTTTTATTCGAAAATTTTTATTGTTTAGGACGGTCAACTACTACATTTATTCGGTCGACTGAATGAAGTTAAATTTCGAGTTAAGGGAATATTTCTTCCTTCTGTCTTTCGATTAGCACACAGCACTTTTATTAAACTACAGTATGTTCAATATCGATACAAACATGCAATTTTATCCGGTTACCATCATCATAAACATAGTTTACAATTTAATGTAGAATTCTCATAACTAGTATTTTCTTTCACACAATTGCGATTTCTAAACACACATTCTTCATTTACTCATTGTTTGTCTACGGAGATGAATGTTAACTCCGAATTAGCATGCTAGAAAAAGTCAAGATAATAACACACATTAAACATATCATTTCATGGAATTTCGAACTGTACATATTTTATTTCATCAGACCAGTCGACTGTTCGACGTGATCGGTCGACTGCACAGATGAATTCCAGTTTCTCAAAATGTCTTTAGTTCTTTTCCATTCATTTAAATTTTCAGCATGGAAGATTTCAATATAACAATCATTCTATCAATCTAAATTTTCACACGCATAATGACAATTCAATCTCAATCCTAGAATGATTTATATTCTAGAAGTCATGAGAAACACCCACCTTTTTGAAGAAATAAAGTGAAATCCCTTAAAGCTTCCTAGTTGCGATGTACGTCTCCTCCTCCTTGCTCCTTGCTAGAAATGAATCCTCCAAATGGCAATGGTGGCCGGCCTCCAAACAACAACTCAACTCTAATCTTTTCTCTCTTATCAAATTTCTCTTGTACTAAGTGGAGAAGAAGTTAGGGGGGGGGGGTATTTATACTTAGTTTAGGAATTGATTGGAGGGCTAGGATCAAATAGATGGTTATAGGATGGAGGGTTAGGATGAGAGTAGGAGTTATAGCAACCACCCACACACTCAAAATAACTATCCACACACTTTTCCACTCCTATGCACAAACCGGCCCCTACTTGGTATGTTCATGCACATGTACGTGCAATGCACGTGCACTCACTAGTCCCTCATAATAAAAGTTGTACATTATTTTTACGAAAATAATCTTAAAAATATTCTACATTACAAGTTACAATAAAAAAGAGAAATAGCTCATGGGCTTTATTTAATGGGCCAAATTAGATTTGGGCTAAAAAGAAGGCTTTTGTTTATTTGAAGAAAATGGGCCTTTATGAAAATAATTAGAGAACACATATATATATACATATACACATTATCCATAACGAAGATAATTATTAGATTTTTTTTTTACTATACTACAAAAATTGCACGGGCACAAATTAAATAATTTAATGAGAATCGGGGCATTACAGAAACTCATGCCATTATTGATTTCCGTGTCAAGAAAGTTGTGTTCAGAATCCCAGATTGCGCAGAGTTTGAGTTCCATGCCGGGGAGTCTTCCCTTGGCCGAGCTGCAGTTAATCAAGAGGTTTGTGCGATGGAATTGCATTCAGGCTGTGAGGCTGCGCTTCTAGTAGTTTGGGATTTCCTAGATGTCTTTCTAGAGGAGTTGCTTGGATTACCCCCTGATAGGGATGTAGATTTCGGTATTGAAGTTCAGTCGGGTACGGCGCCTATATCGAAGAGTCCCTACAGGATGACACCGGTTGAACTAGCAGAGCTTAAGGTGCAAATTCAGGAGTTGCTTGATTTGGGGTTCATCAGACCCAGTATTTTGCCTTGGGGTGCTCCAGTCCTTTTTGTCAACAAGAAGGTTGGTAGTCGTCAACTGTGTGTGAATTATCGGGAACTAAACCGTGTTACTGTGAAGAATCGGTATTCGTTGCCCAGGATCGATGATTTGTTTAGTTGAGTGGGGCTGCTATTTTCTCGAAGTTGGATCTTCGTTCTGGGTACCATCAAGTCAAAGTGAAGGTGACTGATGTACAGAAGACTGCTTTCAGGACCAGATATGGCCACTGTGAGTATCTTGTGATGCCGTTCGGGGTCACGAACGTGCCTGTTGTATTCATGAGTCTTATGAACCGGGTCTTTTCTCAGTTCTTGGATAGATTTGTGGTGGTCTTCATTGATAATATTTTGGTATATTCTCAGAATCGGGAAGATCATGCTGGGCATCTTACAGTGGTTTTGCAGACTTTGAGAGAGAATTAGCTCTATGGAAAACTCAACAAGTGCGAGTTTTGGCTCGACAGGGTTTCATTCTTGGGGTGCATTATCTCCGACGATGGTATTTCTATGGATCCGGCCAAGGTTGAGGCTGTGAAGGATTGTCCTATTCCCAAGTTAGTTTCTGAGGTCAGGAGTTTTCTCGGTTTGGCTGGATATTATCGAAAATTCGTCCAAGATTTTTCGAAGATAGCAGGACCGTTGACTAAGCTGACTGGGAAGGATCAGAAGTTCTATTGGTCTGATGAGTGCAGTGAGGCTTTTGTTGAGTTGAATAACAGATTGATGTCAGCGCCTGTGTTGACTATTCCAGATGGTTCGAGCGGATTTGTAATTCACTGTGATGCTTCTGGTAAGGGTCTTGGAGCGGTTTTGATGCAGAAGGGCTAAGTCGTTACGTATGATTAGAGGCAGTTGAGGCCGTATGGAAAGAACTATTCGACTCATGACTTGGAGTTAGCGGCAGTGATTCATGCTTTGAAGCTGTGGAGACATTATTTACTTGGAGACCGAGTGAAGATCTTTACAGAACACAAAAGTCTTAAGTACGTCTTCACCTAGAAGGAGTTAAACATGAGGCAAAGGCGTTGGTTGGAACTTATGGCTAATTATGACATCAGTTTGCAATACCATCCTGGTAAAGTAAACTTAGTGCCAGATGCTTTGAGCATGAGACCGGCAGTTATGTTTCTTACTCAGCAGAGTGATCTCAATGAGCAGATGCGGAGGTTGGAGTTGGATGTTGTGTTGCTGAGTTCTGGTTGGAGTTGTTTGGCGCTCCAGCTTCAGTCGTCTCGTGTTGATCAGATCAAAGAGGCGCAAGCTGGTGATGCGTAGTTGCAAGGTTTTCGAGCTAAGTTTGAGTCTGGATCCAGGATGGACATGGTTATTCATAATGTTGGATCGCTTCATTTTGGGTCCAGGTTATGTGTCCCGAAGGGTAAAGTTCGTCAGAGGTTGCTTGAGGAAGTGCACCAGTCTTCGTATTCTATCCATCCTGGCAGTACTAAGATGTATCAGGATTTGAAGCTTCATTTCTGGTGGCCTGGTATGAATAGAGCTGTGGCTTGGTTTGTTGCTCAGTGTTTGATCTGCCAACAGGTTAAGGCAGAGCATCAGAGGACCACTGGACTTCTTCAACCGCTTCCTATTCTAGAGTGGAAGTGGGAACATATCACTATGGATTTTGTGACCACTTTGCCGATTCCTAAGGGTCATAATGGTATTTGGGTGATTATCGACCGTTTGATGAAGAGTGCTCACTTCATTTCATTTCGTGTCAGGTAGTCTACTGAGAGCCTAGCTTAGAGGTACATGCAAGAGATTGTTAGAATTCATGGGGTTCCAGTTAGTATTGTATCCGACCGGGATACGAGATTCAGATCTCAGTTCTGGGAGAGTTTTCAGAATAGTTTGGGGAGTAAATTAAAGTACAGTACAACTTTTTATTCCCAGACTGATGGACAATCAGAGAGGACCATCGAGATTCTAGAAAACATGTTGAGGTCTTGTATGCTTCAGTTTGGTGGATCATGGGAGGACCATTTGCATCTCGTAGAGTTCTCGTACAATAACAGCTTCAGGCCAATATTAAAGCTGCTCCATTCGAGGCACTCTATAGGCAGAAGTGCAGATCGCCAGTGTGCTGGGATGACATTGGTGAGAGGAAGTTGTTAGGTTCGGAGTTGATCACCAGGATAGTTGATGCGGTGGTTCAGATCAGGAAGCACTTGCAGGCAACTGAGGATAGGCAGACGCGGTGTGCCGATGTTCATTCAAGGGCTTTAGAGTTTGAGGTTGGTGACCATGTTTTCCTAAAGGTATCGCTGTGGCGCGATGTCATTCGGTTCGGTGGTGGAGGCAAGCTTAGCCCTAGGTTTATTAGACTGTTTGAGATTTTAGAGCTAGTAAGCAAGGTGGCCTACCGTCTTGCTTTGCACGATGTTTTCCATGTCTCACAATTCATGAGATATATCTGCGATGAGAGTCACGTGATCGACTACTCTGAGTTGACCGTGCGGCCTAATTTGACTTGTGAGATTCCGACAGTTGCTATTGTGGATCGGCGGAAGAAAGTGCTTAAGAATAAGGTCATCAAGTTGGTTCGTGTTGCGGAGGAGGAGATTCAGCAGAAGTTTCCTCATTTGTTTGAGTAGTTTTGTTTTGCTTTGTTTTCTTTTCTTTTGGGATTACCTTATGTATCTTCTTTTTGGAATTTCGAGAATGAAATTCTTTCTATTAGGTGGGTAGGATTGTAACCCATGTTTTTCGTTTTTCGTATTTTTGCAGTATTCTTCTTCTTTCTTGAGTATTTGTACCCTCTTTGTATTTTGGACCGTATATTGGAGTCGTTTTCAATATATATTCATTTTTCTCATTTTTGATCTTCTTGTAATTGATTTGTTCTTGATTCGTTATTGGTATTTCTTTCCGCTATTCATTTGGTTCTCGTTCTCTCTATTTTATTCTTGGGTGCTCGTGGTGTTTTGATTATTTACCCTATTGCTAATCCTATTGCTTTTGATCCCTAATTGATTACCAAAGCCAAATTAACCTACAATCCTATTTGAAACCCTATACAAATCATCCTAACCAAACCCTAATTAGACTAATCCTACTACTACTCCTATTGTGCAATGCCCCGATTTTTCATTTAATGAAAATTATTTATTTACACATAGTGTGCACGTGCAATATTTTGGTAATTATTTTCATTATGATGAGTACAAATATTTATATATGTGCTCTTTAATTATTTTTGTATAAAGCTTTTTTTCAAATAGACAAAAGCCTTTCTTTTTAAAAGCCCAAATCTAAATTATTAGTTTTATAATTATTATTTTGGCCCATAAACTAAAGCCCATGAGCTATTTTAAATACAACTTGTAATGTAGAATACATTTTAAAGATTATTTTTATGTAAAATATAATGTACAATTTTTAAATGGAGACCAAGTTGCATGCACGTGCATTGCACGTACACGTGCAAAATGCACATGATGAGCATGGCCGGTTTGGAGCTTTTGGAGGGAAAAGGGAAAATTTGAGTGGATTCATGGGTGGTGGTTACTTGATCATGGTTGGTTATTGTAACTCCTCCTTGAATCCTAGCCTTTTAATCCTAACTCCTAAGTTAATCTTAGCCTTCCATTTTCCTAGATTTTTAGTATAAATACCCCCCCTAGCCTAGTTATTCTTGTGCTTATTATTTCCTCCAAACCTATAATCTAAAATACATTATTTAGTAGTATACAAGTGAGTAAGAGATTGAGAGTTTGTGAGGGGTTTGTGCTTGCAACAAGGCCGACATCAATAGGAGCTCTCGGTTTGGCTTGGAGGAGGCTCGGTTGGCATTGTGGAGGCTTGTGTGCGCGCATCAAGGAGGAGGATCGCTTTTTGCAAGGACATTGGTTTAGGAGGTGTTGCTAAGTATAGTCTCTCCAATTAAGGTGGGTAAATTTTTCGTATTTCTAATTAGGAAACATACTAGATTTGAATTGAAAGAATGATGATGCATGAAAAATATTAATAAGAGTACATTTTAATTAGAAAATGGCTTATTGATTGATTGAAATGTGGATATGTAATTATATGTGGTTCTATCGTTAAATTTAAGTTGTGAGTAAAATGATTATAGCCATGGATTGATGAAGGAAGCTTCGTTATTAACATCGAGAACTATATGCAAAAGTTAGTAGATTGACAATATTACTTTATGTGCTTAAATGGACTTTTTGTGATAATGTTATGATGGATGAATTAAGATATAGGTTATATGTTTGGGAAATGATTAAAAACAGAGAATTGATTGCTAATAAAAAGATTAGGGTTGTTAAACTTAATAAGAAATGTCGAAAAAGAAATGTGGTGGTGGTAGTTTATAAATCGAATTAATTATATGAAAATTATGTGTTAATTATTGAAAAAAAAATTATTTTTATTATACTGGAGTAAAATTTATGTTGGGAATAGCCAATCTGGACATTTACAGCAACTTTAGTAAATGCAAAATTAAATGAGAAATTGTTGAACATCGAAATGTTTACTAAACAGAGAGGATAGATTTAACTAGACTACGGGTGAAATATGACAACATGAGCGCATAGCTGAAGTGGTCGGGATGATTTTAATCGCTACAGTGGGTCGGCGAGTCGCTGGTTCGAATCCCCTTAGCACCATACTTTTTTTGTATTCTTTGAAAAAAATAAATAACTACAGCCGAGAGCATTTAAAGCTCTCAACCCCCTTTATATCGATTGGCACACTCGGCCTAGTGGCCAGAGCGTGCGATTTGCTTCTCAGTGGTTGCTGGTTCGAATCTGGGGCTCGGCCAGTATTAAACTTTGGGAAAAAATATTTTTTTGGTGTTTTTGATGGTTGAAAAATTATGAAAAAAAAATATATTTATTATTCTAAAAATATGGGGGATTTATGAAAAATAATTTGGGAATTATTTACATGAAATGGAGTATGTTTTGAGAATAAATGTCCTACACTTGTATGTTATGAAAGTTACACTTTGAAAAAGGACTTGAAATAAAATGTTAGAAAAGAAGTGTAAGAAAGATAGAAATTATATGTAGTGGTGTGATGTGAATTATTCTCATTGGAGAATAGTGTGAAAATTATGAAATGTGAATATTCATTTAGTGATCTGATTTTAATGAGAAAATCGATATTTGATGAATCATATAAGGAATAATTGAATTCCATGTATGGCTATGGACTCATGAATAAATTAGAAATCATGCTAATGAAAAAGAAAATCTGTTATGATTATGAAGATGAACTTATGAGTTGGATACGCTCAATTTTGGAAATTGTGAATTGGAATTGAAACAAAAGAGTAGCTAAGTCTCCCCCGGCAATTGGAAAGAAATGAAATGAAATTTAAAATGGAAGACTAAGGTTGGTCATGTTTGAATGAATGAATAAGTCCGGTTTAGTAGAGAGGCTAACTCTAGAGCTTTGATTTTATTCATGATTCTAATAAAAACTAAGGATTAGTACATAGTGGAAACGTGATGAAAGTGAGAGAAAAATACGAGTATGAGAATTAGAGTTTACGGTGCGGGTGTGAGCCACAGAATGCATGCTTGATGAGTCAAGACATGGCGTGGGCACTACTCAGTAATGATCGGACTTTAGCCACGCTTGTGGGATGTTTGGTGACTGCAAGAGGATCGTGTGCCATGAAGAAGGCTGAATTGCCACAGAATGCATGCTTGATGAGTCAAGACATGGCGTGGGATTCCCCTCCAGGTTTTCTGTACACGAGCTTGTACTCATAGATTATCTAGGATACTCACCGTAGTTACAGTAGTAGATTAAGACATGACGACCCTACAAAGATGAAGAACAATTAAGAGGTTTACCCTGGGACCTATGTAGTATGGGATGCATAGAATCCAAACAAGTGTGCATTAGTGTCATGTAACATAAATAACTGCATTAAGGACTAAGTGCACAATCACAACACGACATCAATAGGGTAGTCCCTCTAGTTTGATATGTGACAAGTTTGTGTTTGTTAAATATGAAAAATGAGTTATACTATTTTCGGCATAGAGAGGATGGCCGTGTATAATGTTCGTAGGTTGAATAAACTGACGTACTCACAGTTTTGTATGCAGGGTAAATGACATGATAAAGATTAAAGAGGAACAGATGCTTAAAGATTAATCAATGTTGTTGTACATTTATTTAAATATTGTAAATTTACTTCCGCTGTGCAATGTAAAGTGTAAAGTTTCATGTAAACTCTGATGTAAAGTGAAAAGTTTTAAATTCCTTGTAAAATTGTACTAAATGAAGTGTAAAGATCCTGTGGAATCTCGAATTCAGTGTATTTTGGAATTCGGGGTGTTACATATTGGACCCATATATCTAATTAACCCACATACCCATACCCATAACTAAACCCTATATATTAACTCTCTCCCTCTATACTAAACCCTAACCCTAATCACCCTACCCCCGGCCTCCTTTCCCATTTGCACCGTCAAACACCCCAGCCCGACCTGCTCTCCCCACCGACCAGCACACCCCCATCCGCTGCACACCCCAAACCCGATCACCCTCTAGCCGACCAATACCTCCATCACTTCTCCATCTCTCCCGTTCTCTCCCCCGTCCGACGCCGATCAGCAGCAGCATCAGGAGCAGCAGCAGCCAGCGCCGCAGCGCCAGCCGCCGCTACCCCGACACTCTCTCTTGGTTCGTGGAGTTTTGCACGCGCTCGTGGTTTGCACGTGGTTTTGTTCATTGTTCGTGGATTTGTTCGTGGTTTTCGTTCGTGGTTCGTGGTGTTCGTTGCTCTGGGAATCTGTTCCCATTATTCTTGCTTGGAGTCATTTTCGTCTTCGGTTAAGGCAAGTAACTTGTATTAAATTTCTTTGCATATACAAGTACTAAATACCGCTTGTAGTGTAGTTGAGTTCTAGAGGCAACTCGTGTGTGATGTATTCTTGGTAAGTATTGTCTCTATAGTGCTATTGACCATAGTTGCCTCACGACACAAATTTGACATGAAACAGCTTAGGTTTTGACTGTTTTTTATGTGATTATATTTGTGGGATAATTATGAGAAATCGTGTGGTTATTTGGATCCATATGATATACTTGTTGTGGACATGTTATATACCCTATTTCATGATGTTTGGACACTTAGTAGACTCTATAACATGTTTGGTTGTGTTTGGAACGAGTTTCGTATGTTGTATGTTAATTTGTTGTTAAGGGGAAAATCTGTATTTTGTCGATGATAAGTTTTGATTGCTATTTTGGACCATGTTAAGGTCAATATCTTAACTTCAGTACTAAACATGATTTTTTAGAGAAATCCATCTTCTTTCTAAACTCTCCAACCTTGATCGATTTTGTTTTCGTATGTGTGAGATATGATGGTTTTGCTACAGAGGTGTATTTCATTTCCAGATTTCGTTTCTTGATGTTTTCGATGACTAAATTATTTTGATACTAGTGTTAAGCATATTATTTTGATCTAAAATTTTGCACAGTATTTTCATATCTCTTTAGGGATTACCCAGAATTTTGGTGGATTTTATTGACGAATTTTATATACCGTTTCATGCTTGTTTATAAAGACTATACATGCTGGATTTTGTTCACTGTTCTGTAAAAATTGTATTTTCACCCTAATTCCTTTTCCTGCATGGAAATTATTTATAAAATATGAAAGTTAGCTTATTTTGTCTATTTTCATCTCCTTTTGTAGGATTTGGATTTCGTTTCACGGTTTGCGAGATATTACAGTTTTCGTACAGCAGTGTTGGGAATTCCAGATTTGCCAAACTATCATTTCTTGATATTTTCTTATTTTTGTTGGTTAAACTAATCTTACTGGAAAATTATGAAACTTTATATTCTGATACTAGGCATATAGGGAAATACCCCAGATTTTTTCTGGATTTATTTGAGGTGTTTTAATGCTGTTCCTGACTGTGAATTCGTTTTACTGATTTCTGGCTGAACGTATTTTCTGGTTTCAAATCAGTTTTGAGTTATGTTTATCTAAAACACTATATGAATTATATGTATCCACTGGATTCGGTTGGAAGTCTATTTTCCAGATTCTTTGACGGATTCAGGTTTTGATATTTTTGGTAACAGGAATCGCTGTTTTAGTACTGTACTGTCTTGCAGTCCTGAATTAGAACTTACATTGTTTCACTCTGTTATATGACTGTTTATCATCTGTACATGTTTATCTGTCACCCTGAATCTGATACATATTTATACCATGTTATTCTTGACCTTTTTATGACACATACATGCCTGTCTGATAATTATTATAAAATAACCAAGCCGGTGTTTAAGGGAAAGATCTAGTAGTGGGAAATTATAGAAATGTGTACTTGGAAGGGGGCCCGTGTTTCCCATACTGAGCATCTGTTATGTGATACAATACTGTTACTGATTACCTGACTGCACACTTCCCTATAGGAAGATGTACTCGGAGGAGGACCACTAGGTTCTGACTATTACTGTTACTGTTACTGTTACTGATACCTAAGTACACTGCCCTATATGATCCCCTACGAAATCTAAAGCGAAACTGTTTGAATGTAGCAACCATGCGATAAAAGGATGATGCATGAAGTGCTACCTAGTTAGTAATAGACACAATACTGTAAGAACATAACACTGATACTGTTACACTGACACTGTTATACTGTTATACTGTTATACTGTCACACTGATACATTGAACATACTGCTATTGATACTGTTATCTGATACTATTACTGGACATTGTTTGTTTCCATATGACACTGTTATTGGACACATGCATCTGTACTATTAGTATACCATGCTAGTTGACTTTGCTTTGCTGATTCATGATAGATATTACTGCTGATGTAGTATACCATGCTACATTTGTTTCCGCTGTTATTTAGATTTGTTTCCCATGTACTTGTATCCTGTACTATAAGTTGCTCGTAACTTGCATTAACGGATACTTGTTTTCTTTTTCCTTCTTCTGCAATTTATTAATTTCAGATCAGGATGATCGTCTGCCCGATGGTATTGGAGAAATGAAATATTAGTGCCGAATTTCTTTTTGCTATTATTATCATTAGGTTTGCCCGTTGACACGTGCCTACGACACGTCTTCGGAACGGTGCACCTTGTTTGATCATATAAAATAGTTTTTGAGATCCAGCAAATTAATTGAAGTGGCAAACATATTATATGAGAAACTTTTGGGGTCCAGAAAAAAACATATTATATAATTTTTTTGATTTTTTTGAAATATTTAAAAAAAATTAAACTTTTAAATTTTTAAATTTTTTTGGTTTTTTAATTTTTAATTTTTTAAAAAATTTTAAAAATTTTATTTTCTTAATTTTTTCAATAGAAGAGGGAGGGAGTGAGAGAGAGAAAAAAAATAATTAAATAAATATATGAGTTGTTTTGGGTGGGGGATTTGAATTTGAGTTTTGGAGGGAAACTTTTTGGGGGAAAAATATGTTTTGTGAGATTAGATCTAGGCCTTTGATTTTTGGGGAAATTGAATAAGAGCCACTTGATAGCTTTCTTTGTGTTTTATTATATAGATTATTGTTGCTTTGAATAATATATTTGAGTACTTGAATTCATTTATATTTGGGCAATGTGACCCAAGATATTATTAACTGTCCAGACTTGATTTATTTGAGATTATTATAATTTGGTTTCAAGTAAATTTCTGTTGGTATATTTGATTCGATTGTGCATACTTGGTTGATTCTTTTGCTTCCGACTCTGATTATTTCTATTAGATGTTGTAAAGATTCTGAACAGCTTATGGATGATAAAAATCATTCGTTGGGCTTTGTCACGTATCCGTATTCCGTATTTCCTTTTAGGAAGCGGGGCGTGACAATATCAATTAGTCACTCAGGTCTTATTGGTCAGTGGGTGCGTTTTAGGGATGTTACTGTTCATGGGGCTGTTGGTTCTTGTTTCGAATCTGTCATTTCCCACTTTTAGTTTTTAATTCGTTTTTTTTTTTTTTGAGTTTTTGGTGAAATAAAAGTTGGAAAAAATATTATAATTCCTTTCAAATTAATTAGATCTTGTTATTATAATAAAAAATATAGAGGCGAAAGATAACAGAGTAATCTTGTATCAAACTACTTGTCTCCTTGCAATTGGATCTCCAAATTTTTTGAATGCTAGCATCCAAATCTGCGTCATTCCAAAAGTGTTCAAGATTAATTGACCTTATTTCTTTTATATGCAGATCTATAATGCAAAGGGGTTTATCCTAACTGCTAGACTCGTCTTTAATACTTGGTGCTGCAAACTTGACGAAGAGCTGCAGCAAATCCATGCAAAAAACTTTTCGCGTAATGTCTTCTCATGAATTTGCGGCAACTCCTAATCATGTTTGCAGCTAATTACTGCTAAAAGTAGTAAGAAAAACATCGAATTTATATTAGTATGCCAGTGAAAATTAATTTCTTCTTTATATCATGAACTCAATTAAAATTTATTTGTGCAACATGCAAAGCAAATCATCAGAAATAAATTCAAAAAAAAATCATGTTTGCAAAAAAAATTTAAAAAAAATCATATACAATGAAAAAATTTATATAGTATTTTCCCTATTGAGTTAATAATCTGCCCCTTCCATCTTAGCATTTATTGTTCACTCCGGATGATGAGACCATAATTTGATCTCTCTCAAACTCATGAAGCTCGAATTTCATAGTGTTTCATAGAGAGAATGCCGAAATCCTGAAAATGATTTGAATTTCATGAGGTACTGCATGTTTTCACTTTGCATCCCATAAAACCAAACACATTCATGCTATCTTATTCTTCAGAACAATCCTTTTAATCTATTGTACAGGATTACTTGATATTTTAAATATATTGCTCGGTTGCAATTCAATGTAGAAGTCTGATGAAATTTGCTATTCCATCTCTCTCATTCCTAGAAGTTCATTGAAGGTAATGCTCGG
This sequence comes from Hemerocallis citrina, assembly GCA_017893485.1. NCBI lineage: Eukaryota > Viridiplantae > Streptophyta > Magnoliopsida > Asparagales > Asphodelaceae > Hemerocallis > Hemerocallis citrina. The sequence continues at coordinate 133,672,230 of CM030365.1, forward strand.
GGTTTCGCTCTTTCTTGTTTTGTTTTTGGGAGGATTTATGAGTTAGGTTTTTCATCCAATCTAATGGTAGGAATTTGCAACTACTTAAATTTTGGTTGAAATATATCTCTCTCTGGATCCGTGTTGCAAATTCAGTGATATTTGTTCACATAATGATAATTTCTTCTAGCGATAGCTTGAGTCCAGAGTGGAGGACGGTTCTTGTTGACTTGAGAAACCATGGGAAATCAGCTGAAATGAATTATAATATTTTTTTCCAACTTTTATTCCACCAAAAGCTAAAAAAAACGAATTTAAAAATAAAAATGAAAAATGCCGGATTCAAACCCAGACCCAACAGCCTCATGAACAATAACAGTACTAAAACGTACCCATTGACCAATAAGGCCTAAGTGACTAATTGATATGAACTTAGTGACACTCTCTTTTTGAGAAAGCGAGTGTGGTTAAAACTCAATCGGTTTTTCAGAAAGCGAGTATATCAAAAGCCTCACACTCACGTTCTAAAAAAGCTATGAGGTTTTAACCACACTCGCTTTTTCAGAGAGCGAGTGAGGTAGTTTGGAAATTTTTAAAAAAAGTAGGGCAGTTCGGAAAAAACTTTCAAAAAGAAGGACGGTTTGGGAAAAAATTCTGTGGCATAAAGAGTGTTTGGTTGGAGGAGAATGGAGGGAAGGGGAGGGGAGGGGAGGGGAGGGGAGAGGTTTTTTAAAACTTTTCATATTTGGTTCATTTTTTAGGAGGGGAGGGGAGGGAAATGGGGGGGGTGCAACACCCCTCCCGAGCCAATTTTGGCTCCCTCCAAAAGTGGGGAGATTTGGAGAGGAGAGAAATTATGTCTTATTTTTTAATATGAATGGACTAAATTTTCCTTTTAGTTAGTTCTCTTTGATTTTTTAATGTCTGATTTCTTGTTCTTCTTGATTCATTCTTTTAGAGAATATATGGGATCGTCATCCGGTCATGGTAGTTACGACTACTCCTTCAAGATTCTCTTGATCGGCGACACTGGAGTCGGAAAGAGCAGTGTCCTCCTCACTTTCATCTCTTCTCAACTCGACGGCCACTATGATCACCAACCTGCTACCACCATCGGTAGGTACGTACGTACGCTAGCTATTTATTTACACACTCTCTCTCTCTCTCTCTCTCTCTCTAATTTAACTAACATACTTGCTCTAGAAGCAATTGTTTGTCTCTGTCTTGTTAGACAGCTTCAAATTAAATGGGTCCTTAATTTTCTTTGTGAATTATTTGTTCAATATCAATCGTCTTATATATTCATGTTATTTTCACTTAGATATCTCTGATTCTCTATATGCATGATTAATTGTAATTTGTAACTTAATTTGAAGGATTAATTAATATTTATTTATTAATTACTTACTTATTTTGTCATATTCATTCCTAGGTGTGGATTTTCTTTAACAAAGGCTTGGATTGAATACTGATATTAAGTCAGGGTCTGATATATTAAACAATGATAGTTATTAATAAAAAATGTAATTAATAAGAAAATGTAAAAGTTTTCCATTTTAATATGGTTTTGGAATGCAATTAGGGAATGCAATTGTGAAGGGTAAAGTAATTTTATTATAAAATTCATTCCCTCCCATTGTGAACCAAACAAGAAGATAATTATTTTCCCTCTCCTCCCCTCCTTTGGAAACATTTAAGTTGGGGAATGGAAATGAATGGAATGAAAATGAATGGAGAGGAATGGAAAGAAAGGGAAAGGGATGAATTAACTTTATAAGTTGTGTGTGTTTGGCAACTGGTGGAATGGAATTGACTTTTTTTGTTTCCATTTCCTAGTCTTATTTGGCAAACACTGGAATACTATGGATTACAACATTTTAAAAAACCTATGTTCTTAGGGAACCTATGTTTTCAAACCCAAAGCATCAAACAAAATCCACTTTTTTTTATATAAAAAAAATTTATTTATTTATTTTAATTAGAAATAGTTTCCAAGATTGCGTTATTGTTTTGATCAAGCTAGTTAGCTTTTCCTCTAATCTGTAATGTCTGTGCTTTCTGTTTATTAATTATCATTTTTTAATCAGATTCAATTTCGTTAATTCTTAGTTTATATTATATAAATGTGAACTCGATATCGATCTCGACTACAAGAGCAGTTATAATCAAATGTTTGTTTTCGACTACACAAGAGTAGTTGTAGTAGTACTGAATCCAGATCACGTACTCAAAACATTAAACAAAATTCACTTTTTTTATATAAAAAAAATTTATTTATTTATTTATTTATTTTAATTAGAAATAGTTTTCAAGATTGCGCTATTATTTTAATTAGTTTTTGAAGAATGTTAACTTGCTAGAGGCTTTGCGACTCTACATTTGATAATTAGCACTAATACGATAAAATAATAAACTTCGTTCGAGTATCAAAGCACTGACATATCTAAGATCAAGTTATTAACAACCAATTTATTTTGCGTTTAACATTTGGAAGCAGTTTCATATATTTTATTTGAAATCATAAAACAACCAAAAAGTAGTAACAAATAAATCGATGATAAAATTGACAATAAAAATAAAAGAGAGAGAGAGAGAGCAAGCTAGATTCTCCATTCCTTTACGCAGCTTTCCGAGGGGGTTGGAGTCGGAATAGAAATCGGTTGAGATCTTTCTCTAGGGAATGAAATTTAGTTGTTTCCTTTATTTTCTTTTTCAAAACAAACAGGCTGTGGAATAGGATAAGATGGGTTTATCCGCAATATTCCATTCCTTTCCCTAATTTTTTGGGTTCCCAAACGCGCCCTAAATCCCTCCCATCCCTTTCCCTCCCCTCCCCTCCCCTTCCCTCCATTAAAATCCCTCCCCTCCCCTCCCCTCCTATGAACCAAACAGAGCCGATAAGGGATAGTTGTGAATTGTAAGAGTAAGGTTTGAATGTACTAGTGATATTGTTAATAGAGATATTGCATGTTTGAAATGTTATCAGCTAATGTTTGAAATGTTAGGAATTTTGATCAGATATTAGCTAAGAATGTTTTCAATTTTTGTACTTGCCCCTTTTTAAAAAAAGTAATCAAGTTGGCTGTAATTTCTTAACAACATACACAAATTGATATTAATTGGAAACTTAAGGCTGGCTAGAAAGCCCTAGACCTGGCCCTAGGATCCGGTGGGTATGGCTAGAGCTTTGATATAAAAACCCTTGGGCAAGAGTTCGATAATAAAAAAATTTAGGTCCGAAATATTTTAGGGTTAGGATATAATTTGTGGTAAACATGGTCCAGCCCGGTCCATTATCATCCCTAGATGGGACCTTTCATTCTTTCAAAATTGACAGAAATCATGGACGGAGCCAAATTAGAAAGGAAAAATATTGGGCTTCAAGCTAATAATTTCCAATTAAGGACAGTAGCTACTGAGCCCAACTGCCCAGGGAAGAAACAAAAATGAAAAACAATCAAACAAATCTATAATCATCCATCTGAAGAGACGTGGTGGAAAATATGAAGAAAAAAAAATTTAGTGGCAGCATGTAAGAATGTCCCATATATGGGCGAGTCTAATGGCTGTTGGATGCCTGAACGAGGAGAATGCATGCATCTCAAAATCTTACCCCCGCACTTCTTCTGATTCAGCAACTAAATTAAACCTTCTATAAGCACCTCCTCACATAATGCTAGTTTACATGATTCTTCTCTCTTCTTCTTCGCCTCCACAGCCACTGCAACTAATTAAATAGAATAAAAGAAGCGTGCAATTATCTTTTTTGGTTTTTTGCATAAATGAGCTCTTATTAGGACCACCTAAAGCATCATGTTGAACCATGAACCTTGATTAGGTACCAACTTAACAATTATTTCTTTTATATATATATATGGCTTATATATGTATGGCATTGGCCGAGTAGGCATTCGCTTGAAAGAGGAGTTGTTTTCTTTGCTGCTACTAGAGAACCATTTTTATAATAAGCTTCGTGATAACGTCATACATATCTATTATATGGATGATCAGAACCGTTCACATTTTTTAACATAATTAAATTAGTCTAGAAATATTAAATTAAGTCATTTGAAATTTATTTGTCCATGAATCGCGTCAATATAAAAAATAATAATTTTGAGCCATGCAATTTGTAACAATTCAATGCATAGGCAAACAATTCAATGCATAAGCTCTTCTCACACGCTTGCCCTCTTCCCTTGAGGATCATAAATCCAAAAAACCCTAACTCTAATGAAATCTCTGAAACCCTAAAACCCTAATCCCTACGAAATTACCCAAACCCTACTCCCCCTCCTTCGTCAATAGCAGCGCAAGCACCTCATCTATCTCCTTTCTGAAAACCCACATTGTGAACGGTATTAACTCTTTTCTACTTTAGTAGATCTATATATGTTAATTGATTGAATTTTTTATTCAATCTTTGAGTCTACAATTTTTATATTATGTGTAGTTAATTGTAGGTTAGTTTCACAATGTGTATTGTATGCAGTTCTTATTGTAGATATAGATGTAGTATTAGTTGTTGTTGTTGTTCGTTATTAGTAATAGCGCACAAACGAGATCCAAAAAATCTGCAATTTTGCGAGTACGTCGGACTCATCACGCACAAGCCAACGCAATTTGTAGAAGTGTTTTCGGATTCACGGTTTATGATATACAACCCTGTATCGCTTTCGACTGTTTTTCGTGAGTGAAAGCGATACATTGTTGTATACTGTAAACCGTGAGTCGAAACTAACTTCTACAAGTTGTGTTGGCACGTGAGTGGTAGATCCGACCTACTCGCAAAGTTTGGGAACTTTTTGATCTCATTTGTGCGGTTTTCTACTGTTAATCAAACAACAACAACAGTTATACTTTGATATTTTTCAAGTGACTTTTCACTAGGAAACCACACAAACAACAACCAAAAAATACGAAATTTTGTGAGCAGATCGGGGTCACCAAACACAAGTCATCACAACTTGTAGAAGCGAGTTTCGACTCAAGGTTTGCAATATACGTTCATGTATCGCTTTATTTACTTCTAATTTGAAATGAAGTGATACATTGCCGTATCTTACAAACCGTGAGTCCAAACTCACTTCTACAAGTTGCATTGGCTCATGTGTGGCGAGTCCGACCTACTCGCAAAGTTTTCGAATTTTTTTATCTCGTTTGTGTAGTTTTCTCACGTATTTTATTCATAACTATATATATGCAAATTGTGTATTGATGTTTTATGATCAATGTATTGATAAGTGTTATATTATTCTTTATGTTAGATATGGACAGTGGTGAAGGATATTCTGTTGCTGGCAATAATTTTATGTGTGCACAACAAAGTGGTAAATGCATGCCACAAATTGAAGAGCACCTCAAACCAAAGTTAGGTATGATGTTTCATACCTTAGATGAAGCCGAGAACTTTTATTCGACATATGCTAAATGTGGGGTTTTCGGAATGCGTAAGGGTGAGAATAAATATAAAGGAAGACAAGTTGTGGATAAGTCTTTTTTGTGTAATAAATAAGAGATATCACCGAGTCACCCTAGTGATGGTAGACGGGGTACTACTTCTAGAACCGGTTGCAAAGCTGTCGTTCATGTAAAAATGAACGAAGAAAGTAATAAATGGGTGTTGTATTCATTTCATGAATCACACAATCACGTATTTACTTCACCCGGTAGAAGACATATTTTGCTCCAAAACAGTTCGGTGTCGAATACAGATAGAAGAATAATTGATCAAATGACTCAAGCTAATATCCCTACTTGCAAACAAATGCCTTTCTTTGAAAGTGGTAACGGTGATCACGAAAATATAGGATTCACCGAAAAAGATGCAAGAAATCTACATAGAGACTCGCACAAAGCGTTGAAATGACACGATTGGAACATTCTCATTGATTTTTTTGAATCGAAAAAATTGACGGATCCTTCTTTTTTTATGATTTTCAAGTAGATCCGGAAGGCTGGTTGTCTCATTGTATTTGGGTGGATGGTATTTCTAGAATGAACTATGAGGGATGCACTTTGCTTTGATGCCACATACAACACGAACCGATATAGATAGTTATTTGTTCCATTTGTCAGAATCAATCATCATTGACAATCAATGTTCTTAGGAGGTGGGTTTATTCCAAATGAGAATGCCTTTTCTTTTGTGTGTTTCTTTGGGAAGTGGTTAGGAGTAATGCAAAATCGTGCTCCCTCCGGCATCGTGACGGACCAGGATTGTGGGATCGTTGTGGCAGTATAGAAAGTTTTTCCCGAGACTCGGCATCGGTATTGCATTTGGCACGTATTGGATAAGTTACCGCAGGAGGTGCGTATATCTAATGATTTCGATAAGTTTAGGGAAGATTTGAAGACTATCATATATGATTCCGAATATGTACATGAGTTCAAAGAGAGATGAAAATTAGTGCTTCAGAACTATGGAGTTGAAAATAATAAATGGTTGAACGATCTGTTTGACATTCATGATAAATGGGTACCCATCTTTGCAAGAGATTTATTTTGGGCCGACATGTTGAGTAGCCAACGGTTTGAGTCTATGCGTTCTTCTTTGAAGCATCACACCGAAAAGAAGTACTTCTACATGAATTTGTCGTCATCTTTGACCGATTTTTGGCAAAGCAAAGACACGATGAACTTAAAGAAAATTATCGTAACCATGAGAGGAGACCGAAATTGAAGACCCAATGGGCGTTGGAAGAACATATGGCATGAATATACTCTTTGAAAATATTCTATAAATTCCAAGATGAAGTTACAAAAAACTGATTATATAATGTGACTTTTGTTGCCAATTTTGACACACTGGATAATTCAACCTTTCATGTGATACTTTATGGAGAACCGGAACCGGCGATGTTGGTTCAATTATGAAAACTCCGTCAAATTGTTACTTGTGGTTGTAACATCAAATTCGTTGGAATTTCCTGCAAACATATTTTGGCAGTTCTTCGGTTCAGTCATCACACTTCTCCACTGGATATATATATTAAAAGAAGATGGACCTAGGATGTGATGAGAAGAAGTTATATATATGTTCCACACGAAGAAAGTAGCTAAATTTTGATTCTCGCTATTGTGAATTGAGTCATCACGCAAAACAAATGGTTGATCTTGGTTATTCCTCTGATTCTAGTTACAAGTACATGCTTGTACATCCCGAAGGTAGTGCACAACCCCATGAAGAAGGACATGCACAACCCCATGCTGAACGACATGCACAAACCCATGGTGAAGATAGTGGACATGCACATCCACGTGTGAGGGACCCAGGAGAGTGTGTTACAAAGGGAAGGCCTAAAGGGAAGAGATTGAAGCCGATAAGTGAGCAAGTTCGAGGGGAAAAAGCTAGAAGGTGTAAAACTTGCGGCAAGCTCGTAGTCGGTCATGATTCAAGAAATTGTCCAACCCTATTTGATGGGTAATATATTTACTACTTTTGTTAAAGTATAGTGAAAATTTCAATCATGCTTTGTATGTTCACGTGCATATATATATATATATATATATATATATATATATATATATATATATATATATATATATATATTGATTAACTTAAACTTGTCATTTATTTTAGGGCAACCAATCTAGAAGAAGTTGTTCCAACCGATAAAGAGAGTTCCGACGACAATTTTGATGAACCATTGTGAGGTAAAATTTAAACGGGGTAAAGTATTTGAGTTTTGTAGACTACCAATACTAATCTCTTTTTTTATTTGAATTTTAATTAATCTTGCAGGTATTTATAGCAGGAAGCTCAATTGTCTCTTATTGCACCATATTCTTAATTACAACAATGTATATATTTATATGTGGTTGGTTAAACTTTTGTGTGTTGCTGGTTTTCCACCTGTTTGATGGTAATATATGTACTCGGGCACGAATGCTGACGGATGTGTGGATGTAGTGTGCTTGTTGATAAGGTTTTAGTTGTTTTAGTTGATATTCATTATGTTTTTTGTATTGGGTGTTGATTGATGAGCCTTAATATGTTCTTTTTGGAATCGTATGAGTATTGTGAATGTTGAATGAAATTGAGTACTATTGTATATTAGAGTAGCAGTTGAACACAGATTGTTGTCGTATCAGTTTTTTTAAAAAAATTTATGTACAAAAATATTAATATATCGAATCCGTTGTTGTAAACAACGGCTTCATGCTAAAATGAATTTATGAAAATTTTGAGGGCAAGTCCAAAGAAATCCAAAACTTACATAACAACCTAGGCCGAAACAATGGCCTAAATTAATGAATTTTTTGTAAAAAAATACATGTGAAGCTGCTCTCAAGTCAGAGAGCAAGCCAACAAACACCCAAAAAATTCACAACAACCTAGGCCGTTATAAGTTAATGAATCTTTCGTAAAAAAAATTACATGTGAAGCTGCTCTAAAGTGAGAGAACAAGCCCACAGAAACCCCAAAAAATCATAACAACTATTGATTTTTTTTCAATAAAATACATGTGAATCTGCTCTCAAGTCAGCGAACAATTCCACAGAAATTAAAAAAAATTCATAACAACCTATGCCATTGTTGGAAACAACGGCCTAAGTTAATGATTTTTTCATAAAAATTACATGTGAATCTACTCTCAAGTCAGAAAGCAAGTCCACAGAAACCCAAAAAAATCATAACAACCTAGACCGTTGTTAGAAACAACGGCCTAAGTTAATGATTTTATTTTATTAAAATACATGTGAATCTGCTCTCAAGTCAGGGAGCAATTCCACAGAAACCCAAAAAATTGACAACAAACAACGACATAAGTTAATGATTTTTTTTAAAAAAAAAACAAGTGAATCTCCCCTGAAGTGGGAGAGCAAGCCCACAGAAACCTAAACAAATCATAGCAACCTAGGCCGTTGTTTCAATATTTTTTTTTTGTGTTTTTTACAACTTTCTCTTCTATATGTACGAACAGAGGTTCTTGAACTCTAGACCAAAGACATTCATATTCTTGTATTTCGACTCTACATTTTATTAATTTCCTTTTTTAGCAACCAAAATGAACAATATATAATCGTTAAGGTTAAATGCTTAAATATTTTATAGAAAATAACTTAAACAAATTTTTTGTAAAAAAAAAAAAATTCACTATCCACCCCCCCCCCCCCCCCCAAATTTATAATTTCTTTTGGATAGTTTTATTCATTTATAATGTGAATTATTTTTCGGTACTTCTAAATTACACTATATCAATATATAACATATAAATTTAATATATTTTGAAATAGATAAATTTGTAGACATTGTTTATATGAGAGAGTACATCCCTGTTCAGCTTATCTGAACCTTAAACTTAACCACTAACCATACCCCCCCAAACCCTCCCCAAACCCATAACGCTCCAACCAGAGGTTTGGGTAGGGTTAGGGTTAGGGTATGGTTAATGTTAACGAGAGTTAGGGTAGGGTTAGGGTCAAATTAGTGGTAAATCTACCATTCATATTTTGA